>OY998247.1:18385666-20846710 GCA_963922005.1 Cornus suecica | reverse complement strand
TGCAAAACTATGATTATTCAATATGAGTAATAACTCGGATGCTTAATTATGGTTTTCTACACAATGGTGGTAATGAAACTTGAATCCCTAGGTTGACACAGGTCGTGCCTTGGCGATTTAATATAGACATGCTTTAGTTTATTTTCATGCATTAGGAGTAGATTAGAGTAGCATAATTGGCATGTACTAGTTAGGTCAGTCATGAGATGGGTTGTCGCGATCCGGTTGATGGTACTCCTTTTTTGGGTCGTATTTAGCTATTTGTGACACGACCTGATTCACAATTATGGATCGCCCTCTTACAATTAATATATTGATGAATTATATTATGCAGTTAGTGGCAGAGTGATGAAAACCCTAGTTTTCTCTCTCATCTGAATCACAACCAATTTAATTTATTTTTTAGAAAATATTAGTTAAAATAGATAATTTGGTCTTTGACCACCCAAACAAACAATTTTCAGAAAATATAATTCAGTGTTTTTGAACTATTAAAGTGAAGAATCTCAGTCTCTATAAGATCGATATCCACTACTCAAGCCATTTGCTATTCTATAATTGATATGTGCGCTTGCGTGGGTTTAAACCTAAAGTCGTTAAGGTGTTATTTTTAACCACATATTTTTATACACCTGACGTACACAATAAGTTTTTGGCGCCATTGCCGGGGATCGAACCATTGTTCAATAGCTTTAATAGTTTATTTGCATTGCGTTATTGTAGTTGTAGCTAAAGTGAGATTTTTATGTGATTGACAGGTACTCTGAAGAGCGTAAAAAGGAAGAGCGGAATTTCTAAAGTTGCAACTGGAACTTTTGTGAGTTTTATTTACCTAGATTTTTGCATATTAATTCTTGATTTATTTTCTGTAATTTGGAAGTAGTTAATTTAGATTAGATTTTATTTCATAAAAATATAAAAAAAAAATTAAAAAAAATTTGAAAAAAAAATAGTTATTTGAGTAGCGTATGACCAATAGACCGACCCGTTCTAATTTAAGCACTGCGTTAGTCGAGTACGATCTTGAGATCGAAAAGACTCTTCATCGTTTACGTCGATCTACTGAAGAGCGTCATCGTCAGTAAGAAGACGCAATGGCCAACCGAGGAGCCTACTAACAAAGGGCACCAGAGACATCACTGAAAGGATATTACGTACCCGATGCGTATGATTCCTATGCTGATTTTCTGGAAGAAGAAGGAGCAAAGCACTTTGAGATCAAGACAAGCATGATCAATATGCTTTCCAAAATTTTCAGGCCTTAGGATAAATAACACATACCAGCACATAAATGATTTCCTAGAGGTAGCCTTTACTATTAGGTTTGACAATTTACCCAAAAATGACTTGCAAGTAAGATTATTCCCTTGGTCATTAAAAGAGAGAGCTAAGATATGGTACATCAAATTAGCAAAAGAAATTAAAAATGATTGGAAAGCCCTTAAGAGAGAATTCATAGAAAAATATTATCCCATAGTAAAGACCTAAGAAGCACAAGATGCAATCAAAAGCTTTAGGCAGTTACCTGGTGAGCATTTTCATGATGCATGGGAAAGGTATAGTGAAATTCTGTATAAAAGTCCCCACCATAGGTTTTCTGATCAAGATATTGCTAAAAATTTCTACATGGGACTTGGAGATGCGCATAAGACTATGATAGATGTAGCCACACAAGGTCAGTTTTTCTTAAAGCCAACTAAAGAACTTTTGGAGATATTTGATAATATCAGTGAAAACACAATTCAATATCAATCTGTGTTGAGGTGTAGAGGTGGACAACAGGATAGGAGATCTGAGAAATCATATGTTGTAGAGCATGATGATGTGAGAAATACCATGACATTATTTGGAGAGAAATTAGAAAGAATTGAAAATTTTATGCAGCGAAGTCATTCCCCTCCTAGAGAAATGTTCGAAGTTAAAACTGAGTATTCCCCACATGAGTGTCAGGAGATAATGGCCGCTGATGCCAACGCATCGTGGAATTATTCCAATAATGCTCCTTTCACCAATTCATACACCTCCAATGTCAGAAATCACTCACTCATGTCTTACAAATCTACCAATGTAAAGAATCCACCACCAAAATTTCAACAAGGGCAATCATACAATCAACAGCAAAGGTTCACAGATAGACAATGGTCATACAACCAACAACCGAGGTTCATAGAAAGACAGCAATCATACAACTAACAACTGAGGTTTCAACAGAGTCAACAATCATGGCCAGAAATTCTCAGTCCAACTACCAGCCAAGAACATCTAATAATTCCCAAGCTTTCCAGCCATTCAATAACAACCAAGCTTTACAGCCTTCCAATAATTCCCAAGCTTTACAACCATTCAACAATTCCCATGAGCTTCAGCCATTTAGTAATAATCAGGTTGTGCAACCCTATAACTATCAAACCCAGCCACCAAGAAGCCAAACTCCTCCACCCAGTTTCCAGACTAATCGGCTAAAGCAGGTTATTATGGACATTCATAACAAGTTAGGCATTCATACTCAATCTTTAGCACAACTGCACATTCAGGTTGGCCAAATGTCTAATGAAAAGAATGTGAGAGAGTCAGGAAAACTGCCAAGTCAGCCAATAGTCAACCCTAAGCCACAACAAGCATTGGAGCTTGGATATTTTGCTAATAATCCTCATGAGTCGGTTCAAGCCAACACGACTCTGAGAAGTAGGAAGGAAGTGGAGAGTCGAGTTGAGGCAAAGCATGATGAAAGGTTGTAAAGAATAAGGGAGCCAGAACAAGAACAAAGGAAGGAAGTGGAAGAAGAGCAGAGGAAAGAAGTTGAAAGGAAGAGGCTAAAAGAGTGCAAAAAGACTAACCATCATTAGGAGACAATATTGATCAGACACTGCATGAGGAGCTAGATAAGGCAAGTTATGAGGAGGCAGCACCATTTCCTCAATGTCTTAGATAGCCAGCTAAGTACGAAAAGATTAAATAATCTGATATATTGGATACATTACAACAAATCAAGATCAATTTACCTCTCTTAGATGTAATCGCCCAAATACCACCTTATGCTAAGTTTTTCAAGGATCTTTGCACTCAGAGAGGAAAAGCAGAGGAAAGAATCCAGCGAAAATACTATTGACTAAGCAAGTGAGTTCATTGTTTTTAAGCGATACTTCACCTAAGAGGAAAGATCCCGATGCTTCCACTATTCCATGTGTCATCGGTGACCAGAAAATTGGTATAGCTCTTTTTGATCTAGGTGCAAGTATTAACTTGCTTTCTTATTCAGTCTACCAACAGCTATGGTTAGGTGAGCTCAGCCCCACTAAGGTTGTACTTCAATTTGCTGATCGATCAATCAAACAGGCAAGAGTAATGCTTGAAGATGTCATTGTTCAAGTAGGCAAGTTTTATTTTCTGGTTGACTTCGTAGTCCTGGATACAGAACTTGTCCTTGATTCGAAGAAGCACATTCCAGTAATACTTGGGAGACCATTATTAGCTACAGAAAATGCATGTATCAATTGTAGAACAGGGGCCATGGATCTGACATTTGGAAGTATGAAGGTTAGGATGAATGTGTTCGAAGGAAGCCACCAATTGCCTGAATCTAGGAAATGTTTTCAGATTAATGAGTGCAATGAGCTGGATGACATCATAATAGATTTTGCAACTCAAATCTTGGAGGGGGATGAGCTGGAGTCCTTTATGACTAGAGAATTACCGAATGAGGAAGTTGCTGATTGGGAGACATATTGGAAGTTTCAAAATAAAGAGCTGGATACAATAGAGACTGCATTATACACTCAACCCTGGTGGGAGCCGGTTAAACCACTCCCGATAGTCTCAAATATTCCACCAATTCCATCTCTAACTATTCTTCCTACCTTGGAACTGAAGGAATTGCCCAAAAGACTGAAATATGTTTTCTTAGGACCCGATGAGACTCTTCCTGTGATTATATCTTCAAAATTGACAGAAAAATAGGAATTGAGTCTAGTCAAAGTTCTAAATGAGAACAAAGAGGCAATAGGGTGAAGTGTTGCTGATTTGAAAGGCATAGACCCCTCTATTTGCATGCATCGCATACATTTTGAAAAGGATGCAAAACCATCAAGGGAAATGCAAAAAAGGCTGAATCCAAATATGAAAGAGTTGGTGATGAAGGAAGTAGTGAAATTACTGGATGCGGGTATTATTTACCCAATTTTTGATAGTACATGGGTAAGTCCAACTCAGGTGGTGCCGAAGAAGTCGGGCATCACAGTGGTGCCAAACTCAAAAGGTGAGCTAATTCCACAACACATGACCACTGGGTGGCGTGTGTGTATTGATTATAGAAAGCTCAACCTAAACACCAGGAATGATCATTTTCCATTACCATTTATTGATCAAATCCTTAAGGTTAGCCGGGCAGAGCTATTACTACTGTTTGGATGGGTATTCCGGCTACAATCAGGTTCAAATTGACCCTGTTGACCAAGAGAAAACCATATTTATTTGTCTGTATGGCACGTTTGCCTACAGACGAATGTCGTTTGGGTTATGTAATGCGCCAACAACATTCCAACGGTGTATGATGTCTATCTTCTCTAACATGGTAAGGATATTTCTTTAGGTATTTATGGATGATTTTTCAGTTTTTGGGAAACCTTTGAAGACTATTTGAAACATCTAGAACTGGTACTTAAGAGATGCAAAGAGATGAATTTGATCCTAAGTTGGGAAAAGAGCCATTTCATAGTTCAAGAGGGGATAGTACTCAGCCATATTGTATCAAAGCGAGGGATAAAGGATGATAAAGCAAAAGTTGAATTAATTTCAAAACTGCCTCCTCTCACATCTATTAAGCAGATACGCTCTTTTCTAAGCCATGCTGGGTTTTACTGAAGGTTTATCAAATATTTCAGCAAAATTGCCCGGGAGCTATGCAACTTATTGGCTAAGGATGTGAAATTTGTCTTTGACGAATAATGCCTTCAAGCCCTTGAGGAGCTGCGTGCTCAACTATCATCAGCCCCGATTATTCATCTTCCAGACTGAACACTTCCATTTAAGCTCATATGTGATGCTTCTGACTATTCCATCGGAGCTATATTGGGTCAGAGAAAAGATAAATTGTCATATCCTATTTATTATGCCAATAGAACTCTGAATGAAGTTCAAATGAATTACACAACTACTGAGAAGGAGTTGCTAGCAGTTGTCTTCGCCTTGGATAAATTCTGATCATATTTATTAGGCACCAAGGTTGTCATTTATTCGGATCATGCCGTTCTGAGGCATTTACTAACAAAGAAAGACTCCAAGCCTCGACTGATTCGGTGGATTTTGTTGTTGCAAGAATTTAACCTGAAAATCAAAGATAAAAAGGGTTCAGACAATGTTGTTGCGGATCATTTGTCAAGGATTATTGTCGAATCCACAAAGGAAATTACTCATCTTAAGGATTCTTTCCTAGATGAACATCTGTTCAGAATGGTTGTGATGGAACAAATACTGTGGTATACTGACATTGTCAATTATAAAGCAACATGTCGAATCCCAAAAAGATGGTCTAAGAATGAGAAAGACCGATTCTTCAGCCAATTCAAATTTTATATCTGGGATAATTCGTGTTTTTACAAGTATTACTCTAATCAGATTATCAAAAAATGCATCCCTGAGAGTGAAGTGCAAAGCATACTAACATTTTGTCACACACTAGAGTGTGGAGGGCATTTTGGGGCTCAGAAGACAGTCCATAAGGTGCTGCAAAGTGGATTTTACTGGCCTTCCATATTCAAAGATGCTTTCGAATTTTGCAAAACATGTGTACAATGTCAAAATCTTGGATCCATATCTCGAAGAGACATGATGTCTTAAACCCCAATTCTGATTGTAGAACTACTTGATGTGTGAGGTATTGATTTTATGGGACCATTTTCGAAGGCATATAAGAATGAGTACATACTGGTGGGGTTGATTATGTTTCGAAATGGGTAGAAGCGATAGCCACCAAATGTGTTAACCATGACATGGTGGAAGAATTCGTAAAATCGAACATTTTCTCACGAATTGGTATAGCAAGAGTTCTGATCAATGATGGTGGAAGCCATATTGACAACCAGTTTCTTTCCGCACTTTGTGAAAAGTATGGTGTCACTCATAGAATTGGTACACCATATCACCCCCAATCACAAGGTTAAGTGGAGGTTTCTAATAGGGAGATTAAAAATATATTGGAAAAAACTGTGCGTCCGGATTTGAAGGATTGGCCTCGAAGGCTAAATGATGCACTTTGGGCATATAAAACTGCGTTTAAGACACAAAATGGTATTTTGCCATATCGTCTTGTGTATGGTAAAGCGTGCCATCTCCCTATAGAGCTGGAACATTAAGCATATTGGGTTGTTTGAATATTCAATTTCGATATAAAAAAAACTGGTGCGCAGTGAAAACTCCAACTTCAAGAGCTTGAGGAGTTGAGAAATAATGCATATGAAAAACCTCGGATTTAGAAGGCTTGAACAAAATCGTTCCATGATAAACATATTAGAAAGAAAGTTTTTGAGCCCGGCCAAAAAGTCTAGCTGTTTAATTCGAGACTCAAGTTGTTTCCTAACAAGCTCCAATCGAGATGGGATGGGCCATACAAGATTACGAAGGTTTTCCCCCATGGAGTAGTGGATCTCGATAATCCTGACAATAAAAAGAAGTTTGTAGTGAATGGACAGAGATTAAAGCATTATATAGAGGTTCGACCAGTTGAGTGTGTGGTGGAAACGATCAATCTAACTGAACCACCACCCGAGCTGGATAAGCTTGATCCAGGGTATTGAGAAACAACAGTGTCGTACCAATAACGTTAACCATTGGTACTAGGTAAAGAAGAGTAGCTTTCAAGCCTAGTTTGTATCTGTAGATGGTAATTTAAGTTATTTCGGCATTTAAGATCGAGTCTGTAAAATCGAGTCGCGAAACCACATCATTTAAGTATGGAGTGTCAATAAAGCCTAGGGAGGATTTAAGAAGTGTGGAGTTGAAGATGGGACGAGATGATGGCAAAAGAGCAAAAGTTTTTTTTTGGGCCAGGGACCTACATTTTAAACATAGGTCAAGCTACGCTTGAAGCGTAGCTGCGGGCCTGTTATAAACAGGCTATCGTCAGTTCCCCCCCACTTATTCCATTCAAACTCTTTGCTCTCTCTCAATTTTCCACCATTATTCGAGAGGTTTGATCCTACCGTTTACCCATCCAATTCCTCATCATTCTTTGCCAGCGGATCGTCGAATTAGTTGGTGATCTGTCCGGATTCACGTGAAGAAATCAAAAAGTCTCCGAAACTCAATTATTGGAAAATCATCACTTCTTTCCATTCGGTGATTTTTGTTCCATTATTTCAATTTCATATGACTTATTTAACTATTCTAAACTAATATTGACGAACGAGTCCGATTAAAATCGTGTTTTGATCCATTTTCTACAAAGTTGAGTTTTTCGACTTTGAAATCGGATTAAATACCGAATTTTTGGGATGACGGCTTGTTTAATCGTTGTATTGGATATATTTAGATATAGTTTGAGTTTGATTCGGTGTCCGATTCATTATCACTTATTTTTCAAAAATTCCCTATTATAGGCATGGCACGGACCAAGGTATCGGCGAGGCGAATGGCTCAGGTCGCCGTTGCGGCTGATCCACCGGTGCGACAGAGGTCTAGATCATCATTTCATGTATTGTCCCCTATTTGCTGCCGTAGCACACGCGCCAGGAGACCACAGTATGTCGAATCGACATCCTCATCTTCCTCGTCTGTTGAGGTAGAGGTGCCAGAGAGTTCTACTCAGGGGTGCGACATCTTATTACCACATGGTCACTTAGTAGTTGAGCCAGTTACTCCATGGCCACCATCACCGTAACTTATGTTAGAGTAGCAGGCTGAGAAGATGGAGGAGGATACGAAGGATGTCGTTGAGTAGGAGGAGGACACCGCACAAGGCGATGATAGAGCCAATGAGAGGGTACCAGAGCCACCTGTGGAAGGTGACCCCGGGGTTTTGACTACATATTTACTTATACCCCGGACAATGTTAGTAGAGGATTTACTGGATCGGGCGATCCGGAAGGGGTATCAGTAGGAGCAGACATACTTATTACAGATATTCGAGGATTTATAGCCAATACCTGCCTGAACGATAGGCCGATTGAGGGCCCGACATCTACTACTTATTTTTATCCCGGCTACTCTGCACATTTGCGAGGATATGATCCGAGAGTTCTGGATTCATATGCACCATTTTAGTAGGGGGTTAAGACTACGAATAGTGGTCCGAGGTACAGAGATTGAGATTACTCCCCAGACGATTGCTGAGGCATGGGGTACTCCAGACGAGTGTCCACCTAAGCTCGCTGCTGTGTTTCCACCTATGTTATTCCCATCTATTTCTGAGTTGGTGACACTTCAGACTGTCGGGCAATGGGCCGATGATCATCGGAACTACATAAAGAAGGTAAACTATCATCCTATGCTATGGTTCTGGGATGTGATAGTTCAATCACAAATTCTTCCGCACAGCCACGTGACCATGTGTTATGCGCTATTTTCGGCCCTCCATTATGCATTTGAGTTCGGGCGGTGGATTTTTATCCCACGTATTTTGTGGGAGGGCCTATATACATATTATATTCATCTGCATAAAGAGACCAAGGTTTGTCAGCGTCTGTTTCAGATTCAATTCCCGTGCTTGGTGATGAAGATTATGCTGGATGCCGGGATCGATATGGATGCGAGTGAGCGAAACAGATTCTGAGAGGGTACCCCGTATGCCAGAGGGATATGGACTGGTGTCTGGATCCGGTAGCATGCAAATGATATTATGCGATGTTAACCAGTGTCCAGTATATTACCAGGTGCATAGGCCTAGGAAAAGGATGTTGATGCTGGTCAGGTTAATGTCGGTGGGGCTCTGGAGGCTGAGGCTGCTGATGATGTGGAAATGCCACAGATGTCGGCTGCTGAGGAGGAGGTTGTATTACCGGAGGTACCGGTGGGTGGTACTATTACTCTATCTCAGGTGCAGTTTGATGCTCTGATTGCACGGATGCATGGTTAGAGCAGACTTTAGCAGAGAAGAGACAGGCCCGACGGAGAGATCAGAGCCGGTTATTTCATAGGATTACTTGTATGAGTCAGCATATGGGTCTGCAGATTCCACATATGCCACCGCTCTCTGATGATGAGTCTTAGTTTACTTTTAGTTAGGTTTTTGTTTTCTTTATCTTTCTATTTCATTTATTTTTATACATCAGAGATAAATTGTCGAGCAGATAGTTTCGTATAGGGCTGGATTTCACTGCTTGAACAATTATCTTCTCAATGTTTTTTATATTTTCATCATGTATAAAATTGAAGTTTTGTTGATCAAATCGTATTGAATTGGATATATCCCCGGATTTTTACGCGTATTTTACATGTGCTGATAGTTTGAATTCTTTCATTAATTTAAAATGCACTATACGGACATTTATGCGTATAAGTTTAGGGGTGTCTATGTGTTGGATTGATGAGTATTAAAATATATATATATATATATATATTTCAGGCCAACCTACGCTTGGAGCGTAGCTACGCTTGAAGTGTGAGGTACAGCGGGATGAATTTTAAAATTTTGCAAATTTGACCCATTAGAGGGTTGTTTTGGCCTGGTTTGTACTTGTACTTGTATTAGGATTTATTTAAGTTATTTTTAGGATTCTTTTGTAGATTTTTGCAGACTTTGTAGAGTAATCCTAATCTGACAAGGAAACAGAATGCAAATACAAGTTGGAGTTGGATTAGTTATTGTTTCCCCTTTCCTAGTCAGCTAAGGGTTTCAAATCCTTTTTATCTTCTAATTCTACTACATCCATCTATAAATACATCCACATAGTAGACACAATTCATAATTCTCAAGGAGTGAGCATTAGATTAGATATTCTTCTTCAATTCTTCTTTTATTCTCTCTATTTCAAGGAGGGTTAGTATGGATAATGCTAATGAAGATTATTCCGACACAGAGGAATTGATGGAAGGTACGGAACCATATGTGGATATCAAGAGCATGAATGAAAAAGCTACGAGTCAGAATGGAAGTCGAACCACACCAAAATCATTTTTACAGTGTAAGTTACAATTTGAAGAGATATTTTATCCAGAGAGGATGAATCGAGTATTAGTTGCGCCCGGAAGGAAAATCCTTAGAGAACAAGGATTGAAAAGTTTAGAAAACCCGGTAGGTGAAAAAGTGTATATGGGCTTGGTCCGAAAATTCTATGAAAATATGACAATTTCGGGACCGCCGGGATTTGAGGTGATGAAGGCTAAAGTGACTCAGTGGAGTTCTCCTTGATGGGCGTCAGGTGTATGCAAAATATGTGGTTAAAAATGACACTTTAGGTTTTACCCTTCTGCGAGTGCACATATCAATTATATATAGTTTTGCTTGAGTACGGGAATATCGATCCCACAGAGATGACGATTGTTCACTCTAATAGTCTAAAACCAATGAATTATAGTTTTCCGAAAATAGTTTAGTTTTGTAAATTATCTAATAATAATGAAAATAAAATAGAAAAATAAGATAGATAATGGTTGTGATTCAGAGAGAAAAAACTAGGGTTTCCTCATTCCACCACTAACCGCATAATATAATCCAAATCCTATTTCAATTGCACGAGGACAGTCCATTGACTGTGAATTAGGTCGCACCACGCCAACAGTTTGACCCCAAAAAGGATTACTCTCAACCGGATCGCGACAACCAATCTCAAGACTAAACTGATTAGTGCATGCCAACTACTAACAGAAAAGTAAATTAAAGCAGTAAATTAAAGCATGAAAATAAAGTAAAGCATGTCTATATCAGTTTGTTAGGGCATGGCCTGTGTCAACCTAGGGTTTTGAGTTTTATGACCACCATCGTGTAGAAAATCACAAATTAATCATCCGAGTTCCAGCCCATAGTGAATAATTATGATTGTGTAAGATAAATATATTCAAAAAGTCTAAGACAATAATCAATTCAAATATATACACTTGTATCATGAATAAAAACGGTATCTCATCTAACATAATCATCATAGTATAGTCACAGTTTCCCCTCTCTACAATTGAATATAAAATCAGAACTACATTACTTGGCTAGGGTTTTGCGAGAAAACCCTAGATACCGAATTAGTTGATCATAGCTGAGAGAATCTGTATTGTCGGTGTAGAAACGTTCTCCAAGGCCTTCTTCTCCGAATCTCTAGGTCTTTAATGGTGGTTCTCTTCAGTGGAAGAACTCTATGAATGAACGTGCATGAACCATCCTCCAAAATCCAACTCCAAAAACAAAACAAAAACTAGAACTAAAACTAGCCCCCAACTCTAAACCTAACCCTCTCATATTTATAAACAAGTGAGGGAAACCCTAATGGTTGCCCTTTTCTATAATTTCATAATACATCAATAATATCTTTAAAATCATATGTAAATATGTGTATAAGCCTGTATGTAGAGGTCTGGAATCACCAATCATTTAAAATATCGAAGTAGGGACAAAACTAGAAAATTCTGAAACAACTCCGAAACAACTTCAGCACGTAAAGGGATAACGTGATCACAAGGTGGGACCTACGCTCCTGACCTACGCTTGAGTGTAGGTTAGGAGCGTAGCCTACCGTAGGTCTAGGGCGTAGGGTACAAACCACAATGTAGCTAAAAAGCATAGCTTAGGTCCAATCTGACCCTTTTTCTCTCTGGCGACGTAGGGTATAATGCATCTTTTGCTTAAGAACTCGTCTTTTCATATTTGAGCTAGACTGGTCGCCTTTGACTCTCGATGCTTTTCGGTGAAGTATTAATGTGTGAAAATAACATTTTTGCCCTTCGGTGTAATAACGATGTCGAAAAATGACCATTTTGTATTCCAATAGCTCTTCTTCGCTCTAGCACACCTCTTGATTCCTTTCTCGAGATAGAAACGAACACGAACTCAGTAAATTCACCAAGATTAGTTATGTTTCTTCATTAAGCTCCTAAAACATTCTTACACACAAAAATGGGATAAAAATACCAAGTAACGAAATGTAAAGACATAACAAACGCAAGATAGGGGCGAAAAATGACCAATATTGAGCACTTATCACACCCCCAAACTTACATATTGTTAGTCCCTTAGCAATAAACTTAGAGAAAACTATATGTGATGATTCTTATTCTATTTAACCTATCTACTCTAACCTAATCCCTTGATTTCGTGAGGGTCGACAATTACACTTAGCACGTGTAACAAGCCTTTTAAACCCCTAGGTTACCCCTAGTGGACGAGTGAAGTCTTGTGAAGGTTTCCAGTGATAGTACCTACAAACATCTCAATTCTTTTGTAATTACACATTCATGAGTTCACACACACAAGTTAAATAAGTTATGATACAACCCACAAGATAATATGAATACAAACACTCTCACTCACTACCGAATAATAACTATCTCGTGCTTCGTGTCATGAATGGTCCCCACTTAAATGAATGATTTTGCTACTTTCTACTTAAAATCAAGACAACCTTCCGTGATTTTTTGAACATTCAACTACAATATTTCAGTTTCTTTTCTCCTACTTCATTGATCAAACTTTGCCATTTTTAGTAAAAACGTACTCTTTCCATCTTTCCACTTTCCATCCCCTTTTATCTTTCTAAGTTTTCGGACTTTCTAGCGAGGATTTTTAGTCACGACCAACTGGGCCAGAGCTTCTTCCATGGGATTTATGCTCATCAGTCTTCTCCCCTTTAAATGCGAACAGTGATATTGGTCATACCAAAGCCCGGTTACTCAGATCAAAAAATTATTTTTTGCATTTTATTTTCTCAAAAACATTTTTTCAATTTTTTCTATTTCAACCAAAACAACTCCCCTTCTCTCCTTTTATTGGGCAAAATTATTTTTCAACTACATAGTCAAAAATTAACATATTTCTTATAGTGAATGTGTGGTTGTGCTTATAAGTCAAAGTCGTCCTTCTTAATCCATGTAAACCACATCATTTCACTAACTCGATCTAATCATTACTCTCATGAGCGAGAACATCACATCACATACTACTTATGTATCATAAACATAAACCTAATGAGCTCATCATGCGAAACACTCATGCATGAAAACAAATAACTCCTCAAAACTTTCAATTTTTTTCAAAATTTTCAAAAAATTTCCTTTCTTGTAACTATATACCCTCACCCCCAAACTTAAATGTGACCATATCCTCATGGTAAAAAATAAAGAATGAAAACAGATACAGTTACCCTTGAAGCGCAGTACTGGATTCTTTGAAATGCTCAACCTCCTCCCTCAAACTTGATTCAGATCACTTGTAAATATACCACAAACAGATACCCAAATATCATAGCAATGGAAAAGAAATTGTAAAAATTACCAGAAATTGACACACATTTATTCAAGGAATTTTTGAAAATTCTCTTTTTGGATTTTATTGATTTTTTTTTTAAATGGAACAAAAAAAAATGATTTGGCCTTAAGGGCTCACAATCTCTAAGAATTGAAATTGCAGAAATAACTTACCTATTATTATACAAACTAAGGCTAGACAACCTAAGACCAATGTTTAACGTCTTTGGAACGACATTTTATAAAAGGTTATCCAACACATTTCCTCTCTATCATACTTCCCTTAATCAAAGGAAAAAATATAGGAGGTGACTCTCTAAGCGCTCTCACCCATAGACAATTAGTACTACTCATGACATCAAGTACATAACAATAATCGCCATGTAAAATACCCCCTTTTTCTTGTTCTAACTTCAGCCCCTATATGGTTAATGCTTTCATCAAATCCTCCTCCAACACCTTAAACAACAGTTCTTCCGCCAACTCATCATTCTCCAGTAAACTGACAGACGCCATAAATTCTGGTCCCGGATCAATCTCCTCATAATATCTCAGTCTCTACCCATATATCCCGAACCTTTTATCGAATACTACTTCTCCACGGGGGTAAACCGATCTAACCCTGTGTGGTCCTTCCTATCTTTTTTGGAGTTAATCTAGAAACACTTTCAACTTTGGATTACATTGTCGTTTTCGGCCAAGCTTAAGGAACTTAAAATGAACATGCCTAGCATGATGTACTCTTGTTCGAGCTATGTAACTCTGAGCATCCTATTACGCACAACTC
This sequence comes from Cornus suecica, assembly GCA_963922005.1. Classification (NCBI taxonomy): domain Eukaryota; kingdom Viridiplantae; phylum Streptophyta; class Magnoliopsida; order Cornales; family Cornaceae; genus Cornus; species Cornus suecica. The sequence continues at coordinate 20,832,543 of OY998247.1, read as the reverse complement.
CGTATCCTCTCACACTTTTCTCTTAATTGCGGATCTTCCAAGGCATACTATCTACCATGTTTATGCTCAACACTCGCTCATCTGGAAAGGGATCCTTAAGAGGAGTGTCATCCTTGATAGGTTCTATGACAATTCGTGGCAAATGATCAACTCTAGTATTCTTCACACTTGTTTTATCTTTTAATTCATCATCCTCCACACGTAACAGCATCTCAAGAAGCTTACTTTCAGGCACCAACTTCTATTGCGGTACTTGTTGTGGTTTTGGGTTCACCACAGTTTGACTAGACAATATTCTCACTATCCTATCCATAGCATTTGCTAATTGTACCATTCAGGATTCCATTTGAACAAGGGATTGGGAATGAGAGTTCAGTGTTTGGATGGTCGCCTGAGAATTATTAGATTAATTTTAGGCTCCCTCAGGGTACACATCATCTCTTCGAAGTCAGGTGGTCTTGATAGTGAATTTTAAGTTGGATGTTGATGTTGGAAATGGTTTTGAGGATATGGAGGGTAAGCTTGATTCAGATTGAATCCTTGGTTTTGGTTTCCTTGAGGCTGGGTCTGGTAGTTATATGGCTGGATAACTTGATTATTATTAAATGGCTGGAGAGCCTGAGAATTATTATTGGATGACTCTTTGGGTTGGTAATTTAATTGAGAATTTTGAGTCATTATTCTTGGCAGAGATTCGAATGATTGTTGACTCTGCTGGAACCTTGGTTGTGGATATGATTGTTGTTCCTGAATGAACATTGGTTGACTGTTGGATGATTGTCCTTGTGGGACCCTTTCTGGTTAGTTTTTCACATTTGTGGATGTATGGGATAAGAATGGGTGATTTTTGGCATTGTAAGTGTATGAATTTGTGAAATGAGCATTATTTGAATAGTTCCACGATGTGTTGGCATCAGCGACCATTATGTCCTGACACTCATTTTCGAAATACTTGGCTTCTACCTCTGAGACTTCTCTCCTAGGTGAATGATTTTGCTTGAGAAGCTTGTCTACTTTCTCTTCTAACAATGCCATTGAATTTCTTACATCATCATGATTCACCTCATATGCTTTTTTAGATCTCTTGTCAAGACCACCCCTAGACCTCAAATCAGATTTATATTGGATTCCATTCTCACTGATATTGTCAAACAAGTCTAAAAGTTCTTTTGCCGACTTTAGGGTAAATTGACCTTGTGTTGACGCATCTATCAAAGTCTTATGTGTCTCTCCAAGTCGCATATAAAAATTCTTAGCCTCATCCTGTTCAGTGAACCTATGGTGGGGACACTTATACAAGATTTCACTATATCTCTCCCAAGCATCATGAAACTACTCACCAGGCAATTGTTTAAAACTTTTCATTGCATCTTGTGCTTCTAAGGTCTTTCCTATGGGATAGTGTTTTTCTATAAATTCTCTCTAAAGGGCTTCCCAATCAATTTTAATCGCCTTAGCTAATTTGATGTCCCATCTTTTAGTTTTGTCTCTCAACGACCAAGGAAATATACGCACTCGTAAATCATTTTTAGTCAAACCCTCAAACCTAACTGAATTGTATATAGTTTACCCTTCTGCAAGCGCACAGATCAATTGTATATAGTTTTGCTTGAGTAGGGGAATATCGATCCCACAGAGACAAGGATTGTTCACTCTAATAGTCTAAAAATACTGAATTATAGTTTGGTTTGTGAATTATCTAATAATAATGAAAATAAAACAGAAAACAATGATAGATAATTGTTGTGATTCAGAGAGAGAAAAAACTATGGTTTCCTCACTCTACCACTAATCGCATAATATAGTCCAAATTCTATTTCAATTACATTAGGGTGATCCATTGACTGTGAATCCCGTCGCACCGCGCCAGTAGTTTGACCCCAAAAAGGATTACTCTCAACCGGATCGCGACAACCTATCTCAAGACTAAACTGATTAGTGTATGCCAACTACTAACAAAAAAGTAAATTAAAGCAGTAAATTAAAGCATGAAGATAAACTAAAGCATGTCTATATCAGTTTGTTAGGGCATGGCCTGTGTCAACCTAGGGTTTTGAGTTTTATGACTACCATTGTGTAGAAAATCACAAATTAAGCATCCAAGTTCTAGCTCATAGTGAATAATTGTGATTGTGTAAGATAAATATATTCGAAAAGTCTAAGAAAAAAATCAATTCAAATATATAAACTTGTATCACGAATACAAACGGTATCTCATCTAACACAATCATCATAATATAGTCACAGTTTCCCCTCTCTACAATTGAATATAAAATCAGAACTACATTACTTGGCTAGGGTTTTGCGAGAATACCCTAGATACCGAATTAGTTGATCATGGCTGAGAGAATCTGCATTATCGGTTTAGAAACCCTCTCCATGGCCTTCTTCTCCGGATCTCTTGGTCTTTAATGGTGGTTCTCTTCAATGGAAGAACTCTATGAATGAACGTGTGTGAACCAGCCTCTAAAATCCAACTCCAAAAATAAAACTAAAACTAGCCCCCAACTCTAAACCTAACCCTCTCATATTTATAGACAAGTGAGGGAAACCCTAATGGTTGCCCTTTTCTGTAATTTCATAATACATCAATAATATCTCTAAAATCATATGTAAATATGTGTATAAGCCTGTATGTAAAGGTCTGGAATCACCTATCACTTAAAATATCGAAGTAGGGACAAAACTGGAAAATTCTGAAACAACTCCGAAACAACTTCAGCATGTAAAGGGATCACGTGACCACAAGGTGGGACCTACGCTTGGGTATAGCTATAGGGCATAGGCTACACTCCTGACCTACGTTTAGGCGTAGGTCTAGGGCATAGGCTACGCTTCTGACCTACGCTTGGGCGTAAGGTACAAACCACAACGTAGCTTAGGTCCAATCTGCCCCTTTTCCTCTCTGACGACGTAGGGTATAATACATCTTTTGCTTAAAAAATCATCTTTTCATTTTTGAGCTAAATTGGTCGCCTTCGACTTCCGATGCTTTTCGGTGAAGTATTAATGTCTGAAAATGACATTTTTGCCCTTTGGTGCAATAACGATGTCGAAAAATGACCATTTTGCCCTCCGGTAGCTCTTCTTCGCTCTGGCACACCTCTTGATTCCTTTCTCGAGATAAAAACGAACACAAACTCAGTTAATTCACCGAGATTAGCTCTATTTCTTCATTAAGCTCCTGAAACATGCTTACACACACAAACGGGATAAAAATACCAAGTAACGAAATGTAAAGATATGACAAATGCAAGATAGGGATAAAAAATGACCAATATTAAGCACCTATCACTCCTATTGTGATTGGAAGAAGAAGTATTGTCAATGCGTGGAATATACCAATTGGTATTCCGACAAACTTACAAGGAATATTGAATAAACTTCCTATAGTATGGTTACATAAAGATGAGGAGATGGTTCGGAAATTGTGTGCAGTATCAGATCCGAGAGATAGAACGTGTGATAATTGGTAGTTGAAGTTGGATCTGCTTTATTTGGATTGTGTCGTTGCAGCTCAACTTCGGCCTAATAATCGAACAACTGTAAGGGATCACGTTATGCTTAGAACTTTGTATACCCTAACTCATGGGTATGAAGTTTGTGTTCCAACATTGATTATAGCTGAGATGTCGATTGCCCGAGCAATTGTGAGTAGAAAATAGGCGGGTGCCGATAAATTTGAACATTATCTTCCATACCCGTTTTTATTATCAAAGATCATTGCTGAGCGGTTGGGTGATAAGATGAAGGAGTTGGATGAGATGCAGTGGAAGATTATGAAAATATATTCGGAGAAAGATTTAGAAAAGTTGAAAGAAACTGTAGACTACCAGATATGGTTGAAGAGTGTCGTGTCAAGTGATAAAGAAGAAGAGGAAGATTAAGGTCTAGGTTTAGGTTTAGAATTTTTTGTGTTTTATTTTGTTTTTAGAGACGGTAGACCCTTAAGGCCACATCTTTGTTTATTTTATTTCATTTTAGGATTGTAGGCCCTTAAGGCCAAATCAGTTTTTTATTATTATTTTTGTTCTAAAAAAAAAAGAAAATTTTTAATTCCTTGAAAATTTTGTGTGAATTTTTGGATATTTTTGAAATTTCTTTTCCCTTGCTATGATTGGGTATTTGTGATTTGTTGCATATATCTTCAAGTAATCCAATTCAAGTTTGGGGGGGAAGATTTGTGTTTTGCTTTGGAATCCAAAATTGAGCTTCAAGGGTACTATATTTGTTCTCCTATATTATTTTTGACCGTGGGGACATGGTCTGATTTAATTATGGGGGTGAGGGTATAGAATTACAAGGAAATGGAATGAAAATTTTTGAAAAAAATTGGAGCAGTTCTTTGTTTTCACACAAATTTTTTACATTACAATTTGATTGAGTTTATTTATATGATGCATGAGTAGTATGTAATGTGATATTCACATTCATGACAGTAATGATTAGATTAAGTTCGTGAAGTGATGTGATTTTACATGGGTGAGTGAATGAGTGAAATTGAAATTAAGAAAGACGACTTTGACCTATAAGCACAAGCACACATTCATTATGAGAAATATGTTGATTTTTGACTATGTAGTTGAAAAATAATTTTGTCACAATAAAAGGGGAGATGGGGAGTTGTTATGGTTGAATTGGAGAAAATTGAAAAAAAATTATTTTGAGAAAATAAAATGCAAAAAGTAGTTCTTCGATCTGAGTAACCGGGCATTGGTATCACCAATATCATTGTTCGCATTTAAAGGGGAGAAAACCGAGCAGAAATCTCATAGAAGAAGCTTGGGCCCTATTGGTCGGGACTAAAAATCCTCACTGGAAAGTCTGGAGACTTAGAAAGACAAAAAGGAATGAAAAGTGGAAAGATGGAAAGAGTACGTTTTTTTTACTGAAAATGGCAGAGTTTGATCAATGAAGTAGGAGAAAAGAAACTAAAATATCATAGTCGAGTGTTCACAAAATCACAGAAGGTTGTCTTAATTTTAAGTAGAAAGTAGCGAAGTCATTCACTTAAGTGGGAACCATTCATAACACGAAGCTTGATATAATTATTATTCAGTAGTGAGTGGGAGTACTTGCATCCATGCTGTCTTTTGCATTGTATCAGGACTTAATTGAATTTGTGTGTGAATTCATGACTGCGTGATTATATAGAACTAAGATGTTTGTAGGTACCATCACTGGAAACTTTCACGATACTTCACTCGTCCACTAGGGGAAACCTAAGGGTTTAAAAGGATTGTTACACGTGCTAAGTGTAATCATTGATCCTCACGAAAGCAAGGGATTAGGTTAAATTAGTTAGAGTAGTTAGATTAAGAAGATCATCACAAAAAACGTTTCTTGAGTTTATTGCTAAGGGACTAGCAATATGTAAGTTTAGGGGTGTGATAGGTGTCAAATATTAGTCATTTTGACCCCTTAACTCACTATTGTTACATTCTTTCATTCCATTATTTGGTATTTTATTGCGTTTGCATGTTAAGACATATTTCAGGAGCTTAATGAAGAAATGGAGCTAACTTCGGTGAATTAACTAAAGAGTATGTTCTTTCTATCCAAGAGGAGAGTCAAAGAGGCAGTCCAAGACAAAAATGGCTCCCAGAGGGCAAAAACGGTATTTTTAAAAGCCGTCATCTTTAGTAAAAGTATCGTGGGTTCGAGACGGACGTTTTGGTGCATTTACGAAGAAAAGTGATTTTCCACAAAATACTTACGCTTCCAGTTTCAATAAGTGGCTAGAAAACACATTTCTACGCTTGGACCTACGCTTGGAGGTACGCTCGGGATCTACACTAGAAGCGTAGGCTTGCTACGCTTGAAGCGTAAGTGCAGCAACTTTTTGGTGATTTTTCATGGATTTTTCCTGTTTCACCCCCAGCTTAATTGGAAGATGTGTATGCAACTCCAGACCTCTATATACATGTATATACACTTATATATATGAGAAGTTAGGGTTTGTATGAGTTTTAGTGTGAAAAGACTAAAAATGGCCTCTCTATGCCATTGCCTATATATACAAGACCATACATCAAAATTGGAGAGTTCTGGGGTTGGAGAGTTCATACGTGAGTTTTTGGAGGTTGTTCATTCATTCAAATTTGTTGATATTGAGAGCCTTAATCAAACCTAGAGATTCAAAGAAGATGACTATGGAGAATGTTTCTACATCAATGATACAGTCACTATCTTCCATGGCCAACTAACTCGGTATCTAGGGTTTTCTAGCAAAACCCTAGCCAAGTAATGTAGTTCTTTTATTATTTTTAATTGTAAGGAGGGGAAATTATTGATCATACTATGATGATTGTAGTAGTTAAGAGACCGTACTGATTTGCAATATAGAATTTTGTGTTTGTTCTAAATTATTCTCTTAAATGGAATGAATGTATTATTTTGCACAACTATAATTATTCAATATGAGCAAGAACTCAGATGCTTAATTATGGTTTTCTACACAATAGTGGTAATGAAACTTGAAACCCTAGGTTGACACAGGTCGTGCCTTGGAGATTTAATATAGACATGCTTTAGTTTATTTTCATGCATTAGAAGTAGATTAGAGTAACATAATTGGCATGCACTAGTTAAGTCAGTCATGAGACGAGTTGTCGCGATCCGGTTGATGATACTCCTTTTTGGGGTCGTATTTAACTATTTTCGATACAACCTTGTTGGCCTTGAAATTCTATTTCAGACAATAACTCTTATTTTGATATTAACAAAACATTCAAAACCGTGTTTGGTACTAATATGACTTTGAGCTAAGTGTTTCAGCAAGTACAGGTAAATGATTCGGAAAGATCATTAATACCAAAAAGTGACAAGCGATAAGGAAATTCAAGCGCAAAATCTAAATAGGACAAAAAGGTCAAAGAAAGGACAAAAGCTGGACTCAAGACCTGGGGTAGATAGGTCAGGGTGAGAATATTGTAACAAGGTATCTTATGCGTTGATTGGTCTTATAAGCTCAAGTAATTAAACAAACAAACTCCAAACGGATCAAAAACGGACCTTGAACAATTTCTTGGAGTCACCCAGTCGACTGGTCATGAAATGGCAGCCGACTAGCTGTGACCCAGTCGACTGGCCTAGGGCCCAGCCGACTAGATAAACCAGAGAGTTATAAACATTTTTGATTGTCTGAGGCAGTCGACTGGCATGTCCAAGGAAGTCGACTGGATCATGAGGCAATCGACTGGTCTTCTTTAGGCAGTAAACTGACCCTAGCTGTTGGGGAAAATATTTTAAATTTACACATAGAGGCAGTCGACTGGGTGCCGGTAGGCAGTCGACTGGGTGCTTCAGGATTTTCAAGAAAAGTATTTCTAAACAATATTTTTGCCCAAAAACAAATGGTATTGCTTGCTACTTTTCAGATCCTACTCTCCAAAATATCTAGGGTGAGATACACTCTCCTAACCCTAGTGATGCACTATATAAAGAAAGATATATGGATTGAAAACCTAAGTCTCTTGTGTGAGAAATTTTCTGAAAATCATTCATCTCTTATTTTCTCTCAAGCACTTTCTGGAAAATCTTTTGATAGCAAGAAAGATATAAATCTCATTTTTCACTCAAATCATTTTAAAGATTTAAACTCAAGCTTTGTGCTTATTCTCTTCTTGAAAATATCTTTTGAGAATATATATATCTTGAGTTCTTGAAATATCACCTAAAAACACTTGAGCTTATATTGATCCATCTTCCATAAAAACCTTAGGGTTTTGAGTGTTTTTGGTTCTTGAGTGATATATTGATTGCATACACAAATTTGTGATCTTGGGTGAGTGAAGCCCATTGTATCAAGGGAGGATTGTTCTCTTGATTGTGTGAAGAGCTAGTTGGCTCTTTTATAAAGGTTTGTTATTCCACCTATTGAAGGAAGAGTCATAGTGTGAGGATTGGGAAAGTCTCAAGGAAGGGGATTCTTTGAGTCGAGGAGTAGGAGTTACCGAACCTCGTAAAAATCACGGTGTCAATATCTCTATCTCTATCTCCTTACTTTATGTTCTTGCATGCTTAATTTATATTATGGTAAATAGCTTGTTGAAATTAAGTTAAGATATTCATTGCATATTTACTTTATAAATTACTATAGTGTTTTGTAGCAATTGCTAGTAAGAATTAGAAAGAGTTAGAAAATTATTTTTAAATCCTATTCACCCCCCCCCCCCCCCTCTAGGGTAAATTAGTGACTAACAATTGGTATCAGAGTCTAATCTCTATTTGTTTTTGACTTAACCGTCTTAGAGGACGATCATGGCCTCAAACGTAGTCACTCATGTAGAAGGACAACATGGTTTGATGGTTCAAACTATAGTTATTGGAAGACTAGAATGATAGACTTTCTTCAAGCTATTGATTATCAAATTTGGCTAGTTATTGTAGATGGACCTTTCACTATAACCAAAGTGGTTGATGGAAAAACTATCCCCAAATTACCCAACGAATGGGACAATGATGAGCGTAGACTTATATCTTTTAATGCTAAAGCTAAGGTTAATCTAAATTGTGCCTTAAGTCCAAATGAATTTAATCGCGTCTCTACTTGCTCCACGGCTAAAGAAATGTGGGATAAACTTGAAGTTACTTATGAAAGAACTACTCAAGTTAGAGAATCTAAAATTGATTTAGTTATGCATGAATATGAATTATTTGCCATGAAGGAAGATGAAAATATCAATTCTATGATGTCTCATTTCACTAATATTTTGAATGGACTAAAGCATCTTGGTAGAATTGTTCCTAGATCCGATGCAGCACGCAAAGTCCTTAGAAGCCTTCCGGTCAAATGGGATGCAAAAGTGACGGCTATTAAAGAAGCGCATGATCTTAGCACAATGAGTCTCGATGAGATTTTCGGGTCACTCCTCACATGGGAAATCACTTTAAAGTCCCGTGAAGAAGACATCAAGCCTAGAAAATGTATAGCCTTGCAAGCTTCCACTAAAAGTGAAGCAAATGTGAAAATCGAAGAAGAGGTAGATGAAGACATTGTCTTAATCACTTAACAATTCAAAAGATTTCTTCAACGAAAGAAGGCTAAAGGTCGGAGGTTCATAAAGAGCAACGAATCAAGAGGAGAGACGAGCAAGAAGGAGCCCATTACTTGCTTCAATTGTGGGAAACCGGGACACTATAAAAATGAGTGTTTCAAGCCCAAAAAGGAGAACGGGAAAAGGCCAAACAAGATGGCCATGAATGCAACATGGGACGACTATGATTCTTGTGATTCGGATGAGGAAGAAAATGGTGAGGAAATTGCAAATCTTTGCCTCATGGCAAATGAAGATGAGGTACATTTAAATTTACATGCATTAGATAAATCCATTTTGTCATATGATGAGCTTTTATTTTCCCATAATGAATTACAAGATGCATTTGAAGATTTGTATGATGAGTTTGAAAAACTAGCTAGAAAACATAGTTTGCTTAAGAAATCTAAATCTTCATGTAATTCTACTTGCATCACCGTAGTTGATTCAAATGTAACAAATGACAAAAGTATTAAGATAGAAGAGGAAAATGTCTTGTTGAAAAAGACTATTGATGATCAAATAAACATCTTAGCAAAATTCACAAAAGGAAAAGAAAATTTGAGCATCATGTTTGGAAGACAAAGAAACTCTTTTGACAAATGTGGCTTAGGATATGATACATTCAACAAAGATGCACTCTTATTGAAGAAAAGAAAATCATTAAGGCATACTTTTTCAAGACAATCTTCTCTCTCAACCTCAATTGATCACAATCATGTTACATGTTATTATTGCAAGAAAAAGGGTCACAAAGCAAATGCATGTTATCTAAGGAAGAAGAAGAAGAAGAAAATTGTCTCAAAAATGTTTTGGGTTCCAAAAGGAACCATTGCATCTCTACGTGCAAAAGAAAACTCGGTAACTAAATCATTTTGGGTTCCTAAAGGAACTATTGCATCTCTCTCTAACCATAATTGACCCAAAACAGATTGGGTACCAATAAACGTCACGTAACGCTGTTTTGTAGGTATGCTTGAAGTCTGCCTCAAAAGAAAGATGGTTTCTAGATAGCGGATGTTCAAGGCACATGACGGGGGATAAATTGAAATTCATGTCCTTAAAATCTTATGAAGGAGGAAGCGTTACTTTTGGAGACAACTCACAAGGCAAAATTATTGGAATTGGATCCATTGGTATATCTTCTTCTCTATCTATAGATAACGTACTTTTAGTCGAAGGTTTGAAGCATAACTTGTTTAGCATTAGCCAACTATGTGACAAAGGGTATGATGTTATTTTTAGGTCAAATGCATGCATAGTTGAGAAAGATGGAAAGCAATTGTTCAATGCAAAGAGAAACGGAAATTTATATACTATGTTGCTTTGTGAATTAAATGAACAAGATGTTAAGTGCTTTGTCACATTGAGTGAAAACAGTTGGTTATGGCATAGACGCTTAGGACATGCTAGTATGGACCTCATTCAACGTTTATCGAAAAATGAATTAGTCAAACGCCTCCCGAAGACTAATTTTTCAAAAGATAAAATATGTAGTGCATGTCAAATAGGTAAGCAAGTGAAATCTTCTTTCAAAAGAAAGAAAGATATCACCACTTCTAGACCATTAGAGCTACTTCATATGGATCTCTTTGGTCCGGAAAGAACGGCTAGCTTAGCCGGGAAACTCTATGTACTTGTTATAGTCGATGACTACTCTAGATTTACTTGGGTTCACTTTCTTGCTCATAAAAATGAAACTCACTCCATTCTTGATAAATTTTATAGAGTCATTCAAAATGAAAAATATTTGAAAATCAAGAAAATTAGAAGTGATAGGGGTAGAGAATTTGACAATCAAGATCTAGAGAAATTATGTGATGAATTTGGTGTATCTCATGATCTCCCGGCTCCAAGATCTCCTCAACAAAATGGGGTAGTTGAAAGGAAGAATATATCTTTACAAGAAATGGCTAGAACTATGTTAAATGAACACAACATTCCCCGAAGCCTTTGGGCGGAAGTAGTAAACATCGCTTGTCATGTCATAAATAGAGTTATTATTCGAATGAAATTGGGTAAAACTCCGTATGAGTTGTGGAATGGTCGAAAACCCAATATTTGGTATTTCAAGGTGTTTGGTTGTAAATGTTTTGTTTTAAATGATAAAGATAACTTGGGAAAATTCGACTCCAAATCAGATGAAGTAATTTTCTTAGGTTATTCCTCAAAAAGTAGAGCCTTTAAAGTCTTTAACAAAAGGACTTTAACCATGGTAGAGTCTATCCATGTTGTTTTTGACGAATCACTACCTCTACCATTACCTAAGGTTGACCTAGATGATGATGAAGTTATAGGGATTGAGGATAGCTTCAATAACCACAATATCTCCAACTCATCAAGTAGGCAAATGGATAAGAGTAAAGTTGGGAATCAATCTAATGATGACTTGACTAGCTCCATTCCTAAATCTTGGAAGATTGTACACAACCATCCTCTTGACCAAGTCATAGGTAACCCTTCACAAGGTGTTAGCACGAGATCTCAACTTAGAGACTTATGCAACCACGTGGCTTTTGTGTCTCAAATTGAACCCAAGAACTTCCACGAAGCTCAATGTGATGATTCTTGGATCATGGTTATGCAAGAGAAACTAAATCAATTTGAACGAAATCAAGTTTGGCATTTAGTCCCTCAACCCACACATCAAACTATAATAGGCACTAAATGGGTTTTTCGAAATAAAAGGGATGAAAATGGAGTGATTATTCGAAATAAAGTAAGATTGGTAGCTCAAGGTTACAATCAAGAGGAAGGTATTGACTATGATGAAACCTTTGCACCCGTACCTAGATTAGAAGCAATATGAATGCTTCTTGCATTTGCATCATCTAGAAATTTCATTCTTTATCAAATGGATGTCAAAAGTGTTTTTCTAAACGGAACTATAGATGAAAAAGTGTTTGTAAAGCAACCACCTGGCTTTGAAAATGAACTTTTTCCAAATCATGTTTACAAATTATCTAAAGCCTTGTACGGTTTAAAGAAAACTCCTAGAGCTTGGTATGAACAGCTTAGTGATTTTTTACTTCAAGAAGGGTTTTCTAAAGGAAAGGTTGATAATACTCTCTTTACAAAAACTGTCAAGAATGATTCGTTGATTATCCAAATATATGTTGATGACATTATATTCGGATCAACAAATGATTCCCTTTGTAAAGATTTCGCATCTAGTATGCAAAATGAATTTGAAATGAGTATGATGGGTGAGTTGAACTTCTTCTTAGGGTTGCAAATCAAGCAAAGCTTGGATGGCTTATTTGTTAGCCAATCTAAGTACACTAAAGATTTGCTAAAGCGATTTGGTATGGAGGAAGCCAAACATGCCATTACTCCTATGAGTACCTCTATTAAACTCGACAAAGATGAAAATGGAAAATGTGTTGATATTACTAAATATAGAGGCATGATAGGAAGTTTACTTTATTTAACCGCTAGTAGACCAGATATTATGTTTAGTGTATGCTTATATGCTCGCTTTCAATCTTGTCCTAAAGAATCTCACTTGCTAGCCGTAAAATGAATTTTTCGCTATCTTAGTGGGACGATTAACTTAGGACTATGGTATCCACGTGGCACCACACTTGATCTCACTAGTTATTCGGATGCCGATTTTGCGGGTTGTAGGGTGGATAGGAAAAGCACAAGTGGTACATGTCATTTTCTAGGTCGCTCTCTAGTTTAATGGTCAAGTAAAAAGCAAAATTTGGTTGCCATGTCTACGGCTGAAGCCGAATACGTTGCGGCCGGTAGTAGTTGCGCTCAAACTCTTTACATTAAGCAATAATTACTTGATTTTGGACTTGTTTTCAATCGCGTATCTATTAAATGTGATAACACTAATGCTATTTGTATCTCGAAGAATCCTATTCAACACTCTCGCACAAAGCACATAGAGATTAGGCATCATTTTCTAAGGGATCATGTAGCCAAATGTGACGTTGAATTGGTTTTTATTGACACTAAAAATTAATTGGCGGATATTTTTACAAAACCTCTCTCGGACGAACCGTTTTCAAAAAATTCGTAAAGAAATAGGAATGGCCATGGATTTTGAAGTAATTAGTTAATTTTCACAGATTCTCGTCCACAATCTCAGCTTTCAAAATTTAAATTTTTTTTTTTTTTTTCAAAAATTATTTTTTTGAGGGCCAGTCGACTGCCTCGTAAATGGCCAGTCGACTGGATAAACCCGAGAGCTTTTGTGATTTTAATCGACTTCAGCCAGTTGACTTCCTACATTAGGCTAGTCGACTGTGTCATTAGCCAGTCGACTGTCTCCATATGGCCAATCGACTGCCTCTGCGCGAACCCAGTTTTTATATCTCTTTTCTCTTCGTCTTCTCTTCACGATATTATCACGTATATTATCACGTATTCCATTTTTCCCAAGTCCGAAAGCCGGAGTCTTGTGTCGATTATGGAAGCTTTTCTTGTCTATTGTGTCATGACCGGTCGAAAGGTCAATCTTGTTTTCCTCTTTATTTCGGCAATCCTCGAGTGCCACAAGAGGAAAGGCGCACTTATTTTTCCTACCCATTTATCATATCTTCTTGGTCAGAACGGTGTTCCATTTGGTGACGAGCCTACAGAGCACAATCCGTTTTTTTTGGACCGCACTCATCTCAAGCAGATGCACATTGGTAAAAATGTCGATGGAGTATTGGTCTCTCTTAGGGATACTCCTCCTACGGACCAAGTCGGTCCATCTGCTCCTCGTCTGGAAGTTCCAACTTCTTCTTTTCCGTCTCTTGGTAGCGATTTCGATATTCCAGATTTTGGGTTCGGGGGAAATCCCAAAACTCTTACCCAAATCTTGGAAATCGTGAAGCGCAATGAGGAGGCCCAAAAGAAGACGGCTGAGGACATGAAGCGCCTTGAGGATAAGATCGACCGCATCACCACAGCCATGGATGCACTTCGCCGTGACCCTCCGCCTTTTTGATGTCGTCAAAGGGGCAGAATTTTTGGGTTATAGGTGTTTGGCCATAGGTCTATTTTGTGTAGCATAGTACGTTACCTATGTTTGTTGTTTGTGTTATCTTTAGTTTTATTTTATGCTGTATCATTTTGTGGATCATTGTAGGGATAAAACAACATGTACCGAACTTGCAATTTTAATTGAAATATGTTGTTTCTATTATCTTTCAATACATTACATAAATGAGTATCGAATTGCAAAATTTATTTCCTAAGGGGGAGCATGAAAATAAAAATGAATGATGCACACTTTGAGGGGGAGTATCACTTGATACTTCACCAATTATGCGTAAATACGAAATGTTTTGTCAACATCAAAAAGGGAGAGATTGTTGGCCTTGAAATTCAATTTCAGACAATAACTCTTATTTTGATATTAACAAAACATTCAAAACCGTGTTTGGTACTAATATGACTTTGAGCTAAGTGTTTCAGCAAGTACGGGTAAATGATTCGGAAAGATCATTAATACCAAAAAGTGACAAGTGATAAGGAAATTCAAGCGCAAAATCGGAATAGAACAAAAAGGTCAAAGAAAGGACAAAAGCTGGACTCAAGACCTGGGGTAGATAGGTCGGGGTGAGAATATTGTAACAAGGTATCTTATGCGTTGATTGGTCTTATAAGCTCAAGTAATTAAACAAACAAACTCAAAACGGATCAAAAACGGACCTTGAATAATTTCTTGGAGTCACCCAGTCGACTGGCCATGAAATGGCAGCTGACTGGCTATGACCCAGTCGACTGGCCTAGGGCCCAGCCGACTGGATAAACCAGAGAGTTATAAACATTTTTAATTGTCTGAGGCAGTCGACTGGCATGTCCAAGGCAGTCGACTGGATCATGAGGCAGTCGACTGGTCTTCTTTAGGCAGTAAACTGACCCTAGTCATTGGGGAAAATATTTTAAATCTAAGCATAGAGGCAGTCGACTGGGTGCTTCAGGATTTTTAGGAAAAGTATTTCTAAACAATATTTTTGCCCAAAAACAAATGGTATTGCTTGCTACTTTTCAAATCCTACTCTCCAAAATATCTAGGGTGAGATACACTCTCCTAACCCTAGTGATGCACTATATAAAGAAAGATATATGGATTGAAAACCTAAGTTTCTTGTGTGAGATATTTTCTGAAAATCATTCATCTCTTATTTTCTCTCAAGCACTTTCTGGAAAATCTTTTGATAGCAAGAAAGATATAAATCTCATTTTTCACTCAAATCATTTTAAAGATTTAAACTCAAGCTTTGTGCTTATTCTCTTCTTGAAAATATCTTTTGAGAATATATATATCTTGAGTTCTTGAAATATCACCTAAAAACACTTGAGCTTATATTGATCCATCTTCCATAAAAACCTTAGGGTTTTGAGTGTTTTTGGTTCTTGAGTGATACATTGATTGCATACATAAATTTGTGATATTGGGTGAGTGAAGCCCATTGTATCAAGGGAGGATTGTTCTCTTGATTGTGTGAAGAGCTAGTTAGCTCTTTTGTAAAGGTTTGTTATTTCACCTATTGAAGGAAGAGTCATAGTGTGAGGATTGGGAAAGTCTCAAGGAAGCGGATTCTTTGAGCCGAGGAGTAGGAGTTACCGAACCTCGTAAAAATCACGGTGTCAATATCTCTATCTCTATCTCCTTACTTTATGTTCTTGCATGCTTAATTTATATTATGGTAAATAGCTTGTTGAAATTAAGTTAAGATATTCATTGCATATTTACTTTATAAATTACTATAGTGTTTTGTAGCAATTGCTAGTAAGAATTAAAAAGAGTTAGAAAATTATTTTTAAATCCTATTCACCCCTCCCCCCCCCCCCCCCCCCCTCTAGGGTAAATTAGTGACTAACAAACTTGATTCACAGTTATGGATCGCCCTCTTATAATTAATACATTGATGAACTATATTATGCGGTTAGTGGTGGAGTGATAAAAATCCTAGTTTTCTCTCTCATCTGAATCACAACCAATTTAAATTTTTTTTAGAAAATATTAGTTAAAATAGATAATTTGGTCTTTGACCACGCAAACAAACAATGTTTAGAAAATATAATTCAGTATTTTTGAACTATTAAAGTGAACAATCTCAGTCTCTGTGGGATCGATATCCCTTACTCAAGCCATTTTTTATTCTATAATTGATACATGCGCTTGCGTAGGGTAAAACCTAAAGTCGTTAAGGTGTTGTTTTTAACCATATATTTTTATACACCTGACGTACGCAACAGATGACATGGCCACTCTTAATGGTCGAATATGCCTCTGCTTCTACCCATTTTGTCAAGTAGTCTGTAGCTAACAAGACATGAGTGGTGGATCGGATAGCTTGTGGGAGCGGGCCAACGACGTCCATCCCCTATCGGGCGAATGGATGTGCTACGATAGTTGGATTAAGTAACTCAGGAGGTGGATGAATGTTATCTCCATGGAACTGACACTTTTTGCACCTCCGGGTATATACTTCTGCATCCATTGATAAGTATGGCCAGAAATATCCCTGGGTGAGGACTTTGTGGGCTAACGATCTTCCCCCCGAGTGACTGTCGCAAGATCTAGCATGTATTTCTTCCATAACCATGGATGCTTCCGAAGGTGTCAGGCATCTTAGATAGGGTCCGAATAAGGATTTTCGGTATAATTGGCTATTGTACAACGCATACATTATTGCCTTCATCCTGACCTTCCTGGCCTCCAGCTTCGATTCAGGCTGGGTGCCCGTTCTCAAGTAATCAACTATAGGATCCATCCAACTGGGCTCCCATGGAATGATCATCATTTCTTTCGGGGGGTCAAGGCTTGATCTATCGATAAAGTTGATCGGCACTACCCGTATCATGTTTTCCCCTGCAGTAGAGGCTTGATTGGCCAACCGATCGGCATTTGCATTATCACCTCTAGGGATCTGCTCAAAATTCAGTTGTTAGAACCCCTCGACTCTTTCATCACTAATTCCTTGTATGCTCCCATCTTAGGCTCTCGGGTTTCGTATTAACCATTTAACTATCTAATGACAAGCTGAGAATCACTCCTTACTTTTTCTTTCTAGACTTGTAGGCTTCGGATAAGACGGATACCAGCCATAAGGGATTCATACTCTACTTCATTATTGGAGGGTGGGAACTTCAAACGGATAGATTGTTGGATCTTGGTACCATCGGGTGTTATGAGTTCAACACCGATCCTTGCTACCCTGATGTTTGATGAACTGTCTACAAAGATTATCCATAAGCCAGGTTCATCTTCCTCGGGGAAGTCTGCGAGTTCCGCCTCTAGCAAGAAGTCAGCTACCACTTGGCCTTTGATGGCTGTTCGGGGAACATAAGTTATGTCATAGATTCTCAACTCAATCGCCCATTTAGATACCATTCTTGACAGTTTTTGTTTTGCCATAATAGTTTTTATTGGAGTAGTAGTCGGTACCACAATCGGGTACGCTTTGAAGTAATTGCGAAGATAATGTTTTGCTTTGATCAATGATAGTACCAATTTTTGTTGTTTGGTGTAGTGGGTCTCAGCATCGGCTAAGGCTTTGCTAGTGTAGAAGACCGGCATCTGACACCCCTTGCCCTCCTTAACCAGAGCGGCACTGGTGGATGTTGTAGATACTGCCAAATACAAATGCAATAGTTCATCCACTTCTGGTGTTGGTAGTATGGGGGGCTTCTTCATGTAATCCTTGAGACTCTACAGGGCTTCTGACTGCTAAGGTCCCCAAACTTCCCCTTTTCCTGCTTTTATGGCTTGGAAGAATGGTCAGCATCGATCGGTCAGGCGAGAAATTAAGCGAATGAGAGTCGTCACCCTTCCGGTCAGTACCTGGATCTCCTTCCGGGATTTGGGTTCTTTCATCTTGATTAGAGTTATGACTTGCACCAGGCTCATCTGGATTCCTATCTAATCAACTACATGTCCCAAGAACTGCCCCTAAGACACACCAAAGGAGCACTTAGACAAGTTGAGCTTCATTCTATACTTTCTAAGGGTGTTAAACACCTGATGCAGATCTGCCAAATGGTCACTCTTCACCTTGCTTTTGATGAAGGTGTCATCAATATACGTCTCTATAGTAGATCCCAGCATACCCTAGAAAACCCTCCTAACCAACCTCAGAAAGGTTGCACCTGTATTTTTTAGTCGAAAGGCATAACTGTATAATAATAAGTACCTGACTCAATGATGAATGTGGTCTTCTCCTCGTCAACAGGATTCATGCGTATCTGGTTATAACCGAAGTATGCTTCAATGAAGCTCAGGCAAGGGGAAGCAGTCTTTCGGACATGCTTTATTCAGATCAGTGAAATCCACACACACCCTCTACTTCTCATTCTTCTTCTGTACTACCACCACATTAGCCAACCAAGAGGGATACTATACTTCCTTGATAAACCCGGCTTGAAAGAGCCGATCGACCTCGTCTACCATAACCTGATTTCGTTGGACTCCCATGCGCTGTTGTTTTTGTCTAACGGGTTTTATGTTAGGATCCACGTTAAGAGAGTATTGGATTACCGCAGGATCTATACCAGGTATGCCGAGGTGACTCCATGCGAAAATATTGGCGTTGGATCACAGGAGGGCCTCCAGCTCGTTCCTTTCCTGATCAATAAGGCCTAATCCTATGTAGCTTGTCTTCTCAGGGTGATCGGGAATGATTGGTACCTCAATTAAAGGCTCGGTTGCCATAGATGATCCCGATTCCCCGTCCTGTAATTGTTATTGGTTCTTGGAAGGTGTTTTGACCTTTGAGGCCCGTTCCGGCTCTGCTTTCTTCTTTAGCCCCTTCAAAGTGACCGTGTAGCATTCCTTGGCCGCCACCTGATCTCCATAGATATCAATCACATCCACACCGTTTGGGTCGATGCATCGCATGACCTGGTGTAAGGTAGAAGGAACTTTATGCATCCGAATGATCCAACCCCTACCCATGAGCAAATTATATGAAGGTTTGACGTCTACCACCACAAAAGTCTCTCTGAGTGTGCGCCTTGCGGCTGTGACAGGTAATTGGATCTCTCCTACCGGTTCCACCCTTCTACCGTCGAAACCTGCTATCGAACTTCTTGATAGAACTATCTCCAGAGGGTCGATCTCTAATTTCTCAAAGGCCCACTTGGTGATGATGTTGGCGCTGCTCCCTGGATCGATCATCACCCTCTTGATTAAGCAATTGGAGACCATGAGGGAAATCACCAGGGGATCATCATGTAGTGATTGTATCCTCCCTAGGTCCGCAGAGGAGAAGGTGATTCGGGCATCTTCCTTCGAGCTTCGAAACTCACTGATTTCCCTAACCTGTCGTAGTTTCTGGGCTTGACGTGTCTGGGATCTGTGGATCTCCTCGATTTCTAACTTACTAGGTCCTCTATGAACCATGTGGATAACCCTTATGAGTTGGGCCGTTGCGCCTTTGGCCAAGGTAAATGAGTTTTAGTCGGATCGGGCACCCTCTTTAGCAACATAGTCAGCTAACTATCCCTTCGTGATCATTGCCTCCACCTGTCTTTTGAGACTTCTACATTCGTTGGCATGATGTCCATACTCGTCATGGAAAGCACAGTGTCTGGACATATCCCTCTAGTCCATCGGTTGTCTGATGGGAGGTGGTGTCCCTTACCCTTAGTTTCTTGGTACAGTTTTGCCAAACTAACCTTTAAGATAGTAATCTTATCTTCAAACCTTTGGCGCTTTTTGGGGATTTGGGAAGGTGGTGCGGATGAATTCGGGCATTTTTGGTCAGGCGCCCGATCCTTGGACTTCGGTTCTGATGATTTTGCCTCAACGGTTGCGAAGACTGCCCTTCTTTGGTGTATAACTTGCTCTTCCTCTATCCGAAGATGTCCTTGGGCTCTAGAGTTGAGTTCCCCGATATCCGTTGGTGGCCTCTTGACCAAGGACTGATGGAACTTGGTTCCCGGGATGAGCATCATCCTGAAAGCCTCAACGGTTGAGTGCTGATCGCAGTTGTCGATGGAGGACATCTCAACGTTGAACCGCGAGACAAAGCTCTTCAAGGACTCACCTTTCTTCTAGATCATAGTGAACAGGCTGGAGATTGTCTTCTTCTGTCTTATGTTGCCGAAATACTGAGCAATGAACAATTCACAGAGTTTGAGCTAGCTTCTAATGGATCGGGGTGGCTGTTTTCAGAACCAAAGCAAGGTTGCTTCAGTTAGGCTGGTTGGGAAGACTTTGTATAGTAGGGCCTCGTTCTCGTTGTAGATGTTCATCTTCGTATGGATATGGTAGATGTGTTCTGTTAGATCTTTCGTGTCGCTGAACAAGGTAAACTTTGGCAGTCTGAATCTCTTCAGGTAGGGTACGCTGGTTATTGCCAGTGTGAATGGCGTTTATACTGCGTCTATGGAAGCTTCGGAGGCCAAATCGTTGGGGGTTTGGACCTTCAGATCTCTGAGCACTTCTTTCTAGAACCTGATCATGATTTCTTCCAATTTTCTCATGGTTAAGGTCTCAATGGGGTTGTGTACCCCAATTATTCCCAATGACAACTCCGCATGATCTTATTGGTTGTGGTTGGACATCGTCTGGTTACCATGTTTCTTCGTCTGGTGCCCTGTTGACCGATCTGGATGGTTTAATGAATCACCATGCTGGCCTGCCTGCGAGTTTTGTTGATTCGTAGGGGGGATCGGTGTCGTGAGAGGCACCAAAGCCAATTTTGCCACTAGCTCGGCATCCTGTCTCTCCAGCTCGGCGTTTCTTTCCTCCAGGGCTCGTCGGATTGGATCCTCGGTTTGAGAGGGTTGGCCTCCTGCCGGGGGCAAGTCTGACTAGTGGGATCAGGTGTTAACTGTCATAAAGAACGTTTAGCCTAAGCTAGCAAAAAGTGGGAAGCTTTGAAAAGATTTCAAGAGTGTTTCCCACAGACGGCGCCTATTGTATAAATGCTAAAATTCACACAATAATTCAATGTCTTCTCATTAATTCAACCTCATATATATACAAGTAGAGATGGGCCTTGGCCCATCTTTTTGCCAATCAAATCCCTTTGAAAAAGGGATTTAACAATATCATTTTTCCATTTTTATCCTAATCCTTTCATTTAGGGGATTAGGATACAGATTCATTTCTTGCAACCCACACCTTCTAGAATATGTTCTAGGCTCGGCCCATCGGATCTTGCTTGTGGCCCAATCTAACTGGGTCACATATTTTGACTATTACATTTAAGGATTTTAATATAAGAATATGTAAATAAATATATAACTATGTAAATTTAATATAAAATAATTAAATATTAATAATGCGGTTTGGGACGGGGCGGTTCCCCAATGGGAGAACCCCTCAAACCGTCCCCCACCTCATAACCGTCGATTTTTTTATTTTAACCCCCATAACCACCCCATTTTTAAATGGGACAGTTAAAAATGGGATGGTTCTGGGCGGTTCCCAGCGGAGCGTCTTTTTCTACCATCCCTAAATATATAAAATTTTGGCCCCTAAATTACTATATTGGGTTAGTCTTCACTTTGTGCTGAACACCTGGGCTTAGAAACTAATCACTATTTTTATTTTTGGAATAACAGTAATACAATAAAAATTAATTAGGGCCCAGTGGGCCGGAGGTCATAGGGGACTGCCTGGGCGGCCTTATGTATTTATTACTTATCTATATAGAAGAAATTTTCTTTGGTTCTATCACAATTGCGTTTTAGGTGTATAGACCACTTTCTCCAGGACTTTTTCATGATATATATAGATACACACCAAAATGCATATGCCTACAAGGCTACAAGATGTTAGGCAGAGATATGTCAAAAGATGAGAAAGAAAAAACACATGGTAAACAAAGAATGTATGTGATTTCGGATAGAGATGAGACACTGTAGAGGTTACTACTTCATGACTATTTGGGATGTGTTGCTGCTTGGATGGGTAATGGGGTTTTCAAAGGGCTTGGTCATAGAAATTGTCTGCTGGAAATAAATCAGATTATGGTTTTTCTAAATTGGCTTATTTGCATCTCTCAATCAGACACTTTTGGTACTTTTTTTTGTATAGTTTTTTTTTTCTGTAATGTCTAATACATAATCACATGTTTAGTATCGAGACCGTTACACAACACTGATACTTGATTTTAAGACGGATATTGTCCGAATTTGTTACCATGATTGCGAACACAATAGATGCATTCACTCCGAACCATGCCCCCCAACACCGAAATTTGCATTTGTCACTGTTGGGCATTACGGGCCCCACATATCTCAACAATGGTGTGATATTGTCCGCTTTGGGCCACGCCCTCACGGATTTGCTCTTGGGCTTCCCCAAAAGGCCTCACACCAATTGAGATATGTACATCCTTTTATATACCCATGATCCTTCTCACTTTTAACCCATGTGGGACTTTTGGTCGCATACTTAACAATCCTCCCCTCGAACAAAGGACCACATCTCATGGTCCGAGCCTCCCCTCAAACGATCATCCATTCGTCCATCGTGAGTTAATCCGAGGGCTCACCTTCGGTTCGACATTTCGAGGATTCTTCACATGGCTACCAGTCCACTCCCGCTAGTTGATACAACGCCACCACATACGACTTGACCATCACCGGCCTCCGCCGCCACCGCTGGTCGATACAACGCTAGCCCACTCCGACTGGTTAACACCACGAATCACAACTTGGGCTCTGATACCACTTGTTAGGGTTCGCACACCCTATGTACGAAGCCGTGCACACCTGCAAATCAGAAAACACACACAAACACACCAAACAATCGACACAAGAATATATACGTGGTTCAGCCAAGTAAGCCTACGTCCACGGAGAGCACCGTTTCACTAAAAAACACTGAGAGGATTACAAGGGGGTGATTCGCAGATCACACACGCACACACATTGTGTATACTCACGCCTGTATCACCGGAATAATATAAACATATATTATTCCTAACTCTCTCTCTATTTCTGTGTGTACTCTCTACGCACCGCATGTGCTTTACTCGCACTAGGTGTTTCACTCACACCGGTACCAGCCCTCTGGCGTCGGCCTAATCTGGCTCTCTGCCTGGTACACCGAATACAATAGGCTACACCTATATTTATAGGAGAGGCTAGAGTGGAGAACAAGTCAATCAATCCAGTTAGGAATTGATCTCCTACCATAACTGTGATTGCTTGATAGCTAAGTTATATTCCCCCTTAACAAAGGAGTCACCAAATATAACAAGATCCTAGTCAAATAGAGATAGCTTGGTGGCTAAGTTTAACTTTCCCTGCAAGGAAAGGAGTCACCATAACTAACAATCTTCCACTTGACGACTTTCCATCCAATCAATCAACTCCATCAATGATCAGTGCATTACGATGCTCTCATTCCTGTCTTCAAGCCTGAAGACCCACTTTAGTCATCATGACTATGCTGATAGCTCCCACTGCATGAGCAATATCTGGTCTGGTGCAGATAATGTGACCTCTGTTGTGTCTGACCTCTCCATCTTCCGATCGCTATCGCGTCTGACCTTTTTGCCTTGCAACCTTTGTCGATCATTACTGTCTTTTCTTCTCCCATAGCTCCCACTGAGCCTATTAGAGATATTCGGAGTCTAATTACGCAAAACCGAGTATACGGTTGCGTCGGGGGCGGTTCCAAGTCTTAAGAACGCCTCTGACCGCGTCCAAAACGGGTCAAAAACGACTCCGAACGGGCCAAAACAAATTCGCACAAAAGACAAATTTAATCACGAAGTCAGTACCTTCTCGGGGTGCGTGCGGGCGCATACCTGATCTGATTGGGCTGATTCTTGCGCCAAAACGTCGGGCTTCGAATTCTCTTTCCGTAGATATATTATAAGTCTCGTTCCGATAAACGATGCTCCGGAAAATCACGCCGAACCGAAACTGCTGCTCGACGGAGCCAAAAAACTGGCCGGAACTTCAGGCGGCGCGTGGGGGCGCGTAAGGAACTTTCCGGCGACGTGCTTGACACTGCTGGCTTCGTCTCGTCGAGGCAAAGCTCCTGGTGTAGTCGGTTTCTAATTTAGGGTATTCGAAAAAATCAGATCTGGACCAGATCGTCGGGCTTCGTGATTTGCTCCAACCTGGGGCTCTGATACCAATTGTTGGGCATTACGGGCCCCACATATCTCAACAATGGTGTGATATTGTCCGCTTTGGGCCACGCCCTCACGGATTTGCTCTTGGGCTTCCCCAAAAGGCCTCACACTAATTGAGATATGTACATCCTTTTATATACCCATGATCCTTCTCACTTTTAACCCATGTGGAACTTTTGGTCGCATACTTAACAGTCACCAGTTATGACTCGTCTGTTGTTGTTCAGGAAAAATGGTGTATGCAAGCTGATGATATTGTGATTGTGCACTTTGTTTAATTTGGTGATCTTTGACATGTTTTATGCTACATAACATTGCTTCTTAGCTCCCTACGTACAGCTGATATGAGAGACTATAAACCTTTTATATGAGAGTATGAAGTAAATATGTTGTGACATAACCTTTTAATCTATTTATTTTATGACCAAAAGACTATAAACCTTTCCATAGTTTGAGTAGATTTAGTTTCCCAATTGCATATTGCAGACGAGATGGGACTAGGTTCTGTTGCTTAGTGTGAAAAAAATGTTCTGTAGACAAAGTTCTTTTTCTTGTGGTCTTTTTTATTTTATGATCAATATATGCCCTTTTTTCTTTCTTTTTTTTAACTGTAGTATCTGATTATTTGCTACTTCATCTCTATTTTTGGAGCAAACTCTGAAGATTCTATGCTGATTTTTATTCCATACTGTTTGCAGTAAAATCTGGTTTTGGATAAATTATACAATACCCAAGTTTGATATCCCAACCAATCACAAGTGGAGTTTGCATGACACGAGAAGTAGCGAAGTCCAACAAGTGTTGTATGCTTCCATATGTAATTAGTTGGAATATAAGAGAGGATATGATGGATATGTACTAGTAAGAGAAAGGATATGATGGATATGTACTAGGCATGGTTCTCCGTGGTATGATGGTATCGGTTTCGGTCATAATAACGGTGTAACTGACTTGAAAATGAGTATCGATCATATATAAAAGTATCGGAACATTACGAACCAAAACATACGTGGCGAACCATAATTTGATAGTTCCGACTTATTTTGAAATTGGGTTTTAAATTAACACGAGCAATGACCAATGATCATCATTTAGATATGACAGCATCAAAGGGGAAACCATAATTTCCATTTATTGTGCTTTGAACCTTGGGTTTTAATTTTATTTAGTTATTGTTGAAGAATATAAAATATTTAAGTTACACTCTCTCTAATAGTTTAAGCTTTTAGAATAGTTGGGTGGTTGACATGGTATCAGAGTCAAAGGTCTCGTGTTCAAACCTCACAGCGTTGAAATTGTTGTTCCACGTGTTGGACTTGAAGGTCACACGTAAAGGGACGTGTTGAAGGATATAAAATATTTAAGTTACATCATTTCTAACAGTTTAAACTTTTAGAGTAGTTGGGTGGTTAACAGTTATTAGGATTTGGTTTAGTTAAATACTATATCAAATATTCAATGAATTGTTAAAGGTCCGTTCTTATTTTCTCACCCAAAAGAATAAGAACAAAAAACATGTTTGGGGCAAAAAAAATTTCCAATCGTAAAACACACACCAATACACCAAAACATACACACACATATACACACAGGGGCGGACCACCCAACTCCTCCTCCACCTCTCACGCACCACCCAACTCTGCTACTCCCTCGTCGTCAACCTCCGCCCCTGGCCCGACCTAGGGCTTTCGAATTAATGTTTTTGTGAGGAGTGAGAAGAGCTTCAAATTAAGGCTTTGAATTAGGGCTTCGAAATAGAGAGAAGAGCTTTGAATTAATGTTTTTGTGATGGTGGTCATTTGATTGGTGGTGGTGGCGATTCGATTGGTGGTTTGGGTGTTTGTATTGGGGTGTGTATATATATATATATGTGTGTGTGTGTGTGTATCGATTGTGTGTGTTTGGTGGTAGGTGGTGGCGGCAGGTGGGTGGTGGAGGGTGGAGGAGGGAGTCGGCTATGGTGATGGTGGTGAGAAATTTTTAGTTTCTTTTTTTTTCTGGTAGATGAAGAACAAGAAAACACATTTTGGTTGTTCTCATGTTTTCTGCATTATTTATTAAAACATGTTTCCAAAATCAGAACAACCTCATTAGTAAAAAGCATCTCAGACGTTTTTTATTCTTAAAATTGGGCCGAAAAAATAAAAACGGGAACAAAAACAGAATTTTCAAACAGGCCCTAAAAGTTTTGCTACACAGTGGTGCTCAAGAAAGTAATGTTGTTACTTGGTCATGGAATAAAATAAAGCAAGTTTGAATGGAAAAAAGGAGTTGGGAATATCTGGCATGGAAGTAATGAGGAGAGAAAAAGTAGATTTGAATTATGGGGATCAGAGTTTTTGAATGTCTAAAAGTGAAAGCAATGAGTTGCAAGGGAACATAAGCTCTGCATCATGTCTAAAGTGAAAGTATTAGTTACTATCATTTCTCTTGTTCAAGTGCCTGGATCTTTTTGGCCACATTTGTGTGTATGTCAGTGAGATAGGGAGAGAGATAATTAATTATTATTATTTTTTATTTTTTATGTTTTTCACCTGGCAAAGCAGGGAGAGAGAGATAATTAAAAGAGCTTAATTTGAGGAATAACCATTCTACATTGACGATTTCACGAACCATTGAACAAACCGCGAATTTCAAGGATAATGGGCAAAATATAGGAATAGTAATGACAACAATATTATGTGTATATAAATCATAATTGTTAGAATCGCGATTTTTATGATTTTGTACGATTTTGTAATTTTATCACGATTCTATTAATATGTGTTTTAGAATTTGTCAGGCTAAAATAATGATTTGATAGTTATGTCCTCCATATGAAAATTTTAAAATCTTTCTTAATAATTTAGTCCAATATGGCCCAAACTTATGAGAAAATAATTTGAGGCCCAAAATCTTAATATTTTTGTTCATATTTTATTTTTTTTAAGTATATTTTTACTATATTATAAATATATCTTCTTTGATAAATTAAATAAAATTATATATTAATAATGAGGTAGAAGCTTAAGATTTTATTTACGATTCTGATTTTATGAACCATAGTTGTCAGAATCGCGATTATAAATGTAAAATTTTACGATTTTACGAATCTACTACGATTTTGTATGGTTTTACCACGACTTTACTCACATGTGTTTTAGATTTTTTCAAACTGAAATAATGGTTTGATTGTTAGTTCCTCCATATGAAATGCCCAGAATTTTAATGATTTAGTTCAATATGGCCTAAATTTATGAGAAAATAATTATAAACCTAAGGGTCTGTTTGATAACATTTATTTATCACTTAAATCTGAACAGATTCAGTACTTATTCAGTTAAGTGCGATTGAAAAGAAATTTGACCATCACTTAATACATTAAGTGTCACTTAAAATGAGGTAAAATTTTAAGTAACAAGATGACCACTTAACACTGAAATCTGAAGACTGAAAATTTACAAAAATATCATAAAATATAATTTTTATAAACACCACTTAAAAGCTTCAGTACTTAAAATTCATATCTTAAAATTTTCAGTTTTATCAAACACCACCTTAGACTCCCAATTTTAATAATTTTGTTATGAACCCCTAACAACCCTAATTAGACTCCCGATTTTAACGATCTTGATCCAAATTTGTTACTTCCATGCTGAATTTTAGATACTGGATCATGCTTATTGGGCATGTTCATGGGCAAAGCAACTAGCAAGTTCCCACATGAGGATATTAATTTGCAAATAGGCCCATCATTAAAAGGTTTCGTGGCGAAGATGTTCGCAATTTTGCTCCTATTTAATTTCATATATGTAAATATATATATATATATATATATGAAAAAGGAGAGAAACGAGGGAAGGAAGATTTCTTTTAAAATAAAAGGTTTAGAAAATAAATAAGAGTGCCTTCTATTCGGGTTGACTTTATCTAAAGGGTTGCGTTTGGTTAGGTGGAAGTAGCGGGAAAGGAAAAGAAAATGAAAAGAATTCTATTTTTTGGAGGTTTGGTTACCACGAAAAGAAAAATTTTGAGAAAAATTAGTTTCTCGCGTCAATAAATTTTCCTCAAAATATTTCTTACAAAAAAATATGCAAAAATTTTGTTGAGAAACCTATACATTTATCTACTAGTTTCTTATTTTAACCTCATATTGTTCACTTTATCAGTCATTCTTTTTTACACAAACTTAGTTCTTTTCTACACAAACTCAGTTTTGATTGGTGGATATACACTAGTAACAAATAAATACACTTTCTTGAAAGAATAAAAGAAACTAAATTAATGATATTTGGATAAGATTATAACTCTATACAAATTGTATTAACAATAAAACTCTATAAAAGTTTTGTACGTATACAAATTGATTATAACTACTCTATCTTATTATTAATATTACGGATAATCATTACTTGTATACAATGTTATATTGTTTTGTTCTCTATGGAATTATTGATTTTGATAACAATTACAAAGGAAGAAAAATAAAAAAAAGGCTAGGGAGTTTAGTTGGAGGGACACTATGTAAAAGTCAATTGATACCATAATAAAAATAACTTCAACAATACACAAACAATAAACCAACTATGGCTCTTGAAAGCAAACTCTTGCACAATGGTACCAAGTTATACATCATTATGTTGTGTATATTAAGTGTATAAAATATAAGGGCAATTTTGGAAATAAAAGTTATTTTCTTTTCCATTTCATGCTATCCAAACTAACAAAATAAAATTTTCCTATATCTTTCTTCAAAGTTTTCTTTCTAACCAAATGCATTCTACAAAGTAATTTTCCTTTTCTTTCTTTTTTTCATTTTCCATCTCATTTCTGTCTAACCAAACGGACCCTAAGGGGAAAATATAGAGAAAGAAGGAAAGGAAAGAATACACCTTTTCTATTTTCACTCCTTAATTTATTTGAACTCAACAAATTAAAAGATAATTATATCATTTAAATAAAACACAAAACAAAAAGTTATATGACAAACCTATTCCTCATTTTTTGTGGATGGAAGGTGCTAGGAAGAGATGCGTGAATAGAAAATAAGAAAATTTAAAATAAAATTTATTTATGTAAACAACTCTTTACAAAGTTATAAGTTTGTATTTTTTATTATTATTTTTCTCAAATTTTATATATCTTTTAATTAGTTCGTAGTGTATTTTTAAATTACATTAAAGTTAATAAAATACTATCTCGTCTTGTTTTCAAAATGTCCAAAACATGTCTTCAAAGTGTTCAAAACGTGCATTTTAACTGTTCAGAACATGTTCATGGCGCGTCCAAAATTTTTAAATTTTTGGGACACCTTTAATCCTATCTAACATATGTCGAACACGTTTCCGGAACGTGTTCGTATTGAACATGCATAAGTGAGTGTGCAACACGAATACAACATCCTAAACAAAGTGTCCATACTTCGTTAATAGTTATCAACTTATATAGAAAAACCTAATAATTGCATCTTATTTAAATCGTGAGCCCTTTTGTACTTCCATAATGAGAGGTAAAGGATGCATGTGAGATTTTGATTATACAAAAGTTTAATCACAAGTGTATTATGAATTTTTATAAAAGAAAAAATAATGAATTGGTCAAAATTGACTCTGGTCATCTGCTCCAACTTTGAAAATTATAGGAATCTTTATGCTCATGTGAAATAGCACCCATGTGTTTTTGTACTCATTCCGTCCCAAATTCTAAGTCTATTTTGATAAATTTAATTTTTTAAGAAGATAATTTTTATTGTAATATCAGTGAATGAAATATCAACTTTAACAATGGTTCTATCATAATGATGTGATGGTTTATAATATATATATTTTATAATTTTAATGGTTGAAGGTTAAATTAATAAATTGAACAAATAAAGTGCTTTGACTTTTCAAAAGTGAATATTTATTTTGGGACAAGGAAAAGTGGACATTTATTTTGGGACGGAGATGACATTTTTTTCATATAATGAATGAATTTTTTTCACAACTTTCATGAAGATTAAATTAAATATTAAATATGTTTAAGAACTTTTTAATAAGCCAATTTTCAAAATACTTCACACCAAGGACTTCGTTTGGTACACGTTTTATTTTTAATATTTCATATTTAGTCGTAACAAAACCGTCATTTTTATTATAGGGTATTTTTAATTAATAACAAAATCATATTTGATAATTTATATTTGAATATGTTAAAAGTTTGGCAAAAATATATTTTAATTACCTTGTTGAAATAAACTGTGTAAAAACACAAAAAATATTAAATTGGTATTTCTATTTTTATTTTTTGTAAAATATTTTAATTAATCACATTATTGTACAAAATAAAATACATCGCATTAAATATGTTTTATTTCAAACAATACATTGTTTTTGGCAACAGAAATACTTCTTTCGTCCCAATTTAGTTGTCCATATTTGATTTTTTAATAAATTTTTTTTTATTATATTGTGTTTCTTATTTTGCCCTTTAATAATGCAAGATAGTTGTAGTTTTTTGTGGGGCCCATTATTTTTTAAAATTAATGAAGAATGAGAATTTGAAAAGGTATATAATAATATTGTATTGAGATTCAAAATTGGACAATTAATTTAGAACAAATAAAATAAACAAAATGGATAAATAAATTGGGACCGAGAATTCAAAACAAAATGCATGCCTATTAGGAATCTATATAAATTTCACAGCTTCTAAATTTTAGAAATGAAAATAAAATACGACTGATTGTGAAAATAATAAACAAGTTGTAATGGTGGGTTATTTTACCCGACATAAGGACCTTGTTCCCTCAACCCCGGCCCGAGTTGATGGTGTTGTCTGTCTTCTAATTGATACAAAATTACTTATCAGTCATTTAAACTATACTATATATATCTGTCTTTATGGTAAAAAGTATTTACTGTCCCTATCCTATTTTGTCCTTATTAGCACCTGACTCGCTTTGTTTATCTACACCGTCCTCTCCTCATTGTACCTTCTTCTTTTCTTTTTTTTTTTTGGGCTATTATTATGGATTATTATCACAAAACCCCCCACTACAGTCAGATATATGTCATCAAACCCCCTCGACTAATAAATCTATCATTCAACCCCTATGGTTTCTAATATGCTATCATGTTAGTCCTAATCTGCTCTGTCAATAACATTACTAAATTACCCTTTATCTCTTTTTATAAGCATAATAATTATAGGTCTATTAACATAAAACTCCCTATAATTTCAAATTTTTGACAAACACCCCCCTAAAGTGTCATCTAGCCCCTACACTTTTTCAGCGTACAGAGAGCCCCCATTCCTACACTATTCCATCAATGGTATTAACGGTGATATGAATTTACCAAAATAATCCTCGTATAATTAACATGAACCCCCTTGGGAGTATTATATAGAGTTAGAAATGAATTGTCATTTTAAAAAATAAATTAACATTTCATTTGCATGTCAAAAGCACAACATAAAGTGCTTGGATAGTATAAATAAACTCCTTGCACGGATGATGAATTATCTTTTATAAACTTCCTAAATACAATATTTGCTACACAGGTTATGTTTACTAATAATTTTTACTTTCTCTAAAAATAAATTTTAATTGTTTTAAATAAAATCATACTCCCTCCGTCCAAAAATAAGTGTCACATTTCATAACTTTATCCGTCCCAAAATAAGTGTTCAGTTCGAATCTCAATACAATATAATCTTATACTTTCCTAACTTATCCATCTTCATTAACTTCAAAAAATAATGAGTCCCATTAAAAACGAAAACTATACTATATTTTCAAAGGGTAAATTTGGATACACAAAATACTCCAAAAAAAATTTTAAAGTCAAATGTGGATACTTATTTTGAAACAGATGGAGTATATGATATTAATAAGTTATTTTTATAAAGTTAAAACAAGACATATAAAATGTATTTAGTAAAATATATATTTATTGAGATTTAAGTTTAAATAAATTAGTAAAATAAAACAAAACAAAAATTGTACAATCTTAATTCAGTTTTCAATTTTTCTTTTTGGGGTAAAATGTGTGTTTGTAATTTATTCAAAAATCTTAATTCCATTTTTAGTTTTTCTTATTGGGGTAAAATGTGTGTATAGGCTTCAGCAACTCAACTCAAATTCATTTACGGATATTTTGGGCATAAAATATCAATTTAAAGATCACATGATAAGCATGTGACCTACTTACTAGCCCCATAGGCATAATGGTAAGGGAATGGGGGTTTATGTGTAAGTTGGAAAAAGTGTAGGGATCAGATGACACCTAAAGGGGGTGTTTGTTAAGAATTTGAAATCATAAAGGATTTTATGTTAATACATCTTTGTTATAAATCTGAGATATTGTGCTATAATTTTATAGCATAAGGGGGTAATTGATAGTAATAAGGATTTTATGACATTTTTGTTAATAATACAAGGGGGTTTTATGATAATACCTCTATTATTATTATTGCTAGTATTATTTTCACTCATTTATTTGTGTTTTAATTTAATAATGTTGAATATAAAATACTTCTTTGGACCAAATAGTGTGAAAACATTTGTTGCAACTCAAAACAGACTCAGATTCAACATAATTATTAAAAAAAATTGGAATAATTTTGTTAACACTCAGATATAATGGGACCGCCCCTGGCCCAAGGCAGTCACCTACGGCCTCAGGGCCCTAAATTTTTAATTTTTAATTTTAAAAATTAGTATTTTTATAGGATCAAAAAATAATAATTAGTTTCTCAACTCAATTCAAAACAAAACCTAATGTAATTACACAATTTAGGGCCTTAATCTTTTTCTTTTTTAAAAAAAATATTTTACTATAGAGAAAAAAAAGTAATTTGTTTAACTATTCAATTCGTACTACATCTTAATCCACTTTAACAATTTAGGGCCCCAAAATTTATATTTCAGTTACTATTATTATAGACTCAAACAAAAATTAAATCAAATTTTCAACTCAATGAAATTAAAGTCTAATTCAAATAAAATTATTATTCTGATTAGGGTTAGGGCTCTTGTGATAGACGCACTCACAACAACAATAATTTTTTACAACACTACAAATGTTGTTTCTAATTTTTTTAATATTAAAAATGTGTTTTTTAATATATATTTTTTACATTTATAATTTTTTAAACGAGTGAAGCTTTATATGTGAAGGACCTCATATTTGATCCCGCGTAAGGCCTCTACGCATTTTTGGATTTTCAGGGCCGACCCTGGTATTATAACCACTGTTTCCAGGCACATAGCCATAGTGTCCCCATAAGTTGTTGTTTTTTTATATATAAAAAACTCTACTATTTTTTAAGAAAAAAATGTCAATATATAGATAAAAATTACATTTGTCCCTTATAAAATTACCAATAAAATATTATTTTGCCCCCTCTTTCCATAATTTTCTGCATTAGTCCTTTGACTGCTGCAACATATTAAATATGAAGCAACATAATTAAGTTGAGTCATTATTTTGACATTTTCAATTTCGAAATACACAAAAAATTATTTTGGATTCTAAACTATACTTCAATTTTTAAAGGGAAAATATTACTAACCTCCCCTTAGGTTTGGCATAATTGCTCGCGATACCCCTATTATTTTAAAATGATCAGATACCTCTCTTCAATTTAACTCCGGCATAACACTTTGCCCCCTCCGTTCATAGCCAATGTCGGTCAAGGATTTTTTAACCCTAAAATATCATAAATACCCTTATAATATTGCAAAGACATTTTTAACCTTACTTTTATATTGAAAAAGTCTAAAATACCCTCACTTATGTAGAAGTAGTGAATGGTTGAAAAACAAATCCTTCAAATCTCCAAATTTTAAATATCAGCAACTCTCACACCCCCAAATCTCTCTCTCTACTGGTTTCTCTCATTTCACTTAGGGCCTGTTTGGGTAAAGGTTTTGGGGCTTGGTTTTGGTTTTGGTTCCAGATTTGAGGACAAAACCATGTTTGGCTTGTGTTGGTTTTTAGTTTTTAGACAAAAATCATTCAAAACCATTACCCAAACTGGTCTTGCACAGCCACTATTGTTGACTTTTTGCTCTCTCTCTCTACATATATATATATATATATATATACACGGCTGACTCCTCTCACACTCTCTCTCTATATATATATAGTCACTATTGTTGACTTCGAAATTTATATTAATTTTTAAAATTTATTTCTATTTTGAGACAAATTTTATATATTTATTTCAATTTTAAATATTTTAAAAAAAATACTTTTTTAAGTATTTTTTCGCAATATATATAGTCAATATTTTTTTTGTATTTTTTTATTTCTGTAATATATATTTTTTGAATTTAATAAAAATTCATGAAATTTAAATATTGTTTTCCGAATTTTATATATATTTTCAAATTTTATTTATTTTTCTAATTTTAAATATTTTTTCAAATTTTATATATGATTTTCGAATTTTTTTATTTATTTTCAAATTTTTTATATTTTAGTTTCAAATTGTATATTTTTATTTGAATTTTTTATATTTTATTGAATTTATATAATTTTTTTGAATTTTAAATATTTCTTTCAAATTTATATATTATTTTTGAATTTTATATACTTTTCCAGAATTTAATAAAAAATTTCAGAATTTTATGTATTTTTTTAATTATATATATTTTTTCAAATTTTATATTGTTTTTCTAATTTTAAATAATTTTTCAAATTTTATATAAGATTTTCTAATTTTTTATTTATTTTAGAATTTTTTATATTTTATTTTCCAATTGTAAATTTTTTTTTGAATTTTTTTATATTTTATCGAATTTATATAATTTTTTTGAATTTTAAATATTTTTTCAAATTTATATATTATTTTTGAATTTTATATATTTTTTCTAAATATTTTAGATTTTTCCAGAATTTAATAAAAAAAATTCAGAATTTTATATATATTTTTTAATTATATATATATTTTTTGAAATTTAATAATTTTTTAAAATTTTATATATATATATTTCAAATTTATATATTTTTAATACATATTAGTTTATATATAATAATATTTGGACCAAGACCAAGACCAACTCCTTACCAAACATGGTTTTAAATTTACCTAAAATCACTTAAGACCAGACAAGACCACCAAGACCAAAATCACAAGATCAAAACCAAAACCAAGTTACCAAACGGCCCTTCCTTAGTAGAAGTAGTGAATGGTTGAACAAAATGAAAAAAAAAAACCCATCAAATCACCAAATTAAAAATATCAGCAACTCTCACACTCCCAAATATCTCTCTCTCCTGGATTCTCTCCTTTCACTTAGTAATGGGAAATGAATGATTGTTCAAATAAATTCAAAACCACCAAATTCAAATCGCCAAACAAATTAACACATACAGAAATCAGAAATTCCAAATCATTTCTAGGTTTGGGTTCTATATGTAGACATCACAAATTGTTGATGAGATGCAGTGGTGCTAAGGTTTTATTGCTGATTTGTAGTTATAACATATGGTGTATATATATATATATATGTGGGTCTGTGTATAATATGATTTTGATTTGAAATTAAATTGATTAAATTGGGTTTGGATCACTATATATATATATATACACACACATGTATATGTGGGTGTGTATAATTGGATTTTGATTCAGATTAAATTGATTGAATTGGGTTTGGGATCTATATATATATATATATACACACATGTATATGTGGGTGTGTCTATAATTGGATTTTGATTTGAGATTAAAGTGATTGAATTGGGTTTGGAAAAGTGCTCCAAATTATTGGAGTTACAAATCATACTGGGGCAATATAGTTATTTCGCAAGACTTCAAAATATTTCTCAAATATATTAAAAATATTAGGACCTGTTTGGTAGAGTTGTGTTTGTGTTTGTGTTTGTGTTTGTGTTGAAATAAACAAAAAACACGTTTTTTGTTTTTTTATTTTTTTGTTTATTCATCCAAAAACATAAGTATGTTTGGTAGGGATGTTTTTTGGGTCGAAATTGAAAAATTAAAAATCAATAATTAATAATATAAATAATAAATAAAATAAAATATAATAATAATAATAAATGAATACAATAATAATAAAAAATGGACTAAATAATAAATAATAATAATAAATTAATAAAATAAATAATAAATTACATAAAACATATTTAAAAATATAATAAAAATAATAAATAATAAACAAAATGAAATAAATAATAATAATAAATAAATATAATAAAAATAAAAAATAAATATAATAATAAATAATAAGTAAATATAATAACAAATAAATACTTCATAATAATAATAAAAAATGAGTATAATAATAATAAATTAATATTAAATTAATAAAATATATTTTTAAATAATTAAAAATGAATAAATAATTTATAAATAAAATGAATTAAATAATGAAATAATAATAAATAAATAAATAGAATATATTTATAAATTAATATATAATAATATAAATAATAATTTAATAATATAAATAATAAAATAATAAAATATATTATAAAGTGAAGAAATAATAAAGAAAGAAAAATAATAATACATAAATAAATATTATAATAAATAATAAATAAATAGTAAGACCAAATTCATGTTTAATAATTTATTATAATTTATTTATTATTATTTAATAAATAAATAATAATACAAACAGACTTTTAAGTTTATGATCTAGTAAAAACACCTCAATAAACACCAAATTCATGTTTATTGGAATATGCCTAAAATTTGGGTAAGTGAAAAAGTGTTTTTTAACACCCATAGCCCAAAAACACTAAACCAAACAAGTTTATAAACACAAAAACATAAACAGACACAAAAACGCTGCTACCAAACAGGCCCTTAATGGTTTTTAAGTCATTTCACACCCAAATCTGAACGGAATAGGATTCCGAAATTATAGAGGGAGATATATGATATATTGAAAATGTTAAGGGTATCGCCTATAATTATGCCTAACTATAGGGGAGGTTAGTGATATTTTCCCATTTTAAAATTATATAGTTAATAATTTGTAGGGAAAATTACACAAACTACCCCTAAACTATGACCTAATTGTAGAGAGTACCCCTAACGTTTGAATAATATCAGTTACTACCCCTAAGAACAGCCCCAGTCAGATTTGTGCAGATTTGTGCGTGAATTTACTTAAAAGCCCTTGTTTTATATTATATTTTAGGGTTAATTTCAAGAAACCCCCTATACTATCCAGTTTTATCAACTAACCCCCACGGTATCCACTTTGCCCCAAAAATTATAAATTCAAAAATATATATATATTTTTCGCAAAAAAATTATTTTTCGGAGGGAGAATATTATTTCCCAAAATATGAATTATTTTGGAAAAAATAATATATATTTTTTGAAAAAAAAATTATTTTCAGAAAAAAATCATATTTTGGAATATAGTATATATTTTTCGCAAAAAAAATATTTTTTAGAAAAGATCATATTTTGGAACATAATAGTATATATTTTTCGGAAAAGATCATATTTTGGAACATAATATATATTTTTCACAAAAAAATTCATATTTTGGAACATAATAAGTACTTTTTTGCAAAAAAATCATATTTTGGAATATAATATATATTTTTCGCAAAAAAAGTATTTTTCGGAAAAAAATTCATATTTTGGAACATAATAAGTACTTTTTTGCAAAAAATTCATATTTTGGAACATATTATATACTTTTTCGCAAAAAAATTATTTTTCGAAATTATTTTTCATATTTTGGAACATAATAAGTACTTTTTTGCAAAAAAAATCATATTTTGGAACATAATATATATTTTTCGGAAAAAGTTCATATTTTGGAACATAATATATACTTTTTCGCAAAAAAATTATTTTTTGAAAAAAAAATTCATATTTTGGAACATTATATATAAATTCTAAAAAATTAGGGTATTTAAGTAATTTTGTATGCAAAATTGGAACATGCAATGATATGAGGGCAAAAATGGAAGTTCACTACAAAAACAACCTTTATTGACCAATAAACAAAGTTTTCAGCATTGACTTTGAACATAAGGGGCTAAGTGTTACAACTGAGGTGGTTTTAAGGATAGTTTATGATATTATTGAAACGTAAGGGATACCGCATGCAATTAGGTCATAGTTTAGGAATAATTTGTGTAATTTTCCCTAATTTGTATTCCTTGAGAAAGATAATTTTTTCAAATACTCTTCATTTAATGTTCTCATAACTTTGACGGATCAATTTCATGTTTTTGTGGGGGCAACAATATATTTTTTAGCTTGAAGGATTTATTATAGTATTGGATTTTTAGATCACGGGATCTGTAAGCATTATTCAAATACTGTAGCCTGTGGGAGACGAATCTACCTTTAATGTTCAATTGACTTTTGTGGTGATTTTCTTTATTATTTGAATGATTCCATTAAATTTTTCTCATGAAGTTCATATGACTTCAAATTAAATTGACAAAGGTTATTATAAAGTCGAAATAGTTCGAGCTCTTATGGCCAAGATCAAAAGAAAAGATCAAACGTGCATGAATAAAAGAAGAATCTATTATCAATCTTTCCATGTTACTTCTATATATATACATATACATATATAAGTTGGATAATTGAAGAATTTTCTATAAATCCATATTTCGCATAATTTCAATTTCTACTTTTACACATAAAAAAAAGAAAAGAAAAAACAAAAGCATAATTCTTTTACATAAGTTGATACCTAATAACTTTTTTGAAGCCCTTACAAATGCCAAAAAATTCTTCTATTTTTTTTTGGTTAAAAACCATTTAAAATAGCTTCTCAATCTAAGGCCCTGTTTGATTGAGTTTTTGTTTCTGGTTTTACATAGAAGAAAAAGATAAGTATAAACCGTTTTAAGAAGCTAGTACCCTCTAACATTCTTCCAATATCTAAAAGCTTGAACATCATTAAAAATAACTTTTGATTTTAAGAAGTCAAGAACAACTTCTTAAAAACCGATTCAAACTGGGCCTAAAAGACATAACTTTTCTACCTTACCTATATATATTACATATATATATTTATGTATATGTATTTTTGCATCGATAAGCATCAACTAGTTAAACCTTCAAATTGATTAAATTCCAAACTATTCTAGGCATAGTTGTCAAAACTCGATTTTAATTGATAAAAATTTATAATTCTACGATTCTGTTACAATTCTATATGATTTTGTACGATTTTAACATGATTATACTATGTTAAAATAATGGTTGAATAATTTAGTCATTCATATGAAATGCTTAAAATCTTAATGATTTAGTCTAATATTCAAATATATGGCATAAATTTATGAGAGAATATTTAAAGGCCCAATATATTAAAAAAATTTGAAAATTATAATATGATTTAAAATTTAAAATTAAATATTTAATATTTAACATTTTTTAAAAAAAAATTTTAAAAAAATTAATACGTTTAGGTAAAATTTTACGATTCCGATTTTACAGAACCCAATACGAATTTAGCTAGTATCCCGATTCTAAAGTGAATGATGCGAGGAGATAAGATTAAGACCTCACATTGACTCCCTTTAATTAAGTCCAAGCCAACAAGATCCAAACACCACTCCAACTCAATAATACAACTACACCATTACACATTGCAAATTGTACCAAACAAAAGTGCAATATTAATCACATTTATTTTTTGGTACAAAGTCATTTTTGTGACCAACTCATATCATAAAGCACATTTAATGGAAGATAGATATTAGGGTTTTGTGTCTTGTGGTGGGGGTTCTTTTTTGTCACCATTCAAACCACTTTTGCAGGCAAAGGGACACTTCGAAAGTGAAAAGAAGAAGTAGAAGGACAACACATTCTTCATGGGTTGGGCTTTTTAGATGGAGATACAATTATTTTGTAGCAAAAGAAGGGTCCATATATTACAGAAAAATTATTGTTCAACAACTTTTAACTCTTCTGATTTGACTCTAGTGGTACGTCTGTATCAATAGGGTATTATAATAATTTCGAGATAATTCAATTTTAAATACAATTTCTTTGTAAAAAGACAATTTTGCTCCTATTGGTTGGTATAATGGTGGTCTGTTAGTGGAGGGTAGTGTTGTCTTTTCAACAACTCTGGATGGTCCAGTACACTCTTTCTCTCTTCTCTTAAGCGTCCTTGTTTTGGAAGTTTGAATATATCTTCACTTAAAATATGGGTTCATGATCTTGAGAAAAATAAAATTGATTTGCTAGAACAGAGATAAGAATATAAAAGTCTAACCAATATATATAAATATATATAATATATGTACAGTGTACTGTGCACAGTATTTACATATGTTCCCAATTGGGCAAATTAAGAAGATAGTTTACATAATTTACATGCTTTTTCTGATTTGATGACCAAGTCCAAGTGCTGTTGCATGGCATGATTTGCATTCCTATATTCCTAGTTTCTCATTAATTTAGTGAATTATTTACTCATTTATTCATTTACTTGGATGGTTTTATGCAATTTTCTGAACTCTACATTGACAGTTCTTGAAAAGTATGTTAAAACCAGTCCTAGTGTTGAAAATGACTTTAGGCCAAAAGAGTGAACTTTGTTTGTTGCAAAACAGACATATTCTATTACATAATTGACATTGGTGAGTTCACCAGTAAAGCAGTAAACAATCACCATTCTATTAGATTTAGATTTCAGCATTAAAGCAATTGAATTTCGAGAAAATGTGTAATTCATCAGATATTTTTGGAAAAATCGTATAAATCCTATTTTCTAGTTGTATAGTAGATGATTTAGGACTTATTTTGTAAAATGATGATTGCCCTGCCCAAATAAAATGTATGACTTATTTGTAATTCTCTATTTTCCGATAATTAGAACACATACTCAGTTACTCTTTCTCAAAAAGTATATGGGACACATGCAAAATGACTCATTGATATATTCCTAGTCATTATTAATATCAAATTTGAAATTTAACATACCGCAAAATATTAGGTTCCTAATCTTTTTCAACTGAACCAACCTCAAAGTAAATGATTTATTTGGTTGTTATATATCTATATAAAAAAGTTCTCCACATCTCGTAGAGGTCTTTTTAAAAAGGGCTAACCCCCAAAATGATCTTCCTAATTAAGTTGATTTTTTTTTAAAAAAAACAAAAAAATCGAAAAACTGAAAATGAGGAAACTTTTAGTGCAAATTTTTAATGCTTATTTTCTGAAAGTAGAAAAAACACTGTCCAGAGTTTCAAACAAGCAAGCCAAAACATTTTGTAACTTGTTTTAGCGGGTGAGATGATTTAGGTTCTTAGCCACAATGTCTTGGAGGAACAGTAACTTAGCTAGGGATCACAATTCGTGTCAACGGGTCGTGTTCGTGTAGGGTCGATATCGTGTCGGATCGAAATCGTGTCGTTACTATACGTGTCGTGTTCGTGCCGTGTCGTATTCGTGTCGTGTTCGTGTCGACCCACATGTCGACCCATGTAAATTATGTAATTTTTTTTTTTTTTTTTTAATGGTAAGATGATATAAAAATAAACAAAGGCCTAAGCCATACAAATGCTAATTCATTTAGCCTATTTATTATAATATTTTAAATTAAATTTGACATAATCCATTTTAGAGGTAAATTATTTAACCTATTATCAACAAAATTAAATTGATTTGGACACGATCCAATATTATTTTATTAATATATTTCAATTCATGACCAATTAAAGAAGAGAAAAATATAAAAATAAAGATAAATATGAATAGTAATCGTGTCGTGTTCGGGTTGACCCTTATATTTTCGTGTCGACCCATTTAAGGCCTTAAACCGTGTCGTGTCGTGTTCGTGTTCGTTTTCATGTCGGGTCGTGTCGCATTTTCGTGTCGTGTCCAATTTTGCCAGCTCTAAACCTAGCTAATACATGGACCCAGTGAGCTGCCCATGGACCATGGCTCGATATAAACAAAAAAACTAATCATTGATCAACTCATCTTTAATCTTCTCATACCCTAAAATATATTTGGATTATCTTCATTTACATCCCCTAAAATTTATTTTAATTTCAATCACACTCCTTCTGATTTGAATATCTTCAATTATACCCCTCATGTTTGAGATTCTCATAATTTACACCAGGGATCACTTTTGGGACTAAAATGCTCTTACCCAAACACCCACTATCCATATTCCTAAATATATATATAAAATTCAAAAAATATATATAAAATTCGAAAAAAATATATAAAATTCGAATAAATATATAAAATTCGAAAAATAATATATATAATTCGAAATATATATATAAAATTCGAAATATATATATATATATATAATTCAAAAATAATATATAAAATTTGAAAACAATATATAAAATTCGAAAATAATATATAAAATTCGAAAAATATATATATAATTCAAATATATATATATAATTTTATTTTTTCAAAAATAATTTTATATATTTTTTATTTTTCAAAAATAATTTTATATATTTTTTATTTTTCCAAGCCATCATGGGGATCGGGGCAAGCACATGATGGTGCCATTTGAGAAATTCAATCTAGACCACTTAGATTGCCAATATATCTTATGTACTTGCTTGGTGTTGTACTGAAATAAAGGTATTTGAGGGACAACTGTATCATTTGCCTTCAAATAGTCAAAGCCTCCATGATTTATATGTGCACCTAACACCATTGGTTGAAACTTAAGTATTGTAGCCTCACACTTCCTTTCTCTATTGCGTCTTGTATATCCTCACCATTTATTTCTTCAAAAACAATTATATATATATATTTCAAATTTTATATATTATTTTTTAATTTTATATATTGTTTTCGAATTTTATATATATATTTTGAATTATATATATATTTTTTCAAATTTTATATATTATTTTTGAATTATATATATATTTCAAATTTTTTATATATTTTTTGAATTATATATATATATATTATTTTTGAATTTTATATATTTTTTGAATTTTACATATATTTTTTGAATTTTATGTATTATTTTTGAATTATATATATATTTTTAGGAATAGGAATAATGTGTGTTTGGATAAGGATATTTTAATCCCAAAAATAATAACGGTATAAGTGATGAAAATCTCAAATATGATATTCGGAGTATAAATGAATTAACCCAATATATTTATAATTGTCAGAAATTTGTCTGTACTAATTTTTGGCACTAGTTGACTAGTTGTTACTCATAAATTTAATCATTTTTCATATAAAAACCCTTAGGTGAATGTGATTTCAGCACATAGTGGAATTTGACCCAACCCATTGCTCCTTTTCTCCCTAATTTCAACTAAACTGAGTTCTCACTCTAAGGCCATGTTTGAATGAGTTTTTAGAATATGCTTTGATTTTTTGGAGGAAAAAATCTATTTAGAACAGTATTCTGATAAAATTGTTAGAAAAGTTTATAGGCCTTGAAAAAATGCTTAGATGGTACCAAATTCTTAAAATAATTTATATATATTTTTTCTTCCGTGTAAAATCAGAAGCAAAAGTTCGGCCAAACCGGTTCTAAATCACTTTTGTATGTTTGTATGGGTGTTATATACATATATCTCTATATATATATATATTAACAGCACTCGGCCCTTAAAATAGGAGGAGAAAGCAAAAAGAGTGAGTGGGGAAGAGTTGTAAATGCTTTTCCTCTCACCTTTCCTCCCTTTCCTTCTCTTCATTTCTGAAATTTTCACATTTTGATCTTCTATTCTCAGCTGAGAGTCTCAAGCTCTGTTACTTCTCTCACTCTCAAGTCCCTTTAAAGTGAAAAAGCCCACCTAGTGTATCCTATACTCATCCTCTCTGCTTTAATTTATTCCAAAACTCAGATCTTTCTCATTCCCATTCACTGTTCCAAAAAAGAATGAGTAAACAAGACATCTTGAAGATGCAGGTAACAGACCTCCCCAGTCTTTGTATAATCACTGTACTCCTAGCTCTTTAACATTTTGTTTCTATAATCTTCCTCGTAATATATATATAATTATATATATATGTCTAAGAACTCTGTTTTCCTCTAATGCTCTGTTATGTTCTGTTTCTGGTTTCCTTTTTATGTTGCAGACTTGTGTTCTTAGAGTGAATATACACTGTGAATGTGAAGGATGTAAGCAGAAAGTTAAGAAACTTCTGCAAAAAATTGAAGGTTAGTCACCCAATTATCTTACCATTTTTTGCTAGTACAAGCTCTTTTTTTTTTTTTTTTTTTTTTTTCAAAATTTGAAATCTTTTGTTTTTACTCAAGTGAACACGCAAATTTACCTTATTTTTATTTTTTTTCATATGTAGTTCAAGCAAATGCCACACACTCTCAAACATTTTCCCTCAAAGACTCAATTTTTTTTTTTTTGGTGAAAGAGAGATCATACCATCTGAACTAATGCTCATTGATTTACATGTTTTTTTTTTTTTATTATTTCTTTTGCCACAAACTTGCAAACATTTGTCCTTGAACACTAAAGTGTTCTTAGAGTGAATATACACTGTGAATGTGAAGGATGTAAGCAGAAAGTTAAGAAACTTCTGCAAAAAATTGAAGGTTAGTCACCCAATTATCTTACCATTTTTTGCTAGTACAAGCTCTTTTTTTTTTTTTTTTTTTTTTTTCAAAATTTGAAATCTTTTGTTTTTACTCAAGTGAACACGCAAATTTACCTTATTTTTATTTTTTTTCATATGTAGTTCAAGCAAATGCCACACACTCTCAAACATTTTCCCTCAAAGACTCAATTTTTTTTTTTTTGGTGAAAGAGAGATCATACCATCTGAACTAATGCTCATTGATTTACATGTTTTTTTTTTTTTATTATTTCTTTTGCCACAAACTTGCAAACATTTGTCCTTGAACACTAAAAATTTTCTTTTGTGAAAGAGATATCGTACCATCTGAACTAATGCTCTTAGTTCTTTTCCCTCGATTGTTCAAGCAAACGTGCACA
Source organism: Cornus suecica (assembly GCA_963922005.1). Lineage (NCBI taxonomy): Eukaryota > Viridiplantae > Streptophyta > Magnoliopsida > Cornales > Cornaceae > Cornus > Cornus suecica. Next base: position 20,787,561 of record OY998247.1, on the reverse strand, counting down.
CACCGACAAAAATTTGTCACAATAACTCCAATTTCACTTTTGTGAAAAGAGATCATACCATTTGAACCAATGCTCATGGATTTGCGTTTTTTTAAAAAAAAATCAAACACCACGCACTCGCAAATCCTTTTTTTTTGTGAAAGAGAGATCGTACCATCTGAACTAATGTTCATCGTTTTACGCTTTCTATTAGTGTTGGTAGTATTTATGTAATTACTTTTTGGATTTGGATTTGTTTGATTTTTGTTGGTAATTGTAAGATTGTGTTGTTGAGATATTTTTATTTAATTTTTTTTGTTAGGGGTGTATAAAACTAGTATAGATGTAGAACAAGGGAAAGTGACAGTGACAGGAAATGTAGATCCAGCCACACTCATAAAGAAGCTTGTGAAGTCAGGAAAACATGCTGAGCTATGGGGAGGTCAAAAGGGTCCAAACCAATTCAACAATCAGTTCAAGAACATGCAGTTTGAGAATTTCAAAGGTGGGAAAGACAACAAAATGATGCAAAAGAGTGGGAAGGACCAACAACAACAACACAAGGGTAGTAATGGTAAACAAGCCCAACAACAGATGCAGAATCATCATGTCAAAGGGTCTAAAGATTTCAATATGGCTCAATTCAAGGACTTGAAGGTGCCATCCAAGGACCAAAAAAAAGTCAAATTCAACTTGCCTCATGGTGGTCATGATGATAGTGATGGTGGTGATGATGATGATGATGATGATGAGGACTTTGATGATGATGATTTAGATGAGTTGGATGATTATGAAGATGACCTTGATGACTATGGTTTTGATGGTCATCATCATAATCCACCCACCAAGATGATGCCTATGATGGGTAATGGTCATGGACCCAATGGCCCTAAGGGAATGATGATGAATGATCATAAAAAGGGTGGGGGTGGTAATGGTGGGGATGTTAAAAAAGGGGGTAGTATTGATTTTAATGTGCAAGTGAAGGGCAATGGTGGGAAAAATGATGGGAAGAGTGGAAATGGAGGGAAGAAAGGAGATGGTGGAGGGAATAAGAAGGGGGGAAATGGTCAAAATGGTGGTGAGTTATCAGAGAAAGGTAAAAATGGTAAAAATGGAGGGGGTAAAAAAAAGGGTGACAAGAATGGTGGTGATGGGGAGAAGAGAAGTAGCTGGAAGTTTTGGGGGAAGAAAGGGGGTGAGAAAAATAATGGGGACAAGAAAATGAAGAATATGCCAGATGGGTTCCATGATTTTGATGTCAGCAGCCATGGGGCTAGTAGTAGGAAGGTGGGTCAGATGGATGTCAGTCATGGTCCTGGTGGTAAGAAGGTGGGTCAGATGGATGTCAGTCATGGAGCTGGTAGTAGGAAGGTGGGTCAGATGGACTTCAGTCATGGAACTGGTGGTAGAAATGTGGGTCAGATGGATTTCAGTCATGGATCTGGTGGTAGAAATGTGGGTCAGATGGATTTCAGTCATGGACCTGGTGGGAGAAATATGGGTCAGATGGATGCTGGTTTTGGGCCTAATGGTAGGAATGTGGGTCAGATGGGTAACTATCCAATGGCCCATATGGGGAATATTCCGGCGGTGCAAGGAGTTCCCGCGATGGCGGCAATGAACAGTGGATACCACCAAGGGATGGGGGGTGGATTCCATCAAGGAATGGGGAATGGGTACCATCAAGGGATGGGGGGAGGCAATCCCAGATGGGGGAATGGGAATGATATGTATCAGCAAATGATGTATGCGAGGCCGCCACCGGCAGTGAGTTATGGGCCGCCGATGCAGCCTCCGGTGACCGACAATTTCAGCCACATGTTCAGTGATGAGAATACTGGCAGTTGTAGTATTATGTGAATTGGCAGACCCCAAGGCTGCAAATATCATGTGCCTATAGTACTTGTAACTTTTTTGTAATGCTACTTGCTATGTCCTCTCTAAGTTCTTAGTTTGTCAAGTTAATCTTAGGCTTTATTTATATATTGAAGTGTATTGATCTAGATTGGGAATTGTTCATGATGTGCTCTTATGACTCCATAAGCTCTGATGATACAAAGGGGGTAACATTAGTGAGGTTTGTAGCTTTCTTTAGGATATATTGTATCTATAGCTTCTTACAAGTTTGTATCAGATCAGATGGATGAATGTGTAACAACTGTTCAATTCAATTTTCAAGTTCATCATGTTATACTTTCTCAACACTTGTTTACTTCTCTTCTCTTGACTTTTCTGTTTTTGCTTAATATTTGGTTAAATGTTTCATGTGTGGCTTCATACTAAAGTCCACAAAGATCTGAACTTAATTTTTCTTGGGCTTGATTCTACAATTTTGTATCCATTTAATGTCAAATTTAGGTGTTAATCTCATAAGTAGTACAATCTATTGTCATAAGTACTGAATTTTAACCCTGTTGGTTCCCTTTGTTATCTAACTAAAAACAATATGGTCTGAAAATTAGGTTCCCTCCATAGTCCATATCAATTCTTAGCAACAAGTAAAGCCCATGCTCTAAACAAAATTGTGTATAGCAGAGGCATTGCATTTACATGGAAATGAGAGATGGTAATTCAATAACAAGACATGGCATGGCATCTAAAGAGGAAGTGATGGGTTATGGGTTCAATTTTCAGCACTGTCAATCAAAGATAAAAATGAAAAAGCATTGAAATGATCTTCAAAATTCCTTAGAAACTAAGGCTTCAGTTAATAGAATAGACCAGATTGGATCCAAACAACAAGTATAGATATATCAGTATAGGTTTTTTGGTAGTTTTTACTTCCCATCTGTTGATTTTTTGTAGAATATAAGGCCTCTCTCCTATAACTTGAAGTATTAGCTAGAAGCCTAGAAACAGCTGTACATTATCTTTGTATATTCATCTATAAAACACATTTACAAATAAAATAGTTAGAGAGGGCTTCACAAAGATGCCTAAAGAATATGGAACTATTCAAAGAAAAAAAAACCCATCACAGTACCTTTTTTTAATTTTATATATATATATATAATCATTCTATTCCTTTCCCTTTATTTTGGGCCTAGTTTTGAAGTGCTCTTCCATTTTTCTCCCTCTGCCTCTCTTATCCCGGTTAAGGTCAAAAAACATTTTCAGAACAACTTGCATCCTAGTGCTAAAGCCAATCTCAGTTGTCCTAGTAAATTGTAATTGCTTTTCTCATATATGGTAACAAAAAATCTACATATCAAGCATTAATACCACACCCCATTTCTTGTTGTACCTAATCCCTTATGGCATGCCATGATCTTTCTCATCGTTTTCTCTGCCATCACTAGTACCAATCATTCAACCTCAAGTACTATGTTTCATCACCAAAATTAATACCCCCTCTCACTTCACTCCCAATCTCTCAAACACTTCCACATTCACTCCCCTATGGCTTCTTCACAACTCTATCTACTATCTCTATCTCTATCTCTATATTTCCTAATCTCTCTCACCTATTCCCACCCACCTACACACCCCAATGCACTTGTTCTTCCCATCTCAAAACATGCCTCGACTCACCAGTACCTCACCCTCATCAGCCAAGGAACACCACTTGTGCCCATCAAACTAGTCCTTGACCTCAGTGGCCCTTTTCTATGGGTCAGTTGTGATTCTACTTATAATTCTTCGTCGTATCGATTAGCCCATTGTCACTCACCACTTTGCTCATTAGTCCATGGCAACAAAAACACTAGGTCTAGACCAAACTTTTGTAGCAACACCACCTCCTGCATTGTCTTCTCTGAAAATGTCTTCACTAGCAAAGTCTCTGAAGGGTACTTAAGTGAGGATGTTCTTAGTCTCCGGTCGACAAATGGGTTGAATCCAGAATCAATGGTCTCAGTCCCCAAGTTCCACTTCCTATGTGCACCAGAGCTTCTCTTGGAAGGCCTTGCTAGTGGAGCAAAAGGAATAGCTGGCCTTGGCATTAGTGGACTTGGCTTGTCTTCACAGCTCATGAATGCCTTCAACATTACCGGAAAATTCGCAATCTGTCTCTCTCCCAATACTGATTCCTATGGTGTTATGTTCATTGGTGATGGACCTTATGGTTTGTTTCCTGGTATTGATGTTTCCAAGTTACTTATATACACTCCTCTCATAGTCAAGCCTAAAAAAACTCATACTATGACTTATAAAAGTGATCTTTATAGTTCATATGAGTACTACATTAGAGTTAAATCCATAAGGGTCAATGCAAAACTAGTGCCATTGAACTCTTCTTTGTTGGTGATTAAAAACAAAGACATTGGTGGAACAAAGATTAGTACTGTCAATCCATATACTATCATGGAAAGTTCTATATATGGGTCGCTTACGAAGATTTTTATTGAAGAGGCCATGGCTTCGAATGTTACTAGAGTTGCTCCAATGGCACCATTTGATGTTTGCTTTAGCACAAAGGACTCCAATGGGGGACTAGTGAGGCCAGCATTGCCTGTCATAGATCTTATGTTGCAAAATATTGAAGTGTTTTGGAGGATATTTGAGACTAATTTAATGGTGCCAATGGGGGGTGATATAGCATGCCTTGGATTTTTGGATGGTGGGTTCAATCCAAGGACCTCCATAGTCCTTGGAGGGTACCAATTGGAGGACAATCTTCTACAATTTGATTTGGTGTCATCAAGGCTGGGGTTCACTTCTTCACTCTTTTTGAGGGAGACTAGTTGTGATGGTTTCAACTTTGCATCTCATGTTTGATTCAATAGTGATTTATATTGTAGTATAGTTATAGATATATAGTTGTGGATTGAGATTTGTATTTAAAGAAGTAGAAGCAGAGTATGAAGTGTTGGCCTATACATTATGCTATTTCATTTTACAGTTCTCTTACGGCCCTGATGTGTTAGGGTCTTTTTTTTTTTCCGTAAATTTGTAGGGGTATTGGTAAATTGGTTTTCCTACTGCAAAATATGAAGGAGAAATAAGTATGGTTTTGAAAATTAATGTACTCAAAAGCATGCAAATGAGGCATAAAAATGAAATTTTCAGTTCATGTCATTGGGTAATTCTTTGTAAAGTTGTGGACATTTCTGCGTGTTCGTTATTATTAAATTAGTGATTTCATTTTTTTCTTAAAAAAATGTGTCAAGCTGTGGCCTGAATTTTATTTCGGCCTTAGCCATGTTACAACTTTGTAAGGGCCAAATTTATACAGGCCCACTCTACACTATATGAACCACTAAATCTTGAAGGCCCAAATAATCAAAGCCCGAGCCCAGTCAAGAGAGAGTTCTAGAATTACTTGACCGATAAGAAGAAATCCCAATTGATGGGATAATTGAGACCAATATGCAATGTAAATAAAATCCCTACAATTAAGGGATTTTACCCTGATTGTAATGGGCCGAAAAGCCCATTACTTGCTGTATAAATAAGGCGTTAGAGCCTCAATAATGGGATGGGATAGTAGAGCAAAAAACGCATCTACACTTTGGCGCCGTCTGTGGGAATTGAGAGTTTTCTTGATTTTCTTTCATACTTTAACCTTTTTCCTTTGCACCAAAAACCTTGCGAAAGCAACTATGGTGGTAGAAACTAGATCTTCCGCAACAGCAGTAGGAGTCAACACCGCTCAAAACGCTCAGATCGAACAAATCATGAAGCGATTGGAGGCGATGGAGAAGAGGAATGAGGACCTTGAGCAATATAATGCTAATATACGCCAACAGATAGCTCATATGCCAATAAAAGCAGGTGTAGCCAATAGAGTCAACAACGGTGGCGGTGTACCAGATCCACCCAAGCACGATGAGGATGAGCACAACAGGTGGGAAGGGATTGGAAGCAGAGCGTTTGGTGACCAAGAGGAGATCTCTGTTCCAGTAGTCAGGAACCCGTTCCTCCAACAACTTCCAACCATGAAGGATTTGAAGGATATGGATGCGAAGATCCAGAAGCAGGTGCTCGAAAGCATGAAAGCTCAAAATCCCACCATGAAAGACTTGGCAGCCCATGCTACCGTGGACATGATCAGATCCCCTTTCACGGGCATGATTGATCAAGCAGAGTATCCAAAGAAGTTTAGATTGCCAACCTTTACCTTATATGACGAAACGAATGAACCGTTTAACCACATCTACCAATTCTAGCAGAAGATGACCGCCTGGAAGAAAGTTGAAGCCCTTTTGTGCAACATATTCCCCACCAGCCTGACTGAGGCACCCCTCTTGTGGTTCAGAAAACAGTCGTCTGGTTCAATTGGTAGCTGGAATAAGCTGTGTGAACTTTTCATACCCCAGTATTTTGGCAACTAGAGGCATAAAAAGACCATATCCAGTCTGTTTACATTGACACAGGAAAAGGAGAAAACCCTCCAAAGTTTTCTGTCTAGATTCACAAGGGAGATGTCATCCATTGACCAGTCGACCAATTATCGGCAGTTGAAGCGTGCAGAATGGCATTGATACTCGGAACCAAGTTTCACGCATCTTTGGTTAAGTGCCCCCTAGTAATATTGGGGAACTCAATTCCAGAGCCCAAGGATACCTCAGAATAGAGGATGAGGAAGCAGTCCGATGGGAGAGAGCATATTTGGTTACAGTAGAGGCCCGTACAAAAGAATGCTTCAAAGATCATAAACCATCCCGCTCAGCACCTCCCCTTTTTTCAAGCAAGCCAGTGAAAAAGAAGTAGAGGGTGGAGGAGAAGGTGACCCCCCTCAGAACCACCCTGGGCAAACTGTATCAGGAAAAGAAGAACAAGGGAATCTTCAGACCCCCTCTGCCCATGCGATAACCTATAGAGCAGAGGGACATGACCAAACATTGTGCCTTCCATAGCAAGTATGGACACCACACCAACGATTGTAGGAACCTCCGCAGACAGGTGGAGGCCAGGATAACAAAGGGTGAGCTAACTAAATATGTGGTGAACGACTAGATGCGGACAGAACGCCAGGAGCATACTCCTCAGACAAATGCTCCAGCAGGGCAACTAGTTCGGGTGATCCATATGGTTCAGGGAGGACATGTTGCCAAAGAGACAAAAGAGAGCAAGAGGTCACAAATGCATCAAGTGTATAAACTCAGAATAATTGGCGAGGTGTGTTAGGCATCAAACAGAAAAGAAGAGTCTCAGATAAGTTTTACCGAGTCTGACCTGAGGAATATACAAGTTTCCCATGAAGACCCTCTTGTCATTTCACTTCTGATGGCTAACTGCCTTGTCAAGAGGGTCATGGTAGACCCTGGTAGCAACACAAATATCATGACTAAGTGGGCCTTCGACAAGCTCGGGGTAGATGCAGGCTAGATACACCCTACCAGAGTCTCCCTTACCGGATTTGATGGGCGTCAGGTAGAACCAATTGGGGTCATCCAACTATCCGTCGCAGTAGCCCGAAAGACCCTAAAGGAAAGCTTTGTGGTGGTTGACGTCAAGCTATCTTACAATTTACTGATGGGAAAAGGATGGATACATCGGATGCAAGGAGTCCCCTCAAACCTGCATCAGGTTGTGAGGTGTCTGGATCCAAACGGGATAGACGTGACAGATATACCAGGTAGCCACTAAAGAATGTTATGCAGTCACTATGACAAACCTGAGCAAGTGGACAAAGCCATCAATTGCCGTGCAGTACTAATCTTTGAGTTTGATTCGATGTCCGGACAATTTTTTGCTCATTTTTGTAAAAATCCGAATTTTGTAGGAATGGATCGTGTAAAAAGAAGGAGCGAGGAAGGAGGCTGAGGGAACATCTACATCGGGGATGGCAGTGCAGAGAGATAGATCACAGTCACTGCCCCTGGAGAGTATGCGGCCTGTACGCGGTAGTACCCGAGCGCTAAGACCGGTGAATGTTGTGTCGGATTCGTCAGATGAGGAGTTTGAGAGGCCGATTGCACCGATGGAGGGCATTGAGTTAGATTTGAGATTTTGCCAGATGAAAATTCCACCTGCTGCACTGAGGGCACCATCACAACCCCGGGCACAGTCTCCAACCTTTGAGCCATCACCACTACCATATGAGTCGGATTCATCCGATAAGCAGACTTCTGAGAGTGATGATAGTGAGGATGGGGAGGCAGAGTTAGATGATGTTGAGCACAACGAGGTACTGTATCCGGAGTCGGCAATTGATGGTGATAAGGGTGATCTTGTTTCTTACAGATGGAAGCATTCAACAGTCTCCAAGGAGACATTGATGACTCGGGCATTGAAGAAGGGGTTTCGACAGGAGCGCACATTTGCTATTGCGCCACTTGAGCGGATAGAGCCAGTTCCACATTGGACTATAGGCATACTGAAGGAGCACAGAGTATTGTCAATCATAGCCCCAGCTACACCATATATTTGCGTTGACATGATTAGCGAGTTCTAGATTCATATGAGGCATTACACCAGAGGGACTCGGCTAGTGACAGTGGTGCAGGGGTGGGAGTTTGAGATTACTCCCGAGAGTATTGCTACCGTGTGGGGTATTCCACACGAGTGCCATGCAGAGCTAGAAGAGCGGTTCCCATCTATGCCAGACCCACTTCTATCACTTTATGTTATGGTGAGACAGCAGACTGAGGGGCAGTGGGCCGACAATAGGCATAATGGGACCAAAAAGTCCAACTATCATCCGATGTTGTGTCTTTGGGATGTGATAGTTCGGTCCAATGTATTACCACATAGCTATTAGACCATGTGCTACTCATCATTTCTGGCATTGCACTATGCTTTCGAGTTTGGTTACTGGTACTCTATTCCACTCGCTCTTTGGCTGACTTTATTCTGGCATTATATTCACTTGCGTCAGGAGAACAAGGTCGGGACTGCCAAGTTTCAGATGATTCTTCACTGCCTTGTGATGAAGTTGATATTTGATCAGGGATTACAGATGGATATCAAGGATATGTTTGCATCGTTAGTTGTGTATGGCAAGGGAGCATGGAATAATGGGTGGCTCAATAAGGGTCTAGTGACATTTGTTCGTCGGTGCATATTCGGAGGAGTTTTACTGTCGGGTGCAGAGGAGGATGATATGGAGACGCCACAGGCTGAGGATGTGATACCTGAGGTGGAGGTGCCACAGGCCCCAGCTGGGGGCGCTGTTATGATGACTCAGACTCAGTACGACCAGTTGATTGGCCTTATTGAGGGATTAGAGCGCTCATTTGCAGAGAAGAGGCAGGTCCGACGGCGTGAGCACCGTGAGTTGATGGATATTATGATGAGACATATGGGAGTGACCGTTCCATCACTGCAGCCACCTCCGGATGATGCTTAGTAGTTGTAGTTTAGTTTTGATTGTTTTGTTTTGTTTTTAGGATTTTCTTGTTTTAGTTGTTCACGGTAGAGATTAATTGTAGAGCGGAGAGTCATGTTTGATCTTTTGTGACCTCTTTAACGATCATCTCTATCTATTTGTGATATTTTTGCTTTTATATAAAATAATAGTTTTGATCGCTTTTACTGATATGCGTGTCTTACTATGTTTATTACATTGAGTATGTGTGATTTTATTTTTGCACTATGAGGACATGTGTGCATTTAAGTTTGGGGGTGCGTTAGTTATTAGGAAGCGTGTCATGACTTTTTAAAAAAAAATTGTTTGCCCTACCCTACGCCCAAACGTAGGGTAGTTCGTGGTTGGGCCTGAAATTTTGAAAAATTATACCCTTTTTGGGATGTTTTGGCCTGATTTGTACTTATACTTGTATTTAGATTTGTTTAAGTTATTTTTACGAATTTGTTTAGAATTTTTAGAGTAATTCTAATCAGACAAGGAAACTGCAAATAGAAGATCGATTAGTTATTGTTTCTCCTTTCCTAGTCAATTAAGGGTTTTGAATCCTTTTTCTCTTCTAATTCTACTCCATTCATCTATAAATACATCCATAGGGTAGACACAATTCATAATTCAGAATTCTCAAGGAGTGAGCATTAGATTGGGTATTCTTCTTCTATTATTCTTTTATTCTTTCTACTTCAAGGAGGGTTAGTATGGATAATGCTAATAAATATTATTCTGACCCGAAAGAGTTCATAGAGGAGATGGAACCATATGTGGTTATGAAGAGCACGAATAACGAAGCTACAAGTCGAAGGGAAGACGAACCACACCGAAATACTTTTTGCAGTGTCGGTTGCAATTTAAGGAGATATTTTGTTCGAAGAGGATGAATTGAGTTTTAGTTGCACTTAGACGAAAAATATTTAGAGAGAAAGGATTGAAGAGTCTAGAAAATAGGCGGGTGAAAAGGTGTATCCGGGCTTGGTCCAAAAATTCTATGAAAATATGATAGTTTCGGGACCGCCAGGATTTGAGGTGATAAGGGCTAAGGTGACTCAGTGGAGTGCTCCTGTTATGATTGAAAGAAAAAGTATTGCCGATGCATGGAATATACCAATCGGTACTCCGACAAACTTACATGGAATTTTGAAGGAGCATCTGGTAGTATAGCCACATAAGGATGAAGATATGGTGAGGGAATTGTGTGTGGTTTCAGATCCGGGGGATAAAACTTGTCAAAATTGGTGGTTAAAGTCGGATCTACTTTATTTGGATTGTGTTGTTGCGACTCAACTTCGGCCTAATAATCGAACTATGCTTCAAATTTTGTATGCCCTAACTCATGGGTATAAAGTGTGTGTTCCAACTTTGATTATGGCTGAGATGTCGTATGCTCAAGCAATTGTGAGTCGAGAATGAGCGGGGGCTGATAAATGTGACTATTATCTTCCATACCCATTTTTACTATAAAAAAATTATTGTTGAGCAGTTAGGTGATAGAATGACGGAATTGGATGAGATGCGGTGAACATTCATGAAAATATATCCGGAGGAAGATTTAGAGAAGTTGAAAGAGACTGCAAATTACCGGATATGGTTGAAGAGTGTCGTGTCGAGTGATGAAGAAGAAGAGGTGGACTAGGAATGAGGGTTTTGATTTTTTGGTTATTCTATTTGTAGAGACGATAGACCCTTAAGGCCACGTCTTTGTTTATTTTATTATTATTTTTATTATTTTAGGATTGTAGGCCCTTAAGGCCAAATCAGTTTTTTTATTATTATTATTTTTGTCATCAATAAAAAAAATAAAAAAGTCTTTGATTCCTTGACAACATGTGTCGATTTATGGATGTTTATGATGCAAATTATTTTCTATTGTTATGAATGGGTGTGTGTGCTTTGTTAATGATATCTCCAGGTGATCCAATTCAAGTTTGGGGAAGAAGATTTGTGATTTGCTTTGGAATCCAGAATTGAGCTTCAAGAGTAACTATATATGTTCTTTTATTTTATTTTGACCATGGGGACATGGTCTGATTTAAGTTTGGGGGTAAGGGTATAGTATTGCAAGGAATAAAGATTTTTGAGAAAAATAAAAAAAATTGAATCAATTCTTTATTTTTATGCATAAATATTTGGCATTTACAGTTGATTAAGTTTGTGTATATGATGTGTGAGTAGTATGTGATGTGATGTTCCTGCTCATGAGAATAATGAGTAGATCAAGTTAGTAAAGTGATATGGTTTACATGGGTGAGTGAATGAGTGAAATTGAAATTAAGAAAGACGATTTTGACCTATAAACACAAGCACACATTCACTATGAGATATAGGTTGATTTTTTACTATGAAGTTGAAAAATAATTTTGCTACAGTTAAAGGGGAGTTGTTTTGGTTGAAATAGAAAAAATTGAAAATAATTTGAGAAAATAAAATGCAAAAAGCAGTTCTTTGATCTGAGTAACCGGACTTTGGTATCACCAATATCACTGTTCGCATTTAAAGGGAAGAAGACTAATGAGCATAAATCCCATGTAAGAAGCCCAGACCATGTTGGCCGGGACTAAAAATCTTCGCTGGAAAGTCCAGAGACTTAGAAAGACAAAAAGAGCTGAAAAGTGGAAAGATGGAAATAATATGTTTTTACTAAAAATGGCAAAGTTTGATCAATGAAGTAAGAGAAAGGAAAATGAAATATTGTAGTTGAATGTTCACAAAATCACGGAAGATTGTCTGGATTTGAAGTAGAAAGTAGCAAAATCATTCACTTAAGTGGGGACCATTCATAATACGAAGCTTGATATACTTGTTGTTTGGTAGTGAGTGGGAATATTTACATTCATATTATCTTGTGTGTTGTATCATAGCTTATTTGAATTGTATGTGTGAACTCATGAATGCGTAATTACAAAAGAATTGAGATGTTTGTAGGTACCATCATTGAAAACCATCACGAGACTTCACTTGTCCACTAGGGGTTTAAAAGGCTTTGTACACGTACTAAGTATAATCGTCGACCCTCACGAAAGCAAGAGATTAGGTAAAAGTAGATTTGGTTAGATAGAATAAAATTCATCATAGATAATTTTCTCTGAGTTTATTGCTAAGGGGCTAGCAATATGTAAGTTTGGGGGTGTGATAGATGCTCAATATTGGTCATTTTTCGCCCATATCTTACGTTTGTTATGTCTTTGCATTCCATTACTTGGTATTTTTATCTCGTTTATGTCTGTAAGCATGTTTCAGGAGCTTAATGAAGAAATAGAGCTAATCTCGGTGAATTAATTGAGACTGTGTTCGTTTCTATCTCGAGAAAGGAATCAAGAGGTGCGTCAGAGCAAAGAAGAGCTACCAGAGGGCAAAATGGACATTTCAAGACATCATTATCTCACCGGAAGGGCAAAAATGTCCTTTTCAAATATTATTACTTCACCGAAAAGCATTAGGAGTCAAAGGCGATCAGTTTAGCTTAAATACGAAAAGACGGGTTTTTACATCAAAAGTGCATGATACCTACGTCACTAGAGAGAAAATGGGCAAATTGGACTCAACCTACGCTCCTAAGCTACGTTGTGGTTTTGGGCCTTACGGTCTAGACCTACGTCCAAGCGTAGGTCAGGAGTGTAGGTCCCACATGATGGTCACGTGATCCCTCGACATACTGAAGTTGTTTCGGAGTTGTTTCAGAATTTTCCAATTTTGTCCATACTTCGATATTTCAAGTGATCGGTGATTCCAGACCTATATGTACAAGCTTATACACATACTTACATATGATTTTATGAGATTATTGATGTATTATAAAATTACAGAAAAGGGCAACCATTAGGGTTTTCCTCACTTGTCTATAAATATGAGAGTAATATATGCTTTTAGGGTTATTTTTAGTTCTGTTTTGGAGATACATGTTCATTCATAGAGTTCTCTTCCATTGAAGAGAACCACCATTAAAGACCTAGAGATCATGAGGAGAAAGCCATGGAGAGTGTTTATACACCAACAATGCAGACTCCCTTAGCCATGATCAACTAATTCGGTATCTAGGGTTTTCTCGCAAAACCCTAGCCAGGTAATGTAGTTCTGATTTTGTTTTCAATTGTAGAGAGGGGAAGCTATGACTATACTGTGATGATTGTGTTAGATGAGAGACCATTTTTATTCGTGATACAAGTTTATATATTTGAATTGATTCTTGTCTTAGACTTTTCAAATATATTTATCTTACACAATCACAATTATTCACTATGGGCTGGAACTCGGTGCTTAATCTGTGATTTTCTACACAATTGTGGTCATAAAACCCGAAACCCTAGGTTGACACAGGCCATGCCCTGACAAACTGATATAGACATGCCTTAGTTTATTTTCATGCTTTAATTTACTTTTCTATTAATAGTCGGCATACACTAATCAATTTCGTCTTGAGATGAGTTGTCGCGATCCGGTTGAGAGTAATCCTTTTTGGGGTCAAACTATTGGCACGGTGTGACCTGTTTCACAGTCAATGGATCGCCCTCATGAAATTGAAATTAGAATTGAACTATGTTATGCAGTTAGTGGTGGAGTGAGGAAACCCTAGTTTTCTTTCCCTCTGAATCACAAACCAATTTACTTTGCTCTTTAGATTAATTTAAGTAATATTAGATAATTTACAAAAATCAACTCTTTTTGGAAAACTATAATTCAGTGTTTTTAGATTATTAAAGTGAACAATTCTCATCTCTGTGGGATCGATATTCCCCTACCCAAGCCAAACTATACACAATTGATATGTGCACTTGCAGAGGGGTAAAACCTAAAGTGATGTTAATGTGCTATTTTTAACCACATATTTTGCACACACCTGACGCCCAACAAAAACATTATGACAAGTCAAGATTAATCTGCCTCTATTAGACATTATAGATCAAATACCACCTTATGTTACGTTCTTTAAGGATCTTTGTACACAAAATCGGAAAAATAGAGCGAAGACTCCAAAGAAGATCATGATGACTGAACAAGTGAGTTAACTGCTTCTAAGTAACGTACCACCTAAGAGGAAAGATCATGGTGCTCCCACTATTCCATGTGTCATTGGTGACCAGGAAGTTGGTAAATCTCTTCTTGATCTGGGTGCGAGTGTTAAATTACTACCCTATTCAGTTTATTAACAGCTAGGGTTGGGAGAGCTCAGTCCTACCTCGGTGGAGGTCCAATTTACAGACAGGTCGATCAAACAAGCGAGAGGAGTTTTGGAAGATGTCATTGTTCAAGTGGATAAGTTATACTTCCCAGTGGATTTCGTAATTCTTGATACAGAACATGTTTAAGACTTGAAGAAACATATCCCTGTGATATTAAAAAAACCGTTCTTGGCCACAGCCAATGTGCATATCGATTGCAGGATAGGGCTGATGGATCTATCTTTCAGGAATATGAAGGTGAGGATGAATATTTTTTATAAAGGTCATCAAATCACTACACTGGTCGAGTGTTTTAATGTAGAATAATTCAATAAGACCTGTAAAGAACATGTACCTCAGAGTTGAGCAAGAAATGACATGGATGTTGTGATTGATAGGTTAAATGAAAAGTTTGACACGTGGGAGGATCAACACCACTCTAATTTAGAAGTGTTCAATGCATTTGAAAGAGCTTTGTACTCGTAGCAAGAGAAAACATCAAGAGAATCAGTTAGTCCTCAACTTATTCCTCCACAAGAGTTGATGGTTGAGAGTACACTTCACGAAATGGTGTTGTGTGGGTTAATTGAGGATCAATATGATGGCGTATTGAAAACTAAAAAGGGTGCAAAGACTGTGACAGTTGATCGTTTACCACGAACTGTCATAGAGCCTACCAATGATGACACCCCTATTAAGGATCCCTTTCTAGATGAGCGATTGCTGAGTATAAACATGGTAGACAAGCTGTATGTCCGAGAAGAACCGCAATTGAGGATACGGAATTATGTGTATGAGGATGTTCGAATTTACATAGCTCGGATAAGAGTACATCATGCTAAACATGTTCGTCTTAAGTTCCTTGAGTTCAGCTGGAAGGAATGGTGGCGTAATTCGAAACTGAAATTGTTTCCAGGTAAGATCCAGTTAAGAAGGGATGAACCATTTAAAGTTAAATTGGTTTACCCCCGCGGAGAGGTAGGTTTTGGAAATGAGAGGATAAAAAGTCATGGTCAGCGGTTAAAGATTTATGAGGAGATTGATCCGGGACCAGAATTTATGGCATCTGTCAGTTTAATGGAGAATGATGAATTTGTGGAGGAAACATTACATAAGATGTTGAAAGAGGATATGTTGGAAACATTGCTTGTACATGGGGTGAAGTTAGAACATGACAAATGAGGTACTTTATATGATGATTATTGGTCTATATTTGATGTCATGGACAATACTACTTGTCCAAGAGTGAGAGCACTGAGAGAGTCACCTCCTATATTTTGTCCTATGATTAGAGGAAGTGTTGCACAGAGGAAGGGTGTTTGATAGCCTTTGAGGAGTTGTCGTGTCAACGACGTTAAACATTGGTTTTAGGTTATGAAAGTTAGTTTCTAGCCTAGGTTTGTAAAATAGGATATCATTTAATTTAGGGTAATTTACATAAAACCCCTTGAGGTTTCAGGATTTAATCACCAAACCCCTTGACATTTTAGATTTTAATCAAATACCCCCCTCCTCCCAAAATCAGCCAATTGTTAGGTCAAAAAGACTTAAATGCACATAACATAAAAATTAACATTTATGAGTAATTTGCACCAAAACCCCTTGAGTTTCAAATTTTAATCAAATAACCCCTCATATTCAAAAAGTCCCTAAAAATTTCATATATGTTTTCAAAAGTCCCGAAAACATATATAAATTTCAGGAAAAAAATATAAAATTCGAGAAAAAATATAAATTCAAAACTATATATTAAATTTAGAAAAAAGTAAAAGTCGGAAAAAAAATATAAATTCAAAAAATATATATATATTTTGAAAAACATATATAAATTTCAAATAATTATAAAAAATTCGGAATATATAGATATATATATATATATATATATATTCGAAAAAACATATATAATTCGAAAAAATATATATTAAATTTTGAAAAAAACATTATAAAATTTGAAAATAAATATAAAATTCGAAAAAAAACATATAAAATTCGAACAAATATATTAAATTTCGAAAAAGATTATAAAATTTGAAAATAAATATAAAATTCAAAAAACATATAAAATTCGAAAAAAATATATAAAATCATTAAATATATATATAATTCAAAAAAACATATAAAATTCGTAAAAATATATATAATTAAATATATATATATAATTCAAAAAATATATAAATTTAAAAATATATAAATCTTGAAAAAAATAAAATTCAAAAATATCATATTAAAATGAAAAATACAGTATACTAGGCACAAGAAAAAGATATTTTCAAAGCTATATAGCATCATCAGCTCCATGTTATATGAACAATGAACCCATTATTGGTACAACTTTTCATCCATAAATAAAAAAACTACCAATTATGTAGATTTGCATAAATAATTGTTTTGTATTCCGTAGTTCAAAATGAGAAAAAGCAAGTTGGTATTAGGCAAATAATTGTGCAAATAGAAGTATAAAAAATACAAGTAACCAAAGTACAATATACCAAAACAACATTTAAACTAACCAAAGTACAATACACCAAAACAACATTTAGACAGAAACATATTTATTTTGAATTTTATATTTGTTTTTTCAAAATATATATATTTTTTCCGAATTATATATATATTAAATTTATATATCTTTTTCGAATTTTTTATTTTTTTCGTATTTTATTTATTTTTTCCAAAATTTATACATGTTTTCAAATTTTATATATATTGTTTGAATTTATATATATTTTTCCAAATTTTATATAATTTTTTGAAATTTATATATGTTTTTCAAAATTTATATATATTTTTCAAATTTTATATTTTTTATGTTTTGTTTTTCGAAATTTAATATATAGGTTTTGAATTTTTTATTTTTTCCCGAATTTTATATATATTTTCGGGAATTTTTGAAAATAGATATGAAATTTTTAGGGACTTTTTGAATCCGAGGGGTTATTTTATTAAAATTTGAAACTCAAGGGGTTTGGTGCAAATTACTTATAAAGGATAATTTTTATGTCATGGGCATTTAAGTCATTTTGACCTAAAAATTGGCTAATTTTGGGAGAAGGGGGGGTATTTGATTAAAATCTGAAATGTCAGGGGGTTTGGCAAATGACAGGGGATTTGGTGATTAAATTTTGAAACCTTTGGGGGTTTGTGTAAATTACCCTTTAATTTATGTAATTTTAATTCTTAGAGACTGTAGTCCTTTAAGGACAAGTCTTTGCAGTTTAAATTCCTAGAGACGGTAGTTCCTTAAGGCCACGTCTTTGCAATTTATATTTATAGAGATTGTAGGCCCTTAAGGCCAAATCTTTGTTATTTTATTCTTAATAAAATTTATCATTCCTTGAGAAATGTGATTTCCGGATATTTTTTATGCAATTTATTTTCCCTTATTGTGATATTGGGTATGTGTGTTTTGTTGAGCATATTTACAGGTAATCCAAATCAAGTTTGGGGGAGGAGCTCAAGTACTGTATTGTGAAAGTCCGGAATCACGTTTCAAGTGTAACTATATTTTCTCCTTTATATGATGAACCATGGGGACATGGTTTGTTTTAAGTTTGGGGGTGAGGGTATAGTTTAGGAATGAAAAATTTGAAAAATTTAGAATGAAATTCTTTGTTTTCACGCATGAGTGTTTTGCATTACAAGTTGATTAAGTTTGTGTTTATGATACATGAGTAATATGTGTTGTGATATTCCCGCTCATGAGAGTAATGATTAGATTAAGTTAGTGAAATGATATGATTTTACATGGGTAAGTGAATTAGTGAAATTGAAATCGAAAGGGACAACTTTGATCTATAAGCACAAGCACACATTCACTATGGGAAATAAGTTGATCTTGGACTATGTAAGTTGAAAACTAATTTTGCCACAATAAAAGGGGAGATGGGGAGTTGATAAAGATGGAATGGAGAAAAAGTTGAAAATTTATTTTGAGAAAATAAAATGCAAAAAGTAGTTATTCGATCTGAGTAACCGGGCATTGGTATCACCAATATCATTGTTCGCGTTTAAAAGGGAGAAGACTAATGAGCATAAATCTCATGGAAGAAGCTCGGGCCCAATTTCTCGGAACTAAAAATCCTCACTGGAAAGTCCGGAGCTTATAAAGACAAAAAGGGATGGTAAAGTGGAAAGATAAAAATATGTGTTTTTATAAAAAATGGCAAAGTTTGATCAATGAAGTAGGAAAAGTGATATTGAAATACCATGGTAGAATGTTCACTAAGTACATGGAAAGATGTCTGGATTAGGGAGTAGAAAGTAACGAAGTCATTTACTTAAGTGGGTATCATTCATGAAATGAAGGTCGAGATAGTTATTTATTTAGTAGTGAGTGGGAGTATTTACATCTGTATTATCTTTTGTTTTGTATCACGACTTAATTAATTTGTGTGTGAACTCATAAATGCGTGATTATAGAGACTTGAGATGTTGGTAGGTACCATCACTGTAAACCTTCACGAGACTTCACTCGTCCACTAGGGGTTTAAAGGATTGTTACACATGATAAGTGTAATCGTCGACCCTCACGAAAGCAAGAGATTAGGTTAGAATAGGTTAGAGTAGATAGATTAGAAATCATCACAAGAAAGTTCCCTGAGTTTATTGCTAAGGGACTACCAATATGTAAGTTTGGGGGTGTAATAGGTGTCAAATATTAGATTTGACCCCTTAACTCACTATTGTTACGTCATTTCATTTCATTATTTGGTATTTTTATGTCATTTGTGTTAAAGCATGTTTCAGGAGCTTAATGAAGAAATGGAGCTAACTTCAGTGAATTAACCAAAGTTCATTTCCTTTCTATCCAAGAGGAGAGTCAAAGAGGCAGTTCAAGACAAAAATGGCTCCCGAATGGCAAAAACGGTATTTTCAGAAGCCGTCATCTACAACAAAAAGTATCGTGGGTTCAAGGCGGTCATTTTGGTGCATTCACGAAGAAAAGTGGTTTTCAAGAAAACACATACGCTTGTTCCTACACTTTCAGAATCAAAAAGTGGCTAGAAAGTACATTTTTACGCTTGAACCTATGTTTGGGAGGTACGCTTAAAGCGTATCTGCGGCAGGATTTTGTGATTTTTGATGGATTTTGCCTGTTCTACCCTCGGTTCGACTCCAAGACGTGGCTATAACTCCAGACCTCTGTATACATGTATACACACACTTATATATTAGATTTTAGGGTTTTGTGAGGTTTAGTGTGAAATTACTGAAAAAGACCTTTCTACACCATTTGCTATATATACACGATCATATATCAGAAAAAGGTGTCGTTGGTTGAGGGTTCGTCGTTTAGTTGGTTGGTTCATTCTTTGTGTTCTTTCACGTTCATATTTAAAAGTGTTGCTGTTGCGAAGGAGAGCCATACTCAGACCTAGAGACCGGGAGAAGAAGACCATGGAGAGCATTTCTACATCAGCGATGCGGTCTCCTTCCACCACGACTAACTAACTCGGTATCTAGGATTTTCTAGCAAAACCCTAGCCAAGTAATGTAGTTTTTCATTCTTTTCAATTGTAACAAGGGGAAACTGTTGACCATACTGTGATGATTATAGTAGTTAAGAGATCGTTTTAATTTTCAATATAAAATTCTATGTTTGTTGTAAAATCTTGTCTTAGATGGAATGAATGTAGTATTTTACTCAACCATAATTATTTAACATGAGCAGGAACTCGGGTGCTTAATTTTTGGTTTTTTACATAATGATGGTAATGAAACTTGAAACCCTAGGTTGACACAGGTCGTGCCTTGGCGATTTAATATATACATGTTTTAGTTTATTTTCATGCATTAGGAGTAGATTAGAGTAATATAATTGGCATGTACTAGTTAGGTCAGTCATGAGATGGGTTGTCACAATCCGGTTGATGACAATTCTTTTTGGGGTCGTATTTAGTTATTTACGGTACAACTTGATTCACAGTTAATGGATCGCCCTCTTACAATTGTTATTTTGATGAACTATATTATGCGGTTAGTGATGGAGCGATGAAAACCATAGTTTTCTCTCTCATCTGAATCACAACCAATTTATTTTGCTTTCTAGATAATTTTAGTTAATTTAGATAATTTAGTCTTTGACCACCAAAACAAACCAATTTTTAGAAAATATAATTCATTATTTTTAAATTGCTAAAGTGAACAATCTCAGTCTATGTGGGATCGATATCCCTTACTCAAGTCATTGTTGTTCCATAATCGATACGTGCTCTTGCGTAGGGTAAAACCTAGCGTCGTTAAGGTGGCATTTTTAACCACATATTTTGTACACACCTAACGCACATTAATTCCCAAGTGTGAAAACGGACAGACGCATATGCCTGAGTCACACAAAGAGGAATTAAAATTCCTATGTGTGAATTTTTGATAGAGACATATGCCTAAGTATCACAAAGAGGAATTAAAATTCCTAAGTGTGAAAACAGACAGATGCATATGCCTGAGTCTCATAAAGAGGAATTAAAATTCCTAAGCGTGAAAATGGACAGAGGCATATGCCTAAGTCACACAAATAGGAATTAAAATTCCTAAGTATGAACATCGACAAAGGCATATGCCTGAGTCGAACAAAGAGGAATTAAAATTCATGTGTGAAAATTGACAGAGGCATATGCCTGAGTCGCACAAAGAGAAATTAAAATTCCCAAGTGTGAAAATTGACAGAGGCATGTGCCTGAGTCTCATAAAGAGAAAGTTAATTCCTAAGTTGAAGTGAAACTTCTGCATCAAACCAGGGGTTATATGCCTGAGGCACACTACTACGATATTGCAAATTCGGCAAAGGCATACAGTCCTAGTAGATTCAAAAGTTCATTAAAAACTCATGAATAAAAGTCAGAGACATAAAAACAAGCTAAGATAAAGTAAAACTCCTCCATTTCATTAAGGAAAAAGTTCTTACATCAAAACATTTTTTCCCCTGGGCTGCAAAAATGCCCAAAGGCTACAAAAAAGGGGAAGCCTAAAACTACTTGCCCCTGAACTCAAGTCCAAAAGAGTCCACAAACTCTATGGGAGCAAAGTGTGGGACCTCTGGATTCAGGGGATCTGCAGGAGCGGCCCCGATAAGGAACTCTATGAATAAAAGTCTCGGCTAGAAGGGGCTCAGGAGTCTTATAAGGGGGGCTCACCCCCATATGAGCATCCAAGGCCTTAGGGTCCTTGTACTTCCTATTTCCTGACTCCTTAAGGGCAGTGAGGAAGCCACTACGCCAGAACTCACCACCAACGTTGTTGTTGATGGCCTCATAGCGGTCATGCATGGCCAGCCCCCCTATCTTGAAGATCTCCAGCTGTGAGTGATAAAGGGTCAGCCGATAATTGAGATCTTCATTCTCATCATCTCTTTTGGCTTTGCCTTCCTTCATAGCAGGCAACTCTTCCTTTAGGGCATCAACCTCCTTAACCAGTAGACTTTCCCTACCATCTGTCAGGGCCAAAGCAGCCTTGAGGCGAACCACTTCATCGTCATGAGACTCACGTGTCAAGCACAAAACACTTACGCTATAGAAAGCCTGAAGAAAACACAAGGCAAAAAATGTTAGGGGCTGTGAGGATAGTACATAAATAAAGACAGGGTAATAGAAGCAAGTAGGGGAAAAAGGCATACCTTCATCACAGTGCCCATGACTTTGTAGGCAAATTAGGGCCATCAAGAGCCCTGAATGAAGCTAAGTCTTCATCGCTCCAGAGGGACTTGGCCCTGGCTGTCATTACTTCCATTGAAGTAGGGCTGCCCCTACTAGACTCAGAAGTCTTCCCCTTTTGCTTCTACCTTTTTACAGGCCTCTCTTCGGCAGCATGACATGTATAAGAAGATGGAGGCTGGAGTATGGAGGGGATGGTTGTCTGAACCATGGCAGACCTAATCCCTTGGGTTGCCAGAGGAGAAGAATAGGAATTTTTCTGTGTTGCAGGGTCTGGGATGATCTCCACATCGTCATCCATGATCTGATGGCGGTTCAGGCAAAGCATATCGGCAGAGGCTCCTAGCTTTGATATATCCTACAAATTGGTAGCAGTCAAAAGGTCAGTACACAGCAGACGCTCAAACCAAAGCTTACTCTTTAGCATCTTAACACTTCACTGAATTCTACTAGAATGAACTCTTTTACTGCCTACGCCGTAAAATTCATAAATATACTCAACCCTGCGAAGATCACAGTTGCGGCACATGCATGATGCTGAGTGACCATGAAGAAACTTGTAAGGCTAGAGTTTGATGGGGCTAAAGGTACTAGGAATGGGAAAATAAGAGGATTGAGGATAAGACCAATGACCCTTAATCAGGACCAATATCTCTTTCCAATCTTTTTCGTACTTCTCAGTGCCCGAACAAATGCCTCTGCCTTTAAAGGGGTAGAACATGTACCTCCCTATGCAACTAGATAGATCTAATATCTAGTAGCACGGGAGGAGGTCATCAAGACTCAGATGCAATTCATGATCACGATTGGTCAGGATCAACATCAAGATGATACGAAAAAAATTAGGGTTAACTTGGAGGGGGGCTATACCCAGAATAAAAAAGACAAAATGAAACAGGGGATGGAGAGGGAACCTAACAATCCTAGCTTGATTATATAAGAGGAACAAGTCATTGGGGCCAACCCCTTCCTCCTGGGTAAAGTATGAATCAAGATCGTAGGCTTCAAACTCCACTCCCTTGGGAGGCCTAACCAATTTCTTCAGGGATATAAGGCTGGGGGTCTTTCGTTGATCGTCTGGGATTCGTTCAGGGTTATATGAAGGGGTTCTTCGATGTCGTCACCACGCCCATCGTCATGAGGCAGAACGGGAAGATCCTCAGGATGACTCTCAACAATTTCCTCATGAGTTTGAGGGGCTAACCCCTCGATAGAAGCATTAACACTTGATTTAGACATGATCGATTAGAAGAAGAAGAAGTTTGAAAAACTTACAGAAAAAAGGGAGATTGCCGAAGTTAAGTCATCGGAGAAGAGCCTTAACAACAAATAAAACCCAGAAAATAGAATGAAAGTGCAAACAAAAGCAAGAGAGTGTTTTTAGAGATTGAAGAAGTGCAAAGTATGAAGTGAAGGGGATTTTTATAGAGGTGGACGAATCTTACCTAACCGGCGCCATTAATGCCATTGGAGGCGTTGCAACTTCTAAAGAGGAGCGGGTAAAGAGATGTCAGCCGTCAGTTTAAATTTTGAATTCCACACGAAAACATCACAATCATTATCCTGACGTCATCATACCTCATGTTCCCACCTAATACGGCATGATTCGAATATTGTCTGGAAGAATTCGGGTCAGGCCCATCAATGCTATGGTCAATGACCCGAACTGGGGCTAGTGTAAGGGCCAAATTTATACAGGCCCACTCTACACCACACGAACCGTTAAATCTTGAAGGCCCAAATAATCAAAGCCTAAGCCCAATCAAGAGAGAGTTTTAGAATTACTTGACCGACAAGAGGAAATCCCAATTGATGTGGAATAATAGAGACCGATATACAATGTAAATCAAATCCCTACAATTAAGGGATTTGACCCTGATTGTAATGGGCCGAAAAGCCCATTACTTGATGTAAAAATAAGGCGTTAGAGTCTCAATAATGGGATGGGATAGTAGAGCAAAAAAAATGCATCTACAAACTTGATTACGACTTATTTATTATTACTTTTTTTAAAATAGTGAAAACTCATCATGATATGGTAGTATTTGAACAAAATGCATAATTCATAAGTACAAGTAAATGTTTTGATGTACTATTTTTATTGAGCAATAATTTTGAAACTTTTCTATAAATTTCAAAATCTTTTTAAAATCATTGATCTGATTAGTTTTTCAAATTTAAAAAATAATCTACTTGTAGTAAAATTTTAAAGTTTTAGGACACATGTAAAATTTTTATTGGAGCACATCATCTCCTACTTTCATGGCCTGAGGCAAGTATTGTACATGTAATCTACTGCTTTCATTTTGGGCTTCTTAAACTTTAACCTCTTAAAAGGCAAACATTTAGTGCATAGCAACCCCGATGGATCGCCGTAGTTTGAAAAGATTTGGGACTTAGGCCCCATTTGCTATAGCTTCTATTTTTGTTTTTTTCAGAAGAAAATGAGAAGCAGAAGTCGTTTTAAGAAGCTGATATCATTTAGCTTCTTCTAAACGCTCTTCCAAGATCTAGAAGTTCTTCTAAAATTTTTGCTAAACATCGTTCAAAATAGTTTTTCCCTCTAGGAAGCCAAAAGCCGCTTTTAAAAAGTTAATCCAAATAAGGCCTTCCCGTTTGGGAACTTGGTTTTGGTCTTGGTTTTGGTTTTGGTTTTGGTTTTGGTTTTGGTTTTGGGTGGTTTTAGGTAAATCTAAAACCAATATATAGTGTTTGGTAAGGAGTTGGTTTTGCTTTTGGTCTTGGTCTTGGTATAATTATATATATATATACTAATATGTATTAAAAATATATAAATATGAAAAATATATATATATAAAATTGGAAAAAAAGTAATTTTCGGGAAAAAAATATTTTTCCCAAAAATATAAAAAATAATTTTTTCAAAAATAATTAATTTTCGGAAAAAAAAATAATTAATTTTTTCCGAAAAATTAATTTTTTCAAAAAAATAATTTTTGTCGAAAAAATATTTTTTTTTCGAAAAAATATTTTTTTCCGAAAATTAATTTTTTTCCAAAAATATGATTTTTTTCCGAAAATATGATTTTTTTTCCAAAAATTAATTTTTTCGAAAAAATATTTTTTTTCCGAAAATTAATTTTTTCCCAAAAATATGATTTTTTGACGAAAATATAAATATTTTCCGAAAAATAATTTTTTCCCGAATTAATAATTTTTTTCCGGAAAAGAATTTTTTCCCAAAAATTAATTTTTTGGAGAAAATTCATTTTTGTCCAAAAATATGATTTTTTCTGAAAAATAATTTTTTTCCCAAAAATTTTTTTTTTCCCGAAAAAGATAATTATTTTCGAAAAAATATTTTTTTCCAAAAAATATAAATTTTTTTTAAAATAATTCATATTTTCGCCCATATATATATATATATATAGAGAGAGAGAGAAAAGTCAAAAATGGTGGCCCAAAACCAGGTTTTAGTGGTTGGTTTTAGGGTGTCCAAAACCGGCCAACCAAACATGGTCTTGGTCTTGAAATCAAAGACCAAGACCAAAACCGGGTTGCCAAACGGAAGCGTTTCTTTTTTCAAAAGTCAAAGGTGTCCGGGGATTTTATTCCGATTAATCTACGAGATCATACAAATTGTTTAGATTATATATTTTACGGTCATGGTTCTAACAAATTATTTGCAGATAGTAAGAAGAGTATGGGAGTTAAAATTTACTAAGACACTAAGTAAATTTAATGCCTTGTTGCCTCTTAAAATTTTAAAATTATTCAATGAACTTCCAAACACCAAGTAAAGAGCAGATAATTTGTAATTTGTACCCAAAAGAAAATAAAGCAAATGGTTTGAAGTGGGATCGAATAAATGAGTTTTACAACTTGTCTAATCAAGTTAAAAGAGAATTAATAATAATAATGAAAAAAATCTATGATGTTATAGGAAATTAATACAAACAGATCTAACCTTAAAAATCTTATCTACAGAAGAAGAAAAAAAAAAAAAAAAGGAAAAATTTCTCATCAGTCCTATTTTTTACACCAAAAGATAAATAAGTCATAAATTATTTCTCCCTGGACCAATAAATCCTACCTTTGAGATTCATTTAGAATGAAATTCTAATTTTTTTGTCTTTGGACAAATAAGTCATACTTTTGATACTTCTTTCCACTTAAGTCCTAAATTCCTAAGAAAATTATCTATACCTTTAGTAAATTAATTTTAATGATAAATTTATTCAATAATTAATACATAGTTTATTTTGTTATAAGTTTTAGTTACGAATAATATTATACTACGAATTTAAATAATAATTTATCTAATTTAAATTTAATTTAGAAAACTTGAATGCATATATATATAATAATAAATAATAAAAAATAAAAAATTCCTATATATAAAGTTGAGTAACAA
Organism: Cornus suecica; assembly: GCA_963922005.1. Taxonomy (NCBI): domain Eukaryota; kingdom Viridiplantae; phylum Streptophyta; class Magnoliopsida; order Cornales; family Cornaceae; genus Cornus; species Cornus suecica. The sequence goes on along the minus strand of OY998247.1, from coordinate 20,761,152 downwards.
ATTTATATTTAGTCTAATATCTTCTATACAATTTGATAAGGGTAGAATTATTTAGAAATTCTTACTTTTGGTGTTCTTGTTCCATATAAATTCTAAATTGCTAAATAATCTATTTACACGCTTATTAAATTATATGGAAGATATTAAATTAAATATAAATTTTTAATTCAAATTTGGCATGAACACTTACATTAAACTATAAAAATTGAATGAAAATTTATTTTATTGTTTTTATGTATAGTAATTTATTATATTTTTAGTAAAGTTATTATATATGCATTCAAGTTTATTAAATTAAATTTAAATTAGATCAATTATTATTTAAATTCGTAATATACTATTTTTCGTAACTAAAACTTATAAAAATAAATAAACTATGTATGAATTAATGAATAAAGTTATCATCAAAATTAATTTACTAAGGATGGATAAAAATAAAAAAGAAAAAGAAATTAGGACTTAAATGGAAAGGAATCTCAAAAAATATGACTTATTGATCGAAAAAAAATATTTTAGAACTTCATTGAAAATGTATCTCAAAAACAAAATTTATTGTTTTAAAGATAAATATTTTAAGACTGTTGTATAAAGTGTGACTTATGAGTTATGAGGAATTTTACCCCAAAAAAATCCAGTTGAATCCTAGCCACAACCCACGTCTAGTTTCTATCCCAAAGGACACCCCAGGCTTGTCCTAGGCCTGTGTAGTAAATGACCAAATAAATATAAACCAACCAAAGCTGTTTTTGTTTCTTATATTAAATGAACTGTGAGTTGTTGCAACTTGCAAGTATGTGAAAATTTTGTACTTTGTAGTTTGTACATGTATTGTCCTTGACATGTGATAACAATTAAGACCCTTGTCCCTCCAAAAATAGGACCATACCTCCTATGGCCCACCATCTTAATTCACACCTATTTTAATAATTTTGGCCGAACTCAGCCCAGCCCAGCCCACTTTAAGAATCTACGTGACTAGAAAATTGACTGAAAGGCTTCAACCTATGGTGGTGATATTGGGTCAGCAACTTTTAAGGGGCTGGACCACAAAGGAGTCCAAAATACCCCAAACTCATACTTGGGGACTTTATGGGCTTGAGTCAAGCAAGCCCAGTACTGGCCCAGATAAATAGATAGATCCGGCCCGTTATACCCGCCCCTAAAAGCTAAATCATTCAAGATACAAGTGTCGTGTCATGTTATTGTACGTTCTGTAAATAATAAATATATATATACACACACACAAATTAAAAAGAGATAATTATACAAACCTTCCCAAAAATATAGCATAATCGCACAAGGTTTCCTTAATATTTCAATAATATAAAAAATCTCTCTTAATTGCAACTCCATTATAACACTTAACTTATTGTGTTCAAAGTCAACGTCGGGACCAAACTCTCTATTTTATCCTTTCTATCCTTGCAATTACATTTGAAACTTTACTTTTGCATTCAAAATTACTAGAATACCCCAACTTCATTTACCAAAGTACCCTCATATATATTATGTATAAATCCATTTGAGTGCTTGTTTATATTTACTCTTTCTCTCTCTCTAAAAATCACTCATTCTTTCTCTACAAGAGTTCTATCATGACTTGAGAAAGATAAGAAACGCATATGAAATGACAACTATTGATATACATAATTCCTGCCAATATATTTGAGGGCAAGGTAGTAAAATCACTATCCTCTAGAAGATTCTCTAAATATCTCTAACGATATGAGGGTATATACGTCATTTCACTATTATTTCTCGACGGACCAATATTCCAATAATACTAAGGGAGGTTTTCGATAGTATTAAAACATTAGGGGAACTGCATGCAATTATGCCTTAGTTCAAGGGAGGGGTGTAATTATCCCTTAAAAAAATTCAAAAGCTAAAATTAAATATTGTTGAAAACTAATTTCACAAACTTTTTTGTCCGGTTTTCATATGTCAAACACTCCGATAAGGCAGGGCCGGTCATGGGCCTAGGCAGTCGCCTAGGGCCTTTGGGCCAAGGGGGCCTCGAATTTTAATTTATATATTGGAGATATTGGTCCGAATAAACAATTACCTACTTTGTATTTTGATCTCCTAGAAGTCTAACATAAATCTTTTCCCAATCTGATTCAAATTAGAGAGCACACCATGTGTGAGTAGGAAGTTCCTACTTACATGGCATGAGGCAACTATTGCACGTGTAATCTACTACTTTCATTTTTGGGCTTCTTAAACTTCAACCTCTTATGAGGCAAACATATAGTGCATAGCAACCACGATAGATCGACGTAGTTCGAAAAGATTTGGGACTTAGGCTCCGTTTGACATAACTTTTGCTTATGACTTTTTTCAGAAGAAAAAGGGAAACAAAAGCCGTTTTGAGAAGCCGATACCCTATAACTTCTTTTAAACGCTCTTCCAAGGTCCAGAAGCTCTTCTAAAAACTTTGTTAAACATCGTTCAAAACAGTTTTTCCCTTTAGGAAGCCAAAAGTCAATCCAAACAGGGTCTTAGTGTCTTAGTAAATTTTAACTCTCATACTCACTTCTTACTCTGTGCAAATAATTTGTTAGGACTATGACCGTGAAATATATAGTCTGAACAATTTGTATGGTCTCGTAGATGTTGACACCCCATTTTAGCATGTGGCTCCTGGGAAAAAAACATAGGAGATGTGACATATCTTGGGGACATGTCAAAGTTTGGATTTTTAATTGATAAAATGAAGACTTCAAGAGATCAAAGAAACTTTTTTGAATTAGAAATAAGTAATCTTATCAAGCTCAAAAACAAAGGTTGGATTAGGTTTGAAAGAGTTCGAATAAGGAAGAAAGTATATTCTTTAGGAAGATGTCAACTTGATAAATACTATATCAGATTTATGGTATATCACAAGAGTCCATGCATTACAAAGCTTCTCAAAGACTAACATAGAAGAGTCCAAAAAGAGAAAGAGATGGAGGCAACCAATTCAATTGTTGCATGTCTTTAAATTCAAACTTATATAGGATTTGTTTTTTATACATGTTTTTAGGAAGTTTGTTATTCTCATTCTCTTTAAATAATGACCTTTATGCAACTGTGCAGGAGGTCTCACACCAATCAAACAACATAATTCATATTGTCATTTTAATTTCTTGCAAAGCTTTTATTTACAAAGTCTTTAATTTATTTTAACTTCGTTATTTATATTTCAGTCATTCAAGTTACTTTCCCAATCATCGCTTTTATTCCATTCTCGCTATTTCAATTCCTCAGATTTAAGTTTTATTTCAATTCAGTCATTTTCATTACAATTCTCAAAACTTTCATTTTATCATTCAAGTCTTTACTTTCATTCTACATTCAACACTTTTTTATTCAAACATGTCGATTGTTTGTGTGGAATCTGTGTTTTCCAATATTACATTCCCAATTATTTCAAACCCTCTTAATTGATGCAAAGAAAAGAACCCTAAGTGAGAGTTTCATGTTCTCTCTCTCACGTGTATCTGTACAAGTCAAAATCAAAGGAATCTATCTTTGCTTTCCGACAACCTTCGAAGCCTAGATCAAAGTTTCTGACACGCCCGCAACCAAATTATAATAATCGGCTAATCTAGCCAATTTAAGAGGAAACAGTAAATTAATCAGAATGAAATGCTCGGACACATTTGAGTTTTGGAAAAAGAAACGTTTAATGCCTTGTTGCCTCTTAAAATTTTAAAATTATTCTCTAAAATAAAATAGTAATTGGGACAAGTGTTCAATGAACCGTCAAACACCAAGTAACCCAAAAGATAATAAAGCAAATGGTTTAAAGTGGGATCCAAAAAAATGAGTTTTACAACTTGTCTAATCAAGTTAAAGGAGAATTATTATTATTAATAACAATAATAATCAAATAAAATCTATGCTGTTACAGGAAATTAATACAAACAGATCTAACCTTAAAAATGAGCTATTATCAGTAAATCTCATTATGATTTTATTTTGCATCAACTAACCTCCTTCGTTTCCGAAAATCTCATTGCATTTATCAAATTGTATCAACTTATCCTATTTTCTATAATTTTGGACAAAAATACCCCTAAAAGTAGAGGAGTTTAGTGATAAATGAATTTTTTATGGGTAAATTGCACTTTCACCCCATATTGTTAATATAAATTACACTTTCACCCCTTATTTGTTTCACTTTAACCCCTCAACTAAATTTTGAGATGTGAAATGACTAAATCACCCCTAAATATGTGTGAGGACTTACTTGTCAACCCATAAAAATATGAAAAGACCAACCTACCCTCATTTTACAAAAAATATATATATTTCAAAACAATAAATTCGAAAAACAAAATATCAAAAAAAAAAATCATTCGGGAAAAATATAAATATTTTGAAATGTATATATATTTTGTATATTTTTCAAAAAAAAATATTTCAGGAATATATATTTTACAAAATATATATCTTTTTCGAAATATTTATATTTTCCCCAAAAATTTGTTTTCCAATTATATATATATATATATATATATTTAGAAATATATATATATTTTGTAAAAAAGAGGATAGGTTGGTCTTTTCACTTCTTTATGGGTTGACAACTAGGTCTTCACGCATATTTAGGGGTAATTTAGTCATTTCACATCTCAAAATTTAATTGAGGGGTCAAAGTGAAACAAATAAGGGGTGAAAGTGTAATTAGTAAAACAAGAGAGGATGAAAGTGTAATTTACTCATAAAAAAGTCACGGGTTAAGTACTCAAAACACTCATGTAATATAGATAGTGTGCATAACACCCAATAGTTTCAAAATGTGTGTATTGACATCTAATTTTTTAGGACAAGTGCTTAAAACATCCTTGTAATATAGATATGGTGCGTATAACATTCATTAGTTTTAAAATGTGTGTTTTGACACATATTTCTTTGGACAAGTTCTTAAAACACCACTGTAATATAGATATTGTGCTTATAACACCCATTATTTTAAAAATATGTATATATATATTTTTTCTAAAGAATTGGGCTTTATATATAATATCAAAGAAAAGGCATACGTCATACAAATTACAAATGTATGTATTGATACCTAAGTTATTATGAATTACCCAAATTGTATATATTTGGTTTTTAGTTTCATAAGTTTCTAAATTAAAATTAATTATGTATTTTTTGTATTCATATATTTTTCTAAGGGGTAATCCTTGATTTTCACATTAAAAATTCAAAAATATGATGTCAATGATTATTTTTGTTTTTGGTAAATAACCACCTAATTTCTCAAATAAGTTGGTTTTTTCTAAAATAAAAAAAGGTGCGAATTAACCCCGAATGGTTCGAGCTTTTAACCCCCTATGATATGCATATAATACATTTAACTCCCATTTTGTGTGATGGGGACAATTCGCACTATATTAAAAAAATTGGGGTGAAGTAGAATCATAGGGTGTTTATACGCACTATATGCATATCATATGAGGTTAAAGCTCGCGACCCAAAAATCATTAAACCCCAAGGGTATTTGTAAATGCAGAAAAGTTACACAATAGATATTTGGTTAAAACTTTGGATCCCTTCTCATTAATCAAAGTCCTCTATTTATACAAGTTGTGATAAATGGGTCAAGCCCATGTACCAGGTTTATCAACCCCTTAAATCAAGGGATTTGATAAACCCTAACCTTATTTGGACTCTCCATACTATAATTGGATTACTTCTTGCCTTGTGGACCACACTTTAGCTTATAGAATTTTCCATGGGCCCATTGTTGTTTTCGGCCTGCTTGTTTTCAGCCCATCCGCCTTCCGGCCCATCGGTCTCTGGTCCATCCGTCGTCGGCCCATCAGTCCAGTGACCCATCTATAATTGGGCCAAATATTTCAACCATTACACAGGCCCCTGAGGTTATGGGCTTGACATTCTTTCTAAAGCCCATGACCTAATAAATGTAAATACCTATGTATATATACACTAATAGTTTTTATGGGAAATGAAGATGATGAGTTGTCATGTCATCATTGTCTACTTAATGATATGCCAAAATGTGAGGCCATTACTCCCTTAAATCTCCCACCATGACGGCTTTGGCGTGCCTTTCGGACTTCGTGCAGCCTTTTTGGCTTCCTTCTCTCCTTCTATAAAAACCCCCTTTTTCTTCACTTCTCATCACATTTCATACTTTGTAACTCTATATTCTTGTCTCTGCCTTCTTTAGCTCTTCATTACTGGGATTCGTTTCTTTGTCATTGCCGCCGTTCATTCCGTCGCTCATCTCAGATACCATAGAAACCTGCTGTTACTCAGAGCTTTTGTAACTCTTCCTTCGTCAACTAAGTAAGTCGATCGGTCTTTCTTCTTTCTTTAATTTATCACCTTTACCTCCTTCTGTCTCTTCTACATTTCTTAACGTTATGTCCGATAGTGACGATACCCAGTCGGTAGAGGAAGTAGCTTTACCTTCTGCCTCAGGTACCGATTCTACTAGCAGTGACACTCCCCAGCCTGTTTCTAAAGGAACCAGAAAGACCACTCTCAAAAGTACTAACCTTCCGGGTTCCTCAGCGACCGGTCTTGCGAAATCCAAACCTTTTGAACCATTCGTAGTGGCCCCACTTAAGAGGACCCGACCTGAAGTGGACGTCAAACACCTTCGGGCTGAGACCCATGTTCCCCAGGACGTTGATGTGTCCCCCTATCCTGGTTACCTAGACTTTACCCAGAGCCAGGGCCTAGCCCCCGGTAGCATTCTGCTATTGGCATCTCATCTTAGGGTTCTAAGGTTTCCTCTTCATCCCTTTTTTCACTATGTATTTTTCATGCTTGGGTTGCACCCTCTTCAACTGAACCCGAACAGCATTAGGATCATATTTATGCTACTGCTGTACAATAGGGATATGGATCTGAACTTAGGGCTGGCCGACCTCCTCCTTTGTTATTTTTTCCAAAATGCCAGAGCGAGTAGAGGTAGATACAACCTTTTCCCCTTTCAGGGCCGCAACATCTGTACCGATACTGAAAAATCGGACAAGGGATGGAAAGAACGAATGGTAGTAGTGAGTGGCAAGTGGTCGTACCCTTTTTCTCGTATTTTCCCGATCCCCAACAAGTTCGGTCCCATTCGCCTGCCTGTCTACCGCCCCCTTCATAAGGCTTCTTGCCTCTGTGACCATTGTGACCTTCACCGGGGGGACTACGCCTTCAAATTTTTAGGTTATGAGGACAAGGATCTTCCCCTTACCTTTATAAAACAGCGGATAGGTCTCTTGAAAACCCATGTTTGGGGAAAGACCCGATCGGCTACTGACCTGCTGACCCTGAACAATCTTAAATCGATCTCTAACTTGGGCGCTGGTGTTGACAGGATGGACTTGCCTGACAAACCTATGTCCGCCAGAATCCCTCAAGTTCCCGAAGGGATTACGCTTGTTGATGCTGTGCCGCTGTCAACAGCACCGCCTTCGACTTCGGTGCCTCCTCCTGTTCAGAGCCCACCAACGCCACTAGCGCAGAACCCATCGGTTCCTCCTCCGCCTCCTGTCAATGCTCCGACTGTGAGGACCCGATCCAGTACAACTGGTGGAGTGGGTACTAAAAGGGCCAGGGCACAAGCCGAGAATGCTTCTTCAAGCAAGGCTCCTGCTGCCCCTGAATCATCCCAAGCTATGATCCCTTGGGAGCCTAAGTTTCTATTGCCAGATGGAACTCCAGTTTGTGCTGATCAAATCACCTTTAACCATCCGGAAGCTCTTCGGGCTATGGCCAAAGGGATCTGGACACCAGCTGATAGGGCGGCTCAGTAAAAAATCACCAGGACTGATCTGGCTAAGAAGACTTCGATAATGGTTATGGAGGTAAAAGACTTCAATTATCAATTTGTTCTTTCTATTTCGGTTGTTGACCGCTATTTGTGTAATAATCCAATTTTTATTGTGTAGCTTCTCTACGGCGTTCAGGCCTACAACAGCCTCCTTGAGGCTGATGTCAGAGAGATGGCCGGTATGAAGGCCCAAATAAAGCAGAATGAGATCCACCGGGTTTCTCTAGTCAAGGAGGCGGATGGTTTGCGCCAGACCGTTTCTGAACAGAAGACTCTTCTGGAAACCGGTGAGGCGGAAAAACAAACCCTGATTGCCGAAAAGGTGGTTCTGGCTGCCGAGCTGGAAAAAGCGAAAGAGGTTGCTAGGCAGATGGCAGCTGAAAAAGATGAATCTGATAAACTCTTGGCAGAATCAGAAAGGCTTCTTTCCTTGGAGCGGGAAAAGGTAGAGATGTGCCGTCTGGGAGGGCTTGACATGTTCAAAAGATACAGTGTCATATGTGACCTTCGAGCGGTCAGGGCCTGGAGATGTAGGCATGAAATGGAGCATATCCCTCTGGAATCCCGGGAATTCAAGACCGCAGAGGCATTCGATGCCCATATGGGAATACCCTTTCCTTATGAAAACCCTCCTGCCTCTGAGATCGAGGAGCGCTTTGCTGCCCTCCTGAAGGGGAAAGAATACCATCCTCCCGAAAAGTAGCCAGGGCAATTTTATATGTTTTTGTTTCCCCCAATGGGCTAATTTCTTGTAACTTCCTCCATTTTTAATGAACAAGAACTTTTATCCCTTTTTTCCAGTAATTATTCGTCTTTTGTGTGGGTTTTTATCATTTCGTACTTAGCTTTTATGAAGCAATCGAGTCTTCGGACATATGGCTCCTGAGGCTATTTATTATTTATTCTAAATTATTTCAAACACTTAGGAAATTTTATAATCCTAGAGCCTTGCACAAAAGTAAAATTTATTTTTATTGAAATGAATTTGAAAATCATGAAGCAGAGGTACCGATATCGGGCACAGATGCTTCGTAACAAAGGTGTCATAGAAAGACACAGTTTTATTTCTTAATAAGAAAAACAACTATCTAAGGATAATACCTCTTTAACCGATAAGCATTATGAGAGTTGGACTCGAGGCGGCCTGTTTCGTTCTTTCGAACCCGATAAGCACCGCGTCCGATAACCTCAACCACTGTGTAAGGTCCTTCCCATGTCTCTCGTAATTTGCCTACAATACCAATTTTCCTTCTGAGCACCATATCGCCTACTTGGAATTCTCTTCTTTTGACTTTCTGATTGAAACGTGCTCTGACCTGCTGCTGATAGGCAGCCAGTCTTATCCCGGCGGCTTCCCGTTTTTCTTCCAAGAGATCTAGATCATGGGCTAGGTGCTGATTGTTTGGACCTTCTTCCCAGGCTTGACTCCTTAAAGTAGGTACTTTTAGCTCGGTCGGGATAACTGCTTCGGCCCCATAAGCCATGGCGAAAGGGGTTTCTCCAGTTGGCTTTCTCGGAGTAGTTCGATAAGACCACAACACCTCTGGCAATTTCTCCAACCAAGCCCCTTTTGCGTCTTCAAGTTTTTTTCTCAGTGTGTCAAAAATTATTCTATTCGTCCTTTCGGCTTGCCCATTTCCCTGCGGGTAGCCGACGAAAGAAGTGTTTTGATTGATCCCATGCTTTGATAAGAATGCTTGAACCCTTCTGTTGTCCAGGTTGGTGCCATTGTCCATCATTATGGTTCGGGGTAGGCCGAACCTACAGATGATGTGGCTCCAGATGAATTTTATAACATGGCTGCCTGTTATGGTGGGGTATGCCTCCGCTTCCACCCATTTGGTAAAATAATCGGTGGCCAGGAGAACATGTGTGATACATCGTATTGCCTGAGGGAGAGGACCTACGATGTCCATGCCCCATCGGGCGAAAGGGTGAGGAACAATAGTTGGGTTTAAGAACTCCGGCGGTGGGTGAATGGCATCTCCATGAAACTGACATTTTTTGCAGTGTCTGACATAAATTTCAGCGTCCCTTGCCAAGTAGGGCCAGAAATACCCCTGGGTGAGGATTTTATGAGCCAGGGACCTTCCTCCAGAGTGATTGCCACAAGCTCCTGCATGGATCTCTTCCATGACTGCCGATGCCTCTGAGGGGGTCAGACATCTCAAGTATGGTCCGGAAAAAGACTTTCGGTATAGTTGGCCGTTGTATAGGGCATATCTGGCTGCCTTCATTCTTATCTTCCGGGCTTCTGATTTTGATTCAGGCAATGTACTAAATCTCAGATAATCTACTATCGGATCCATCCAACTTGGTTCCCATGGGATAACCATTACTTCTTCGGGGGGTTCCAAGCTGGATCGGGCAATGAAGTCCATTGGTACAGTGCGAGTCATACTTTCTTTTGTGGCGGAGGCTTGGTTAGCCAGATGATCTGCTGCAGAATTATCCCCTCTGGGAATTTGTTCAAAGTTTATTTGCTGGAACTCTTCAGCCTCTCTTAGAACTAGATTCTTGTAGGCTTCCATCTTCGGCTCTCGAGTTTCATACTCCCCATGTAACTGTCGCACGACTAGCTGGGAGTCACTTCGCACCTCTGCTTTCTAGACCTGAAGGCTTCGGGCTAACCGAATTCCTGCAAGGATGGCTTCATACTCCGCTTCGTTGTTAGAAGCTGGAAATTCCAGTCTAACGGATTATTGGATTTTGGTACCATCCGGTGTTACGAGTACTACTCCGACCCCTGCTCCGTTGATGTTGGATGATCCGTCTACGAACACGAACCATAATCCAGGTTCACCTTCTTCTGTGGAGTCAGCAGTTTCTGTTTCTAACAGGAAATCAGCTACTGCTTGTCCTTTGATGGCCGTTCGGGGGACATAGGTTATGTCAAAAATCCCCAGTTCAATCGCCCATTTTGATATTCTCCCAGATAACTCAGGTTTAGCCATTATGGATCTGATCGGAGTTACAGTAGGTACTATGATCGGGTGTGCTTCAAAATAATGCCGTAGACGTCGCTTAGCATTGATCAGCGATAGTACCAGCTTCTCCTGCTTTGAATAACGGGTTTCTGCATCAGCAAGGGATTTGCTGGTGTAGAAAATTGGTGTCTGGTACCCTTTGCCCTCCTTGACCAGGGCGGCGCTGGTAGATGTTACTGAAATGGCCAAATACAGGTGCATCGGCTCATCGGCTTCGGGGGTTGCCAGAATCGGGGGCTTTGCCATGTAACTTTTGAGTTTGTGTAGGGCCTCCGCTTGCTCTGGCCCCCAAACTTCTCCTTGTGCCGCTTTTATTGCCTGAAAGAACGGCCTACACCGATCGGTTAGCCGAGAGATGAAACGACTTAGGGCTGCTATTCTGCCGGTTAGCACCTGGATCTCTTTCCGGGACTTTGGCTCAGCTTTTTCTACGAGAGCTTTGACTTGCGCAGGGCTAGCTTGTATTCCCGTCCGATCAACTATGTGTCCCAAAAACTGGCCTGAGGATACTCCGAAGGAACATTTGGCTGGATTGAGCTTCATATTGTACTTCCGGAGGGTATTGAATACCTGCTGTAGGTCGGCTAGATGGTCTCCTTTTACCTTGCTTTTGACCACTGTGTCATCGATGTAGGCTTCGATGGTGGATCCCATCATCCCTTGGAACACCCTTCTGACCAACCTCTGATAGGTAGCTCCTGCATTCTTTAGTCCGAAAGGCATAACTGTATAACAAAATGTACCTGACTCAGTGATGAAGGAAGTCTTTTCCTGGTCCTCCGGATCCATTCGGATCTGGTTATAGCCAGAGTATGCGTCCAGAAAACTCAGGCGTTCGAATCCTGCGGTGGCATCTACCATTTGGTCGATCTTTGGTAAAGGGAAACAGTCTTTTGGGCATGCTTTATTCAGATCAGTGAAGTCAACACATACCCTCCACTTGCCGTTTTTCTTCTGGACCACCACCACGTTTGCCAACCAGGAAGGATACTGAACCTCCTTAACGAATCCTGCTTGCAGAAGCCGACCGACTTCTTCAGTTATGATCTGATTTCGATGGGCCCCCATTCGTCTCTGTTTCTGTCTAATGGGCTTTGCGCTGGGATCCACATTGAGAGAATGCAGGGCTACTGATGGATCAATACCGGTCATGTCCATATGGCTCCACGCAAGTATGTCAGCATTGGATTGGAGAAGGGATTCCATTTCCTCTTTTTCCTGTGGATTGAGGCCTGAACCAACATAGGTAAATCTTTCGGGGCGATCGTGACAAATTTGAACCTCCAGTAGTGGTTCAACTGCTACCGGTGATCCCGAGCCGCCCTCCTGTAATTGCTATTTGGCATCAAGTACTGTCTTGGACCGCGACTTTTGTTCCGGTTCCGTACTCTTTTTTAGACTTTTCATCGTGACTGCGTAACACTCCTTTGCTGCTACCTGATCTCCCCTGATATCGATTACGTCAACTCCGTTCGGGTCGATACACCGCATGACCTGATGCATGGTAGAAGGGACTCCGTGCATACGATGGATCCATCCTCTTCCCATGAGGAGATTATAGGAAGGTTTGACATCCACCACCACGAAAGTCTCTCGGAGTGTGCGCCTTGCTGCCGTTACTGGTAGCTGGATTTCCCCCACCGGTTCCACTCTCTTTCCATCGAATCCTGTTATCGGGCTTCTGGATGGGACTATTTTTCTGGGGGCTGATTTCCAATTTCTCAAAGGCTCATTTGGTGATAATGTTGGCGCTGCTTCCTGGATCGACCATTACCCTCTTGATCAGGCAGTTGGAGACCATGAGGGAGATAACCAGGGGGTCGTCATGAGGTGCCTGAATATTCTGCATATCTGCAGAGGTGAAAGTAATCCGGGCATCCTCCTTCGGGCTTCGAAACTTGGTGACTTCTCCAACCCTTCGTAACTTCTGGGCTTGCCGCATCTGTGATCTACGAGTTTCTTCCGCTTCTGACCGACTGGGCCCTCCATGGACCATGTGAATGACCCGCACGGGTTGTCCCAAAGCCCCCTTGGTAGGGGCATGCGTCGCTTGATCTAATCGGGCTCCTTCCTTGGCAACATACTCGGTCAATTCTCCTTTGGCAATCATGGCTTCCACCTGTCTCCGGAGGCTTCTGCACTCATTAGCGTGGTGCCCGTATTCGCCATGGAAGGCGCAGTGCCTCGACATATCCCTTTGGTCCATCGGCTGTCTGATGGGAGGTGGTGACCGGTAGATTCCTTTGCTCTTTGTTTCCTGGTACAACTTTGCCAAGGTTACTTTTAAGGGGGTGACCTTCTCCTCAAACCTTGGTCGTTTCTCTGGGGCCGGGGAAGGAGCAGGAGGTGCGCTCGGTCTCTTCCGGTCTGGTGCCCGATCCTTTATCCTGGAAGGTTCGGACGCTCTGGCCTCTACTGTTGCAAAGGCGGTCCTTCTTTGTCGTATGGCCAACTCTTCTTCTATTCGGAGGTGCCCCTGTACCCTAGAGTTGAGCTCTCCAATATCGGTCGGCGGCCTTTTGACTAGGGACTGATGGAACTTGGTTCCAGGGATCAGGGCCATTCTGAAGGCTTCGACGGCTGAATGTTGATCGCAGTTGTCAATTGAAGACATCTCCACATTGAACCGTGAGACAAAACTTTTCAGGGATTCGCCCTTTTCTTGGATCATGTTGAACAGACTGGAGATAGTCTTCTTCTGCCTTTTATTGCCAAAGTACTGTGCGATAAATAACTCGCAGAGTCTGAGCCAACTACCGATCGATCGGGGCGGTTGCTTTCTGAACCACAGGAGCGCTGCTTCGGTTAGGCTGATGGGGAAAACTTTGCAGAGTAAGGCCTCGTTTTCGTTGTAAACGTTCATCTTGGTATGGACGTGATAGATGTGTTCGGTTGGATCTTTTGTACCATCGAACAGGGTGAACTTCGGTAATCTGAACCTTTCCGGATAGGGCACGCTGGTGATCGAGACGGTGAATGGTGTCTGAACGACGTCTATGGATGCCTCGGATGCCAGATCGATTGGGGTCTGTACTTTCAGGTCCCTGAGCACGTCTCGCTGGAATCTTGACGTGATTTCTTCCAGGTTTTTCATGGTCAGGACCTCCTCGGGGTCGCGTACCCCAAGAACCTGTAAGGATGACTCGGCCTGTTCTTCACGACCGTCGTGGGCTCTAGCGGGTAGGTCTTCTTTGTCTGTCTGGCGGCCCACGGATCGTTCGTGCTGGTCGGATTGTTCGTCATCATGGGTCTCCTGTAGGTTCTGCAGTTGAGCCAGTTTTGTTGCCAGTTCGGCGTTCTGTCTTTCTAACTCGGCGGTTCTTTCCTCAAGGGCTCTTCTGATTGGATCTTCTGGTTGTTGGTCTCCGTTTGGAGGCAAATCGGTCTGTTGTGATCGTGTAATCGCCATTGGTAGTATGAATCTTAGCTTTTTGTAGAGGGTGGGAAGCTTATTGAAAAAAAAAGACTTCAATAATAGGGTTTCCCACAGACGGCGCCAATTGTGTAAATGCAGAAAAGTTACACAATAGATATTTGGTTAAAACTTTGGATCCCTTCTCATTAATCAAAGTCCTCTATTTATACAAGTTGTGATAAATGGGTCAAGCCCATGTACCCAGGTTTATCAACCCCTTAAATCAAGGGAGTTGATAAACCCTAACCTTATTTGGACTCTCCATACTATAATTGGATTACTTCTTGCCTTGTGGACCACACTTTAGCTTCTAGAATTTTCCATGGGCCCATTGTTATTTTCGGCCTGCTTGTTTTCAGCCCATCCGCCTTCCGGCCCATCGGTCTCTGACCCATCCGTCGTCGGCCCATCAGTCCAGTGACCCATCTATAATTGGGCCAAATATTTCAACCATTACAGTATTTTTGTTCAAAATTATAGGAAAAGAGACAAGATGATATAATTTGGTAAATGCAAGAGAACTTTTTGAAACGAAGGGAATTAATTGATGCAAAATAAAATCACGGAGATTTATTGATAACAGCCCAAAATCTTATCTACAGAGAGAAATCCACAGTTGAATCCTAACCACAACCCATGTCTAGTTTCTATCCCAAAGGACACCCTAGGCTTGTCCGAGGCCTGTGTCGTAAATGACCAAACAAACATAAACCAACCAATGCTGTTTTTGTTTCTTACATTAAATGAACTGTGAGTTTCTTGCAAGTATGTGAAAATTTTGTAGTCTGTACATGTATTGTCCTTGACATGTGATAACAATTTAAGACCCTTGTCCCTCCAAAATTAGGACCATACCTCCTATGGCCCACCATCTTACTTCTCATATATTTTAATTATTATACTTGGGGACTTTATAGGCTTGAGTAAAGCAAGCCCATCTAAATAGATAGGTCCGGCCCATTATTTATCCGCTCCTAAAAGTTTAATCATTCGAGATACGAAAAATTATTGGATATTACGGTGATATATTTGATGTGGTATCCGAAAATAATTAAGATAAATGGTGATTTATACGCGCAAGTGATAGAATCCCTACGTGTATACTCTTCTTCTTATTGATTTGGGGTACCACGTGTATTTATCCCCGGGATACCCAATATCTTCGAGATGCAAGTGTCGTGTAATGTTATTGTACGCTATGTAAATAAATAAATAAATATATATATAAATATACAATTAAAAAAAATAATAATTACACAAACCTTCACCAAATTATAGCATAATTACACACGGTTCCCCTAATATTTCAATAATGTAAAAAATCTCCCTTATTGCACATCAATTGTAACATTTAACTTATTTTGTTCAAAGTCAACGTCGGGACCAAACTCTCTATTTTACCCTTTCTATCCTTGCAATTACATTTGGAACCTTACTTTTGTATTCAAAATTATTAGAATACCCCAACTTCTTTTACCAAATTACCCTTATATATATTGTGTATAAACCCATTTGAGTGCTTGTTTATATTTACTCTATCTCTTTCTAAAAATCACTCATTCTCTCTCTACAAGAGTTATGCCATGCCTTGGGAAAGATAAATGACACATATGAAATGACAACTATTGGTACACATAATTTTCGCAAATATATTTGAGGACAAGGTAGTAAAATCACCATCCTCTAAAAAATTCTCTAAATATATCTAATGATAGGAGGGTATATACATCATTTTACTTTTATTTTTTGCCAGACCAATATTCCGATAATATTAAGGGAGGTTTCTAATATTATTAAAATGTTAAGGGAACTGCATGCAATTATGCCTTAGTTCAAGGAAGGTTTGTGTAATTATCCCTTAAAAACATTTCAACAAGTGAAATTAAATATTGTTGAAAACTAATTTCACAAACTTTTATATCCGGTTTTTATATGTCAAACACTCCAATAAGGCAGGGTTGGTCACGGGCCTAAGCAGTGGCTCTGCATTATATCACCAGATCTCGAATTTTCATATATAAATGTAACTAATGTATCTCATTCGTAAAGGATTTCACCATAATGGCCATGAGCAGTTACTCCTGGGGTAGCCAAATAAAGCTTAGCTAATCGTATTATTAAAAAGTCAATTTGAACAATAAATAGAATTCTAAACAAAACAAACAATAAAAATTCTATTTAGAATTCCTTTTCCTTAGAAAGAATCATAGATCAAGTAAAACCAAGAGTCACCTAGGGCCCCTCGGCCAAGGGGGCCTCAAAAATTTTAATTTTATATATTGGAGGAAATTGGTCCAAATAAACAATTACATACTTTATATTTCGATATCCTAAAAGTCTAACATAAATGTTTTCCCAATCTGATTCAAATTAGAAATTATATAAGGCATTCTTAAATTATGTCCGGATCGTTTGATTCCACTCAAAATTAAAGGATATATTTGACCCAAGATTGTCAGGATCGTGATCCTAGGTAGGATCGTTGTCGGGGTCTATAAGATCGGGATCGTAGGATTGTAAGTAGAATCTTACGATTGTTAATAAAAATAGTCCAATTTAACTCCTTAATCAATGACATTTCTATAATATAACAAAAATATACTCAAAACACCAAATATAAATAAAAAAACATCACCCTAAAGTCGTATCAAAGTTCGAATCCTTGAATTTGCTCACATCAACTTCCTTAAAATTTTCAAAACTAATTAAAAAAATAAAGATTAAATTTAAACACAATTTCAAAAAGTCTAAACAATTATAATTTAACAAAGTTTCAATTTCCATCAATGTATCATGTTAATCCAAAATAATAAATAAACACTAACTTGGAAACTAAATGTTTACAACATTAGTTCATAACTTAGAAATTTTCAACATTTCCATTTCTATAAATTACACAAATAATAAAAAATAATTAGCTAAAGAGGATCATTGTTATCGTTAAAGTCTTCATCCAAGTCACAAACCCTAACATCATCATCAACAACATAACTGCTACTATACCACTCATTATTATCATCATGGATATCTGTCTCACTAAATTCTTCATCATCATCTATTTCATGAACTTCCTTATCTAAAACATACAAATAAACAAAGAAAAATATTACAACTCATTTGATAAAATTATGAATTTAAATTAAAAAAATTAGAAATTAAAATTTAATATTGGAACATATTTATAAAACTTACATGAGCCCTCTAAATTCCTAGTTATCCTTTCCACCTCATCTTCTTCCGAATCATCTTCTCGTGCTTTGTTGTTAAGAACTCTCAACCATTCATTTTCTTGGGGAAGAATCAGATTCTCTTTTTCTGTAATCCATTCATCATCAGATGGGACATATTCAAGACAAATTTGATCTATGTCACCCTTTCTTCTCGTCTTCCTCAACTTTATGTTATACATCAGAAATACCAAACATTCAATTTCTTTTAATGCAATTGGTTTCTCCTTTTGAATGCACCTAAATGAATTTTCAAAAGATAAATCAAGTTAAAACATTAATGAAAATTTAAAGTTTTGAAATAACTAATTTAAATAGTTTAACATTTTACCATCTTAAAAGCACTCCAATTACATTCACATCCCGATGACCTACATGTTAAGCACAATACTCTAATCGTAAATCGATGCAACTCGGAACACTCATCTCCATACGATCTCCACCAATCAGCTATTAGACAAAACAATTTACAAAGAGCATATTAATATCATCTCATAAATTTAAAAAGATAAAGCTATAAAAAAATACCAAGAATTGTGTGAAATACTTGCACTTGTGAATAAATCAATTTGCAAGTCAATTTTCAGTCTTTCATCAGGATTAGCAATCATTCTGTTAAGCCAATCATATAATCCTATTTTCAAACCTGCATCTGAATGAAAAATTGGATTATATTGGGATTGGGGATTCAGGAAATATCTTGCGGCATGCAAGGTTCTATGAAGTTGAGATTCCCATACAAATAGGTTCATAACTGCACATTCAATATTTATAAAAATTAGTATAATCCTAAATTTTAAAAAGTTCATAATCTTATAAATAAAAAGTTAAAACTTTATAGATTTACTTCTTTAAAATTCCATTGAAGTTCTTTTGAATTTGCTCCTTGGCACGATCCATTGCTTCATAAGTAAATCCCATAGCCGGTCTCTCATCGGAATCTGACATGCGAAGTACTTTGATGAGAGGCAATGAAGTTCTTAGACACACAACAACATTTTTCCAAAAGCCATGATTGTCTAAAGTTATGCCCTCAATGTTTTTTTTCCTTTCTCTTTCTTTGCAAACTTACTAGCCTTCCACTTATTAGATGTAAAAAGAGAAATCAATGCTCTTTTTTGCTAGTGAAGACGCTACAAAGTTAAGTAGGAAGTAACAAATCGTGTCACTGCAAGTCTAATAAGGTCATTTCCATTTGTCAATTCCAACATCCAACGGATTAGCAATCCCCTTGAATAAATGTATGAAACAATGTTCATTCCTTTTACAATTGTCACGCGATGGATTTTAATATATTTTTCAAAATCCTCCAACATCAAATCAATCCAATGAGCAGCACAAGGTGTCCAATACAACGTTTTCCTCTTGTTCATCAACAACTCTCCAGCCAATTTATAGTTCGAAGCATTATCAATAACAACTTGAAAAACATTATCTTCCTCAATTTTTTCCACAATTTCATCTAACATTTCAAAAACCATTTCGCCAGTTTTTGAAATATCTGAAGTGTAACGTCCGTTATTTTTTACATGTTAATTTAAAATTTTATTTAAACAATTAAGTGTTTATGTAATTGTGTGCTTAATGTGTTTATGTGCTTAGCATGACTTGCATGTTTTATGTGATATAAAAATTGTAAGTTGCACGTTGTATTTTCATTTTGAGAATAATGAAAATTATTGAAAACAATTTCGGAAACGAAATGGCCGAAGGATAAATGAGTAATTTCACATTTTGAAATTGTAGAGATTTTGGCTAAGTGTTGGGGCATGAGTCACATGTTGGTAATTATAGAGGATGACAAGGGGTAAAAGGGTATTTAAGAGTCTTAGTGGCACTTTTTTGAATAACCCTAAGATGGAAAAATATTGGTCATTTTACACTTTTGGAGTGGTGTCTCATTTCTAGCCCTTGATCTTCTTCTCCCATCTTTGTTCTCAACCCTTGGATCATAGGGTCTTGTTTGGTTGGTACTCAAATGCAATAATCTATTATTCTTGGTCTTCCATTTGGCAAGACTTCATATCTACCCTTGGATCATCTCTTCATTTGGCAAGACTTCATGTCTATCCATTCTTGCCTTATTCTCAACCCTTGGATGGTGAGAAGGTGAGTGGAGAATATCTACAACCCTTTAGGGTTAGCCACTTTGCAAGACTTCACTCATCTCATAAACTTTTGTTCTCTCTTCCTCCTTTTGCTAAGTTGGGGATAGTTCTTGGTGGTGTTCTTAAAATACTTTGGTAAGTCTTTTAATTCACTCTAGGGTTTTGTTGCAAGAACCCTAGTTCTCATGTTTTTGAGTTCTTGAGTTGCTATTGATTTGAGTCTTCTCTTATTCATGTTTATGGAATGTTGAGTTGTTTTCATCTACCATAACTCTTGATTTTCACTTTATGAAAAAGCTAGTGGTGAGTTTCATAACATATACTCTTAAGATTCTATTTCTCCATAAAGCCCTAAAATATAAATCATTAGGGTTTGAATTGATTCTTGTGGTTGGAGCCACTTTTGTATGATTTTCGGTTTTCCTGTGACACCATAGTAAATCTTGTTGTTCATGTGATGTGTTGATAGTTGGGAGCTATCCTATTAAACCCTTGGAGTGGTAGCGTGAGTTGGACCTCTTTTGGGCATTTTTGAATAAGATTGCTTGGAATTGAGGTAGGGGAAAATGAATCATCTTTGTACGAGGGTGTGTGCGTCTATGTGTATATATATATATATATATATATATACGAGTTGAGTATTGACAACTTAAATGTTGAATTAGGCCTTGAAAGCATGATATTGTGATATAAATGCTTGTGGTAGTTTATTGCTTATAAATGTGAAAATGTAAGCATTGTGATAATTTGAGTACAATATATTGCATAAAGAAATAAGCATGTATTGTGATGGCATATGGTTGCGATTGTGAACCTTGTTGCATTTTGAGTGCACCATGTAGTGTCAAAACATGGGTATTGGTTTCTACGGTTTGTATAAACTACGTAAGAGTTGTCTTGTGTTTGGATCATCATAACAACTAGACAGAGGGTGCGCTTTGCTCCTACGGAACTAATCTTCCGAGAAATGCAGACGATAGGGGGAGGACTTATCCAAATCCTATGTCACGACCACGTCGTGTTGATGGTCATCCTTGTTAAAAGTGAAAGTGTCAAAAATCACTTGGGGAGAATTGATAGATGCTTATCTTTTGACGGCTAGCGTGTTAGCTGAGTAGCTTTCATGATGTACATCCTTTGGAGCGCTATGCGCGGGGATTATATTTTTTTTGTGCACTTCGGTATCTGATTGTGCAAATATGTATTTTCATCAAACTATAACATGTTTCACCTTAGAGCGCTATAATGTAGGCATTGAATCCTTTCATTTGGAGTTGTGAATGTTAAGTGGATTAATTTCCATGGAATTTAATTATTAGGTGTTTGGCCGGAAACAACGTTTTTCTAGGTTTTCAGACAAACCCTTTCGTTTTGGATGAAAAACCATTTTCGCCTACCCTCGTAACCCTAGCATAGTTTCTTGTTTTAGAAATGATTTAAAACTCATTTTTATAAAGATTTTGAAATTTAGAAGCCGGTGGTACTTAAAACGGAGACTGGGGGCAAGATGGTTATTTTTACGGATTTCCAAGAAGTGTCTTTGATAAAAATAACCATTTTTCCTTTTGTTTCCGAGTTAGGTGATATTTTATCACTTCTACAGTTCTTAAATGAGTTTAGGATTTTGTTTCATATTTCCTAAGGGTTTAAAACTATTTGGGGGTCAATTTTGAGGTTTCCATGAGTAAACAGTCGACTGGGTCAATTCTGGCAGTCGTCTGGGCAACCAAAATGATTTTCCACACACTTTTACAAAGTCTCTATCCCAACCAGTCGACTGGGAAATAGCCAGTCCTAGGTCAACCAGCCGACTTATGGTTTAGCCATATTTTGACCCTGTTTTACTATTTCGCTCATATTTGGAGCTACGAATGTTGGATGGAGGTGGTATTTTGTTTTTTTTTTTTTAAATTTGACTTAAAGCTCTTGATGTTAGGCATTTGAATCACTTCATTCGAGTCATTTATTAGGGTGTAATGGTCGTTTGAATGTGACGATATGTTTTGAACATTTACACGTCACGACGCCCGATTTTCAAAATGTCGTAGTTTCCACCTCACACCTTCAAATTTGATTATGTTTGTTCCTATAGATTCTTTTAGGTCCAAACTTTGTGTTAATACTTTGAAATTCCTAAAATGATCATTTTAACCTCGGGTGAACATGGGGTGTTTGAATGGTCGTTTGAGGTGCCATTTGATTCGTTTCACTTCTATTTTGATCCCGAGTGATCTTGTTGACGTTTTTTAGGCGTGAAAGGATTTTTTTACCCTTGTGTGGGTGTTTGATGACTGTAGGTCATTTGTTCTCATTTTTTTTTACTTCCGCATTCACTCCCTTAACTCTTAGGCTCAAGTTTCAGAGTCCTAGGAAATTTGGGGCATGACAACTTGGTATCAAAGTGTGTTTTTTCTCTATGGGATGACGGACGAGGGTTGTTACTGCTTTACGCTTCTTGTTTGCTTTTATGTTATGTGTTTACATATTAGTTCCCGTCTTTTGTACGTCGTTGACTTATGTGTGTGTCGGCATGGCCTTATGGATTTATTTGGCGTACTATGATTGTACTTGTGACTTACATGTTTGTTGACCCAAGGTTTTTCACCATGGGTAAATATGACATTTTGATGATAACAAACCATTGAATGTGGTGAATTTAAAGTCTACTTTAGTTGTGCTTAATAGGTTGTTAATTCAAGATAAACTCAAGAGAGCTAGTGGATCTGTGAGAAGATTAAACAAAGGTGCTTATAGCTCAAAATACATTGAAGACAAGGATGGAGACATTAATCCAAAAGCTTAAAGAAATTGAAGATCAAAGAAATGGGTAAAGTAAGCTTGGGTGAGTGCTAGATTTAATGCAAAATTATTTTTGAAATAACTTACTTGAAATCTCAACTCTTGACCAACTAGTATATAGGATTATGCATATCATTGACATCATTCATGAATCCTTACATCATTAGCATTAAACTATGAACATCATTGATACATTTATATATAGTTTTTGCTAAAGTTGAGTTAGTTCAAGCTTCCATAAGCTATGGAAGAACTCAACAAATAGGTTGTCCTAGAACCATAAAAAAAATTCATATCAACTTGAAATGGATTTTAGATACATATTAAAGCTTTGAACAAAATTGTTAAATCATGAAAAACTTTTGTCTAATATTGAGAATTTTCTAATTTGAAAAATTATTTTATGATCTCAATATTGACTTTAGGCATGTAAAGGACCTTAATAAGTCTCTAAGACATCCTAGGAGTGTGTCTAAGACGTTTTGGAAAAATCCCAAAAGATTTTATGAAAAACCGTCAAGTGGGTTATAAGTTTGAAATGAAGCGTCACATTCAAATGATCATATCGCAATCAAAAATGGGTTAAATGGAGTAATACAAAAGCCTTAAATCAAGATCTTGAAGTTCTCTTTCCAAAAATCTAAAGAACACATTCATCCGAGTTACGAAACTCCAGTTATGACCAAAAGAGTGAACTACGTCGAAGTCAACTTCCTATCAACCCAGTTGACTGGGCCAAGAAGGCCAGTCGACTAGCTGAGTTAGAGAGCTAAAAATAAATTTCGGAATGAATTTTTGAAGCCTCAGCTAACTGCCCCAATACACCCAGTCGATTGTCTCATCTGAAATTTGAATTCTAACGACTAATTTCGGATCCAAAGTGTTCCAAAACTTCCCAAAATACCCCCAAACGGCTATATTGTGTTCCTATGCTACATATATGCCAAAAATGGATTAGAGAAGAGGGAGATAGGAGTATGAAATAAATCTACCATTTTTGCTTCATTTTTTATTTCATTGTTGGGTAGAAAACTCTCCTATATGAATCACACCATTATGCATCACTCATATCATCTTCTTGTGATTCATTCTTCCACATATTAAGTTTGAGCTTTTCAATTGAGTATTTCATTCATAAATCCAAGTATGTGAGGAAGTGAGCTTTGAATTTCTATATATATCTATTGAGAGATATTGTTGTACACTCAAATTCAATTCTTATTCATTTGAGAGTGAAAGTCCAAAAAGTTGTCTTGACATGGGAATGGCTTGTTAAAGCTTTGCAAAGGTTTTTCTCAACCTTAAAAAAGAGGATTTGGTTGGCTCTCCACCCGCAAGAGTGAGCAAGGTTGGTTCTTCACTGGAAGAATAAACATGTAAAGGTTTGTTATTCACCCGAAAGAAGAAATCATGTAAGGGTTTGTTTATTCCCAGAAAGAGAATCATGATAGTGGAATCCTTGGGAGGTTTTCTTAAGGCATGGATGTAGACTAAAGATTTGATTGATTCATGTAAAATCTTGGTGTCTTGGTTTGCATTTTTTCTATCCCTTAAACTATTTACTTTACAAGCAATTGTCATTTACATTCTTGAACTTCATATTAATGTCATGCTGTAAAATTGCTTGTGTTGAAGAATTTATGAAGAGGATAGTAAAATGCTTAATTGTGGTCGATTATATCATGAATTTATTGGGACATGACTTAGATTATAATTTCTCTACCTTTTTTACTTAGCCATGATTAATATGCACACTAAGTGTTTGATAAAAAATATCTTCCACAAACCATAACATTGGAAGATTATATGCACCCCAGGTGTTTGACTAAATGCATATTCAATATAAGATTCTAATTGAGAGTTTAAGTATGAACTCAATGTTTGATAAATTGTCATAAACTCTACAAGACGTTCCTCATGACTAATAACACTTTGCATTATGTCTTTATAAATGAGCAAAGTGCTATTACATGCTTAGTTGAATTGCATACTTGGGTGCATGAATTATTTCATATTCTACTTGAATCCATTATGCATATAATTGGTTATACAATTCATTGTTCATGATTCAAAGTATGAATTAAGGTAGACACTAACGATATCATCTTATTCACTAAGTGTTTGACAATAGTTTTATAAAGATTATTTTTGATAAAATAATGTCAAACTGAAAAAAGTCTCAAAGTTTGTAATTGACCATATTCAACCCCTCTAGGTGTCAATATGTGGCCAACAATGTTTAGTTGTTGTCATGTAGAGAACATGCTGCCACGTAGAGGTCAATCGCGTATCGTTAGAGAGGGTGATGCTCCAAATCAAGTACCTCTAGTTGTGGACGAGAATGTGCAAGGACATCCTGATGTATGGGAGCGTGTACCAACTGCACCTTTCATAGATGGTGAGCAATTTGTACGTGCTTTAGCGGCAGCTATGACACAGGTTCCTCAGAGACAACATGTTGAGGATGAGGGTTCGCGTGCTCAAAAGGCTCTCCGGGATTTCGTACGATTAGACATATCTACCTTTATGGGTGGTCTAGATCCACTTGTAGCCAATGGGTTTGATATTCTCAAGGTGGTTGATGATGATGTACGGGTCATGATTGCATCATTTCGACTTACGGGCGATGCTAAGGGTTGGTGGAAGTTTGTCACAAACACAAGGGACATTCGGACTATCACATGGGTGGACTTTTGCATGTTTTTCTTGGATCGGTACTTTCCTCCACTTGCTAGGATAAGCATGAGGGACCGGTTTAATAAGTTGGTTCAGGGTGATTTGTCAATAACCGAGTATGACCTTCAGTATACCAGTTTGTCTCGATTCGCACCAGAGATGGTGGTGGATGATGAGGTAAAGGGCCGACGTTTTATGAGGGGCTTGAGAGGCAATCTAAAGTTGAAGATTTTGGTGTTTACTATGCTAACGTATCGCGAGGCTGTTACAAAGGCATTACTAGCTGAGGAGGATGCAAAATAGGGTCGACTAGCTCGTGAGGCTAGAGACAAAAGCTTTAGAGGTTCTTCTTCTTTGAGCTTTGGGAACAAGAAGAGGTAGCATGATAACACTTCAGCTCCGGTTGCACAACAATAGCCATAACAACATCATCTAGGACAGTCTGTACCTTTTTTCTAGAGCATCTATGGGTTCTACACGTTGGGATATGGTTTGCTTCTAGTGTGGTCAGTCAGGCCATAAGAAACCATTTTATTAGTCTCGTCGCCAGACATGGAGTAGTAGTTCAGCGCGTAATCAAGGTTGCTTTCAGTGTAGACAACATGGTCATTTTTGCAAGGATTGTCCTCAGTTGAGTAATGGTACTCCGATGAGTGGGACTGGGCAGCAGTCTAGGGCTACACAGCCAACAGGCCAGTCTGGGTATAGAGCACCGCAACAGCTAGCACCATCAGCTCAGGGTTCTCAGGCTATGACATTTGCATCGACTATCCAGCTGCTTCCACATCCTTAGGGCCGTGCTTATATAGCCATAACAATAGACAGTGTATCAGGAGCTTCTATCATGAGAGGTTCATTTCTTGTATATGGTTGTTGGGCTCATATTCTTATTGATTCTGGAGCTTTGCATTCTTTTATTGCTTCTACTTATGCATCTACTTTGGGTATACCTATTTCATATCTTGGGGTACCTTTGTGAGTGGACACTCTGGTTAGTGGTAGTGTGTATTTGTTTAGAGTGTGTCGTAAGTGTGAGATTGTGATTGTTGGGCGATCCTTAAAATTCGACTTCACTCTCCTAGACATGACGAGTTTTGATGTCATCCTGGGCATGGATTGGTTATCTACCTTTCATGCACAGATTGACTGCTTTACAGGTCGGGTGTCTGTGTGAGCGAGGATTTCCACTTCTTTGGTGATTAAAGTAACTCTATCACTTCTTCATATTATCTGTGGGGTAGTGATGTATCCAGTTTCCTTTTGGCGATTTTATTGTCCGACGATGAGGTTCGTGGTCATGTCGAGGTACCTCATGTCGTAGGCGAGTATTGGGATGTTTTTCCCGATGACTTGACTTATTTGCCTCTGATTCGTGAAGTAGAGTTTGTTATTGATCTTATACCGGGTACCGATACTATTTCTTTGGCACCATATCGAATGGCACCGGAAAAATTAGAGGGATTAAAGAAGCAAAACAATGATCTCAAGGAGAAAGGTTTTATTCGACCTAGTGGTTCGGATTGGGGTGTTCCAGTTCTTTTCACTAAGAAAAATGATAGATCACTATGGTTATACATCGATTATAGTAGGTTGAATCGGGTGACGATCAAGAGCAAATATCCATTGGCTCGAATTGATGACTTGTTCGATCAACTCAAGGGATCTAAGTTCTTCTCCAAGATTGACTTAAGGTCTGGTTATCATCAGTTATGGGTTAGGGATAATGATATTATGAAGACCATGTTTCGTACTCGGTATGGGCACTTCGAGTTTTTGATGATGCCTTTTGGTGTGACTAATGCACCGACGACATTCATGGGGCTTATGAATCGTATATTTCACGAGTACTTCTATAGATTTATCGTACTATTCATTGATGATAGTCTAGTGTACTCTACTACGGAAAATGAGCACGCGGTTCATCTTAGGACTGTTTTTCAAATCCTAAGAGAGCACCGATTGTATGATAAGTATGATAAATGTGAGTTTTGGCTTCAAGAAATTAGATTTTTGGGGCATGTTGTTTTCGGGGGTGGCATTTCAGTTGATCCATTAAAAATAGAGGTTGTGATGAATTAGAAACGACCGACTAATGTTTTTGAGGTCCGTAGTTTCCTTGGCTTAGAGGGTTACTATCGGCGATTTGTGAAGGAATTTTCTCGTTTGGCGGTTCCTATGACTCATCTCACACGAAAGGGTATCAAGTTTGTATGGGATGATAAGTGTGAAGAGACATTTAATGAGTTAAAGACATGTTTGACTATGACTCCGGTGTTGATTATTCCCGAGCGTGGTGTAGGTTGCATAATCTATTGTGATGCTTCTCGCGAGGGATTAGGATGTGTACTTATGTAGTCTGATAGAGTTGTGGCTTATGGGTCTCTACAGTTGAAGACTCATGAGCAGAATTATCCTACGCATGACTTAGAGCTTGCAGCGGTTCCTTTTGCACTTAAGGGATGGATACACTACTTATATGGTGAAAGATTTGAGGTCTTCTCCAATCACAAGAGCTTGCAGTATATCTTTACGCATATAGACTTGAATTTGTGATAGCGTTAATAGGTCGAGTACATGGAGGACTCGATTTTACACTCCAGTATCACCCTGGGAAAGCTAATGTAGTGGCGGATGCTTTGATTCATAAGTCACAGGCATCGTTATCTAGTATCTTTATTCGTGAGTGGCGGATGATGGAGAACATCGCAGAGTTAGTTCTTTAGTTCCGTAATCGTACTAGTGACCTTGTTTAGCATGGTGGCACAACCTTCACTTGTGAGCCGTGTGATTGAGGCTCAGGGATAGGATGATAGCATTGCTACGGTTCGCACTCATATTGCTAGTGGCGAGGTCATTGATGATTGGGTTTTGCACTCTGATGGAGGTTATCGTTTCAAGGGCTTACTCTATGTACTGCAGACTTGACGTGAGGAGATTTTGTGAGAGTTTTATAGTTACAGGCTTACAGTTCACCTGGGTGGCACGAAGATGTATCATAATCTTCGGCATCATTATTGGTGGCAAGGAATGAAAAAATCGGTTGCAAATTTTATGAGTCGTTGTCTTACTTGTCAACAGGTTAAGGTTGAGCATCGAGGACCTGCAGGGTTGTTGAATCTGTTACCGATTCCCAAGTGGAAATGGGAGCATATTTGTATGGACTTCATGACAGGGTTACCGAAAATAAAGAATCAGAAGGATACAGTGTGGGTGATCGTTGATCGATTGACAAAGACTGCACGTTTTCTAACTATCCGTAAGACGGATAATGTAGAGGTTCTTAGTAGGTTGTACGTGAAGGATATTGTCAGACTTTACGGGATTCCGATGACTATTGTTTTGGATCGAGATCCGCGATTCACGTCACAGTTTTGGGAGGCTTTTCAGAAATTCTTGGATACGCAGTTATGGTTTAGTACCGCTTTCCATCCTCAGACGGACGGTCAGTTAGAGCATACCATTTAGATTCTCGAGGACATGTTTCATGATTGTGCTATTGATTTCAGAGGCATTTTGGAGGATCATCTACATTTAGCGAAGTTCACGTACAACAACAGCTATCAGTCCAGTATTCAGATGACACCTTTTGAGGCATTGTATGGTAAACTGTGTCGTTCACCGACTTGTTGGGCCGAGGTTGGTGATATTGCGCTTTTGGGACCCGATATGGTTTATGAGGCAACCGAGAATATTAGGATTTCACGATAGCATTTGGTTATAACACAAAGCTAATAGAAGAGCTATGTGGATCGATGTAAGCGTCCTCTGTTCTTTCAAGTTGGAGATCATGTGTTTCTAAAGGTCTCACCTCGGAAGGGCTTGATGCTATTTGGGAAGAGCGGAAAACTTTCTCCACATTTTATTGGGCCTTTTGAGATTCTTGATCGTGTTGGCGAGGTGGTGTATCGCGTAGCATTGCCACCGGAATTGTCGAAGGTTCATAATGTTTTTCATGTCTCTATCTTTCGCAAGTACGAGCCGGATCCTTCTCATGTATTGATTTGGGTTGATATCGATGTTGTCAAGGACGTGTCCTACGAGGAGCGACCTGTGAAGTTCTTGGATGCTCGAGAGCAAGTTTTGCGGGATAAAATTATTCCATTAGTTAAGGTTTTGTGGCACCATCGCAGAGTAGAGGAGGCAACTTGGGAGCGTGAGCGTGAAGTTCGGGAAAAATACCCGGACTTGTTTTCTACTATAGGTACGTCTTGATTTCGAGGATGAAATCTCCTAAGATGTGGAGGTTGTAACATCAGGTATTTTTACGCGTTAATTTAAAATTTTATTTAGATAATTAAGTACTAATATGATTGTGTGCTTAATGTGTTTATGTGTTTAGCATGACTTACATGTTTTATGTGATATAAAATTGTAAGTTGCATGTTGTATTTTTATTTTGAGAATAATGAAAATTATTGAAAACGATTTCGGAAATGAAATGGCCGAAGGATAAATGAGTAATTTCACATTTTGAGCACTTAGTGGAAAGTGTAGAGATTTTGGTTAAGTGTTGGGGCATGAGTGGCATGTTGGTAATTAGAGAGGATGACAAGGGATAAAAGGGTATTTAAGAGTCTTGGTGGCACTCTTGTGAATAACCCTAAGTTGGAAAAATATTGGTCATTTTACAGTTTTGGAGTGATGTCTCATTTCTAGCCCTTGATCTTCTTTTCCCGTCTTTGTTCTCAACCCTTGGATCATATGGCCTTGTTTGGTTGATACTCAAATGCAATAATCCATTATTATTGGTCTTCCATTTGGCAAGACTTCATGTCTACCCTTGGATCATCTCTTCATTTTTCTTGTTTTATTCTCAACCCTTGGATGGTGAGAATGTGAGTGGAAAATCTCTATAACCCTTTAGGGTTAGCCACTTTTCAAGACTTCACTCATCTCACAAACTCTTGCTCTCTCTTCCTCTTCTTGCTAAGTTGGGGATAGTTTTTGGTGGTGTTCTTGAAAAACTTTGGTAAGTATTCTAATTCACTCTATGGTTTTGTTGCAAGAACCCTAGTTCTCATGTTTTTGAGTTCTTGAGTTGATATTGATTTGAGTCTTTTCTTATTCATGTGTTATGGAAGGTTGAGTTGCTTTCATCTACCATAACTCTTGATTTTCACCTTGTTAAGAAGCTAGTGGTGGGTTCCATAACTTATACTCATAAGATTTTATTTATCCATAAAACCCTAAAATAGGAATCATTAGGGCTTGAATTGATTATTGTGGTTGGAGCCACTTTTGTATCATTTTCGGTTTTCTTGTGACACCATAGTAAATCTTGTTGTTCATGTGGTGTGTTGATAGTTGGGAGCTATTCTATTAAACCCTTGAAGTGGTAGCTTAAGTTGGACCTCTTTTGGGAATTATTGAATAAGCTTACTTGGAATTGTGGTAGGGGGAAAACGAATTGTGTTCATCTCTGTACGAGGGTGTGTGTGTCTATGTGTATATATATATATATATATACGAGTTGAGTATTGACAACTTAAGTGATGAATTAGGCCTTGAAAACATGATGTTGTGATATAAATGTTTGTGGTGGTTTATTGCTTATAACTGTGAAATGTAAGGATTGTGACAATTTGAGTATAATATATTGCATAAAGAAATAAGCATGTATTGTGATGGCATATGGTTGCGATTGTGAACCTTGTTGCATTTTGAGTACACCATGTAGTGTCAAAACATGGCTATTGGTTTCTACGGTTTGCGTAAACTACGTAGGAGTTGTCTTGTGCTTGGATTGTCGTAACAATTGGACAGGGGGTGCTTCTTGTTCCTACGAAACTAATCTTCCGAGAAATGAAAATGATAGGGGGAGGAATTATGAAAATCCTATGTCACGACCGCATCGTGTTGACGGTCTTCCTTGTTAAAAGTGAAAGTGTCAAAAATCACTTGGGGAGAATCAGTACGATAAATCTACATTCCTTTATGAGAAAAAAGGGAAGTGTTAGAGAATGATCCAATTGACCCTTAGGGTTAGGGTGTGGTTGTGCGTGTGTATTATGAGTTGTGTGGAGTCACATTGCATTAAATTGAGATATATATGGAATTATGATTTTGATGATAGAAACATGTTATAATTATGAATAATTATGTTGTGAGCATGTTGGTAGAAGTGTCCTTGATAAAAATAACCATTTCCCTTTTGTTTCCGAGTTAGGTGATATTTTATCACTTCTAAAGTTCTTAAATGAGTTTAGGACTTTTTTTCATGTTTCCTAAGGGTTTAAAACTGTTTTGGGGTCAATTTTGAGGTTTTCAGGAATAGGTAGTCGACTGGGTCATTTTGGGCAGTCGACTGGGCAACCAAAATGATTTTCCATAAAATTTTACAAAGTCTCTGTCCCAACCAGTCAAATGGGCAGTAGCCAATCGACTGGGTCAACCAGCCGACTTTTGGTTCAGCCCTGTTTCGACCCTGTTTTACTATTTCGCTCATATCTTGAGCTACGGTTGTCGAATGGAGGTGGTCTTTAGGTTTTTTAGAAATCTAAATTAATGCTCTTGATGTTAGGATTTTGAATCACTTCATTTAAGTCATTTTTTAGGGCGTAATGATCATTTGAATGTGACGGTATGTTTTGAACCTTTACACGTCGCGACGCCCGATTTTCAAAATGTCGTAGTTTCCACCTCACACCTTCAAATTTTGTTCCGTTTGTTCCTATAGCTTCTTTTAGGTCCAAACTTTGTGTTAATACTTTGAAATTACTATTTATCCCTGAAATGACCATTTTACTCTTGGGTGAACATGGGGTGTTTGAATGGCCATTTAAGGTATAGTTTGATTCGTTTCACTTCTATTTTGATCCCGAGTGATCTTGTTGACGTCTTTTAGGCATGAAATGACGTTTTTAGCCTTGTGTGGGTGTTTAATGACTGTAGATCATTTGTTCTCGTTTCTTTTTACTTTCGCATTCACTCTCTTAACTCTTAGGCTCGGGTTTTGGAGTTCTAGGAAATTTGGGGCGTGACATGAAGTATCTCGAGATGATAAAAAATAGTTTCCGATGGGTTATTCACAAGAAAATTACATAGTGAATGCCTCCTCCTATCTAACCACCCATTTGACATAATGATACATCCGGCTTCACACATCCCTCTTTGAAAGTCTTAAGAACTTTTAAGGTTTCACTCACTCATTTTTCAAAAATGTCTCCCAAACTTCATGATAAGAAGGAGGAATGAGCCCCTTTCCATAATCTCCTATGTTCTTAATCATAAGAGAAAATGTAGGATTATTCACACAATTATAAGGGACAACACTTGTGTTAAAAAAAAACTGGGATATGATTTGACACACTTCATTTCTTTCATCATTTCTCATCTAATGTTACTTGTCGGGCCGTACTATTCATTACAAATTTATCCATTAACCTCTTTCCCTTTCCTATTTGTTT
Organism: Cornus suecica; assembly: GCA_963922005.1. NCBI lineage: Eukaryota > Viridiplantae > Streptophyta > Magnoliopsida > Cornales > Cornaceae > Cornus > Cornus suecica. The sequence continues at coordinate 20,728,745 of OY998247.1, read as the reverse complement.
ATCTGATTGCTTGGTTTCTACACTTTCTTCTTCATCATCACCATCATCATTGTCATCATATTAATTTATTTTATTATTTTGTGATTCTTGGGATTGAGCTTCAAGAATATTTAAATATTTATTTCTAACTTCTTCATGTACTTGAGACAAGGCTCAACATTCATACGAGTACATGCCAATGATGTTTATGCCGATAAATACCCCCAAAATGGGAAAGATTGCAATATCGACACTTTGATATTTTTATGTCCATTCTCCATCCCATATTCCCATCCCGAATATGTTATTTGTCCCGCAACATTTTTTCTCTTATTTTTTTACGAAACTTGAGGACTATCCAGATCTTTGATTTTTCATCATCCATCACAACTTGTTTTAAGATTTTTACTTTATTATTTGATTTTGTGCAAAAGAGAATACATATTTAGCGGACAAATGCAAACTTAAGTAAAAGATAATCTTCTATACTCAAGAGAGCCAAAACTATAGCTTTCTAATCACAACAGTAAGCATTTCACTATGACCAATTTACATAGTATGAGGAAGCATACCTCTTTGAATCAAAGGAATTGGTGGTGCACAAATTGTCTCCAATTTTTTCAATTCAATCTGGAAAAAAAAATTGTTAGAACCAAAAAAAAAAAATCAAAATCCCATTTGTATCTTGAAGTACATAGACTGAAGTCTCCAATTTTTCCAATTTAATCCAAAACCACCCAAAAACTAAGTCAAATCCATCTGAAATTATTAGAGCATCAATTTCATAAAGTTTTAATTTAAATATAGAGGGAAGTAGAGTAGAAAAGGTTAATAAAAAAAATGTAAGGCTCATTATACACTGGTTGCATGTCTTCTTGATAAGTAAAAGAGATACTAATGTTATGCTTGGTACGGTTGAATGAAATAGAATGAAAGTGAGAATGTAATGAGAATGGAATAACCATAAATATGAAGCACATTAGGAATAGAATGAACTTGATTTTTTTTCCCAAAATACCCTTCTTAGTATTAAATATAAAATTAAAGAAAATAATAATATATTTTTATTTTTTTACAAAAAAAATGGGAAAATGTAACGGGAGTAGTAGTGACGGGCAATGAAGGTGGTGGTGGTGGAGAATGACGGTGGCCGTGGTGGTGGCTTATTTTTTTGAAATGTGGGTGGGTTGTTTAAGTAATTTTATATTTTAAAAGTATTACTAAAGGAATGGAATGACCATTCCATAACTTTAGTAATGGAATGAAAATCTATTCTCAAGAATAAAATTTTATTCCTTGAGAATGGTCATTCTCATTCATTATATTGTCCCAAACAATTGAATGGAATGAATGGGCATTCCATTCCTGCATACCAAACATGACATAAAAAAAATAAAATAAAAGGACAAATGCACAAAGGAAAGAAAAAGTGTCAATAAAAAGAATTATTACAATCATTATCTCAACAGAAACCACACACAAACATATATTAATATATATATATATATATATATATATATATATATATATAAGCACATATTTGATTTTTCTATGTAAATAAACTGGAAAAAAATTGTTTCCAACCATATTTAGTATTTTCAAATCAAAACTAAACTCAAACAAATGGAATAACACTAGAATTTGAAGATGATAAAATTAGAAATCTTACCGTACACCGTGCTCAACAAACCCCTGAATCGAGAGAGAAACAAAAATCAATAGAAAGAAAAACAACAAGAAATACATTTTTCCCTATCTGATTTTGGGTAAAATTTTATCTAATCTACAAGTCTACAACTAATTATGAAAGAGAGATATATACCTGTATCAATCCATGGCCATGGATTGTATTTAAGGGACAAGATCACATAATTTGAGAGAGAGAGAGAGAGTTTTTCCCTTTTCGCGCTAGAATAAAAGAAAATCAAATTTGTTTCTGTAACAACGTGTTTGGGTTTAGAAGTTGAGATGGGTATGTGGAGTTTGCCTATATATGGTCATGGGGGAGGTCATGTGTAAATGGTAGCTTAAAATTATAATATCGCCCCGCCCCTGGCCTTATTATATTTTTAATCCAGTATAATATTATCTTATTATAGTTATACCAAAACAAAACAAAAATAAATTAAAATACTTACAAGTGCGTATTTATCCTACATGTTGACTCGAGGATTTTTTGCGACATTAATAATACCCGTTCTGATGTTAACAACACATTACGTGTATTTGTACTAACTACAAGATCGAGTTTAATGTCTTAGTTAAGCAAGAAATGTACTCGGGATTGCAAAGCAAGAATTATCCAAAGAAGGACAAAAACGTATTTTCACTTCTGAAAGCTTAAAGATTAAAGAAACAAGACTTGTGATAGATATGACGGTGTGTGAATTGTACTTAAAGGTAAATTTATATTTGTTCACATTGTCTAAAGCTAAAGTGTCAAACCAATCCAATCATTGCCTTAGAAAAAAACTTCAAATAAACATAGTTTAAGGGATTGCAGCCGACTGATGAGCCTTAGGCAGCTGACTGATTCAATTCGGAGGTTTTCAACCTTGTGAAAACTTTTGAGTGTGATGTAGCCAACTGATTTAACTCGAAGGTTTTTAAGTTTATGAAAACCCTTGAGTAGCCGACTGAATCAATTCGAAGGTTTTTCAAGCTTGTGAAAACCCTTGAGCGACCGACTTATGGTATGGTGCAGCCGACTGAATGAAGTCAAAGGTTTTTAGTATTGAGAGTTACTTTAGGCAGCCGACTGAATGTTGGCGTGCAGTCGACTGATGAAAGTTATGCAATCGACTACTTTTGTAGTCAAACGGCTAGTAAGGTGCATTTATGATGTTCAACTACCTCCAACTACCACCACTCTCACTCTCATTCTCCCAACTCAAACCCAAGTTGTATATATGACGTGATGAGTTTCTTGGATCATCATGAAAACCTAAGACAAAAATTCTCTTGCATTCAAAGCTTAATTGTTCTTCACCTACATTCTTGAGAATCATAAAGGCCTTGGTAGTGAAAGCTTGAAGCATTAAATTCCAATCATTTCTAAGAAAAGCTTATCTCTTTATCACATTTATTCTCTAGAGCCAAAAATCTCTTTTATTGTTGATAATCTAGATCTTAACTTGTCAAACCTATCACCAAACACCTGAGGTTAAAACATTATGTTCATCTATAAAACCTTAAGGGTTTTGAGTATTTTTGAGTGATCTTTTTTATCTTGTGAAAGATCAGAGTGAGTGAAGCTCTAGATCTCCAAGGGAGGTTTGTTCATTTGGTTGAGAGAGAAACTCGTTAGCTTCTTTGTAAAGGTTTGCTCTCCACATTAAAGCGGGAGCCTTAGTGAAAGACTTTGGGAAGTCTCTAGGGGAAGCCAAGGAGTAAGAGCTACCGAACCTCGAAAAAATATCTTGGCGTTGATAGTTTGATTCTCCTATCTCTAACTCTTTAGTTTGTTATTCATTGCTTAGATATTTATCTTGCTTGATTAATTATTGCATATTGCTTTCATTATTCGTTTTGCTAGCATAATAGAACTTGTGTATCTTGTGATTAGCATTCTTTATCGAAAAGAGTTAGATTAATTTTTTTAAAATACCCTATTCACCCCCTCTAGAGTATTTTAGTTATAGATCATGCCTTGTTTCTAGAATAATTCCTTCCTATCTTTAATTTTATGGATATTCATTTATTGTTAATTTTGAGAAACTTTTTTTTTTGTTATTTTACTTTATTACCTAAAGTAGATGCGATTTCAATAGATCTTCAAGTACAAAATTTGAATAATTTTGGTTCTAATAGGAGAGTTTAGAAGTAATTAAATATAACTCTATATATATTTGTAATTGTAGAGTAAAAATATTTCCAGGAAATCAATTAAATTATTTATCAAATTAAGATGAAAGTTATTCTCTAAAACATATGTTCAACTTTTTACTATAATGATTTTTTAATTAAAATTTTAATTGTTTAATTTTTGTAACAATTATGTCTACTAGAAAATTTGAAGTAGGGCGCTAAAAAAGACCAAAGAGAGAGAGAGGGAGAGAGAGAGAGTTCTTCATAATTTATTTTTTTAATTTTAATACTAATGTATTGAATGTTATCATTTTAATAAAAAATTAACACCCATTTTTTAAGCATATGAAACTTTGGGGGCCTCACATTTAAACATTTGCCTAGGGCTTCACAATTTTTTTAGGATCTCTGAGTTGGCCCCTGCAATAAGGTGGTAGGGAAACTTACCCGCTTTACCTATCCGATATATCCCTCCATGAAAAAGAAATATGAATTTTAGTAGGATGAATGGGTTGATGATTCACTCAACTGAACGAAATGCTTATAAAAATCATTAGTGAAAATTGGGTTTGAATGCACTAAATTGAATTTAGGAGTGTCATTTCGTGTTGCTTGTGTTTAGTTTATGTTGAATCATGGTCATAGGAGTTAAAGGTTCAAGGGAACAGAGGTGTCAAGATCTCTTAGGGCCTGTTTGGAAAATCTGTTTTTATTTTTGTTTTTGTTTTTTTGACTCAAGCTGAGGACAAAAACATGTTTGGGTCACTTAAGCCCAAAATATTTTCTTAAACAGTGTAAAAACAAAGGCCCTTTTTGGCCCAATTTCAAGAACACCTTTTTGGGTGTTTTTTGTGTTTTTTTACTGTTTGTACTCTCCCTATTCAGCTAATCAGAAAAACAAAAAAAAACCTTTTCTCCTCTACTCACGAACAGTTTCTCTAGGGTTGAATGGAGACGATTCTTGGAGCGATCACGACCATGGCGATTGTTGAAGACCAGTCATGAAAATCGCGATTTCAACAAGGAAACGTCTCACCTACACATCAACAATCGTCTCACTTTTCCCTTCAGAACTGAATCGAACGATTTGAGTCACACATAGGTATGGTCTTGTCTCTCTTTCCTCATTTTTGTTTTGAAATTCGTCAGATTTGCTTCGGTTTCAAGCCCTTGATGTCGTTTGTGTGTGTATATATGTGTGCGACATGACGATTCTGTTTGTGTGAAACCCGTTTCAAATTTTCTTCTAGGGTTTCGAAACTGTGTGTATGATTTGGTCTATGGTTTTGAAAACCCTTTCAATACTTTCATGGTGGCCTTAGGGTTTGATTGGAGGATGAAATTACTAAAATTTAGAACAAATTGGGACCTATTTGTGTTATAAAAAAAAAACGTGGCTTGCAAACCCATTTCATGTTTCAATATTTCTCTCAATCTTGGTTTCTATTCACCATTAATTTAGTGGGTTGAGCTCAAAATCAGTGATTGAAAAGTGTTACCTTTATTGGGTATTTGGTGTCTTTTTCATCAAATATTGGTATCTTTTCATCTTTCTCCTTTCAATTTCTTTTCTCTGTTTTTGGTTTCAATTATTTATTTTTTGAATGATTTGATCTGTAAATTTGTTTTTATGAACACCCTCTAGAGTTTTTTTTTTCAGTCTTTGATCATGGTGGTTTTCTATATAAAATGCAAACTTGTAACCTAGTTTCATCTTCTTCTCTGTAAGTACGTTTGCTCTATGCTTTCCAAATTCCACAGAGAATTGTATCCATTCATATACAAATTTTGAAATTCAAGGGACAACTCTCTCATAATAGTGTTTTTCACCATATATATAGATAGATAGATAGATAGATAGAAATATAGATAGATAGATATACGTGTATGTTAGTATGGTTTAATATTCATAATTTCAATTTTTGGTTGAATATGCATATTCCCGAAGCAGGGTTGGAGTTGCATAATGGGGTTCTGTCTTGGCCTCTTGGGAGGGGTGGGACTGGACATAGACTTAAAATTTGATACTATTTTACACAATTCGGTGTTGTTAGTCTAAAATTTTTGTTATACAAACCAAAGTTTTAGCATTTCAGCAATTTAATGAGGTCTGGCACTGAAAATTGAGTTTTAGGTGTCAATTAAATTGTGAAAGTTTCTTAAAAGGAGCAACTAAGCCCTGAGTATGCTTTCCTTTATTGTGAATTTAGGGTGTCAATTAACATGCAGTAGAGCCATTCTAGTGTGTTTCTGTCTTCATTTCCAGAACATTTTGTATGACAAGCAGTAGAGCCATTTTATAGTTTGTACCACTAATTTAGTCTTAATATATAAGTTATTTTCTTTTCAATATTAATAGTACTTACTTTTCAGCTTATTCAATTTGATTATTGACACTTTAGATTTCGCTATTAACTGCCTTTGATGGAATTTCACTTATTATTGGCTGAATTTGTTAGGTGTAGCTTAATGTTTTTTTTTATAATAGTAACAAAGTTTATCCCTCTCTTTTTTTTTTTCTTTTGCTCTTGTTCTTCTACTTATCAAATTTTTCAATCTATTTTTGGTAATGAAATAGACCCACAAAATCAATGATGAGTATGGACTGTTAATCTATGAGCAGAGACAAGCTTAAATTTGTGTCTTGTTCTTTTCTGTGTTGTTCAACCTTCCTTTACTTCTTTAGGTTCTTATCAGTTACATGGAACTTGGTATTCAGTCTGCTCTGCTTTGGTGTTCTATTGTTTTTTACATATCTGAAAGTGTTTTTTTCATGATTATTTGATTGATTATTTTTTCCTTTCTAATTTTTCTTGTAGCAGGTTCCAACCCTTGTAGCAGTTTTGTTTTCCCACCATTCCAGAACTATTATTACAGTGTGAAAATGGTTGCTGGTATTGGCATCGAGGGTAAACCTTACGACATTAAATCTAAGAATAAGGTAAGATAAACAACACAATGTGAGCCTGTGACTGGAACTGAACACCGACACAAACTCGCTTCGAGCTACAAGAAGTTACTGAAGTATTAAGACTATTGTGATTTAGTAGAGACATCCTTCTATGAAAGGAATTTGTGTAAAAATACTATATTTTGACATAATATATATTGCCTTCTGGGGTATTGTTGCTAAATTCCATGACTGGTGTAATAAAATATGTATCAGTTCTGACTTTGCTAATTATACTTTTGATAAGTTTAGCTATAAAAATTGACTTGGGAAATTACTGACATAGATTATATAACTTTTGTGTTATGCAATACTAGATCAAGTAAAGTGTAGATGCTCTTTTGTAATAAGTGTGATGGAATGCGCTAGTTTGATTAATCAATATCATGGACATGCGGAAAGTTGTATTTTTGTTATTTATTTACAAGTTGTAATTATGGTAATTGGTAAGGGAAGGTGTTGTCAAAAAAATTTCAAAACTAATATGACATTATCACGTAAAAATACATAATAAAAACCTTTAAAAAGATTAATCAAATATTCTATATACAAATTGAAAATTTACCTTAACAAATGTTTAGTTCAAAATTTCTGGTTTTTTAAGGTTATTACAACATAAAAAATATATTCAATATTTTTACATCCAGTTAAAAAATTTATGCCAAATATGTTTTTCTGTTTCTGTTTTCAGAAATTCAGGTTTGCCAAACATATTTTTTTGTTTCTGTTCTCAAACTTTCTGAAAAAACAAGTTCTGCCAAACGTGTTTTTTTGTTTTTTGTTCTTGAAAATTTTTGAGACAAAATTCTCAATCAAACATGTTTTTGTTTCCGAGTTACCCTTAGTAGAAGAACAAAAATATTTTTTGTTCTCAAGAGGACAAAAACAAAAACGAAAACACTTATTTCCAAACGAGCCCTTAGAGCCTGAGGCGCAACGCGAGACGCGTGCCTAATTGAAACGAAGCACAACACAATATGTAAAAATAATAATATGCAATTTAATACTATAGCATTCATCATTATCAAACAAAATCTAATAAAGATGCAATGTTAAATATATAAAGGTAATATTTAGGTAAATCCCTCAAACCTTACTTTATTGTTATTTTACTCTTTTACATAATGGCCTTATTCGCTCACTCCTTTAATAAATAGTTGTAAAAGATGAAGTAACATCACTCAAATATGTGAAAACTTTCTTGCAACACCAAACTACCCACGAAGACGGTGATTTAATTTCGTGAGAATGGTAACTTTTCCTCTAGTTGTATCATGTATTTTGCTCCTTACTATTCTTTACCATTATTAATTTTTTGTTAACTTTCTGGACGTGTACTTCTAATTTAGTACCACTCACTTATATAGCCTATAAACTTATATACAATAACGGATCTAGAGGTCCAATTCAATGGGGGTTAAAAAAATTACAGTGGATTTTTTAGGTATGAATGACATATATTTATTTTAGTGAAGCTTAAAATAAATTTTTAGTGGGAGATTAGTTGTAAAGAAATTTAAATTTTATGATATCTAAAATAAAAAATAAATTATAATGAGAGCTAAATACTAAATATTCAAAATTTTAAAATAAAAAATATAAAAAAAAAACTTTCAGTGGTCCTTAAGTGGATCCGTTCCTGCCTATATATTTTTGTTTTATCTGCATGTGCCATCACTTTAAGCTAATCTCTTCACAATTCTAACGTTTATCACTTACTAAATCATACGGCTTCTCCATGCACTTTTTATCTCCTCACTAAATGAAATCTCACATGCCCCACATGCCTCTTGCCACATCAACAATACTTTCCACTAGGTCTAACAATTTCGGGTTACGGGTCGTGTTTGTATCGGGTCGAGATCGTGTCGGTAGACCTGTCAATGGATTGGATTTTGACCCGAATCCGATCCGATTAGCCGAATTTGGATTGGAAAAAAAAAATCGATAACCCGAATACGATCCGAATCCGATAATCCGATTCCTTAACAAATTGGATTTGGATTTGCCTAATCCGATCCGATAATAACCCGATCCGATATATATATATATATCAATATAAATATTATATTTTATGTGTATATAATTGGTACTATATCTAATTATCTATATATAAATATTATTTATTATTAATAATTGATCATCTATATGACTATTAAAGGTGAATAATTTTAGTATTTTGGTATTTATACTTTCAATTTATACAATATTTTTAAAGATATAAAATAGATTTTAGTATAAATTCAATTCTAATTACAATTCAATAGCAATCCGATCCGATATAAAATATATTTATATATATATATATAAATATATATTTGATATTTTTATGTGTATATATTTAATACTGTACATGTATATAAATGTTAGTTGTTAATTATTTTATTATTTATTAATAATGATTGATCATAAATACAATTATTAAAAGTGTGAATAATTTTAGTGTTTCAGTATTTATTAATTTTTGTATTTTTTTAATTAAATATTCGGATCAGATATTCTATAATGAAGAAATCCGAATATGAATTAACTAAGTGAAAATTCGTCGAATTATCGGATTCGAATCGCGGATTGGGAGTTTTTGTCATCTTTATTAATAGACCTGTCAATAATCCGATTATAATCCGAATCAGATCCGAATCCGATATTAACCGGATATGGATTGAAAATAAAATTCGATAATCCGATTATGATCCGAATCCGATAATCCGATTTCTTAACAAATTGGATTTGTATTTAACTGATCCGATCCGAATCCGATAATCCGATTTCTTAACAAATTGGATTTGGATTTAACTGATCCGATCCAAATCCGATCCATTGACAGGTCTACGTGTCAGATCGAAATCATGTCGTGTTAAAAAGACTTGGTTAATATACGTGTCAAATATCCTTAACCCTAACCCAACCCATGTCGTGTCCGTGTTGACCCACGTGTCGACCCATGTAATCCATTTAGCCTATTTATTATAATATTATAAATTAAATTTGACATAATCCAACACGAAATAAACTATTTAACCTATTATCAACAAAATTAAATTGATTTTGACAAAATCCAGTAGTATTTTATTAATATATTTCAATCCATGACCAATTAGAGAAGAGAAAAATATAAAAATAAAGATAAATATAAATATAATCGTGTCCAACGTGTCGTGTTCGGGTTATCCGTATCGTGTTCGAGTTGACCCTTATATTCTCGTATCGTGTTCGGGTCAATCCTTTTTAGGCCTCAACCCTTTTATGCTCAACCCTAACCCTTTTAAATAGCCTCGTATTCGTGTCGTGTCCAATTTTTCCAGCCCTACTTCCCACATAGCACAATCAAACAGTCAATGAACAAGTCAAGTGGAACATACCGTGTCATCAAACTGAAGACTTGAAGACCAAAGTTGTGAACATACCGTGTCATCAAACAGTCAATGCGATGCATGTGTCGTAAATTCTAAAATGTGTTAATCTAAAATTTTAAATATTATATATTATTAAAATTTTAAACTGATAAAGAGAACATACTTTAAAAAGTAAACTAAAAAACCCCCCCAAAAAAAGGTTCAAATACCAAATTGAAAAATACAAATTTTCTTCCGTGTTACCAAAAAGAAGAACAAGGGATAAGTTAAAGGAGACACAAGTTCAAATATTGAGAAACAAATCTTGAAAGGTAGCGCATGTATACTAACCTGATTTATAATAATAGGCTGGGGAAAAAATGCATCTTCCACCAATGGAGCTTTATTATTTTTTGTTTTATGTTGTTTGATTTCTGTAGTGTGGATATGAACATTTGAATCTGAACCATATATAACATCTAAGTACCATGTGGTGATTAAACAAAAAAGATGAAAGGGGGGTGACTCGTGAAAAGGTAAATTCGCGAGTTGGTTTATTTGGGAAACTGGCCCAATGATTGGATTATTTGGGAAATTGGCCCAAGTAAAGGATTATTTGGGAAAATGGCCCAAATAAGGTTTATACGCGAGATTTAGCATTATACATAGGGAATTATGAGGGACTGATGTGGGTATAACTAACATCTGAACTCATAGCCCTATATGTTGCTCGCGTAGGGAGTACTATTCGGAAATCTAGGGAAATGCTTGGGATATGTAAATAGTGGGTTGCGACCCTATTTACATAATTCAAAGCAAAAGTACCTTAGAGAGGCCGATAGTACTCAGGGTCATGAAAAAGGTATGCATACAAAAAGGTCATGACCCAGGAAAGCTATAACATCATGGTTACTTGGCTAAGGAAAAATCAAATCCGCGAAGAAACAACGAGGGTCACAGGACAAGAGGTACAGTAACAGTATGATCCTCGCAAGAGATCACGCGAATCGAGGTCGCGAGATAATACTGTACAGGTGTAGATGCAGAAAAATACACAATAATAATTGGGTTAAAAATTGGATCCTTTATTCAATATTTCATCATGTATTTATACACAACTTGATCAATGAGTCCAAACCCTTTCCCAAGTTTATCAATCCCTTAAATCATGGGATTTGATAAACTTCTTTCCTTTTGGACTCTATCATCCATAAATAGGATAACTCTATGACTTGTGGATCACTAATCTTCCAGAAAACTTTATGGGCCAGTTTATTTCTTCGGCCCATCCGTCCTAGGCCCATCTGTCTTCGACCCATCGGTCTTCAGCCCATCATTATTGGTCCATCAGTCCTGTGGCCCATCCTAGTTGGGCCATGCATTATTTTGACTATTACACAGGCCCCTTAGGTAATGGGCTTATGATTTTCTTTTAAAGCCCATGACCGAAAATTAAATGTCTTCACACACACATATATGTATACATGCACTTTATGGGAAATGGTGGTTAGTGGGCTGTCAATCATTATTGAGCATTTATTGGCATTTGAAATAAGTGGCCATTATTTCCTTAATCTCAGCACCATGATGGCTCCTCGTGGGTCATGTGACCTTCGGGCTTCGTGCAGTCCTTTGGCATGCTTCATTCATCCTATAAAAACCTACTCCAATCTATTTCATTTCTCATTCACTTCGTTTGCAACTCTGCTCCTACTTCTCTCTCTCTTTTAATTTTTGTCTCTGAACCTTCATCTCTCTCTTACTTCTGCAACCCTCACTGCCGGTCCTAAGCACTTTGATTTAGAACAGACATCAGCTTCGACCCGAAGCTCTTCCTGCCTCTTCATTACCTAAGTAAGTCAGATAGTACTCTTCTCTTTTCAATTTTCATCTCTGCCCCTTTTCTGTCTCTTCTACCTTTCTTGGAGCCATATCTGATAGTGACGACACCCGGTCAGAAGAAGAGGTCGTTATGTCCTCTACTACTGGTACCGATCCCACTAGTAGTGACAGCCCCCAGTCTACCCGTCAAGGATCCCCAAGAGCAATTCCCCAAAATACCGATCTTCCGGGTTCGTCAATGAATCCAGGAACACCCATTTCAAGGGGTCCCAATGAATCTGTGGACCCCAAATCCTATGAACCATCTGTAGTGGCCCCACTTAAGAGAGTTCGTCCTGAAGTAGATGTCAAACATCTTCGGGCTGAGACCCAGGTACCTGGGGATGTTGATGTGGACTGATAAGTGTCAAATATTATATATTTAAACCCCTTAATTTACATCTTTTAGTTCTATAGTGATATCTTTTATTCAAGTTTTATGATATTTTTGTGTTTATCTTATTTTCTAGGTCTTCATGAAGAATTCAATCAATTCCATGCAAATTGGGTCATCAATTATGCATGAAATATATTCATCCTGACCACCCTTTAGTTAAATGCCTATAAATAATTCTGTGTTTTGATTCTGGAAATGGCATTGGTACCATTGGAAAGGTAATTCAGAGACCTTCAATTTGAGCACAAGAATGACCTTATTTCGATTTGAAATGAAGGCGTTATGGCAGTTGCAAGTCAGGTTCAAAACTGCAGAATTGTGCAGAATTCAATGCGGGTTCGGGTTTACCAAAGGGTGATGCGAATTTTACATCTTCTTGAAGATTTACCACATTCATTGGATTATGATTTTACAAGAGTAAATCTGATCCATGTCAAGAAACAAAGGCACATGGAAGAAACAAAGGCACATGTGAAAAGAAGACAATGGGGTGGAAAGTAATGAATATTCAAACAAAAAGAAATCCAATTTCTCTTTTCTAGTTGTCATTTGATTCCATATTTTCCCTATAAATAGAGGTAGTCTTTCATTTGTAAGAGAAGGAAGAGGAGTGAAGAGAAACATAGTGATTTATATATTTGTAATGGAAGAGTAATTCTCTAGCTAAGGCTAGGGAATGAATTTAAAATGAAGAACCAAGTGTTTGCATATCCAAGTATTTAATGCTTCAAGGTTAGTATTATTGATAATATATGAATCTAATAATTTGTATTCAATGATTCTTTGCCTCTTTATGCCATGTATATTGAGTTCTTTGAATCAATGAATACACTTAGGTAATTACATCTAAGATTCATTATGCCATACAATGATATAAGTAATGCTCAACCCACTTTATGTGGTGTTCTTGATTTCTTATGATCTTACATAGGTATAATGAATACTTTGAATGTAATTACATCTTTATAGTTCACAATTCTTATGATTCATATACAATTAATAATACTACTTATTTAATGGGATTTACTAGATCATTAGTATGTTTATTATTATTGCTAATATAGGCATGATTTGTAGAGTTGCTTCATTAGCGACCACTTTCTTGGCATAGCATTTATAATGAATATATAATGATTCTATTAGTTAACTTATATAATTCATTTAGTATGTTAATTATTTATTGCTTATAGGCATGATTTGGAGAGTTGCGTTGTTAGTATGGATTATCCTACCAAGCGACCCCTTTCTTGCCATGCAAATATAATTAACATATGATGATTGTATTGGTTAATTTTTATTACTTATTTGGATATGTGGTACACTTGGTTTCGACATTGTAAAGGAATTCCCAATGCCTTAGTATTTAATTTAATTCAAGAAAACAACCAAAATCAATCAATCAAATCAATTCAAGGACAAAAATAAAATTCATTTTTCATACATCTTTCCGACTCTCCCTGAGGTTCGACACTTGGACTCACCAAGACTATATTATAACTTGACTACCTATACTTGGGTATTGTAACGTGGAACACATTTCTAGACACGTCAAGTTTTTGGCGCCGTTGCCGGGGAGATGGCGAAAGAAGAAATTTCAGTTTTGTAATAAATTTATTTTCTTTTATTTTTTTCATTTTGTTTATGATTGTTTCGACACGAAATTCTGTAGGACGTGTTGAAAGAAATTTTGTAGTGGGTACATCTTTTTGTAATCCTTTGTATTCAGGATCATCGTGTTCAATGGAGGACGATCAAAGTGTGCATGGAGATAATGAAGAACATCAAATCCCAAGAGGAGTGGAAGTTCCTCCCGGTCCTCATGTCCGAACTATGAGGGATTATCTCCAACCACCGCGAAGCACTGCACCATCATGTATTATTCTTCCTCTTCATGCCAATACTTTTTCCTTCAAGCCAGGTATGATTCAATTATTACCTAGCTTTCATGGTATGGAATCTGAAAACCCTTATCTTCATCTAAAAGAATTCGAAGAGGTATGTTCTACTTTCCGAGATCGGGGGACTACTGAAGAAGTTGTAAGGCTTAAATTGTTTCCCTTTTCTTTAAAAGACAAAGGCAAAATTTGGTTAAATGCACAAAGGCCTCGCTCCATTAGATCATGGCAAGACTTACAAGCGGAATTTTTGAAAAAGTTTTTTCCGGTTCATAGAACTAATGCTTTGAGACGACAAATTTCAAAATTTTCTCCCAAAAATAATGAAACTTTTTATGAATGTTGGAGTATAGTGAGTTTCTTTTATGAATCTCTACCGGCTCATATGCGCCAATTTGTCGAAACCATGTGTAATGGAGACTTTTTAAACAAAGATCCCGAGGAAGCCTTTTTGTTTTTTGACCAAATAGCCGAAAGTGCCCAAACTTGGGACACTTGTCATCTTGATGAAAGAACTAAACTTCCGGGAAGGGGTGGAATTTATCATTTAAAAAGTGATGATGATTTAGGAGCAAGAGTAATGCATTTAACTAAGAAATTGGAAGCCTTAGAGTCCAAAAATGTGAATGGGGTTAATGCAATAGGAGAAGTGGTGTGTGGAATTTGTGATGAACTTGGACATTTGACAAATGAATGTCCGACAATCCCTGCATTTAAGGAAGTCCTTAATGCTCCGGTCGAAGTCAATGCATTCAATACTTTCAAAAAACCACAGAATTCTCCTTACTCTGAGACTTACAATAGAGAATGGCGGAATCACCCCAACTTTAGTTGGAGTAATTCTAATTTTCAACAAAGTCAACCCCAACCAAGGCCACAAGCTCCTTATGTTCCACCTCCCAAAAGAGATTTGGAAGATATTCTTGCACAATTCATTCAAAAAAATGATCAAAAGTTTGACCAAATTGTGCAGTGTACCAACCAATTCATGCAACACATGCAAAAGACTGACCGAGCCATTGATGATATAAGGTCTCACATATCAAAATTAACCCCCATGCTTTCACCCCAAGAAAAAGGTAAATTTCCTGCCCAACCTCTTCCTAATCCACAAGGCCAATTTATGGTCCAAAGTGGAGAACCTTCCCAAGTCAACATGGAACATGCCAAGTCAATCTCTATCTTAAGAAGTGGAAAGGTGGTTGATAAAACTATTTCAAAGGCCCAAAAGCCCGAGGAATTGGAACCTTCAAAGGAAGCTGAGAAAAAGAGTGAGAATGAGCAAGAAAATGAGGAAATTGAAAAAATCAAAAATAGTGTCACTATTCCATTCCCACAAAGATTAAATCAATCTTTGTCGGCAAGTTCCAATGCTGAAATTCTTGAAGTCTTTAAGCAAGTAAAAGTCAACATTCCATTGCTTGATGCTATCAAGCAAATCCCTTCTTATGCGAAATTTTTAAAAGACATGTGCACAACGAAGAGGAAGATGAATGTAAGAAAAAAGGCTTTTATGACTGAACAAGTAAGTTCCATTTTACAAAACAAGAGACCTTTAAAATTCAAAGATCCTGGTTGTCCCACAATCTCTTGTATCATTGGGAATTGTCATATAAAAAGAGCGTTGCTTGATCTTGGAGCAAGTGTAAACTTACTTCCATTTTCGGTATATGAACAATTGGGTTTGGGGGAACTTAAGGCAACTAATGTGACATTACAACTAGCTGACCGTTCAGTGAAAGTCCCTAGAGGAGTTGTGGAAGATGTTCTTGTTCAGGTGGATAAATTTTATTTTCCTGTGGATTTCATTATGCTCGACACCCAACCAGTGTCCAACCCCTCGAGTCAAATTCCAGTGATTTTGGGAAGACCATTTCTTGCAACCTCAAATGCTGTCATCAATTGCAAAAATGGAATTGTGAAATTAACTTTTGGGAATATGACTCTTGAACTTAATGTTTTCTCCTTAAGTAATCAACATAAGGAGTATAATGAGGAAGAAGTCGAGGGGGTTAACTTCATTGAAACAGTTGTGGAAGAATATTTTGAAAAGTCTTTTGTATTAGATCCATTAAAAAAATGTTTAAATGAATCTAATACTTATTTACACAACATTGACTCATTACTTGATGATCCACAGGAACAGAAGATTGCAATGGGGATACACATGGTACATGAAGATATTGTCATCACAAGAGAAGGGCAAAACTTGGAACTCAAGCCATTACCGAGTGACTTGAAGTATGCCTTTTTGGGAAGCAACAATACTTACCCCGTGGTAATTTCATCCAAACTCGATGGTAAGCAAGAGGTAAGATTGATTAAAATTCTTGAAAAATATAAAAAGGCAATTAGGTGGACTTTAGCCGACCACCAAGGTATAAGCCCTTTGGTTTGTACACACAAAATTTATCTCGAGGAAGAGGCTAAAGCAACAAGGCAACCTCAAAGAAGATTAAATGCACATTTGCAAGAGGTTGTAAGAAATGAAGTTTTAAAATTACTTGATGCAAAAATCATCTACCCAATCTCAGATAGTAAATGGGTAAGCCCTACACAAGTAGTACCCAAGAAATCTGGATTAACTGTAGTAAGAAATGAGCATAATGAACTTATACCCCAAAGAGTCACTTCAGGGTGGCGAATGTGCATTGACTATAGGAAACTAAATTCTGTGACCCGGAAAGATCATTTTCCCTTGCCATTCCTAGATCAAATGCTTGAAAGGGTAGCAGGTCATAGTTTTTACTGTTTCTTAGATGGCTACTCGGGGTATAATCAAATTGAAATTGATTTAGAGGATCAAGAAAAGACCACTTTCACATGTCATTTTGGAACATTTGCATATAGAAGAATGCCCTTTGGTTTGTGCAATGCACCAGCCACTTTTCAAAGGTGTATGCTTAGCATTTTTAGTGACATGGTGGAACGTGATCTTGAAATTTTTATGGATGATTTTACTGTTTATGGATCCTCATTTGATAAATGTCTTACAAATCTTGAGAAAGTCTTGTGCAGGTGCGTGGAAAAGAATTTAGTACTCAATTGGGAGAAATGTCACTTCATGGTGACACGTGGAATTGTGTTGGGTCATATTATATCATCAGAAGGAATTGAGGTAGACAAAGCCAAAATTGATGTCATTACCAAATTGCCAATTCCAAAAATGGTAAAAGACATCCGATCATTTCTTGGGCATGCTGGTTTCTATAGGAGGTTTATTAAGGATTTTAGTCTTATTGCAAAACCCTTATGCAACCTTCTAGCCAAAGATACACCATTTGAGTGGAATGAAAAATGTGATAAAGCCTTTGTCAAACTCAAAGAAATGCTCACTACTACACCCATTATGCAATCACCGGATTGGAGCCTACCATTTTAGCTAATGTGTGATGCTAGTGACTATGCTGTGGGGGCGGTACTTGGCCAAAGAAAGGAAAAGAAACCATGTGTTATATATTATGCAAGTAGAACGCTCAATGATGCTCAAATGAACTACACCACCACAGAAAAAGAGCTTCTTGCTATAGTATTTGCACTTGACAAATTCAGGTCATACCTAATTGGTTCCCCAATTGTTGTTTTCACCGATCATGCTGCACTTAAGTATCTTCTTACAAAGAAAGATTCTAAGCCCAGACTGTTGAGATGGATCCTTCTACTTCAAGAATTCAACATCCACATCAAAGACAAAAAGGGAGTAGAAAATGTGGTGGCAGACCATTTGTCCCGCCTTACTTTTAATGAATCTTTAGAACCCTGTCCTATTAAAGATTCATTTCCAGATGAGAATTTATTTTCTATTTCATCTGTACCTTGGTATGCTGATATTGTGAATTATCTTGTTTCAGGTAAGATGCCAATATCATGGTGTGCTCAAGATCGGAGGCGATTTGTCCAAGAAGCTAAAAGGTTCTACTGGGACGAACCATACCTTTACAAGTATGGCGCCGATCAAATCATTCGACGATGCATCCCAGATGAAGAAATTGAAAGTGTGATGTCTTTCTGTCATAATGAGGCTTGTGGAGGTCATTTTTCTTCAAAGAAAACAACCGCAAAAATTCTTCAATGCGGACTTTATTGGCCTTCCATTTTCAGAGACACCCACAACTTTTGCAAAGCCTGCCCAAGATGTCAAATGCTAGGGGGAATTACGAGACGAAACATGATGCCATTGAACCCAATCTTAATCCTTGAGATATTTGACTGTTGGGGCATCGATTTCATGGGACCATTCCCATCCTCATCTGGTAATTTGTATATTTTACTTGCAGTTGATTATGTTTCAAAATGGGTGGAAGCTAAAGTTTTCAAGGATAATACTCACAAAACTGTTGTGAAATTCTTAAAAGAAAATATCCTTGCAAGGTTTGGCATTCCTAAAGCAATCATTAGTGATAGAGGGTTGCACTTTTGCAATCGTACAATTGAGAAACTCATGCAAAAATATGGTGTTACACACAAAGTTTCGACTGCCTACCATCCTCAAACAAATGGACAAGCCGAATTGGCTAATACGGAGATAAAACAAATTTTAGAAAAAACGGTAAATCCAAATCGTAAAGATTGGTCATTACGTTTAAATGATGCACTTTGGGCTTACCGTACTGCTTTTAAAACCAATCTTGGAATGTCTCCCTATCGGCTAGTTTATGGTAAGAGTTGTCATTTGCCTGTAGAATTAGAACATAAATCTTTTTGGGCAGCTAAAATAATGAACTTTGATTTTATTAAGGCAGGTGAAAATCGAAAATTGCAACTCGACGAACTGGAGGAATTAAGGAGGGATGCATATGACAATGCCAAGATATATAAGGAAAGGGCGAAAGCATTTCATGAGAAAAAAATTTTGAGAAAAGATTTTCAAATTGGGCAAAAAGTTCTTGTATATGATTCTCGTTTACATCTTTTTCCCGGAAAACTAAAATCAAAATGGAAAGGTCCCTTTTTAATCAAACATGTGTATCCATATGGCACCGTGGATGTGGAGGATCCAAGTAATGGTTTTGTTTTTAAAGTTAATGGACAACGATTGAAGTCATTCTTTGAAATTCCAACTCTAAAAGAATCCATGTCTTTAGAAGACCCAACCTATGTGTAAAAACATTGGTTGTTCTTTAGAGTGTGTGTATATATATTGTTTTGTTTTGCAGATTTGTTTCCTCTTTTCTCATCACAGAATAGGTAAGATTTCAACCTTACAATCTCTTTATACATTGAGGACAATGTCCATTTCAAGTTTGGGGGTAAGGTGAATATATTTTGTTTTTATTTTGTATTATTATTTTGGGTGATTGTATTTAGTTTTTATTTTGTTTTCAATTTTTTTCAATTTGTGATGTGTTAAAAAAAAAAAAACAAAATTTGAAAATTTTATTAAGTTCTTCATTCGAAATATGTGATTTAGGTCAAGTATAAGTTAATTTGTGAACATGTTATGACTAGGAAGATAGTTGTATACAATTACCCCACTCATGAGTACGTAATAGTTTGATTAAATTGATTTTTAAGATGTGGTTCACATGGGTGAATAGATGAGTGAAATTGAAACCGAGAAAGATAGTTTTGACCTATAAGCACTTGCACAGATTCTCTATGGGACGATTAATTGATCTTTGACTATGTAGTTGAAAAAATAGTTTTGTTTCAATGATAAGGGGAAAAATCTGGAAAAATAAAATAAAAATGCAAAAAGTAGTTCTTCGATCTGAGTAACCGGCCCTTGGTATCACCAATATCATTGTTCGCGTAAAAAGGGGAGAAAACTAATGAGCATAAATCCCATGGAAGAAGCTCGGGCCCAGTTGGTTGGGATTAAAAAATCCTCGCTGGAAAGTCCGGAGACTTAGAAAGACAAAAAGGGATAAAAATGCAAAAGTGATTTTGAAGTTGTGTCATGGCAAAACTTGATCAATGAATTAGAACAAGGGAGATTAGTCTACTATAGAGAATGTTCACAAAAACACGAGAAACTATGTGGATCGGATGTAGAAATTAGCAAGTTTATTTCACCACTGTGGGGATCATTCTTTTAAATTTAATTCATGAAAACTGTTATTTATGAGCGAGTGGGGATAATTTGTATGCATTCTATTCTTACGACATCATAACATTACATGATTAATGTGTATTTGATTTCATGAGCATACAAGAATGAAGAATAAAAAATAATAATAATAAAAAATAAAAAATAAATAAAAAAGGTTGTTTGTGGGTATCATTTCTGTTAAACCCTCACGAGACTTCACTCGTCCTACTAGGGATGCCTAGGGGTTTAAAAGACTTATCAATTTTAATTTTACTCTTTTTAATTTATGTTGGTATTACTAGGGACTAGTAATATGTAAGTTTAGGGGTGTTGATAAGTGTCAAATATTATATATTTAAACCCCTTAATTTACATCTTTTAGTTCTATAGTGATATCTTTTATTCAAGTTTTATGATATTTTTGTGTTTATCTTATTTTCTAGGTCTTCATGAAGAATTCAATCAATTCCATGCAAATTGGGTCATCAATTATGCATGAAATATATTCATCCTGACCACCCTTTAGTTAAATGCCTATAAATAATTCTGTGTTTTGATTCTGGAAATGGCATTGGTACCATTGGAAAGGTAATTCAGAGACCTTCAATTTGAGCACAAGAATGACCTTATTTCGATTTGAAATGAAGGCGTTATGGCAGTTGCAAGTCAGGTTCAAAACTGCAGAATTGTGCAGAATTCAATGCGGGTTCGGGTTTACCAAAGGGTGATGCGAATTTTACATCTTCTTGAAGATTTACCACATTCATTGGATTATGATTTTACAAGAGTAAATCTGATCCATGTCAAGAAACAAAGGCACATGGAAGAAACAAAGGCACATGTGAAAAGAAGACAATGGGGTGGAAAGTAATGAATATTCAAACAAAAAGAAATCCAATTTCTCTTTTCTAGTTGTCATTTGATTCCATATTTTCCCTATAAATAGATGTAGTCTTTCATTTGTAAGAGAAGGAAGAGGAGTGAAGAGAAACATAGTGATTTATATATTTGTAATGGAAGAGTAATTCTCTAGCTAAGGTTAGGGAATGAATTTAAAATGAAGAACCGAGTGTTTGCATATCCAAGTATTTAATGCTTCAAGGTTAGTATTATTGATAATATATGAATCTAATAATTTGTATTCAATGATTCTTTGCCTCTTTATGCCATGTATATTGAGTTCTTTGAATCAATGAATACACTTAGGTAATTACATCTAAGATTCATTATGCCATACAATGATATAAGTAATGCTCAACCCACTTTATGTGGTGTTCTTGATTTCTTATGATCTTACATAGGTATAATGAATACTTTGAATGTAATTACATCTTTATAGTTCACAATTCTTATGATTCATATACAATTAATAATACTACTTATTTAATGGGATTTACTAGATCATTAGTATGTTTATTATTATTGCTAATATAGGCATGATTTGTAGAGTTGCTTCATTAGCGACCACTTTCTTGCCATAGCATTTATAATGAATATATAATGATTCTATTAGTTAACTTATATAATTCATTTAGTATGTTAATTATTTATTGCTTATAGGCATGATTTGGAGAGTTGCGTTGTTAGTATGGATTATCCTACCAAGCGACCCCTTTCTTGCCATGCAAATATAATTAACATATGATGATTGTATTGGTTAATTTTTATTACTTATTTGGATATGTGGTACACTTGGTTTCGACATTGTAAAGGAATTCCCAATGCCTTAGTATTTAATTTAATTCAAGAAAACAACCAAAATCAATCAATCAAATCAATTCAAGGACAAAAATAAAATTCATTTTTCATACATCTTTCCGACTCTCCCTGAGGTTCGACACTTGGACTCACCAAGACTATATTATAACTTGACTACCTATACTTGGGTATTGTAACGTGGAACACATTTCTAGACACGTCATGGACCCTTACCGAGGTTACCTAGATTTTACCAAGAGTGAGGGACTAGCACCCGGTAGCATTATGCTATCGGCAGTTCACCTTAGGGTTTTAAGGTTCCCCCTTCACCCTTTCTTCCATTACGTTTTCTTTATGTTAGGCTTACACCCCTTGTAACGTCTCGTTATTTTCCAAAATTACGAGTAAATTTTTTGCGATTATTTTAATTATTTTATTTAATTGCCAAAATGATAATAGATGCTTCCATATATGTTATAAGTATGATATTTAAAGTTTGGGATTTTTTTGAATTCGGATGTTATTTTATTTTAGCGTTTCTGTTATCTGACAACCCGGGAACCTAAGAAAATCGTAAGGTGGAAATAGGTCCCCGGAGTGTCCTATTTCGAATCCGAAAGTTGCGTTTGCTTTGTTACATTAAATAAGGAATTTAGAAATTGGTTTCGGAATTTTTACGCATAGGGATATTTTTGAGATTTCGTGTAAAGTTGTGTTAGTGGATTTTCCTAAACAAATTTCTAAGTGTTGCTCAGTCTTGCTCCTACTAACCTTACTCTATAAGAGCATGTTATTGTGGTAAATTCTCTTAAGTTGGTTGGGTATATTTGAGAATATGAAATTGGGGAATGTCAATCATACCCTCTCTTCCCTTCTTTACCCATTTTAGTCAAAGGGTAATTTTAGTCATTTTGCAAAGACATTGGTAGACTCATCTAGAAATTGTTTAGGTGTCAAGCTTATGTTGCATCTCTCCATCTCATTTTCTCCATGTTTCTTGTGAGCCCTTGGATTAGAAGGGTATTGGATGGAAAGCTTCATATACATATATAGTCTAGACAACCGGTAATTTTTCAAGATACCAAACAAGACCTAACTCTCCTCTTTATCAGCCCCAATTCGGCAGCCCCTGCTCACTCTCTACTCCATTACAAAAATCTGATTTCCATCTCCTTTGGTTGAGAATTTGGTGAGACCTCCAACTAACAATTTGTTCCTCATATCTTTGTGATTCCATTAATACCAAAAGTGGTAAGTGAAACCCTACTATTGTGATATTTTCTTCTTGAATCCTCACTTATTTCATTTTGGGTAAAACTTGTGATTTGTATTGATATCTTGTTTTCTTTTATTAAAGATTTTGGCAAAGGAGCTTAGTTGAACTTCTCCTACACCATTTCGAATTTGGAAGCTTAAATTGGTGAGTTGTTTCTCTATTTTCCCTTTTCTGATTTATTTTCCCATAAAATTCCATTGTTGAGAATTTGATTCCAAAGTTTGAAACTTGGAAGTTTGTTCTCAAAAGTGTGTTTATATCTTGTTTGGGAACACACTTGTAAATAATATTTTGTTTGAATGTCTCCAATGTTGGAATAAACATATTTTTTTGGAATTTCCTTGGAGAATGTTGATCACTTTTGAGCCTGAACCAATTTTCTCTTCAACTTCATACTATCTTGATCTTAAATTCAAGATGAAATCCTAACTTGTGGATTTATGGAAATATCTACACTTCTTTGTAGACTTGATTATATTTTTGTCAATTCTTGCTAAAAAACGACTCTTTTGACTCAATTATTCACTAAGGAAATTGATGGCAATTTCTTGAAAGCCTTTGTGCCATCTTGAGTTAAATTCATTTCAAACCTCAATCTTGAGCTATAAATTCTTATGAATAACTTTGGATTCTTACTTTGACAATTCTTGACAAAATTCTTATTCTCAAGCTTATTTATTCTACTTGTTGATATTTGATAGCTTGGGGAAGTTTGTGTGCCATTTTGAGATTTTCCTCATTATAAATCATAAATTCCAAATTCATTGAAAATTTATTTATAACCCCTTGAAAATTGTTTTGGCTTTATTGTTATAATTTTTGACAAAGACCTCATTATTGATCACAATTTTCTCTTTTCTTTTGGTCATATTGTTAGCTTCACACTCTTCTTGAAAATTCTTGTTAAAGAAGGTTTATTGTAGCTTTGATTATTGTTGTTGGTAAATTCTTGACAAACCATATTAGTAAGCACATTTCTTTCAATTATTGGTATTTTGCTAGCTTTGGAAAAATCATAGAGACTTGTTGCGCCTTTTGGAAACTTTTTGGAAAAAGCTTTTGGAATTCCGTCGCTTGACCTCGCTTATTGGCTACATTTTGGCTTGGACTTGAGGTAGGGGTTGACGCTCCACTTACTTTCCCGATTACGTGGGTGTGTGCGTCTTTGTATGTATATTTTTACATACTAGTTGAGTCATAATCTAGAAACATGCTCTAGGCCCCCCTTTTTAAATGCTTGATTTATAATAAATTGCCTGGTATGTATTCGTGGGAATAATTAGTGATCTTAAATTGAAAATTTAGATTTATAATTATGAATATGGAAGAATGATAAAATTGTTGAGAAATGATCTACGTGTTGCATATTTGAATGTTGATATCATTTTCATGTTGCATTCATGGACCTTGTGGTTTCGAGACCGTTTGGATAGTCGCAACACTGGCCAGTCGGGTTCTCGTGACCGGTGGAGCTAGTATCTCCCGAAAACGAGAGGTGGGGGAGGACTATGTCCAAACCCGTGGTTGTTCCAGTCGGTCTTGTGGTCCCCGAGTTCTTAAAGAATGGCGACATTTGATATTCGTGTTCCCTAGTGATAGGGTTGTGCATTAGTATCACATTTCATCCTATCACTTGCATTGATATTTATTGTTGTTTATTTCCGGATATCTTGTGTGTAAATTATTTGTTGAGCATGTGGGGTTGTTTGTGGGCACGACGGGGTCCCGGATTGGCACATGTGCCATGTGGGATGATTGGACCGACCTAGGTTTAGTAGCATGCACACGGGTTGGGTTGTACCACTCGGACGGTCGAGATCGAGGTGGTGAAGATTCTCCTACCGAGCTACTTGAAGCTCACCCCTTAACAATTTTTAGGTTATGACATTGCAAAGGATGGAATTTAGGAGGTCCGGGTTGGCGATTGAAACACTAAGTCCTCTTTTATGTATTTTGGGAGCTTAATGTATTTTCTACCCGAAATTTTTTTGTACTTAAAAGTGGATAAAGGCATGTATATATTATTTTGGCGGGCTAGGGTGTTAGCCTTGATTATAAAAATATGTGTATTTTGAGACTTTGAAACACTTTTAAGTTTACTTTGCTTAAGAATGTTTATTTTGGGAATATTGGTGTTTTATGAGTTTTTGAGCTTACATTTGGGGCTTTTCAAGTGAATGACGATATTAAGATATGAATATCTGTGTATTTTGTGAGTCGTGACTCAAAAACTCAGTTCTTGTACATTTTTCAAACTCCTTATTGCAAAATTTTTAAGGAAAATCTTGTTTTTTGTGCCTCACCGGAGCCCGACAGCTATTTTCGGTTTTTGGAAACTAAAAATTCACTTTTACATTATTTATGAAATTTTGTGACCGGTGGCGTCGAAAATAGATGCCGTATGCGAAAAATCACATTTTGGCCTCAAAACCTCACTTTTCCATTCTGCAGATCAGTAGCCTTACGGCTACTGTTCACTTCCTGCAGTTTGTTTTCCATATTTTCTTTCCTACTTTGAAAATTCATATCTCCCACCTCGTTGGCTCAAATCAAGTTTCGTTTGATCCTATTGCCTATCCTATGTCGAGTTTAGATAGGCGAACTTGGAAATGAACCGTTTGCCCCTGAAATGACTATTTTACCCTTGGGCAAACACGGGGTGTCAGAATGGCCCGTTTAAAGTACCATTTCGTTCTTTTTAAATTGTTTTCGAGTCGTGGGCGACTTTGATGATATTTATAAAATGTAAAATGACTATTCTACTCCTAACATGGTGTTAGAACTATTTATACATAACAAGTGGACTAAGGAACAATTTATTAAGAACTTTAATTATTTGTTTTGGCGTCGCGTATTGCTATTCGGAGACCTCGTTTGGGTTAACGAATGGCGAGGCGTGACACCCCCTCCAACTTAACCCGAACAGTCTTAGGATCTTGTCCACGCTCCTTTTATATAATAGGGATCTGGAACTTAACCTAGGTTTAGCTGACTTGCTCATCTGTTACTTTTTCCAAAATGCCAAAGCGAGTAAGGGTAGATACAACCTCTTTTCCTTTCATGGTCGGATTATATACTCTGGTACCGAAAAGTCTGATAAGGGATGGAAAGAGAGAATGGTAGTTGTGAGTGGTAATTGGTCTTACCCGTTTTCTCGTATATTCCCGATCCCAAACACGTTCGGTGCCATTCATTTACCCATCTACCGTCCCCTTCATAAAGCCTTTTGCCTTTGTGAGTACTGTGACTTACACCGGGGGGACTATACATTTAAATTTCTAGGTTATGAGGATAGGGATATCCCATTGTCCTTTATAAAAGGATAGATAGCCCTCTTGAAAACAAAAATCTGGAGCAATGTCCGCTCTGCTACAGACCTGTTAACTTCGGCAAACCTGGAGTCAATTTCTAACTTGGGCGTTTCTATTGACAGGATGGACTTACCCGATAAACCTCTTTCTGCCAGACGCCCTTAAGTTCCTAAAGGGGTCACCCTGGTTGATGTTGTACCGCTTTCAACAACACATTCGGCACCTCCAATACCTCCGCCAACTCATAATCCGATAGCTCTGCCTCAGCCTCCTCCTGTAAATCCTCCAGTTACAAGGACCCGATCCAGTATAGGCGGTGGGGCGGCCAATAAGAGGCCCAAAACTCAAGCAGTTGATGCCTCTACAAGCGAAACCCCCCAAGTTGAGGAGGCCACCCGTACTTTAATTCCCTGGGAACTGAAGTTCCTTCTACCATATGGGACTTCGGTCTGCGTCGATCATTACACCATTACCCAGCCAGAAGCTCTTCGGGCTATGGCAAAAGGGATTTGGACTCCGGCCGATAGGGCCGCTTAATAAAAAATCTCCAGGACTGATATTGCAAAGAAGACTTCCATAATGGTCATGGAGGTATATACTTGTTCTTCCTTTTGCACTTGGTTTATTTATTATTACCACTTTATGTACTAATCATTTCCTTTCTATGCAGCTTCTTTATGGGGTCCAGGCCTACAACAATGTTGTGGAGTCTGATGTCAAGGAGATGACCAATATGAAGGCCCATATAAGCAAAACAATGATCATCGGGTCGCTCTGGTCAAAGAAGCAGATGGCCTTCGTCAGACCGTCTCAGAGCAAAAAAACCTTCTGGAGACCGGTGAGGTGGAAAAGCGGGCTCTGACTGTTGAAAAGCTAGCTTTGGCTACTGAGCTTGAAGAAGTGAAAACAGCTAACCAGAAGATGGCAGCTGAAAAGGCAGAGTCAGAGAACCTTCTGGCTCTTGAGCGGGCTAAGGTGGAGGTGTACCGCCTGGGAGGTCTGGATATGTACAACCGATATTGCATTATCTGCGATATCCGATCGGTCAGAGCCTGGCAAGAGAGGCACGAAATGGAGCATATTCCTCTAGAAGCTCGGGAGTTCAAGACCGCTGAGGAATTTGATGCCCACATGGGAGTGTGATTTCCTTACAAAAACCCTCCCGCCTCCGAAAATGAAAAGCAGTTTGCTACCATATTGAAGGGAGAAGAATATCATCCCCCTGATCAGTAGAATAGGTTTTTAAGTTTATTTGTACTTACCCCTTTTCAGAAGGGTATTTTTGTAATTTCGTTTTTTTATCAATGAAAAAAGAACTTCTCCCACCTTGGTGTTTACTTTGTTCTTGTTTCCATGCCATATTCCCTCTTCGGGCATATGGCCCAAGATACTTCTTCTTCTTCCTCTGGCTAATTCATATTATGTTTAAATTTCAGCATTTAGGAATTTTTAATTAAATAATGGAGCCTTCGGGCATATGATCCTTTAGGATTTGTCTTTGTCCTCTAGTTAGTTCAAATCAAGCTTGAACTTAACACTTGGAAAATTAGAATTTCAAAATTGAAGCTTCGGGCATTTGGCCCCTGAGGCTTACCTTTGTCCTCTGGTTAGTTCAAATCAGGTTTGAACTCAACACTTAGAAAAAATTTAATTTAAAATTGAGCATTCGGGCATATGGCCCTTGAGGCTTGTTTTTGTCCTCTAGTTAGTTCAAATCAGGTTTGAACTCAACACTTAGGAATATTTTAATTAAAAATTGGAGCCTTCGGGCATATGGCCCCTGAGGCTTGTTTTTGTCATCTAGTTAGTTCAAATCAGGTTTGAACTCAACACTTAGGAATATTTTAATTAAAAATTAGAACCTTCGGGCATATGGCCCCAAAGGCTTGTTTTTGTCCTCTAGTTAGCTCAAATCAGGTTTGAACTCAACACTTAGGAATATTTTAATTAAAAATTGGAGCCTTCGGGCATATGGCCCCTAAGGCTTGTTTTTGTCCTTTGGTTAGTTTAAATCAGGTTTGAACTCAACACTTAGGAATATTTTAATTAAAAATTGGAGCCTTCGGGTATATAATAGAATGTATCTTTATTGAAATGAACTTGAGAATCATGAAGTAGAGGTGTCGAACATTGGGCACAGATGCTTTATTATAATCAGAAGAAGGTGCCATAAGAGAGGCATAGTTTTAATGTTTTAACAAGAAAAATAAACTTCCTAAGGATAATACCTCTTCAGCCGATAAGCGTTCTAAGAGTTACGTTCGATGCGGCATGTCTCATTTTTCCTCACCCGATAAGCTCCACGTCCGATGACCTCAATAATTGTGTAAGGTCTTTCATATGTCTCTCGTAATTTGCCCACAATCCCAATCTTTCTTCTGAGTACCATATCGCCTACCTGGAATTCTCTTCTCTTGAATTTCTGATTGAACCGTGACCTGATTTGTTACTGATATGCAACCAGCCTTATCCTATCAACTTCCCCTCTTTCCTCTAGTAGGTCCAAATCATGGGCTAGGTGCTGATTATTTGGACCCTCCTCCCAGTCTTGGCTTCTTAAGGTAGGTACTCTCAACTCGGTAGGGATAACGGCTTCAACCCCATAAGCCATGACGAATGGGGTTTTTCCCTTTGGTTGCCTTAGAGTAGTCCGATAGGACCATAACACTTCGGCCAACTTTTCTAACCAGGCTCCTTTTGTCTCCTCAAGGTTTTTCCTGAGAGTATCAAAAATTGTTCTATTTGTTCTCTCAGCTTGTCCATTTCCCTGGGGGTAGCCAACAGAAGAAGTGTTCTGATTGATTCCGTGTTTTGCCAAGAAAGCTTGAACCTTCCTGTTATCCAGGTTGTTGCCATTATCCATCATTATAGTTTGGGGTAGACCAAACCTACAAATGATGTGGCTCCAGATGAATTTTATAACATGGCTGCTCTTGATGGTAGAGTATGTTTCGGCTTCTACCCACTTGGTAAAATAATCTGTAGCCAGAAGAACATGAGTGGTAGATTGTATAGCTTACGGGAGAGGACCCACAATATCCATACCCCATCAGGCAAAGGGGTGAGGGATAATTGTTGGGTTCAGTAACTCCGGAGGTGGATGAATGGTATCTCCATGAAATTGACACTTTTTACAATGTCGGGTATAGACCTCGGCGTCCCTTGACATATAGGGGCAGAAGTATCCCTGGGTAAGAATTTTATGGGCTAAAGACCTCCCTCCGGAATGATTTCCACATGCTCCTACATGAATCTCTTCCATGACCGTCGAAGCTTCAGACAGTGTGAGACATCTCAAATATGTCCCGTAAAAAGACTTGCGGTATAGTTGGCCATTGTACAAAGCATATCTGGCTACCTTCATTCTTATCTTTCGGGCCTCGGGTTTTGACTCAGGTAATGCACCGGTCCTCAAATAATCTGCTATAGGGTCCATCCAGCTTGGCTGTCATGGAATGACCATTACTTCTTCGGGGGGCTCCAAGCTTGATCGGACGATGAAGTCTATTGGTAGAGTACGAGGCATACCTTCTCCTGCTGTGGAGGCCTGGTTAGCTAGATGATCTGCTACGGAGTTATCCCCTCTGGGAATCTGTTCAAAGGTTATTTGTTGGAACCCTTCGGCCTCCTTTAGAACTAAATTCTTGTACGCTTCCATTTTCGGCTCTCGGGTTTCATACTCCATTTTTAACTGTCGTACGACCAACTAGGAATCACTTCGTACTTCTGCTTTATGTACTTGAAGGCTTCGGGCCAATCGAATTCCGACAAGAAGGGCCTCATACTCGGCTTCGTTGTTGGAGGCAGGATACTCCAGTCGAACGGACTATTGGATTCTAGTGCCATCTGGTGTCATGAGCAGTACACCGGTCCCTGCTCCGTTGACATTAGATGATCCGTCTACGAATACTACCCATAAGCTAGGCTCATTTTTTTCCAAAGAGTCTGTAGTTTCTATTTCCAATAGAAAGTTAGCTATTACTTGTCCCTTAATGGCAGTTCGGGGGACATATGTTATGTCAAAAATCTCGAGTTCGATTGCCCATTTGGATACTGTACCCGATAATTCCGGTTTTGCCATTATGGATCTGATCGGGGTTGTGGTTGGCACTACGATCGGGTGTGCTTCAAAATAATGCCGAAGACGTCGCTTTGCATTGATCAGTGATAGTACCAGTTTCTCCTGCTTCGAGTATTGGGTTTCCGCATCAGCAAGGGCTTTGTTGGTGTAGAAAACTGGTATCTAGTACCCCTTGCCCTCCTTGACCAAAGCGGCGCTGGTAGATGTGGAAGATATGGCAAGATACAGGTGTAACGGCTCATCGGCTTCTGGGGTTGCCAGTATAGGAGGCTTTGCATGTACCTTTTGAGGTCTTTTAGGGCTTCTGACTGCTCTGGCCCCCAGACCTCTCCTTTTGCCGCCTTTATAGCTTAAAAGAACGGCTTGCACCGATCAGTTAAATGAGAGATGAAACGGCTGAGGGCTGCTACTCTTCCAGTTAGCACCTGGATCTCTTTTCGGGACCATGGCTCTGATGACTCCATGAGGGCTTTAACTTGTGTTGGGCTAGCTTGTATTCCTGTCCGATCAACTATGTGCCCCAAGAACTGGCCTGAGGACACTCAGAAGGAACATTTGGATAGGTTGAGCTTCATCTTGTACTTTCTGAAGGTGTTGAACACCTGTTGTAGGTCAGCCAGATGGTCACTTTTTACCTTGCTCTTAACCACCGTGTCATCAATGTAAGCTTCTATGGTAGATCCCATCATGCCCTGAAAACTTTTTTTACCAACCTCTAAAAGGTTGCACCTGTATTTTTAGTCCAAAAGGCATAACTGTGTAACAATATGTACCTGATTCAGTAATGAATGTTATTTTTCCTCGTCATCGGGGTTCATTCGTATCTGGTTATATCTAGAGTACGCATCCATAAAACTCAAGCGCTCGAACCCTGCAGTGGTATCTACCATCTGATCGATCATAGGTAAGGAAAAACAGTCCTTCGGGCATGCTCTATTCAGGTCGGTGAAGTCTACGCACACCCTCCATTTCCCGTTCTTCTTCTGAACCACAACAACATTTTCCAGCCAGGATGGATATTGTACCTCCTTGATGAATCCTTCTCGGAGAAGTCGATCGACCTCCTCAGCTATGATCTGGTTCCGTTGTGCCCCCATTCGCCTTTCCTTATGTCTGACAGGTTTTACTCCGGGATCCACGTTGAGGGAATGTTGGGCTACTGATGGATCGATGCCAGTCATATCCATATGTCCCCAGGAAAATACGTCAGCGTTAGAGCATAGTAGATCCTCTATTTCCTCATTTTCTTGAACACTGAGGCCAGAACCGATATAAGTCAACCTTTCGGGGTGATCGGGGTAGATCTGTACTTCAAGAAAAGGTTCAGCTGCTATTGATGACCCCGCACCCTCTTCCTATAATTCCTATTGGTCATCAGGTACCACTTTGGATCGTGACCCTCGTTCGGGTTCAGCCCTTTTCTTTAAACTTTTCATGGTGACAACATAACACTCCTTGGCTGCTACCTGATCACCCTTGATGTCAATCACTTCAACTCCATTTGGATTAAGGCACCGCATGACCTGATGCATTGTTGATGGGACTCCATGCATCTGATGAATCTAACCTCTCTCCATAAGGAGATTGTAGGAGGGTTTGACATCCACCACCACAAAGGTTTCTCTGAGCGTGCGCCTTACCGCTGTTACTGGTAGTTGAATCTCACCCACAGGTTCTACTCTTCTGCCATCAAGCCCGGCTGTTGGGCTTCTGGAAGGTACTATCTCATGAGGATTGATCTCTAACTTCTCAAAGGCCCATTTGGTGATAATGTTGGCGCTGCTCCCCGGGTCAACCATCACCCTCTTGATTAAACAGTTCAAGACCATGAGGGAGATAACTAAGGGGTCGTCATGTGGTGTTTGAATGCTCCGCACATCCGCAGAAGAGAATATTATCCGGGTGTCCTCATTCGGGCTTCGAAACTCACTGACTTCCCCAACCCTTCACAGTTTCTGGGCTTGACACATCAGTGATCTAACGGTTTCTTCTGCTTCTGATCGGCTTGATCCTCCGTGAACCATGTGAATGACTCTTACGGTCTGTCCCATTGCCCCCTTGGCGGGTACATGTGACGTTTGGTCTGATCGGGCGCCCTCCTTGGCAACGTACTCAGTCAACTCTCCTTTCGCTATCATGGCTTCCACATGTCTCCTAAGGCTTCTTCACTTGTTGGCATGATGCTCGTACTCGCTATGGAAGGCGTAGTATCTTGACATGTCCCTCTGGTCCATTGGCTGTCTAATGGGTGGTGGTGATCGGAAGATCCCTTTACCCTTGGTTTCTTGGTACAGCTTGGCCAGGGTAACCTTCAATAGGGTGACTTTGTCTTCAAACCTCTGGCATTTCTCTAGAACTGGGGAGGGTGCAGGAGGAGCGCTCGGTCGCTTCCGGTCTGGTACCCGATCCTTTTCCCTGGAAGGTTCAGGTGCCCTTGCCTCTACGCTTGCAAAGGTTGTTCTTCTTTGGCGTATGGCCAACTCTTCTTCTATTCGGAGATGCCCTTGTGCTCTAAAATTGAGTTCTCCGATGTCCGTTGGTGGCCTCTTGACCAAAGACTGATGGAACTTGGTTCCAGGGATCAAGGCCATTTTGAAGGCCTCGACAGCCGAATACTGGTCATAATTATCAATTGAGGACATCTCGACATTGAATCGCGAGACAAAGCTCTTCAGGGATTCACCTTTCTCCTGGATCATTGTGAACAGGCTGGAGATAGTCTTCCTCTGTCTCTTATTACCGAAGTAATGGGCAATGAATAATTCACAAAGTCTGAGCCAGCTTCCGATGGATCGGGGTGGTTGTTTTCTGAACCAAAGCAGGGCTACTTCGCTTAGGCTGGTGGGGATGACTTTGTAGAGTAAGGCCTCATTGTCATTGTAGACATTCATCTTAATACGAGGCTGGTGGGGATGACTTTGTAGAGTAAGGCCTCATTGTCATTGTAGACATTCATCTTAATACGAACGTGGTAGATGTATTCCGTTGGATCTTTTGTGCCATCAAATAGGGTGAACTTTGGTATTCTGAATCTTTCCGGGTAGGATACACTGGTGATTGTCATGGTGAATGGTGTTTGCACGGCGTCGATGGATGCTTCAGAGGCCAGATCGATAGGGGTCTGCACATTCAGATCCTTAAGCACCTCTTTTTAAAATCTAGACATGACTTCTTCCAATTTCTTCATGGTCAGAATCTCCTCGGGATTGCACCCCCCGATCACCTGTAGGGATGACTCTGCGTGCTCCTCTCGAGCGATGTTGGACTTTGCGTGGTGATTGTCCCTTTCTGACTGGTGGCCTACAGACCGCCCCTACTGGCTGGACTGCTCGTTGTTTTGGATTTCTTGGGGGTTCTAGAGCAGAGCCAGCTTCGCCACTAATTCATCATTCTGTTTCTCCAACTCGGTTGTCCTCTCCTCCAGGGCTCGCCTGATCGGATCCTCCGCTTGTTGGCCTCCGTTCAGAGGTAATTCTGTTTGTTGTGAACGTGTGATCACCGTCATTGATGGTATGAATCTCAACTTTTTTATAGAGAATGGAAGCTTATTGAAAAAGGATTTCAATAATGGTGTTTCCCACAGACGGTGCCAATTGTGTAGATACAGAAAAATACACAATAATAATTAGGTTAAAAATTGGATCCTTTATTCAATATTTCATCATGTATTTATACACAACTTGGTCAATGGGTCCAAACCCTTTCCCAAGTTTATCAATCCCTTAAATCATGGGATTTGATAAACTTCTTTCCTTTTGGACTCTATCATCTATAAATAGGATAACTCTATGACTTGTGGATCACTAATCTTCCAGAAAACTCTATGGGCCAGTTTATTTCTTTGGCCCATCCGTCCTCAGCCCATCTGTCTTTGGCCCATCAGTCCTGTAGCCCATCCTAGTTGGGCCATGCATTATTTTGACTATTACAACATGATATTTATTGCGCGGATTAGCATTTCATGGTCTATATCGTGAGGCAATGCTGACGTGTCAAAGACGATTTGCAAAAACCTATTGGATGCTTACGTCTATAAATAGAGAAGCTAGAGCTCACTTGAGGAGGCCTTTTGGAGACTAAGAGAGAGAAAGTATTTTGCATCATTTGTAGCTGTTGTTTTCTCTTCCATTTTTCTGTAAAGCATCAAAAGCAATAAAGGTACAAGCATCATATTTTCCTGTTAATCTTGTGTGGAAACTATCTCTAAATCCTTCTAAAATCGAACCCCTACATTAAAGGCGACTCCGCTGGGGAAGAGATTTCTTCCGCATAAGTTGAGCCTCGTCAAACTCGCCGGAGAGGTGGTCCACCGACCCGACACACCGAGGAAGTTGAAAAAGAATAAGCAACATCACAAACTCAAGGAGCTGAACTAGTTCCACCAGCACGGAAACAGCGTCGTCGCGTAAACGCTAGTGTAGCTTGGGCAGAGACTCCTCCGATGGCGGAGCCAACACAGAATTCACCAGAATTGCCACCAATTTTGTTGCAAACTCTTCTTAGCATTCAAGAAACACAAAAGGCCATACTTTACTTCATGGAGGCCTCATGTGTTTCGGTACCAAATCTGGAAGCACCACGAATGGATAATCAAACCTTGCCAGAAATATCAACACAAGAGCTTTCTTGGGAGACACTGCGAGCGCGAATAGAGGGACTGGAGAAAGAAACATATATCACCAAGGAGCAGCTTCAAGCTATCTTAAATGAGAAATCTGAGATATAAGAAGTGGAAATCGCACCACCGTACCATCCCAGTATTATGGCATTACCTTATCCTGAAGACTATGGAATACCAAGATTCCATCAATTCGATGGCAAAAAAAGAAATGCAAGAGAACACATATCTAGGTTAGTGGATGCTCTGGGGCCACACAGAAATGATGAGTATTTGAAACTTAGGGAATTCTCCAAATCTCTAACAGGTACTGCATACACATGGTACACTGGTCTCGCTCCGGCTTCAGTATCTAGTTGGACAGATATGGTGATTAAATTCTACACTAAGTTCTTCCAGGCAGACGAAGAGGTCTCAATGATTTCACTTACGAGACAAAGGCAACGTTTCAGAGAAGAGGTGGTAATTTATGTCAGGAGATTTCGCGAGGCTGCTTTACAATGCCATGAACCAATTTATGAGCTTCAATTAATCAAAATTTGTATAGAAGGAATGTTACGAGAATATAGAGTGCATTTGGTCAATCACGAGTTCGGAACTTTTTCTGCACTCGTTGATAACACACGAATATTGGGAGAAATTTTGGCTCCTTCAACATGACCAAATATCAATGCTAGGTGAGTGGCAATGGTAGCAGCAACGTAAAATGAAAGGCCCAGG
Organism: Cornus suecica; assembly: GCA_963922005.1. Taxonomy (NCBI): domain Eukaryota; kingdom Viridiplantae; phylum Streptophyta; class Magnoliopsida; order Cornales; family Cornaceae; genus Cornus; species Cornus suecica. The sequence continues at coordinate 20,692,766 of OY998247.1, read as the reverse complement.
GAATAACGTGCTAGAAGATCTGAACCACCTACTTTACCTTTCAGTGAAAAGGAAGCAGTTGCTTTGCTAAATTAGTGGATCGCAAATAATGTCATATCTCCACCTTCAGTGCAAAGGGTGCTGAAAAGAGAGGAAAGGATGAAAAACAACTACTGCCCCTATCACAGGTCTGTTCGACACTCCTTTATTGGATGTTGGGCATTTCGCGGATTAGTACACAGGAAAATAGCATCAGGTGATTTAGAAGTGGCAAAGAATGTAGTTCACGAACCTTTCCCTGCACATGTGACTGTAGTAGCCACCAGAGACAGTACTGAAGATATGATAAATGTCGTCAAGTATGAATGCCCGCTAGCGTGTGAAGCAAAAGAGGATGCTAAGATTGAGTTTTTCTTTAACGAGTTCCCAATACAAAATCATGTGAAGGAGTTCCTAAAAGAGAAAACAGCTGTCGTTCTTAACCATACTATCGTTATTCCACAGCATGAAAAAACCTCAAGAAAAATCACATTCTCTGAAGCAGATAAACAAGTGTCATTCTTCCATAATCGGCCTCTATATGTACCAGCTACTATGAATGGTGAAGAGATGAAATAAGCTTTTTTGGATGGAGGAGCGTCAATCAACTTAATCCCGTTGGCTACTTTGCAAATGATTAATTTTACTAAAAACAAGATTGTAAATCATACCATTGCGGTTACTGATTTCAACGGAGACCGGCAGACCGCCATGGGTTTTGCTTCATTGGATCTTAAAGTTGGGAAAATCAGGGGACCCACCAAGTTTCATGTCATCAAAGAGGAACCCTCATATCAGTTGTTGCTAGGAAGACCGTGGTTACATGCCTATGGTGTGGTACCATCATCCCACCATCAGGTAATGAAGGCTAATTGGGGAGAAGGGATAATAATTGTGAAAGCATCCAAGAGCCTTTTTTGCACGTCTGAGACCCATTTTGCAAATGCAGTCTATTTCTCAGAATATGGTGAAGAAGATGGACCCGGTGTTTTTGCTACACCAGTGCCAAAATGGGAGGAACTGAAAGATAGAGGTTTGACTAAGCGGAAGCTCAAAGAAGTGAGTTGGTCGCGAGTTAAAATGCCCGACGGGCGTGTAGTGTATAATAAGTTGTGATGGGGTTGGGGGTCAAAATCCTGCACAGTTGGCACTGACCCCCGGGATAGTTAAGACAGGTGTACAAAGAGAGTCTGGCACTGATCCTGAGACAATCAAATCAGATCCGCGACCTGAGCATGGTTAGTGTGAAGTAGACATAGGCGATGACACAGCTCCGTGACCTACCTTCATAAGCAATACTCTGCCCGAGTAAACTAAGAATTCTCTAGTATAATTACTTAAAAAATTTCGTGATGTTTTTTCTTGGGACTATAGTCAAATTTCGGGACTTAGTATTAAATTAGTAAGCCACCACCTCTATGTGCATTCCGCATCGGAGCCGAAGAAACAAAAGCAACGAATATTTCATCCGGATCTGGAGGTACAGATTAAAGCAGAAGTAGAAAAGTTGTTGAAAGCAGGGTTCATCAAGTCAACCCAACATCCGACATGGCTCACAAATATTGTGCATGTGAGAAAGAAGAAAGGGCAAATCCGCGTATGCGTAGACTATCGCGATCTCAATAAAGACTGCCCAAATGGAGATTTCCCTCTACCCAACATTAACACCATGGTGGATGCAACCGTAGGACATGAAGTTTTCTCATTAATGGATGGATTCGGCGGGTATAACCAGATCAAAATGGCTCAGGAAGATGCTAGAAAACTATTTTTCGCACTCCAATGGGGAATTTCCATTATACAGTCATGCCATTTGGACTTAAAAATGTCGGGGCTACATATCAACGTGCCATGACAGCTATATTTCATGACCTGATGCATAAAACTGTGGAAGACTATGTGGATGATTTGGTGGTAAAATCCAGAGCCATACAGGATCATATGGGCGATTTGAGAAAGGTACTGCAACGGTGTCGCGAGTATAATTTGAAGATGAATCCCCTAAAATGCGCTTTTGGAGTACCATAAGGAAAGTTCTTAGGGTATGCTGTACATCGATAGGGATTGATATGGATCCAACAAAAGTTAGGGCAGTATTAGAAATGGCCCCGCCCATAACTCGCAAAATATTGAAAAAATTTATGGGGAAAATCTCTTATCTTAGGAGGTTTATCCCAGTATTGGCAGAAGTAACTCATCCACTCATGCCTTTGTTAAAAGAAAAGTCTGTATATAGCTGGGAGAAGAACAACAATAGGCCTTTGAGAAAATCAAGAAGATTTTAACATCACCAAAGACAATGGTAGCGCCAGATGTAGGGAAACCATTGATAATGTATCTCACTTCCACCAATAAGTCCATAGGGGCACTGTTGGCCCAGGAACATGAAGGGGAAGAGAAGCTTGTTTATTATATTAGCCGAGTACTCAAGTGACCAGAGTCGCGATACACATCCCTGGAGAAGCACTATCTTGCTTTGGTATTTGCGGCTCAGAAATTCAGACATTATTTACTGGCACATCCATTGGAGCTTATAACCAAAAGTGACCCCATCCGGTATCACTCATAAAGCCCATACTTAGTGGGAGTACTGATCGGTGGTTGTTAGCATTATTTGAATATGAGATCACATGCTCTAGACCAAAAGCAGTAAAAAGTCAAGCCTTATTAGATTTGCTAGCTTTATTTCCTAGGGGAGCTGAACCCAAAGTGGAAGAGGTGGGAGTAGCAAGTACGACACAAAGCATAGAGTTTACTTTAAAATTTGATGGTTCATCCACAGAAAAGGGAGGTGGGACTGATTTCGTATTAAGGAATGAAGAAACAAAAGATAAATTAGACATGGCCTATAAATTTGATTTTCCTTGTACCAACAACATAGCCGAGTATAAAGGGTTGGCGCTGGGAATGATGATGGCTCAGCAGTTAAAGTACTATTTCCTTCTGTAGGGGTTTGCAAGATTTAGATGATGCGAAGATAGTTTCTACACAAGTTCGTCAGTAAAATAACAGCAATGATGCTTTTATTGCTTTTGATTTGCTTTTTACAGAGAAATGGAAGAGAAAAAGGGTAGTTACAAGTGTTTATGAGATACTTTCTCTCTAGGAATTTCTCTCTCTTGATCTCTCCAAAAATTCCCTCTTCCTTGAAGTGAGTTCTCGCACTTCTATTTATAGATTCGAGAGTCCAGTAGACCTCACAGATTTGCATTGCCACGTCAGTACATGTCTCGCGAAATGGTTCATGCGTACCAATCCGTGCTATAAATATCATGCACAGTATCATCTCGTGCCCTTGACTACGTGAAATAGATTCGCATAATCCCATGCGCGGATCATACTGTGCTCCGTGACCTATGATCCGCGCTTGTTTCATCGCGGATCTGATTTATCCTTAGCCAAGGATGCTGTTATATCTTTGCTGGGTCATGACCAATCATGCATGCCTTGGTCATGTCCCTGAATACTATCGGCCTCTCTAAGGTACTTTTGTTTAGGATGGTGTAAATAAGGTCGCGGCCCACTATTTACTCATCCCAAGCATTTCCCCTAGATTCCGAGTAGTACTCGCTACGCGAGCAGCATATAGGGTTATGAGTTTCTGATGCGAGCTATAAAACACATCAGCCTCTCATACCTCCCTTTATATAATGCAAGCTCTCGCGTGAATCCTTCTTTCGGTCATTTCCCCAAGTAATCAATTATTTGGGCCAATCTCCCAATTAATCTTTTACTTGGGCCGGTTTCCCCAAATATACCAAACCTTGGGCCATATCCCAGATAAATAAATCCTCGCGGATTAAACTTGTCGCGAGTTACCACATTTACATTTTTCCCCATTGCACTTTGATACTTAGCCAAGTTTTAAAGTGCAATAACATGTGACTCGCGAATGATGATACTTTATATTTTTGTTTGAAAGTCGTTTTTCCCCATACCATTTTTCCTTTTTCCTTCACGGATGGAGTATGTTCGCTACATCTCGCGAACCTCGATCAAATCCGTGACACTCCCTTTACAGTTTATCTGTTTTCCGGCTAACCTTGTGTATGTACATATTTTGTTTTTTCCCATATCTTTCTTGTTTTTCCCAAACTGTTCATATTTTTGGATTCGCGACTCTTTTTTATGCGCTTGGCCATGCGAATTTTCGCCTTCCTCGCGCATTTAATGCGCCATTTCGATTTCAGCGCCCAACCCTTATATATTTTCTCATGTCATTTTCACCTCTCACAACTTATATTTTCCTCAGAGCACCGTTTTTCAAGCCTTTTATTTTGCACCCCTTTTCTCATAACCCATTCCTTCTTCGTGCATACCCCCTTGCTTTAACAAAGTTATTTGCAAGTTTTATTCCACCATGACAAAGACTTCTACACCAAAAATTCTTGCACCTTCTTCTGGGGTTGCTCCATCTGTTCCTGATGCTTCAGAGTGGAAGAAATCACCTTTTTTATACTCTCAAGATACATTTTGGGCATCCGCGAGAGACCTTCCTTCTCCTCTTATTTCGAGCCCACCTCTAACCCTTGATCCTGATAATGAAGTAGGACCTGCTTTTATTCCTCCACTTTATATTCCTCGCTTTCTTGTTGAGAGGGGTGACACGCCATTTTCCTTTATTGAGTATGAAGGACATGTTGCCCCCATCACTGACTGGAAGATGTGGTCCAGTCACATTCTTAGTCAGGACCGTCATCGCGCCACCCTGGCCAAGGCTGGCATTCTTGAGTCCATAGAGCTGTTTTAGGACTTATATGTCCGTCGCGATGTGGACGCACTGACTTCATTGATTTCGCGTTGGAGCACATTTTCCCACACCTTCATTGCTTCCTGGGGGGAGTTCACTCCTACCATTGAAGATGTGGTGGTTCTATTTCGGCTGCCTGTTTTGGACTCGCGCCCTATCAAGGCGCCTCTAGTTGAGGATGAGGATAAGAGGATCCTCAAACAACTTCGTGAATGTGGACAATACGCTTGCAATCGAGGTAGCTGGTTTGACAAGGGCATACTTCTTCCTGAGTAGGTCATATCCAGTCGCTCGAAGTTGTCCTATTCTGCTTGGTGCCACCACTTCTTTCGCGAGTATTCTTCGCGAAAGCCAGCTCCTGGCGAAGATCGCGAGTCTGCTGCTGGGCCTCAATTCAATGGCACCTTAGAGTTGGATGGCTTCGTCGCATACTGGCTTGACCGTTACATATTTCAGGGCAAGCCAGAGGATGGTCCCAGTTGCATGGTGTTCCTACTGGCCAACATGCTGTCGCGAGGTGTGCGCATTGCCTTAGCGCTCCTCTTTTTTGGCACCCTGTACTCCCAGCTAGATGCCCTTGCCAATGACTTTGCCCATTCTTTGGGTAGGTACGAGATTAGTACCCATATTTTAGGTACATTCCTTACCCTTTTCCTTTTTGAGTGTTTCCCTAGTTATGCTCCCATTCCTTTTTCCCTTTCTCATCATACTTTAGAAGCTAACGCCCCTATCCCTTTGAAATCGCGGGCTACCTGCCGGACTTCTCTCTCGTCTTCACAAACACTTTCTTCCTTTATTGACTCTTTTTCTGATTTTTCTTGGCGTCCATACGCCACTCCTCTTGAGGGTTTCTATTCTCCCGATTTTTACCCAAATGAGGAGATAGTTTCGTATGACTTAGCGGTAGATGATCACCTTATCTTCTCGGCCATTACCCATAAGTGTCACCTTCCTATTTTCAGCAATACTTTTGATACTATTAGCTCTTATAATCCTTCGCGTGTAGCAAGGCAGTTAGGTTTTGATCAGGCCATTCCCCCCCCCCCCCCCCCTCTTCCTCTATATCGCGAGGACAATTTTAACAGGTGTTTTATTGCATTTCATGAATCCATCGAGAGGAGTGTTCGCATATTTTCCACAGTTATTTTTATCCATCCTGACAGTCACAGATGTGGAGTGACTTTAGCCTATCATGAGTTCTGGAAGGAGCAACTAGTGAGGTTCCAAGGTTTCATGGCTGAAACTCCCCCTGTTCCTATTCCAGTTCCAGTCTTCATTGCAGACCCCTCTTTGAAGCTTCGCAAGGTTAGGGCCAAGTCTACACCAAAACAGCATGCTCAACCCTCTCAACCTCAGAAACCTAAGGCAGAGACTCGCAAGTGATCTCTCCACGAGGAGGTTCCTCTCACAAAACCACCTAATCGCAACGAGCCTATCCACGAGAATACCATCCACGAGGAGCCTATTGCGAGGCGTCTGGTAAATTTCTAACTCCTTTTTCCCTTTGATGCGTTATGTATTTTCATATGTTGTTACTAACTCCTCTGCTCTTCTTATAGCATTCCAGTGCCCAAGCTACAGGTACTGTCAGCACTTCTACTGATTTATTGGACCATGTTCCCTTATCTACTCGACTGAAAAATCTTTCCGATGCAGCAGTACTGGACAATGTTCCTCTTGCGAAGAGGAAAAGGAAGTTTTCCAAGGTTTCGTAGACTATTGTAGCAAAAGATGCTCCTAGCTCAGAGGAGGCCCCTTTGGGGCGAAAACACAAATCTTCGTCTGTCATTCCACCTCTTGATGTTTCGGACCTTACCTCAAAAGAGGCCTCTTTGGCCGAAAGGCGCAGGCTTGCTTTGGAAAAGTTAAAGAACAAAAAGAAGGCTGATGCGACCTCGTCATTGCTTGAAACTGTTGCTCGCGTGGTCGAGGAGATGAAGACTGGAGATGATGCAGAGGAGACATAAATCGCCAGTATACTTTCTGATTTACCCAGGACAGCTCTCTCCCATAGTAAGCTTCCAACTCTTTCTCTAAATACTTCGCACTTATTTCCAATTTTTGCTTCTGATTCCTTATTTTTAATAATTCGCATTTATCCTTGTTTTAGGCCCTTGCGAGACTTTATCTTCGTATGCTCCAGCCTCTCCAGGAGGTGGCCTTCATTCTGTCGCAGCTTCATCAGATGACGAAGACCATCTCACCATCAACTCATTATTCAGCAAGTTTTCCCAGCCTACTGTCGAAGAAGAAGGGGATGATGATACTTCCTCTATCTCTCGTGATAGTGTTATTTCCGCGACTTCAACCCCTGAAGCTGATCGCGAGATATCCCCAGATCGCGAGGTATCCCCAGATCGCGAGGTTGAGGAGACCATAGTGTCTCATGAGGCCTCGCCCAAACTGCCTTCCATCCATGTTTCCCCAAAGACTGTTGATGATAGAGCAATGGATCCAGATTTTGATGATAGGTATTTACAGCCTCTTGATGGTGATCTTGCATCCGAGGTTGCTGCAACCTTCGCAGACTATCCTAGCATTGAGAGATCTATTTTTGGCACCCCTATCCCAGAGATTGAGGGAGGTGAGGGAGGTAATTTGCTTTTATCACTTTGTCCTTCTATTTGACTCTTAATGTCAAATTGTGATTTTAACGTGTCTTTTCCTCCTTTTTTTAGGTACAAACTCCGAAACTCAAGAGATGATTAATGAGCTATTCCATGACGCTCTGAGGATTTCTGAGGGTCAGACAGTATTCCCTTCGGACACTCCTGTTGCGGCACACACAGAGGCACTTCCATCCCCATCTCGCGACATTGTACCGGATCCTCACGAGCCTACTCGCACCTCTACCTCTGATCCTCCCGAGTCTATTCGCGACCCTGCATCCACTTCGCGCATGCCTGCTATTGCACCTGTCTATGATGATGCTTCTTCAGTGCCAACGCCTTGGCGTCAGTGGTTTTGTTATCCTCGTGACATTCCGGTGCTAGATCTGATAGAGGCAGCTCATCCATAGAATTTTGCTCATATGGAGGTTAATGAGCCACTTTTGCAGACGGTCCACCTCCAGCTTGTTGCAGATGTGTTTAGGACCCTTTCAAAGACTGCCATTCAGGATCTCATCCCTGATATCATTCCGAGATGTCATGCCCGTATTAAGTACTGGAAGAAGGTATAGATGGATGTGTCATGGTGGGAGACCCGTCTGGCTGTCATTCAGAGACTCTATGATCACCATCTTGTCGAGCTGAGGGGTCGCGATGCTCTTCAAAGAAAACAGGCAGAGATTGCAGAGACTCGTAGACAGTTAGCATTGCTTAAGGAGGATGAGAAAAATCTTCAGGCTTCAGCTAAGCATCTTGAGCAGGCCCGTCTTTACTTAGAGGAGCATGAGGGTTTCAAGTTGTCAGATCCCATCACTCGAAACCTTTTCTAGCCCATCATTTGTATTATTATTATATATATATATATATATATATATATATATATTTTTAGGCCATCCTCTTCTTGTAACCACATTTTTGCTGTATATCCTTATATTGTGATAGTAACTTTGACGTGTTTTATACACATGGGATGCATTGTTTGATGCTCTGTCTTTTTTTTTTTAAAACATATTTTCATAAAAACATAATCTGCAATGCCTTTATGCTTGGTACAATTTAATCCATTTCACATTCAGAGGTCCAGCCTTCTCGTGAGTGACTTCATGCTCCATCTTGTAATACCCACTGTCACCCTCACTTATAATCACATACGAACCTTCCCACTTAGCTTCAAATTTTCTTACCCTTTGTCCCCTCATGATTGTCGGTACCACTTTCCACACTCTGTCCCCCTCCTTGAACCATCTGTACCATACCCTTTTGTTGTAGGTTTTTGCTTGTTTCTTATTGTACTCTTTCTGATTTACAAAGGCTTCTGCTCTTGTTTCCTCCAATTTTTCTATCTCCAGTAGCCTGTCCTCCAATTTGCTTTTAGCTGCCAACGTTTTAGCAGCCACTTCTAGTTCTGCTGGTAGCACGGCCTCTACTCCATAGACTAATGCATAAGGGGTCATGTTTGTCGTACTTCGATATGCGGTTCGATACGCCCATAGTGTTATTGGAAGCTCCTCCACCCATTTCTTTTGATTATCATGCATCAGTCTGGACAAGATTCGAATTAACGCTTTGTTAGAGGCTTCAACCTGTCCATTTTCTTTTGGATAGTAAGGCATGGACTTGTGATGAATGACTGAGTATCTCCCCAACAAATCCGCGACATTACTATTGACAAAAGGCGTCCCATTATCTGACAGTATCACTTTTGGTATCCCAAATCGACAAATGATATTTTCCTTTATGAATCGAACCACATTGTCTGCTGTCGTCCGTCGCAGCGGGATAGCCTCTACCCATTTTGTGAATAATTCAGTTGTCACTAAAATCCATGCATGTCCCTGAGCTTGTGGGGTGATTGGTCCGACCATGTCCAGTGCCCAAGTATGGAAAGGCTGGGGTGTAGCTAAACTGTGTAATTCAGCTCCCGGAGCATGGATGAGATCCCCGTGCACCTGACACACATGACATTTCCTGACAAAATCACTGCAATCCCTTTCCATTGTTGGCCAGTAGTACCCGGATGATAGCATCTGTTGAAACATTTTTCTAGGGCCTTGATGACCAAATACGTGGACCTATTTCAATACTTCACCTGCCTCTTCTTCACTTACACACTTCATCAGTTTTCCTTCAAAGCTTTTTCGGAACAATTTTCCTTCCTGTAAGACAAATCGCGAGGCCAATTTTCTGAACCGCGGTTGATCTTTTTCGGGAAAAATCCCTTCTTTCAGATAATGCACATATTTGTCCCGCTAGTCTATCATGTCTACTACATTACCTTCGCTCGCGGATGGATATGCATTACAGTTCCAACAGTTACTTTGTAACTTCACTGCATCATCCTTCATACTTGACCAAAAGAAACCTTCTCGCTGCAAAAATCAATAGAGACTGACATCTACTTGACCACATATTTTCTCGTGAGCCTTCCATAGCAGTTCTCCTATCTCGTTTATTGCCACGCATCTGGCTAGAATACCTCCAGCCGCTTTGTAATATAACACGCATTTTATGATCTGGTACTCTTGTCTCAAGGCATTGTTATCATTTTTTAGTAGAGCCTGTACTATTTGCGCTCTCCAATCATGTTCTTCATATACTTCTGATTTTCTCCCGCTACTGACTACAGAGTCGGTTCTTCGCACTATTTGCACAGAAGACTCTGATCCATGGAAATGCAGTTGCGAGCCCAATGTGGCCAATGCATCGGATCGTCGATTACCTTCTCACAGCTCGTGCTGAAAGCTCACTGTATTAATGCCTTTTATCATTTATTGGATAAGGGTTCTGTAAGACACCAGATGAGGTTCCTTGACACCATACTCCCCTCTAATCTGTTTGATGACCAACTTGGAATCTCCTTTAACATGAAGTATTCTTTCCCTCAACCGCTGAGCCATCATCAACCCCAGAACCAATCCTTCATACTCGGTAATGTTGTTGGTACAAGGAAAGTCAAGTTTGTAGGCCATGACTAAATCTTCTTTTGTTTCTTCATTCCTCAGTACGAAACCAGCTCCACCTCATTTTTCTGTGGATGAACCATCGAACTCTAAAGTGAATTCCACGCTCTGTGCCACAATTGCCATTCATATCTCCTCCGCCTTGGGCTCAGCTCCCCCAGGAAATAAAGCTAGCAAATCTGACAAGGCCTTACTTTTTACTGCTTTTGGTCTAGAGCATGTGATCTTATATTCAGATAGTGTTAATAACCACCGAGCAGTTCTTCCAATGAGTATGGGCTTCGTGAGCAGATACCGTATGGGGTCACTTTTGGTGATTAACTCTAATGGATGTGCCAGTAAATAATGTCTGAATTTCTGGGCTGCGAATACTAAAGCGAGACAGTGTTTTTCCAATGATGTGTATCGCGACTCTGGTCCTTTGAGTACCCTACTGATATAGTAAACAGGCTTTTCTTCTCCTTCATGTTCCTGGGCCAACAGAGCTCCCACGAATTTATTGGTGGAAGTGAGATACATTATCAATGGTTTTCCTGACTCAGGTGCTACCATTGTTTTTGGTGAAGCCAAAATCTTTTTTATTTTCTCAAAGGCCTCTTGTTGTTCTTCTCCCCAACTATATATAGATTTTTATTTCAACAAAGGCATGAGTGGGTGATTTACTTCTACCAGTGCCGGGATAAACCTCCTCAGATAAGATATCTTCCCCATAAAAGTTTTCAACATTTTGTGAGTTGTGGGTGGAGCCATTTCTAATACTGCCTTAGCCTTTGTTGGGTCCATATCAATGCCCTGCCGATGCACGATATACCCCAAGAACTTCCCTTCTGGTACCCCAAAGGCACATTTGAGGGCATTCATCTTTAAATTATACTTGCGACATCGTTGCAGTACCTTTCGCAAATCACCCACATGATTTTACACGATTCTGGATTTTACCACCAAATTATCAACATAGTCTTCCACAGTTTTATGCATCAAGTCATGGAATATAGGTGTCATGGCACGTTGATATGTAGTCCCGGCATTTTTAAGCCCGAATGGCATGACTGTATAATGGAAATTCCCCATTGGGGTGCGAAAAGCAGTTTTCTCAGCATCTCCCGGTGCCATCTTAATCTGGTTATACCCGTTGAATCCATCCATTAATGAAAAAATTGCGTGTCCCGAGGTTGCATCCACCATGGTGTCAATGTTGGGTAAAGGGAAATCATCTTTAGGGTAGGCTTTATTGAGATCACGATAATCTACACATACGCGGATCTGCCCAGTCTTCTTCTTTACATGCACAATGTTCGCGAGCCAGGTCAGATGTTGGGTTGACTTGATGAACCCTGCTTTTAGCAGCTTCTCCACCTCTGCTTTAATTTGTACATCTAAATCGGGATAAAATACTCGTTGCTTTTGTTTCTTTGGTTTTGATGCGGGATGCACATGAAGATGGTGGCTTACCAATCCAACATTGAGTCCCAGTATTTGATTATAGTCCCAAGCAAAGATATCTCAAAACTCTTTAGGCATTCTTAGTATCTTTAGGCAGCGTACTGCTTATGAATGTAGGTCGCGGATCCGTGTCGTCGCCTATGTCCACTTCATACAAACCATGTTCTGGTCGCGGAATCACTTTTAGTACTTCAGGATCAGTGTCAAGTTTTCTTTGTATAGTCTCATCTGTCTCGGGGTCAGTGTCAACTGTGCAAGCTTCTGACCCCAAATCTCGTCATAATTTGTACACGACTCGTCCATCGGGCATTTTGACCCATGACAAGCTCACCTTTTTGAGCTTCCGTTTAGCTGAACTTCCATCTTTCAGTTCATTCCATTCTGGTAATAGTGTAGCAAAAATGTCGGGCCCATCTTCCTCACTGTACTCTGAAAAATAGACTGCATCTGCAAAATGGGCCTCTGATACGCAGAAAGGGCTCTTAGATGCCTTTACAGTCATTATTCCTTCTCCCCAATTGGATTTCATCACTTGATGATAGAATGACGACACTATGCCATATGCATGCAGCCACGGTCTGCCCAGCAACAATTGATATGAGGGTTCCCCTTTGATGACATGAAATTTGGTGGGCCCCTTGATCTTCCCAATTTTAAGGTTTAATGTCGCGAATCCCATAGTGGCCTGCTGGTCTCCATTAAAATCAGTAACTGCAATAGTATGATTCACGATCTTGCTTTCAGGAAAGTTGATCATTCGCAAAGTGGCCAATGGGATCAAATTGACTAACTCTCCCCCATCCAAGAATGCTCGTTTCATCTCTCGACCGTTAACAGTGGCTGGTACATATAAGGGCCGATTGTGGGGGAAAGGCACTTGTCTGTCTGCTTAAAAAAATGTGATCTTACTGGAGGCTTTCTCATGTTGCGGAATCACAATGGTATGATTGAGTGTGGCAACTGTTTGTTCTTTCAAGAATTCATTCACATGTTCCTGTATTGGGAGTTCATTGAAGAAGACGTCTATTTTAGCATTCTCCTTGGCTTCTCACACTGGTGGGCATTCATACTTGGTGGCATTGGCCATATCCTCAGTACTGTCTCTGCGGTCACCACAGCCACATGTGCAGGGAAAGGCTCATGAACTACATTCTTTGCCACTTCCAAGTCTCCCGATGCTATTTTCCGGTGTACCAATCCGCGAAACGCCTAACAGCTCATCAGGGAATGTCGTACAGTCCTGTGATAGGGACAGTAGTTGTTCTTCATCCTTTCCTCTTTTGGCGGCACTCTTTCCACTGGAGGTAACGATATTACATGATCTGCAATACATTGATTCAGTAAAGCAACTGCCTTTTTTTCACTGAAGGGTAAAGGAGGTGGTTCAGATCTCCTGGCATATTCTTCCCTGGACCTTTCGTTTTGCATTGCTGCTACCATTGGCACCCGCCTAGTACTGATATTTGGTCGTGTCGGGGGAGTCAAAACTTATCCCAATCTTCGGGCATTATCAACAAGGGTAGAAAAAGTCTTGAACTCATGATTAACCAAATGCACTCTGTATTCCCGCAGCATTCCTTCTATACAAATTTTGATCAATTGCAATTTGAAAATTGGCTCATGGCATTGTAGAGTAGCCTCGCGAAATCTCCTGACATAGATTGTTGTTTCTTCCCCAAAGCGTTGTCTTTGCCTTGTAAGTGAAATCATCGAGACTTCCTCGTCTGCCTGGAAGAACTTGGTGTAGAATTTGAGCACTATATCTGTCTAACTGGACATCGAAGCAGGAGTGAGACCATTATACCAGGTGTATGTTGTTTCAGTTAGAGACTTGGAGAATTCTCTAAGTTTTAAATACTCGTTGTTCCTGTGGGGTCCCATGGCATCCACGAACCTGGATATGTGCTCTCTTGCATTTCCCTTCTTACCATCGAATTGATGGAAGCTTAGTGTTCCATAATCCTCCGGATAAGGCAAAGCCATAATGTCGGGATGGTACGGTGGGGTAATTTCTACTTCCTCTATTTCAGACTTCTCGTTCAAGATAACCTGCAGCTGTTCCTTGGTGATATATGACTCTTTCTCCAGTGCCTCCGATCGCGCTCGTGGTGCCTCCTGAAAAAGCTCATGTGCTGATAATTCCGGTATGGCTTGATTATCCATTCGTGGCGATTCAAGGTTTGGTACTGAAACGCGCGAGGCCTCCATGAAATGAAGTATAGCCTTTTGCGTTTCTTGGATGCTGAGAAGAGTTTGTAGCAAAGCTGATGGCAATTCTACTGAATTCTGTACTGGTTCTGTCATCGGAGGAGTTTCGGCCTGATTCGCACCAACATTTGCGAGACAATGCTGTCTTCGCGCTGGTGGGACTGGTTCACCTCCTTTCGTTTGTGCAATTGTTCCCTCTTCAGTTTTCTCAGTATGCCGGGTCGGTGGACGACCTCTCCGGCGAGTCTGACGAGGCTCTACTTGTGTAGAAGACATCTTCTCCCCAACAGAGTCGCCTTTAATGTAGGGGTTCGCAAGATTTAGATGATGCGAAGATAATTTCTACACAAGTTTGTTAGTAAAATAACAGCAATGATGTTTTTATTGCTTTTGATTTGCTTTTTACAAAGAAATGGAAGAGAAAAAGAGTAGTTACAAGTGTTTATGAGATACTTTCTCTTTAGGAATTTCTCTCTCTTGATCTCTCCAAAAAGTCCATCTTCCTTGAAGTGAGTTCTCGCACTTCTATTTTTAGATGCGAGAGTCCAGTAGTCCTCGCGGATTTGCATTGCCACGTCAGCACATGTCTCGCGACATGGTTCATGCGTACCAATCCGCACTATAAATATCATGCACAGTATCATCTCGCGCCCTTGACTACGCGAAACAGATTTGCGTAATCCAATGCATGGATCATACTGTGCTCCGTGACCTGTGATCCGTGTCTGTTTCATCGCGGATCTGATTTATCCTTAGCCAAGGATGTTATTATATCTTTGCTGGGTCATGACCAATCATACATGCCTTGGTCATGTCCCTGAATACTATCGGCCTCTCTAAGGTATTTTTGTTTAGGATGGTGTAAATAAGGTTGCGACCCATTATTTACTCATCCCAAGCATTTCCCCTAGATTCCGAGTAGTACTCGTTATACGAGCAGCATATAGTGTTATGAGTTTCTGATACGAGCTATAAAACACATCAGCCTCTCATATCAACCTCTGTATAATGCAAGCTCTAGCGTGAATCCTTATTTGGGCCATTTCCCCAAGTAATCAATTATTTGGGCCAATCTCCCAATTAATCTTTTACTTGGGTCGGTTTCCCCAAATATACCAAACCTTGGGCCATATCCTAGATAAATAAATCCTCGCGGATTAAACTTGTCGCGAGTTACCACCTTTACACCTTCCAAATCCCCGATTGTCATCCTTCCAATAACTCATGTTTAATGTTGGTTTTGTGGAATTTGCCCTAGTATTATATATAATTGAATATATATATATATATATATATGTTAGTCACTAATTGACACTAGATGGGGGTGAATAGGGTGTTCAAAAATAAATCTAAATCTTTTCAAAATTGGAACACACTCTAAACAAATATCAATTTCTCAATAAGCAAGTGGATGATTCAATTTAAAATTTTCTAACTACTAATTTCAAGACAAGTCAGCATACAAGATATTCAAGTAATTATGTCATGCAAAATAATCAAGTAAAGAGAAAGAGATAGAGAGATTTGACACCGTGATTTTTTCGAGGTTCGGTAACTCCTACTTCTCGGCTCAATAACCCCTTATTGAGACTTTTCCCGATCCTTTCACTATGGCCCTTCCTTCACAGGTGGAATGACAAACCTTTACAACACAAGCCTCTCGAGCTTGTCTCTCAATCAAGAGAACAACCCTCTCTTGAACAATTGGTGGACTTCACTTGTCCGAGATTACAAATTCATATGTAATCAATAAAACCACTCAAGAACAAAAACACTCAAAACCCAAAGGTTTTTATGAAAAATAAATCAATATAAGCTCAAGTGTTTTTGGTGATTTTTCAATAGCTCTAGAAATATATTCTCAGAGGATATAACCAATGAATGATGTTTGGAGAATAAGAAGAGATACTAGAGGTTTTGATTTTCAAAGAAACTTGAAGAAAATCAATTTTTCAAAGCTTGGTTTCAATGGCTTTTGTAGAGAAAAAATTTCTGCAGAATTTGATAGCTTTCCTTTCTCTTTGTATTTCAATCTCTTGGTCTTCTATAAACACATATCATTCTATATATATCAATACATTAGGGTTTTGAAGAATGAATATTGTATTTGAAAGACAAGAGCCGTTTGAACACCATTTAGCACAATCCACAAAACATGGAAAATGTTTTCTGAAAAATCTGCAGGTTTTAAGGATCAACTAGTCGACTACAACATTGTTCTAGTCGACTACTTTGGACCATCTAGTCGACTAGAATGAGTTCTAGTCGACTACATGAAGTAGTCTAGTCGACTCAATCTCTTTTCAGTCGACTCCTTTGATGTGGATGAAAAACCACTAGCTACTGATTGTTTTAGTCGACTACTAGAAAATACACAGGGTTATTCTAGTCGACTGCAACTTGAAAAACATTTAATAAAAATATTTTTCTTTCCGTTTAAGTTCGATAAAGCGTTTTTCATTCCATTTGAGTTCGGTTCATTTTATACTTGAGCTTATACGATAAAATCGACACATAAAATTACCTTGTTACAATTATCGCTCCCCGACCTATCTACCCCAAGTCTTGAGTCTTAAACTTTCGCCTTTGCCGTTGAATTATTTGATTTTCCATTTGCGCTTCAACTTCTTTCAGAGCTTTTCGCTTTAGATCAAGCTTTCTTTCCGAGATTGTTTTCCGAGTCGTTCACCTGTCTTTTGCTGAAAACATAAACTCGATAATTCATTAGTATCAAACACTCTTTTAATGGTTTGTTATCATCAATTTTGGAATTGTTTGCCGAAAGTAAATTTCAAAGCCAACAATATATATATACAATGAATTTGAGGCAATTATAATTTTCCTCGGTCACATATTATTTTGGAATTTTTCATACACATTGGTGATATAAACAATGAATTTTTTTTTATTGTTATTGTGTGGCCACAAAAGGGATATTTTTTTTTTATTGTTACTGTGGGAATTTCTGCACTATTTTTTTAAATACTATATATAAATGATATATGAGGTTTACATTCTTAATAACTTAAATTTTTTAAAATAAATTAAAATCTTAGGCAACAATAAATTTTAGCAACAATTTGCCTTATCAAACATGTTTGAATTCATATTTTAGCTTAAAACACTTTGCAATAAAAATATTTGTTTTATTTTGACCTAAAACAAAACGGTTGCCAAACGGATCCAAGGTTAAGAGAACAAGATTGAATAAAAGTAAGAACAAGGGAATTAATAAAAAGTTCTCGCACCCATCTCTTACCAATACCCTCTCCGTGAATCATTTAAAGTTATATTATTGAAACCAATGTTGTATTTGATCGTAGTGCCACACTCCCTCTCTCTCAAGTATTACCTCATTTTGAGAAGAAACATACACTTGCAAAATTATGCTTATTTTGATATTAAAGAATTACTTTTTTAAAAAAAAATTATGCCTATTTTGATATTAAAGAATTACTTTTTTTTAATTAAAGAATTACTTTTTTAAAAAAAAACATTGACAACTTGGAAGAGTTCTTATATATATATATATATATATATATATATATATATATATATATATATATATATATATATATATATATTAATTTCGAGTGAAGAAATTTAACTATTTTTATGACTTTTTATCATTCTACCATTACTATGAGTCTATGCAAGTATTGTAGTTTGAATGCTATTAATTTTTATTTATGTGTTTTAAAAAAATAAAAGATGGAATCTAATTACCGAATTAAAATTTATGATATGTATGAAAAGAATTAAAATTCATCATACACTATACCCATATATATATATTATAAATGGACAAACAGAAATGCTAAGCACTCACAAGACATAATGAAAAAAAAAATGAAAAATTTAAAAAAGGACAACTTTTTGTGCCTATATTAAAAAAACAACAACTTCAAAAAAATAATGGAAAGAAAATGTCAATTAGTGAAAACAAATACAAAAAATACAATTTTAGGTAAAATAATTAAATTTTTGACAAGTTTGAATAATTGCAGGACTAAAATACCCCTAATCAATTTCTAATGAGCTTTACATATCCGCCATCCACTTATTGATTTTTTATAATGACCATTATATCACCAATAACAAAAAGTCCTTAATACCCTTAACAACATATATTCCTTTCATTCCAATTATGATTTCGCTTAAGAAACAATGATATATTTATATGTATATACATATAAATATGTTTATGTATTTTATCATTGCTCTTGAGTTTTAGATGAGGGTAAAGTATTGAATAGAGCAACAAAAATGATTTTAATTAATTAACATATGATAGTAAAATATTGAAATTAAATTCAACTAACTTCAACATAATAAGTAATTGTATTTGTATTTTCTATATACTATATGTAAAATAAAGTTCCAGACTCACTTACATACTCACACTCTCACTAAATTTTATGTGAAGCCAAAAGTTTTACTTCTTGAGTCAATAAGTTTCACATTTTGCGTAAAATGTTTTACCATTGAAATAAAAAATTTACAATAAAATATACATCATATTTTTCAGAATCTGAAACTCGATACAGTCTCCGTAAATTTTAAGTGAAACAAAAAGATTGACCATATGAGTCAAAAAGTTTTACATCTTGTGTCAAATATGTTACGTAATGAAATAAAAGTTTTATACTACGTGATTTTATATGTTTCGTGAAAATCTACTTATTGGTATTTTATTGATTATAGTTTTCAAGAAGATGAGTTTAACTAAACAAATATTTTAAACCAATATTTTTTTAATCAGATTTTATTATCCATAACTGTTGTTTTTCAAAACAAATATTTTTTTCACAAACAAACTGTGGATATAGAACGATATATAATGTTTTCAATATAAAAGAAATACTTTACTCTTATATAAACAAAGAAAGGAGATAAAAGTTAGATTTTGTATTGTACGGTTCTAGATGTGGAAGAAATACTGAACAAAGTAGAGGCAGATCCAAATGAGAAAGTAAGGCTTCACTGATATGTTTAATGGAGACTATGATTGTGAGAATGAGGATCGTTTGAGATGATATTGTATGGAAGGGTAGATATATCCATTTAGAAATTTTGATTTAATAGGGTTGTTTTAGCAAAATACAAGATAAGAACATTTAAAGAAATGAGTGCAAGTGGATTAAAGGGCATTATACTCTAAAATTGTGTTGTTGTTTTTTTTTTTGTAATTATTTTTGTTAATTGACATTTTCTTTCAATTACTTTTTGAAAGTTATCATTTCTTTAATATATGCTCTAAAAGTTGTCATTTTTTATATTTTATAAAAAAAACAAGAAAATGAGAGTCATCTAATAAATGGGGTGAAACTCACAAAATAGAGAAATTAGGAATAATTTGAGTAAATTATTTTTTTTAAAAAAATTAGTATAATTTTAAGAAAAATTATGTTATTTGAAATTAATTAAACCAAAACAAAATGTGAGTAAACTATTTCCAAAGTTGCCTCACAACAAAAAGAAAAATTAAGGGTTCGTTTGGATAGCAGTGTTTTTGTTTTTGTTTTTTTCCTCTTGAAAATCAAAACTCTTTTGTTTTTCTATTTAGGGTAGTCTGAATACAAAAACATGTTTGGTTCGAAATTTTATCCGAAAAATTTTCGGGGAAAAAATAAATAAAAACACGTTTGGCAGATCTTGTTTTTTCAGAAAATCTGAGAACATAAACAGAAAAACACGTTTGGCAGCGTCTGTGTTTTCTGGATTTTTGAGAACAGAAACAGAAAAACACGTTTGGCAAGTTGAATTTTTTTATAAAAAAAAATTTTACTAAAATATTGATTATTAATAGTTTTTATTATTCTTATTATAGAATTATGTTTAGATATTGATTTTAATAAAATTAATACCAATAAATATATGATGGCATAAAAAATGTTGACACGCTTATACATATAAATACCCAACATTTCTACATATATATTACCCCATAAATGTCAACAATATTTTACAACATCATCTCATACGACTAGGTTCTCTTCATTTCAGTACAATAACAAGAAATACAATTAAAATGAGAATGCATATAAGAACCAACAACGAACTGAGGCAGATACAACCAGTATATAGCATGTACTTTTGTTGATTCTGTTCATGTTGTATATCAGCAACAACATTATTGATTTGTTGTTCGGCATTTAGTCTATCCAGCCATATAAAACAATCACGGTGATCCTACAATTGCACATGAAAGGAGACCAATTATAAACTTCAAAATATATAATTGAAATTTTGAGATATATGGTAACCTTAAATCATACCTCCCAATCTGGACATCGGTAGAAGTATCGTCCATAATTCGCCTTTGTGTGGGCTTGATAAAGAATCATCGGTCCCTTGTCACAGCAACAAGGTGGCCCATGGCCATGAACTCCGTACATGTCTATTTATTTATTTTTTCACAATCCATCATAAATTATATTAGAGTCATCCAATACTAGTAAAGTAAGAAAAATAAATGGATCGCATATAAATATGGTACATGCTACAAATACGAAGAGTCATACAAAATAACATATCCTAAGTGCGTCGATTAGCCCAAACGGCCTCAGCTATATCATCGCATGTATGATTGAGAATTTTTTTATCATAGTTTCCTCCACATGTTTTCCATTTTTATCTGTTTTCACTTTATTTTATTTTTTAAAAAGCATTGCACCATACCACTCTAAAAATTAACATTCTATTAAAAGATATTGAAGGAGGTATTTTTTAAAAATAAATAAATAAAAGGTATTGAGGAGTGAGGCTACAATGTTTTCATATATGCATATTATTTCCAGGAAAATTACAAATGTATCCATAATAAAATTGGTTTGATACATTTTTTCAAATTACAAACAACAAGCTTGCTTGAGAACTGCAACACTCAAATATTTGGAATATATAAATAAAATCAGGGTGTTACACATTTCTCAAAGCTCAAACATTCTTTGGAGCTCCAAAACTTGCTTCTAACTACAACAAATCACCACATGTTTCCTTGTTGCTTTCATATTCTACATCCCTTCCATATTCCAATGCAAAAAAAATCCAAAACCATCTTCAATCCTAAAGAAACAACTTATTAGTTCATTACTACTACAAAAAATATATATATAAAGAAACAAAGTTGTTTGAAAAAATCCGAAACACTCCTCACTTCACATACAGAAAGAAAAAATATGACAGACCGAAGTTATGAATGTTTAAAAAGACAAAATGACAATTTTGAATCCGCAGAGTTAAGATCTCTGAGATATTATTCATCGACATATGTATTATGCATTAAGGATGTGTAGTTATAATAAAAGAACCCTAAAATCAGCTCAAAACGCAACAAACGCTAAGCTAAAAACTACTGATATATCAAGGGAAAAAGTAGATAAAACTTTCTTACAATCCATAAACCATGGAATGTCCTAGTATGTTGTCGGATTTTAGGTTCTTTGAATGTGCAAAATCATGAGCAATGAAAAAATTCACCATTCCCAAAACAACCAGGTGTCCCCAATCATGCCACGAGTATACTCGAAAATAATTTGCAGGAAACTCACACACACTCCCTCCACTGAGGTTCGAACTCTTGACCTCCCATTTGGGAGCAAAGGCAGGTACCCCTTGTATACTTGGACCTAAGGAAGGAAGCTTTTATGAAAATTCAAGCTGGGTAAGGGCACATACCTGTCATAAAAGTGGAAACAATCTCCAAGGTGCTCTAACTAATGAATCGATCACCGTGGAAAAGTTGCAAACGTTGAGGGCACAGAACCACTAGGATTAAGTAGAATTTCTTGTGGAGGAAGATGATATTGAATACCAAGCTCTTCGAAAATTCTCTTTAGCTCAAAGACTAGATCAGATCTTCGACTACTCTTATCCCCATAATTCTGAAAGTTAATGGTATGAGTAACATAAAGGCCCATTTTCATCTTGTTGACATCTTCAATGTCCTTGATTTGCACACTGTGGCCTGGGAGCCAGTGTTGAGGTTTGTTATCTATGTACCTGAAAGTGACAATATACCCGTTGTTCAGCTTCATATCTAGTTCGGAACCAGAATCGAGAAGAAAACAAAGAATGTCAGAACACTGGCAATTATGCCAAATCATAAAATTTAGAACTGGGAAAAAAATATCATCCTTTAGGAAGAGATAGACAAGTTGCACCAAACTATTTCAAAAACAAAAAAAATAGAGTATTTAATCAAATTAGATAAACAAATTATTTATTTCAACTATTTTTATAAATTTAATATCGTTCTATTGTTGCTACTACTGTAACATAAGTAAATTGAGATAAACAAATAATTTTTTTGGCATGGGATGAACATTTTGCAGCACTTCAAATTCTGGTTTATGAAAACAACACGATGATCCTTGTAAACTACTTCAATTGTGAATATAAATTTGGGTTATTGACAAAGAAGAAACAAACAGAAACTAGAAAAGGAAAGAAACAAACATACTGACAAAGAAATAATGTTTAGCTCAGCTTGTGGATACATAATGATCTTACTATCCAGACATAAGAATAGAAGGAACTACAATGGACATGAAAATGAAGTTGGATTAATTGATCACACTAGATCTTTAGACAACTTCAATCGAACACCGGAATTAGATAACAATCTAACAAGAATGCATGGAAAAAGAAATTCAAGTGTACAGAGTGGCTGGAAGATCTATTCTGCAATGATATGAAATGTTCTTAGAACACAATTCAAGACATAGATCTCTCACTAAGATATAATTGTTCATGCAATTTTAGTTCTTATTAACAAATATGGATTCAAAATTAGGATAGAATGTTTGCTTCTATATGAACGCTATGCAAAATTCACTAATATTAGTATAAATATTAGTTTTGCCTGATATAAATTTTAGTTTTTATTAACAAATATGAATGCTATACAAAATTCAAAATTAGGATTAGTTATGTGTGTGTTTGCCTGATATAAATTTTAGTATAAATATTACAATACTCTTTTTCGTAGACCTTAAAAACCTACCCTGACTATTAGGAATGCCATGAGATACATAAACCCTAGTTTTAGTTACTGATCCAAAAAATGCTTAAACTTTCGTAGAAAAATTAAACAAATTAGATTAAACTAATACTTCTAGTAATCTTGAAAACGTCAGAGGATGAATTTGAGAAACCTCTCGCTGAATTGAAGATATAATATATATATAGACAAAGAAAGATAGAGGATTTATGGATTATACATTGTCTGAACAAGAGAAGCCTAATTTCAATCCCTAATTTCAAGCCCAAAATTGAACCTTAAAGCCGAAAAGCCCTAATTTCAATTCAGAAAATCCCTAATGTTTCAACAAGAAAACCCTAAATTCGAACCCAAAATTGAAACTACACAAATGAGCTTTGAAGAATAGATCTATCACATAGCTATACATATATACACATATACATATATATTTCCACCCAAATTCGTGATCCAGCACAGTAAAGAGAGGAAATCGAGAAATTGCAGAGAGAGATCGAACCTTGAACGCTTGTCGTAGAGCGAAGGTGAGTCTGGAGAGTGAGGGTTCCTCTACTTGTATAAGCAAACGAGTGGAATCGCTCCTTTGTGGAGCATAGACGAGTGGAATCGAGCTAGGGTTTGTGGAGAGGCGAGAGAGGCGACCAGAGAAGAGAGAAGAAGAGTTTTTGAGATGAGTTTTCAAAAATATGGAAATGATTTTCAGGCCATGGCAGCTAGGGTTTGTGGAGAGGCGGGAAAGGCGACTAGAGAAGAGAAAAGAAGAGTTTTTGAGATGAGTTTTCAAAAATATGAAAATGATTTTCAGATACGTTTTTTTGCTTATGTGTATTGTACAGTAAAAAAATAACAAAAATAATAAAAAGTTGTACTTGAAATTGGGTCAATTTTGGGGTAATTTTTTTACTGTGCAAGAGAATAAAAATGCTTTATTTCTTTGCCAAACTGGTTTTTGTTCTTAAATTAGGTGAACAGTTAAAAAACAGTACAAAAAACCACCTATCCAAACGCACCCTAAGGGTAACCAACCGTTTTTGTTTTTATTTTTCTATTTCCTGAAATTTAAAAATAATAATAAAAATACGTTTCTAAATTTAATTTTGTTTCTACACTAAAGAAAACGTTTCCTTTTACAAACGAAGGAGGAATCAAATGAAAATGTGCTTTTGTTTTCTCTCATTAACCCTATCATCAATAATAAAAATTATTAATATTAAATAATAATAATAAATAAATAGAAATAATAAATAATAATAATATCAATTCCAAATTTGGGACTGGTTGAGTTATTGCATGAGCTGTAACTCCCAATTCAGTCCTCACTCACTGCGTTATATAGTCCACAGTATAAGATCAACTCCATAGTGTATGTATATACATATATATATATATTACATACCAAATTTGTAATAAAAAGTGAATTTAGGGCAAAGAAAGGGTTGTTAGGAGGGAAGAAGAAGAAGATGCATTCGTTCGGGTACAGAGCCAACGCTCTGCTAACGTTCGCCGTGACCATTCTTGCCCTAATTTGCGCCATGGCTTCTCTCTCCGACAATCTCAACACCCCGTCTCCCACCGCCCAAGTCCAGGTACCACTGCCCACTACTTTCTCTCTCTAGATCTGTACCTCTCCAATCCCTAGTTTTTCGATTCAATTGGATTGCTCTGTGCTTGTTTTTGATTGTAGGTATTGAACATCAATTGGTTCCATATGTCCTCACAAGGAAATGATGAGGTAATTTTATATCTATATCTATATATATTTCTATATCTATAGCTTGTGGAGACTGTTGTTAGGGTTTATCATTGGATATAAGTAAATTTGATTACAAGATTCTGTGTTTCGAGGTTTAAGTGTTTGATATTTTAATAATTGTTTTGCTTAATTGAATTTTGAATTTATTTTATTATTACTATTATTATTTTGATTCCTTGAAATGTTGGTATGTTGGTATTTCACTGTCAGATAGGGTCTTGCTGGTAGTTTCACCAAAGCTTTGTGGGTTTGTAGGGGGGTTTCTCTTTTTTCGGAATCATATATTCGAATAATTTCATCAAATTAGCATGGAAATGCAGTGGGTAAAGCCTGTTTTTTGTTGATGGTTCATGGTTTGTCTGAGGTCTGAGTTGGGGATTAGTAAAATGAAATGATATTCAGGTGGCTAAGCATTGAAGGAACTATATGAACTTTGATCAACTGTACTGGTTTTCTGCCTTTCACAAGCAGTATTATGCTTTATTGTTTTTTTTTTTTTACTTGCATGGAGTTGTCATTGGAATGTTAAAAAAATGCTTTGTTTCTTTTTCGTTGTGCACAATTTTTTCTAGTACCGTTTTAGAAATTATACAATACTTCAATTTGTACCCCAGTTGTGATGCACAAACACACGCTGTGCTGGGGTGCAGAGGTTGTACACAGATTGGTTTGGGATACTATGCAGGCTGCGATATTGTATACTTTTTAGTGCATTTTGTGTTTTTTGGAGATCCCATGGAATTTTGTTATGATATATCCATACAACATTTAATGGAGAAATCTATTAGAGTAAGCTTGAGGTCTTTGCTTTTGCAGATTTCAATGGTGCATAGACTTGCATATAATAAGAAATAGAAGTATATATTCTGAGTATCAAAATATCGTTTTTGTGAAAAAGAGATTGCTTTGATTTTCAATAATAATAAGTTGGTCAATAAAACCCTGAGGCCCAGATTTTATTGCATGCTGGAGCACAGTAATGAAATATATACATCAAAAGGCTCTTTTTGAAGAGCTATATGACGGCCATCACTGAGGGAGGTCCCCTTAATTGAGGTTGTTTTTTGGGGAGTTTCAGATTATGTGCTGACCTTCCTTTGCAATATTTTCTCAGCACACTGACCTCAAAATTAAATCAAATTCCCTTGATTTTTAGCCCCAACTTTTACCCCCCGAGAATCTGTATATATTGTAATGTAAAACATGATGTATAGTTTATACATTCTTAGATGATCAATTTCTACTCTTAAGTTCCAGATGTTTTAAGCAAATATTTTGATGGATGAGAATGATTTTTTATGTGATAAACATAGGATGCTTATGTGGTGTTATCACGATTGAACTCAAGGTTGATAGTAGTAGGTGGGTTAAGAACTTTCTTGTTTCCAAGGGAAAGAACAGAGAAATATATACTTCTTGTTCTTGTGTTTTTCCCCCTCAGTCTTGGTGGTATCGTGCTACTCTATGCACTCATCATGTTACAAGATCACTTTCTGGCTTTGTACTCCCAGAAATGCTGGAAAAAGAAAAAGAAGAATCTGTCTTTAAGCTAATGGTTTGATTAAAAATGATATGTTCTTTACTCTATGCAGATCAGTATGACACTGAATATATCAGCAGACCTACAGTCGCTGTTTACATGGAATACAAAGCAGGTTTGTTACTTTACAGTGCTCGTATAATGTGCGTCTTCAATTTTGACTTTGTAGTTATTGATTTGTTTCTGATACTGCTTCAAAGTTGCGTTTATGTTTCTCTTCTTCCCATACTTTTTCCCCTTTTTTTTTGGGGCGGGGGGTGGGTTGGTCATAGTAGGATTCTTTCAAAAGACTCTTTAGAGAAAATTTGTCCCACCTGTGAGGCTAAAGTCACTAAATACTGGTCCACACTTTCTTTTTGTTCTGTTGAATCCTTATGAAGCGAAATGTAACATAGATGGGCAACTTCGCGGGAACAAAGTTGTTGATTGAGACATAAAAGCTGCAAAAAATCTCTTTTACCAGCAGTAATCCCGGAGAATAACAAGAGATGAAATGCATTAATTTTTTCCTCTTGGAAAGAAGGTAGAGTGAAGAATGATTGCCCCAAAAGGAAAAACACTAGCAGATTTTATCTTAATAAATGATGCTAAACTAGAGGAAGGGGAGGCAAGAGTTAAGACAATAATACATCTCTTAGTTGCTGGCTCCAATACCTGTTTGCTAATTGATTGACTTGTGTTGTTTTTGGGTTATTGTGTCAGAATATCATTTTAATGTAAATTAAACATTAGGCTATTTCATGGGAACAAAGTTGTTGATTGAGACATAAAAGCGGCGGAAAATCTCTTTTACCAGCAGTAATCCCGGAGACTAACAAGAGATGAAATGCATTAATTTTTTCCTCTTGGAAAGAAGGTAGAGTGAAGAATGATTGCCCAAAAAGGAAAACACAAGCAGATTTTATCTGCTTTCTCTGAGAATAGTTAATAAATGACGCTAAACTAGAGGAAAGGGAGGCAAGAGTTAAGACAATAATACATCTCTTAGTTGCTGGCTCCAATACCTGTTTCCTAATTGATTGACTTGTGTTGTTTTTGGGTTATCGTGTCAGTATGTCATTTTAATGTAAATTAAACATTAGGCTATTTAGTTCCTCCCTTCTCTCTCTTGCTAAAATAAATGTATTTGTTGATAAGGGGATTATGTATGTATTGAGAATATGCTTCTTAAAGATTTGATTAATTGTATGGCTGCTCTTCGCCCCACCCCTCTCTCTCCCACACAATTGCTTTGGAAACTCAAGTCGCGGTTGCGTGGTTTTTGTCATTATTATTACTGTTCTTTTCTCATTTTGGTCTATGATGGATATTATTATGCTATTTTTTGGCAACTACTTGACAACCATTAAAAGCTAAAAATCCTATTTCTAAGACACCCTTAAGCTGATCTATGGCGGTCGACACAGATTCTTAGGCCTTCTAGGCATGTCCGTGTTTCCAAAGTAGTGTGTATGTATATCATTGTGATTCATAAGAAAGACTTTCTTCTTCGGGATCAACCATATCTCAAGAATCCACTCTAGTACTCAGCATAGGTACCTATATATATATGTATTCTCTGCCACTAACAAATTGGAGATCCCTTTCAGCTCTGTTATCAGTGTTGTACGAGACCATCCTGCTTTTTTTTTGCTTTTAGCTAGCAGTATCTCACCAATCATCCTAAAACCGAGTGCCCACCCTAATGTAATCATCTGCAAAATTGATATTGAATAACTTGCTCCACGAGTCCGTCAAACCATATTCGTTCATCACCCAAACCCAACACTTTTCCATCCTCCTATTTCATAATGGAACAGTTAGACGGTGTACCCAATTAATCCAAGGGATTCTCCCAATCCCTTACCGTTGGCAAATTAAGTTCAAATAAGAGATTGCCTCCCACCTGAAACCCTATAATTGTGCTGTGATTATTTTGGCTCATCATCAACCTACCACATGTATTGGTCTTCCAACATTGTTATCGAAACATACTAGATGATGGAGAAGAAAGTTATAACTCCAAATTAGAGATTTCTGACGACTACAGTTTAATGCAATTGAACTGATCCCCAGAGAGAGAGAGAGAGTTGGTGCGAGTTCTGAAGGGGCATTTGAGTCGGAGCAACTCGCGAGCTCCTATTCATCTTCACCAAGGAGCGGATATTGTGCTTTCTTGGAATATGGACAGTTCTACGATCGAAGGCTGTAGGAACTTGGTTGTGATACTCTGACATCAGGGTTAGTGAGAATAGATAACCAAAATTTTGACACTTGGACCGAACCAGAGATTTTACAAAAAGTGACGTAAGTTTCAATTAACAAGGCAATGGCAAGAGTGATTATCATATGATCCCGGGCTTCATGGTTCGATCAATTACAACTGAATAAGCAAATAAAGAAAAATGAATAGAGTTGACATACTTTGTGGTTGAGAGACATCTTCTTGCATACCAACAGCAATTCCAGAGACTAACAAGAGATGAAATGCTTTATGTTTTACTCTTGAAAAGATGTTGGAATTGAAGAATCACAAATGAGGGCTATGTGAGGGAATACAAGAGGACTGTGGAAGAAAGTGATACACACCCTCTTGTTGAGAAAGTAAAGTGACATAAGGGTGTCAAGGCAATAGAAAGTGATGGAGAATTGGGCAAGGCCCGCGACCTTGAAGCCCACATGACCCGTGTTTATTATTGGAGACGTGGGAAAGAGAGATGACTTAGGATATTTTAGACATTAGAGATATTTTAATACTTTAGGGTTATTTTAGTACTTTTACTTTTAGAATTATTTGTTATTTTTTAATTATATTAGTTATTATTTTTATTTAGGGTTTGAGTTGCCTATAAAATGATTTGATGTAACAAAAGTCATTAGTTTTTGAGAATATTGATTACATCGTCTTTGTGACTTCTCTTCTTCTTCTTCTTCTTCTTGTTTTGGCTCTTCTCACCCCAAACTCTATCTCTCTCCTTTCTCTTCTATTTCTTTCTATTAGTTCTACCTCAATTGGTATCACCGTTAGGTCCATTACTGTGTCCTACATTAATTGGTATCAGAGCGAAAGATCCGTGTTTTTCTCGTAAACTCTAGGCGCCATTCATAAACCCTAACCTTAGCCGCCACCCATAAACACTAGCCTCTAGCCGCCCCTGCCACTACCATCAATCAGTACTATTCACCAATCTGAAACCCAGCACCATAACCATACTTATTCACCCAAACAATCCGTAAGCCCACTCTCACAAAACCATCTCCCCATAACCATATAGCAGTAATAAAAATCAGCCCCACAAGCATAGCACAACTACTCACCACACACAACCAGAAAAAAGAAAAAAAACCATGTGAACCACAATCTGAAAATCCCAACCCAAACAAACAAATTCAAGTTTACTGGACCATGACCCAACTGATTTTAAACCACAACCCTAAAGCCTAGTTCCCTCTGGAGTAACAGTTCAATACCCATCCCCAAATACTATTTGAAAAGCATTCATTCAACATTGATAGATTCTGGTAATAATCCAGCACCCAAGACCACACTGTAGTCCAAGCCCACAACTCCTCTACAGAACTTCCATCAACAACAGTCTGTTAGTGTTGCCAGAACCGTATCAGATCACCATTGCTCGGTCATAATTATATTCGTGATATCACAGCCATCCACTACATTAAAATCTGCTATAACAGCAGATTTCCTTTGATTGTTGAATCTTCATTGTCGTTGGAGCCTTCTAGCCTTCTAGCGCTGTTGTTGTCACATTCTCCTTTACTGGAAAACGGCTTTTACAGATCCGTATCTTCATTGCATCCGAAGCTTTCAGCACCGTTTTCCCATTCAGATTGGGAAGTGATAACTCTTATAACCAAATCCTGCCATTTTTGGATTCGATTCATCACAACATATATATATATATATAATTCTGATTCAGTCCAGGCCCAAACAACCCATATCCTGAACCAGCCCAAGTCCAACACCAAAAAAACAAATTTGTTTTTCAGCCCTTGCCTTCCGTTTGTTTAAGCTATTCTCGAGCCACTTTCAACACTTGGGAGCACTCTTTGGACTTTGGTTAAGGTACACTTTCTTCACATCAGAGTTGTGTTAGTACCTTTATTGATTTGATTAGCTTATAAATTGTAAAAGGTCCTAAATAGAGTATTTAAATTGTGATTCCTATTTTTGAAGAAAGAAAGATAAAAAACAGAAAACAGATTTTGAAAAAAAAACCAGCTTCTTAATAATAATAATAAAAACAGAATTTCAAAAAGAAAAATAAAAAGGGTAGCATATTTAATTTTGTTAATTTGGGTTTCCTAGTTGTGCATTGTTCTAGTTTATGTTTTATTTACTTAATTCAATTTGAGTTCTATGTCGGCATATTCCTCGACCATGTCAGTTTCTCAAAATCCTAGGACCAGTTTTAATGCTCACCATAATTTTTCAATCGGCCATTGTCGTGGTCTTCTCCATGGAACAACGTATTCCCAAGCCTTTATTGAAAGGAATTCTAACTTTACAGAAGGGCAAATCGAATATCCTATTAGAAGACCTTCAGTTGTCACACCATATCAAGTTTCCAGATGCCGATATTCACCTAAGCATGACCAATATGATAATGGATTTTTTCAGATTTTAGTGAAGCTTATGTGTAAGACGAGATATGCAATAAACACATGATGTGCATTCCATCTATCCTCGTGGAAAAAGATAATTGGGTAAATTGTGAATTATTTCGTACATGTCTTAGATTGGGAAAAAGAGTGTGCATAATTATAAATGGAGAAAGTTCAATAAATGTAGTGTCCGAATCATGTGTTGCTAGACTGAACCTAGAACCTAAACCTCACCTGTAACCATATAGGATTGCCTGGATTGATGAAACTTTTCTATCTGTTACAAAAAGGTGTTTAGTTCCTATCCAAATGAGAGTTTATTCTGATAACATATGGTGTGATGTTTTACCATTGACTATAGCCCACGTGATACTTGGCTGCCTTTGGATTTGTGACGTAGGTGCTACCCATAATAGCCAGGATAACACTTATGCTTTCAAATATGGTGGTAAAAATATCATACTAAACCCTATTAAGCGACCAAGAAGGGATTTGCCAACATTATAACCCAATGATAGCAAGCATGTGTTGACAAAAGAAGTAACTGAAATTGGAAATATTACAGTTAAAGAATGTCAAGTTACACTTTCACACATAAACCATGTGCAAAACACTGTTGACCTAGTCCTGGAATCACATATGCCTGATGTCACATATAGCCTTGCACATCCTAAGGAACATGTTCAAACTAGTGATGAGCTTGCACAAAAAGAAATTATTCAAGAACACAAGTCATTCCATTCCATTGTGTCTAATAGAGATGTCAAGTACCATGGTAATTTTTGAAAGATACTTTGGGCATCTTTAGGAACCGATTTCAATGTTTTCCCACCTTTTCCTCATCAAGTTAATAGACAAATCGATGTCATCAATCGAAGTCTAAAGAGTTTCATCAAGTGTCTTACGGTAAATCGGCTTAAGGTGTGGGGCTTGTTTCTACCTATCATGGAGTATGTTTATGATAGCGTAACCAATCAATGCACTGATAGTTATTCTTTAATATTTACCATCCGTTTCCATGTCAGTTCGTTGACCATATCCCTGCACCTCCATATAGGTATTCAATTGAGTTTCTTGATTCCTTTGTTGAGCTTATCCATGAGTTTCATGCTGATATATGACAAGAAATTGTTTTAAGTAAGAAAAATTATAGACTTACTACACTTGCTCATTATAGGAATCATAAATTAACTGAAAGCGATTTTGTTATAACTTGTGCATTAGCTCGGCCTTATGTTAAAAACTCCTTCATGATGAAACATGCAGTTTTTAGAATTTTTCACATCATTAGTAAATCGGGACCTGATGCATATTTATTTAACTGGTTATCAGATATTGGTACTAATTCAATTTTTGATGTGGAGTATCTGTTATCTAACTAAGGCACCTTTGAGTTTCCTGTTGTATTAGCATGTGATCCTACCGATGGAGTTGTATTTCCGTTGGCACGAACATTAGTTCTTTCATCTTTCCAATCACATTATTTGGATTGTATCGAGGAGTTCCTTGATTGTCAGAGTTATGCTTCTCATTATGAAAATATTATGAAGTTTCTTGTCAGTTGGAAAAGTCACCAAGTCACATATATCATATGGAGCCCAAACGATAAAAGTTACGGTGTTGTTGACTCCTGCTTTTTCCAGTTATACATATGTTTTTACTCTCTAGAGGAGAGTTTCTTTCAACTGGGAGAGAATGATGGAGAATTGGGCAAGACCCGCGACCTTGAAGCTCACATGAACCATGTTTATTATTGGAGACGTGAGAAAGAGAGATGACTTAGGATATTTTAAATATTATAGATATTTTAATACTTTAAGGTTATTTTAGTACTTTTACTTTTAGAATTATTTGTTATTTTAATTATATTAGTTATTATTTTTATTTAGGGTTTGAGTTGCCTATAAAAGGCTTTGATGTAACAGATGTCATTAGTTTTTGAGAATATTGATTACATCGTCTTTGTGACTTCTCTTCTTCTTCGTCTATCCTCTTCTTGTTCTTGCTCTTTTCACCCCAAACTCTATCTCTCTCCTTTCTCTTCTCTTCTATTTCTTTATATTAGTTCTACATCAGTTGGTATCACTGTTACCGTGTCCTACATTAATTGGTATCAGAGCAATCTGTTACCGTGTCCTACATCATATAAAGAATATTATGTGATCCCTAACTACAGGGTCCAATCAATTTTACAACCCATATGCAATTAAAAAGAAAAATGAATAAAGCTGGCATACGGTTAGACCTATCAATGGATCGGATTCGGATCGGATCAGTTAAATCCAAATCCAATTTGTTAAGAAATCGGATTATCAGATTCGGATCCTAATCGGGTTATCGGATTTTATTTTCAATCCATATCCGGTTAATATCGGATTTGGATCGAATTCGGATCATAATCGGATTATTGATAGGTCTATTGATAAGGATGACAAAAACTCCCGATCCGCGATCCGAATCCGATAATTCGACGGATTTTCACTTAGTTAATTCATATTCAAATTTCTTCATTATAGAATATCTGATTTGAATATCTAATTAAAAAAAACAAAAATACAAATATCAATAAATATTGAAACACTAAGGGTCCGTTTGGATACCCTGTTTTTTGTTTTTGCTTTTTTACTGTTCACAAGACTAAAAAAAAAACACGTTTGGCAAACGCGTTTACTGTTCACTGTTTTTTTTCCAAGAAAACTGTTTTCTGTGAATAGTGTGTAAAAGTGATGGAAACACCAAATACAACTTTTAGTTGTTTTTTGAGTTTTTTCACTGTTTAGGTGGTAAAAATAATGAAAACACCAAATTCATAAAATACAATTTTCACCAAATAAAAGTGATGAAAACACCTTCATCCAAACGCTTTTTTGTTTTTAGTTTTTTCTTGAAAAAACAAAGACAAATACAAAAACAGTTTTTATATTTGAAGACAGAAAACAAATACAAAAAACAGGCTTTCCAAACGCACCCTAAATTATTCACACTTTTAATAATTGTACTTATGATCAATCATTATTAATAAATGATAAAATAATTAACAACTTACATTTATATACATGTACAGTATTAAATATATACACATAAATATATATTTATATATATATAAATATATTTTATATCGGATCGGGTTATTATCGGATCGGATGACATAAATCCAAATCCAATTTGTTAAGAAATCGGATTATTGGATTCGGATCCTAATCGGGTTATCGGATTTTATTTTCAATCCATATCCGGCTAATCGGATCGGATTTGGATCGGATTCGGATTAAAATCCGATCCATTGACAGGTCTACATACGGTATGGTTGAGACTTAGTCTTGAATACCAACTGCAATCCCAGAGACTAACAAGAGAGGGAGTGCTATATGTTTTCCTCATGAAAATAAGGTAGAGATTGAATAATCATAACCCAGAAAGCTAGGAAGATATATCTGCTTTGTTTTACTTTTGAGAGATAGTAAGTAAAGAACGTTGAAGAAGAGGAAAGGGGAGGTAGAAGTGCAGACTATCGTAAATCTTAGATGCTGTTTCTTGGTACAATGGTCTGCTTGCAAATTGATGCACTTTTGATGTTATTTGGTGTTTATTTTGTTGTCAATATCTCATTTTCTTGTAAATTAGAGATTAGGATCACTATCTCCCTTCTCTATCTTGCTATATACATAAGTTAGCAAGGGAATTTTTATTTATTGAGAATTTTATTTCTAATTGTTTGCAAACTCATCTCGTGTTTGCCTGCTTTTTGTCATTCTTCTTCCCATTATCTTCTCATTAGGCTAGTTTTGAATCAACTACTCCAAAACTCATTAAAAACTTAAATCCTATAGACACTTGTAAACTAGTCTATGGTGGTTTCTTTTATAGCTCTATAATCTAATAAATTTTGTTCTTATATCAAAACAAAATGGTAACCATTGTGGAAGGAAAAAAATAAATAAATGTGTGATGGCAATAATCCAGGTTAACTTGGAAGAGTGAACTCACTAGAATTTTTTATAATGTTTCTAATTAATATAGGTGAAATGAAACAGTTGTTTTATACTCCCTCTGTCCCAAAATAAGTATCCACTTTTCTTTGTCCCAAAATAAGTGTCCATTTTTGAAAAGTCAAAACACTTTATTTAATTAATTTACCAATTTAACCTTCAACCATTAAAGTTATAAAACATATACACTATAAATCATCACATCAACGACATCACTATGGTGGGACCATAGGTAAAGTTGGTATTTCATTCACTAACACTATAATAAAAGTTATCATCTTAAAAAGTTGGATTTCCCAAAAGGGATTTATAATTTGGGACGGAGGGAGTATATTGTTTCAGAAAACCTGTAACTCTCCTACTTGCTCTCCTTCCAAGTAGGAATACTATTATCTGTGTTATTTACATGTTTATAACGCGATAAAACAGCACCACAAAGACTGCCTATGTCTTTTAATGTTATTGAGTTGATATGAATAAGTTCGCCATTAAATTATGGTAGATTAAAGGTACAAATCCCCTCAGGGGCATGGATGTTTGTGTGAGTAACTTGCATTTAAAAAGAAAAATAAGTCACAAAATTATATCACATAGGAGTGTAAAAGTATGACTGATTATCATATTCATTACTTTTAGCATAATAGGCCAAATATTCACGAAATGAGCAAAGTAGCAGCAGGCAAAACTACATATGAAAATACAACAAAAATTGGATAAAATCATTTCAGAGGGAAAATTCTTTTTCTTACATTCTTTCATCGAGCTTATTTTCTAGATGAGTGTATATAGATTAATCTGTTTGCAAATAGGTTGATTTTTTGCTGTCGTTAGCTACGTTTTACATTGCCTCCTGATATGTGATTTCCCACATGTCTTTTTTTAATTTTTTTTAATGTTTATATTTTGATGTTTGGGCACTTCACCTTGGGCTATTAGCTTAGTGTGAGTTTCATTAATACAGTAATTTTTGTTCAATTTATCTGAATATAATGAACATTTTGTGGGTTTTTTCCTGCTCCCCTGCTGTAAGGATATGTTGTGTTGTGGTTCCTGTGAATTTTCTTTTACTCTAGAGATGTGGAGCTCCTGGATTGTTGTACATACTGTTTATCTTCTATATGCTATTGGTTAACTCGGGAAATGTAGGAAAAAGCAAAATAAGAGACAAGAACATATAGTGAGTCAGATGCTTATTATTGTTACTATTTGGTAAGTGAAATAGATGATGACTATTATTTATCGAAAAAGTACCAAGTGTTTACTGTTGACTCATGTTTTTCGTCATCCAGTAGTTTGACTCAAGTATTGATACATGCCACAATCTTGCTGCTGCGAAACTACATAAGAAAATACAACAAAAATTGTATAAAATTATTTCAGAGGGAATTTTTTTTTTCTTACATTCTTTCATCGAGCTCATTTTCTAGATGAGTGTATATAGATTAGTCTGTGTGCAAATAGGTGGGTTTTTTTTTTCTGTTGTTGGCTACGTTTTACATTGCCCCCTGATATGTGATTTCCCACATGTCTTTTTTTTTCATTTTTTTATAAATTTTTTGTATTTTAATGCTTGGGCACTTCCACCTTGGGCTATTAAATTAGTAATAGTGAGTTGCATTATTTTTTGTTCAATTTATCTGAATATAATGACCTTTTTTTTTCCCCCCGCTCCCCTGCTGTAAGGGTACATTGTGTTGTGATTCCTGTTTCCTTTTTCTCTAGAGATGTGGAGCTCCTGGATTGTATACTTACTGTTTATCTTCTATATGATATTGGTTAATGTGGGAAATGTAGGAAAAAACAAAATAAGAGACAAGAACATATTAGTGAGTCAGATGCTTATTATTGTTATTATTTGATAAGTGAAATAGATGATGACTATTATTTATTGAGAAGTGCCAAGTGTTTAATGTGGAGTTATGTTTATCGTCATCCAGTAGTTTGACTTAAGTATTGATACATGCCGCAATCTTGCATTTTCTCATTCTATTATCTTTTATATATATATATATATATATATATTCTGGTTACTGTTTATGGTGTTAGATCAGTGTTTGGATCTTTGATAAAAAAAAAAAATGCAAATTCTAAGAAGGCCAAAATATAGTGCTCTCATCCGAGTCAGATGTTCTCTTGTAGTTATTGATATTTTATCTTCATAAATATGTTCATCTTTTCATATCCTGTTTGCAGGTTTTTGTATTTTTAGCAGCTGAATATGAAACCCCAAAGAATTCTCTGAATCAGGTAAGCTTCTTTGTATCCAGCCGCGGCTGGCACTGGATTGTATATTATACATTAAATTTGAATTTATTGAGATTGTCTAGGAGCTAATGATTTTCAGTCTTTGCCATAAAGTCTGCTAGACAGGTATTACTGCTGTGGTTATTCATCCATAGACTCCACTTTTAATGTTTTCAATTCATAATCTTCCTCACATGGAGATGAACTAGATTATGATTACTATAACCACATAGCAATGATGCAGTCTTCGCTGTAATCACAATTTGAATTTTACATTAATGTATAATGTATAATGAACTAGATTATTGTCCTTGCGTTGTTGGTCAGACATTCCCTTGCCTTGTTCTTTTACCAACCTTGCTATTTAGGGGCACTATTGAACACAATGGTACTGTTCCTTGCTTCATGCAAAACATTGGGTGGTCACATATTTTATATTCTTACTGGTGAAATCTGAATTGTTGAAGTCGAGAATACTATTATATGATTTTCAAGGAGGCCTCTTAATAAACTGCTCTTGAACTTTTTCCTTTCCGTTTTCCTTGCCTTTTTCCTTTGGGTTATGGGGAGGAGGGAGAGTAAAACTTAATTTCTGGAAGTACCGTGATTGAAATTTGATTGTGTTACCACTAAGGGCCCCAAGTGGTATCACTTCCTAGTGCACATGGAGGTTGGTTCAAGTCCATGTTGGGACAACATTGTGTGTGTTTTATGGTGTAAACTATCAAAGAAAAAAATATGGTTTTGTGGGTTCATTTGAACCCATGAAATGTTGTGCAATGCCTTGCCTGATTTTGCACACACCATGAGGGACTCCCAGGCCTTTCCAGGTGTTTAATCTGCAAATTATTTTGGTTTACAGAGGTCTTCTCTCTCTCTTTCTGTGTGGGTAATTATAAGTAGTCCCTCTTGTTGATTACATTATTTCAACATCATTTATGAAGCCCTAATTGTTGATAAGAATGTGAGATGTATTGCTGACATTGGCTTACCTGGATAAGATACACGTGATGCAAGTGTCCAATGATTGCGTTAGGGTGGGGAAGGAGGGAATGGTATCCTATCAAGGTCTTTGACATGATTACGGCAGCTTCTGTGGTTTTGTATCAGTTATATAGCATTCGAATTGTCATTAGTTGTTGACGAGTACACATAAGCATTGGCATCATTGGTTGTACATTTTAGATTAAATATAAGAATTTGCTTTGCTTAAAACTTGCTACCTTCCATGGAGCTGCTTGGGAAACAAAACAAGGATGACGTGAAAGGTTTAGTTTGCATATGATAGTAAATCATCACAGTCGATGTTTTCTTATGCAGAACTTTCAGCCGTTCATCTCTCGGAAATTCAGGCGGAACAGCTACATTCAGAGATAGATGGATTTGTTTTGGGTGGGGTTGGGGAAGTATTCTTTGACATGTAATGTTCAACTTCATTTTGATGGAAAATCCAACCTCTAAGAACATAAAAATTGTTGGAAATGTCAGCTGGTGGGATGTGCTGAGTGCTAGGGGGAAGCTAGAGGTATTAATCCGACTAATGGGTGCTGTAACCATCACCCGGTCATTATGCAGTTGAATTACTTGGGGCTGCACAGCCATAAACCTTGGTAGTTTATTAAGGCCAATACTTGCCTCAGGCCAGGTAAAGAGGAACTTCCTACTTACAGGTGGTGTGGTCCAATGAAAAATTGATACCTATCCTAAAATTTTGAAACATTTCCATAACTTGTAAAATCTTTTCATAATCATTGATTTTTTAAATTTAAAAAATAATTTACTTATGGTAATATTTTAAAGTTTTAGGATACATGTATGTTTTTTATTGAACCACACCACATGTAAGTAGGAAGTTCCTCCTTACATGGCTTGAGGCCAGTAAGTATTGCCCGTTTATTAATGCACTCACCCCTCATTTCTTTGACCTGTGGAGCAAGTGCGAAATATCCTGGTTATGAACTTAGCCAGTTTTGTTTTCTATCTTTCGTCAATAGTGGTGTCGGGCCTCTTAGAGCACTCCATTATCCACCACGGGGCACATGAGGTCCCCAGTCCCTTACAGACTGGTCCTAGTGCTGGGGGCTTCGACTATTTTTGTCTTTTAGATGTTGTTTGGTTCAAATTTGTCGACATATGACAACCTGGTATCATACTCTTGTTTAGTAATCACAATGGGTCAAACCTTCTTTAATTCTTACGAGTATCGTTCAGAAAAAACAGTGCAAGGGGTGCATGCCTGTAGAAAGGATTGAGCCTTTATCTCCTTAAAGATCTTCGGAAGACTGTGTGAAGTGTGACTTAGTTTTTACATACAGACATGCATATATATTTTGCAACTAGCTTAAGAATTCATATCTTGTTTTAGTACCGAAAAGTTGGCTACATACTTATAGTGAAACAAAGGAATGCATATTTAACATAATCATGTCACTAACCCATATATTACCGTGTCTCTATGCCTAGATAATGGGGGAGTTTCATTGTTTCTAAGTCCTGCTAATCTCATATGTTGGGCCATAAACCCTATTCATGTCTAGAACATAACAAGTTAAATAAATCCATGTTATGGACCCAAATTTCTGATCATGTACTGTGACAAAACCGCCTGTTGCACAAGGTGTGATGGAAACTTGTTTGGTGTATGACTAAAGTGGACGGTGTAGGTTTTCTGAAATGCGTTCCAAAATTCACCCTGTTGCCATCCCATATTTGACCTCATTAAGAACCTATGGAGATTGTCATGATAAATCTATCACCCAATTTTAACCATGAAGTAAGTTGATCCATTTGAGTCTGTTGAAGCACATGTTTAATATGTTGAATGTTAGTTAAGATTATTAGGTAACCTAATAGTTAGGCATGATTACTTAACTTAGGTAGCCTAATAGTTAGGCATTATTGCCTAACTTAGGTAGCCTTACTCTTGTATTGCCTATATATAGGCCTATGTATCTTAGTTCTAAACAATAACTACACAAATATATTGAATACACTTGAGTTTCTCTACTCCCTCTAGGTTGTTCAAGACCCTAAGGGGCTTCTCTCCTTTATCTAATTTTACATGGTATCAGAGCCTAAAGATCATCTATTTTGATCGACCTTTCTCCTCTCCCCCTTGAGGGGGAGTGTTGGTGTGTTTGGCTTAAACTGTTTTTGAGCAGCTTGTTTTTCTTTGATGATTTCAATTTCACCTTCTAATTTCTCATCTAGGCTGCTCCGATGACCCATGTGGAAGGGAAACCTGTCCAGAGTTTTTGCAAAATCTTGTTATCCACTTCTCCATGGAATCAAAGACAAGGGTTGCACAGCTCTGTTATGTTCTTTTTGCTAATTAAGAGGTCAAAGCAATGCCAATTGTTTCTGAATGCATAGAGCCCCTTATATCTCTGATGGAATCTGAATCAGATGCAACAGTGGAATCTACTGTTTTCGCTTTTGAGAAATTGTTGGATGATGAACAACAAGTGGAGCTTGTGGCAGCCTATGATGTTGTGGATATTCTTGTTGGTTTGGTTTCTGGGACAAAGTCCCGGCTTATTGAGGGTAGCATTTTTGTTCTAAAGGTGGTTGCTTCTTTTTCAAATGTCTGCCTGTGTTATATTAATTCGGCAGCCTTTTATCGGAGACGATGGACAATTCATTCAATCCACAAATGTTTGGTGGAAAAGCTGGCCAAGCTAAATAATTCATAGCAGAGCATCGAGACTTTAACACATTAACGTATTTTCCATTATGAACAAAGCGAAACAAGTTGTTGAAACATGGGATAGACAGTTTCACTCCTCGTTGTGTTCAGCGGCATTGTTCATCAACTTTGCCGTATCTCCTGCAATTTTATTGGTGTTTCGTTTTTATGATCATCCATACTGAAGTCATCTATAGCCAAGCTGGAGCATATATATCTTCTTTCTTAAGCTTTCTCTTCTTATCTTTCTTTTCTTCTTTTTCTTGAATCTATGAATTTCTAGATTTCGTGGCATTCAACCACATGAACAAGGAAAGGTTGACCTACAAAGTATCAGTCAGGAAGTAGCGGCCTAGAAGGTGTCGTCTACAAGTTCTTTCATCGACCCAGAGGTGTCGATTCCTCATTTTTTGGCGATCCAGAGGTGTCGTCTAGAGGTAAAGGAGCTTTCAACCACATGAATAAGGAAATGCTGACCTAGAAAGTGTCAGTCAGGTAGTAGCGGCCTAGAAAGTGTTGTCTACAAGTTCTTTAATCGGCTAAGAGGTGTCGATTCCTCATTTTTGGCGATCTAGAGGTGCCGTCTAGAGATAAAGGAGTTTTCAACCACATGAACGAGGAAATGATGACCTAGAAGGTGTCAGTTAGGAAGTAACGGCGTAGAAGGTGTTGTCTACAAGTTCTTTAATCGGCTTAGAGGTGTCGATTCCTCATTTTTGGCGATCCAGAGGTGTCGTTTAGAGATAAAGGAGCTTTCAACCACATGAACAAGGAAATGTTGCCCTAGAAGGTGCCAGTCAGGAAGTAGCGGCCTAGAAAGTGTCATCTACAAGTTTTTAGTTGAGGTGGAGGATCTATGGTTCCATCTCAAGCACTAGTCAATAACGAGAGGGCTCATTTGGGGGAGAGGTCTTCAGTAAGAGATCTACAAGTATCGGTGATCAGTAAGCAACTGATGTTGATAGTCAACAGTCAACAACTGAGGTGGAGAATTAGTCAGTAGCTGAGGGGAGGTGAAGAGAAATACCATCTCCAGTACCGGTAGTCCAGTTAGCAGCTGAGGGGAGGTGAAGAAAAGTCCCATCTCTAGTAACCATTATAGCAGTTGATCATCCTGAATGTGGAAATGATAATCAAGAAGAATCAACAGCTAGAGAGGGCTTAGTTGAGGGAAAGATCTCCAGTACCTGTAACCAATCAGCAACTGAGGTTGAGATAAAGAGATTGTTCCATCTCCAGTACCGGGAAACGAGTGCCGGGAAATCAGTCAGCAGCTCAGGTTGAGGTGGATAGTGTTCCATCTCCAGCATCAGTGATCAGTCAGCAACTCAGGTTGAGGTGGATAATGTTCCATCTCGAATATCGGTAATCAGTCAATAACAGGCTGATCATAAGAGATCTCCAGGAAGAGAACTCATATGAGGTGGAGGAAGTTCCATCTCCAGAACCGGTGACCAATCAGTGATTAGACTGACCATAATAGAGACATGGTAGTTTATGTCCTTCCAGCGACATACGATGATGTCACATACACGGACAAAGAAGTAGTGCGGAGTACTAATGGTCCGAAGT
Organism: Cornus suecica; assembly: GCA_963922005.1. Taxonomy (NCBI): domain Eukaryota; kingdom Viridiplantae; phylum Streptophyta; class Magnoliopsida; order Cornales; family Cornaceae; genus Cornus; species Cornus suecica. The sequence goes on along the minus strand of OY998247.1, from coordinate 20,650,389 downwards.
GAAAGGATGCAGTGAATGACGAGATGAAGTCACTAGAATCAAACTTGAAAGTTAGTACAGGTGGAGCCATGTTTCCTTACGCTACCAATTTTGTCGGTACAGGTGGAACCATTTTTCCTTATGCTACCGATTTTGTCGGTACAGGTGGAACTCTGCTTCTTAGCATCAGTATTTTATTTGGTAGCATTGTTCTTCACATTTGCTGTATCTCCCGGAGTTTTATTGATGCTTCGTTTTTGGGATCCTCTTTGAAGTGTGTCTGTAATTGGTGCTTCGTTATTGGGATCATCCATATTGAAGTCGTCTATAGTCAAGTTGGAGCGAAGATAGTTGGGCTTAGTTGATATCTTCGCTCCAACTTGAGGGGGAGTGTTGAAACACATGTTTAATATGTTGAATGTTAATTGAGATTATTAGGTAGCCTAATTGTTAGGCATTAGGTAACCTAATAGTTAGACATCCTAACTTAGGTAGCCTAATAGTTAGGCATGATTGCCTAACTTAGGTAGCCTTACTCTTGTATTGCCTAACTAAGGCATGTATCTTAGTTCTAAACAATAACTACACAAATATATTGAATACACTTGAGTTTCTCTTCTCCCTCTAGGTTGTTCAAGACCCTAAGGGGTTTCTCTCCTTCTCTTCTTTATCTAATTTTACAGAGTCAAATGTGCATTCATGAAAGACTTCCAGCCTTTCAGCCTAGCAGACAAGGGGTACACTGCTTACATAGATGAAAGTAGTCTGTATTTTGATTTGCTGGCAAAATATAGGTGAGGTGCTTACTGTGAAGGACCTTGCTGTACTTTAGCAATTTCTGGCTGGGTTGGTTGTCTATTAGGTGCAGGGTTAGGGGTTATTGCTATACTCCAAGCCATTGATTAAATTTGTGAACTTGATTTAGTTGTTGCTTCGACTTAATATGTATATCATCTAATAGTAGGTGGCTTGTGATTTCCAATTGTTTCCTTTCTTTGGTTTCATTGCAAATGAATTGTGTTGTTCTATCCATGGGTCTCGCTGATCTCGGTACAATTTTCTACAGGTATCCCTTTGGGATGGTATTATACCCTCCAAGGAGCATGCAAAATTCTGGCTTCATACCCCAAACAAGTATCGTTTCACTGACCAGGTTAGCCTTCTAGTTAAAGTATTTTCTCCTTTTCGTCTTCGAACGCTGTAGCCCATTTATTTTTCGCGGTTGACACTTCCAATCCTTCTTTTGCTTTTTCAGGGAAGCAATCTCCGGAAAAAAGATTTTAACTTGACGCTGCACTGGCATGTCATGCCCAAAACCGGCAAGATGTTTAGTGACAAACTTGTAATGACTGGTTTCCAGTTGCCGGAAAAATATAGTTAACCACATTTTCGCGCTTGTGACTTGATATTGTAATTTTAGCCTTCTCTTGTCTGGGGTACATGGTTGAATTATATGAGGGAAAAAGGAATAGGAAAACTATGGTTTTTGAGGATGTTAGAGAAGGAATATTTATTGCCTTTATAAATCAATAGAACTGCCAACTTTTGGAATCTTAATAATGTTGGGTGAAGTATATTTTCCCATTTCCTTCTCCTACATTCAGATTGACTGATATAATAGCTTGGACAGTAACCACCGGAGAGACTAAAAATGTTTGGAAGCAATTACTTCTGCTTGTGTTTTTAAGAATTCTACACTACTATTTAGGAAATTAGTGATCTAGGGTCACAAAGGCTGCTTCTTTGTCGTTCAAATACAATATTAAAAGGGTGAAGTTAGAGGCAAAATGGGCATGTGTTTTTCTTGTGAAATGGGGAAAAAAAATATTAATGTTGGGTTTACATGTATACTTTGTGGCTTATGGTCATTCAATATTAATAATACTAAGGAATTAATGGTTTTAGCAACATCGAAGAAAATCTTCAATTTTGCACTCCTAAATCCAATGCGTTGCAAATCTTTGAAATAATGAGTTCTAGATTATGGTGTGGAATAAACAAATACTGTGCATTTTAGGTGTGAGGCCTTCAATAACTTCCTTAATACTGAACAAGGAGTCGATACAACATCACCGAACTCGTAAGAGTTAGACCCGTTTACGAATTGTTTTTGTTACCTTTTCTATTTCATGAAATTTGAAAACTAAATTAGAAAAATGTTTCTTAATTTGCTTATGTTTTTTAAGTTGAAAAAACGTTTCCTCTCATTACAAAAGAAAAAGAAAGTAAAAAAAAAAAGGTGTTTTCTCTTTTTGTTTCCTCTCACTCACCCTAATTATCAATAATAAAAAATAAGAAATATTAAATCAATAATAAATAAAGTATAATAAAAAAATAAAATAAGTAAAATAAATAATAAATAATAAATAATAAATAAATTACAATAAAAAATAATAATTTCATAAAATATTATTAAAATTAAATAAATATAAGAAATAAAAGAAAATGAATAGATAATTAATATAAATAATATAAAATAATGTAAAATAAAAAAAAATAGTAAATTAATTAACTTAATAAATAAAAATTAAAATTAATTAATTAACTTAATAAATAAATAAATAAATAAAAATGAATACATAATAAATAAAATAAAAAAGAATAAAAAAGAATAAATTAATAAAATAAAATAAATAATTGATAAATAAAACAAAATATAATGATAATAAATAAAATTAATGAATAAATAAAAGTAAAAAATTGAAAAAAGTGCCTTAATTTTTATTTCAATAATTTAAATATTTTTGAAAAATAAAAATTATAATTCTTTTGTTGATGATTATGTTAAACAAATTTTTAATAAACATATTTTCTGTTTTTTGTTTTTGTTTCTGAAAATAATCAATAATTAGTAAACATGATTTTAATGTTTGTTTCTCCTAGAGAAATCAGAATCATGATTCTGCTTTTTCAAGAATCAAAAACATGAAACAGAAACGGTTCGTAAATGGGCCCTTAGCATGCTCCATTTGATTCAATCTATGATTTGGTATTACTTTTTGACATTTGACACGTGATAATGTTTTGTATTTTAATTTTCTAAAATATTGTAGTAGAAACCGATATCGAACCGAATTGAACTAAATCTTAGAAAATGATTCGATATGGTTCTGTTTGCTCCAAAAAATAATCGACCGTAGGAGCGGGTTAATAATTTTTGTTTCTGTAGGGTGTGAGAGTGCCAGAATTTGTGACGAAGTTCAACCGGTTCAAAATGAACGGATTTCCGTCTCTTTTGAACATGTGAAATAGAATCAGACGATTTGTGCGAGAGAGAACTCAACTCACACTAATGAGTTCTGATTGCCTCAACAAAGAGGACTTTCGGTAACCGAGAAAAATAAGAAAAGAATAGAAGAAAATTTAAGGTGCATTGTTTTAATATTTGGTCCGGACCTCTAAAACAGAGGTCTACGTACATTATTTATAGTCTAAAGCTAACTAAAATAAACTATAATTAATTAATTAAAAATAAAAGATAAATCAACCTAAATCTAAACTTATATAAATAAAACACTCATCATATTTCTTAGAAGTGTCCAATACTCCACAAATTTTCTAGTCTTTATCAACAATGTTACTTCACTGATTTGGTCTTTCAATCTTGAGCTGAAACTCCTCTTCAAGCCTAAACCCAACCCATTGCATGGCCCAACTTTTGTATAATTTCCTAGCCCTATTTCGGCCCATTTCTTGGTTCAGCTTCGGCCCAGTTTCAGCCCAGTTATCACCTTTTTGTTTTGTCATGTGTTGACTCATTTAGGGTGTCAACAAATTCTTTGTTTTGATGGTTCCGGTTCCGTTCTTATTTTCAAGAAATTGTGAAGGTTAAGCCGAACCGAACAGTGCACCCATAAACTTATTGATTGATATATATATATATATATATATATGTATATTTTCACTTCGTTAACATAGAGATGCACAATTACTAACTTCACTTTTTATTTTTATTTTTACTTCTTAAAATTTGGGCAGACCTGTAATTAGCTGATTTTAGTTTTGTTACCAAATATATACATTCACAATCAAATTAAGTTTAAGACTTCGTTTGGAGATTAAGAATGATTTGAGAAGAAAGGAGAGAATTGAGATAGATAACTCTATTAACAGCTAAAAACATAAAATTTCTAATTATTTTTCTCTCCAGTGATATTGCGGAAGTCATAACTATCATTTAAGTACTGAAAAACTATTTTGATTTTTAGTACAAAGTTTAAGCAAAAATCAATCTCAAAAACTACTAATTGCATAACTAAACTATTTTTATTTTCAAAAAAAATCAAAACAACTTTTGAAACCGGCATTACAAAAATATAACTTCTAAATAATTATTTTTTTTAAAAAAATCCAATTAACAAAGATAATTTTGTATTTGACAACTTTATATTAAATAGTTATACATTTGACAAATTGGTGTACATGAAGAACTATAATAGCTCAAACAATTTTTATTAGTTCAATTAAAAAAATACAAATGTTTTAAGGAAACAAATATTATATTTATCTTATAATTTTATTTTTATATTTATTTTATTAATTAACTTTTTCTTTGAAATACTTTTGAAAAGTTATCGTAATTGCAATATAAGTTCCATTATCATTTTAAATTTTTTTTTATAATTTGTTAATTTATTTAATTATAATAAGACACCAGTCCCACACACCTGAAAGTGAAGAAAACTTTATTGAGCTAATTCTGAGCTCTCATCACTTTTGCCGATCCACCGGAAAACTGGCACCTAAGCTCCAAAATCGCCAGGTATCTAACCCTAATATCTTCCACCTTCTCTCTCTATATCTATATATGTATCTGTGCATATATATATATATATATATATATATATAACATATCTTTCACTTCAGGGTTTCTTTTTGGTTTCCAATTTGGGTGGAATCATTCCCTCCCTCTTTCTCTCTCTCTCTCTAAATAAATATTTCTAAAATTGGGTGCATACTTGTTTAGCTGTAGTGAAGATACTGATTCACTTGATTCTTGTTTCGTCTTCTTCAATAGATTCAATTTTTTCCAAGGGCAATTTCAGTTGTATATTTACCTATATATAAATATCAGTGTATATATGATTATAAATGACAAATATGGAACGAGCTGAGTTTGTATTTTGACTTGGGTCCTACTTGTGCATAACCCTCTTTTTTTAAATTTTTATGTATTTTTAACTGTTATCAATTTCTCTATAATTCTCATAAATTGTTCTTATCTGCAGATATGGTGTTTGATGAATGGGCATAGAGAGTCCTATCTATCAGCATTGTAGCTACTTCTTTGAATACACTGTTGAATAGTCTGGAAATTGTATGTGTCCTTCTTTCAACACCCTTTAATCTCTGTTGTTGGTGCTGTCTCTCTCATCTGCTTTTCTGAAAATTGGTTATAAATTATATCTAGATACATATATACGTAACGTATATATATGGGTATAGAAGTGAAACTAAAGGTGTTTTGATGAAACGGCCACAGTCCTAGTTGAGCCTGAGACACTTGTGAAGAACTTGTTGTTTCTGATGGAATCGATCCAAATTTGACAAAATGAGCAGACGGGTCTTTCCTAGTTCATCCGTATCGTTTTTATGGCAGCAGTTATTGAATGGAGGAGGTGATATTGAATGATACATGTAGGAAAGCTATATATCAAGTGAAGAAAGGTGTTCCTTGGTTGATAGGCTTTGTCCATTTTAGAAAATTTCAATTACGCAATAATCGTGCAAATCCACAATACCTATTAACTTCTATAATATGGTGGCTCTGTCAGCCAACCTATTTTTTTCTTTTCTAAACATAGGTATAAATAAATGCATTCGTTTGTTTAATAATTTTTATTTAAAGCCTGAGCGTGACAATATGTCACGGCTATCTTATGTAAATGATCAAGTCTAGGTAAAAAAAACTGTCTGCTTTTCAGAGTCTTTACTAGATTCTCAGTTGAATATCTAGTTTTGCTATGGTCCTGCTCCTGCTTTTCTGAGTCAGAACTCTAGACCAGGCAGTATGTTTTGATTAATTTAATCATTGCTTTGTGTTCTTTTAGCTACATTTTGCTCATTTCTGTTTGTATTATTTTTTGTTCTAGTGGATTTTTGTTGCTTCCCGAAATAAATCAACCAAAGCATTAGCACGTGTCAATGTTCTTAGGAATTGAAATGCATTTATTATTTTGACAAAAAAAAATTGTATTAATCTAACTGTGCATAACTTTGGTCGAAGAAGAAATTGTAATAAATTGAATAATGTTTGAGGCTTGGACTTCTATCAATTTCAATCGAGGAGATTATCCCTTCACTGGGTTGCTATTTCTGATGGTTTAATAAGTGAATGGTTTTGGTGATTGTCTCAATTTTGCAGGGGAAATAATGGGCAGCCAAGCCCCTATCAACAGTGATAGGTCAAGGGTGTCTTGGACACCGACAATGGAATGCTATTTTATTGATCTTATGTTAGATCATATGCATAGGGGCAATAGAATAGGTCATACATTTAACAAGCAAGCATGGATAGACATGATCACCGTGTTCAATGCAAAATTTAGATCTCAATATGACAAAGATGTCTTGAAAAGTCGATACACTAGTTTGTGGAAGCAATTCAATGACATAAAGAATTTGCTTGAGCATAATGGATTTTCTTGGGATGATTCTCAACAAATGGTAGTAGCTGATGATTATGCCTGGGATGCCTACGTCAAGGTGCATTATTTCATCTTCTTCTTGTCTGCATCCTTGTTGGTGAGTAATTGACTTAAAATGCTTACAGGCTCACCCAGATGCACAATATTACAGAAATAAAGCTGTGATGAACTTCAATGATCTGTGCTTGATTTATGCGTATACAGCCGCAGATGGTAGATACAGTCGTTCAAGTCATGATATAGACTTTGAGGATGACATCCAGGGAGCATTTCTTGGTCTGTTCTTATTCCTTTTATTGATTTTTGGATTATTTTGTAAGCTTCTATTTATCCACAAACCTTGACTCTGAAGAGTCAGAATAAAGTGGGGAAGAGCAATATTGCTATAAGACGCCACTCCCCACAATAAAGACAATACTTTTGGTCTATAAATTGACAGAAAATTGATGAAACTGTATTACCTCTCAAGTTTCTTGAATCGGGGACATAAATGCTCATGTATTGTCTGCAATTTGAAGATGCTAATATCACTTTTTAGCAATCTTTATGCAGTATGCAGCCAGTGTTTTCCTGATTCAACACGTAATTAATGGACAGTTTTGTATGGTCCATCATAAGCTAAGCCAAGCATATTTTAAAACTGGTTGCAATTCATGGGCTACGATTTGCTGTTGCAAAGCATGAACTTATTATTAACGTTATTTTTATATTATTATTTTTTGGGGGGTGGGGGTGATGGATGTGCATAAGTGCCTGATTATGAGGACATGTAATTGTAGTGCACTAGAGGATGTATGCGTTTCTAGAATTGTTGCATTTATAACTTTCTTCTTCTTGTTAGTACATACTAAATGAACTAGAGTTAATGCCACCAGAGCAAATTTTATCCTTCTTGTTAGTACATTCTTTAAAAGCTTAAAGCATCTGAATTTTCCAACCCTCATCTCGAGTTCTTAATCTACAAATAGCAACTTCAAAGGATATTTTTTTGTTAATTGTTGGTGATTAGATGAGTATGTTTCCTCCGGTAATGAGCTTCCAGGAACAGATGGAACATTAGGTAATGCACCGGTAAGTATGGGAATTCAAAGACATCTTAGATACCATCCCTGGTCTAATATTTTATTGAGTTTGTGTGTTGGTGTGAGGATGTAATAAGATTGAATGGCTATGCTTGCTTCATTCAGTGCAAAATTGTTTTCCTACTTACCCGAAGTATTCACAATGCTGATATGAGAAGCTAGAGGATTAGTTTTGATTATTATTATTGTTATTATTATTATTATAGAAAAGTATATCACAATCATTTTTCTCATATATTGCATACTTACTGCAATGAATTTGTGCACATTCAGCCTATATATATATATATATGTTGAAGTATATAAATACTTAAGTTACACCCTTTCTAATAGCTTAAGCTTTTAGAGTAGTTGGTAGTTGACATGGTATCAGAGTTGGAAGTCCTGTGTTCGGATTTCACCGTCACCCTGTTAAAAAATGTTGTTTCACGTGTTGGACCAAAAAGTAGGCCACACGTGAGGGGGCGTGTTGAAGTATATAAATACTTAAGTTACACTCTCTCTAATAGCTTAAGCTTTTAGAATAGTTGGTAATTGACAATGTATATATATATATGTGTGTGTGTGTGTGTGTGTGTGAATTACAATTTTTGTCAGAATTTGTGGTCATGAGCACGAAAATGACAATCTCGGCAAGGGCATTAACAAGAGACATAAATCACCAAGTTTAAATGAAGCTTTTATTCTAATGTGTTTTCTGTGATAAATGAGGTCCACAAGGAACCGGTAAAATAAAAGATTTGTGCAACGATATGAACTTGGAGTTGCACTCTGATCTTCTGCTTTTTATGCTTGATAGTACCGAAAATGAACATGTAGGCTCTTGTTTTTCCATGGCCTGTATTTCATGGAAGACTTGATCGCTGTTTTATTGAAACTCTGGTTGATTATTTATTTAAATTTTTGACAAAAATTTTCTTGGGAGTACTTGGCTCTGAAAATAATTAGGCACTGAGAATTGAGTTATAGTTCTGAAGCTAATGATTATTTTGTGTTCATGTTTTGAAAGTGTGATTATTTTCCTTTTTTAGCATAATTGATGTTTGCAATCCTTGAAGAACATAATGAGTGAAATTTTAATTATAGGGGAAAGATTTTCATTGCTAAGTGGAGGGAAAGAGGATCAAACTCCCACCGGCAGCAACTGTTTGAAAGCATTTTGGACACTGCTAATGGACCATTATTTCATCGACTTGTTACTAGACCAGGTGCTACGAGGGAACAGGGTTGGGCACGCAATTACAACCTCGGCTTGGGCTGACATGGTGGCATTATTCAATGTGAAATTTGGGTGTCAGTATGTCAAAGAGGATCTCAAGAATCAGTACAAACATCTGAGCCAGCTATATAAGGATGTCAAGATTCTTCTTGATCAGAGTGGATTTTCTTGGGATGAAACCCGAGAAATGGTTACAGCTGAAGATTATGTTTGGGACTCTTATACAAAGGTGATTACTATTTTACATGCTCCTTATATGTGAGGCTCACAAGCTTTGTTTGGTTGATGTTTTTTTAGCTCGTTTTTATTAGTGCAGGCATATCCTGATGCTCGATCCTATAAATTCAGAACTGTACCAAGCTACCAAAAGTTGTGTGTCATATATGGAAAAGAAAGTGGTAATGGAAGAGATAGTTGTACGGGTCATAACATAGATCTTAGTGGTGAAGATCCAATATCTATAGCTGGTATGTTTCATATATTACTCATTCATAGAGAAGATAATTTATGCTGCATGTTCAATTAATCCTAGTTCAGTCTTGACATATTGCATGTAAACGAGTGCAGATGCCTCTTAGAAACTAGGTGTATTTAACAATAGTGTGGTGCTTTATATGACCTTAATAATTAGACTAATAGTGGTTTGCTTTGAACTGTAAGGTGTAAACTTATGTCTTATGGAATCTTTGTTATATTTATTTATTTATTTGTGTGATGATAAGATTTTTTTGAACTTCTAATCTTTGCAAGTTAATTGTTTTGTACAGTACATATTGCTCATGAATCCTAAATAATCTGGAAAATTCTTGAAAAATGAGACTGTGTCCTGAATCCCACCCCCCCCTCCCCCCCCCCCCCCCCCCCCCCCCCCCCCCCCCCGCGCCGCTTCCCTTCTTCCCCTGTGAAGTGCATAAAAAGAGGGAGATCTCACTGAGGTGTTTCCCTTCCATTTATCCAATTAGATATTATGCTTAATGTACACGTACTAAAGCTTAAATCACGCTTGTTTATTTTACTCTGCCCCTTTCAAAAGTACTATCACTAGTAGCAGAATCATTGGTGTTTGCAATCGTTTTGTGTCAATATTATAGCCATTAAAGTTACTTCTGAGATCTTCTGATTCATAGAATAAAGCATTTAATGCAATGCAGATAGCGACGTTTCAAGTAATGTTTGGACACCTTTGAAGGTCCGTTATCTCATTGACCTTATGCTAAAGCAAGTGCATAAAGGGCTTACGTTAAATCACATTTCCAGCAAACAGGCATGGGAAGATATTGGTTTGTTGTTCTGCGATCAATTTGGATTGCAGTATGACAAATATGTTTTGAAGGATCAGCATAATAGTTTGAGGAAGTTGTACGATGATATGAAGAATCTTCTTAACCAGAGTGGATTTTCTTGGGATGAAAACCTGCAAATGGTCACGGCACGTGATGATATGTGGGATGCTTATATCAAGGTGAATTTCTTAGTCGTTTGAGGCTCACAGTAAGTTCTGATTGTTAGTTTCTCACATATGGTATGTGTAGGAGCATCCGGATCGGAAATTGTTCAGAAAAGAAAGTAAGCCGAATTATAATGACTTGTGTGTGATCTATGGGGATTCCACTTCTGATGCAAAATGTGACCAGTCACATCATGTGGACTTCAGACATGATGGTGAGTTTCTATTTTGACTAGTTTATGAGCAATTTGCATTTAAGCATTATGTCAACAAAAGATCACTATCACCTCTAGGGGAAATCACCTACACCTATGGGTGAAGGTTTATCAATCCTATGTCTGATCAATTAGAATTAGAATGTCCCGGGGTCCCCGAATGATACTTGCATATATTAGATGAATTTTAGGATTGAAGGACTCCCGAACCTTGGATTAAATATTACTGTATGTTTTCATTCATGATAGTTTTCCACTCATGTAAAGAAATTATATATTCATGAGTTTTTCACTGTGCATAAGATTATTTATTTACTCAAGTTCTATGCCTTTGATGTATTAGGTGACTTTTTTATTGGATTACGTGCTCTTTTAATGTGTTGTAGGACGGAATATTCAAGTATTTTCAAATGGTGGTAGTCTGAGGACTGGTTGGACGCCACCTATGGATCGATGTTTCATTGATCTAATGTTAGAGCAGATACGTAGGGGGAGTATGGAAGGTCATAAATTTAACAAACAAGCTTGGGGATTTATGCTTGCCAACTTTAATGCAAAATTTGGGACTCAGCACAAGGAAGATGTTCTAAAAATTCGATTTAATATTTTGAGAAAGTGGTACAATGATATGAAAACTCTTCTTGATCACAGTGGGTTTGCATGGGACGAAATGCAACAGATGATAATTGCTAATGAAGATCTCTGGGATGCTTTAGTCAAGGTGCAGTTCCCAATTTGAATATCTTATTATTAGTTTAAACATATAGTTCAGATTGTAATAGCTTCGAATCTGTTTTTGCAGGATTACCCAGACGGACATTCATTCAAAAATAGAACTCTTCCAAATTATAATGATTTGTCCTTGATATATGGAAATGCCAATACTGGCAGAAGGCATGACCCATCAAGTCATTGTTTTCAGATGGACGATGACTTCCTGGGGGCAAATGTTGGTGTGTCCTCTCTCTCATATTCGCCATGCATGGACCAGAACTGTTAATTTAATTTTCATCAGTCACTAGTTGATTTGTTCAGTGAGAACAGAAATGGTGATTGCACTGTTAAGCTTTATAAGCTTGCTACTGTCATGGATTTCATCAATTGTGTTCCATAATTACATGGGACGAAATAACATCAATTTTTAAGAAAAGAGAAGTACGATTGGTAACATGGCTCTACTGTAGAAGTGTCACCAAATGCATTTAACCGTATCTTAAGATACAGAAAAATTGGAAATGCTGCATCTTACATAATGTAATTATTTCATCTCATGCAGGATCAAATTCATCCTATAATTTATGCCCTTCATTAATCATCCTCATTATTTATTATTTTATTTTTTTTCAAATTCTAGGCCGGGAGAAGAACCAAGCATATGCTGCTGGTGATTCTACGACGAATGATTGGACAAAGCCAATGGACCGATATTTTATTCACCTTATGGTAGAGCAAGTGCTTGAAGGGAATAAAGTCGATCATACATTCAGTAGACAGGCTTGGGGCTGCATGACTACTTCATTCAATGAAAGATTTGGACTTCAATGTGACAAACATGTACTGCACAGCCGATATCTAAGCTTGATGAAACAATATAACAACATCAGCAATTGTCTCAACCAAAAAGGCTTTTTGAGGGATGAAATTCAGCAAGCAGTAACAGCTGAAAATGGTGCTTGGAGAGCTTGCATGAAGGTGAATTCCTCACTCCTATATAGCTATTTTGACCTATTCGTTCACTTAAAAATTACTTGTAGCAACTTTGTTTGAGTAAATTTATGTGCAAAATGACCAAAAAAATAAAACAGTACCCTCATGAATACCATGATGGCCACTTAGATGTGTTGAACACCTGAGGTGAATTTCGCATAGGTAATGAAAACAACTTATTCCAATTGCTCATGTTTGTTTTTTCCAATTAGGGATTAGGAATTGCCCACAGTTACTAACTAATAAGCTATATGTCATAATGGATGAAAATATGCAGGAGCATCCTGCTGCAGCAAAATACAAAGGTCAGGGCTCGGAGAGTTTCAATGATTTGAGCATTATATTTGGTAATGGGATTCAAGATGCAAGATCAACTCATTTGACTCCAGAAATGGATTTCGATCACAATGCTATAGAATTGTGGATGAATGGAATTCTTGGAGGTCTACAATCCCCGGATATTGAAAATGAAGTAACTTATCAGAAGAAAAAAAGGCACTCTGAAACTCCTTTAGCTTCTGCATGCTCAAGAAAAGCCAAGATAACCGGCAAGGGTTTCCAGGAAGCAGGTAGAAGTAATACACAGGACAGGACTTATAACTCGATAGAAAGCATAGTCGAAGCACTTCAAGGCATATCAGATATGGATGATGAACTCTTCTTAGATGCTTGTGATCTTTTGGAGGATGAGAAAAATGCCAAGGCATTCGTGAGGATGGACATCGCACATCGGAAAAAGTGGTTGTTAAGAAAGCTTCGGCGGTAGTGTACTGGATTGAAGTTGCACCTTTTCACTCACTACCAAATGTAAATAAGATTTTTGTATATAAGAAGTATATAGCAGAAATTATATGTCGAAGGCAAGCCCAGGATTGTGTAGTTTAAATATACTGCTGCATTTCACAGGAGTCCCCATGTAATTTCTAATTTAGTATATGAGCTATAAAATTGTGCTGCTTGTTAGAAAGATGGTGTTTATCGATGGAAAAAAGTGCAGCATTTTTCTTTCATATGCTACCTCGGCATCTACGTTAGTTTTCTAAAATTTACTGTGACCGTTAAATGAAATTTAGGAAATACCATGAACTTTTTAGTTTGGATCAAAAGATATTTTTAGCAAAATGCTTCATGAGAAAAGTGGTTACTCAGGCACTACAAAATGTAAATATGGATGTGTCACAAGAAGTCAATTAGAAGTCAAAGAAGAACAACATCTATTATTGATATATTTTCATGTGTTCATACATTTCTCAACTTTGAATAGTAACGTAATTTTAACAAATTAATTAGCAAGTATTTTGATGTACTAATTTTGTTAGCTTGTAATAATATATCTAAATCCAATTCCATACTACATGGCATATATAATAGTGGTATACAAAAGTATCATAAAACTTATTTCATTATCGCTCTTGCACTGTAAGTTGTATTATTGTTAAAAGAGAAATCGATGTAGTATATGACTTGTTAATACAAGGGTATTTTCATACCCGACAATCATTATAGCGTTTTGAAAACTACTCCATTAATACAAGGATATTTTCATCTTATATGAACCAGTGTCATTATTGATGGTTTTGAATGTCCTGTCATAGCAATTTTTTGTTAGAGATTGTGATTGACTATTATTCATTTCACGTGCTTAATAAATTAAATGATTTATATTTATAATTGGTGAATTCTATGTATTGGATGATTCGGCATTTGAATCAAAGTTTTTTTTTTTTTTTTTAAAATGGTAAAATGATGTATTAGAGAAAAGGCCTAGGCCTTACAAGTGCTAAGGGGCATACCCCATATAGAAATGTGGAATCCAAACAACCACCAAATGAAAATACAAGAAAGGTAAGCCAAGTGCCTATGAGAGCAATAGCTAAAGAAAAGCACTAAATCTAAAACCATAGAGCCTCCAAAAATGGCATGATCTTGGACAACAGGAGAAGCTTTAAGCACTGAAAAAACCATGAGAGTTTGATTAGGATTCCTCCTATGCCAAACTCAGCAATACGAAACCCTCCAGCAAGCAACATGCACTAACATATAAGATCACAAAACCTAAACAACAAAAAGAGCTCAAACTGTGTAATTCTGAACCAGCAACCCATAGCAATATGTAACCTCCAAAACCCGTAGAAGCAGCTTATCATCTTGACAGGATAGAATCAGGAAGCCTCCAAGCCTGCACAACTAATTGATTTTGGACAGTAGCTGCAAACTTTGACAAAGGAAAAATCACATGCCTCACAATATCCACAATCTTCTTACGCATCAAATCAATAGTATGATACTCATTAGAGTAGTCTCTTTCCCCTCTCAATCCATATCTCATACACAGTAGCTGAAAAAGCAATTTTATTAAGCAGGGACACCAAAGACTTCTCAAGTAACTTTTCAGTGATCCATTGAAACAGGCTATCCCAATCCCCATCTGGCCACTCCATAAGACCTTGCTGCACCACAGATTTCCACAGTCGAGAAGTAAAGCTACATTGAAAATAGAGATGATCTCTATCCTCTTGCCTAACACCACAAAACAAACAAGTTGCTTGTTGAACAAGACCAATGGAAAGGAGGAAATAAAGTGAAGGAAGTCTGTCAAGATTAACAACCCAAAGCAAAAAAGAGTGTTTTGGAACACAATTCTTGAACCAAACCACTTTCCTCCATTGCACCTTATCAAAATGCTCTCTCATAAAATCCCAAGCTGAATGGATAGAGAATTTTCCATTAGATGACACCCAAATTAACTGATCATTTCTAGACATGTTAGGAAGAAAATATTGAGGGAAACCAGCCTTGAAATCTAACCAAAACTGAGAGTTTAAAGCTGGGAAATGCCACCCAGTAGAGCTAATCAATCTACTCACAGTTGCATTTGCACCAATACTAGAAGATCTAATAGAACTAAGAGTACAAGTAGCATAAAGAGGCCCTTGAGGATGCCAATTATCAAACCACAATGAAGTAGTTCTTTCATCTCCTATTATCATCTTGAAAGCATTCCTTATTAGAGGCCTAAGCTTGAGTAGCTGCTTCCAAGTCCAGGAACAGTGCTGAGGTACACCCAATTGCGAAATTTTTTTGTGTTTGATAATATGAGTTTTGACCCAAGATATCCAGAGAGAAGCATGGTTAGGATTGAGAATATTCCAATCCTAACCATGAGCCCAGAAGTTGTGCAAAGCCAAAAACTTTTCATTGGAGGATGAAGTTTTTCCAGGGATCTCACTAGTAAGTGAAAGAAGGAAAAAATGGAGGAATATATATATATATATGTAATGAGGTTTTGAACCTACGCTTTTTTTATTTATTAATCTGCAGGTAATACCACTGTTCTATATATATATATATTAGAATTTTAGAATAGTGTGTATACAGTACAACCTGGTAGCGTTCTCCCAGTGTGGGAGTTTGTTGGGTTTTCATGTTGGAATGCTTACAGTGAATGAGGCGTTTTTATAATATATATATATATATATATGTATATAGTTTTTGTTTCTTTTTAAAAGAAAAAAAACCATGGTTCATAAATATATGATATTTTTAATTTATTTTGGATATTTAAAAAAAATCCTCCATTTTTCTCTTATTTCCGGCAATCGTTCGGCTTTAAATTAAAGGAAGTCATGGATGTGAAGTCTCACGACAAGAAGTTTATTTTTCTAGCATTTGTTATTATTGTTAGAAATATTGTTAAAGGCTCATCCATGGTTTTATATGATTTTGTTTATTTTCATGTGAGTGTATGTATATTTATTTGTTTCATGCATAATATTCATGAATAAAATTATGCATTGATTTAAGTGATTAAATTACAAGAAAATTGAATCTTGGCTTTCTAGTTAAATTGAATTTTATATATAAAAAAAAAACTCTTTTTAAAATGTATTTTTTTAATTTTGAATTAGAAAAGCCATGGGATTCAAAATATCTCTAAATTTAATGAGATTAATTCAAAGCATATGCATGCATTATAGATGTATGGTTTAAAGCAAAACCCTAAATGTGTATGATTTAAAAATTGAGTGGGAGAGGGGTTTTCAATACAACCCCATGACCTTTCTTATCAAAATCATAGTAATTTATTTAAAAATAACTTCCGTCAAGTTAGTTTAAAATATGGATTTATGGTATTGGTTTTCTCAAAAAAATAAAATATTAATATTTTTCCCCGTCGGAAAAGAAATATTATTTTTTTATTAGCATTTGAGATTTGATGACAGTTTTTACACTCTATCTAAAATTAATAATATTTTTCCCGTCGGAAAGGTAATATTATGTGACTTTAGAAATGCTAAATATAATAAAAAAAATTATTTGTATTTAGGCACGAGGTTGTCAAAAGAAATATAAATAGTGGGATTTTCCCGCTAATTGTAATAATGACTTTCCCCGTTGGAAATGAGTTATTGACTTATTAGTTGTTTGATTATTCATGCAATGTGACTTAGATTATTTACATGCATGATTTAAATTGAATTCACCGGGACTTATTTATATAAATGTATTTATTTTACATATTGAAAATGTCTAACTCATTCAATCCACTTGAATCTATCCTAAATGAGAACAAGCTAAATGGACCTAATTACATTGACCGGAAAAGGAACTTAGATATTGTGCTCACCTATGATGGGTAAAAGTTTGTGTTTAATTGTAATGTCCAGTAATTTTGGAATTTTTATTTATTTTCTCAATAGTTGCATCAATGTTGAAACATTTATTTTGATCACGAGAAAATTCGGAGGCCTCCATATATTTTCTAATAAAATTATTTTTATATATATTTATTTATTAAATATATTATTTTCGAAATGATTTATGTGATCAAAGGATAATCAAAGATTCAAAATAAATGTATTAATTAAGCGGTCGGATTGATGACATTTATTTATCTGATAGCTAATTAAGCATAGAGGGGTTATTACATAAATTGACTTAGCGGTTAACCATTTTCGAATTGGAGTTCAACTATTTTTATTTAGTGGAATTAAAAATAGTTAATGGGTTAATTGAATTGGGCCAATAGAGATTGACCGAGTCAATTATAAACCCATTGGAGCCAACAAGAATATGGGCCCAATGGATCCTCACCCTTAGCCCAAGAGTGATTAGAAAAGTTGAAAAAGAAAAAAGATATTTGTATATATATATATATATATCGGCAGTTAAAATTTGAATTCATATTCAAATTTTGAACTGCGATATTACCTAGGATATTGTTATATCAGATATAGGTAATATCTATCTATCTATATATATACATGCTATCACAACGTATGCGGTTGGTGTGTGACAATCACGTATCATAGTAGTGATATTTCTTCTTTTCGAGTTTTCTTTATTCCCACCAACAGAGAGCTTTGGGTGTTAATCACACGGGTCATTGGGGTGACTCCAAAGGGACAGAATTGATAGAACGAGAACAGGGCAACGTTGATAATACGAGAACATTGTGGAAATCATAATTCTTCCTCTTCTTCAACGACGGTGGTTTGAAATCTTTGTTCAATGTCTCTGAGATATATTTATATATGTATATTCAAAAAAGATTTTTATACGCAAACATATAACATGTGGATGTATTCATGCTTCCGGAAATTTAAAAACTCTGTATTTCCCAACAATTATAACCAACTACCATATTAGAATGCACATTATTACATTTTGAAACTAAAGGAGATTGTATGATAGTTGTGTAATTGAGAGAGTTATATGGTATATTTTAAATTGTACAAAAGAAATTTTACTTCTTTTCATGCAACACATTTTTTTTTTTTTTTTTTTTTAGGGCATCTAGGTAGGGCTGCAAATGAATTGAGTCGTTCATGAATAAGCTTGGGCTCAATTGGTTAAAAGATCGGCTCGGGTTTGTTGGTTTAGCAAATGAGCCAAACTTCAACACATTTTTAGGTTAGTTTAATAAATGAACCGAGTTTGAACATTTTAGAGCTCAGCTCACCAAGCTTGTGAATACTTCAAAGTCATCAAGAAAAAGTATTGGTATTGAAAAGTTCCTAAAAATAACTGTTAAAAATTATAGAACTGATAGATTCAGCTCGTAAGAATCACTTCAGAAAAATCTTTAATAATGAAAAAATAATATAAATAAAAAAATAAGCAAGTACCAAGTAACATGGTATTCAAAAAATGAAAACATGTTAATAACAAACTTGCAATAACAAAATTTAGACCACCATTTACAAGACTGATATATGTTGCAGGCAATAGTGCATAATACCCCCCTGAGTTTTGCAGCAGTTGCAAAATACCCCTATGGGTTTTTTTTTACCCCCAATTCACTATCCTATGCTTTTTAAAGGTTGCAAAATACCTCACTGTGCTTTGCTTAGCTCTAAATTACTATATTGTGCTTTTAAAAAGTTGCAAAATACCCCCCTTGATGTGTTTTACACAAAAATATTGACCATTTTGCACCATTGTCTTGTAATAACCCATTTTTAGTATTTTTTTTTTTACTTTTTTTCTTTCTCTTTCAATAATATATTTAATAATTCAAAATTTCATACACATATATTTATTTCTATGGGTGTCCAAAACCAATAGGAACCGAAACCTGAACCTGAACCGGAACCGGAAAAAAGGCTACCAAAAATATAAGTAAAAAAACTACAAAAAATATATAGTGAAAGTCTATCAAAAAAAAATTTAATTCGTGACAAATTGTATATATTTTTTTATAAGAACAAATTAATAATAAAGTGATAATAATAGGGGGTATTATGCATTTTTTTCACGAAAAAGATTTAATTCGCGGAAAAATATATATAAAATTGTATAATTTTCTATAAGAAAAAATTAATAATAAAGTGATAATAGGGGGTATTATGCATTTTTTCACAATTTGTTTTTTAATTTGTGAAAAAAAAAATATATATATATATTTGTATATTTTTTATAAGAAAAAAATAAATAATAAAGTAATAATAGGGGGTATTATGCATTTTTCACGAAAATTAATTTAATTCGCTGAAAAATATATATAAATTTGTATTTTTTATAAAAAACAATTAATAATAAAGTGATAATAGTGGGTATTATGCATTTTTCATGAAAAATATTTAATTAGCAAAAAAATATATATAATTTTTTTATTTTTTTTATAAGAAAAAATTAATAAATGAGCCGAGTCGAACATATTTTTTAAGTTTGTTTAATAAATCAACCGAGTTTTAACATTTAAAAGCTTAACTCAGCTCATTTGCATCGATACATCTAGGTGCTTTTTGGTAGAAGGAGTTGGTGTCAAATATATGATTTTGGGATGAAATTTGTGGCTCAACCCATGTTTGATAATCTTGATGCTGGTGTAACATTGTCAAATCATTGGTACTAAATGCCCCATTTTTCACACTATCTCAATAGATGATTTTGTGTGGTTTGGTTTTGTTTTCTCATACCAAAACCATTCTTTAACCCAAATCAATTCAATTTGGTGTACTATTGTTTAACCCAAACCAATTCATTTATAATATTATATATATATAAATTCAAAAAATAAAATATTTATGAAAAAAATAAAATATTTCAAAAAAGTCAAATGAAAAAATATATTTCGTAAAAAATAAAATATTTCGGGAAAACAAATATTTCTGGAAAAAATAAAATATAATAAAACTATATTTATTATTTTTAAAAAATATACAAATTATATGTATTTTTACTGAAATCTTTTATTTTTTCAAAATATTTTATTTTTTTGAAATATCTTGAAAAAATAAAATATTTATGAAAAATTAAATATTTATATATTTTATTTTTTAAAACATATATTTTTACAAAATGTTATTTTAAATAAATAAAATATCAAACTATTCCAAGTTACCAAGTATGATTGGTTTCAGAATTTCAGCTTATATACCAACTCTACTAAACATAGTTTGGTTTTTTAATTTTACTTTTTCTAATACAAAACCATCTGAACCCAATATAGTTTCAGTTCAGAATAAAAGCACATCAAACCTAACCCAAAACCAAAAATCAACACCGTACCGCACCGTTGCCAAACAGGCACCACCTAGATTCTATTTCCTAAAATCATTTTAAATAAAATAAAAAAATACCAAGTAAAAACGTGTATATATTTATATCAAAATATATATGAGAAAAGGTAGAAAAAATACTTTTTAGTTATCCACTTGGACCACTCCCCTTCTGTGTAGAGTTTCTCCCTGTACCGGAACCAGGACAGAAACTCATCTACCGTAACCGCGTTCTTGTAGTCTGTATCTCTCTGTGTGTATAGATATATATCAGTGCGTGTTTGCACAAACTCAGGAGCTCAAAATGTCAACAACGACACTCCAAACAAGTCGACCCAAATAGCCCCATCTTGGGAATGGCATGGCCTTCTCTCTCCTCTCTCTCAAAATCCCCGCAATCTCACTTACCCTCCTCACCACTCTCCTCTTCTTCCTCCTCCTCCACCACCACCCGCCGCCGCCAGATCCCCAATTACCCCACCGCTCCCTCCTCAACACCACCACCACGACCCAGTCCTGCTCCTCCATTTCCCAAACCCCGCCTCCCCTCCGCTGCTCCTTCTCTCTCCTCCACTGCTCCCCGGACTCCCACGCCCTCCTCAACTACTTTTCCCTCCATTTCTGCCTCTTCCGCGAAAACCCATTTCTCTCCATCCCCTTTCTCTCCCTCCTCATCATTCTCCAGTTCTATGTCTTGGTCAAGACCGCACAGGACCGCTTCTCTGTGGTGGTCACCAAGCTCGCCACCCATCTCAATTTGTCGCCCAGTATGGGCGCTGTGACCCTCCTAGCCCTTGGAAATGGCGCCCCGGACGTGTTTGCCTCGGTCGCCGCCGTCCGCGGCGGCCAATTGAGGACTGGGTTTGGCGCCATTTTGTCTGCGGGGACCTTTGTGTCGGCATTTGTGGTGGGGTTTGTGGCGATTTACGCAGCACCCTTTTCGGTCGATCCGGCGCCGTTTGTGAGGGATGTGTTGTTTTACTTGACTGCGGCTTTGTTTCTGTTCTATGTGTATCTGAGTGCTGAGATTTTTCTTTGGCAGGCAATAGGGTTTGTTGGGTTTTATGTGTTTTTTGTTGGGATTGTGATTTGGATGGATATGGGGATGAACGGTGGGAAAAAGAGGAGTGGGAGTGAGGTGGGTTCTGGTGGGGATGTTGAGGCTCAGAAGGGTTTGGTGGCTTCGGATTGCGAAAATGGGGAAATTGTGAGGAGATTGGATGCAAAGAAGCCTACTTGTGGTTTTAAACAAGCTTTTGGGCAGGTATGTCTGAGATTCAGGTTATGTTGTTCATGCCTTGTTTATAAACCAATGTGTGTATTCCATTATGAGTTTGTTTTAAGTGATTGGTGATGGAAGGATGAGACTAGTGTAGTTACAAGTGTTATCAATAGGTGCTGCTAATTGATAGGAGCGTGTGGGTGTATATATATATATATATATATATATATATGTATATATTCTATTTGATAGGCAGGAGTGGAACTTCATTACGGAGAAAGAGATACAGAAGAAAGATAAGTTATACTCGGAACATAAAAAAAACAAAGAACAAAAAGAAGGGAAAAAAGTAATATGAAGGCTTAAGATACAGAATACCCAAAGCTCTAGCTACTCATTGGGGGGCGCAAGTGGCTTATAAATGCACTATAAATTGTGGAGGAGCTGCAGCTGTGACATGATTCTTAACCTTGTATTTCACCTATATAACGGACCTTAACACATTACCATCCTCTATATTTCATAAAAATTGTCATAATTGGTTTGTTGTGCTATTGTTAGTTTGCTGCTAAATCACAAACTATATACTGTTAACCCATTTGATTTGTATGATAAGAAATGGTACCAGTTTAGCAAGTTCATGTAATGAAAGCTGGTGAGAATATTAATATTTAAGTAAGCATTGACTTATATAAGCCAAACAAGATCTATCCCTAAAAATTGTTTTAGGTGGCAATGATCAATTTATGGATCATGTATCTGACAATTTCTGTGATTGACAATCCATAAGAATCCCTTTTCAAATAAAATTCTTCCTAAGAAAGAATAGTTGGCACTCTTCCTATCGGGTTTTAGTTTGATTTAAATATCAATGGTACCTAAGTCAACCGCATGAACACGCAGTACTGTAATTAAAATTCATACGTGTGAACCCAGTTGCGTCATTGCGTTCACCAAGGCCCCTAATGTGTCTATAAATTCAAGGATCATCATTCATTCTACTTTGCTTAGCTCTTGGAATTTTAATTTATACCTCAGTGGTGGATTTTGACTTGAATTGTTTCTTATTGGTGTCATTACTTTGTTATGAATGATGATATGAATGCAGCATGTTAAAAACCATGTCAAAGTTATGGCGAAGTCTATCATGGTTGGTTTATCACAATGTTCTTCTGGTCTATTCAGATGCTTGTGCATGGCAACATTTCATTCTGGTTCTTGTCTCGCCCATTTATTGTATTCCTTTTTCACAGTCCGTCTGATAGAGTAGAAATGAAATGGGCTTCAACGGCATGTTAGGATTGCAGTAATAGTTTCCCAAAGTTTGTTTTCCTCACATTACGATGGAAATGTGTTAAAAAGGGAAACATGTTTCTAAAACTGTTTTGCAATCTCTGTAGAGGTGTGATGATAATGTTTGGAGCCATCTGGAAGAGTTCAGTGACGTGTATTATCATCTTAAACGCTTCCTCTCTCCCTGATTCCAATTGAGGCTTTATGATTCCTTCGAAATTCTGCAACATGGCTCTTATGTTGTATATATATATATATATTTCATTCTTTTTGCGTCTAGTTTCCACGTTGTTTTATTATGCTCTCTTGCTTCTTTTTGGTTCACATCCTATTTTTTCCACCTAGTCAAGAAGTGAGACAGATGATATATTTTTTTAATAGGCAGAATCTCTAAACTTCAACTGAGAACCAAAGAATGCCAGTGCCAGAACAATTCTCTGTTATCTCACATTCAGAGAATCAAATCAATTTTAGACTTCTGAGAAAGAGTATTTTCCATGTATCAATGATTTGCCCCTTGCCAAAGTTGTGTTTGCCTTGAGTCCTTACCAAATAAAACAATATACACACTCATAAAATGGTATGATTGTTGGTAGTACCCTTTGGTTGTCTGGCGTGAGTAGACATTGATTGGTATAACACAATCTTAAGCTATAAAAATCATTGAAAACTATAAAACTCACCCCCCGAATTCGGAGGATATGATGCAAAATGGATCTTGTTCTATCCTTGATCAGAGATTTCTTTATAAAAAATATGAATCGGAGGAAATTGTTCGTTTGGAAATTTCCCGAAAAAGATAAATGTCTGGATTTTTGAGATTATTTTTCGTAAGACGATATACACTAGCTAACAGTCCGCCTCTTCTAGATAGGTATCCTACATTTGATACTCATCTTTTTCATTATTCCAAATAAAACTTCTCTTGTATGTATAGATAACAAATGTATCGGAACTACATTTATGTTTCTAACATCATAATATTGTACAAAGAGAGAGTTTTTGTAGATATAGAGATACTTGTTGAATATAGACCTTGTAGTTTGACTAATTGTGAAATTCATGATGTTATCTAAAAACATATTTTCTAGGGTGAAATACACCTATTCATTTTAACAAGTTCCTATGGATGCAGAAACTAATTAACCCAACTGTAAGTTTCTCACATAAAACTTCCTAGCCTTAAGTAGAAGCATCATTACTAAGTGTGGTCCCTACTGATTGAGGGTGCCGGAAGGAGTAGACTTGATGCAGTCCTATCCTTTATTATTGTTGCACAAAATGCTACTCTTAGGATTCAAACATGCATTTTCACTCTTTATAGCCTGAGCTCCAGACAATGGTGCGATTTATTGTTTTGGTTATGACCATGCTCTGTGGTTGTACTTTAATGGTTAAGATGATTTAGCTACCTTCCAATTAATAATAATAATAGAAATGATGGTTTAGATACCATAATAAATACTTGGATTGAAGATATATTTTCTGTCTGCTGTATGCTCATCTCCAGTGAATAACATAGGCATTATTTTGTTGTGTAGAGCTGAGTGTCGTTATCTTAGGTAGATAATGTTGCACACGTATAATTTTCCCTAATCTGAGGGAATGTTTGGTTGTATAAGCTTATTGTAGATTTCATTGAAGTCATATTTTTAACTTGAAAAGAGTAGCATGGAGCAGCTTCATGGCCTTATTATGGTCCTAAAGCCCTGAGATGCTCAGAGGATTTTACTTCTTATCCTCCTGTATACTTTGCATTTACATGGTTATTGTTAACTACTCATCTACTCTAAATGCTTAAGCTATTAGAGAGGGACGTGAAACAATATTTTTAACTGGGTGACGGTGAGATTCAAACACAGGATTTCCTGTTCAGATACCATGTTAACCACCCATCTACTCTAAAAACTTAAGTTGTTAGAGAGGGTGCCTCCTTCTATAATATAAATCATATAAAAGAATAAGAAAAAACTGTCCTTGTTTGTTTTATTTTTGTTATTTTGTTTTATTAACATGGGAGATCATTTAATTTGATACGACCCTAAGTTTTGAAAAATAACACGAGAGTTATTTAAACTTTTGTATGTTTTGCATTTTTATTACTTGTGAAGCCATTAGTGAACGAATCTTGAATTTGCATCCTAATGCAAAGTTGTTGCTTCACTGTTCCTGTCACAATCAATCTCTAGCAATGTTTCCTTGTTGCTGGTCCTTTATGTGATTAAATTTCATTAGAAGCAGTATAATGTTTCTTGTGCAGCAGAGATGGGTAATTACTAGGAGGTAAGAAGTTAAGCTTTTGTTGGAAAGGCAACAGAACAAGATAAGTTGGAGTAAGAATGAAAACTAAAGAGACTGAAATGTTACACCGTAACCCCTTAGAAATGTTAGATGATCAAAAACAATTTAGAGTAAAATATGACAACTTTTGTACTCTAGCCAAACTCAATAATCTCAAAAATTTTATTGTCATTTATTTCAAAATAAAATGCATGCATGAATAAAAATAATACAAATGCATGATTACCTATCAATTCTAGGAAAATAATGGAATGTGTTCCTAGAATGATAGATAAGAAGATGTCTATTCTAAAAAAAACATACCGATAGATTTCCTAAGACTAACATGCTTTTGAAAATCTAATGATTTTGTAAAGATATCTGTCAACTGAGAATTTTTGGATATGAATTCTAGAGACACTGTACCATCTTCAACAAGATCACGAATGAAATGATGTCGAATATCAATATGCTTTGTCCTAAAGTGTTGAACAGGATTTTTAGAAATATTTATTGCACTCTTGTTATCACATAACACAGTCATTGTATCTTGAGAAAAACCATAATCCTTTAACATCTGACGCATCCACAAAACTTGAGTACAACAACTACCAACTGCTATATACTCGGCCTTAGCAGTGGAAAGAGAAACACAATTTTGCTTCTTGATATGCCAAGCAATTAAGCAATTTCCAACGTAAAAACACCCTCCATTGATACTTTTCCTATCATCAACATTACCGGCCCAATCAACATCAGAAAAAGATACGATAACAGTATTAGTACGTGATGGATACCACAGTCCATAATTCACTGTCCCTTTAACAAACTTGATTATCCTTTTCACAGCAGTAATATGAGACTCCTTAGGACTTGTCTGGTAACGTGTACACAAACTAACACTAAAAGCTATGTCAGGTTGAATGGCAGTCAAATACAACAAACTCCCAATCATATTCTTATAAAGTGTAGGATTGATATCTTTGCCTTTTGTATCCAAGCTAAGCTTGACAATTGTACTCATAGGAGTGCGGACATCCTTAGCCTTTCTTCGTGTCACCATCATCTGATCAACAGATCCTATAACATTATCTAAAGGATGGTACAACTTTACCCTTGCAGATGGTTCCTTAGAAAGTGTAGGCTAAACATCACCAATTTGATCATGTGATTCTGCAAGACATGAAGTATCATCATCTTCCGCCTCAGCAGACATCGGAAACTCATCAACACGAGTCATCAACCACTACATTCGCAGATTCCAGCATAGTTTGAGTTCTAAGGTTAAACACCCTATATGCTCGACTAGTCAATGAATAACCCAAAAATATTCCTTCATCACTCTTAGACTCAAACTTTCCAATAGATTCACGATCTCTAAAAATATAATATTTTGCTCTAAAAACCTTGAAATATTTCATATTCGGTTTCTTGCCATTCCACAGTTCATAAAGAGTTTTTAAGGTGTCAAACCTAAGATAAACTCTGTTTGAGGTGTAACACGTTATGTTCACCGCCTTGGCCCAAAAATACCTAGGAACATTCTTACCCTGTAGCATAACATTTGTCATTTCCTGAATAACCTTATTCTTCCTCTCAACTACTTCATTTTGATAAGGAGTTTTAAGTGCTTAAAATTCATGTTTTATTCCTCTCTCATCACAAAACACTTCAATTTCTGAATTTTCAAACTTCCTTCCATGATCACTCCTCACTTTAGAAATGGAACAATTCGTCTCAGTCTAAATCCTTAAACAAATCCTCTTAAAACTTTTAGGAGCTTCAGACGTTTCACTTAGAAATCCAACTCATGCAAACCTTGAGTAATCATCCACCATGACAAAAATATAATTCTTTCCTCCTTTTCTCATGGTCCTAGTGGGACCCATTAAATTAATATGCAACAACTCTAAAGGTCTAGAAGTACCAATGACATTTGTCTTTTTGTGCTGACATCTGACTTGTTTACCCTTCTGACATGATCCGCACACAATCCCTTTTGCATAACCAAGCTTAGGGACTCCCTTAATAATTTCACTCTTAGTAATTTTCGTTAATTCACGAAAATTAACCCGTCCCATCCGCTGATGCCAGATTTCAACTTCATCAAGTTTACTCTATTGTATAACAATTCAGAACTAGGAACAATGCAATAACAATTATTAGTTGAACGCATACCTTTCATCACGTAATTCCCAGAAAAATCAATGATCGAATACTTATCAGGTGAAAAAGTGACCTTATGATTGTTATCACATATCTAACTTATGCTCAACAAATTTGCTTTAAGACTTTTTACATAAAGAACATCTTCTAGTTTAGGTAGACCAGGAATCACAACCGTATATTTTCCTTTAACATTTGACTTCTTTCCATCACCAAACGTTACTATCCCACCATGACACTTCTCGAGAAATCCAAAAAATGACTTATCTCCAGTCATATGCCTCGAACATCCACTATCCAGATACCAAGAAGTAGATTTGCATGCTCTAAGAGCAGTATGAACTATAAGATAGTGTAGCTCACCTTTGCGAATCCATGCCTTCTTCATCTTCGGAGCTCCATTCGCCAATCTTGACAAATTATTCATTTCTTCATTCAACATTTGAATTTGATTTTGAACATGATCTCCATGTTGAACTCTTTGTTCCTTCACTGACTTCAACACATTCCCTTGCAGCTTAAAACACCTCGGTCGAATGTGTCCTCTGACACCACAGTAGTGACATACAGGAACAAATCTCTGAACTCTATCAGTCAACCTCTTATGATATCTAGTGGTAAGAGAAGGTTTGCTTTCAATAGGTCTTTTGACATAGGCTTGATTACCAGGATTTCAATTTGAATTTCCTTGTGAAGAACTAGACAATACATGGGAGGCCTTTACAAAAGTGGTTTTTACAACAACATTCGAATTCGACATTACTCCAACAAAACCCAAACCCTTTGTATTTCCTACTGATTTTCCCTTACTCAATATCTCATCAAGCTTGAGGGTTCCTTCAGACCATTTACAAAGAGTTAATTTAACATCTTTCAGCTCTTTTTCCAAATTGTCAATCTTAGTAGATTTCTCAACCATTTCCTTATTGAGATCATCTACCAAATTCAATGCATGAGTTCTTTCTAATTCAGATTTCTTCAAATCTTCAACCAACTTGGCATTTTAAGTCTGTTGAAGATTTTGAGTTTTAGAACTATTAACTAATTCATCTTTTAAGGAATGTAATTCTTTGTCCATGTTAAGACTCTTAGTCAATAGTTTCATGTGATTTTTATGAAGTTGTGCGGTCTTATCAAGTAATTTGTCATAAGACTCTTGAAGCGTATCATCACAACCTTCATCACTCTCAGAACCTTCTTTTTCAGACAACGCCCAACTTGTAGCAACTTCTTTGACTTCCTTGCTTTGTGCAGCAAACACAGTGAAATTCTCAGAATCATCACCTACATCCGAGTGTGTCGCATCACTAACTGATCCATTATCAGAGTCATCATCCCAACTGACAGCTAATCCTTTGGATTTTTTCAAAGTGTTTGCACACTCTGCAGCTATGTGACCATATCCTTGACATTCAAAACATTGGGGTTTCTTCTTTTTAGGATCAGACTTGTCCTTCCTAGTTTGAGTTTTATTTCTATTTCTAGATTCACCCAACTTATCCCCAAATTTTTGTCCTTGGCCATTTTGTTTAGCCATAACAAATTTGTTCAACCTATTAGCAAACATGGCTATATCATTCAGACTCAACTCACTTTCTTCATCAGGTTCAACATGATCCTCCCTAGTGGTTTTGAAAGTTATGCTCTTCTCTTTTGTGCCACTAGCCTTCTTAGGGTTTTTTTTTAACATCTCCATCTCATAAGATTTTAAATTTCCTGCCAATTCTTCAACCTTAATTTCTTTAAGACTCATGACCTCTGAGATGACAGTGACCTTAAATCGAAAATGTTCAGGTAGAGACCTAATGATTTTCTTTACTAAGGTAGTCTCATGAATAGGCTCACTTAGGTTATGACAACCCGTTACAATATCAGTTAACCTAGCCTCAAAGTCGGCGTAGACTTCATCCTCCTCCATCTTCAGCTGCTCAAATCGAGAATTTAGAATTTGAAGTTTCGATTGTTTAACCTTCGAAGTTCCTTCAGGAGTAACTTGGAGAATGTCCCAAGCTTCCTTGGCAATTACGCACGTAGCAATCATCTTGAACTCACTCGGAGTTATAGCATTGTATAATGCATTCAACGCATTCGAGTTCCAATTCGCATTATTCGTCTCGGCAGCAGTCCACTCGCTCGACGGTTTTGGTGTTGATTCATTGGTCGCGTTGTCTTTTACAGTAGGATGTGAATATCCTACTTCAACAGCATTTCACGCTCTTTCATTTAAAGATTTTAAAAACGCTCTCATCCTCGCTTTCCAATATGTGTAATTCGACCCATCAAACAAAGGGGATCTAGATATGGAACCTTCTTTATGAGGCATCTCCATCGTATAATTTCACGATCTAATCCTAAATAGTTAACCTAAATTGGGGCAACCACACAATATACTCACTTTCGTGCTTCACTTGTATTCTTCATTACTTCAATGCTTGATTCTGTCTTTGACGAAGCTTATCGATGTCATTGAAACCAAACTAACCTATTTAACACTCAACATGATTATTATCTAGAACATGTCATACATAAACAATTACAATAAATGTTCTTACAATGATAATTACAAGATTTCTTTCAGATTGAAAGAGCTAGGTTCATTGATGCGCTTAGTTGGACACTACTTCTAAACACAGTACAAGAAAATATTCTCCAAGGATCATGGACATATTATGATGTTATTTGTGAGATGCAAAAGGAAGGGGGGATAAATGATTGTGTGCCGTAAGTTGCATAAGTTAAAGCTTAAAAGAAACTGAACATTTTATCTTGAAATAATTACATCTAACTCCCCTCAAAAAAGGCCAAATAACTGTTACCTACCCTCCTGTACAAATGAAGGCAACTCCTTGAAAAGATTCATACTATATTGAAACACCAAACATTTAAGAAGTTTGATTCCTTATGCTCTATAAAGAATATTCTCTGATCTTCTTTTACAAGCAGAACTGAGTTTAAATCTATTGAGATAAAGTGGGTGTAGCTCTTATATTTTTGAGTTTTGTACACAGTTATCCCTAAGCCTATATAAAGTATACATGTATATTACAAATGGGTCGGGACCAGTGTTATAAGGCCCAAGGTGCACTAAAGCGCTAGAGTTAGTTTGAGCCTAGCGCCCCTGAGTGACGTCAGGCACAAAATAAAAAACGAAATTATAATTAAAATGGTAATATTTCCTTTTAAAGACGTAGTGTTGTCAAAGGCACACTTAAGCTCACAACAGGCGCAAGTGTTGCGCCTGAACGAGTCTGGAGCTTAGGCACGCCTTTTACAACTCTGGTTGGAACTTTAGTTCTAGTACTGCAAGTGGGAATTTGATATTCTGAAATTTATAATTGATAAGTCCCTAAAGAAGGAATCAGATGTATAATTCTTGTTTCTGTGCCTTGTACAAAATGGATTAATGGACTCAAACATGACAAAACGCATGGGATCAGGAAGTGGTAAAGAATTTGTGTTCAGGTTGTTTCTGGAGGGCCCAGATAAGGTTATTTTGTGATTACAAGCATTTAATATCTTTTTTTGAGATAAGTAACAAGCATTTAATATCTTTGAGTTCTAATTGGGGGGTCATGCCAGTTCTCCAATTTTCCGAAGCTGATTAGTGTGGAGATATTTAGGGCTTTGTACAAACTGGCTAGAGGCCAGTCTTTCTTTATGTTGTAAAATGTTGATCAAGGAAAAGACAGCAGACTATTGAGCGAGTAGTAAACTAGTATGTCTTATTTTTTCAGTATTCAGAGGCTTCCTTGATTACTGACTTAGCTCATATGTCGGAATTTGGTAATTTGAAGTCAATAGGATAAGTTGTTCCAAAATCCTTTTGCTTGGTGACTTGTGTGTTTTTAAAAAATAATGCTTTTTATGAATTCTACTAGCAGGGGATTACTCGCTGAAACTCTATACCTGACAGTGATTACTCTTTGTATCCCTGGAAGCTGAGATATTGTACTTGTGTATGAGTATTGTATCTGATAATTTGTAATTCAGAAAATACTTGTAGTGCTTTTATGACTTAGTTCTCTCTTTTTTGGTGCACGCAGATCTCAAAGGCATGGGAGATTCCAGTCTCGCTACTTCTAAAGCTCACAATTCCCCAACCGTCACCTTCTGATTGGAGTAGGTTCTATCAATCTGCCAACATAGCTATTTGCCCTCTTGCCATCTTGTACTCGTGCAACTCATTCATACCATTAAATCATCACGTATCTTTTCTGCTTTCAAACACCCATTTCCCCCTCTGGTTGGTTTTACTCTTTGCAAGCTCCTCTCTAGCTGCTCTTCACTTCATAGTGGAAAATGAGCCCCCCAAAACTGAGCAATTGCCAGTAGTGATCCTAGCATTCGTAATGAGCGTATTTTGGATCTCCACTGTGGCTGGAGAACTCCTGAACTGCCTTGCTGCTCTTGGAGCGCTTCTCGAACTGCCTCCTGCCCTTCTCGGGCTGACAGTACTTGCATGGGGAAACTCGGTGGGTGATCTTGTTGCGGATGTAGCAGTGGCTAAAGCAGGCCAGCCGGCAATGGCCATGGCAGGATGCTTTGCCGGACCCATGTTTAACATGCTTTTTGGGCTTGGGACTGCTTTGGTGATTCAGACAGCCGACATATATCCAAGAGCTTATGAACTTCATTTCCATGTGAGTATTGTAATCGCATTCGTGTTCTTGCTTCTGAGCCTAATGGGGTCCTTGTTAGTGGTAACATGGTGCAGATTCCGAGTGCCTAGATTTTGGGGATATTGCCTTGTCGGCCTCTATATCGTTTTTATGGCCGTGAGCTTAATCATTGCCAAGTTTTCCGTGTGATTTTCCACCCACCTAAAGAACGGATGATCCGATCAAGGCTAAATCAATAAATGGCAACCCATGGGAAGATTTTGCAGCAATTCAGTTTCTGGGTTTTTATCAGGTTTCTGAATGCTACTATAGCCACAACAATTTACCATATTCCCCATTGTTCATGCTATAAAGCAAGTGTCAGACTGAGGGAATAAAGGAGATTTTTTTTTAATATATGGATTTTTTTTTCTTTCTTTTTTCAGTTGGAAGATAGGTAGCTTATATCTTGTACCAAATTCCTTTTAATTATTTTGAATTGTTTTGTTGATTATCCCAAGTTGGGATGAAGTGTGTACTTAAACAATGATAAAAGGTTAATTTCATATCATAGTTGTAATAGTTATATGGATACACACTCTTGTCTACTGTAAGCTTGTACTTTTTCATTTGCTTTTACTGCAAAAGTTGGTTTGTTATAAAAGGTTTATTTTAGTTAAAAAAGATTATGCATTTGCTTGTGGGTTGGAAAATTGAACTTCCAATATTAGATAAAAAGGAGTGATTTAATGCTCATGGAAAAAACAACATTGATCTTCTTGATGACTTGATGTTTATCATATCTCTCCTTTTTCTTTGGGGATTATTGGTCTAAGGGATTTATACCATTTGAACTAGTGTTCACTGATTATGTGGATTTTGTTAAAAAAAAACTCTTTGGTCATGCTCCATGAGAACGAAATTCATCCACATAAAATCTACAAACAGGAATTAGTGTCAATTTATTTTTTAACAAGTTTTGATCACGTGTTCAAATTATATTGATGAATGACGAACTTTCTCCTCATGGGACATAACCCAAATAGTATTCATAAAAAAATAATCTGAAAATATCTTTCATACATTTCATGAGGATTCAACTCTAGAGACATAAGGGTTCATTTATTGTGTAATCTCATCTCTATCAAACATAAAATTTATTAATAGGACAAAATAAATTTTCCCACCCAAAAATAGTAATCACATTCAAACAATTGTGAATTCACGTCAGTGTGCCTCAAAAAATAGCAGTCACATTCAAACGATTGCAATTTTACATCAATGTGTGTTATTATATTTAGGGCTGCAAATGAATCGTTCGTGAGTAAACTTCGGCTCGACCTATTAAGAGATCGGTTAGGACTCGTTCGTTTAGTAAATGAGCTGATTTTGATTATATTTTTTAGGCTCGTTAAATAAAAAAGCCGAACCTAAACATTGTTTAGCTCAACTTGCCGAATTCGTGAACAAGCGTCTAAGTGAAATAGTAAGATTATCTTATAATTTTCAAGAAAAATTGTTGGATTTGAAAAGATTGGTAAGAGAGTTATTTAAAATTATAAAATTGATACGATCATTGTAAAAATTTCCTCAAAAAATTTATTAACAATAAATACAGAGAAAAGAAAATAGAACAAGAATCAAGGTACATGGTATAGAAAAATGAAAGCATTTTGTCCCCCTCACTCAATTGAAAAACACACAACAACCCAACCTAGGCGATTATTGAAAAAGTAATATATATTATAATTGAATCGAGCCGTTAGTAAACAAACTCGTGATCGATACGTTAAAACTAATACTTGGTTCTAACTCATTTGTTTAATAAATGATACGTGTCCCCACTCAAATTTTAAAATTATTAAATAAATGTTTTTAAAATTATTTAATAAATAAATCGACATTGAATATTTCGAACTCGCCTCGGCTTGGTATGATTGATTTGTAGTCCTGGTTATGGTTATGGGGTTGATAACAGTAGTATGAGAACAAAATTAAAAAAAAAAAAGGTTAAAAAAGATATTCAAGCGAGAAAGAAGGGTAAAAAAGAGAGGACAGCAGGGTATAGGCAACAAAAGCGGCGACTTTGGACAGAAAGACTCAGAAATCGAAAGTTTCGCTTTCTCGGTTTGGTTAAGGTCGTCCAACAAACTATCAATCATATTTTCTTTCTCAAACCCTAAATTAAGTAACCTCTATTTCACCAAATCATTTACAATCAAATTAGGTTTTGATTTCTCAATTATTGCCTCCCAATTCATTCATTCCTATGTTTTCTTCATTTTTGTTGATTCCGATGTTTTGATCTGACAAAAATTCATTTTTTCTTTTCTTTTTCAGGTGATCAATCTTTCACTGGATAGCTGCATAGATTCGAATTTAAGAGGTACCCTCTCTCTCTCTCTCTCTACGTATATCTGCATAATGTTTAGAAATATTTATATGCATGTATATATACGCTTACGTATATGCTTTAGTTTATAATTTTTAAAAGACTTATATTTGAAAAAAAAAAAAATGTGTCCTTTATGTTTTCTGAATTTTGTCAAGATGGGTCTATATTATTTGCACTATGAAAGAGGTTATTTATATATTTCTTTAATTATTATTATTATTATATTTTTTTGTTCTGGGTCATCATTACTCTGTAGCCTCCTCTCATCCACATCAATGTTGGTTTTTTGTCTTCTTAAGGAAGAAATTAATTAGGAAGCTATCTGTTATCTTTTTATTTTCTGTTTCTTTTTGGTTTTATTTATTTATTTTTAATTTTTTTGAGCTGATATAATCCTCTAAGTTAGTGTTTAAGGACTTAATGATTAAGATCGACATTTATATATTCATTAAATTTCTGCAATAACTTAGTGTTACCTTTGAAAGGTATTGAGTTGCCTGACAAGTGTTTCTGGCAAGTGAGAAGCATTGGGATGGAAAAAGTTGTGGGAAATTTCCTAATCAATTTGTTTCTTATGTAAAATATTTCTTTTCCAGATTTTATTATATGGTGATTAGCTTTCATATGGCGGAATAGGTTTTTTAACAAATGAATACTCTTTGAAAGCATCTTAAGACATTTGCTAGGCCAACGCATGAGGCTCCCTCTTTATTATTAATCCTCCTCATGATGTTAAACAATTGATGAAGTTTTCGGAAGTCTTATTTCACTAGACTAATTTAGAGGGCTGTTGAGTGAGATTTGTTTAGTTGACTAAAAAATATCATAAAAGTGATGCTACTTTACACATTCATTTTGAGTAGGTAAACAACGGATTCAACACTATTACCTCCCACTTTATCGTGAGAAAAATATTTCTCTTACATTGATGGGCCGTCTCTTAGTTCTCGTATGAAAGCAAAATTCTATCTCTGTCTCAGTACTTTTGGTGACATTTGGAAGAAGTAACTTGAGTGATAAAAAGACTTGTGAAGCTAAGGTGATCCTGGCTGTCATTTATAACAGAAAAGCAAGTCTAGAGTGCTTTTCTTTTTCCTTTTTCAATTGTTGGGTGTTGATGTGTTTGTTTGTGTATGGGTTTTTTTTTTCTGGGATCCCTTGGGCCTTAGGTGTTTTTTTTTCCCTCTTGGGGGGTTAAATGCATTTTTTGGTGTTAGTATTTAAAATTGAATTTTTCTTCACTGTACGAAGAGGGAAAAGACTATATGACTACTTGGTGACTTTTTGGTTTCACAAGCAACTTAAAATATGCAACAAACTGAATAATTAGCTGTTGTTTATTTAGTTATTGAGAGATAAGTACACAGCTATTTTTATTGACACAAGCTTGCAAAAAGGGATAGAACCTGTGAAGGGTTGTGGAAAACTTTTGGAGTTGTCTTTGTTGAGTTAAATTTTTGTCTCTATAAAAGTTTATGCATTGTTTTTATTCTACTAAATTTATATGAGGTAAATGTAAGAAAAAGAATAAATTGCATATAGTTGTTATAGATTCTGGATGGATCCTAGGGGTATATGATGATGGGCTTTGGGTATGATAAAGGGTACCTTACAGATTTGTTTCGCTGCTGAAGGACATGATGGCTGTGGATGTCCTAAGAAGAAATTCAGGATAAACATACATGATCTATACTCTTTTCCCTCAGCTGTGGGTGAAGTAATGAAAAAGATAATCAGGTTCCATGATGTATCATTTATGTTCTTTGCCAGGATAAAATTTGATTGATGAAACTAGCAAATTAGAGTAGTAACAAGTGCTAACTAGAAGTTAGGAGATGAACTCTAGAGTTTAAAAGGTGAAACATAACCTGAATTTATGTTGTTTTTCTATCCTCTGCTTGTAAAAGTAGATATACAAGTAGTGATGTATTAAAAATCACTTCTCCGGAACACCAGAAAGCGAAATTGTTGTTTTATGTATGGAGATGGAGAAATTGGAGATGACACCAATCATGAAAGCAGGGTGGGTGAAATGTAGTAGTACTTCTGGCATCTTGTCTGATTTCCTTGTAACTCTAAATTGGGAGGCAACTTTTATAGTTCAACTAGTAAATAGGCAAAATATGTCCTCAAAAAGAATGGGACAGGACCTCAAATATTGAGATTGAATAAGGAGGGAGGAGGTGGTTAAATGTAGTGCTAATTTGGATGTTACTAAATTTAGAATTGATGAGTTAGATGCTAATGAAAGATATGATAGCGCGGAATTACCTGAGATAATTTTATTTTGGTTGGATGGCGAAACAAGATTCAAACAGCCACTAGCCAGCCCAAATAGTTGGAAAATGTACTTTATTGAGGAGAGTTCAAATTCTGCTTTTATCAGAAATGATTTTGCTAACAGATTTTTGTCTTTAAATGCTATGTCATTCGACTTTTACAACCACTTCTTAATTATCTGTTCGATTTTTGTTCTGTCATTAAACATAGAAGTTCTTTGGCCTCTATTTTATTCGCCCTTTTTTTTCTTTTCTTGAAAATACTGAAAGACAGAATGGATCAGCAAGGGCATGGACATCAACAGGTCCCTGGTGTAGTCAGTACTGCAGCTTTGCCATATAGCGCAAACTCGTATGAACAAAACCAAATGACTGGGACACCTGGCCGAGGTTCAGTTCTTGCATCTGTTGGGAATATGCAGTCTGCTGGACAGCCAACTGGAGCTCAACTTGCGCAGCACCATCTAGCCTATCAGCATATCCATCAGCAGCAGCAACAACAGTTGCAACAACAACTCCAGTCTTTTTGGGCAGGCCAATACCAAGAAATTGATAAAGTTATTGACTTCAAGAACCATAGCCTTCCCTTGGCCAGAATCAAGAAGATCATGAAGGCTGATGAGGATGTAAGAATGATTTCAGCTGAGGCACCAATTGTATTTGCTAGGGCATGTGAGATGTTCATCTTAGAATTGACTTTGCGTTCTTGGAATCACACTGAGGAAAATAAGAGGAGGACACTCCAAAAGAATGACATTGCAGCAGCAATCACAAGAACTGACATCTTTGACTTTTTGGTTGACATTGTGCCAAGGGAGGATCCGAGAGATGAAGCACTTGCATCAATGCCAAGAGGAGCAATGCCTGTCGGAGGGCCTGCTGATTCGCTTCCCTGCTATTATATGCCACCCCAGCATTCGCCTCAGGCTGGAGTTCCTGGGATGATGATGGGCAAGCCTGTGATGGATCCTGCTTTGTACGGTCAGCAGCCTTATCCCTACATGGCTCAACAAATGTGGCCACAGGCGCCACAGCAACCGCAGTCACCGTCAGATTCCTAGGAATTGAAGCACGCAAATTTGAAAAAAGTGAGTGCTGTTCTTTAATATGATAAGTGTGTATTAAACTATGGAAATCATATCAAATTATAGGTTTCAGATAAGTACTGTGGTGCATGCAATCTTTGTCATAACTTTCTGAAATTTTGGTATATTTTTCTGGAAAGATTTTCTCTGTAAAGTAAGTAAAAGGGCCTATTGCACAAGGCTTCTGCCATTGCGGAGTTTAAGGGCATCGGAGATCTATAGATTTTATTTCTTTCCCTCATGAGTATAGATGATCAAATACATTTATTCTTATTTTCTGTTATGGGACTAGATAGGTTGTTTAAGGGGGCTATTGCTTGGATGAAACGTAAAATGCCGGGCTGGCAAGGGTGAGAAATCAGTTCTAAGTCAAGAACAACTACCTTGCGCAAATAATGTCAAATGTTAGGTCTACACTTTCTCTCTCTTAGCACCTTGACATGATGAGGCCAATATTAGGGAATGACAAAAGCTAGAAAAAAAATAAAAGGAGAACTAAAATTAGAATAATGTGGTTTCAATTGCTTAGCACCTTTACTGCAGATTAATTTCCATGCCTCCCTCCATATTCTGTGGTAACTGCAACTTGCACAGGTGTAGTTGTAATTCTTAATGTTACCATGCTGATAAATTCTGCATTTTTCCAGTAGTCCTGATTGGATCATGTGGAACTGACAGAATCGGACATAAGAATTGGCCCTTCTGCAAACAAAAAATCTGAAATCCTGCATCCATTTTATAATTTTGCCATTATAGAAAGGTGTATGCAGTTTGAAATGTAAATGAAGCTAAAACTAGATACACCTAATCACATTCCACACGCATAACGTCTTCTTAATTTTGATTACAGGCAATTTTGCGTTTTCAGTTTATCTGATGTTCAAAGTTAATTTGTGAAACCTCTTCCCAAAGTCCATTGATTAAAATGACACTCTTTTTGTTTTTTGTTTCAAACCCTTAACCATGTAATGTCGTTTTTTCACTCTTCTCCGAATTTTCGTGTGACTAGGTTGTGTTCTCATTT
The DNA here is from genome assembly GCA_963922005.1 of Cornus suecica. Lineage (NCBI taxonomy): Eukaryota > Viridiplantae > Streptophyta > Magnoliopsida > Cornales > Cornaceae > Cornus > Cornus suecica. Next base: position 20,611,748 of record OY998247.1, on the reverse strand, counting down.
TTTTCAATTTTATAGATGCGGTTCTTATTGTTAATGGTAACATTTGAATTATGGCAGAGCGGAAGCTTGTGAGCTTCAGTACTGAATGATGCACCCAAGATGGCAATGCTGAAAGAAAGGAGCCTTGGGTAAAGAATACGCTCATGTAGGATAGTTATCAACTTATAATTAATATGTCTTTCATCGGTTGTTTGCTGCTTCATTTCTCGTCTGTAAGGAAAAATTGTCCCCAATAGCTATTTATAGAATGCTACTTTGTAATAAGGATCCTCCTATATTAAAATGCCAAAAACAGATTGACTATTGCATAGAAATAGCCTTTATGTCCACTATACATGTGGTTTTTCTTTTAAACTGTTTAGCTGTATGTTTGCTCAAACCAAATGCGGGATATAAAAAACTCTGTAGAGCAAGCTTTCGTTTTTCAATCAGCAGTGCCCTCTAGTTGATTGAGGGTGATGAGCATCGGATAAAGATTTTATCTCTTTAACTTTTATACGAACATTTGTTACCATAATATCCTCTAGGTCTGAAGCCATGTTCTTCTACTACATATTTACTTGGGTTAAGGGTGAAAAAACATGTACCGAAAAGGAGCAGGACAAGTAATTGTGATTGTATGAATATCGGTACAGGCGTTCTTACAGGGAAGACACCCTTAGCACCTTGGTGGAAGAATTCATGGTTTCTACAATAACTTCTAATCTTGTGGTAATATTGAAGGTTTCCTATGCACAGGACTAAATCTTTTAATGATCTCCAATACATTAGATTTAAAAGAGTTTTTTTTCTTTTATTTTATCTGTACCATAAAATTTACATCTTCTGAAATCCTGCATCAAGTGTGAGTGAGGTTTGTGGTCTGAAACCTAAAATGTTTTCAGCTACCTTTTCAGCAGTCTCTTTAGGTATGTATTTGTGTATTGATACTGTTTGGCACAGAAGTTTGGACTAGTTTACTGGTGTATGAATTTCATTGTCAAGGAGCTTAATCATATATATTTTTATATAAATAGATAGAAAAAGGATGTCACATTTTTATGTAAGTTGATAGAAAGTAGATGGGTAGGTATAGAGACAGACAGTGGATGGATTGATGGATAAACAGATGTGTGTAAAATGTGGCAATTAGGTTGAGCAGTGCTAGAGTTCAATGTTTGTGGACACCAGATACAATTCAAGCCTAGTTAGGTGCAGCTGGGATTCATGTAGTACTGAATACACTTTAGTTGTATTCTTCAGGTTGAATCAGTGAATTACAAGAGCATTAGTGCAGATATTGGCACCAAATTTTGTTGTAAGGTCCGGTTCATAACGCTTTTAAAATGTGTTGATACCATTATATAGAATCAGTCTCTTATGTAGAACATTTTAGGAGTCACTGACAAGGAATTCAGTAATCTCAAAGTCTTGAGGTGAATATAAAACTAGACGAATAAAGTAACCATTTTTAACCCACGACGTAAGATTGCTGCCAATGTACGTAATTCTCTTGACATTATCTTGCCCAGAACTGGTAATGTTCAGCTGCAATATGATGATATTTAACAATAATGGAAGTTCAGAGGAAACAAACAAAAAAAAAAAAGTACTAATCAATAAAGAACAAAAGCTATAATATATCACAAGCCACTTGGAAATATGTAGATACAGAAAGCAACTATCACAACTCCAATACACACCACTTTGACACAAGAATTTAACATTGGACCTGTAACAATTGAGTGAAAGGACTTTTGGTAATCATCCAGGACTACGGTAGTCAAGAGTACCCAAAAGACCGAACTAGACCTCAAAAGGGTATGGACAGGTTTTGAATTTAACTACTCCTAACAAAATTCAAAACCACATTATAGTGTTGGATAGTAAATTTATTAGCAGATAAAGCATAAAATATATGGAATAGATTTAGACTATTTTTGTGCAAATAATATATCAGCAACATTTGGTTTTGGCAACATGCATGATATTGCAGACACATAACTTTTGTTTTTTTGGAAGGTAAAAACAATTTTGGTGATTATTATAAAGTACTAAAACAAAACTTAAGAATTCATGAAAATCCAATAGAAGTACAAAGAACCCAATTATTTATAAACCAGTAAAGTTGTTTCAAATGGTAGTAAAAAAGAAAAGGAATCAAATAAAAATAGCATAACATTTCACTTCATCGCAACAAATCTTGAGGTGAACAACAACAAAGGAATCAGAAGAACAAATTGATGGGTGCAAGATTTATGCAATGCATGTCAAATTTATGGTTTCTGAACCATAAATTTGACATGCATTGCATAAATTTATGGTTGAGCGAGGACCAAAAATATAGCTAATTTCCTTTCAAAAATAAAATAAAATATATATATATATATATATTATAGCCATTTTGTCATGTATAATCAACTATAGAGAGAGAAAGTCACCATGCAATGTTGTAGTGGCAATTGAGATTTCTTTTTTTATTCATTGAATATATACTTCAACACATACACTGATATAGATATAACTACGCCTATTAAATTTTGTTTTTTACATTACCCACTATTTAATTTTTAGCACACAAAAACAAATATTACTCCCCTCCCAATTTATATGTCCTCTCGGGAATTCAACTTTAAAGCCATGTTTGGTAGGCGGTCTTTCTGGTCCGGTTCGGTCTGGTTTGGTCTGGTCTGGTCTAATATGATCTGGAAAAGTTTGTTTGGTAAGCAGTCTGGTCTTACTATTTATTTATTATTTATTATAATATTTATTTATATATTATTTATTTCTTTATTTATTATTTCTTCACTTTATAATATATTTTATTATTTTATTATTTATATTATTAAATTATTATTCATTACTTTATAAATATATTCTATTTATTTATTATTATTTCATTATTTAATTCATTTTATTTATAAATTATTTATTAATTTAATATTAATTTATTGTTATTATACTCATTTTTTATTATTATTATGAAGTATTTATTCATTATTATATTTACTTATTATTTATTATTATATTTATTTATTATTATATCTATTTATTATTTTTTATTATAGTTATTTATTATTATTATTTATTTCATTTTGTTTATTATTTATTTATTATTTAGTCCATTTTTTATTATTATTATATTTATTTATTATTATTGCATTTATTTATTATTATTATTATGTTTTATTTAATTTATTATTTATATTATTAATTATTCATTTTTAATTATTTATAAATTTATTTTATTATTTATTCATTTTTTATTATTATTAGGTATTATTTATTTCATTTTGTTTATTATTTATTATATATATATATATATTTTTAAATATGTTTTATTTAATTTATTATTATTATTTATTAATTTTTAATTATTTATAAATATATTTTATTAATAAGACCATACCGAACCACCAGGAACTACCTTTTTTTTTGTCTGAAATGAGGTCATTTTGGTCTGATTTGGTCTTACTTGGTCTAACCAAAAATTTGGGACCAATGCTACCAAACACGGTCTGGTCCCATAAAACGCAAGACCAGACCAGACCACCTACCAAACAGGGTCTAAATGTCTTATTATTTTTCATTGTATTGGAGTGGGTGAATGATCAACTTACTCATCATGTTCCATGGTGATGTGATGATTTGTAATTAAAATTTTAATACTTGAATGTATAAAGGTTTAACATTTAAAACATGCAATTTTCTTATATCATTGTAATGTATATTCTAATCACATATAACTTAGAACGAGAGCATTTATTAATTGTTCTATTCTCTCGGAGCCATGGTGTTCTCTCTCTCTATTTTATTATTATTATTATTATTGAGTTTTCTCATCATCTTATTGTGAAAAAACGTGAACAAGAAAGTAAAATAGGTTAGTGCTCTCAGTACTCTTGAAGAAAAAATGTGTTCTTGTTTTCATTATCCATGGACCATTTCTTGTTGGATTAAATTTAACCTCTCTTTCTTTAGAATGGAACAAGAACAATGAATCTTAATGCCCAAGCCATATGCGAGTGGAAAAAGCTTTCCCATGTTCAAGGCAAGGATTCATGTATTGTTATAAACTATAAATAATAATGTTTATCAACATTGTGGAAAAATTCCAATTTCATTGCCTTTCTATATGGCTATGTTCCTCGAAATGAGAATACTCAATACTACAAACAAAAACAGGAAGTTACATATATAATGGTTGAAGCTAGTGTTAGAAGAATTAAAAGTTTCAAATGGTGGTCCTATGAAGCTTTATTGTGATAACGAAGCTGTCATTAGTATTTCTCATAATTCGGTGCATCATGATCATACTAAACATGTTGAGGTGGATATGCATTTTATAAAAGAAAATATTGAGAAAGGGATCATTTGCATGATATACGTTCCTACATCCGAACAAGCTGCTGATTTGTTGACGAAAGGACTTGGAAGACCAGCATTTGAAAGATTGGTAGACAAGCTGGGAATGTTCAACATTTTTAGCCCAGCTTGATGGGGAGTGTCGCAGATTCTGTTTTTTTTTTATTCAAAGTATATTCTATTTTTATTTAAAGATTTTTTATTATCCGGTTGTTTGGTGGTTATCCTAGCTTTTAGGATTTTATTTTCTGTTAGTTGTTTATCCCTAAAATAAAGGATTCAGTTTAGGATTTCTGTTAGTAACTGAGTCTATTTATTGTTAGTTTTTTCCTATTTATAACGTAGAAAAGTAATAACAGTGCATTAGTTTTTCACTTCCTATATCCGGTTTCAATATATTACACTTTTATACCTATATAAATAAATACCTACAAGTAAACCTTAGTTTCCTCGACACGATAAATTTTGAAAAAATAAGACACGACATGCCTGAGACACGGCTATAAAAAATAATATAAATCTATACAACTTCTAAAAGTACAAGAATTTTTTATTTTTTTTATACAATTTTCATAATTTTTTAGCTATTAAAAATGTTTTTCATTCCACTAAAAGTGATTGTTTTAATAATGTTATTATATTATTAAGTGGTGAATTTTTTTTTAAAGTAGGGCTATTTACATAAATCCTCTACGATTTCAAAATTTTAAGAAACACTCCCATGGGTGCCATTTGGCCCCTGCACTTTTTATAAGTTGCATATAGCCCATTTTAAGCCCAAAAAAATTCTCTACGGTTTTAGCGTTTTAACGTAAACTCCCTATGATTTTAATTTTTTAACCCTAAAATCATATTATTTTGAGATTGAAAGGGAGTTAGTAAAAAAAATTTAAATGAATGGGGACAATATGGGATCTCATGAAATATTAGTTAAAAAATTAAAATCATAGAGAATTTTATATTAATTGCCTTTAAAGTATTGACATTGCAATCATTGGTTTTGTGTCTCATCAAAACTATTAAAAGTTTAGGACCTTTTACACTTCTATGGTTACATATCTCTATAGTATAATTTGCGGTAATTTGCAGTAACACCCCTTAAGGTTGGGTCAATTGCATTTAGTGGTCAATTAATGTTTTTTTTTAATAGAGACACCCTCTAAAATTTATAAAATATTATAATTACACCCCTTAGAAGTATGAAATGACTTAAACACCCTTAATTATAGTAATTTATAGGCAAAATGTCTAAATTACTTTCATTCCCTTAAATTCCACTTTACTCACTATACCAATCTTAATTTATTTTTATTCTTTATATTTTAATGAATATTTATTTATTTATACACATTTTCATTTTTATTTACTAAATAATAATAGCTATCCATTTACTTAACATTTATATTAAATGTTACACACGAAATGTATTAAATATTACCAAATTCAATTAAAAAATACTTACACAAATTAATACAAAAAATAAAAATTCAACTTCCCACAAAATATATTAATTATTACAAAATCTTACTAAACTATATACTACTTAAAATACCAAAATCATATTTATTTTTTCTATAAACTTTTTTTTTTTTGTTTAATCTTGTTACTTATTTACATAATTATACATATTTATTTATTTTATATTGATACTTAAATGTTACAAAACTCTTTCACATTTCCATTAAATTTAGTAACTATTTAATGATATAATTAAATTGTCAAATTCCACTAAAATTGTTGATTTGTTATAATATTTAAATAAGTAACAAGATTAAACACACACCAAAAAAAATTCATGTAAGTGTTAAATTTTGCTCAAACACTCGAATGATTTTATTGAGGCTCAAAGATCATATTTATACAAGAATGAATAGGTCTTGGCCCATCATGATTAGGATCATATCCCTTTATTATAGAGATTTGATTTCCTTTTACAACTTCAATTCATTATCTAATCAAATCTTCGGCTTTAGCCCTAAGTTTGAACGACTTCTAGGCCTAAGCCAATTGGGCTTAATTCACGATCAGTTATAAACCTTTCTTAATGGGTTTTCATTATTTCTTCAACAGGCCCAACTTCGCTTGTCACTTGGGCCTTCACTTTGATGGGACACGAATTTTGCTCTGCATAAAAAAAATATGAGTAAGTTATGGTTTGATCCCTATTGTTTGAATATATTATAGTTTGATTCTCTATTATAAATATAGCTATTAAAAATATTTTTTAATTCGCATATAAATCACATCTCCCACTATAAAATCATATCTCCCAAACAAAAACCCTAGATCTCTCGCCTCTCACTACAAACCCTCTTACTTTCTCTCTCGCTCTACAAACCCTCTCTCATCAGAACACACCCTGCGATGTCCCCATTTTTCATCTTCCAAGGTAAGTTCTCTCTCCCCTCCGATTTCTTGGTTCTTTCTCTGTTGGCTACTTAAAGATTTGTATATATTTACGTGTAGATTTGTTGGAGTATGTATAGATCTGGTGTTTTAAACAAAGTTTGCATCGAGTGTGATTTGAGAGGGATTATTTGTACCTATTTAAATACTTTTCAGTTTAAACAAAATTAGATTTGCTTAAGTATGTATGATCTAGCTTTGAATGTGGCTGCTGAGGTCACATGTTATGTGATTTGAGAGGGATTATTTTTACGTATTTAAATCTTTTCATGTCTGTGTAATAATGTTTGCGATAAACTATCATACTATAATTAAGCAATAATGTATAAATATTACAAATATATTTATAAATAAGTGTTTTCTATTTTTCTGATTTTTTTTTATCATATGCCAATTTGTTGAAAGATTCCCGCGTGCTCTTAAATATTTTCATGAAATAAATTCTTAGATTTTTAGTAGATTGAAAAATGGCTTTGATAATTTTTTATAATCATGAGTGTTAGTTTATGCAAACAATTACTCACTGTTTACACGCAACTCTAACCATACGAATAAATGGATTATTTGTACCGAGTGCAAAGCCTTACGTTGGCTTTAAGGAAGAGAAGTTGAATTGACAATGGGTATTTGCTACTAGTGGCGGGTTGATCCTCTGAGATTGTCAAGGGACCAGATCTGAGGATTGAAAAGTTAGTTATTGCTGGTAATTTTCCTGAGTTAATACAAAAGCTTAATGGGCTCGGTAATATGGTGAGCACTCCGCCGGAGCTGAATGAATATGGAATCATTCGGTACTTTACTCAACTTCATAGTTAGATAAAAATAATTAATTTTTGTTATTATTTTTTTATAACATGTTGAATCTTTGCAGCAAAGCATTAATATCTCAAAATGTTTGTACCCGATTTTGAATTCCTCTTTGTTATGTCAAAGCAAACAGCATTGCTGAAATTGCTAATGTATTTGATCCATGAATGGCCCAAAACTGTAATATCAGACCATGAAATAATAGGTTCTACAATTGCAATTGTGTGCACTGTGTGATTAAATGGTTGTTCTTTTTTCTTTTTCTTTTCTTTTTTTCTGGAAATTGTGATGACAATTATTTAAAATATCTAATTTTCTAATTACACAAGGATTATTTTCTACTTCAATTGCTTATCTTTGTATTGATAGGTGAAGGGAGGGTAAGGAATTTGATGTTGCCTAATTGATGCTTAGATTAGCTAATCTATAATAGGAGGTTTAGGTTTTTTGAGCAACTCTTATCTTGGGTGCATCATTTGAAGTAAAAGAAAGAATGCTTAAACCTGCGGCCAAGCCTACATAAATATATTGAGGCCTTTCCCTCTATAGAGTAGTTAACCTCGTCACTAAGGGCACCAGTAAGATATAATCTTGAGCTTGAGAAAAATTCCTTATATTGAGAAAAATTCCTTATATTGACCAGGTCTTCTCCGTTTCACGAGTAGTGCAAACAATGTTTCTCACGTTGCCTTTTCCGTTTCATTACTTAAGGAATGTTTTTAAAACATAAAATAACTAAAACAATCATTTTACATTTCAAATAAACAAATCACTCTCACCATGTGTCACCAACTTCTACTACCTCCACTACCATCACCTTTTGACGCCACCATATTTCCGTTACCTTTTATTATTATTTTTGTAAAAATTTACGAAGTAATATTATTTGATTAAAATTAACATTACAACAAATAAAGCTTTTAGGAACGGTCCATTAGTGATGGTCCTAAAAACCGTCACTAAAGGGTCACCTCATACGGTTCCCCAATAAATTATACCTCTTAAAGGAATTGGTCATTTTAGATAAATTCCCCAATGCCCCAGAGCAGTATTCGATGAAAGTCGTATGTATGGCTTGAAGGGAGATCTTTCATATCTTTCGAGATCCAACAATTGATTGAAACTTTAGCATGGACTCATGAACGAACACCTTTGGCCCCGATTTTTGCCCTATCACTAGTGGTTACTCCCGATCTGAAACACCCCTTCCTTGTACTGAAAGGTGAGAGAAGGGGTTCCGAAGCTTTCCAAGCCATGGTTAGTACGAGCAACACCCAAGCTCCTCTTTCTGTAATGATTGAGGAACAAGCTCTTGTCAATTCCATCAACAAGGGAAAAGGCATGGGAACCACAATCAAGTCACTTATCCTTACTTTTACAACATGCCATTGGGAAATATCGCGAGTGACCATTGAACCTTCCGAGCATGGCCTTTCTTCAGTGTGGCCCACACACGGCTAGGTGGTTAAGGGGAGCCTTCAGAATCTAATTCTAACTGGTGTGGCATTGCTGGATTCTTCTAATCAATAGAACATGAAGAGGAGTTCGCCAAAAAGAAAGACTACCAAAAGTCATGACCAGAAAGATACACGAGTGATTTGATATTTGATCACCCATTTTTTGAAAAGCATTTTTGGGACCACAAAAATACGCGTTTTGATTAACCCTTTTTTGAAAAGAATTTTTGGGACCACAAAGATACGCATAGTAATTCGATCTTTTGATCACCCATTTTTGGAAAAGTATTTTTGGGACACTAGATACAATCCAAGCCTAGTAAGTTGTTTTCGCCCGGTTAAATTAGTAAATTGCATGATTATTAGTGAAGATTGTATGATTCCTGATTCGTACATGGAACCATATTGTGGGTGATTCATACAGGTATCATATTTTTATGTGTTAAAAATAGTTGAATAAAAATATGTAAAAATAAAAAATACAAGCTAGGAGTTCAAAAGCAAATTCCTAGCTTGATCATTTCCGTCAAGTAGGGACTGGGAAAGAAGAAAAAACATCATATGAAAGATTCGTTTTTGTTAGTCAATAATGGTGGTTTCGATTTCTTAGAGTAAGAGTTATAGGTTTGATATGAAAATTGAACCCCGGAGGTCAAATGAAAATTTCAATACCAAGACTTCTACCGTCAGTTGTATACAAAATTCAGAACAATCTTTGAACTCCTAGCTTGTATTTTTTATTTTTACATATTTTTATTCAACTATTTTTTCCACGAATAAAAATATGTGTTTCCTCTTAAATCGGCTAGGTCAGCCAATTATTGCGATTCTTATGTGGGCGTGTCAGGAACCTTAACCTGGGCTCCAAAGGTTGTCAAAAAGCAAAGATAGTCTCCTTGTGAGAGAGAGAACATGGAACTCGACTTTTAATATTTGGGAATGTAACATTGGAAAACACAGATTTCACACAAACAATCGATATGTTTGAATAAAAAGTGTTGAATGTAGAATGAAAGTAAACAGAATAATAACTTGAATAAAGAACTTGAATTTAAATAAAAGCTTTTGAGCTTGAATCGAAATAACTTGAATAATTGAAATTGCAATGCCGAATTTAAAATAAAGACTTGAAGAAAATAAATGGTGCTTGAATTGAAATGAAGAAACTTGATTAAACTAAAGACTTTGGAAGACTTTGCAAGGAATTAAAATAAAAACGAGAGTTTTGGAAATTAAAATGACAATTGAAGCAATTGTAGTGTTTGATTGATTGGTGTGAGACCCTTTGCCAAGTAGCATAAATGTCTTTATTTATAGTTTGCAAAACTTAACAAACTTCCTACAAACTTAAATCAGTTGCAACAAACTTTATCTAAATTCAAAATTTAAACATTAGAGCACAATACAAAATTGAACTTCAATTCATATCTTTTTATCCCGCACTGATGTAGTTCCCTCCTAATTTGTGTTTTATCTCCAACTTCCATCCCTGAGTTTGTTTTGAACATAACTCCTTTGACTTATCCTTTTATTCAAAGGATAAATATTTCCTCTTTTGAATTTCTTGACTGATTTGAATTTCTTGACTGATAATCATGTATCCAAAGCACATCACTCTCCTTGCCCAACTCACTTTCCTTCCTTTCGGCCCTTTTATCATTGAAATAATAATCAAGCCTTTTCCATTTTCCAACTACTTAAAACATGTTGATGGGCCTCTCCATTTTCTCAAAATCATTGGCCCATCTTGGCCGATTTCATTTTCCTTTTGTTTCGGCCCACAACATTGGCCCGAAACTTGTCATCCTCTAGCCCATTGATTTAAGTCAATTTCACTTTCTCTCTTTGTCACGTCATCTGCCAAATTGGGGTGTCAACAATATGATACCTTGTATGAAACACCAACAATATGGTTCCATGTACGAATCTAGAAATCATACCATCTTCACTAATGATCATGCCATTCACTGATTCAAGCGGGCGAAAACAATTTACTAGGCTTGGATTGTATCTAGTGTCCCAAAAATGGGTGATCAAAAGATCGAATCACTATATGTATCTTTGTGGTCCTAAAAATTCTTTTCAAAAAAGGGTTGATCAAAATGCGTATCATTGTGGTCCCAAAAATGCTTTTAAAAAAATGGGTGATCAAATATCAAATCACTAGTGTATCTTTGTTGTCGTGACTTTTGGTAGTCTTTCTTTTTTGATGACTCCTCTTCATGTTCTATTGATTAGAAGAATCCAGCAATGTCACGCCGGTTAGAATTAGATTATGAAGGCTCCCCTAAACCACCTAGCCGTGTGTGGGCCACACTGAAGAAAGGCCCTACGGGTCCTTCACTTATGTGACTCCCCGCCCGCTCACGCTCGGAAGGTTCAATGGTCACTCACGATATTTCCCAATGGCATGTCATAACAGTAAGGATAAGTGACTTGATTGTGGTCCCCATGCCTTTTCCCTTGTCGATGGAATTAACAGGAGTTTGTTCCTCAATCAGTACAGAAGGAGGAACTTGGGTGTTACTCGTACTAACCATGGCTTGGAAAGCTTTGAAACCCCTTATCTCACCTTTTAGTACAAAGACGGGGTGCTTCGTATCAAGAGTAACCACTAGTGATAGGGCAAAAATCGGGGCCAAAGGTGTTGGTTCCATGCCCATGCTAAAGTATCAATCAATTGTTGAATCTTGAAAGATCTCCCTTCAAGTCATACATACGACTTTCATCGAATACGACCCTGGGGTATTAGGGAATTTATCTAGAATGAACAATTCCTTTAGGAGGTATAATTTATTGGGGAAACGGGATGCTCTGCATAGATCAGATATATCATGGCAAATTCTTCAGAAAAAATTGTGGAAGCCAAACCCTAAGGATTTAGTTCAGGCCAACAACAACTCCAAAAATAAAGGATTGTTCTAGTGGGAACCACTATTCATGGTATAATAACGCCATTTAGGGCTAGTATTTAGATATATAAAAATATACTTGAAGGAGAAAAACATTACTCTCAAGTCTCTGTCATTCCTAAAAGTGTTGAGTTTCCCGTTTGCAATGCACGATATTCAACTTAATTACCGAAGTTACAGTATTTTAACATCCCGATATTCCTGACCTTTTAAGAAGGAATATATTAAGGGATGGACCACTCCTCCTATTCACTATCTGAACTATTTCAAAATTTAATGCACATTTTAAACACCTTAAATAGGGATATAGCTTAGTAATCTAAAACTCTCGTTTTAGAGCATTATATTATCCTTTATAGGCCTTTATAATAAAAGAGGGAGAGTGGCTCACCACTACTATAAGGCTATGTTTGGTACGCATGAATGGAATGAAATAATCATTCACATTCTATTGTTTGGTTGTAAATATGAAGCACTTTAGGAATGAAATTTACTTGAAAGACAATTTCTCAAAAATACCCTCCTCAGTGATAATATTACTTCGTAAGTTTTTTACAAAAAAAATGGTGAAAGGTAACGGAAATAGTAATTGTGAACAATGGAGGTGGTGGTGGTGGCAGTGGCAGTGGTGGAAGGTGATGGCGGTGAAGGTAGTAGAAGTTGGTGACACGTGGTGAGAGTGATTTGTTTACTTCAAATGTGAAATGGTTGTTTTAGTCATTTTATATTTTAAAAGTATTCCTTAAGGAATAGAATGACTATTATTTGTATGGCTGCTATGTTATAATATCCTTCCTCTTTCTTTGGGCCTTGACTTCTTTCATAGAAATCTTTCCTTTCATTTTTCTTCGCCCCTAAGATGCTTGAGATGATCATCTTGTGTTTTATTGAAGCATTGCTTAAAGATAATTTTAGTGATAATCCATTAGCATCCATAGGTTTACACTAATGGAAGGAATTAATTCTTATTCATCGAGAATGGTCATTCTCATTCAACAAAACATATCAAATACAGGAATGGAATGAATGAGTATTTCATTCCATTCCATTCATTCATACCATACATGACATAAGTACATGGACAATACTTGTCTCCTACCCTAAAAGGATGAACTTCCCCCTACCCCATGATGTGACCCAATAAGATACATGACATAAGTACATGGACAATACTTGCATCCTACCTTAGAAGGAAGAACTTCCCCCTATCCCATGATGTGACCCAATAAGATGTGAACACGTGTCTTATATATTTAAACAATCAATCAGATCTATTTTTAAAAGTTAATTGGGTTACTATTGCGTATTCACTTTCCCTATTTTTGCCCTTAAGTTTATATTTAATTTTAAAAAATAAATATTTATAACATACTTGAAATAACCGAATCTATGATTCAAACATAACTTAATAATGAAAAAGAAAGACACATTTACCAAACCAATAGAATAAAATAAAATCCATGTATTTATAATTGAACTATGACACAAGATCAAATTGCATCCTTAATTAGCTTACTTGAATTTAAGAAGTCCTAGAAAATGGAAACCTAAAATCACAAATTCCATTCCAGATGGGGATACTCAAAAGACTCGCAGAGTACGAAACTAGGGTAGTCTCCAAACAGATCTCAACCTGCAAAAATCAACAAATCAAGTCACGTGCTTTCGTTTCCAGAAAACAGAAGAAAAAAAAATGATGGAGGGTAGTTTGGCTAATTCGGCTATAGTATAAATATCTAAATTGAATTTCAATAAGATAAGTGAATATGCAATAATAAATCAATAAACTTTTAAAAACATATCTTATTTATTTTTTAAATGTAGGACATGTATCCATATTTTATCGAATCACATCATGGGGTAAGAGGAAGTTCTTCCTTACGGGTAGAGAGACAAGTATTGTACATTATTACCCAAAATCTAACAATTACCCAAAAACCCCTCACTACGAGGGTTGCATACCTCTCTATTTCACCACATGACAAGGCATTCTCTCTATTTCACCATCGAACAAGGGCAAAAAAGCCCGAGCTTTCCTACATTCTTTATCCGTATGGAGCCTACTTGGAGTGTCTGCTTCGGCAATTTCATTCATACACTAGTCATCTCAATTAGTGAAGGCAACGTGTGAAACGTCAGTATAAGGAATTTTTCTTAAATTCGGGATTATATTTAACTGATGCCCTTAGTGACGAGGTTAACTACTCTATAGATGGAAAGGCCTCGATCTATTTATATAGGCATGGCCGCTGGTTTAATCATTCTTTATTTTACTTCAAATGATGCACCCAAGATAAGAGTTGCTCAAAAAAACCTAAACATGACTAGCTAATCTAAGCATCAATTAGGCAACATCAAATTCCTTACCCTCCCTTCACTTATCAATAGAAAGATAAGCAATTCAAATTAGAAAAAATTGAAGTAGAAAATATTCCTTGTGTAATTAGAAAATTAGATATTTTAAATAACTGTCATCACAAATAAAAAAAGAAGAAAAAAGTACCACCCAATTCTTTGTTCTTTCGTTCTGTCATCTAGATTTCATGGTCTGATATTACAGTTTTGGGCAGCAAGGATCAGGAACTAAATATGCGCAGAGCAATCTCTGCAATGTACAGATCATCTTCCCACGATAAATCTGGTAACTTCTGGAACTCGGTATACTGAAATCAAAATCAAGTACAAGCATTTTGAGATGTATTAATACTTCGCTGCAAAGATTCAACATGTTCAAAAAAATAATAACAAAAATCAATTACTTTTATCTAACTATGAAGTTGAGTAAAGTATCAAATGATTCCATATTCAATCGGCTTGTCGGACTCCGGCGGAGTGCTCACCATATTACCAGACATAAGGTACAAATAATCCAATTATTTGTATTGTTGGAGTTTGAAGTGAGTAATTGATTGCATATGGTATAAAATTAAATAATCGTGGTAAAGCCCCGGGTTGGGGCTTCCTTCACCCCACCCCATATGTCACTGTCATCTACATTCAATTAAAGTTATCAGCTTCCAACTACATATTATGCATGTATCAATGCAAGAGAGGGCTTTGCAAGAGACGATCCGTTACAGGAATAAGTAACGGATCTATAAACAACACATTAACAGTGATATCTTAGGGAAACATATATAAAGCTTGAATACATATTTAAAATAAAATAATCAAATAAGTAACATGAATATAATATTTCGAAGGTGAGAGAACCAAACCAAAATGGCATTCTATAGAGTACCATAAATTTCACTTTACTATTTGGTTCACAATGATGATCTCATGTCTTACCCTATTCATTTTAAATACATGATTTAGGAATATATGGTGGGGTCGTCTAGAGTTTGTTAACATAAAACCACAACAAAAGGAGGAACTAGGCCCTTCTCAAAAAACAAGAAAAAGAAAGTGCACATAATAAAGATTCAACAACTAACGAAACATAATTGCGCAAAAAACGTACCTATTTTTTTCCG
Source organism: Cornus suecica (assembly GCA_963922005.1). Classification (NCBI taxonomy): domain Eukaryota; kingdom Viridiplantae; phylum Streptophyta; class Magnoliopsida; order Cornales; family Cornaceae; genus Cornus; species Cornus suecica. The sequence continues at coordinate 20,596,346 of OY998247.1, read as the reverse complement.
TCACAACTCATTCCGTAAGTTTTCTTCCTCTTCCCAATAAGAAAACCTAGAAATGAAGGAAAGATAAATAATATTTGAGACATAGATATTAGTAGCTAAAGCATTTTTTATTTTATGACTTAAGATAGACATGTCACTACAGAATATAGAAGGTGGTGAATAGTACGAACCTGAGGACTGAGGAGGCATATTATTCTACAAGCCTTCGACTAGGTCCAAAACATTGATCGTTCCAACTATACATGATAAGATCAAAAGCATGAAAATAAGTTAAATACCTTAAATTTCAATCCAAAAATTAAGGAAACAAAATTGATTAAAAAAAGGAAAGTGACCCCATAAAGATCCTAGCACAATTTTCACTACCATACATCTGGAAAATAAAAGTTGGAAAGGAAAAAAATAATAATCAAATATAACATGGTACTTATAAATATGACCTAGAAAATTAATTTTATACTATTGGAATGGAGATGTAGCCACTTTTTACTGAAAGAGAGAGAATGCAAAGTCACACATTAGGATGAAAAAATAATCTAAGGCTTAAGTTCTCTCTATATTAGTATAATAAATAGGTACAACCAAACAAGATCTAGTTCCTCTCTCTCTCTATATATATATATACAAGTGCAAGTATATATATACATATGAAAAAATGAAAGAATAAAAAAAAGGAAATAAATTAAAAAGAAGGAACCAAACGAATAATTATTCAATAGATAGGTAGTTATTTTCAAAGAATAAAAAAAAGGAAATAAATTAAAAAGAAGGAACCAAACGAATAATTATTCAATAGATAGGTAGTTATTTTCATGAAAATAACACTCATGATTATAAAAAATTATCAAAGCCATTTTTAAAAAATTATCTACTAAAAATCTAAGAAATTATTTCATGAAAATATTTAAGAGCACGTGGGAATCTTTCAATAAATTGGCATATGATAAAAAAATCAGAAAAATAGAAAACACTTCTTTATAAATATATTTGTAATATTTATACATTATTGCTTAATTATAGTATGATAGTTTATCGCAAACATTATTACACAGTTATAGATATGAAAAGATTTAAATAGGTAAAATAATCCCTCTCAAATCACATAACCTGTGACCTCAGCAGCCACATTCAAAGCTAGATCTTACATACTTAAGCAAATCTACCTTTGTTTAAACTGAAAAATAATTAAATAGGCACATATAATCCCTCTCAAATCACATTCGATGCAAACTTTGTTTAAAACACCAGATCTATACATACTAGAACAAATCTACACATATACATTTACACAGGTAAATATATAAAAATATTTATGGAGTCAAAAGAGAAAGAACCAAGAAATCGCAGGGGAGAGAGAACTTACATCCTAGATGAAAAATGAGGAAATCGCAGGGTGTGTTCTGTAGCTCTAGGGTTCCTGATGGGAGAGGGTTTGTAGAGCGAGAGAGAAAGTAAGAGGCGATAGAGGGAAGAGAGAGGCGTTAGATCTGTGGAGAAAGGGAAGAGAGAGGCGTTAGATCTAGGGTTTCTGTTTGTTCAAGTGTGGGAGACATGATTTATAGTGGGAGATGTGATTTATATACGAATTATAAATATAGCTATTAAAAAAATAAATTATTCAATAAACTAAATTATAGGAGAATTTGTAGTCACACCCTTGAAGTTTGGATTAATTCTATTTAAAGGTCAGTTAATATTTGTTTTCACAGTGACACCCCATAAGATTTGTAAAGTATTACAATGACAGCCCTTGAAGAATGAAATGACTTAAGTGCCATTAATTATGTTAATTTGCAAGAAAAATGTCCAACTTATCCCTATTCTTTAAACTCTACACTTCACTCACTTTAATTTACTCTTGTTATTTATGTTTTAAGTAAAAAAAAAAATTTATTTATTAAATAAATATAATTATACATTTACTAAACATTTACACTAAAGGTTACACACAAAATGTATTAAATATTACTAAATTCAATTATATTATACTTACAACAACTAATACTAAATTCTTTTCAATTTCCTACAAAATACATTAATTATTACAAAATCTCAGTAAACTATATATTACTTAAAACAAATTTCTATAAAAAAAATTGGTGTGTGTTTAATCTTGTTACTTATTTAAATACTATAGTCAATCAACAATTTTAGTGGAATTTGACAGTTTAATTATATCTATTATTAAATATAATTTAATAATAGTTACTAATTTTAGTGAAAATGTTGAAAGAGTTTTGTAACATTTAAGTATCAATATAAAATAAATAAATAGGTATAATTATATAAATACGTAACAAGATTAAACAAAAAAAAATGTTTATAGAAAAAATAAATACGGCTTTGGTATTTTAAGTAGTATACAGTTTAGTGAGATTTTGTAATAATTAATGTATTTTGTGGGAAGTTGAATTTATTTATTTTTGTATTAGTTGATGTAAGTATTTTTTAATTGAATTTGGTAATATTTAATACATTTTGTGTGTAACATTTAGTGTAAATGTTAAGTAAATGGATTGCTATTATTATTTAGTGAATAAAAATGAAAAATTGTATTAAAAAAAATACATATTACTTAAAATATAAATAATAAAAATAAATTCAAATTGGTGTAGTGGGTGAAGTGGAGTTTAGGAAATGGGAGTAACTTAGATATTTTGCTTGTAAATTAATATAATCAAGGGCATTTAAGTTATTTCATGCTTCTAAGGGGTGTTGTAAATAGTGAAAATTATATGCCCAAGTCCATTTATTAGGCCCAAGACTTGTCGAGCCCATGTAAAATGTAAATAGTGAATGACCCATATATTAAACCCACCAAGTATAAGTGGGACCATCACATTAGGCCATTCCCTTGAAAAATGGAGTAACAACCCACTACCTAAAAGGAGTGGGTAGTTATTAAGATAGTGGGTCATGACCCCATGAACTTAGGCCATGATCCAAGAGCACAAAAATGTATAAATATGACCATTAATAGAGGAGAAGACATGATTTGGATGTGAGTATATTTTTGCTACTTACATTTGGCGCCGTCTGTGGGAAAGATAATATTTTCCACTTGCAATTTCATTTTTATAAAAAATGGTGTCCACTCGATCAGCGAACAATGAAACCAGATTCGAAGAAGTCATGAGGCGGTTGGAAGCTGTGGAGCAGAGAAACGCAGCCCTCGAGCAGCAGAATGCTGAGCTACTCCACCGAGTAGCTCAGGGCCCTTTCCTTCCCCAAAATTCCAGCCCGGCGGATGGTGTCAGGAACGATGAGCCAGATCCCTCTAGCTCCTATCAAGAGCGGAACGTGTCAATCACTCAAAGGGACAAAGTGCCGAGGGAAGAAGAAGAATCCTCTCATCCCATGACAAGGGAAGTACCAGCAATGCATGCCCCGACCCAGAACGACCTGCACGAAATGGCTGCCAAAATTCAAAGAGATGTGATGAAGGATTTAAGGATGCAGACCCCTGACTGTAACACCCCGCTCCAACACTTGGTATAATATTGTCCGCTCTGGGCCTAGCCCGCACGGTTTTGCTCTTAGGCTCCTCCCAAAAGGCCTCATACCAATTGGAAACAACATTGCACATATAAGCACATCCCCAGACCTCTATCCGGGCGATGTGGGACATCACAATCACCCCCCCTTGAGACCCAGCGTCCTCGCTGACGACCCACGGGTGATGTGCATGCTCCCACACTTAATTCCGGCTGGGCTCTGGCTCTGATACCAATTGTAACACCCCGCTCCAATACTTGGTATAATATTGTCCGCTCTGGGCCCAGCCCGCACGGTTTTGCTCTTAGGCTCCTCCCAAAAGGCCTCATACCAATTGGAGACAACACTGCACATATAAGTACATCCCCAGACCTCTACCCGGGCAATGTGGGAGCATGCACATCACCCGTGGCTCTGATACCAATTGTAACACCCCGCTCCAACACTTGGTATAATATTGTCCGCTCTGGGCCTAGCCCGCACGGATAGAGGTCTGGGGATGTGCTTATATGTGCAATGTTGTTTCCAATTGGTATGAGGCCTTTTGGGAGGAGCCCAAGAGCAAAACCGTGCGGGCTAGGCCCAGAGCGGACAATATTATACCAAGTGTTGGAGCGGGGTGTTACAATTGGTATCAGAGCCAGAGCCCAGCCGGAATTAAGTGTGGGAGCATGCACATCACCCGTGGGTCGTCAGCGAGGACGCTGGGTCTCAAGGGGGGGTGATTGTGATGTCCCACATCGCCCGGATAGAGGTCTGAGGATGTGCTTATATGTGCAATGTTGTTTCCAATTGGTATGAGGCCTTTTGGGAGGAGCCCAAGAGCAAAACCGTGCGGGTTGGGCCCAAAACGGACAATATTATACCAAGTGTTGGAGCGGGGTGTTACAATTGGTATCAGAGCCCGGCCGGAATTAAGTGTGGGTGCATGCACAAGCCCGTGGGTAACACCAGCGAGGACGCTGGGTCCCAAGATGGGGTGATTGTGATGTCCCACATCGCCCGGATAGAGGTCTGGGGATGTGCTTATATGTGCAATGTTGTTTCCAATTGGTATGAGGCCTTTTGGGAGGAGCCCAAGAGCAAAACCGTGCGGGTTGGGCCCAAAGCGGACAATATTATACCAAGTGTTGGAGCGGGGTGTTACACTGACGATCTGGCCATTCATGCAACCACAGATATGACCCAGTCTCCATTCACAGAAGAAATTGAAGCAACAGAATTCCCGAAGAAGTTCGTACTCCCAGTTTTTACGCTCTATGATGGTACAAAGGATCCACTCGATCATATCTACCAGGTGCAGACCAAAATGACTATTTATGGGAGGAACCAAGCCCTTCTGTGTAAAGTCTTTTCAACAAGTTTGACAGAGGCACCACTTCTATGGTTCAGGAAGCAATCCCCCGGGTCCATCTGTAGCTGGAATGACCTCTGCAGGCGCTTTATCGGTCAATATTTCAGCAATCGGAGGTAGAGAAAAACGATATTAAGCCTATTTACCATGACCCAGGAAAAGGGAGAGAGCCTCAAGAATTTTTTATCCAAATTCAACGTAGATATGTCTTCTATTGATGACTGCGACCAGTTGTCAGCAGTAGAAGCATTCCGTATGGTGGTCATCCCTGGCACAAAATTCCACTCTTCATTAGTAAAACGGCCCCCTGTCAACATCGGTGAGCTCAATTCCAGAGCACAAGGGTATCTCAGAATAGAAGAAGAGGAAGCAGTCAGACAGAGAAGAGCCTCACTTGTAACGGTAGAAGCAAAATCCAAGGAAAAGATGAGGGACCAGAGGCTTCAACGACCGGATCCGCCTCGGCAAATCCCATCGTCCAGAAATCCAGACAAACGTCAACGAACGGAAGAAAGAACCACTTCGCTCAAAACCAGCCTTGGAAAGCTCTTCCAAGAATGCAAAAACAAAGGGATATTCAGACCACCTCCACCAATCAGACAACCGATGGAGTTGAGGGACATGACCAAACACTGTGCCTTTCACAGTGAGTATGGCCATCATACGAATGATTGCAGGAATCTTCGAAGGCAGGTCGAGGCAATGATCGCCAAAGGTGAACTTGCAGACTACATAATGAAGGATCAACCGAGGCCGGACAAACCACACAGGACACAGCCGAATAACTCCGCAGCAGGGCAACCAGTAAGGGTCATCCATATGGTCCAAGGGGGTGAAGAGATATTGGAGGACGAATGAAGCAGAATGTCAAAGATAAGAAAATCACACAAGCTCAGGCAAGTCGGCGAAGTTTGCCAAACAACCCTCATCCAGGGAGAATCAAGAATCATGTTTTCAAATGCCGATATGCAGAATATTCAGACGCCCCACGAAGATCCTCTGGTAATCACTCTTCTGGTAGCTAATTGTCTAATCAAACGTGTGATGATTGATCCAGGAAGCAGCACCAATATCATGACAAAATGGGCCTTCGACAAAATAGGAATCAATGTATCACAGCTGTGCCCGGCTCGGACACCTCTGGCTGGTTTCGACGGATGACGCGTCGAGCCAATAAGGGTAGTCCACTTGTCAGTATCAGCAGCACGCCGAACCCTAAAAGAAGCTTTTGTCGTGATGGACGTTAAACCATCGTACAATCTACTTATGGGGCGAGGATGGATCCATCGGATGCAAGGTGTTCCTTCAACACTCCATCAGGTCATGAGGTGCCTCGATCCAAATGGGGTGGACGTGACAGATATCCCAGGAGACCAAGTAGCAGCGAATGAGTGCTATTCAGTATCCGTGAAGGATCTAAATCCAAAAAACAAACGAATATTGGAAGCACTAGAAGAATCCCTGTACAACGAGAAATAACAATTACAGTCAGACCCTTCCTCAGAGGGTCAGGAGACTCAGGCAACCACGGAGCCCCTAGAAGAGGTGAAGGTCAGTCGGACAGACCATTCCAAAGTCACATTTATCGGCTCATACCTCGAGAAAGAAGAAAAGGATAAGCTGATTCACTTCCTCCAGCTAAACTCGGACGTATTCGCCTGGTCTCATCTTGATATGCCAGGCATAGATCCATCGGTTGCTCAGCATAATCTCAATGTTGATCCAGATGTAAGACCGGTGAGACAGAAGCACAGAAGATTCGGTGTGGAAAGGAACCAGATCATATCCGAGGAAGTGGGAAAACTACTAGAAGCCGAATTCATAAGGGAAGTAAAGTATCCATCATGGTTGTCCAATGTGGTGGTAGTCAGAAAGAATAACGGCAAATGGAGGGTCTACGTGGACTTCACCAACCTGAACAAGGCTTGCCCGAAGGATTGCTTTCCCCTGCCGAAAATTGATCAGATGGTAGATGCCACCTCGGGATATGAAAGACTCTCTTTTCTTGATGCATACTCCGGCTACAACCAAATCCCGATGAATTAGGCTAATGAAAAGAAAACAACCTTCATTACCGAGGAAGGTACGTACTGCTACAGAGTGATGCCTTTCGGACTCAAAAATGCAGGTGCCACTTATCAAAGGCTTGTCAGAAGGATATTCAAAAGTCAGATGGGGAAAACGGTTGAAGCCTACATAGATGACACGGTGGTAAAAAACAGAAGGAAAAACGACCATCTCAAGCACCTGGAAGAAGTGTTCGATGCACTCCGAAAGTACGGGATGAAGCTCAACCCAGCCAAGTGTTCGTTCGGAGTCTCATCCGGGCAATTCCTCGGGCATATCGTCAACCGAACAGGAATTGAAGCCAGCCCATCGCAAGTCAAAGCTCTGATAAGCTGCAAAAAGCCAAAAATGCAGAAAAAGGTCCAGATTCTGACGGGGAGGGTAGCCGCACTGAGCAGGTTCGTATCCCGACTGACAGACCGATGTAGACCATTTTTTCAGGCAATTAGAGGCGGAAAAGGGAGCATATGGGGGCCGGAACAGGCAGAGGCCCTCCTGAAATTGAAGCAGTATCTCTAGAATCCACCAATTCTAACCTCACCAAATCCAGGGGAACCATTACATCTGTACCTCGCCATATCAGCAGTCTCAACCAGCGCAACACTTGTAAATGATGATAAAAAGTGCCAGAGGCCAATCTTTTTCAGTAGTAAGTCCCTGTCAGATGCAGAAACCAGATATACAATGGCGGAGCGCGTTGTTCTTTCTCTAATCAATGCAAAAAGGCGACTGAGGCATTATTTTGAAACCCATCCAATCGTGGTACCAACTACCATGCCTATAAGGGCCATCATGTCCAAGCCTGATCTGACGGGAAGAATAACCAGATGGGCGCTAGAGCTCGGGACATTCGACATCACATATGTGCCACGAACAGCCATAAAAGGACAAGCCTTAGCCGATTTTCTTCTAGAAGTAGAGCCAGAATCAATCCTACAGGATCCAGATGAGCCCGAGTGGACGCTCTATGTAGACGGATCAGTTGGTTCAGCAGGTTCGGGAATTGGGCTCGAAATTATAACACCTGACGGGACCCGCATCCAACAATCAGTCCGTTTGGAGTTTTCTGCCACCAATAACGAAGCAGAATACGAGGCACTACTAGCCGGACTGCGACTAGCTCAGAGCTTCTATATTAGAAGGCTCCGTATTTTCAGTGACTCGCAACTGGTAGTGAAACAAGTTCAAGGCGAATACGACGCAGGGGAAAAGCTGCAGCCCTATAAGAAGCTGGCTCAGATTGAGCTGGACAGATTGGAGTAGTACACTCTCAGCCAGATCCCCAGGGAAGAAAATGAAAATGCAGATCGGTTGGCCAACATGGCTTCAGTCAATGATCAAGATCTGACCAGAGTCGCCCCGATTGACTATCTTGATGTCTCGAGCATTTACCTGTCAGATGTTGTGTGCGCAATACCTTGGGAGCCGAGCTGGATTGATCTCATAGCAGAATACCTCAGACACGGCATACTTCCTGATGATAAAGCGGAGGCTCGGAAAATTCGCATGAAGTCAGCCAGATATGCCTTGCTACACGGCCAGCTTTACAGAAAATCTTTTGGAGGTCCGTACCTTCGGTGCCTCACCCCTTCGGAGGCATCAACCATAATGAAGGAAATCCATGAAGGATCATGCGGAAATCACTCAGGAGGACGAGCATTGGCCCATAAGGTCCTAAGCCAAGGATATTTTTGGCCTTATCTTTCCCAAGATACTGAAGCTTATGTCAGAAGATGCAGAAAATGTCAGTTCCATGGGGACTTCATTCATCCGCCTCCAGAACTACTTAATCCCATCTTCAGCCCGCACCCATTTGCGCAATGGGGGATCGATGCAGTTGGACCACTTCCCATGGCTCTCATATCAGTGAATCAAGCACTAATAGCAACTGATTATTTCACAAAGTGGGTCGAGGCAGAATCCTACTCCACCATCACCCACATACACGTAATTAAATTCATATGGACCAATATCATCTGCAGGTTCGGAGTACCGAAGGTGATAGTAATCGACAAAGGAAAAAATCTGGATAATCAATGGACCAGGCAATTCTGTAATGAGCATGGGATTCAGTTGAGAACATCATCGGTCGCATATCCTCAAGGAAATGGCCAAGCCGAAAGATCCAACAGAACCATATTGAATACTCTGAAGAAGAAGTTAGAAGACCATAAAGGGGTCTGGCCAGACAAGCTTCTAGAGGTACTTTGGTCTTACAGAACAACATCAAGAGTCCCTACAGGAGAAACACCATTCTCAATGGCATATGGGATAGAAGCTGTCATTCCAACAGAGCAAATAGTTCCAACAGCCAGAACAACGTTGTATCAAGAGGAACTGAACGACCAACAACTGGTTTATGGATTGGATCTGCTCGAAGAAAAACGTGATCAAGCTGCCATCAAGTTGGCAACCTACCATCAAAGGGTCAAGAATACCTTCAACAAGAAAGTCAGAAGACGAGAATTCCAAGTGGGCGATATGGTATTAAGGAAGATCGGGTTAATCGGAAAACTCAGGGAGAATTGGGAAGGTCCATACACAGTCACAGATGTCATAGGACGTGGGGCTTATCGCCTCAGGAATAGTGACGACAATATGGAACCCAATTCTCAGAACGCCTCACGACTGAAGAGGTATTATCCTTGATATTTATTTTATTTTCAGAATAATGAAGCAAAGGCATTTGTGCCCAGCTTTACTGATATGTTTTGAATTTCCAAAATTTCCTATTCTGATTCAGTCAGATGTTGTTATCTTTGTAATTTCTTGATTATAATAATAGATGGTCATCCTTCTTACAATCAAATAGCCTGATTCATAAAATAATTCCTAAGTAATGAGATGACAGAGGCTCATAAGCCTGACTCATTCTTTCAGAGGAATGAGATTAAAAATAATTCCTAAGTAATGAGATGACAGAGGCTCATAAGCCTGACTCACTCTTTCAGAGGAATGAGATAAAAGAAATCCCAAAGGGTGAAATGACAGAGGCTCATAAGCCTGAGTCACACTTACAAGAAAAAGAAAAAGTATTGAAAAAAAAAGGGGGCTTGTCAGCCTGATTCACATCAGATGAAAGTGCATATTTTATTAATAAGCAAAAATTGTTGTTTTGTATTACAAAATTGCCCGAAGGGCATGTTACAAAATACAGCACTACAGAAGGGATATGGAATAATCTAAGCATGGCCTGAACCACTAAAATCCTTTCCTAAGGAATCTACATGTGTGGTCGGAGGGAAGAATTCTATGGAGGGGTTGAGAGGGTCAGCAGGAAGATATCCCTTAAGGAATTCGGTGAAAAGGTTCTAAGCATGACTAGGCTCGGGGCTGGCATATGGCCTCTGTACCCCTAACGCCTTATCCATGGCATCAGGGTCTTTGATCTTCCTCCTTGCTGGATCTTTCTCTCCAACAACAAAGCCCTTCCTCCAGAATTCACCAGCTACTATCCTGTTCATCTTTGAATAGTGTTGGTGAATGTCAAACCCTCCTTTCTTGCACATCTCCAGGGCAGATTGAGAGATGCCGAATTGGTGTTAAAGAGCCTCATGGTCAGATGCCAACTTCTCCTTCTCACTGGATAGCTTAGCATTCTGCTTCTTTGCTTGAGCTAGTTCTTCTTCCAATTGAGCAACCCTGGAAGGGAGGTCCCCTAGCTGAGCCTTCAGCTCTTTCTCCTGATCGTCCTTCTCAGCTAGGTCAGCTTTCAGGCGTTCCAGCTCCTTCACACCCTCCTCGTGGGCAAGGCATAACGTATTGACACTAAAGAGCGCCTAAAAATAAATTTTAAGGCAAAAACGGATCAGTATTATACACAAAACAGTTATAAAACGTCGGATCAAAGAGAAACATACCCCCAATAACAACCCCGTAGTTTTACGCACGATACGGTCAGGGTCAGCCCCTCTCTGTATCTCAAGCTCCTCTGGCGTCCAGAGCCCCTGTGCCCGGGTTATCATGACGACCATTGATGTGAGGCTTGAAGTGGACTGGACAGAAGAAGCATAACTCTTCTCCTTACCCTTATGTTTCCTTTTCTTACTGGGTCTCTTTTCCCCCACCGGTCTGGTTCGGGCAGAGGAAGGATGAAACATCTCAGGGATGGTGGTCTGCACAAGTGCAGACCCAGAAGCATCGCCCATCAAGGCGACGGTCACAGCCTGAGGATTGGAATCCAGAGGCATTTGTCCTTGACCAGCTAAGGGTGCAGTCAGCTCCTCCATATCATCATCGTCATCTTCAATTACTGGTTTGATCGGATCCATCATGATCTTGTACTTGGCTCATAACCTGGATATGTCCTGCAAATTGGCATGAGTAAGCAGGTCAGCGCATGACTTACGATCCGACCAGACTTTAGACTTTAATAAAGAAATACGGGCCTTTACATCCTGAGCCACGATGTCTATATCTTTATATCCTAAAGACTTATATACAAAATCCGCTCTGAGCTGATCGCACCTAGAGCAGAGGCAAGATTCCTTGTGGATAAAAGAAAAGGGAAGAAGGGCCAGATGCTTAAAAACACTTGGGATCGACCATTTCCTAGAGTACGGGTAAAACCAAGCCCCCTTCACTAAAACCATCTTCTCCTTCCAGTACTTCTCCGTTTTCTCAGTCCCATGGCAGATCGACCGACCCCTGAAAGGATAGAAGTTGTACCTCCCCACACAATCTTTCAGATCCACAATTTTGTAGCTAAGCAGAAGATCTGCCAGACCCAAAGATAACTTTTTCTCTCTATTAATCAGGATCAACATTGAAATTATCCTGAGGAAGTTAGGGTTGACTTGCAAAAGAGCTATTCCTAGGGTGAAGAAAATAAAGTGAAAAAGAGGATGAAGGGGAAATCGAAGCATCTTCATTTGGAGAGCCGATAATAGCACCTCATCTGGACCCACTCCTTCGCCCATCCTAAAGTCATGAGAATGATCATACTCCATCAGGATCACTTCTTTTGGGATCTTACAGTCCCTCCTCAGACTCTTGAGGTTCACAGATTTTCTTTTATAAGCCTCAAGTGGTTCAGCTACAAATTGGGCTGACTCAGTAGAGGGCCCAGCAGGAACACATTCGGGAGCATCAGTTCCTACCGGATTGTATATCATAGAAGTCCCAACAGGGACAACCTTAAGGCCATCTGTCTGGTTATTCACTCCCGAAACAATTGCTCCCAAGCCAGACAAATCCTGACGACTAGGTATGGGCAAAAGTGAAGGAGATGATGAACAAGATGGGTTCGAAGAAGGGGGGCTGGGAACATCAGATCCCCCATATTCTTGAGGAATCGTCCCCTCGGTAGATCTTGTGGCACTACTATCAGACATGACGAAAATGACAACTTACACAGAGAACCGGCGAGAAGAAGGAAGAACCTCCGGCAACCAAAGTACAATCAGCGGTCAAAGTTCGAACACTGCTAAAGATTGCTTACAAGATTTAAAAATGATAAAGAATGAAAATGAGGCCACACAAGGATTTATATACACACGACATACCAACAACATCATTAAAAGGCTGAAGAGGTGCGCCGATTCCCAATGCCTCAAATACAGTGAACCGGCAGCCGCCATTATAAAGTTTGAAATCACACGTCTCTTCACAATAATGACGCTGACGTCATCAAAAACGGCTGTCATCAATTGATTCAGTTGAATTCGGGCCAGGCCCACAACCCGTATGCCAGACCCGAATGGGGCTAGTGTAAATAGTGAAAATTATAGGCCCAAGACTTGTCGAGCCCATGTAAAATGTAAATAGTGAATGGCCCATATATTGAACCCACCAAGTATAAGTGGGACCATCACATTAGGCCATTCCCTTGAAAAATGGAGTAACAGCCCACTACCTAAAAGGAGTGGGTAGTTATTAAGATAGTGGGTCATGACCCCATGAACTTAGGCCATGATCCAAGAGCACAAAAATGTATAAATATGACCATTAATAGAGGAGAAGGCATGATTTGGATGTGAGTATATTTTTGCTACTTGTCATTTGAACACTTTACAAATTTCAGGAGTGTCGCTGTTAAAAAAACATTGACCGACCAATAGGTGCAATTGACCCAAACCTTAAGGGGTGTTACTGCAAATTACCCTAAATTATACTCCCTTCATCCCATATTACTTGTCCACTTTTCTAATTTTATTTGTCCCAAAATAGTTTTTTAGTTTCAAATCCCAATACAATATAATCTTCAATTTTCTCAAATTATTCCTCTTCATTCACTTCAAAAAGCATTGGGCTCCATTAAAAACTATAATTATACTATACCTCAAAGGGCAAAATTTGAAATATAAATAACCAAAAAAAAAGTTGAAAAGTAAGGAATAGACAACTAAATTGGGACAGAGGTAGTATTATAGAGATATGTATCGGATAGAAGTGTAAAAGGTCATTGTAAGTGCTAATTTTTGCTCAAACACTCGAATGAATTTTATTAAGTTCTAAGACAATATTTATACAAGAGTAGATGGGTCTTAGCCCATCGTGATTATATCAAATCCCCTCCTTCAAGGGATTTGATTAACATCTAGTTTCAATCTTATCAAGTCCTTAGCTTTAGCACCAAGTTTTAAATTACTCGTGGGCTTAAGCTAATAGGGCTTTGTAATTCAATTGATTCAAGAGCCCCTAAGATGGGCTTGATTCTCTACCAATGGGCCTATCTCCACTTGTCTATTGGGCTTTTGCCTTTGGGCCTTCTCCTTAATGGGCTCAGAATTTTGCCCTTTACACTAGCCCCTTTGGATCTGGGCCATGATCTCATGGCCCTGATTTAAAAGTTAGGTTTCCATAAAATGTATTTTCATTTCTGGATACACATACATGTATATATATATATATATATATATGCATTCATGGGTTGCCTGTTGACGTCAGCGTAATCATGATCTGAATTGCGTGCGGACTTTGAATTGAATTTGACGGCTGATTCCCTCAATTGACGCGTTAGTTTGCCTTGAAAAACTACAACGCCTCAGTCTTCATTAAATGCGTCGTTTGGACATACCTTCTCATCTATATATATATACTGTTTACCTAACCACTTAGGATCCCTCTATTTACAGAAATCTATATCTTTACTTTTTGCATATTATTCTTCTTCTTTGTGTTTTCTTAAGACTCTTGAATCTCCTTGCTCCTTTTGGATTTTACTTGCTGAAGCTTTCTCTGGCGAACAACTTCGGCAAGTCATTTTCTCATTTTTGTAAGTGTTTCCATACATTTTTTTCTCCTTTCAACTATGTCTGAGTCTTACACCGGTTCCGCCAGTGAAGAATTAGCCTCTCTATCCTGCGAAGAATCCGTTGAAAGCCATGCTGGGGAACTCCCTGTCCTCCCTAAAGAGGATGAGGGGTCTGATGATTTAGAGGAAATCCCCCCTACACTCCAGATAAAAGTGCTGTTGAGCGGTGTATAACCCCCCATGTTAAGTCCCTTAGGAAGATGGTAAATCCCCCACACGAGGTTAAATTTGAGGCTTATAATCCTGACTTAGATTTCATTGAGGGGGAGGGCGTTGGACCTCATGACCTTCTCCTGTCTTACAACCAAGTTAAATTGGTTATATTCCCCCTTCATCCCTTCTTCTATTTTATTTTCTTTATCCTGGGGATAGCCCCACTTCAAGTTAACCCTAACTTCTTCCGCATTGTTTTCATGCTTATTTTGGTGAACCGTAATCGTGGCCTGCATCTAGGTTTTGATGACCTTCTGATGTGCTACCAGATCCTTGGGATTTCAAACAGTGTTGGGAGGTTCATTTATCCAAGAAATACACAGTAACATAAACATCCATTTCAAAAGTTTATATGCATACCGGGAGAGAAAAACAAGTTGATAAGGTTTATGCCAAATCAATAAGATGCATGAAACAGAATTAGTACCAACATTACATAGATTCAACTGAAAATTAAGGTACAAATTTGGAAACAACTATCAATCTCTTTTAAATATATTATAAAAAATCTAGGTCTTCTGCAATTCGAGTAAAAATATCCAATTGCCAAAATGTATAAGGAAATGAATAAAAAGAAATACAAACTTATGCCACGAGAAGTACCTTTTTGTTTGCATTGATCTTCTTCAGTGTCTTCTCCCAGCCCATTTATGCAGATCTTCTCCCTTCAACCCATAGTCACAAGCACAACTCCCAAATAAAACCCAAAACTCCAATCTGCAACTTCTCTCTTCCACCAATTAATCAAAATCCAAAGCCTCAGTTATTTCTTAGGACTTGATAATTTTCCAAGTCATATGACTATTACCTCTCCCAAGCCAAGTATAACTCCAGTTTTCTAGCCCGTGCTTGGTCAGTGACAACAAGACAACTTCTACACATCTGGAAACCAATCCCCAACCTAGGGATGGTCTACTACTTAGGCCATGTTTGGATTGACTTTTCAAACGTTGCTTTTGGCTTCCTAGAGGTAAAAGCTGTTTTGAATGGTGTTTGACAAAAATTTTAGAAGAGCGTTTTAAAGAAGTTAGGGGGTACCAGCTTCTCAAAACAGCTTCTGCTTCTTTTTTTTTCTGCGGGAAGCCAGAGGCAAAAGCTATGCCAAACAGGGCCTTAGTGCTGCTACATTATATAAATATATGGTTGGATGTCTTATCTACTTATTGTTACTCGCCCTGACATTGATTACGATGACCATTTCATTAATCAGTTTATGA
Organism: Cornus suecica; assembly: GCA_963922005.1. Classification (NCBI taxonomy): domain Eukaryota; kingdom Viridiplantae; phylum Streptophyta; class Magnoliopsida; order Cornales; family Cornaceae; genus Cornus; species Cornus suecica. Next base: position 20,580,745 of record OY998247.1, on the reverse strand, counting down.
GAGAGAGAGAAAAAAAAAATCCATGCATCTCTATATTCATTAAGAAGTTGTACAAAGAGCCTACTATATATATATATTTTTCCAAAAAATATATATATTTTTGAAATTTATAGTTTTTACGAAAAATATAATTGATTTTCAAAAAATAATTTTTTTAAAGGCTTGATTTCAGTAAACCTCCCTACACTATTGAGAGTAGTTTAGGTATTATGACTCAAAATGTGAGGGGATGGGGCATAGTGATGAAATTAAATAATATAGGGGCCAAGTGGACACAGTGGAGGTTAGTTGATTAAATTGAATAGTATAGGGGAGTTTAGATGAATAATCATGTTTATGAAATGTCATGCCCCGAATTTCCAAAGACTCCTGAACCGGGATATCTGAGGAATCCGGGGTCGTGATCCATAAAATGAGCGATCAATTAAGAATATCAACAAGAAGAAAACGAATGGAATATTATTAATAACAATAATTCCATACCAAAACCAAGCGAAAGCTAGACCAAATGATACATAAGGCATATCGAGTGGCCAAAAGAATAAATCTACACAACGATGCAACGATGCCAATACAAGAAAATGATATGCCAACATACTGACTCCCATGAAAATATACAACAATAGTCCCAATACAGGGGACAAATAAAGGAAAACAAAAGGAAAAACTTTACGTACTAACGTCCCAAATCCCGCAACAAAATCCGTGCCACAAGCTATCTTGTAATGAGAAAACAAAAGAAAGTGTTGTTGCACCCCATGCTGTGTGTAGCCGAAACCTTTCCTGTAAGTTGGCATTTGGGACGCTAGGTAAAAGAACGCCGGGGTGGGCTCATCGAAGCCTCGTAGGAGAAAGGAATCGTAACTGTCACATCCTACGACCGTTCAAGTCGAGTGAAAACCAACCCGTGTACATGGATCTACCCTAGGTCAGTCAAATGTCACCCATGACACTCACACCAATACGAGACCTCGGAAATAGATCCCCCTAGCCCCCTATCATGCATCAACAATTAGGGCAATTAGCACGTAGTGAAACTATATCACAACAACATATAATAAATCACACCTATATATATATATGTGTGCACGTATATATACATATAGAGATATACAACCAATACAAGACATGTAGTATAGACCCCCTCATAGATCACTACGACTCGTACCCGTCAGTCCCACACTGACAATCAACACAACGCTATCACCACAACACTATCACCAAATCATGGGAGTAACACTCATGTTCATAACACTCCGGGAAGATAACACTCATACTTCCTAGATCACGAGCATACCGAGCTCCAAAACCTCAAATCAGTATCAACCCATACTACCAATCACCTCACATGTCACTACCCAACATCTTCAAACCCAACACAAGGGTAAAATAGTAACTTCAATCTAAGGGAACCCACAAAGGTTACCGAACAACGAAAATGAAGTGAAAGGGGTTAAACAACCCATCACACAAACCACTCAAAGGTCACATGTTCGCCCAAGGGTAAAATGGTCATTTTAAGGGCAAATATGCATTTTCAAATGTTAACCCACTTATTTGGACATAGGTTAAACCATAGAAACAAAAGGAACCGAATTCAAAGCCTTGACGCGAGAGATATGAATTTTTAAAAAGGACATCAGACAACGCCGACCCAAACATGAAGTTAAAGTACCCCTCTTTCACCAAGGGTAAAATAGTCATTTCGAGTTCATATAAATGATTTTAAATTTCTTATCAAATATTTGGACATAGGTCAGGCCCTAGAAACAAATAGGACCTAAATCAAAGCCATGAGGCGAAAGATATGCATTTTTTAAAATGGTATCGGACAACGCCGACAAAAACTGAAAGCTGAAGTACCCCACTTTCACCAAGGGTAAAACAGTCATTTCAGATGTAAAATAATTATTTCAAGTTTCAGAAACAAATTTTGTACCTAGCATAAGCTATAGGAACAAATGGGACCTCAATCCGAGTTACGAGGTGAGAGAAATGAATTTTCGAAAATGGTCGAAATAAGGCTGAATTTTTGAGAGTCGGCTGCCCAGGGCCGAGAGTCGGCAGCCGGCTGCCCAAGGACGAAAATTAATAAAAATGTACAGCGAAGCTAAGTTTCCAGCAGCCGGCTGCTTTAATACGAAACTTCAAAAATGATTCCCAAACAGTCTTAAACTCTTAGGAATCATGGGGCAAAGTCCTCAACTCATTTGTGAACTTTTAGAAATGAGAAAATATCCTTTAATCTCGGTTTAGTTTTATCAAAAATACTTTCTTGAAAATCCGTAAAACTAAGCGTCTTGCCCCCGGTCTCCGTTTTGGACACCACCGACTTTCAGAAGACAAAATATTTTATTTCATGACTTTAAAACCATTTCAAAACTCAAGTTTTTGTCGGCATCACGGGGTAGGCGAAAACAGGTTTTTCACTTAAAGACCAAATAGATTCAAACGCAAGTCTTATGAAAAATCCGTTTTCGGGGAAACAAACCGAAAAACCAACGGAAAACCAAAACATATTTTCAGATCTATATCTAATACGTTAATGATACACAGATAGTGTCACGTTGTTTCATTTTAACTTATCAATTAGGTGCATTTCTGTTTCATAATCACCTATCAATCAGTTATCTTGACTGATGTGAATTGTTGTGATGATTCAAATAGGTTTCCTCACCCATTTATTGTATACAATATTAGTATGAAATATAACACCATACTTATTTAGACGCGTTTTCTGAATTCATTAAAATAAAATTTTAAACGATAGTTTATGTACAATATATGATTCGAATAGTGTCAATGAGTGTAATTATAAGCATACGGTTGAAGAATGTATTATATAGTGTTGGGTTAGGCACAATTTGGTATAAAAGTTGACTTGGTAATGGTTGATGTGCATGAAGTGTTCAACTTGGAGACAACTTTGAATTGGTTAAAAAGAGGCCAAATATTGTTGCCATACAAATCACATGGGATGGTTAAAAGAAAAATGGGAGATACCAAGTTGATTTTGTATTCCAAGTTAGGGGGGCTAGTTTGGTTAGGAGCTTGAAAAATGAAGTAGCCAAATGAGACTTAAATGGTAGTTAGGTGGCAAGCCATTTTTGAATTGTTTGGTCACAAAATGCCTATAAATAAGAGGCAATTGAAATGGATGAATACACACCCAAATGAGAGCAAGAAGAGAGATGTGAGAAGTTGTAAGGGTGACCGGCACTGAGTGCAGATTGCACCGAGAAGAGAAAAGTGAGGGTGTTGTGTGTCATGAGAGAAGTAAGGGTGTTGTGTGCGCCGATGTAATACATCTCTATCTATTGAATGATATTTGTGTGTCCATGGACGTAAGCCAAAGTTGTGGCTGAATCACGTTAAATATTGTGTGTTATGTGTGTAGGTAAAGGCCGGGTGCTGACGATCCTGGACGGGATTAATTCCTAAGTGTGAGTTGGGAGTTAATTCCTAACAATTGGTATCAGAGCTTCGTGGGGGAGTAGTTGTGGCTAGGTGGTGTGAGTGTGCATAAAAAAATAAAAATAAAGCATAGAGGTGTGAAAAAAAAAAAAAGAGGTGGAGCATGAAAATAAAAAACAATGGAGTGAGGAGATAAAGATGTTTAAAGATTAAAAAAAAATTGAAGTGGTTGCAGAGGAGACGCGATGTAGCAGAAGAAGTGATGGCGCAATGAAGCACGGTGAATCATGATGCGCGGGCAGCGGGAACTAGCCGTTAGCGTGCGGGCAACGGGAGAAGGACGGTGACGCACGAGCAACGGGAGTTGGCTGGTGGCGCGATGTAGATGATGAAGTGATCGTGTAGAAGCGGTGAAGAAGGTGATAAAGAAGAAGATGTTGACGAAGATCCGGTTGACGCATGGAGGCACGACGCACAATTGCGTGGTGGAGAGTGCGTAGTTGTGGTGGCTCGCTGGTGGCTTGCAGACATTGGATTTGTCAAGAGGATGAAGGAGCATGCTTAAAAGAAAGAAAAAATTGAACTTGAGGAGAGAAAGATAAGTGTTGAGAAAGACGAAAGAAAAAAAAGGAAAAAAAAAAAGAAAAAGAAGAAGATGATATTGGGAGCTGTGATGCTTGCACCTTGGTGGAAGAATTCACGGTTTCTACAATAACTTCTAATCTTGTGGTAATATTGAAGGTTTCCTATTCACAGGACTAAATCTTTTAATAATCTCCAGTACATTAGATTTAAAAGAGTTTTTTTATTTTATTTTATTTGTACCATAAAATTTACATCTTCTGAAATCCTGCATCAAGTGTGAGTGAGGTTTGTGGTCTGAAACCTAAAATGTTTTCAGCTACCTTTTCAGCAGTCTCTTTAGGTATGTATTTGTGTATTGATACTGTTTGGCACAGAAGTTTGGACTAGTTTACTGGTGTATGAATTTCATTGTCAAGGAGCTTAATCATATATATTTTTATATAAATAGATAGAAAAAGGATGTCACATTTTTATATAAGTTGATAGAAAGTAGATGGGTAGGTATAGAGACAAACAATGGATGGATTGATGGATAAACAGATGTGTGTAAAATGTGGCAATTAGGTTGAGCAGTGCTAGAGTTCAATGTTGGTGGACACCAGATACAATTCAAGCCTAGTTAGGTGCAGTTGGAATTCATGTATACTGAATACACTTTAGTTGTATTCTTCAGCCTGAATCAGTGAATTACAAGAGCATTAGTGCAGATATTGGCACCAAACTTTGTTGTAAGGTCCGGTTCATAACGCTTTTAAAATGTGTTGATACCATTATGTAGAATCAGTCTGTTACGACGTTATCGCGACTGCAAGCGATACTATGATTGCAAACCATGATTGACATATATAGCGCAAACATTACGCCATTAGAAATATGTGTGTGGCCACTGTGTGTCGAGAGAGCGATGTTGCAGAACGTTCATACTTTGATTTGGTCATTGCAAATATTTTACAAAACCACCGCTAGACCGGTAGCCTAGCAATATCCGTCTCCTTTCTTCAAAATAGAAGGTAGAAGTTTGACGTCTCCCCAAGAGCACGGGGAGACGTCAAACTTACAAACCAAAATTACAAACCAAACCAGCAAACTTGGATTAAAAATACATAACAACACGCTTGGTAAAAAGGTTTCTTGACCATATCATGAGCTTTATAACTAGCTTCATTGTTGACCCTTCATCACAATCCCTTCAAGAATTCCATCAGTACCAAAATTACCAGAAACTTTGTGAGGATCTACTGGACCTGGCAGCTGAAAAGAGATGGAGAAGTGGCCCGGTGGATAGAGATTCTGAGATTGCAAATCGAACATTTGGGAATACCTGCATACTATTTTTTCGCCCGTCGTAGTCACTCCCCTTATCAACACTTTGCCCTCATCTTCAACCTCACAACAAAATTCTCCTGCAATCAAGAAAGCATATAGCAGTGGCTATCAATGGGTAGTGAAAAGGAGATCGGAATACATATTACATACAGAACTGAAATCCATAACAGAAAGGAGTTTAGAGTGGTTTGAAGAGCAACCTTGAAAATAGATAGAGAGGTCACTCATTCGTAGCAGAAGGCGTGCACTCACTCATATCTCAACACGCTTGGGGGTTGGAGAGGAGGAACTGATGTTATTTCTATAATTTGACTTCAACTGTACGTAGTAATAGTAATCTTTCTGAAATCATTCTATACAATAAAGTGAGGAAAATGGCTGACTCACTCCGGTCTTTGTAAGACTAATGTAGTGTACTGATATAAAAAATCGATTGAAAAATGAAATTATTTAGTAATACACATTGAATGCTGAGGTATCGCCTTGAATATCTGCTAAATTTTATATTTTTAGATACTTTTTCAGAACTATTGTTGATACTTAGTAGCAGTTGCGGAGATCCTCGTACATGATGAATAATTGAATTCCAATTGTAATATGACTAGATAGTTATACCGGCGCACATGGGGTAGCGAGGGGTTCGAGCCTCCTAGGAGACATTGTGGGTGTGGTCTGTGACTCTTGCCTCCCAGAAGGGACACGCGGAACAGGTAGGAATCCTCACTTTCCCCTATGTCAATAGGTCCAAGTTGCCCCATTGTTGCACTCCCCGTGAGCGCATATCCACTCTTGGTTGCACTTAGTATGTCTTCCAAACTCTTCCACAGTTGGTTGAGAAGGGAGAAATATCATACGCGGCTCAAGTTGCTCCACCAGCATGGTGTTCTCTTCAGTTGGCAACGGAGCTATATCACTGTGTGCCGTGGGTAAACCATTACAAGGTAGGTTGCTGATAGGTTCGACAACATGTACATGATTCAGACCATTTTGGGGCTCAGGAAAGTCCTTCAAGTGATATGGCATCTCTCCATTAGATTCAAATCCCCGAACTGCCACGTTGTGCAGCCTTGCACCTTCTCTATCCAAAAGGAAATCGTCTAGTCCGACTTAAGGTAAAAGATTTCGGGGTTGTTAATGAATACAATGTTATGGAAGATTTTGTACCGGTTTTCGAATATTGAATGGGGATGAAGTGCAGGCGGAAATAGATCAGGAAACTAAGGGTAAGCGGAAAAAATGGAGTCTTGCATCGGGGCAGGGAGATTCCCTTGAAAGAACTGGTTCAACCAAGGTAGTTTCACTACTACAGATTGGTCTGCCTTTCTCAGTACATAATAGTGTCTCCTCTCTACTTCCAGTGTTTCCATGCAAGTTGCTCGCAAGTATATGGTGGAAAACCTTCTGCAAGTCGTTGCAGAATGGATTTTTGAGTCCCTTCACCTCTGAGATCAGGCCCAAAGTAGATACCCATGATAAAATATAGTAGGAATCGCTTGGCATCCACCCACTTGATGCAATGTCTGATGTAGGCGTTACATCAAAGAGGGATTCTATGGCCCGAGGTGAACTTTCCATTAAATTTGTTGAGACAGTAGCTCAAAATCTGCAAGAGATATTAACACTTTCATGTAAGAACGGAATATAGCTTTTATAGACGATGAACTTACAACTCAACAAAAACACAAATACCAACACTTTGGCAGAAAGCACAGAAGTAACGGATAAGATCAAATAATTCAACCAGGAATAGGTGCAACTGTAGAGTGTCTCTTAGCTTTGGGTAATAACAATCTACTTGTAAAAATGGAACGATTTTGATGTGAGGCAGTTACAAAAAAACTGGTATAATGCAGTTCACAGTGCAATAACAGTAGGAGCCACAAAATTAGAAATTAATAGGATATGAACTATGTTCTAATCGAGTTCCACGTGTGGGGAAAAAAATTACTGCACGAATACAAAGAATGCACAAGAAAAAACATTGATTCTATCTTCTGAAGTTTTTTTTTTCACATTTTACGAGGACTGCATACTGACGCCTAACAGAATAGAGATTATTCTGCAGGCTAGTGCAATAGGTACTTTGCAAGGAAAAACAGGAGATTTTCGACCCAAAATTCAGAGAACACTCTGGAATTTAATAAAATTGTTTATAATCAAGAATAATGAAAATCAACCCACAAACCGGGTTTAAATAGCTGAAAATCGACCATTAATAGGATTTTTACCAAAAATAGCAAAACCCTAAAAGTATTACCAAAACAAAATACGGAAAGAAATCAAAAGATTGCCAAAAATCTGGCCCAAATCGGGTTCAGAATCATTTCCTAATCAACAAATAAAAGATTACCATAAATAGCAAAAATTAACTAAATATAAAGACTTGAAAAGGAAAACAACGGATTTAGGGCTCGAAACGATGTGCACCCAGCGGGGCTAGGTGGCCATGACGTGCGCGCCGAGATTTGTTTTCCGAATTGGGGTCACGGGCGCGAATCGGACACTTGTAGCTTCAGTTATGGCCAAAAAACCGACACGTGCACGGAAACTGCCCCAATTAGGCTAGGTCACGATTTTTGCCATCCTTGCACTGATCCTCTCGCTCCAGGTAATCCAGCGCCATCAATGAGCAATCTGACAGCTAGACATCGTCTGACTCGGATCCCCCTGCATCAGTCACCCCGGGTTGGAAAGAACTCGTCCTCGAGTTCATGGCAGCATCAACAGAATCCGCAAAACAAGGAGTCATGTGTTTCACATTAAAGACATCAGAAGTCTTCAAGTGACTAGGGAGACGTAACCTGTATGCGTTGTCATTAATCTTCTGCAATATCTCACAGGGTCCAATCTTCCGCTCCTTAAGCTTATTATACTCGCCAACAGGGAAACGATCACGAGTGAATACAGCCCAAACAAAATCACCAACATCAAAAAGGTCGTTTGGCGGCAGTCCAGGAGGAAGGTCTTCTGACATCAAATCAGAGAATTCCGAAAGCAGCTGCTGGACCTCCGTGGGTAATTCTGGAACCTCACCTACTGCACTATTTCCACAAGGCAGTAAAGCATAGACTACATTTTCACGCTTAACCAAAAACCTGGACATAGAAAGCAGATTGTTACTATTGACAACCTGGGCGGGATTGGGTCCTTCCCGACGAGGTGCCAACACAATTTTTTTTCCTCTGATGCTAAGGGAATATGTATTCTTCCGTCCGTCATGTACCACACTTCGATCATACTGCCAAGGTCTGCTTAACAGTATATGACACGCATCCATGGACACTACATCACACCAAACATTATCGAAATATTTCTTGCCAACAGAAAAAGACACTAAGCATCGTCTATCTACTGTTACCTCACTGCCTTTATTCAGCCATGACAGTTTGTATGGTTTGGGGTGACAATCTGTCTTCAACTGCAATTTCTGGACAGCGTCTTCAGAGACTACGTTCTCGCAACTACCACTATCAATAATCATCTTGCAGACTTTATCGGCCACGGTGCAGGTTGTGTGGAAAATATTGGTTCTCAACTAATCATCTTCGGAATCGCCTCTGGGAGTCAGGAGGCTCTTACGAATGACCAGAGTTTCATGGCCGTCTCCATACAACACATCCTCATCTCCTTCCTCGTCATACACTGGCTCATCATACCATACCTCAGGCTTGGCTTCCACTCATCCCTCAAGCAATAGATTTTTGCCCATCTGACTAGCAGGCTTCCTGCACTGGGTTGCTATATGCCCCTGTTCACCACATCGAAAACACTTAATAGTAGGGTTAGGATTACCCTTTGGTGGCTGCTGGGGAGGATGGGATTCTTGAGGGTGAGATGGCCTATTGCTTTGGTCGTTCCTGATGACGGGTCCTCTATTCTGCTATTTCTCTACAGCAAGGGTACGCTGGTAGGCTTCCGAAACTGTCCACAGCGAGTGAAGGCTGAGGGCATCCTGCAGAGGTTGTCGTAAACCCCCCAAATATCGCGCCACCATCTGTTCTTCTATCTCAGTCAGATCATTCCGAGCGATCAACTGATAGAACTCCTCCGTATAATCTTTCACCGATCTCATCCCTTGACTCAACGAATGAAGTCGTTGAAACAGGGTTTGAGTATAGCTAAAGAGAAGGAAGTGACTCTTTATCTTCTTCTTCATCTTCTCCCAATCAGTGATCTTGGCCTTGCCCTGCCTGTTTCTTGAACGTTTCAACATCTCCCACCACGCAGATGCTCTACCCTTGAGTTTGATGGCCACCAATTTCACTTTGACACGGTCCGGGACCTCTTTATAATAAAAAATTCGTTCTACTTCATTCAACCAATCAATAAAGCAATCGGCTTGTAACGTACCAGAAAACTCGGGCATGTCTACTTTGAAGCCGAGATCTCCATGACGGTACAATCGATTGTGATACGGATTTTCGAAGGTGGAATTGTCGGTATCAGAATCTTCCACATCATGATTACCGATTTCCTGCGCCGCCAGACGCTGGGTTAACTCTGCCACTTGCCTCTGCAAATCCTCAATCATAACATCCTGAATGTTACGATCATGGTGCGGGACTTCCTCAATCGGAACCTGCCCACGACGACCACCACGATCACGACCACGATAATTAGTCATCGAAAACTGATGAAAATACCGCCTCAGGAAGATGCTGAGCTCTGATACCAATTGACGTCGAACAAAATAGAGATTATTCTGCAGGCTAGTGCAATAGGTACTTTGCAAGGAAAAACAGGAGAATTTCGATCCAAAATTCAGAGAACACTCTGGAATTTAATAAAATTGTTTATAATCAAGAATAATGAAAAATAATCCACAAGCCGGGTTTAAATAGCTGAAAATTGACCATTAATAGGATTTTTACCAAAAATAGCAAAACCCTAAAAGTCTTACCAAAACAAAATACGGAAAGAAATCAAAAGATTACCAAAAATCTGGCCCAAATCGGGTTCAGAATTATTTCCTAATCAACAAATAAAAGATTACCATAAATAACAAAAATGAACTAAATATAAAGACTTGAAAAGGAAAACAACGGATTTAGGGCTCGAAATGATGTGCACCCAGCGGGGCTAGGTGGTCATAACGTGCGCGCCGAGATTTGTTTTCCGAATTGGGGTCACGGGTGCGAATCGGATACTTGTAGCTTTAGTTATGACCAAAAAACTGACACGTGCACGGAAACTGCCCCAATTAGGCTAGATCACGATTTTTTGTCATCCTTGCGTTGATCCTCCCGCTCCACGTAATCCAGTGCCATCAATGAACAATTTGACAGCTCGACATCGTCTGACTCGGATCCCCCTACATCACATACCACGTTCACTTGAACTTTGAATGTTGATTCTTCAAAGCGTTTATGATCTAAATTGCTTACAGAAGTATAAAAGGATGATAAAAGTTGGGGATTCTTAAGAATTACCATAACTTTGAATAGTCATCCTACTTGAGGCTTGCAGATAGCCACATACAGACAACTTAATAGATTACGTGTATGTATCCACACCCACATATATTGTAAGTTGTAGAAAAAAGTAAACCTTGAACTATCAAGTTTTGCATATAGCTCCTAATAGGACGGAGAACCACTCCCGAGCTATAGAAAAATGTCTAATTTAGTCCATGACATCAATTTTCCATTACTCAGTGATGAGAAATTAATAATGAGTCCTATATTTTGGTTCAAATTCCAAAAAAGTGAAAGAAAAAGGTATGAAATGTGAAAGATGGCCACTAGTTAAGTATTACTCTTTGTTTTCATGTTTTCTTCTCCATTTGAAGATCATATATACATATGTCGCGTATATATATATATATATATATATATATATATATATATATTTCCTGCATATTATTTGCTATTGCTTGGCGTTCGTATCCTAGAGACAACTATATCAACTGTTAGTTCAGGAGCCTTCCTGTTCATTTTAGGAGTCATTGACAAGGAATTCAGTAATCTCAAAGTCTTGAGGTGAATATAAAACTAGACGAATAAAGTAGCCATTTTTAACCCACGACGTAAGATTGCTGCCAATGTACGCAATTATCTTGACATTATCTTGCCCAGAACTGGTAATGTTTAGCTGCAACATGATGATATTTAACAATAATGGAAGTTCAGACGAAACAAAAAAAAAAGGTACTAATCAATAAAGAACAAAAGCTATAATATATCACAAGCCACTTGGAAATATGTAAATACAGAAAGCAACTATCACAACTCCAATAGACACCACTTTGACACAAGAATTTAACATTGGACCTGTAACAGTTGAGTGAAAGGAATTTTGGTAATCATCCAAGACTATGGTAGTCAAGAGTACCCAAAAGACCGAACTAGACCTCAAAAGGGAATGGACAGGTTTTGAATTTACCTACTCCTAACAAAATTTGAAATTAAACCAACTTCAACTGAATTTTAAATTTCAACTAGAAGTTAAGCATTTAAAACTAGTCATTGTGTAGAATATACAGCATGAGGAAATGAACAACAGATTTTTACGTGAAAAATCCGATTGGGGAATGTCATCAGCCTAGTCAAGGAATTCAAACCATTACTCGACGAAAAGTTTATAAACCTAGGTCTCGAGTTCCAATCCTCAAATCACCTAGGTATGTGTGACCAGATTCTTGCCATTGTTGCCAAAAGCTATTTTGATCCGCTCTTCATTTCGTGCTTGATCTCCATGACTAGTCATCCAATCTTCACATTATACAATGTTTAAAATTATCAAGTTAAAAAAGCCTACTTTGGAAAATCCGATTGGGAAATGTCATAGGCCTAGTCATTTTTGTGAGTAAGGTAAGAAATTCACACACATTACCTCCACTAAAGCTTAAACCCTTGTCATTCCATTTGCGAGTAAGGGCAGATACTGAATGACCATTACGCCTTTGGTAAATGAACCCTCATTTGGCGAGACCATAATGGTAAGAGTTACAAATACTTTTTATTTAAAGGCGTTGAAGCTTCGACTTCACTCTTTTCCTTAAAAAGAGAAAACTCATACTCTCTCCGTCCCAAATTATAGGTCCACTTTTTCTCTTTTCTTTGTCCCAAAATAAGTGTTCACTTTTGAAAAGTGAAATCACTTTATTTGGTCAATTTACCAATTTAACTTTCAACCATTCACTAACACTATAAACCATCACATCACTATGGTGGGACCATGTGTAAAGTTGATATTTTATTCACTAACACTACAATAAAAATCATCTTCTTAAAAAGTTGGTTTCCCCAAAATGGACCTATAATTTGAGACATTGGAAGTATAACTTAACTTAAACAACTTGAAACCATATTACGTACTGTTTTAGATGAAATTGGCAACTTAATTCGTATACATAACAACAATGAGGAAAACACCCGAGCTGATCTAAAACAATCTGATCAAGTTGAAAACTGTTTTGGGAATTGGATACAGATAAGCACAACAGTTTCAATAACTCAAAGTGGTAGTTTTTGATACATAATATTCTGCACCCAAGATACTGTATGTAATTATAATAGAAAACAAATATATTGTAATCAAATGACCAAAATATGAAATTGTTTCAGACACTTAACTAGAGCTTTGTCAAATTTGGTAATACACTCTAAAGTTAGAAAATTAAATGCTCACCAGACTTGGTCCTCATTCGGTCAATAAGACAGTCGATTTTGAAAATTATGAAGAAAAAAAAAAAAGTCATGGTAGACACAGATTAAAACCACATTATAGTGTTGGATAGTAAATTTATTAGCAGATAAAGCATAAAATATATGGAATAGATTTAGACATTTTAGTGCAAATATAATATCTGCAACATTTGGTTTTGGCAACAGGCATGACATTGCAGACACAGAACTTTTGTTTTTTCGGAAGGTAAAAACAATTTTGGTGATTATTATAAAGTACTAAAACAAAACTTAAGAATTCATGAAAATCCAATAGAAGTACAAAGAACCCAATTCTTTATAAACCAGTAAAGTTGTTTCAAATGGTAGTAAAAAAGAAAAGGAATCAAACAAAAATAGCATAACATTTCACTTCATCACAACAAATCTTGAGGTGAACAACAAAGGAATCAGAGGAACAAATTGATGGGTGCAAGATTTATGCAATGCATGTCAAATTTATGCTTCAGAAATCATAAATTTGACATGCATTGCATAAATTTATGGTTGAGCGAGGACCAAAAATATAGCCAATTTCCTTTCAATATATATATATATATATATATATATATATATATTATATAGCCATTTTGTCATGTATAATCAACTATAGAGAGAGAAAGTCACCATGCAATGTTGTAGTGGCAATTTGAGATTTTTTTTTTATTCATTGAATATATACTTCAACACATACACTGATATAGATATAACTATGCCTATTAAATTTTGTTTTTTACATTACCCACTATTTAGTTTTTAGCACACAAAAAACAAATATTACTCCCTCCCAATTTATATGTCCTCTCGGGAATTCAACTTTAAATGTCTTATTATATTGGAGTGGGTGAATGGTAATGTGATGATTTGTAATTAAATTTTTAATACTTGAATGTATAAAGGTCAATTCTCTTATATCAATGTAATGTATATTCTAATCTCATATAACTTAGAACCAGAGTATTTATTAATTGTTCTATTCTCTCGGAGCCATGGTGTTCTCTCTCTATTTATTATTTATTATTATTATTATTGAGTTTTCTCATCATCTTATTGTGAAAAAACGTGAACAAGAAAGTAAAATGGGTTAGTGCTCTCAGTACTCTTGAAGAAAAAATGTGTTCTGACCATTTCTTGTTGGATTAAATTTAACCTCTCTTTCTTTAGAATGGAACAGGAACAATGAATCTTAATGCCCAAGCCATATGAGAGTGGAAAAAGCTTTCCCATGTTCAAGGCAAGGATTCATGTATTGTTATAAACTATAAATAATAATGTTTATCAACATTGTGGAAAAATTCCAATTTCATTGCCTTTCTATATGGCTATGTTCCTCAAAATGAGTATACTCAATACTAACAAAAATAGGAAGTTACATATATAATCAAATACAAGTTGTGACAATTATGAAGTACGGATGAATACGGTGACACGATAAATTTTGCAAAAAATAGGACACGACATGCCTGAGACACGACTATAAAAAATAATATAAATCTATACAACTTATAAAAGTACAAGAATTTTTTTATTTTTTTATACAATTTTCATATTTTTTTAGCTATTAAAAATGTTTTTCATTCCACTAAAAGTGATTGTTTTAATAATTTTATTATATTATTAAGTCGTGAATTTTTTTTTAAAGTAGGGCGATTAACATAAATCCTCTATGGTTTCAAAATTTTAAGAAACACCCCCCTGGATTGTCATTTGGCCCCTGCACTTTTTAGAAGTTGCACATAGCCTATTTTAAGCCCAGGTTTCAGCGTTTTAACGTAAACCTCTTATGGTTTTAATTTTTTGACCCTAAAACTACATTGTTTTGAGACCGAAAGGGAGTCGGTAATTTTTTTTAAAATAAGTGAAGACAATATGACATCTCATGGGATATTTGTTAAAAAATATTGGAATCATAGAGAATTTTATATTAATAGCTTTTAAAGTATTGACATTCCAATCATTGGTTTTGTGTCTCATCAAAACTATTAAAAGTTTAGGACCTTTTACACTTTTATGGTTACATATCTCAATAGTATAATTTGTGGGAATTTGCAGTAACACCTTCTAAGATTGGGTCAATTGCACTTAGTGGTTAATCAATATTTTTTTTAATAAAGACACCCTTTAAAGTTTGTAAAGTGTTGTAATTACACCCCTTAGAAGTATGAAATGACTTAAACACCCTTGATTATAGTAATTTACAAGCAAAATGTCTAAATTACTTTCATTCCCTTAAATTCCACTCTACTCACTATACCAATCTTAATTTATTTTTATTATTTATATTTTAATGAATATTTATTTTTTTATACAAATTTTCATTTTTATTTACTAAATAATAATAGCTATCCATTTACTTAACATTTATATTAAATGTTACACACGAAATGTATTAAATATTACCAAATTCAATTAAAAAATACTTACACCAATTAATACGAGAAAAAAAAAAATCAACTTCCCACAAAATATATTAATTATTACAAAATCTTACTAAACTATATACTACTTAAAATACCAAAGTCATATTTATTTTTTCTATAAACTTTTTTTTTTTTGTTTAATCTTGTTATGTATTTACATAATTATACCTATTTATTTATTTTATATTGAAACTTAAATGTTACACAACTCTTTCGACATTTCCACTAAAATTAGTAACTATTTAATGAAATAATTAAATTGTCAAATTCCACTAAAATTGTTGATTTGTTATAGTATTTAAATAAGTAACAAGATTAAACACACACCAAAAAAAGTTTATGTAAGTGTTAATTTTTGCTCAAACACTCGAATGACTTTATTGAGGCTCAAATGTCATATTTATATAAGAATGAATGGGTCTTGGCCCATCATGATTAGGATCATATCCCTTTATTATAAGGATTTGATTTCATTTTACAACTTCAATTCATTATCTAATCAAATCTTCAACTTTAGCCCTAAGTTTGAATGACTTCCAGGCCTAAGCCAATTGAGCTTAATTGACGACCAATTATAAGCCTTTCTTAATGGGTTTCCATTCTTTCTTCAATGGGCTTAAATCCGCTTGTCACTTGGGTAATTATTGTTGGGCCTTCACTTTGATGGACCACAAACTTGATTAGGGTAAGGTTTCAAAGACAGAGGATGGAAGTGATGGTCGGGGATTGGTGGGAGAGCAAAAAGGTCCTTTTACATCTTTTGAGTAGGGCAAAAATATATTTTCAGTAATTGATGGGGGTAACATAGTCATTTCTCATTAAAAAATGTGCTGACATCATCCTTGATGAGCATTGACCTTGCCGGAATTATGTTAGAGGCGGAAAAGTGATATAGAAAATCAAATTAGAAGGGGTGAAACTGTTATTATCTGAACTAGAAAAGGTTAAACTATAATAAATCTAAACAATAGGGGTTAAACTATAATTAACTCAAAATAAAAATGAATTTGGTGTTTTAAGTAGTATACAGTTTAGTGAGATTTTGTAATAATTAATATATTTTGTGGAAAATTGAAAAGAATTTTGTATTAGTTGGTATAAGTATAATATAATTGAATTTGGTAATATTTAATACATTTCATATGTAACATTTAATATAAATATCAGCGCATATGTGTTGTAAGGCTAAATAAAAAAATACTTAAAACATAAATAACAAGAGTAAATTATAAAGTGGGTGAAATGTAGAGTTTAAATAATGAAAATAAGTTAGACATTTTGCAAAACATAAATAATAAAGAGTAAATTAAAGTGGGTTAAGTGTAGAGTTTAAAGAATGAGAACAATTTAGACATTTTATATGTAAATTAAGAATCTCATTTCATGCTTTGAAGATGGTGTCATTACAACATTTTACAAACCTTACTGAGGTGGCAGTGCAAATTACCCTATAATTTAGTATATAAAATAAAATAATTTTTTATAGCTATATTTAGAATTCGCATATAAATCACATCTCCTACTATAAAATCATATCTCCGAAACAGAAACCCTAGATCTCTCGCCTCTCTCTTCCAGCTCTCGTTACTTTCTCTGTCGCTCTACAAACCCTCTTACTTTCTCTGTCGCTCTACAAACCCTCTCTCATCAAGAACCCTAGAGCTACAGAACACACCCTGCGATTTCCCCATTTTTCATCTTCCTAGGTAAGTTCTCTCTCCCCCCTCCAATTTCTTGGTTCTTTCTCTGTTGGCTACTTAAAGATTTGTATATATTTACCTGTGTAATTGTATATGTATATGTGTAGATTTGTTCGAGTTTGTATAGATCTGGTGTTCTAAACGAAGTTTACATCGAATGTGATTTGAGAGGGATTATTTGTACCTATTTAAATATTTTTCAGTTTAAACAAGGGTAGATTTGCTTAAGTATGTATGATCTAGCTTTGAATGTGGCTGCTGAGGTCACAGGTTATGTGATTTGAGAGGGATTATTTTTACGTATTTAAATCTTTTCATGTCTATAACTGTGTAATAATGTTTGCGATAAACTATCATACTATAATTAACCAATAATGTATAAATATTACAAATATATTTATAAAGAATTGTTTTCTATTTTTCTGATTTTTTTTATCACATGCCATTTTATTGAAAGATTCCCTTGTGCTCTTAAATATTTTCATGAAAAAATTTCTTAGATTTTTAGTAGATTGAAAAATGGCTTTGATAATTTTTTATAATCATGAGTGTTAGTTTATTTTCATGAAAATAACTACCTATCTATTGAATAATTATTCGTTTGGTGTATTTTTATTTATTTATTTCCTTTTTTTATTTCATATCTATATATATATAAAGGAACTAGATCTTGTTTGGTTGTCCCTATTTTAGATTGACATGTCTATCTTAAGTCATAAAATAAAAATGCTTTAGCTACTAATATCTATGTCTCAAATATTATTTATCTTTCCATAATTTCTAGGTTTTCTTATTGGGAAGAGAAGAGGAAGAAAACTTACGGAATGAGCTGTGACGGAAAAAAATAGGTACATTTTTTGTGCAATTATGTTTCGTTAGTTGTTGAATCTTTATTATGTGCACTTTCTTTTTCATTTTTTTGAGAAGGGCCTAGTTCCTCCTTTTGTTCTAGCTTTATATCAACAAACTCTAGAATGCCATTTAAAGTGACCCCACCATATATTCCTAAATCATGTATTTAAAACGAATAGGGTAAGACATGAGATCATTAGTGTGAACCAAGTAATAAAGTGAAATTTATTGTACTCTAGAATGCCATTTTGGTCACTGTTAATGTGTTGTTTATAGATCTTCTCTTGCATTGATACATGTATAATATGTAATTGGAAGCTGATAACTTTAATTTAATGACTATGTATATGACAGACATATATGGGGCGATGGAGACAATTCTCCCAGAACCGAGTGCGAAGCCTTATGTCGCAAGCACAGTGGCTAGCAATATACTGCATGGAGCACTGAGCACAGTGGCTAGCAATATACTGCAAGGAAAACAAAGATCTGATGAAGTCCGACAAGCCAAATCAATATGGAATCATTTGGAACTTTACTCAACTTCATAGTTAGATAAAAATAATTGGTTTTATTGTTGCCCACACAAAGAAAGTACGATCCCGAGTTTCCAGAAGTTACCAGATTTATCGTGGGAAGATGTTGAAGAACTATACCAGCTTATAGCATCAGATAGCAAAACACAGGGGGCATTTGGGTTCTATGCGTGACGTGCCTTCTATAATCATCCGAAACCCTACTGGGAGAGGGGGAGTTAGAGGTGGGTCCCAAAACTGTAATACAATTGCAATTGTGTGCACTGTGTGATTAAATGGGATATTGGGTAGTTCTTTTTTCTTTTTCTTTTCTTTTTTCCTGGAAATTGTGATGACAGTTATTTAGAATATCTAATTTTCTAATTACACAAGGATTATTTTCTACTTCAATTTTTCTAATTTGAATTGCTTATCTTTGTATTGATAGGTGAAGGGAGGGTAATGAATTTGATGTTGCCTAATTGATGCTTAGATTAGCTAATCTATAATAGGAGGTTTAGGTTTTTTGAGCAACTCTTATCTTGGGTGCATCATTTGAAGTAAAAGAAAGAATGATTAAACCTGCTGCCAGGCCTGCATAAATAGATTGAGGCCTTTCCCTCTATAGAGTAGTTAACCTCGTCACTAAGGGCACCAGTTAGATATAATCCTGAGCTTGAGAAAAAGTCCTTGATACTGACTGGGTCTTCTACGTTTCACGAGCAATGCAGACAATGTTTCACACGTTGCCTTCATTTGTTCCATTTTTTAAGGAATGTTTTTAAAATATAAAATGACTAAAACAACCATTTCACATTTCAAGTAAACAAATCACTCTCACCATGTGTCACCAACTTTTACTATCTCCACTACCATCACCTTCTGCCGCCCGCCAGCATCTCCATTGTTTACCACTATTATTTCTGTTACCTTTCACCATTTTTTTATATAAAAAACTTACGAAGTAATATTATTTGATTAAAATTAACATTACAACAAATAAGGCTTTTAGGAACAGTCCATTAGTGACTGTCCTAAAAACCGTCACTAAAGGGCCTATTTTTAGGCACAGTCACCCCATAGGGTTCCCCAACTAAAGGAATTGGTCATTCTAGATAAATTCCCCAATGCCAGAGCCGTATTCGATGAAAGTCGTATGTACGGCTTGAAGGGAGATCTTTCATGTATTTCGAGATCCGATTGAAACTTTAGCATGGACTCATGAACGGACACCTTTGGCCTTGATTTTTGCCCTATCACTAATGGGCTACTCCTGATTCGAAGCACCCCTTCCTTGTACTGAAAGGCTAGAGAAGGGGTTCCGAAGCTTTCCAAGCCATGGTTAGTATGAGCAACACCCAAGCTCCTCCTTCTGTACTGATTGAGGAATAAGCTCCTGTCAATTCCATCGACAAGGGAAAAGGCATGGGGATCACAATCAAGTCACTTATCCTTACTTTTACGACATGCCATTGGGAAATATCATGAGTGACCATTGAACCTTCCGAGCGTGAGCGGGCGGGGAGCTTACACAAGTAAGTGAAGAACCCGTATGGTCTTTCTTCAGTGTGGCCCACACACGGCTAGGTGGTTAAGGGGAGACTTCATAATTTAATTCTAACAAGCGTGGCATTGCTGAATTCTTCTAATCAATAGAACATGAAGAGAAGTCCGCCATAACGAAAGACTACCAAAAGTCGCGACCACAAAGATATGCGTTTTGATCAATCCTTTTTTGAAAAGAATTTTTGGGACCACAAAGATACGCATATTGATTCGATCTCTTGATCACCCATTTTTGGAAAAGCATTTTTGGGACACTAGATACAATCCAAGCATAGTAAGTTGTTTTCGCCCGCTTAAATCATTGAATTGCATGATCATTAGTGAAGATGATATGATTCCTGGATTCGTACATGGAACCATATTGTGGGTGATTCATTCATACAGGGTATCATATTTTTATTCGTGGAAAAAATAGTTGAATAAAAACAAGTAAAAATAAAAAATACAAGCTTGGAGTTCAAAAGCAGATTCCTAGCTTGGTCGTTTCCGTCAAGTAGGACCGGGAAAGAAGAAAAAACATCACATGAAAGATTGGTTTTTGTTAGTCAATAATGGTGGTTTCAATTTCGATTTTGATTTCTTAGAGTAAGAGTTATAGGTTTGATATGAAAATTGAACCACGGAGGTTAAATGAAATTTTCAATACCAAGACTTCTACCATCAATTGTATACAAAATTCAGAACAATCTTTGAACTCCTAGCTTGTATTTTTTATTTTTTCATATTTTTATTCAACAATTTTTTTCACGAACAAAAATATTTGTTTCCTCTTAAATTGGCTAGGTCAGTCGATTATTGTGATTCGTATGTGGCTCGGCTCTAGAGGTTGTCGGAAAGCAAATATAGTCTACTTTATTTTGACTTCTACAGGCGCACGTGAGAGAGAAAAAATGGAACTCTCACTTGGGGTTCTTTTCGGTGCCTCAATGAAGAGGACTTTCAACAGTTGGGAATGTAATATTGGAAAACACAGATTATACACAAACAATCGATATGTTTGAACGAAAAGTGTTGAATGTAGAATGAAAGTAAACAAAATAATAACTTGAATAAAGAACTTGAATTTAAAGAAAAACTTTTGAGCTTGAATCGAAATAACTTGAATAATTGAAATTGCAATGCCGAATTTAAAATAAAGACTTGAAGAAAATAAATGGTGCTTGAATTGAAATTACGAGACTTGATTAAACTAAAGACTTTGGAAGGAATTAAAATAAAAACGAGAGTTTTGGAAATTAAAATGACAATTGAAGTAATTGTAGTGTTTGATTGATTGGTGTGAGACCATTTGCCAAGAGGTCTTTATTTATAGTTTACAAAAGTCAACAAACTTCCTAAAAACTTACATCAGTTGCAACAAACTTTATCTAAATTCAAAATTTAAACATTAGAGCATAATACAAAATTGAACTTCAATTCATATCTTTTTATCCCGCACTGATGAAGTTCCCTCCTGATTTGTGTTTTATCTCCAACTTCCATCTCTGAGTTTGTTTTGAACACAACTCCTTTGACTTATCCTTTTATTCAAAGGATAAATATTTCCTCTTTTGAATTTCTTAACTGATAATCATGTATCCAAAACACATCACTCTCCTTGCCCAACTCACTTTCCTTCCTTTCGGCCCTTTTATCATTGAAATAATAATCAAGCATTTTCCATTTTTCAACTACTTAAAACATGTTGATGGGCCTCTCCATTTTCTCAAAATCATTGGCCCATCTTGGCCGATTTCATTTTCCTTTTGTTTCGGCCCACAACATTGCTCGAAACTTGTTCTTCTCTAACCCATTGATTTAAGTCCATTTCACTTTCTCTCTTTGCCACGTCATCTGCTAAATTGGGGTGTCAACAATGCTCCCTAATTTAAAAAAAAAAAAGTTTTGCCTCCCTTTTATTCTTTCGAATTATCAACTCCCCAATTTGTTCTTTAAACTCATCAATTGAGCAATACCAAGAATCCTACTGATTATCATTTAAGGTTTTGACAACCACTTCCCAAAATCTAGCCACCTTCATCCTTAATCATCTCCCACACTTAAACATTTATGCCTATATATATCTGTATTTGTTTGAGCCATTCCAAACAAGTCTTTTTCTCCTCTACAAAGCCCTAGTCGATTAAGCTTCAAACTCTTTTCTACCAAAAGACCAAACTATGGCTCCCAAAATCGACAAAACCGAGCTCCCATTAGAATCCCCAACTCCTAATTCCACTTCAAATGCAACCATAACACACAAACTCATTGACTCATTACCTCCTAATCGGCTATATCTTGACGATATTATTTCTCTACCTTTAGGTTCCTTTGGATTAGGGCCAACTTTTACTCAATATCCTCCAGTTGAGTTTGATCCTCATTACCTTTCGACCGAATCGCGTCTTCTACTTGTTCATGCCCTAAATCATCTTCAAAACAACACCAAAATCCCCGTCAATGTATGGAATCAGCATTCACTGACTGCCGATTAGATCAATTGGGTTAACCGGATGGCTTCTACAAAATCAACAATATGGAAGCAACAAGGAATTCATGATGTTATCCTTCTTAGCTGATCCACTATGTCGGCCTCCCAGGATCGGTCCTTTTTCTGCGTGACTTCCCACTTTTGGTCCTCTACTACAAATTCATTCCATTTCGAATGTGGGATGATGGGACCTATTCTGAGAGATGTTTGCTACCTCACTGGTCTGAAGACCACTGGAGAAGAGGTCAATTGCCTCATGGATACCCCCACCATTACTTTTGAATTTCCAGAGAAAACCAACGGTTCCAAATTGATGATGAACATGTTGCATTCCTCGTATGTTAGCTCAACAAATGTCTGCTATGTGTCCTAGCCATACAGGTCACGAAAGAACTCATACCCCTAGCCAAAGGACTAACTATTGGTCGTACTTATGCCTTGGCGTCCTTGGTTTTGGCCCATCTATACCGAGGTATGTATGACCTTCAGAACAGTAATTTTACTCGCACCGGTAGCCCATTATGGCTCCTCCATATGTGGTTTCAATTGTACTTCCCAGAACTCGCTCCATCAGTTAGGCTTTCCACTAATGATCCACTGATTTCCTTTACTTATGCACAAATACCCACTCCCACCTATTCTGTTTCTGAGTATTTTGATTTCTTTTTTACTAAATGCAAAAGTAGATCACTTATTCAATTCACGCCATTTCTGAACTGTAAAACTGCTCCTTTTTGGCTTTTCCAACCATCTGAGGCTTCATATGAATAAGAGAGGGAGGAATTTTACTCTTGCTGGGCCTCTTGTCTCCTCGGCAAAGATTTGCATTACAACTTTACAAAACCTGGTCCCCACTACAGCCGATCAGGAGTTGAACAATATAACTCTTTTCAATTTGCTCGACAGTTTGGCTTGACTCAATTAATCTCATTTCCCCCATACCTTTCTTTCAATCAGAATTTTCACCGTAGGGTGAGATTTGATGCTACAAAACAAGTTTTAGGGGTGACCAACAAATTCAATCATTTGAGATTTGGTTTTTTATTCAAGGAATTCACTGTCACTACAGCTGTCGATCCTTACTTCACTCAATGGTGGTCACAATACTGGGCTCAAACAACTGCTCTCCCTTAAGATTCACAAGTATGTTTTCACAAACTCTCCATCCTTGGTCCTTTAGATGCAATTTTAATGTTGTTTACCCATTTTACCTTACAGCAACAAGTTCATCAACAATCTGGCCCTAGCTCATCAGGACAAACCAAAGCTTTTCTTACCTCCAAGGTCCCATCAGCACCAACCAATCAAACCAGATCACAAGCTAAAAAAGGTATAAAACTTTCCCAATGGACTGTGATCTAATTAATTAATTTACTATGTTGATCTTTACTTCTTCTATTTAAGCTACTGATGCCAAGACTGTTGCTAAGAAATCCACCTCCCAATAAGTTGATTCTTATGAAATTCCAAAGCCCAATGTATTCATATTTTAACTTAATCTTTCCTCACTCTAATCAGCCTAACTTTATCTCAGCCGAAAAGAATCAAGAAAACCCCTTTGGGTCCCAAAGGTGCAAAACAATACTACGAGGGCCATGAAGTGGAGGTCCTTGGGTCTTCAGAAGATGAAATTGATCATACTCAACAAGCTCCAGTAAGAAACATTTTTCTTCTTTTAAAACAATATTGTTGTTTCTCCTTAAATTGTAAACTTACTATTGATTTCCATATAAAATAGGGTAATCCAAAACCAGAACCAATAGAAACATCCCTAGTGAATACAAACCAAAGCCCTTTTAAAGGCCCAAGCTCTTCAATTCCAGCATCCACTAACACTCCAATGTCTCCCTTTCAAGAAGCTACAGATCCAACGGGCAATTCATCATAAATTCAACAACCATCAGCAAGCCCATCAACAACTCAGCAGATTCCTCAAGCATCACCTCCTTCTTCTCCTCGAGCAGCCACCGATTGTCAGCATGAAGTTCCTTCAACAAAATTTGCTTTTTCAACACAACAGCATTCTGATACTCAATCTGGACAAGCGTTTAAAGTCTTAGCCAGTTTTGAATTTTCTACTGGCAGTTATGATGACCTGTTTAAGTCGTTTTTAGCCGAAGTCACCGAAGAAAGACCTTCTTATGAATCAACTATTGATTCTGTCTCCACCATAAAGGCATCTCTCAAGGCCCAACTCCTTTAACTCCTTAATTCTGATAGCAGGACTTGGCCAAGATTGGCCAATGATTTCAGGTCGTCCTTGCAAAAACTCCTTGCTTGCAGAAGCATCTCTGCCGATCTCAGAGCCACTGCTAGTGAGATTATGCCTAGACTCCCTTCTTTCACTACCTCTCTAACCTCTGCTTTCCAATTATTGGACTTCATTAATTTGAAGGAAAAGGCTAAATCAGCTTTGCAACAGGAAATCTTATCTTCTGCCCAAATTTACGCCGATAAGAGAAAAGAAGATGAAGCTTTGGCTCAAGAAAAGAAAACCTTGTTAGAAGCCTTAACCGAGGTAAATGCAAAACAACGTGGTGAGCTGTCATCTTAGCCAATTGGCCAAGGAAGCTGAGCAGGACGGAGAGAAGCATTGATCCCTTAGAATTGAACTCCAATATGTGGAAATCGAAAAAGGCATTTCCCTTGCCTCAATCTTAAGCGCACAAGGAATTTGGAACAATTTGAAGTCCCGTGTTTTAGAGATATAGGCCTTTTTCAGGCCCTTATGTTTTTTTCGTCCCATATTTGCTGTTTTGGATGTAGCTTTCAACAACAAACATTTTTTTTTGCAGAAATCAACCTTGTCTTTGAAGAAGCACGAACATGCTATACTTTGGATTTATTGTATTTATTCATCTTCGATTATGCCAAACAAATGACATAACTAAACTTTAAAAGAGAAATAGAGAAAAAACACAATAATTTAGGAGTCCATTTCCCCATTTTAGCACTTCTGTGACCTTGAAAGGACCCTCCCAAATTAGGAGTCCATTTCCCCATTTTCCTATTGATTTTTCCCAAAGGCAATGCCACTTTCTGAACCAAATCTTCTTCAGCAAATCCTTTAGGCTCAACCCTTTTATTATAGGCTCTCATCACCTTCTTCTTGTGAGCAACCAAATGATCAAGAACTTTCGATCTTGTATCTTCTACATCCTCCAACTCAGCCATCATTGCTTCATTGTAATCAGCAGGAATTAACTTGTGTTGCAAAGCTACCCTTGCTGATTTAATGTTCATCTCCATTAGCAACACAACATCATGACCAAAAGTCAGTTGGTAAGGAGTTGTGCCAGTGCTTGTCCTCTTTGAATTCTGTAAGCCCACAACGCTTCTTGAAAGGTATCATGCCACCCCTTAGGCTTCTCATCAATAATTTCTATCAACACTTTGTTAGAAGCCTCTGCCTGACCATTTTCTTGGGCGTAGTGTGGAGCAGAAGTCAGCATCTTTACTCCTTGGCTCTCAACATATTTCAACACCACATCTCCCCTAAAGGCTGATCCATTATGAACAATGATTGTTTCTAGCAAACCATATCTAGTAAAGTTATATTTTTTCAGAAAATTTATTACTGTAATTTGAGAGATTGATTTGTATGGCACAACCTCTACCCATTTTGTAAAATAATCAGTAGCTACAAAGATCCAATGATGTCCTTCTGATGAAGGAGGATTGATTTTACCAATTATATCCATAGCCATCCTCTGAAAGGCCATGGCGTGATAATCATCTGCATTTTAATTGCCAGAGTCCACTGGGTCGGTCCATGTTTTTGACAAGCCGCACAACCTCTGGCATATTCTATGCAATCTCTTTTGATATATGGCCAATGGTAACCATATCTTTTGATTAGCCATCTCATCTTGATTCCTGCTTGATGGGCTCCACAAATTCCTTCATGTACTTCAGCCATGATTTTAAGAGCCTCAGCCTTGCTGATGCACAACAACAACAACTCATCTTCTACACTCCTTTTGTATAGTTTTTTTATCAATCAGCACATACTGCATAGAAAGCCTTTTGATTTTCTTATCAGTTCTGGCACTTGGGTGTTTTAAGTACCTTGCAATGGGAGTTCTCCAGTCATCATCATCATCTAATCCTTCTAATTCAATGGAAAATGTTTCTACCATATCATTATTTCTTTCCTCTACTGAAGGTAAACTCCTCCTAGAAACTTTGACCAATCTCTCATTTAAGTCATCTGGGACTTTGATTCCTGATGCCAACTGAGCTAAATCATTCGCCTCTTTATTCATAGATCTTGGATGATACTCCAGTTTTACTAATGTAAATTTTTGAATCAGCTGAGTTGTCATTGAATGAAAAGGCCTCAAATGCCAACTTAGGCATTTAAAATCTTCAGTGATTTGATTAAGAACCAAGCTTGAATCTCCCATTATATGCACATCTTTTACTACTATTTCGAACAAAATTTTTAAGCCGATTATTAAGGTTTCATATTCAGCTTGGTTATTTGAGCACTTGAATCAAGAAAGAAAGAAAAAACTGTTATTATTCCGTTTGGTGAAATTATGACGATTCCAGCTCTAACTCCATTAGCGGTACTAGAACCATCAAATTTCAAAACCCACGGTACCATGAATAGTGCATCCATTTCTAACTCATCAGGGACAAATGGATCAATATCAGTAGAAGGATGAGTGGCCAAGAAATCGGCCAAAGCTCTTCCTTTCATTGACTTTTGTGGCAAATAAATAAGATAAACTCCATTAGAGTAAGAGCCCACTTGCTTATTCTACCTGTGATCAAGGGCCTG
Source organism: Cornus suecica (assembly GCA_963922005.1). Lineage (NCBI taxonomy): Eukaryota > Viridiplantae > Streptophyta > Magnoliopsida > Cornales > Cornaceae > Cornus > Cornus suecica. Next base: position 20,553,447 of record OY998247.1, on the reverse strand, counting down.
TACAATATATATTTAATCAAGTCAGTTTGACACACGATATACACATCAATAGGCATCATGTAGACCTTTAATTTCATTACTAAGATATATAAACTTAAACATAATTTTTCAATTGGCATATATTGGCCTTCAACAAGAGAAAGTGTTCAACTAAGATAATAAATTGCATGTTCTTTGCCGAACTCGTTATTCTGTGCTAGCATGCTGCCGATAGGTATAATTTCATCGACAACTTTTTCGTTGGGGGCATGATAACTGGTGGATTTGACAAGTAGTCCTTGATTTCATCAAAAGCCCTATGGTGTACTTCTTCCAATTTGAACTCTTCTTCTGACTTCAGCTTCAAAAGAGGTGAAAATGGGCGTGTCTTTCCAGCATAATTGGTGATGAAGCGCCTAAGAAAATTAACTTGGCTGAGGAACCTCAATAATTCTTTCTTACATCTCGACTACACTGCTGCCTTTATTGCTTTAACTTTATTCCTGTCAATTTCGATGCCTTGCTGATGTACAAAAATCCCAAAAAATTGTTTGCCGATACCCCAAATGCACATTTTGTTGGATTCATCTTCAACTTGTGTGATCTCATCCTTTCAAAAGTGACTTTAAAATGCTATAAATGTTGTTTTTTGGCCAAAGATTTAATAACCACGTCATCAATATATACCTCCATAAATCAGCCCAACATATCATGAAAAATCACATTCATAGCTCGCTGATAAGTTGCCCCCGCATTCTTCAATCCAAACGGCATGACGACCCATTCAAAAGTACCTATTGAACCTGGGCAGTGGAATACCGTTTTGGAGATGTCTTCCTCCGCAATATAAATCTAGTTGTACCCCGAATGACCATCCATAAAAGTCATGATCTGATGTTTGGCAGCCGCATCTATCAATTGATAGGCCACGGGCATGGGATACTCATCTTTGGGTGTCGTTGTATTCAAAATTTGAAAATCAACACATACCCTCAGCTTTCCATTTTTCTTGACGACTGGTACAATATTTGATATCCATTCGACATACCTTGTTGTTCGAATGAATCCAGCCCCAAGCAGTCTTTCGATTTCCTCTTTGACCTTCAATACCACTTTTGTCGACATCCTTCTAGAAGGCTGTTTGTAAGGTCTGAAGCCTTCCTTGATAGGTAACCGATGTTCAACCAGCTCTCTTGATAAACCCGAAATTTCTTAATAACTCTAAGCGAAACAATCTTTATACTGCCTAAGTAATTCAATAAGCTGATGTTGGAAATCAGCTTCAAGTAATGCACTAATATATATAGGCCGTGGGTCTTCTTTAGTGCCTAGATTAACCTCCAATAAAGGATCTTCCACCTCGGCCTTCACATCTTCCAATTTGGTAGGAGCAACTTCCAGATCCACCATTTGGATTGCATCCAGTTGATCTGTGTCCTCCCCTTCGACTTTGGCCATATTGGACGAATATAACTCTTCTAAGCGTTCCGCTCTAACCACTCTTTTCTCAGCCAGATACGCTTTTAATCGAATACAAGCGGCCCTAAAAGCCTGCTCATATTTTTCTTTCTTCTCTTTACTTAGCTTCATCATTAACAATAAGTTTAGCAGTAAAGGCCTGAGGCAAAAACATCCTCAGCCCACTTCCATCCTCCATTAACTCTGAAACATCTGAACTTGCCAACCTACGCCTGACAGTGGCCATTTTTGGCCTACCTTCTTTGTCGGTGCCTTCAAACTTGATCGGTACGCACCTTTCATCATAAAGTACTGCTTCACCCGAATACACCCTTGCTACAAAGGGTTTATTGTTCGCTTCACTCCCATCCCAAAATATGAGCATCTCTTGTATAAAGGACGGGATGCACATATTCAGATGTATCTAGTCCCGACCCAACAACATATTATAAGCAGTTGTTGAATCAACAATAAAAAAGGCCAAAACGGATGTTCGTCCCCCAACTGATACCTCTAAAGATCGAGATCGAGAATGCATTAGGCGTGGAGAGATCTCGGGTAGAGATGTGCCACAAGGGTGGTAAACAGATGATCTCCCACTTTGAGCTGACCTGCAAGTATCGTTACGAGCAGGGTTGGCGGGAATGCATATTAGAGCTTCAAAAGACTGAAAGGGACAGATACATCCCGACTATAGAGGATCTCGATCTTAGTATAGGAGTGGGGCCTCCGTATGATGATCCCGAGGCTGAACCTGAGGACCTGGCATTTGGCGAATTCCTTCAGGATCCCTTGCCAGCTCCGCCTTCTCATTCTGGCCTGGATGAGCCTCAAGAAACAGAAGGACAACCCCTCGGAACCAAAGGCTCAGGCGGGAATGAAGGTTCTGAACCGGTGGAGTAGGGTTCTTTACTTGGTGTTTTGTCTCTTTTGATGTTTTTCCCTTTTGTCTTTGTATCAGCCTTGGCCACTGGGGCCTTAACATAAATGAATTTATTCATTTACATTTGTTGGAGGACTTGTGTGATCCATAACTGTTTCTTTTGATACGATAATAAGAATTGGGATCCTGAATTATGACTTTGTAAGAATAATAATAAATACCAGATAATAATCGTCGGCATATAGATAGTTTGTAAAACCCGACCACTAGTGGGTCTGCGAAGATCTCTCGGGCACTTTGGGCCCATGGAGAAGATCCAACACTTATGTTTTGAAACTGATGTTTTGTAAAACCCGACCACTGATGGGTCTGTGAAGATCTCTCAGGCGCTTTGGGCCCGTGGAGAAGATTCAACACTTAGGTTCTGAAACTGATGTTTTGTAAAACCCGACCACTGTTGGGTCTGTGAAGATCTCTCGGGCGCTTTGGGCCCGTAGAGAAGATTCAACACTTAGGTTTTGAAACTGATTTTTGTAAAACCCGATCACTGGTGGGTCTGTGAAGATCTCTCGGGCGCTTTGGGCCTATGGAGAAGATTCAACACTTAGGTTTTGAAACTGATTTTTGTAAAACCCGACCACTGGTGGGTCTGTGAAGATCTCTCAGGCGCTTTGGGCCCATGGAGAAGATTCAACACTTAGGTTTTGAAACTGATTTTTGTAAAACCCGACCACTGGTGGGTCTGTGAAGATCTCTCGGGCGCTTTGGGCCCATGGAGAAGATTCAACACTTATTTTGAAACATATGTTTTGTAAAACCCGACCACTGGTAGGTCTGTGAAGATCTCTCGGGCGCTTTGGGCCCATGGAGAAGATCCAACAGTTAGGTTTTGAAATTGATTTTTGTAAAACCCGACCACTGGTGGATCTGTGAAGATCTCTCGGGCGCTTTGGGCCCATGGAGAAGATTCAACACTTAGGTTTTGAAACTGATTTTTGTAAAACCCGACCACTGGTGGGTCTGTGAAGATCTCTCGGGCGCTTTGGGCCCATGGAGAAGATTCAACACTTGGGTTTTGAAATTGATTTTATCATGGTGATTTTGATACTCGTGGCAATGATCGGGGAAAAATGGAGCTTCTATTGTAATCTTTTGGGCTCTAGTGGCCTTATTTTACAGCAGCCAAATCAAAGTATTTCTAGGGGTAATACCTCTTAAGTCGGGATGCATTCTGTGTGTTGGGCTCCCTTCTGTTATTAGAGTTTCTGAGTAATCGGTAGGCCCCTCGCCTTATCATTTCAGTGACGGTGTAGGGTCTTTCCCATGGCTCTTGGAGCTTACCCACGTGTCCAATCTTTCGTCTAAGGATCATGTCCCCGACTTGGAATCCTCTTATTTTCACCCTTCTATTGAAATGATTTCTGACCCGTTGTTGGTACGCTGCTAGTCTTATCCCGGCAGTTTCTCTCCGTTCCTCCAGCAGGTCGAGCTCGTGAGCCAAGCGCTGGTTATTTGTTGTCTCGTCCCAGGTCACTGATCTCAACGTCGGGACGGCATACTCCGTCGGGATTACGGCCTCTGCCCCATACGCCATGGCGAAGGGTGTCTCAACGGTTGGTTGTCGGGGAGTGGTTCTATATGACCATAAAACCTCTGGTAATTTGTCCAACCATACCCCTTTAGCCTTCTCAAGTTTCTTTGCCAGGGTGCTGAAGATGGAGCGATTGGTCCTTTCGGCTTGTCCATTGGCTTATGGGTATCCTACCGAGGAGGTATTCTGATTGATTCCATGCTCGGCCAGCGACCTGACCGGTTCACAGTCTAAATTTGTGCCATTGTCCATCATGATGGTCCGAGGCACCCGAACCTGCAGATGATGTGATTCCATATGAACTTGACTACGTGGTTGCCCTTTATAGAGGGATAGGTCTCGGCTTCAACCCGTATGGTGAAGTAGTCGGTGGCCAGGAGTACGTGGGTATTCGACCGGATGGCTTTTGGGAGTGGTCCGACTATGTCCATTCCCCACCGGGCAAAAGGATGCGGAACGATTGTCGGGTTCAGAAACTCCGGTGGTTGAAGTATAGCGTCACCATGCATCTGACAGGCTTTGCATTTACGAACATATTCCACTGCATCCCGGGACAGGTAGGGCCAAAAGTAACCCTGGGATAAGATTTTGTAGGCAAGTGACCGGGCTCCCGAGTGGTTTCCACATGCTCCATCGTGTATCTCTTGCATTACTGTCTCTGCCTCGGAAGGGGTTACGCACCTCAGATACAGACCCGAGAAAGATCTTCTGTAGAGCTGTCCCTGGATTACTGAGTATCTAGCTGACTTCATCCTGATTTTCCTTGCCTCTGCCTTATCAGTGGGTAACGTCCTGACACTTAAGTAGTCGATTATGAGGTCCATCCAACTAGGCTCTCGGGGAACTAGACATATCAGTTCGTCAGGCTCTCGAATGCTCGGTGTAGTGATGAAGTCGGTTAGTACTACTCGGGTCATATCCTCACCAGCTGCAGATGCCTGATTGGCTAAGTGATCAACAGAGGTGTTTTCTTCCAGAGGGATTTAGCTGAATGTTAACCTTTGAAAACCTTCGGACTCTTTCAGTACTACTGTTCTGTAGGATTCCATTTTGGGGTCCCTGGTTTCATACTCTCCGGTTATTTGCCTGACTATCAGCTGGGAATCACTGTACACGGATAGGGATTGTATTTGCAGGCTCCTGGCCAATCTTAGGCCCGATATGATGGCTTCGTATTCTGCCTCGTTATTAGTGGCTGAGAATTGCAATTACATCGAGGCCTGTAACTTAGTTCCGTCGGGAGTATGGATTTCCAGCCCGACACCGCCTCCATTGGCGCTAACCTACCCGTCTACGAATAATTTCCAAATTTCTAACTCGGCGGGTTGATCGACTTCCTCGGTTTCTCCTTCTAATAGGAAATCGGCCACGGCTTGCCCCTTGATCGAGATTCTGGGAATGTAGGTTATATCATAAATGCCCAGCTCAATGGCCCATTTGGAGATCCTTCCGGAGAGGTCGGGCTTTGCCATGAGCACACGAATAGGAGTGACAATGGGGACAATGATCTGGTGAGTTTCAAAGTAATGCCTGAGACGTCGCTTGGCATTGATCAGGGATAGAACTAACTTTTCTTGTTTGCTATATCGGGTCTCGGAATCGGCTAACGCCTTGTATAGAAAATGGGCATCTGGAGGTTCCCGTCCTCTCTGATGAGTACGACACTCGTTGACACGGACGATACTACCAGATTCAAGAGTAAGACATCATCGGACTCGGGCGTTGCAAGGATGGGAGGCTTGAGCATGTATTCTTTCAATCGGGATAGGGCTTTGGTTTGCTCGAGTCCCCATACCTCTCCCTTCTTTGCCTTTATCGCCTGAAAAATGGGTCGGCATCTATCTGTCAGTCTTGCGATGAATCTGCTTAAAGCTACAACCCTTCCGGTTAGAATCTGGACTTCCTTGTGAGTGGTTGGTTCTTTTGTTTTGAGCAGAGCCTTCACTTGGGTCGGGCTGGCCTGTATGCCTGAACGATTGACAATGTGACCGAGGAACTGACCCGAAGACACCCCGAAGGAACACTTGGCCGGATTGAGTTTCATTCCATGTTTTCTCAGGGTGTGGAACACTTTTCAGAGATGCTCCAGGTGGTCAGTTTTCTTTCTGCTTTTGACTACTGTATCATTAATGTAGGCCTCGACCACTGTGCCCATCATCCCTTTAAAGATCCTGTTCACCAGTCTTTGAAATGTGGCTCCTGCATTTTTTAGTCCGAAAGGCATAACTTTAAAGCAATAAGTACCTATCTCGGTAATGAAAAAGGTCTTTTCTTCATCGGTCGGGTCCATTGGGATCTGGTTGTATCCTGAGTAAGCATCCAGGAAAGTTAATCTCTCGTAGCCCGCGGTAGCGTCTACCATTTGGTCTATTTTGGGCAAGGGGAAGCTATCTTTCGGGCATGCTTTGTTTAGGTCAGTGAAATCGACGCAGACTCGCCACTTCCCGTTCTTTTTCTGTACAACCACCACGTTGGCTAACCATTCGGGATACTGAACCTCCCTGATGAACCTTGCCTCGAGTAACTTTGACACCTCGTCAGCTATGATATGGTTCCTTTAGCCTCCCATTCGCCTCTGTTTCTGTCGGACATGTCTTACGTTTGGATCAACATGTAGCGTGTGTCGGGCTATGGAGGGGTCGATGCCGGGCATATCGGTATGTTCCCACGCGAAGACATCATGATTATCCTGTAAAAATGTTGTCAGTTCATTTAATTCACTTGTGGTGAGGCTTGTACCTGCATAGGTGATCTTGTCGGGTAGGTCGGGCCTCACGGATACCGGTTGCAGAGGTTCCGTGACGATCGGGGGACCCGACTCCCCGTCCTGTAGTCGTTATTTGGGTTGTGGGTTGAGGTCTTGATCCTCTTCTCGGGACCTCTTTCGATCTTTCTTATCCTTCATTCCTTTAACAGTGACGGCGTAACACTGCTTGGCCGCTACCTGATCCCCTTTGATGTCAATTATGTCGTAACCATTTGGCCCGACGCACCTCATCATTTGATGGAGAGTTGATGGTATGCCTTGCATCCTGTGAATCCATCCTATTCCCATAAGTAGATTGTAAGAGGGCTTCACGTCCACCACTACAAAGGTCTCGGACAGAGTTCTCTGGGCTGCGGAGACGGGCAGGCTGATCTCCCCGAGAGGTTCGACTTGCTTTCCGTCGAACCCGGCAATTGGATTTCGTGAAGTCAAAATATCCCTCGGGTTGATTTCCAATTTATCGAAAGCCCACTTGGTCATGATATTGGCACTGCTTCCTGGATCGACCATGACCCTCCGAACAAGACATCCCGAGACCATCAGAGTGATGACTAATGGGTCGTCGTGTGGGACTTGGACGTCTCGGAGGTCATCCTGGGAGAAGAGTATCTGAGACTACCCTGTTCAGTGGTGGACTTCGTTTATCCCGGCTATCCTGTTGACGTGATGTGCTCTTCTCATTTGTGATCGTCTCGATCCTTCTCTGCCTCGTGGGTCCGGACCTCCATGGATCATGTTGATGATTCTGACCGGGTAAACAGGGGCTTGATTCCGTTGATTGTTTTGTACGGGTTGATGGGTTCTTGGACCATCCCTCTAGACATAGTCCTTCAGCTCTCCTCGGGCTATCATCGACTCGACCTGGCGCCTTAGGTTCCGGCAATCATTTGTCGTATGGCCGAAATCACCGTGGAGGGCGCAGTGCTTTGATCTATCCCTCTGGTCGAGTGGTTACCTGATTGGGGGAGGAGTTTGGAAAATTCCCTTGGCCTTGTTTTCCTGGAAGAGCTTGGTGAGGGTTACTTTCAAGGGAGTGATCTTCTCTTCGAATCGGGCACGCCTCTCGGGCTGCTGAGGAAACTGAGATGAAGAGGGGATCGGGGGATTCGAGCGTTTGTGGTTGCTCATCTGTCGGGATGTATCAGAAACTTTATCCTTTGATCTGATTTCTACATTAACAAGTGTCGCTCTCTTTTGTCGGGTTGCCTCCTCCTCTTCGATCCTCAAGTGGCCCTGAGCTCTAGAATTGAGTTCTCCAATTCCCGAGGGGGGTCGCTTCACAAGTGACTGGTGGAACTTGGTCCCCGGGATCAGTGCCATCCTGAAGGCCTCCACGGCAAAGTGCTAGTCACAGTTGTCGATGGAGGACGACTCGACGTTGAATCTGGACAGGAAGCTCTTGAGGGATTCTTTTTTTTCCTGAGTCATGGTAAAGAGGCTCGAGATGGTCTTCTTTTGCCTCTTGTTTCCGAAATATTGAGCCACAAAGAGGTCGGACAGTTGTTGCCAGCTGCCAATGGATCTCGGTGGCTGCTTCCTGAACCAGAGGAGTGGTGCATCGATAAGACTAGTCGGGAATACTTTGCATAGCAAGGCTTCGTTCTCGACATACATGGTCATTTTCTGATGGATCTGGTAAATGTGTTCCTCGGGATCCTTCGTTCCGTCATAGGGAGTGAATCTGGGTATGACGAACTTCTTGGGGAAGGGTTCCCGGGTGATCTCTAAAGTGAACGGCGATTGAACCGAGTCAGCAGAGGCTCAGAGGGCCTGGTCATCGGTAGATCGGGCCCTCAGATCCTTCATGACCTTCTTCTGAAACTCTGCCATCATCTCTTGGAGCTTCTGTGATGTCAGAGGTTCGTTGGTGACGAGAACATCATCGGTGGCCGGGGCCTTGCCTGGTCGGCGAGAGGTTTCACCGTGTTCTTCCCGTGGTTCGGCTTCTCCTTGGGTCTGTGATTGATCGGGAACTACCGGTGGGATAGTTGCCTGATTCAATCTGGCCAGAAGCTCCTCGCTCCTCCTCTCCGCCGCCAGGCTTCTCGCCTCGGCGGCCTGGCTGTGTTTCTCGGCTTCAACGAGCTGGTGCAAGAGGTGTTCAATCGTCGGTGGAGCACTCGGTTGTCCAGTGCCGGGGATCTGTGCTTCCGAGTGGGATCTGGTCACCGACATAGTTATATCTGGGCAAAGAGGATGGTACTGAAGGTTTTGGGGGGTGTATCTGGATTTCGCTAAGCATTTTGAGGTAGGAAGATGGTCGGTGAAAATGACTTAAATTCCCACAGACGACGCCATTGTGTAGATACAAAATTTGCACAACACAAAAAGATGCTTTTCTCATTACTCTTCATTGGATTATATACATTTTCCCAATGGGCCCATTAGGGCAACATTCTCAACTTTTCTATAATATCTTACTTTACACGTCAGCTATATAATCCCTATACTATGCCATTACCTTAAGCTGCAGGTATCCTCTAGAACCTTCGAGTTCCTTACAAAATGCTCTTCAAGTCGGGGTATAAGATGGATCTGGTGGTCGGGCTAAGATACTCCTCGCACCACAGGGCTGATGTGTCGGTCGGGTTATGACGCGGGTAAATGGTCGTATCATAGTCCCGGGTCTTTCCTTGATCGATCCGGTCGGGATGGGCTTTTTCATGGGCCGGAAAAACTCACATGTACAGTTTTCCTTTCCTTATCTTCCTTTAACTCATCCTCAAGTGCTTTTGTTTCCAGAAAACAGAAGGGAGAAAAAAAAAAACTTCTTAAACCCAAAAATTCATATTTTGTATACAAGATATGACGAAGTGTAGTTTTGGCTAATTCGACAATGGTATAAATATCTATATTGGATTTAAATAAGATAAATGAATATGCAATAATAAATCAATTAACTTTTAAAAACATATCTTATTTATTTTTTAAATGTAGGCATTCTCTCTATTTTACCACCGGACAAGGCAAGAAAGCCTGAGCTTTCTTACATTCTTTATCCGTATGGAGCCTACTTCTAGTATAGTATAGCTGTGAGAATGAGTCACCATTCTCCTTTCTAGTGAAATCCATGAGTCTGCTTCGGCTACTTCACTCATACACTTGTCAACTCAGTTAGTGAAGGCAACGTGTGAAACGTTCTCTCCACTGCTCGTGAAACGGAGAGGAACGGGTCAGTATAAGGAATTATCTCAAGCTCGGGATTATATCTAACTGATGCACTGATGCCCTAGGGGAAATGCCTCAATCTATTTATATAGGCCTGACCGCAGGTTATCATTCTTTATTTTACTTCAAATGATTCACCCAAGATAAGAGTTGCTCAAAAAAACCTAAACTTCCTTTTATAGAGTATCTAATCTAAGCATCAATTAGGCTACATCAAATTCCTTACCCTCCTTTCACCTATCAATAGAAAGATAAGCAATTCAAATTAGAAAAAATTGAAGTAGAAAATATTCCTTGTGTAATTAGAAATTTTGATATTTTAAATAACTGTCATCACAATTTCCAGGAAAAAAGAAAAGAAAAAAGTACCACCCAATATCCCATTTAATCACACAGTGCACACAATTGCAATTGTAGAACCTATTCTTTGTTCTTTCGTTCTGTCATCTAGATTTCATGGTCTGATATTACAGTTTTGGGCAGCAAGGATCAGGAACTAAATATGCGCAGCATGAATACCCCATTCATGGATCAGATACGTTCACGCATATAATCTTCAGATTCAGAACCCAAACACACGCATAAAACCTTCAGAACCCAAACACACCTCTAACTCCCCCTCCCTAGTAGGTTTTGGATGATTATAGAAGACACATTTTGCTATCTGATGCTATAAGCTGGTACAGATCATCTTCCCACGATAAATCTGGTAACTTGGCATGACAAAGACGAATTCAAAATCAGGTACAAGCATTTTGAGATGTACGATAAATCTGGTAACTTGGCATGACAAAGACGAATTCAAAATCAGGTACAAGCATTTTGAGATGTATTAATGCTTCGCTGCAAAGATTCAACATGTTCAAAAAAATAATAACAAAAATCAATTACTTTTATCTAACTATGAAGTTGAGTAAAGTACAAAATGATTCCATATTCATTCGGCTTGTCGGACTCCAGCGGAGTGCTCACCATATTACCAGCCAACATAGATATACAAATAATCCAATTATTCGTATTGTTGGAGTAACATTGAAGTGAGTAATTGTTTGCATATTCAGGTTATGGTATAAAGTTAAATAATCGCGGTAAAGCCCCAGGTTGGGCAGAGTTCTCGATAATTGCTTCCTTCACCCCATATATGTCAATGTCATCTACATAGTCATTAAATTAAAGTTATCAGCTTCCAACTACATATTATGCAAGTATCAATGCAAGAGAGGGCTTTGCAAGAGACAATCCGTTACGGGAATAAGTAACGGATCTATAAACAACACATTAAAGTGATATCTTAGGGAAACATCTATAAAGCTTTAATACATATTTAAAAGAAAATAATCAAATAAGTAACATGAATATAATACTTCGAAGGTGAGAGAACCAAACCAAAATGGCATTCTATAGAGTACCGTAAATTTCACTTTACTATTTGGTTCACACTGATGATCTCATGTCTTACCCTATTCATTTTAAATACATGATTTAGGAATATATGGTGGGGTCGTCTAGAGTTTGTTAACATAAAGCCACAACAAAAGGAGGAACTAGGCCCTTCTCAAAAAAAAAGAAAAAGAAAGTGCACATAATAAAGATTCAACAACTAACGAAACATAATTGTGCAAAAAACATACCTATTTTTTTTCCATCACAACTCATTCCGTAAGTTTTCTTCCTCTTCCCAATAAGAAAACCTAGAAATTAAGGAAAGATAAATAATATTTGAGACATAGATATTAGTAGCTAAAGCATTTTTATTTTATGACTTAAGATAGACATGTCAATCTAAACCTTAAAATAGACATGTCACTACAGAATATAGAAGGTGGTGAATAGTACGAACATGAGGACTGAGGAGGCATATTATTCTACAATCCTTCGACTAGGTCCAAAACATTGATCGTTCCAACTATACATGATAAGATCAAAAGCATGAAAATAAGTTAAATACCTTAAATTTCAATCCAAAAATTAAGGAAACAAAATTGATTAAAAAAAGGAAAGTGACCCCATAAAGATCCTAGCACAATTTTCACTACCATTGGAAAATAAAAGTTGGAAAGGAAAAAAATAATAATCAAATATTAACATGGTACTTATAAATATGACCTAGAAAATTAATTTTATACTATTGGAATGGAGATGTAGCCACTTTTTACTGAAAGAGAGAGAATGCAAAGTCACACATTAGGATGAAAAAATAATTTAAGGCTTAAGTTCTCTCTATATTAGTATAATAAATAGGGACAACCAAACAAGATCTAGTTCCTCTCTCTCTCTCTCTATATATATATATATATATACAAGTGCAAGTATATATATACATATGGAAAAATGAAAGAATAAAAAAAAGGAAATAAATTAAAAAGAAGGAACCAAACGAATAATTATTCAATAGATAGGTAGTTATTTTCATGAAAATAACACTCATGATTATAAAAAATTATCAAAGCCATTTTTCAATCTACTAAAAATCTAAGAAATTATTTCGTGAAAATATCTAAGAGCACGCGGGAATCTTTCAATAAATTGTCATATGATAAAAAAATCAGAAAAATAGAAAACACTTCTTTATAAATATATTTGTAATATTATACATTATTGCTTAATGATAGTTTATCGCAAACATTATTACACAGTTATAGATATGAAAAGATTTAAATAGGTAAAATAATCCCTCTCAAATCACATAACCTGTGACCTCAGCAGCCACATTCAAAGCTAGATCTTGCATACTTAAGCAAATCTACCGTTGTTTAAACAGAAAAATATTTAAATAGGCACAAATAATCCCTCTCAAATCACATTCTATGCAAACTTTGTTTAAAACCACAGATCAATACATACTATAACAAATCTACACATATACATATACATAGGTAAATATATAAAAATATTTATGGAGCCAACAGAGAAAGAACCAAGAAATCGTAGGGGAGATAGAGAACTTACCTAAGATGAAAAATGAGGAAATCGCAAGGCGATAAAGGGAGGCGTTAGATCTAGCTAGGGTTTCAATTTGTTTTAAGTGTGGAGAGAGGGAAGAGAGAGGCGTTAAATCTAGGGTTTCTGTTTATTTAAGTGTGGGAGACATGATTTATAGTGGGAGATGTGATTTATATGCGAATTATAAATAGAGTTATTAAAAAAACAAATTATTCAATAAACTAAATTATAGGATAATTTAGAGTGACACCCCCTGAAGTTTGGATTAATTCTATTTAAAGGTTAGTCAATGCTTTTTTTAATAGTGACACCCCATAAAATTTGTAAAATGTTACAATAACACCCCTTGGAGAATGAAATAACTTATGTGTCATTATGTTAATTTGCAAGCAAAATGTCCAACTTATCCATATTATTTAAACTTTACACTTCACTTACTTTAATTTACTCTTGTTATTTATGTTTTAAGTAATTTTTTATTTATATTTATTAAATAAAGGTAAAGTGCATTAAACCCCCCTATATTATTTTCTCTTTCTCAACTAACCCCCCTGAATTACATATTTTACACAAAACTCCCTAAACTATCCAAACTTTTACAATTCACTCCATTCCGTTATAACACTATTAGTTAAATTATGATAATTTGCACTCAGATCCCATGAGGTTTTGATTAATTCCACTCGCTCCCTGAGATTTTATTTTTCTTGCAATGACACCCCCTGAAAGGGTGAAGACCCCATGAAATGACTCTTGTTAGTGTAAAAGACATGTTAGGTAAATAAATGGACCAAAAAACCCTTGTGTCTTAAGCTCAATTTGGAAAAAAATTTAAGTACTTTGGATACAATGATTTTTGAAATATTATCACATTTCTTTAAATTATTTTTTAAAAATTGTCATTTTTTTAATATAGGCCCCAAAAGTTATCATTTTTTAATTTTTCCCTAAAACTAATATTGTGACATTTTACATTAAATAATAATAATACATTTTATTGATGATTATATATATTTTTTTGTATTTTACAATGTGATACATGTATAAAATATTTGTGAGTTCATATAATTTAATTTATTTTGTAAATAAATAATATACAATTTAAACAAGTAGTAATACATTTTAATTATAGTTTTTGTTGTATTGTAAGAGGTGATAAATGTATAAAAATTTTACAAATGGTTTATAATTTATTATTCTCTGTGTAAAATTAATTTAAGCCCTTACACTGTAAAATAATAACAAACTTTATTTATTGTATTTTTTTTTTTATAAAAATATGACAAATGGTTTATTATTTATTAATTTTTTTGTAAAGTTAATTTAAACCCTTACACTTTAAATAATGTCAAACTTTACTTATTATAATTTTTTATATTGTAAAAGGTGATAATGAATCGAAATATTAGACAATCCTTGTGTTTTTATTAGTAGTATATAGATAAATAGATAAATATACAGATTTTTGTATTTTAAGTTATATTATTTTTCCTTACCGAAATATATTTATCTTATATATTTACTCTATATCTTATGAAATATCCATTAGAGTTACATTTTAATTAATGTATATTAATTTATTTATATTTTAAAAATATGATAATATTTATAACCCCTTGTCGTATATCTTTACTCTATATCTTTTGAAATATTCATTAGAGTTACATTTCAAGTAATGTATATTAATTAATTATTGTTATTTTTTAAAAGTATTGAAATATTTTCAATCCCTTTTCTTTTACTCTATATCATTTTGACATACTCCTTAAAGTTGCACTTCGACTAATACATGTTAATTCATTAATTTTTATTTTGAAGAAAATGTTTGAAAATATTCTCAACCCCTCACATTTAGAATAGTTGTTATAGATATATATATATATATATATATATATATATTATATGGTTTTCATTGTGGGGCATGGAGGTAATTTCACCACCTAGATATTTGTCTTATGAAATAAGGGAGACAACACAAGGGCATTCCGATCATTTCTCCCCTTCTGGGGGTCTCATTGCAGGGAAAATGAAATCTTAGGGGGCGAGTGTAATTGACCAAAACCTCAGGGGATCTGAGTGCAAATTATTCTAATTTAACTAACGATGTTATAATGGAATGGAATGAATTATAAGTTTTTGATAGTTCATGGGGTCATCAGTTAGTTCAGGGGGGTTAGTTGAGAAAGAGAAAATAGTTCAAGGGGGTTTAATGCACTTTACCCCATTAAATAAATATAATTATACATTTACTTAACATTTACACTAAAGGTTACACACAAAATGTATTAAATATTATTAAATTCAATTATATTATACTTACACCAACTAATACAAAATTATTTTCAATTTCCCACAAAATACATTAATTATTACAAAATCTCACTAAACTGTATACTACTTAAAAAAAAATCTATAAACTTTTTTTTTGTGTTTAATCTTGTTACTTATTTAAATACTATAATCAATCAACAATTTTAGTGAAATTTGACAATTTAATTATATCTATTATTAAATATAATTTAATAATAGTTACTAATTTTAGTGAAAATGTTGAAAGAGTTTTGTAACATTTAAGTATCAATATAAAATAAATAAATAGGTATAATTATATAAATACGTAACAAGATTAAACAAAAAAATAAATACGGCTTTGGTATTTTAAGGAGTATACACTTTAGTGAGATTTTGTAATAATTAATGTATTTTGTGGGAAGTTGATTTTTTTTTTTTTTTTTATTTGTATTAGTTGATGTAAGTATTTTTTAATTGAATTTGGTAATACTTAATACATTTTGTGTGTAACATTTAGTGTAGATGTTAAGTAAATGGATAGCTATTATTATTTAGTAAATAAAAATGAAAAATTGTATTAAAAAATATATATATTACTTAAAATATAAATAGTAAAAATAAATTAAAATTGGTGTAGTGGGTGAAGTGGAGTTTAGGGATTGGGACTAACTTAGATATTTTGCTTGTAAATTAATATAATCAATGACATTTAAGTTATTTCATGCTTCTAAGGGGTGTCATTTGAACACTTTACAAACCTCAGGAGTGTCGCTGTTAAAAAAACATTGACCGACCACTAGGTGCAATTGACTCAAACCTTAAGGGGTGTCACTGCAAATTACCCTAAATTATACTCCCTTCATCCCATATTAGTTGTCCACTTTTCTAATTTTATTTCTCCCAAAATAGTTTATTAGTTTCGAATCCTAATACAATATAATCTTCTATTTTCTCAAATTATCCTTCTTCATTCACTTCAAAAAGCATTGGGCTCCATTAAAAACTATAATTATAATATACCTGTAATACCCCGTTTTTAATGGATATTTATTTCCTTAATTATTTCAGATGACATATTGGGTGTTTAAATTATTGAATGAGGTTATCTTAGTCTTTTTAAGTCTAGTAGGTCATAATGTAATTATGTGAGTTGAAGGGGGGCAAGGTTATCATTAGTGTTTGGGCAGTTTGGTGATTTATGCATAACACAAAGATACTTAATTATTTCAGATGGCATATTGGGTGTTTAAATTATTGAATGAGGTTATCTTAGTCTTTTTAAGTCTAGTAGGTCATAATGTAATTATGTGAGTTGAAGGGGGGCAAGGTTGTCATTAGTGTTTGGGCAGTTTGGTGATTTATGCATAACACAAGGATAGTTTGGACAATTCCCTAACCCTAGCCTCTTCTATATAAGCATCATTAACTTCAGATCTAGCCCCCAACTCATTTATTCTTCTACTTCTTCTTCTTCATCAATTATTCCCGAAATTGTGAGGATTGAGAGGTTGAGAGCTTAAAATTGGTTTTGATCTGTACTTGTGGTGGATTTAGCTCTACATTACAAGCAAGACATATGTTTTACTCTTCCTCTTTGTACTGAAATTTCGTAGCATTTACTTTGTGCATCTATAATATGCTAGATAGTATTTTTCATATATGTATATGTATGTGTAAATCATGTTCATATATGACTTTTATATATTCTATTTATACATATATGTATAGATCCGTAAGTATATATATAGATCTTGTATATATGTAGAGATTCGTGGATTTATATAGGCATATATGTATAGATTTGTTAGAGTATGTTCATGTTCATGTTTATTTATGTGATGATATATATATTCTATCTATACATATATGTATAGATCCGTAAGTATATATATAGATCTTGTATATATGTAAAGATTCGTGGATTTATATAGGCATATATGTATAGATCTGTTAGAATATGTTCATGTTCATGTTTATTTATGTGATGATATATATTCTGTTTATACATATATGTATAGATCCGTAAGTATATATATAGATCTTGTATATATGTAGAGATTCGTGAATCTATATATGCATTTATGTATAGATCTGTTAGAATAGGTTCATATTAATATTTATTTATGTGATGATATATATTATGTTTATATGTATATGTATAGATCCATGATCATATGTACAGATCTTGCATATAGGTAGAGATTAGTAGACTTATATAGACATATATGTACAAATCTGTTAGAGTAGATTTATATTCATATATATATATGATGATTTATATTCTGGTTATACATATATCTATAGATCCATGATTATATGTATAGATCTTGTATATACATAGAGATTTGTGGTGATATATTGATATATGCATGACACTATGTTTATATCTAGCTATACGTACAAATTTGTTTTTACCATGTGTAGATATACATGTATGGATTCATGATTATGTGTCTTGCTGGTATGATTCTGATGAGGTGTATACGGTTGGAACTAAGTATAAATATCTGGATACAAAAATATTTTAGATTTCAATGTTGACAAAGATTTCACAACTGTTATTAGAAAAATATTGCATATTTATGTAATTGTTTTTCTCTATTTTCTTTGTTATCAGACTCTGGACATTGATTTATATTATTATTATGTGTTTCACGAATTATACTGGATTACATATTTTCCACCGTATAAATGAATAGTTTCGACCGTACAAAATACCGTATACCTTGGCGCTGGGGCGCTGCCCAGCGCGACCTCATAAATTGTTATTCGTTCCCGAAATAAATAATATGAGTGAATTAATAAATTCGTAAAATCATAAGATTTAAATTAAATGACTATGTTTTGGAGATTTATAAGGAACCACAAAGAGGTTGACTATTACTACAGTCTAACTAGTACCACGGGACATAGGTGAGTTGTCGGGTACGTGGTTATGGTAGGGCATGGATGTTGTATGGAAACATCAAATTAATGTAAGAAATTTATAAACATAATTATATTAAATGGTGGTATATTAGTGACTATGGTTATAGTTAAATATATTATTATTTTATAATATAATTTTGGGATTAGGTGTCACTCGGAAAGGGGATGAATTTTGGTACTCTGCTTGGGATCATGTAGAGTTGTACTTGCTCGTGGGTTTAACCCACATTTTTGTTGTTTCAGGCCCTCGGCAGTTTCACCAGCAGGGTTAAGGACTTCATATCTATCCGTCCGGTTCTATCATATTTTCCTTTCCACTCCAGGGTAGGATCCGATAAATGACATATGTTGTATTTCTTTTAAGTGTGTTTCTAGGGGTCCATGTTTATGGGATTTCCAAGTTGTACTGTGTGGGACTTATTTTATTTAAGGATGTATTGGGGGTGGTCTTCTTCATGTATAAGTTGGATCCTTATTTTGTTATTGTTGTTATTATTATATTTCGATTTTATGTCTTCTCTTCTGTGCTTATGTTATCAATTACAAACGCTCCCAGTTTTCTTTGTATGGGCCTGGCCAACCTATACATGAAAATTTGGGGGTGTCATAATACCTCAAAGGGCAAAATGGGAAATACAAATAACCAATTTTTTTTTGAAAAGTTAGGAATGGACAACTAAATTGGGACAAAGGTAGTACTATAAAGATACGTATCGGATAGAAGTGTAAAAGGTCATTGTAAGTGCTAATTTTTGCTCAAACACTCGAATGAATTTTATTAAATTCTAAGACAATATTTATACAAGAGTATATGTGTCTTATCCCATTGTGATCATGATCAAAACCCCTCTTTCAAGGGATTTGATTAACATTTATTTTCAATCTCATCAAGTCCTTAACTTTAGCACCAAGTTTTAAATTACTCGTGGGCTTAAGCTAATAGGGCTTTGTAGTTCAATTGATTCAAGAGCCCCTAAGATGGGCTTGATTCTCTACCGATGGGCCTATCTCCACTTGTCTATTGGGCTTTTGCCTTTGAGCCTTCTCCTTAATGGGCTCAGAATTTTGCCCTTTACACTAGCCCCTTTGGATCTGGGCCATGATCTCATGGGCCTCATTCAAAAGTTAGTTTCCATAAAATGTCCTTTCATTTATGGATACGCATACATGTATATATATATGCATTCATGGGTTGCCTGTTGACGTCAGTGTAATCATGATCTGAATTGCATGCGGACTTTAAATTAAATTTGACGGCTGATTCCCTCAATTGACGCGTCAGTTTCCCTTGAAAAACTACAACGCCTCAATCTTTATTAAATGCATCGTTTGAACATACATTTTCATCTCTCTCTATATATATTGTTTACCTAACCAATTAGGATCCCTCTATTTACAGAAATCTATATCTTTACTTTTTGCATATTGTTCTTCTTCTTTATGCTTTCTTGAGACTCTTGAATCTCCTTGCTCCTTTTGGATTTTACTTGCTGAAGCTTTCTCTGGCAAACAACTCCGGCAAGTCATTTTCTCATTTCTGTAAGTGTTTCCATACCTTTTTTTTCTCCTTTCAACTATGTCTGAGTCTTACGCCGGTTCCGCCAGTGAAGAATTAGCCTCTGTCCTGTGAAGAATCCGTTGAAAGCCATGCTAGGGAACTCCCCGTCCTCCCTCAAGAGGATGAGGGGTCTGATGATTTAGAGGAAATCCCCCCTACAATCCAGACAAAATCGAAGTTGAGCGGCATATAACCCCCAACGTTAAGTACCTTAGGAAGCTGGTAAAGCCCCCACACGGGGTTAAATTTGAGGCTTATAATCCAGACTTAGATTTCACCGAGGGGGAGGGCGTTGGACCTCATGACCTTCTCCTGTCCTACAACCAAGTTAAATTGGTTAGATTCCCCCTTTATCCCCTCTTCTATTTTATTTTCTTTATCCTGGGAATACCCCCACTTCAAGTTAACCCTAACTTATTCCGCATTGTTTTCATGCTTATTCTGACGAACCGTGATCGTGGCCTGCATCTAGGTTTTGATGACCTTCTGATGTTCTATCAGATCCTGGGGATTTCAAACAGTGTTGGGAGGTTCATTTATCCAAGAAATACACAGTAACATAAACATCCATTTCAAAAGTTTATATGCATACCGGGAGAGGAAAAAACAAGTTGATAAGGTTTATGCCGAATCAATAAGATGCATGAAACAAAATTAGTACCAACATTACGTAGATTCAACTGAAAATTAAGATACAAATTTGGAAACAACTATCAATCTCTTTTAAATATATTATAAAAAATCTAGGTCTTTCGCAATTTGAGTAAAAATATCCAATTGCCAAAATGTACAAAGAAATGAATAAAAATAAATACAAACTGATGCCACGAGAAGTACCTTTTTGCTTGCATTGATCTTCTTCAGTGTCTTCTCCTAGCCCATTTCTGTAGATCTTCTCCCTTCAACCCACAGTCACAAGCACAACACCCAAATAAAATCCAAAACTCCAATATACAGCTCCTCTCTTCCACCAATTAATCAAAATCCAAAGCCTCAGTTATTTCTTAGGACTTGATAATTTTCCATGTCATATGACTATTACCTCTCCCAAGCCAAGTATAACTCCAGTCTTCTACCCCGTGCTGGATCAGTGACAACAAGACAGCTTCTACACATCTGGAAACCAATCCCCAACCTAGGGATGGTCTACTACTTAAAGCTGCTACATTATATAGACAGTTGGTTCGATGTCTTATCTACTTATTGTTACTCGCCCTGATATTGATTACGATGACCATTTCATTAATCAATTTCTAAGAGAGAGAGAGAGAGAGAAATCCATGCGTCTTTATATTCATTAAGAAGTTGTACAAAGAGCCTACTATATATATATTTTCCCAAAAAATATATATATTTTTTAAATTTATAGTTTTTACGGAAAAATATAATTGATTTTCAAAAAATAATTTTTTTAAAGGCTTGATTTCACTAAACCCCCCATATACTATTGATGGTAGTTTAGGTATTATGACTCAAAATGTGAGGGGATGGGGCATAGTGATGAAATTAAATAATATATGGGACAAAGTTGACACAGTGGGGGTTAGTTGATTAAATTGAATAGTATAAGGGGGTTTAGATGAATAATCGTTTTGATGAAATGTCACGCCCCGGATTTCCAAAGACTCCCGAACCGGGACATTCGAGAAATTCGGGGTCGAGATCCATAAAATAAGCGACCAATTAAGAATATCAACATCAAGAAATGAATGAAATATTATTAATAACAATAATTCCATACCAAAACCAAGCGGAAACTAGATCAAATGATACACAAGGCACATCGAGGTGCCAAAAGAATACATCTACACAACCATACAACGATGCCAATACAAGGAAGGGATATGCCAATAGACTGGCTCCCATGAAAATATACAACAACAGTCCCAATAGAGGGGACAAATAAAGGAAAACAAAAGGAACAACTCTGTCTATACTAATGTCCCAAATTCCGTAACAACATTTGTGCCACGAGTCATCCTGTAACGAGATAACAAAAGAAAGTGTCATTGGACCCCATGTTGTCTGTAGCCGAAACCTTTCCTGTAAGCTGACGTTTGGGACGTCAGGCAAAAGAACGTCGGGGTGAGCTCATCGAAGCCCCGTAGGAGAAAGGAATCGTTACTGTCATATCCTACGACCGTTCAAGTTGAGTGAAACCAACCCATGTATATGCATCTACCCTAGGTTAGTCAAATGTCCCCCATGGCATTCACACCAATACGAGACCCCGAAAATAGATCCCCCTAGTCCCCTACTATGCATCAACAATTAGGGCAACTAACACGTAGTGAAACTATATCACAACAATATATAATAACTCACACATATATATATGTGTGCACGTATATATACATATAGAGATATACAACCAATACAAGACACGTAGTATAGACCCCCTCATAGATCATTACAACTCGTACCCGTTAGTCCCACACTGACAATCAACACAACACTATCACCATAACACTATCACCAAATCATGGGAGTAACACTCTTGTTCATAACACTCCAGGAAGATAACACTCATACTTCCTAGATCACGAGCATACCGAGCTCCAAAACCTCAAATCAGGATCAACCCATACTACCAATCACCTCACATGTCACCACCCGACATCCTCAAACCCAACACAGGGGTAAAATAGTCAATTCAACCTAAGGGAACCCTCAAAGGTTTCCGAACAATGAAAAGGAAGTGAAAGGGGTTAAACAATCCATCACACCGACCACTCAAAGGTCACATGTTCGTCCAAGGGTAAAATAGTCATTTCAATGGAAAAAATGTATTTTCAAAAGTTAACCCATTTATTTGGACATAGGTTAAACCATAGAAACAAACGGAACCGAATTCAAAGCCCTGACGCAAGAGATATGAATTTTATAAAGCGCATCGGACAACGCCGACCCAAATAGGAAGTTAAAGTATCCCTCTTTCACCAAGGGTAAAATAGTCATTTCGAGTTCAAATAAATGATTTTAAATTTTTTATCAAATATTTGGACATAGGTCAGGACCTAGAAACAAACGGGACCTAAGTCAAAGCCATGAGGCGAAAGATATGCATTTTTGAAAACGGTATCGGACAATGCGGATAAAAACTGAAAGCTGAAGTACCCCACTTTCACCAAGGGTAAAACAGTCATTTCAGATGTAAAATAATTATTTCAAGTTTCAAAAACAAATTTTGTACCTAGCACAAGCTATAGGAACAAACGGGATTTCAATCTGAGTTACGAGGTGAGAGAAATGAATTTTCGAAAAATGGTCAAAACAGGGTTGAATTTCCGAGAGTCGGTTGCTGGCTCTCTAGCAGCCGGCTGCCCAATGACAAAAATTAACAAGAATGTGCAATGAAGCTAAGTTTCCAGTAATCGGCTGCTTCAATACAAAACTTCAAAAATGACTCCCAAACAGTCTTAAACTCTTAGGCATTTCATTTGGAAACTTTTAGAAATGAGAAAATATAATTTAATCTCGGTTTAGTTTTATCAAAAACACTTTCTTGAAAATTCTTAAAACTAACCGTCTTGTCTCCGGTCTCCATTTTGGACACCGTCGACTTTCAAAAGTCAAAATATTTTATTTCTTGACTTTAAAACTATTTCAAAACTCAAGTTTTTGTCGGCATCACGGGATAGAAAAAAACGGATTTTTCACTTAAAGATAGAATAGACTCAAACACAAGTCTTATGAGAAATCCGTTTTCGGGGAAACAAACCGAAAAAACAATGGAAAACCAAAGCATATTTGCAAACGCTCAAATGAAATAAGAGAATCAAGAAGCGGGAGTAAGTGGTAACTCAAAGGAACAAGGTAAATGGCTATACACAACGACTCTAACCCTAATCCAACCATACTTCACTCCACATTCAACTCATAAACCTCATAATGACTTAACCATGAATGATCATATCTTCGATGACATTCAAATCCTTAAGTTCGCTAAAAGAACCCTAGTGGTCGTTGCTACGGAACCAACTAGTTTCAATCAAGAACCTTTTCCGATTCTTTCAACCTCACTCTCACATTCGAAACCACCTCACTTAGGTTTCTCACAATGTCATAGGGCTATCAATACCCAATCGACTCGGTTTTCTCATAACCTCGTCTATCATGACCAAAACATCAATAGCACGATTGACGACATATTGCTACACCAACGCTAACTATACCACAAAACCATCAACCGCATTCTCAAGGCTTCAACTCATATTCAACTCAATAGCCACAACCGACTTTACTTATCACAAGAAAGTCCTTAAACCAACTCATATCACCTCCCTAAGGTATATAAGCACATAAGAACAAGTATACGCATTTATCTCACTTTATACTTAAACAATGCGTGCAAAACATATTTTCACATTCTTCCATTTCACTTGAGCATTTTAATAACATATGAATTATATCGCAAAATTCACATTAAACATGCTCCACAACCACATTGAATAATATCATGATATACATGTCAAAGGGAATTACATAAATGTTACGCAAATACAATGTGACTCAACACCTCATGGTACTCACGCTACCACACCACCCTACTCTAAGGGTCAACATGATCATTCTCTAACCATTCACTTTTTGAGGATACACGCTCAAGAATGAAGGTAGATTTATCGTACCGTTCTTCCTAAGTGTTTTTGACACTTACACTTTTAACAAGGAAGACGTCAAACACGACGCGGTTGTGCACATAGGATTTGGACAAGTCCTCCCCCTACCGTCTGCGTTTCTCGGAAGATTAGTTTTGTAGGAGCAAGAATCACCCCCTGGCCAGTTGTTATGATGATCCAAAATAAGTCTACTCACACACTATACACAAACGGACGTAGACCACACCAATTGAATTCTCTCTACAAAAGGTGAACCCATATGCAATATGTCTCAATGGGCCATGCAACAACATAAATATGTATTTCATCATATTTATAAATAACATTCCTAAAATTTCAACATGAATGTTTTTCACCATTCAACATGCTTTCAAATTTCATTTAAAGCAATATTCAACAAGAATGCCTTTTCATGCTCCAAATCATCGAGTTTTCCTTTAATACACAAGTATAACATTTTCATTCTTTAAACATGCTATTAGTTCAATTCAAGCAATTTTTCATGAATCACACCTCAACCTAACATCAATTCATAACATAGCAAATGTCATTCACAAGGGAAACTAGATAGTCACTCTAAGTTGAGATGTCTAGTTACACCAATCACATAGTATAACCTCAAAGGTGCTAACCAAATGAGGTAGCCTAATCTCATTCCAAGGCTACATCCTTAACATCCACATACACATGTATAATTACACTTACACATATACATAACTATACCCATATATATATACATATATATATATAGGCATACAAATATACTTCAATATGGGAATTCTCAAGAATAACCACCCAACTAACATGCATCATAGTCCTACCAATTTCATTACCAAGTACTCCATACACAAGGATTCATTCACAAGACATTTTCAAACCCTAATTTCACAATTCCAAGGATACACTTAGCAATTACAACTAAGGTTAGGAATCCTAGAATCAAATTCACCCAACTACACAATCACAAGATGACTAGTTATGAAGTTTTCCCCTACATCTTGAAGAGCAGCAATACCACAAGGCAAAGCCTATGAAACCCTAGCTCTTCCCCAACCGAAATCCAAGGAGCAAACCGGTGGAAAGTTTCACCATAGCCTCCTGACCATGAATCCAACTCCAACACAAGAGGGAAATAAGAATCATCAAGTGGTTTAACAAGAAACCCTAAACTAAGGTTTGAATGGAAAATACACAAGGAATGAAGAACACTTACCAATCCTTGGCTCAAACCAAAGACAAGAGCACCATCAACAACTTCCATGTTGATGGCCACACCAAACTCCCAACTTAGGGTGATCAAATCAACCCATAAGTGGAGAAGAACCAAGAGAGAAAGGATGAGAGAAAATGGAGAGAAAGACTTGAAGTCTTGCAATGAAAGACTTTCAATATGTAGAGATTCTCCACTCACACCTCTCACCATCCAATGGCTAAACTTCAAGCTAGCAAATGAAGACTTAATCCAAGGGCCACAAAGTAGTCTTGCAATGGAAGACTAAACACACCACTCACAAAATCCATTAATTTGCCAAACAAGGCCTTAACATCCAAAGGTTTAGAATAAGGCAATGGAAATGAATTAAGGATCCAAGGGTTGACATGAAGTATTGCCAAGTGAAAGACCAACAATAATGAATTATTGCATTTAAGTGTCATCCAAACAAGGCCTTATGATCCAAGAGTCTATAACAAAGATGGGAGAATGAGATCAAGGGCCACGAATGAGACACCACTTGAAAAGTGGAAAATGACCAAATTATTTCCAATTTAGGGTTAATTACAAGAGTGTCATCAAGCCTCTTAATTATCCTTCTACACCTTGTCATCCTCTCTAATTACTACTATGCCATTCATCCCCCAATACCTAGCCAAATCTCTACACTTTTCACTAAGTGCTCTAAATATGAAAATATTCATTTACCCTTCGGTCATTTCTTTTCCAAAATCGTTTATAACTATTCCCATTATTTACAAAATGAAAATATAGCAAACAATTCATTAAAGTGATACACCGAACGTCTACAATAAAATAAGGCAACACTTTCGGGAATGCAATACGATTGCCGAAGCTTCAACAAGAAAACGTTGCACGAACCCACGTAGTCGTTGGCGATACTCAAATCCATGAAGTCATCCCGCTAAGTCCAAAACTTAAACGCGAAAAATTTACATGCACCAAGAATATATGAGACGTCATGAATAAGTGACATCACAAAACGTTAACGCTTGGAAAAGAATTCCAGAAAAGAGAAAGAAAAACGCGGGGCATTAGATGAAAGAAATCTATTGAAGAATTACAATTGAATTTCGATTCTAGAGTTATAAAAGTAAAATAGTTTGCTAGAATTATAAAATAAGTATCTTAAAAGATAAATAATAATGTATAATAAATAAATCGATTAAAGAGTTACAATTGAATTTCAATTCAACAATCATAAATATACAAAGTGTTTGCTTCAACTAAAATAGTTAAATATAGTCATAAAATAGTTAAATATAGAAATTAAAAATATAACAATTAAAGGCTGAAACTCCTTGCATTTCTACTATTAGGATAGATATCAGTACAACTCATATAGATCTATATCTATAACGTTAACGATACTCAGGCAGTGTCACGTCATTTCATTTTAACTTATCAATTAGGTGCATTTCTGTTTCATAATCACCTATCAGTCAGTTATATTGACTGGTGTGAATTATTGTGATGATTCAAATACATTTCCTCACCCATTTATTGTATACAATATTAGTATGAAATATAACACCATACTTATTTAGACGTATTTTCTGAATTCATTAAAATAAAATTTTAAATGATAGTTTATGTACAATATACGATTCAGATAGTGTCAATGAGCGTAATTATAAGCATACGGTTGAATAACGTATTATATAGTGTTCGGTTTGGCAAAATTTGGTATAAAAGTTGACTTGGTAATGGTTGATGTGCATGAAGTGTTCAACTTGGAAACAACTTTGAATTGGTTAAAAAGAGACCAAATATTGTTGCCATACAAATCATATGGGACGTTAAAATAAAAGGGGGAGATACCAATTTGATTTTGTATTCCAAGTTAAGGGGGCTAGTTTGGTGAGGAGCTTGAAAAATGAAGTAGCCAAATGAGACTTAAATGGTAGTTAGGTGGCAAGCCATTTTTGAATTGTTTGGTCACAAAATGCCTATAAATAAGAGGCAATTGAAATGGAGGAATACACACCAAAATGAGAGCAAGAAGAGGGATGTGAGAAGATGTAAGGGTGACTGGCACCGGGTGCGAACTGCATCGAGAAGAGAAAAGTGAGGGTGTTGTCTGTCATGAGAGAAATGAGGGTGATGTGTGCATCGATGTAATACATCTCTATCTATTGAATGATATTTGTGTGTCCGTGGATGTAGGCCAAAGTTGGGACTAAATCACGTTAAATATTATGTGTTATGTGTGTAGTTGTGTGTGTGGGTAAAAGTCGAGTGCTGACGATCCTGGGCGGGATTAATTCCTAAGTGTGAGTTAGGAGTTAATTCCTAACAATTGGTATCAAAGCTTGATGGTGGAGTAGTTATGGCTAGGTGGTATGAGTGTGCATAAAAAAAAAATGAAGCATAGAGGTGTGAAAAAAGAAGAAGAGGTGGAGCATGAAAAAAAAAACAATGGGGTGAGCATATGAAGATTTTGAAAGATGAAAAAAAATTGAAGTGGTCGTAGAGGAGACGCGATGTAGTAGAAGAAGTGATGGCGCAAAGAAGCGCGGTGGATCATGATGCGCGGGCAACGTGAACTAGTCGTTGGCGTGCGGGCAATGGGAGAAGGCTGGTGATGCACGGACAATGGGAGTTGGCCGGTGGCGCGATGTAGATGATGAAGTGATCGTGCAGAAGGTGCGGTGAAAAAGGTGATAAAAAAGAAGATCTTGACGAAGATCCGGTTGACGTATGGAGGCACGACGCATAGCTGCGTGGTGGAGAGCGCGTAGTTGTGGTGGCTCGTTGGTGGCTTATAGACACTGGATTTATCAAGAGGAAGAAGAAGGAACATAGTTAAAAGAAAGAAAAAATTGAATTTGAGGTGAGAGAGAGAAGTGTTGAGAAAGACAAAAGAAAAAAAAATTATTAATGGAATAGTGAAGAAAAAAAAAGAAAAAAAAGAAAATGATATTGGGAGCGGTGATGCTTGCATCAAGGTGGAGTAATAGATATGAAGAAATTTTGCCAAATGTGGAGATTGTTGGGGTTGGCAAAATTTGGTATAAAAGTTGACTTGGTAATGGTTGATGTGCATGAAGTGTTCAACTTGGAGACAACTTTGAATTGGTTAAAAAGAGGTCAAATATTGTTGCCATACAAATCACATGGGACTGTTAAAAGAAAAGTGGGAGATACCAAGTTGATTTTGTATTCCAAGTTAGAGGGGCTAGTTTGGTGAGGAGCTTGAAAAATGAAGTAGCCAAATGAGACTTAAATGGTAGTTAGGTGGCAAGCCATTTTTGAATTGTTTGGTCACAAAATGCCTATAAATAAGAGGTAATTGAAATGGAGGAATACATACCAAAATGAGAGAAAGAAGAGAGATGTGATAAGATGTAAGGGTGACCGGCACCAGGTGCGGACTGCACCGAGAAGAGAATTTATTATTTGCAATGATTTAACTACTGTGGTCATTTTTCTTCTGATTCATATGTATATGGTTTTGAATTGAGACTTGTTGAGGACAATTCATCTGGTGGTACATGAGTAACGTTTTGATGGTTATAACAATAATATGGTGTACAGTACGTGCTAGGAAAAATTATTGTAAACGAATTAATAAATTCTTTATTTCATGATATTTATGGTATTTAATATATATATTATTATTTATGATTGTGGAATGGAGGGAATGCTGATGGACTGACTATTAAGGCAGTCTCATCTGTACCTTGACATGGAGATCGGGTACATGGTTATGGTTTGGCATGGTTTAGTTGCCTATAGATTTGTGGTTTAGTTATTTGTAAATACAATATTTGCACAACACAAAAGATGCCTTTCTCATTACTTTTCATTGAATTATATACATTTTCCCAATGGGCCTTTGGCCCATTAGGGCAACATTTTCAACTTTACATGATATCTTACTTTACACGTCAGCTATGTAGATCCTATATCATGTCATTGCCTTGAGCTACAAGTATCTTCTAGAACCTTCGAGTTCCTTCCAAAAATGCTCTTCGGGTCGGGGCAATAATGGATATGATGGTCGGGTCATGATACTTCTCGGACCATGGGGGTGATGTATCGGTCGGGTTATGATGCGGGCACAATGGCTGGGTCATAATCTCGGGTCTTTCTTGACTTGATCAGGTCAGGATGGACTTTTCCATGGGTTGGGAAAACTCACATGTACACAGGCCCTCTTTCATCTCATGGGCCTGCATTCAATGGGCCCATTAGGTGGAAGAATCTTAAGGCCCATCAAAAATTCCTCGGAGTTGGTGCGCGGGACGCGTGGCGGAAGATGAGGAGAAACATGCCGGATGACGCGGGACACATTAAATGCTACAGCTATCGCCATCATTACAATTTTGAATTTGTGGCTAGGACGGCATAGATTTGCGTGAGATGGGCCGGGTCATGTCGATCCGATACCCTGACCCGTGTAGACAAAAAGTCACACCTATCTATATAATCCGCATATGCCACACTTGCATCACTTTTGAATTTGCTCTCCTTTCGTTTATTTTCTTTCTGCAATACTCAAGCATTATTAGCAAACACAAACCCACTTTCGAACCTATAAAATCCCCAGATTGTCTCATCAATTCCTGTAGATTTTAACGATCTTGGTTGAGTCTTGCACTGCGCGGAGTGTTTTGATCCTTGCTGCGAAGAGTTTGACCGGGCGCACACATCCCTACTCGTTGGTACAGTTGCCGGTTTCTGTAAATCGTTTAGCCGGAGAAGAGTACAAGGGGAGACATCCGGAATCTTCACCTTTTTGTAAGTTGTTCTTCTCAATTTTCTACCTTTTGTCAAGTATGTCCGGGAGTGATGATACCAGGTCGGTTAGCGACTTGCAAGTGGCAGACACTGACCTGACCGTTACTGATCCCGAAATCTTGGTGAGCACCCCCTCCGTAGAGATTACTCGGGTCACTAGGTCTAGTCCCCCGGAAGTCAATCAGGAAGCGGGGGATCGGGCTGTACATGATGATGTCGAGACGGGTCAGGATGCTGAGGAGGAAGAGAACTTCTGTACTGACCCTCTCCCAGCCAAATATAGGAAAGACGCTCAACTTAGGAGTCTCAGGATCCCTGAAGGGGTTGAGGTTAGGCACTACCCTCGGGACAAGGATTTTAGGATCGGGGAAGGTCTGAAGGACGGGGAGATATTGCTTTCCTCATTCCACCTGGCCATACTAAAGTTTCCCATTCATCCTTTCTTCCTCCTGACATTGGCCACTTTGGGTTTGGCCCCCCTTCAAGTCGGTCCCAATTTTTATAGGATCCTGGCCATGATCTTGTTCATTAATAAGGAATTGAACCTAGACTTAGGTTTGGTCGAGCTTCTGCTCTCTTATAAACTTCAAGAACAAAAGGATAATAGGGGTCGGTACAACCTGACTTCGTATGTCAAGAGGAAATTGTGTGACAACGTCCCGACATCCAACAAGGGATGGAAAAAGAGGATGATAATAGTGAGTGGTCGGTGGAGGCATCCCGATGCTATGAACATCCCTGTCAACCATGTTTTCCAGCCAACCCGACTTCCTGAGTTTAAGAGTTTTCATACCCGAGCCTCTTGCCACTGCGAAATGTGCAACGATAAGTTGGGTACGGAAGTGATGGATTTCCTGAAGGCTCCTCGGGAGAAAAGGGGTGTCGGGTATATAAGGACTCAATTTGAACTGTTGCATGCTAAAGTGTGGAGTCAGGATTTAATGGATAGCTAGAATTGCCTGACTGGATCTGTATTGCAGGAGTTTGCATCGGGAGAATCAACATCGAGGATCGCCTCGGGTTCTGCTGCGACTACGTCAGGGTCAAGGAAATTGAAGTCCAAGTCATCAGGAACTAAGAAGCTCAAGAGAAAAATGTCTGGGGATCAACGGAAAAGGAAGGCGGTTAGCCTGCCCCAACTTTCGATCAAGAGGGCCAGAAGGGTTGATACTGGTTCTACATCTTTCATTTGTGGGGTTGATATCCCTCCAGTCTCCGAAAATCCCGATGTCCCGCCAGTTAGTGAGAATCCAGCAAGCAGTCAACCGGCAGGATCCACCGGAGGGCCGGCTGGCACGCCCCCCCCCTCTTATTCCGGCAGAGCATCATCCCGTCACACCCCCGCCTCCGCCTACTGATGGTCCGCAAATTGGTGCATCGGATGCGGCCGAGGTTGGGGATGGTCGTGCCCTGGTTCCGAGCTTGGGAGGTGTGAGTCTGAGTCCTCCTCCGGCAGATCACTCAGTCAGACCCAGCTCTAGCCGAAGCGTTGCACTAGGTTTTCCTTCCTCAGTATCGGATGCCCGTGACTTAGGCTCTGATGACGAGGACCAGGATCGATCCCGACCTTCCAAGCTGCGTACTGCCATTTCTAAAAATGTCAGGAAACAGGATAATAGAGAGATCGAGAAAGCTGTTGAGAGTGGGAGACACGTTCCCCATGGCCCCCGATTCAAGCTGGATACTCGAAAGGTTATCCATATCTGGCGGTGGCGGACCAGACGATCGATAACCCTGAAGCTCCGCGAGAGATGGCCCTGGGGGTATGGACCCCGGCTGATAGGTTGGCCATGGGGCGGTATGATAGGATGAGCCTTGCTCTGGACGGGCCCGAGCTTGCAATGAAGGTAATAATTTCTCTACACTCGTGTATTTGGCTTCTATTTCGCCCATTATCTTTTGTGCTAACATTTTTGCTTTCAGATGCTTCACGCTACACAGACGTATAATTGCAAGCTTGAGGATGATGCCCGGGTCATTAATGCCCTGAATCGGGATGTTCAGGTCCACAAAGCTGGGTGCGTCAAGGCTTTGGAACAGGTCAAGAAGGCCAATGAGAAGATTCAGTCCTTGACATACCGGGCCGTCGCAGCAGAGGAAGGGCTCGCATCTGCCAAGGCGGCAACTTTAGAACTTGCAGCCGCTAAGGCAACGATTTCCTACCTTGAGGGTAAGGCTCGGGAGGCTGAACAGATGGCTAATCGAGAAGTCCAGGCTCGGGAAGCCCTAACTCTTCAAGTGCAGGCCCTGACCGAAGAAATTGAGAAGTTAAAGACTTCGGGGCTGCAGTTGCTTGAGGATAAGGTCGAGGTTGAGAATGCACTAGGCGTGGAGAGATCTGGGGTAGAGATGTGTCACAAGGGAGGTAACCAGATGATCGCTCGTTTTGTGCTGACAAACAAGTACCGTTACGAGCAGGGCTGGCGGGAATGCATAACTGAGCTTCAAAAGCCTGAGGGTGACAGATACATCCCGACCATAGAAGATCTTGATCTCAGCCTAGGAGTGGGGCCTCCGTATGATGATCCCGAGGCGGAACCTGAGGACCTGGCATTTGGTGAGTTCCTTCAGGGTCCCTTGCCCGCTCCGCCTTGTCATTGTGGCTTGGATGAGCCTCAAGGACAATCCCTCGAGAACCAAGCCTCAGGTGGCAATGAGGACCCTCCGGTGGAAGAATAGGGCTCTTCCTTTAGATTTTTGCTTTTTATTTTGTTTGCAACAACTTTATCAAAGCTTTACTGTATCAGCCTTGGCCACTGGGGCCCTTTTAATATAAGTGAATTCACCTATTCAAACTTTGTTGGGAATATGTATGATCCAATGCTTCATTAATATTAATAAAAATTGGGATTTTGAATTGTAACTTGGTAGGACTACTGATGCCATCAGACCATAATAGTCGGGCACCTTGGGTCCGCTGGTAAGTCTGTGAAGATCCCTCGGGCGCTTTGGGCCTATTGAGGGGATTCAACACTTAGATTTTCAGATAAAGCCCGACCACTGGTGGGTCTGTGAAGATCTCTCGGGCGCTTTGGGCCCATGGAGAGGATTCAACACTTAGGTTTTTAGATAAAACCCGACCACTGGTGGGTCTGTGAAGATCTCTCGGGCGCTTTGGGCCCATGGAGAGGATTCAACACTTAGGTTTTTCAGATAAAACCCGACCTCTGGTGGGTCTGTGAAGATCTCTCGGGCGCTTTGGGCCCATGGAGAGGATTCAACACTTAGGTTTTCAGATAAAACCCGACCACTGGTGGGTCTGTGAAGATCTCTCGGGCGCTTTGGGCCTATGGAGAGGATTCAACACTTAGGTTTTCAGATAAAACCCGACCACTGGTGGGTCTGTGAAGATCTCTCGGGCGCTTTGGGCCCATGGAGAGGATTCAACACTTAGGTTTTCAGATAAAACCCGACCACTGGTGGGTCTGTGAAGATCTCTCGGGCGCTTTGGGCCCATGGAGAGATTCAACACTTAGGTTTGAAACTGATTTTTGTAAAACCCGACCACTGGTGGGTCTGTGAAGATCCGTCGGGCGCTTTGGGCCCATGGAGAGGATTCAACACTTAGGTTTTCAGATAAAACCCGACCACTGGTGGGTCTGTGAAGATCCCTCGGGCGCTTTGGGCCCATGGAGAGGATTCAACACTTAGGTTTTTAAATTTATATAATCATGGAGACGGTTTAGGTACGCTTAGATATGATCGGGAAGAAATTGAATTTCTATTGTAATCTTTCGGGCTCTAGTGGCCTTTCTTTACAGTAATTGAAATAGAGTATCCCTAGGGATAATACCTCTTGAGTCGGGATGCATTCTGTGTGTTAGGCTCTTTTCGATTATCAAAGTTTCTGAGTAGTCGATAAGCCCCGCGCCTAACTACCTCAGTGACGGTGTAGGGTCCCTCCCATGGCTCTTGGAGTTTGCCCATGTGTCCAATTTTTCATCTGACGACCATGTCGCCAACTTGGAATCCCCTCCTCTTTACTCTTTTATTGAAGTGATTCCTGACCCGTTGTTGGTAAGCTGCCAGCCTTATCCCGGCGATTTCTCTTTTTTCTTCCAGTAGGTCGAGCTCGTGAGACAAGCGTTGATTATTTGTTTTCTCTTCCCAGGCCAGTGATCTCAGCGTCGGGACGACATATTCCGTCGGGATTACAGCTTCCGCCCCATATGCCATGGCGAAAGGTGTCTCACCGGTCGGTTGTCGGGGAGTGGTTCTATACGACCATAGTACCTCCGGCAACTTGTCCAACCATGCTCCTTTGGCCTTCTCGAGTTTCTTCGCTAGAGTGTTGAAGATGGAACGATTAGTCCTTTCTGCCTGTCAATTGGCTTGCGGGTACCCTACAGAGAAGGTGTTTTGATTGATTCCGTGTTGGTCCAGAAACGACTTGACCGGTTCGCAGTCTAGGTTGGTGCCATTGTCCATCATGATGGTCCGAGGTACCCCGAACCTGCAGATGATGTGATTTCATATGAACTTGACTACGTGGCTCCCCTTTATGGAAGGATAAGCCTCGGCCTCAACCCATTTGGTGAAATAGTCGGTGGCGAGGAGTACATGGGTATTCTTCCGGATGGCTTTTGGAAGTGGTCCGACTATATCCATTCCCCATCGGGCGAAATGGTGCGGAACGATTGTCGGATTCAAGAATTCCGGGGGCTGCAGTATAGCGTCACCGTGCATCTGACATGCTTTGCATCTGCGCACATATCCCTCCGAATCTCGGGACAGATAGGGCCAAAAATAACCCTGGGACAGGATTTTATGGGCAAGCGACTGGGCACCCGAATGATTTCCACAAGCTCCAGCATGTATCTCTTGCATTACTGTCTCTGCCTCGGAAGGAGTTACGCACTGCAGATACGGACCCGAGAAAGATTTTCTGTAGAGCTGGCCCTGGATGATCGAGTACCGGGCTGACTTCATTCTAATTTTCCTTGCCTCTGCCTTATCAGTCGGCAGAGTCCCGAGACTCAGATAGTCGATTATAGGATCCATCCAGCTTGGTTCTCGGGGAACTAGACATATCAATTCATCGGGCTTTACGATGCTTGGTGTAGTGATAAAGTCGGTCAGGACTACTCGAGTCATGTCCTCACCAGCTGCGGATTCCTGATTCGCCAAGTGATCAGCGGAGGTGTTTTCTTCCCGAGGGATTTGGCTGAATGTTAACTTTTGAAAACCTTCTGATTCTTTGAGCACCAGCGCTTTGTAAGAGTCCATTTTCGGATCCCTTGTCTCGTATTCGCCGGTTATTTGCCTGACAATTAGCTGGGAGTCACTGTACACGGATAGGGATTGAATTTGGAGGCTCTTGGCTAACCTTAGTCCCGATATAATTGTCTCGGACTCTGCCTCGTTGTTGGTGGCTGAGAATTGCAATTGCGTCGAGGCTTGTAGCTTAGTTCCGTCGGGAGTATGGATTTCCAGCCCGACGCCTGCTCCATTGGCGCACACTGAACCGTCCACGAATAACTTCCACGTTTCCAACTCAACGGGCTGATCGACCTCCTCGGTTTCCCCTTCCAAGAGGAAGTCGGCCACGACCTGTCCTTTGATCGAGACTCTGGGTACGTAAGTTATGTCATAAATTCCCAGTTCAATGGCCCATTTGGAAATTCTTCCGGAAAGATCGGGCTTTGCCATAAGTACACGAATGGGAGTGGCAGTGGGGACAATGATATGATGAGCTTCGAAGTAATGTCTGAGACGTCGTTTGGCATTGATCAGGGATAAGACCAACTTTTCCTGTTTGTTGTACCGTGTCTCGGGATCTGCCAGTGCCTTACTGGTGTAGAAGATGGGCATCTGGAGGTTCCTGTCCTCTCTGATGAGCACGGCGCTAGTTGAAACTGATGATACTGCCAAATACAAGAGCAGGACATCATCGGGCTCGGGTGTTGCAAGAATGGGAGGCTTGAGCTTGTACTCCTTTAATCGGGACAAGGCTTTAGTTTGCTCGGGTCCCCACACTTCTCCCTTCCTTGCCTTGATCGCCTGGAAGATGGGTCGGCAACGGTCGGTCAGCCTTGCAATGAATCGACTTAATGGCACGACCCTTCCGGTCAAGATTTGAACTTCTGTGTGTGTGGATGGCTCTTTCGTTTCGAGCAGAGCCTTCACTTGGGTCGGACTGGCCTGTATGCCCGACCGATCAACTATGTGTCCCAGAAACTGTCCCGATGACACCCCGAAGGAGCATTTGGCTGGATTGAGCTTCATCCCGTGTTTCCTCAGGGTATCAAACACCTTACGGAGATGTCCCAAGTGGTCAGTCTTATTTCTGCTCTTGACAACCGTGTCGTCAATGTAAGCCTCAACCACTGTGCCCATCATCCCTTTAAATATCCTGTTCACCAGTTTTTGAAAGGTGGCTCCTGCATTTTTTAGTCCGAAAGGCATAACTCTAAAGCAATAGGTACCTGTTTCCGTAATGAAGGAGGTCTTTTCCTCATCCCCTGGGTCCATCGGGATTTGGTTGTAACCCGAGTAAACATCCAGGAAGGTTAATCTCTCGTAGCCTGCAGTAGCATCGACCATTTGATCTATTTTGGGCAGGGGGAAACTGTCTTTCAGGCAAGCTTTGTTTAAGTCGGTGAAGTCGACGCAGACTCGCCATTTCCTGTTCTTTTTCTGTATAACAACCACATTGGACAACCACTCGGGATAATGGACCTCTCTAATGAACCCGGCTTCCAGCAACTTTGATACCTCGTCGGCTATGATTTGGTTCCTTTGGCCCCCCATTCGCCTCTGTTTTTGTCGAACGGGTCGAATATTTGGATCGACATGTAATATGTGTCGGGCTATGGAGGGGTCGATACCGGGCATATCAGTATGCTCCCACGCGAAGACGTCATGATTGTCCTGTAAGAATGTTGTCAGTTCATTCAATTCACAAGTGGTGAGGGTTGTACCTGCGTAGGTGACCTTGTCGGGCCTTACAGACACTGGTTGCAGAAGCTCTGCCACGATCGGGGGACCCGCCTTCCCGTCCTGTAGTTGCTATTTGGACTCCAGGTCCTGATTGTCTTCTCGGGATCTCTTTCGATCGGGTTTGTCCTTCATTTTTTTGATGGTGACGGCGTAGCATTGCTTGGCCGCCACTTGATCCCCTCTGATGTCGATTATGTCGTACCCATTTGGACCGACGCACCTCATCATTTGGTGGAGAGTCGACGATACCCCCTGCATTCTGTGTATCCATCCCCTTCCCATAAGAAGATTGTATGAGGGCTTCACGTCCACCACCACGAAAGTTTCGGACAGAGTTCTCTGGGCCGCCATCACAGGTAGCCTGACCTCCCCGAGAGGCTCGACTTGTTTTCCATCGAACCCGGCGATTGGGTTTCGAGATGTCACGATGTCACTCGGATTGATCTCCAATTTATCAAAAGCCCATTTGGTCATGACGTTGGCGCTGCTTCCCGGGTAAACCATGACCCTCTTCACAAGACATCCCGAGACCATCAGAGTGATGACTAGCAGGTCCTCGTGCGGGACTTGGATGTCCTGGAGGTCCTCCTGGGAGAAGAGTATCTGAGATTGCCCCGTTCGGTGGTGGACCTCGTTTATCCCAGATATCTTGGCGATTTGATGTGCTCTCCGCATCTGCGTGCGTCTCGATCCTTCGCTGCTTTGTGGGTCGGGACCCCCATGGATCATATTGATGATCCTGACCGGGTGAGCAGGACCCTGATTCCGTTGGTTATACTGTGCTGGTGGGTTGGCCCTTGGACCATCCCTCTGGATATAATCCTTCAGTTCCCCTCGGGCTATCATTCCTTCCACCTGGCGTCTCAGGTTTCGGCAATCGTTGGTCGTGTGGCCAAAATCAGCATGGAGGGCGCAATGCTTGGATCTATCCCTTTGG
Source organism: Cornus suecica (assembly GCA_963922005.1). Taxonomy (NCBI): domain Eukaryota; kingdom Viridiplantae; phylum Streptophyta; class Magnoliopsida; order Cornales; family Cornaceae; genus Cornus; species Cornus suecica. Next base: position 20,515,405 of record OY998247.1, on the reverse strand, counting down.
TCAAGGGGTTGCCTGATTGGGGGAGGAGTTTGGAAGATTCCTCGAGCTTTGTTTTCCTGGAAAAGCTTGGCAAACGTCACTTTCAATGGAGTAATCTTCTCTTCAAGCTTTGCACGTCTGTCGGGTTGAGGGGGAAACTGAGATGAAGAGTGGCTCGGGGGATTCGAGCGTTTGCGATTCATATCCTGTCGGGATTTGTCTGACGCTTTATCCTTTGATTTAACTTCCACACTAACCAGTGCTGCTCTCCTCTGTCGGGTTGCTTCTTCCTCTTCGATCCTCAAATGGCCTTGCGCCCTAGAATTGAGTTTTCCTATTCCCGAGGGAGGTCGCTTCACAAGTGATTGGTGAAACTTGGTCCCCAGGATGAGAGCCATCCTGAAGGCCTCCACGGCAGAGTGCTGGTCGCAGTTGTCGATGGAGGATGACTCGACATTGAATCGGGACAGGAAGCTCTTGAGGGATTCTCCCTTTTCCTGAGTCATGGTGAAGAGGCTCGAGATGGTCTTCTTTTGCCTCTTGTTCCCAAAATACTGCGCCACAAAGAGGTCAGACAATTGCTGCCAGCTGCCAATGGATCTCGGCGGTTGCTTCCTGAACCAGAGGAGCGGTGCATCGATAAGACTGGTCGGGAATACTTTGCATAGCAGGGCTTCGTTCTCGGCGGACATCGTCATCTTCTGGTGGATCTGGTAGATATGCTCCTCGGGATCCTTCGTTCCGTCGTAAGGAGTGAATCTGGGCATGACGAACTTCCTTGGGAAGGGTTCCTGGGTGATCTCTACACTGAAGGGTGACTGAACCGAGTCGGCAGAGGCTCTGAGGGCCTGGTCATCGGTGGATCTGGCTCTCAGATCATTCATGACTTTCTTCTGAAATTCTGCCATCATCTCTTGGAGCTTCTGCGACGTCAGAGGTTCGTCGGTAACTGGAGTATCGCCGGTAGCCGGGGCCTTGCCTGGTCGGTGAGATGTTTCACCATGCTCTTCTCGTGGTTCGGCCTCACCACGGGACTGTGATTGATCAGGAACTATCTGTGGGATAGTTGCCTGATTCAATCTTGCAAGGAGTTCCTCACTCCTCCTTTCCGCCGCCAGGCTCCTTGCCTCGGCGGCCTGGCTGCGTTTCTCAACTTCCACAAGCTGTTGTAGGAGATTTTCAATCGATGGTGGGGCGCTCGGTTGTCCGGTGCCGGGAATCAGTGCTTCCGAATGGGATCTTGTTACCGGCATCGTTATATCTGGACAGTGAGGATGGTATGGAAGGTGTATCTGGGTTTCACTCAGCTTTTTTGGAGGTAGGAAGATGGTCGGTGATCTGACCTAAATTCCCACAGACGGCGCCATTGTGTAAATACAATATTTGCACAACACAAAAGATGCCTTTCTCATTACTTTTCATTGAATTATATACATTTTCCCAATGGGCCTTTGGCCCATTAGGGTAACATTTTCAACTTTACATGATATCTTACTTTACACGTCAGCTATGTAGATCCTATATCATGCCATTGCCTTGAGCTACAAGTATCTTCTAGAACCTTCGAGTTCCTTCCAAAAATGCTCTTCGGGTCGGGGCAACAATGGATATGATGGTCGGGTCATGATACTTCTCGGACCATGGGGGTGATGTATCGGTCGGGTTATGATGCGGGCATAATGGCCGGGTTATAATCTCGGGTCTTTCTTGACTTGATCAGGACAGGATGGACTTTTCCATGGGTCGGGAAAACTCACATGTACATTATTGTATTATTTTATTTGCTTTACCTATTGACTTGTGATTTGATTTTGGTTGTGCTTTATTTGTTTTATTCATTGACTTGTTATTTAATTATGATTACACCCTATTTTCTGGAGGATATATATTTAAGTGTGGTACTTAAAGTTATAGGAATTATAATATTTCTCTTATTCTTACAGTGGATAGATGATGAAATTATTGGTATTCTGTTTGGGATCATATATAGTCTACTTTACTCATAGGTCTGACCCACTATTGGTGTTTCAGGTCCTCGACAGTATTTGCCACAGGTTTGAGGACTCATCTCATTTGGTCACTCATTTTCAAGTTGTTTAGTTTTTCACTTTATTTCTGTTTAGGGACTCAATTCATAAATATTTTTAGACTTTTGTTTTCATTTATGTTTAGGGGTCCGTAGATATGGATTTCCGAGTTGTATCTTTGGGAAAATTGGATTTCTTGATTTATTTATTCAAGAGAATGAAACTTTTGAGACACTGTTATTTCTTAAATATATCTTTTGCTTCCGTGCTTGTTTATTATTGAGTGTTGATGCGCCTTAGTTTTCGGTATAGGTCTGGCCAACCTATGCTTGGAAATTAAGGAGTGTCACAATTGGTATTAGAGCACTCCAAGTTCAAGTGTACTATGGATGTTTTCGCTAGGCTTTTCGCATTGTGTATTATGATATTTAGAGCCTAAATTTAGGACTCGTTGTACTCTTTTAAGTTCATTGTTGTGGTATTAACGACTCGTATTATCATTATTTTACTATGTCGCCTCGAAAGAGAAGGAATGCGAATCAGGGTCAGGGCAATGGTGTGAGTTAGTCACCACTACAGAAGAGAGGGCCACATTGGGTTATGCTTAGTTCCAGACTCATTTTGACGAGTAATACTTCTCATTCATAGTGAGAGTAGCAGTTGTATTATGGAAGGGTGTATAACGTCATGCCTTATGATGCTTGGGCACCTCAGGCTATTGAGAATATTTTTTCTATTCATGGTAGACTTAGTCGAGTTATTTTTGATATTGGTGCATCACATTCTTTTGTGTCGCAGTCATTTATTACTTTATCTAGATTATTGACTCAATCTAGTAGTCAACCCCTTAGTTTTTCCACGCCAGTAGGTGTTGATGCGATTTTACGGGAGAGTTGTGCACACGTCCCTATTGATATTGGCAAGCTTAGATTTTTAGCTGATTTGTTAGTACTTGATATGCATACGTATGATGTGATACTTTGGATGGATTGGTTATCTCACAACTATGTTCAGTTGGACTGTCATGGTAAGATGATAGTCTTTGCGATACCAGGTCTGGAGATGTACTTGATTGCTATGCCTCATCCACCAGGAGGGTCTAGTACACATTTATTTTATATTGATACAGAGACCCAGGAGAAGACTACTATATCTATAGATAATATCCCTATAGTGCGTGATTATCAGGATGTCTTTTAGGAGATACCAGGGTTGCCACCGAGTCTTGAGATTGACTTTGTTATTGACTTAGCTCCAAGCACCAGGCCTATTGCAAAGGGACCATATAGGATGGCACTGATGGAGATGCGGGAGTTAAAGGATCAGATTCAGCAACTTCTTATTCAGGGTTTTATTCGCAGGAGTACATCACACTTGGGAGCACCAGTGTTGTTTGTGAAGAAGAAGGATGGTTATCTTCGCCTTTGTATTGATTACAGGGAGCTGAATTAAGTCACAATCCGCAACAAGTATCCGCTGCCTAGGATTGATAATTCATTTGATCAGTTGAGGGGATCCACCTACTTCTCGAAGATAGATTTGAGGTCCGGTTGTCATCAGCTTCGTATTAGGGAGCAGGATGTACCCAAAAGAGTGTTTCTCACTAGATACAGGTCATATGAATTCCGTGTTATGCCTTTCTGATTGACCAACACTCCAATTGTCTTTATGGATCTAATGAATGGAGTATTCAGGCCATTTTTAGATCAATTTGTTATCGTATTCATTGATGACATATTGGTTTACTCTCGGTCTGAGGAGGAGCATGCCAGACATCTACAAACGGTGTTACAAACCCTTAGAGAACACCATCTGTATGCAAAGTTTGAGAAGTGTGCTTTCTAGCAAAGAGATGTGAAATTTTTAGGCCATGTAGTATCAGAGAAGGGGATATCAGTGGACCCAATGAAGGTCTTAGCGGTTTTGGAGTGGGACAACCTACCTCACCTTTAGAGGTCCATAATTTTATGGGACTGACAGGTTATTATCGTAGATTCATTCAGGATTTCTATAAGATCGTTGGTCCGCTGACGAACTTGACTAGGAAGGGTGTACCATTTGTTTGGGATGATCACTGCCAGACAACTTTTGATGAACTGAAGACTAAGTTGGTGTTTGCACATGTTCTAGCCACTCCACATAGTGGGGTTGAGTATCTTGTCTACACTGATGCATCATTACAGAGTCTGGGTTGTGTGTTGATACAGGGGGAGAGACCAGTATCTTATGGCTCACATAAGCTCAAGCCACATGAGCTTAATTACCCTACCCATGATTTGGAGTTGGCAGCGGTGGTTTTTCCATTAAGGATTTGGAGGCATTACCTCTTGGGTGAGACTATCAGATTATTCAGTGATCACAAGAGTTTATAGTATCTATTTACGCAGAGGGAGTTGAATCTGAGAGGCTGCCCAGATGGCTGGAATTTATGAAGGATTATCACTTCTCCATACAATATCATCCAGGGAAGGTTAATGTAGTGGCAGACTCCCTCAGTCGTTGACCCTATGCTAGTCTTTCACCCTTGTTCGAGACTGAGTGGAATGCGTTGAGGTTAGTTGATGAGTTAACTAACGCTTTTGTGGCATGTGTTGTGGTGACACCTGCTATCATTTAGAGGGTAGTTGAGGCCCAATAGGCAGACCAGTAGTGTATGGATAGAGTTGTAAAGTTGGCATCGAGAGAAATTCCATTTTATTCTGTTGGCTCAGATGAAAGGTTAAGGTACAAGGGTCGATTAGTTGTTCCTTCTACTGATGACATGAGATAAGATGCGATGAGAGAAACTCTCATAATTCTCTATTTTCAGTGCATCCTAGAGGGGAAGAGATGTATCAGAACATGAAACGCCAATTTTGGTGGGTTGGTATGAAGAAAAACATAGTTATTTTTATCTCCAAGTGTAGTACTTGCTAGATGGTTAAAATCAATGACTAGAAACCACTAAAAGCATCGCAACCACTTCCAGTGCCTGACTGGAATTGGGAGAACATTTTTATGAATTTCATTAAGGGGTTACCTACCTCACATCGGAACCATAACTCCATTTGGATGATAGTTGATAGACTTACAAAGTCTACCCATTTCTACCTGTTCATTCAAATTACACGTTAGAGCAGTATGTGAAGCTTTACATTGCAGAGATAATGAAGTTTAATGGGATTCCTTTGTCTATTGTATTTGATAGAGATATGAACTTTGTATCTGGGTTTTAAATGAGCTTTCAGCAGGCATTGGGTACAGAGTTGCATCTTAGTACAACTTATCATATGCAGATAAATGGTCAGACTGAGAGGGTTAACCTGATTTTGGAGGATATGTTTTGAACGTGTCCTTGATTTCAAGGGCAATTAGGAGTTTTATTTTTCCACTTTCAGAGTTTGCCTATAACAATAGTTATCAAACGACTATTGGTATGACACCATATGAGGCGACCATGTAGATCACCAGTATGATGGCTTGAGGTAGGAGAGATTAGGTTTTTGGGTCCTGAGTTCATCAAGGACACCTTAGAGAATGTTGTTTTTATTCGGGACCATATGAGTACTGCTCAGAGTAGGTAGAAGAGTTATGCTGATCGGCGGACTCGAGCATTAGAACTTAGAAAGGGATCAAGTTTTATTCAAGGTGTCTAACATGAAGGGAGTGATGCGGTTTAGAAATAAGGGGAAATTGATAACTTGTTTTTGTAGGTCTTTTTATGGTTACTGATAGGATTAAACCAGTGACATATCGTTTAACACTGCCATATCATATGCACATAATTCATAATGTCTTCCATGTCTCTATGTTACAGAAATTTCTGTGGGATGAGGATGTGTATCAGCATATTGATATGGGAGAGTTTGAGTTAGAACGTGATGCTACTTATGTGGACCAGCCTTATCGCAATATCGATTGTAAGGATCATGTCCTTCGTACAAAGACCAATCCCCTTGTGCATATTCAGTGGAGCCATCACAATGAGGCAGAGTCCACTTGGGAAAGGGATGATGAAATCGTGCAAAGTATACAAAGCTATTTAGTTCAGGTATGTGGTGAATTCCGGGGATGGAATTCCTTTACTAGGGGGGAGAATGTAATACCCCGTTATTTTATTTATTTAAACTGAATATATTAAATTAAATTAATTAATTAATTATAAATTATTTGGTTGGGCTTATAAGTCCAATGGACCACTATTTAAGTAATGATGGGATTTTATTTATTTTTGGCCCATTGGAGGGGTTTTATTTTTATTAATATATATATATATATATATATATATATATATATATATATAATAAAAGGAACCCTAAGAGACATATACTACGTTTCTATCAAACGATCATAGAGAATGAGGGTATAGAGCCGCGTAGAAGAGAAGGGGGAGAAAACGACGATTCATCTAGAGTTCATGCATATTTTGACTATAAGATCAGGTAAGTAGAATATTCTTCTCTTCCCCTTTGAACCTTTAATCGTAACATCGATATCCTATATTTCTTAATGATTTAATGTTTGTGTATATATATGTTATATTTACATATGTATATATATGTTCATAATTGGTGTCTAGTTGATCTTGAATAAACTTAAACCAATATCTTTCCATGCTTGGGATCGTGGGCATATCCATGATTAGCTATTGGGAGTAGTTACTAGCAAAGCTGTGTATATAAGCATATGAGTTCAGTGTTGCGATCATGTATATATATATATATATGGGCACCCTTATTTAAATAAGGGAACTTTGATGGTTAGAATCATGATATTAGTTTCGTAATGGTTGACTTGTATTTATATATATATTGGTAAGCTTAGGTGATTATTAAAACCTTGGTGCTTAAAATTATTATATATAATATGGGTCACAAAACCCCCCTATACTATCCAATTTAATCAACTAACCCCCAATGTGTCCACTTTGCCCCCTATACTATTCAATTTCATCACTATGCCCCATTTCCTCACATTTTGAGTCATCATACCTAAACTACTCTCAATAGTATAGGGGGGTCTAGTGAAATCAAGCCTTTAAAAAAATTATTTTTCGAAATTTAATTATATTTTTCATAAAAACTATAAATTTCAAAAAACAATATATATTTCGAGAAATATATATATATTGGAAAATGATATATATTTCAGAATATATATATAATTCCTCAAAAATAAATCTTTTCAAAAAATATGATTTTTTTCCAAAAAATAATATTTTTGGGAAAAATATATATTATGTTCCAAAATATGATTTTTTTTTAGAAAAATATATATTATTTTCCAAAGTATGAATTTTTTCCGAATTCTATTTTTTTTTGCGAAAAAATATATATTATTTTTTCCGAAAATAATATAATTTTTTCCCTAAATATATATTTTTTATATTTTGGAAAATAATGTATATTTTCACAAAAAAATATTTTTCATAAAAAATTCGGAAAATATATATTTTTGATGAATTATATATATATATTTTTTTGACGAATTATATATGTATATATATTCTGAAATATATATCATTTTCCAATATATATATATTTTCCGAAATATATATATTTTTTCCAAAATATATATTGTTTTCGAAAAATATTTTTTTTCCGAAATATATATATATTTAAGATTTATAGTTTTTACGAAAAATATAATTGATTTTTGAAGAATAATTTTTTTAAAGGCTTGATTTCACTAAACCCCCTATACTATTGAGGGTAGTTTAGGTATTATGACTCAAAATGTGAGGGGAGGGTGCATAGTGATGAAATTGAATAGTATTGGGGGCAAGGTGGACACAGTGGGGGTTAGTTGATTAAATTGAATAGTATATGGGGGTTTTGTGAAATTAACCCATATAATATTTGTAATGATGATAACAGTGTATATATATTTTGGTATGCTAATATAGATACTAGAACTTTGGTAGTAGAATAATAATTTCATGGCTGCAATGATTGATAATAGTGTGTGTAAGTATATATTAATATGTTTAGGTAAATATTAGAATCTTGATAGTTAAAATTGTCATTTAATATATATGCAATGATTGATAACAGAGTATATAAATTGGTATGTTTATGTAAATACATAAACTTTGGTAGTTAGAATTATAATTTATTATTTGTAATGATTTGACTACCGTGATCGTTTTTCTTCTGATTCATATGTATATGGTTTTGAATTGAGACAATTCATCTTGTGGTACATGAGTAACGTTTTGATGGTTATAACAATAATATGGTGTATAGTACGAATATACATTCAGTCATGTTACTCTCTGACTTGAACTGCCCATTCATCCTAAGGGTCATTATCACTTTACGTTTCTGGTTTGCCTTTATGTTACATGTTTACGTGTTAGTTCTTATCTCTTGTACGTTGTTGACTTATGCTTGGGTCGGCATGGCTTTGTGGTTTTGTTTGGCATATTGTGCTTGTACTTGTGCCTTACATGTTTAGTTATTGTCATGTAGAGAGCATGCCGCCACGTAGAGGTCGACCGCGTATCGTTAGAGAGGATGATGGTCCGGATCATGTACCTCCGGTTGTGGACGAGAATGTGTTAGTGCATCCCGATGTTGGGGAGCGTGTACCAGCTGCACCTTTCATGGATGGTGGGCAGTTTGTACCTGCTTTAACAGCGACTATGGCACAAATTCTCCAGAGACAGCATGTTGAGGATGAGGGTTCGCGTGCTCAGAGGGCTCTCCGAGAATTCTTGAGGTTGGACATTCCTACCTTTGTGGGCGGTCCGGATCTGTTAGTGGCCGACGATTGGTTAGAGCAGATAACCAATGGGTTTGACATTCTCAGGGTGGTTGAGGACGATGTACGGGTCATGATTGTGTCGTTTCGACTTACGGGCGATGCTAAAAATTGGTGGAAGTCTGTTACAAATACGAAGGACATTCGGACTATCACATGGGTGGAATTTCGTACGCTTTTCTTGGATCAATATTTTCCACATCTTGTTAGGATGAGCATGAGGGACTGGTTCAATGAGTTGGTTCAGGGTGATTTATCTGTGACCGAGTATGAGCTTCAGTATACTAGCTTATCTCAATTTGCACTAGAGATGGTGGTGGATGATGACATTAAAGGCCGACGTTTTGTGAGGGGCTTGAGGGGCAACCTCAAGTTGAAGATTTATGTGCTTACTATGCAGACGTGCCGCGAGGCCGTTACAAATGCATTGCTTGCTGAGGATGATGCAAGAGAGGGTCGACTAGCTCGTGAAGCTAGGGACAAGGGCTTCAGAGGTTCTTCTTCTTCGGGTTTTGGGAACAAGAAGAGACAGCGTAAGGGCACTTCAGCTCCAATTGCATAGCAGCAGCCACAACAACAGCATTCGGAACAGTCTGCACCTTCTTCTAGGACATCTACGGGTTTTACATGCTGGGATATGTTTTGTTTTCAGTGTCGTAAGCCAGGCCATATGAAGTCGTTTTGTCCGTCTCATCGCCAGACAGGGGGTAGTGGTTTAGCGCGTAGTCATGGTTGTTTTCAGTGTGGACAGTCGGGTCACATCGCCAAGTATTGTCCTCAGTTGAGTAGTGGTACTACCATGAATTGGAATGGACAGCAATCTAGGGCTCCACAGTCAGCAGGTCAGTCTGGGTATAGAGCACCACAGCAGCCAGCACCATCAGCTTCAGGTTCTCAGGGTAGGACATCTACATCTACCATCCAGCAGCCTCCACGTCCTCAGGGTCGTGCTTATGCAGTCACCGTCACAGCCGATTGTAGGGCAGGACCATCCGTTGTACGAGGTACATTTCCCGTGTATGGTTGTTGGGCTCGTGTTCTCATTGACTCGGGGAGCTTCACATTCTTTTATTGCTTCTACTTTTGCATCTATTTTGGGTATACCTGTTTCTTATCTTGATGTGGCATTATGTGTTGACATTCCGGTTGGTGGTAGTGTGTATTTATCTAAAGTTTGTAGTAAGTGTGAGCTTGTGATTGCTGGACGATCGTTAAGATTTGACTTCATTCTCCTGGACATGATGAGCTTTGACGTCATCTTGGGCATGGATTGGTTATCTACCTTCCGTGCGCAGATTGATTGATTTAGAGGTTGTGTGTCAATGAGCACGCCTAAGGGCGAGCGGTTCCACTTCTTTGGTGATCGCAATGACTCATCAATTTCTTCATATTGTTTATGGGGTCACAATGTATCCAATTTGTTTTGGGCAAGTTTATTATCCGACGATGAGGTTCATGGCCACGTTGGGGTACCTCATGTGGTGGACGAATATTGGGATGTCTTTCCCGATGACTTGACTTCTTTGCCTCCTCATCGCGAAATGGAATTTGTTATTGATCTTGCACCGGGTACCAATGCTATTTCTATGGCACCGTACCGAATGGCACCAGCTGAGTTAAAGGAATTAAAGAAATAAATCGATGATCTTGGTTCGAAGGGATTTATCCGACCTAGTGTTTCGAATTGGGGTGCTCCAGTCCTTTTTGCTAAGAAAAAGAATGGTTCACTACGGTTATGGATTGATTATCGTAAGTTGAACTGGGTGACGATCAAGAACAGATATCCATTGCCACGGATTGATGACTTGTTCGACCAACTTAAAGGGTCTAAGTTTTTCTCTAAGATTGACTTGAGATCCGGTTATCATCAGTTACGAGTCAGGGAAGTAGATATTCCAAAAATAGCCTTTTGCACTCGTTACGGGCACTTTGAGTTTCTAGTGATGCCCTTTGGGTTGACTAATGCACTGGCGGCGTTCATGAGTCTTATGAATCGTATCTTCCACAAGTTCTTGGATAGATTTGTCATAGTATTCGTTGATGAAATTCTAGTGTACTCTACTACGGAAAGCGAGCACGACGTTCATCTTAGGACCGTTCTTCAAATCCTAAGAGAGCACCGTTTGTATGCTAAGTATGAGAAATGTGAGTTTTGGCTTCAAGAAGTTAGATTTTTGGGGCATGTTGTTTCCGGAGGCGGCATTTCAGTTGATCCTTCGAAAATAGAAGCTGTGATAAATTGGAAGCGCCCGACTGATGTTTTTGAGGTACGTAGTTTCCTTGTCTTAGCGGGATACTATCGACGATTTGTGAAGGAATTTTCTCGTTTAGCGGTTCCTATGACTCGCCTCACGCGAAAGGGTATCAAGTTTGTGTGGGATGACAAGTGTGAAGAGGCCTTCATTGAGTTGAAGACACGGTTGACTACGGCTCCAGTTTTGATTATTCCCGAGAGTGGTGTAAGCTATGTAATCTATTGTGATGCTTCTCACGAGGGACTAGGATGTGTACTTATGCAGTCCGAGAGAGTTGTGGCTTATGGATATCGACAGTTGAAAACTCATGAGCGGAATTATCCTACGCATGATTTAGAGCTCGCAGCGGTTCTTTTTGTACTTAAGGGATTGAGACATTACTTGTATGGTGAGAGATTTGAGGTCTTCTCCGATCATAAGAGCTTACAGTATATCTTTACGTAGCGGGACTTGAATTTGCGACAGCGTCGATGGGTCGAGTTCATGGAGGACTATGACTTCGCACTCCAGTATCACCCCGAGAAAGCTAATGTAGTGGCGGATGCGTTAAGTCGCAAGTCACAGGCAACGTTATCTAGTATCTTTATTCATGAGTGGCGGATGATGGATGACATCGCAGAGTTGGGTCTCCAGTTCCGTGATAGTGGGGATTCGACGGTGACCTTATTTAGCATGGTGGCACGACCTTCACTTTTGAGTCGTGTGATTGAGGCTCAGGGGCACGATGACAACATTACTTCGGTTCGCACTCGTATCGCTAGTGGCAAGATCATTGATGATTGGGTTTTGCACTCTGATGGAGGTTATCGTTTTAGGGGTTTACTCTATGTACCACAGACTTGCCGTGAGGAGGTCTTACGAGAGTTTCACAGTTCCAGACTTACAGTTCACCCAGGTGGCACAAAGATGTATCACAATCTTCGGCGTCACTATTGGTGGCAAGGAATGAAGAAATCAGTTGCAGATTTTATGAGTCGTTGTCTTACTTGTCAGCAGGTTAAGGTTGAGCACCGAGGACCTGCCGGGTTGATGAATCCGTTACCGATTCCTGAGTGGAAATGGGAGCATATTTGCATGGACTTCGTGACAGGGTTACAGAAAATGAAGAATCAGAAGGATGCAGTGTGGGTGATCGTTGATCGATTGAGAAAGACTGTGTATTTTCTACCTATCTACGGGACGGATAATGTAGAGGTTCTTAGTAGGTTGTACGTGAAGGAAATTGTTAAGCTTCACGGGGTTCCGGTTACTATTGTTTCAGATCGGGATCCGCGATTCACGTCACGATTTTGGCAAGCCTTTCAGACAGTTTTGGATACGCAATTACGGTTTAGTATCGCCTTCCATCCTCAGACAGACGGGCAGTCAAAGCGTACCATTCAGATTCTCGAGGACATGCTTCGTGCTTGTTCTATTGATTTTAGGGGCAGTTGAGAGGATCATCTTCATCTGGCGGAGTTCGCGTACAACAATAGTTATCAGTCCAGTATTCAGATGGCACCTTTTGAGGCATTGTATGGTAGACCGTGTCGTTCACCGACTTGTTGGGCCGAGGTTGGTGACGTTGCACTTTTGGGACCCGATATGGTTCATGAAGCAACCAAGAAGATTAGGATTGCTCGACAGCATTTGGTTATAGCACAGAGCCGACAGAAGAACTATGCGGATCAGCATAGGCGTCCTTTATTCTTTGAGGCCGGTGATCATGTGTTTCTGAAGGTCTCACCTTGGAAGGGCTTGATGCGATTTGGGAAGAGCGGCAAACTTTCACCACGATTTATTGGGCCTTTCGAGATTCTTAATCGGGTCGGCAAAATAGCATACCATTTAGCGTTGCCACCGGATTTGTCGTGGGTTCATAATATTTTTCATGTCTCTATGCTTCGCAATTATGAGCCGGATCCATCTCATATCTTGAGTTAAGTGGATGTCGATGTGGCCGAAGACGTGTCCTACGAGGAGCGACCTGTGAGGATCTTGGATGCTCGAGAGCAATTTTTGCGGGGCAAAACTATTCCGTTAGTTAAGGTCTTATGGCACCATCGTGGAGTCGAGGAGGCGACTTGGGAGCGTGAGCGTAAAGTTCGGGAAAAATACCCCGACTTGTTTTCTACTTTAGGTACGTCTTGATTTCGAGGACGAAATCTCCTAAGGTGTGTAGGTTGTAGCGTCCGGTATTTTTACGTGCTAATTTAAATTTTTAGTTTTTATTTATTTATTAAACAATTAAGTGCTTATGTGCCTAACATGTTGACGTGCTTACGTGAATTATGCGAAATTGAAATTTTGAGTTACATGTTATATGTTATATTTCATTTCGTGAATACTTGAAAATAATTGAAACGCTTGAAAAAATAAATAAACGACAAAAGCGTAACTAGAAAATTTCCATGTATTGAGTTAGTGGGTTTTATAGAGAATTATTTACTAAGTGTTGGGAGATGTTGAGTGGCAATATTGTAGTTGTGTAGAAGACTTAGGCAAAATAGTAAATTGGGTTCATAATGGCAAGGGTTGTGATTAAGTGATAAAGGGGTGGGTAGCGTAGACATTACACCATCACCTTTAGTGTTGTATTCCTATTAGCCATTGGATCATTCTACATTTACCCATCTTCATTTCTAGCCATTGGATTGAGAAGTCAATTATTGGGGTATCTCTACACATTGGTAGAGTCTTGCTAACTCACAACCACTTCATCTCATTCTCTCTTCACACGTTTCTTTCTTCTTCCCCATTTCCTTTATTACGCCTCTCTCTATCTTCCTCCATGGATGCACAAGACTTCCTCCTCTAGTCTTGTTGATGGTAGCTTGAAGCTTGTGTCTTGTTGGTGCTTCATTGTCCACAATTGGTGTTGAAGATTGGTAAGCTCCTTCATCACTTCCTTGATTTTTCCTTTAAATTGAAAACCTAGCTTTTAATTCCTTGGAATGCTTTCTTTTATTCTTATAGATTTTCAGAATTTCCATGGTTATAATTGTTGTTGGTCCATTTTTGTGACTCTCCCTTCCATTTAAATTGTTATTAGCTTGAGGAGACTTGAAAATACTAAATTTTCGGAAGGCATTGGTTCAAACTTGCTTGATGTCCACATAGTCTATCTTGTGTTGGATTGATTGGTGAGTTCCTTTCCTCTTGATTCTTTCTTTTCCCAAAACCCTAGTTTAGTCATTTTGGGGTTTTTAGCCTTACATTGAATTCTTGATTTTTAATCGGTTGTTGCTACTAAAAACCACTAATTAAGAATCCATATTTGTTTTAATGTTGCTTGAAGTCTTGGGAGACCTTTGACTCAATTTCTCGAAAATCACCTCCTTGAAGCTCTCTTGGAAATTCTTGACTCGGTTGTTGTTGGCGTCAATTGGGTGGATTGCTTGCACCCTCTTGCTTATTAATTGCTTGGATTGAGGTAGGGGAAAAATGAGTTGCTTTAGTTTTTGTACTAGGGTGTGTGCGTCTATGTGTATATATGCCGTATATATATATATGTGAGTTGGGTCTTGACAACTTAGACGAAGAACTAGGCCCCTTGAAAAGCATGAGTATGTGATATTAATTCTTGTTGTGAATTATTGCTATAAATTGTGAAAATATGAGCATGATGTTAATTTGATTACAATATATAGCATAAAGAACAAGTATGTATTGTGATGGCATAAGGTGGAAATTATGAACCTTAATGCATTTTGAGTGTGCCACGTAGTGTGAAAATGTGGGTATTGGTTCCTACATTTTGCGTAAATTTTGTGGGAGTCGTCTTGTGTTTGGATTGTCGAAACAACTGGCCAGGGGGTGCTTCTTGCTCCCACAGAACTAATAAGCCGAGAAATGCAGATGATAGGGGGAGGACATATCGTCCAAAGCCTATGTGCGCAACTGGGTCGTGGAGAACGTCTTTCTATTAAAAGTGTAAGTGTCAAAAGCACTTGGGAATAACGGTTCGATGAGTCTACCATTCCCTAGTGAGCCTGTATCCTCAGGGGAATGGTGGAGAATGATCCGTTCATCCTTGGGAAGGGTGTGTTTTTGTGTGCGTGTTATGGGGGTGTCGGTCGCCTTCCATCTTAATTATTATACATATGTGATTGTGGTTTTAATAATGAAAACATGTTATAATTGTGATAAATTATGTTGTGAGCATGTTGGAGAACTTGTTTGTTGGGTTTAATGGGGTTCCGGATTGGCGTGAGAGCCATGTGGAACAAGAGACCGACCTAGGATTAGTTGCATGCACCTTGGGTGGGTTGTACCACTCAGACTACAGAGATTGAGGCAATGACGCTTCTTCTACTAGGCTAGTGAGTTCACCCCACGTTATATACATTTTGTTTTCAGGTGATGACTCCCACTTGGGAGGTTCGTAGTCTCCTGGTAGAGACTTGGTGTTGGTTCCATCCTTTTTGCGTATATGGAGGCGGAGTACTTTTGTAGAGCATTGATAGACATTGTATACATGTGTTTATTTTGTTTAGTGTTTCATTTAAGTTAAAACTATTTTATTTTAATCCGGATAGCATGTTAGCCGAGGTGTTAGTATTGATGTACGTCCCTTAGAGCCCTATGCACGGGGATTATATTCTTTTGGGGCACTTCGGTGCCGAATCGTGGAAATATGTAATTTTCAACAAACTCTATCATGTTTCGCCTTAGGGCGCTATAATGAAAATTATGGAATTCTTTTATTTGGAATTTTGAGTGTGCAATGAATTATTTGTCTTGAAATGTGATTTTTAGGTATTCGGCCGAAAACAACGTTTTTCTAAGTTTTTAAACCATCCTTTAGTTTTGGATGGAAAAACCCATTTTCGCCTACCCCCGTAAAACCGACAAAAAGTTTGTGTTTTGAACTGATTTGAAGTTGTTGAAATAATTTGAGATTTTCAAAGTCGGTGGTTTACTCAAAACGGAGACCGGGGGCAAGACGGATAATTTTTACGAAAATTTAAGTAAGAGATTTCAAGGAAAATAATTGTTTCATTCTAGTTCTTGAGTTTCGGAAATATTAGTAGCATCCTATTAGTGTTGAGGCTATTTCCTTTATTCTATGAGTGTTCATGATGATTTAGAGACAATTTTTTTTCCCTTCTGCAGACTTTTAGTTGAGTTGAGTTTTAAGGTAGCCGACTAAGTCTTCACCATTCCATTTCAGTACATTTCTTTCTTAGTTTTGGCATGGTTTAGTCGACTTCTTGCTTGGTTTAGTCGACTAGAACCCTCCTTATAGTCGACTAGAGCTTCGGTAGTCGACTGAATCCTCAAACTTCCATTTCTGCAAGCTTCTGACTGATTTAGTCGACTATCTACTTGTTTCAGTTGACTAGATACTCCTTGTAGTTGACTAAATGTTGTTTCAGTCGACTAAATGCTCCTTGTAGTCGACTAAAGTTCTTTCAGTCGACTACAGCTCGCGCACTCTTCGACCACTGTTCAGTAATTCGGTCATATCTTGAGCTACGTGTATCGGATGAAGGTGTTCTTTAGCTTTTTAGAAATTTGACTTCAAGATCTTGTGTTTAGGATTTTGAATCGCTTCATTTGAGTTATTTTTGAGTGAGTAATGGTCGATTGAAGTTGATGGTAGATTTTTGGACCTTAAGCGTAGGAATACCGATTTCAAAACCTTGTAGTTTCCACCTCACACCTTGGATTTTGGTTCCGTTTGTTCCTATGGCTTGTGCTAGGTCCAAAATTCATTTTTGTAGTTGGAACTTACAATTTTACTCTCCAAATGACCATTTTACCATTGGTTGAACATAGGGTGTTCCGACGTTTCGGTTAAGGTATCGATTGTTCGGTTTACCTTCTTTTGATCTCGTGTGATCCATTTAGCGTCTTTGAGATGTTTTATATTCTATCTTACCCTTGTATAAGTATTCGACGACTTGAGAAATTTTATTTCATTTTTATTTCTTCCGCATTCACTCCCTTAGCTCTTAGGCTCGGGTTTTGGAGTCCTAGGAAATTTGGGGCGTGACAACACATTACGGTCACACAAAAAAGGACCCCCAAATTTTTACGACCATCGAAGCTCATAAAAAATAATTGTTTCAAATTAACATCAATACATTTCCTTTAACTTAGTCCTTATATATTCCACTTGTTCGTTGTTGGGGTCGTCTATCAATTTCAGCAGAAATTCAGAACGCAAATACACTGGATCGGTCTGTATTCATTACAAATACATATGTTAAGATTGAAAAATAGACGTGTGATGGAAGACTATAGATTTTTAATTCTGAAAACTCATCGAGATCAAGTCTCCTGCCAAGCATTGGCCGTTCCAAGCGTCCATATTTTGCATGGCAAAGCTACCACATGAGGACCTGATCATAACAGTGTATTACTTCTCCAAAAATTGATTTCAACATATAACTCAAAGTGGAATACATTAATCAGTTGCCTCATACCCGTCCTTTGATGTGGGTATGTTTTGGACTTTCGTGTAGACATAGTTGCTAAAATCCTTTCGGAATACGAATCCTGAAAAGTCACACTAAGAGGTTGTTTTAAATGAGACAAGAAATAATAGCGGTTGTACCATATATATAAACTAAACATTTTAAATTGCATTCAAAGGTACCAGTGTTTTCATCAACACACGGTATCTGAATTGCTTCCCCCCAGAGCAAAGGTAATCGACAGATTTGCGACGTTGGTTAACAACTAATAAAAACCAATGGCGATTTACTAACCTGGGAAAAAAATCTGAAACAATGGGGAAGGTAAGCACAAATAAGATAATGACATGAATGAGTAATATGAAATATTAATCAGTCATGGCAATTAACAATCATAATGTACCAACTCGGCATCCTTCACGTTATCCAAATACGGACATGGTGTGACTCTCTTATAATAAGTAAAAAGCTCTTGAGGAGTCATTGTCGAGCTGTGAGCTTTTTTCTTCCTACCACCACAACCGCCCATTGCATCTATCTTCGCGATGGCTTGGGATTTGAAATAATATTTCACTCGTCGTTCTCCTTTTTGCCTTTAATTTAGCTTCTCATCAAATACATTGATTACCTGTTTTCAATCCGAGAGTGCGATATTTACGAAAAAAATTAATAAATTAATCATGCCCCACCCCCAAAAATATTTCACTTGCATTCAGACAATGTTTAATCAGTGGACAAAATGCTTTGTGAATTGTTGAAGGAAATAATCAGCTGTGAGGAGGAAATAATCACCGATGAGCAGAAAGTGATGTATATATCTTATCATGGACTAAATATATTATGCTTCTTCCTTATTTCCAAAGCTCAGAGGCTTCTGACTCTATACGAAGAAGATATTTACTGTGACATCCAGCACCATTTCCCTTACTCAAACAACGTTCAATAATAAGGTACGTTAAAATGTTACCTTATATTTGTTTTAATTTCCTCCATGTAATGACTATGCATTATGTTTATTATCCCTACCTAGGGCTGCACAAAAGAACTGGAACCGGCATTTCAGTTCGGTTCCCAATTTTCAAGAAGCGTAAATTCCGGTTCTGTTCCATTTCTCGCCTCTTTCGAATCAAACCCGAACTGGTTTTTATAATATATATATATATATAATATACGGTTCTTTAATAATAAATTTAACTTAAGTTTTAATATAATATATTTATATATATATAAGCTTAAATTTAACCTGTTAGTATAAACAATTGGAAACCAAAAAAAAAATATCAAAAATTACAAGTCTGTTAGTATGGAAACTGTTAGATAATTCTTGGAAAGCAAATAAAAAATATTAAAAATTATAACTCATTAGTATGGAAATTATTAGATAATTTTCGCATATGAATTAGTTTTTTAAAAAATTAATGTTCGAAGCACTGACTTTTTGCAACATGACTTTCTGCGCACTTACTTGGTTTTTTCATATGAATGTCATTGGGAATGTACAAGTTCACTTACAGTGTCAACAAGCCATTGTTTATTGAAGAGAGTCATAAGGTGTCGGCGCTCCACATATTGGTTTTCATACTTCACCAAAACCTCGCTGATATAATCAACAAAATAGTACGATTAATAGTTGGCAACAAATTACTATTAGCATGTAGCGAAATAAACATAAATTGTTACCATTTTCCTTACACACCTTTTATCGCAACCTTCCATCAAGGCATAATGAAGAAGATCCAACTGGTAAT
The DNA here is from genome assembly GCA_963922005.1 of Cornus suecica. Taxonomy (NCBI): domain Eukaryota; kingdom Viridiplantae; phylum Streptophyta; class Magnoliopsida; order Cornales; family Cornaceae; genus Cornus; species Cornus suecica. The sequence continues at coordinate 20,496,254 of OY998247.1, read as the reverse complement.
CGCTACTATTAGTTACATCCTCTACAATTTGAATCCATGGCGAGTACGTGTAACGTCCAGGCTTCTTGCTCCTTTTTCCCCTACCGGCCTTTTCACATTCTATCATCTTCGTTTTTTCCCTACCGGCTTCTTCACAGATTGTCTTCGAAGATGAAAAAGACACCCGTCATGCCTTCATAACCGTTGGAGTAACTTCAGCACGCACCATTTCATATTCCTCTTGGATAAAATTTCCAATGTGTTCTTTAGCTAAACCATACACAATGCCTACAAGTTGACGATCTTCATCAAAGTCGATGGCCTCCTGTAATGATTTTTCTGCTCGGTTATCCATTATCTCATTCAAATTATCGTGCCAAATTTCACATGAACTACCAGTAGTAGCAAGCCAGCCATCAATGTCGTCATTATCCACCAGAACAACAACATCAGATGAGGATTTTGCGACGTCACATTGTTCCTCCTCTACTTGAGCAACTCCAACAATTTCACATAAACTACCAGCAGTAGCAAGCCGGTCATCAATGTCTTCGTTATCCACTGGAACAACAACATCAGATGGGGATTTTGCGATGTCACATTGTTCTTCATCTACTTCAGCAACTCCAACAACTGCTGTTTTTTCTCCTTCTACTGCTATACCTTCACCTTTTATATTTCTTTCACCTATTCCATCATCATTATTTTTCACAACCATGTTTGACATTCCTGCTTCTCGATTTGCTGGTGCACCATCGACTTCTTTGCTGCCTCTTTCTTCTCCTACACTCATTTTTCCTCCATGTACATCTGTTTGTTCTTGTACATTTAATTCCATTACACCTTCCCCAAATTTTTCAGTCCCCGGGGCCTCATATGAGTCTTCATGTAGAGGTGTGCATTCTCCCCCGATTTGTTCTTCTTCTACTCCTTGTTCATCCACTGACAGAGCCTCTCCTCTTGCCAATTCTTCTTGTTATCTAAACTCTTCTTGTTCATCATTTTCTTCCGAATCAGAATCAGAATCAGATTCAGAGTGGGAATCTCTATACTATTCCTCTTATTCTGTTTCTTAATCGTTCGACTTTATTTCGGGTTCTTCCATTACTTCTTCAACAACAGCCTTACCCTTGCCCTTGCAACTATCTCTGACCTCGTTACTCTCCACGCCTGTCTTCCTCCATTTCGGTCGCTCAACAACCTTAACCTCATGTCTGCCATCGACCTTGTTCTTGTTTTTTTTTCTCTTGAGATTCTCAAGCTTTGAAGCTTTATTTCTCATCTTTTTAGCGCCCTCATCAACAGTAGCTAGAATCTGTGAGCCTACATACCTCGTGCGATGAATAACTTCCTGCAAATATTCACGCAACCGTAAATAATTTAGGCAATAGCTTAGGAAACATAAATACTAAATAAAATGCAACATAAATAGGTAAGCATTAACTTACATCAGCTTCGACGTCCAGTGAGTCATCCATGTGTACATTGCGTTCTCTCTCGCTCATTGCCAACGTACAACCAGTAGAACCAATGGTTGACAGACTGATATTCGTGCTTGCAGTAGCAGGACCAACTGGGATCAACTGTGGACATATTTAACACCATAAATTTATGAAAACACTTTAAAAATAAAACATAAATATAAAGGTCATATCTTACCTTGTGTGTGCCATATGCACCCATACCCTCGTCCCATTTAATTATGCGGCATACGAGGTCCGCCATCCAATAGGCAAGGGTTTGAATGTTGCCTTACGGGTAATGAAATTAGACAGACTCAAAGCGCATATAGTATAGAAGTTATTGTAAAGGAAAAAATAATCAATAACAATTGTTACATTCAGTGGATGACAAACATTCTCAAACATGTCGTACAATACCTGCAAGAACACCAAGCATCCATGATAGGAAGTCTTTAACGGCCCCCCTGATCCAGGCCTTATGGCTCTCACAAGCGCATCTGCAACATATTTGGCCCAGTTGTACGTGCCAATGGCATCGACTTCGGTAACAGCAAGCAACACGGACATGTGACAATCATCACGACACGTTGGTGTTAGCACAACAACACAAGCCAATAGAATAAACAGTCGTTTGAATTGTTCTTTGTTTTTTTCCTTGATGACTTTTTCTGCAACCTTGGATATCTTCAAACCATCACGCTCATAAAGATCGGCTACCACCATCCACTTTGCCCTTTTAAAATGTTGTTTGGTAGGAACTTTGTATAAACCAGTGGGTATTCCGAATACATTGCCCACTTCACAGCCATTCACATGAAGCTCTCGGACATGAGGAACTAGAACTCGATTGGTTCTACAATCAAAGTTCGAAATTAAGTACATAGTTAGATCTTTGCCTATAACATTACACTTGAGGTCCAAGAGCTTCCCAAACCCAATATTCTCGACCATTTTCCGCTGTTCAACGGATAACTGGGACACAGTATTGATAAAGTCTTTCAAGTGTGACCTTTGAAAGCCATTTCTCTTATCCTCTTTAGCTTCATACTTGTTTCACAATGAACTGTAAATTTTAAAAAATTCAAACCAATCAACCAAATCATTCAAACTTCTCTTATATACAAGGTTAATAGACGAGATAAAATAGAATCAAGGGCATCCCCGACCCAAGATACGAGGCCGGGCCTAGAGGACATGAACACTTTTAAGCAAGGGTGCTCTCACCTCATACTTTATTGCAAATAATTAGCTACTTTACATAAGTGTGAAGGGATTGATGCTCATTCAAATATTAACCACCTCAACTACATGAAGGATGGATTAAACAAACCTTAATGACTGAAAATATTACATCTTTCACAAATACTAACCACCTCAACTTCATGAAGGATGGATTAAACAAACCTTAATGACTAAAATTTTTGCATCTTTTGCAATTTCATACCTATTAACCAAATCATTCCAACTCCGGCTATAAAAAGGTTTATAGCCGGATTTAACAATTTCGAGAATATATCCAAATTAATTCCTTCTTCATTGAACAAAATTCTTAGGGATCCAACGAATAGAATTCCCTTTTGATTTAACATATTAATGTATGACTTATAAGGATATGAATAAGGAAAATGCTAGACATCAAGATTTTAACTTAAATGACGTGAAAGGATGAGGTGACATAATCTTTAATTCACTTACAATTTTGCCTTTTCATTTCAAATTTTCTACGTTCTTCATTTTCTCTCCCTTTATCTCAAGACCCAAACACACAATTATTCCCCCCCCCCCCTATTTCTTATCTATTCAAATCTTTTGTTCATCAATTTTTATCAACTCTTTATTCTATAAATCTTTGCGAAGCACCCTGTTAATGGGTTCTCTACTGGCTTGGTTGATGAGACCAACGTGTTTCAATGTAGTGTCACCATTATTGGACCTCCTGATACTCTTAGTATGCATTAATTCATTACCAAAGATTATATATTTCCACTAAAGATTGTTTTTCCTCTTATGTGGGTGGTAGATGCAGGTTCATTTGGGATTACAAGAAAATTGAGAAAAAAATAATTCTGGAAACTTGTAATAGCAAGAAGAATTGATTAACAAGGGACGATGAATTTTTGTTGCGCTTTTTAGATTCTGATTTCATTATAGGCTAATGGATTCTGCCAGGGTTTCACACAAAGTTAGGTTTATTAGGGGCGATGGGTTTGGCAGGGACATCCTTGAGGGTTTTAGATTTTGATGGAAGTTTTATTTGCATTTTTCAATTTACTAAAAGAATTATACAGGTCCAGTCAGATGCCACGTCAATTCAAGTTATTAACTTGAAATATTTTTCATCATGTGTAGCGCCGCTCTATGAATAAATGTTCTCATTCAAAAATTATGATTACTTACTTGAAAGGTTTCAAAACTGGATATGTATGATTATAGAAATGTTTCAGATTCATTAAAAATCAAGTTCTCTATTTTAATTGGAAATTTCTGATGACATTATCATTTTCAATATCAGCAAATATAGAGACACGGTACACATTAGAGGAGCATAGTTTCATAAGTGAAGTTTCATAATTGAATATGTACATTTAATTCAATTGAATCATGTACAATTTTTAGTGAAGTTTCATAAGTGAAGGTTGTTATGGAAGTTTCATAATTGAATCTGAACAATTTTAATTCAATTCAATCATGTACACTTTTCAGTGAAGTTTCACAAGTGAATCATGTTGGCCAAACATGGGATAAAACACCTATAATTGCAAATATAGACTCTAAATTGACAAAAATCCCTAAATCAAAGCCCTTTAGACTGAAAACCCAAACTAAAATTCCTTTCAATTGAAAAGCTAAATGTTGGCCTGAGGGTCAATCAAAGAACAATTATCCATTTTGATGATAACAAAATGTTAAGTACGTGATTAGTACTAATGTGTTTACTCAGTTGAGCATTACAGAATAACATGATTTTTATCGAAAGCAAAAAGCTTAAAGGAAGGACATAAAGGTCATTTCACTTTTGAAATGCTTCAGAAGATTGAAGAATCAAGACTTGGGGTAGATAGGATGGTGAGTGAATTGTATCAAAGGGTTTATGTGAGGTTTTCACAAGTATAAACTCATCCTAAAAATCAAAAGAAATAAAAATGGCACTATCAGGCGATTGACCATTCAAATCAGTCGACTCACAGTCCTATCAGTCGACTGACAATCACTTGCCAGTCGACCGACCTCGACAGAGAGTTTAGAGCTTCATTATGGCTATTTGCCAGTCGACCGACATAATGTTGTCAGTCGACCGACAGCCATTCACCAGTCGACCGACAATTACTTGCCAGTCAACCGACCACGACAGAGATTTTTTGAGCTATTTTCCAGTCAACCGATATAGTAATGTCAGTCAACCGACAGACAAAAATCAGGCGACTGACAAATAGAAATCAGTCGACTGACGAAACTAAAAACAGTTATTTTCAGTGCATTAATGGCTCTCAATTATCCCCAGCTACCACCACTCTCAGCTCACTCTCCTAAAGTGAGTCTCACTCTCTTAACTCTTGCCCTAGCTATATATATGATGAGATAGTGATTGTAGAATACACACCTTTTTACTCCTCTACAGAAAAGTTGTTGTTCTTCTTCATTCCTCTGAAAATATACAGCAAGAAAAGCTTGAGCATTAAAAGCTAGACTCTTCTCATTCAATTCCAATCATTTTGTGAGAAGCTAGTTAGAGAATATCTTTGTTCCAAATCTTAAGTCATTGATTGCTAAGAGTGTGTAAGATCTTGAGAGAACCAAACACATCACATTAAACACTTGAGCTTATACATTGTGTATCCTTCATAAACCCTAAGGGTTTTGAGTGTTTATTGAGTGTATCCTTTGTTTATAAAAGGATAGAGATCCTTGAGTGAGTGAAGCTCATTGATCCATAAGAGGGGTTTGTCCTCTTGTTTACGTGACATGCTCGTTAGCTCGTGTGTAAAGGTTTGTTATTCCACCTACAAGGAAAAGCCAAAGTGTGAGATTGAGAAAGTCTTAAGGAAGGATCCTTAAGCCGAGGAGTAGGAGTTATCGAACCTCGTAAAAATTGCAGTGTCATCTCTCTCTCTCTCTCTTGTTTTTTCATTTGATTACTTGCATGTTTGTCTTATCTTGACTTACAATATTGCTTTCATAGGTCAAAAATCTATTGGTATTTAAAAGTGTTTATTGCTCACTTCTTATTTAACTTAAACTGTTGTTATCAAATTAAGTGCAAAAAATAGCTAAGATTTTTTATAAACCTATTCACCCCCCTCTAGGGCTAATTAGTGATTAACACTAAAATCAACCATAAATTAAACTCCTCTAAAATGCAACCGCAAATTGAAAACTTTAAACATATTAACTACTGATGATTTCAACTAGAGGAGCATAGTAACATACATATCAATCATGGAAAAAAAACACATACAATAGCACATATAATTGCAAATATATAGCCTAAAATCACCATAAATCCCTAAATAAAACTCCTTTAAACTGAAACCCAAAATTGAAAATCCTTTTTAAATTTCAAAGCTAAACTAAACCCTAAATTAAACCCTTGTAAAATGTAACCATAAATTGAAAACTCTAAAGAAAACCCTAAATTGACAACTCTAAAATCTAAATAGAGATCTTCAATTACATTTTATCTAATAAAAACCCAGAGTAAAAAATTACATACCTAAGTTTATGGAGATTTTCCACCGGAATGCTGATGGACGATGGAGGAGGAGGGATGGTCCGCCCAGAAGAAGATAATGTTCTTTCTTTCGCCGGTTTTACTCCTTTTTTTTGCCACTCTCTTCCGTTTCGTCTTGGACGAAGCTTTTCCTTTCCATACGCCAACATCCTTGTCTTTACCCTTATCGACCATTTCGAGTGATAAATTGGGGATTTTTAGTGGGTTTGGCTCCCGTGCTTTTTAGGATTAGGTTTTTATGCTAGTTTAATCAGTTTGTTGGAGATTTCAAGGGGTAGAAGCAAGACGAAGTTCTGAAGGAGAAGCCCCAAACGATTGCTACAGTTCTTATTTTCACTTTGAGACCAAAATTTAAACAAAAACCATTTGCTACAGTGCTCCATTTCAATTTCAGCCCAAAATTTTAGAGCAGTTTGAACTTTAACACGTGTTGGAGCCAAAATGTGTAAGAGTTTTGAAATTTACCACGTGTTGGAGCCAAAATGTGTAGGAGTCAAAGCTTGTACAGTGGCGTATATATAAATAGTTGCGTATAAAGTATGTGATATACAAAGTGAAATATATATATAATGATATATGCTGAGGTGGAGAGTCAAAAGCTTCTAAGCCAATCAGAACCCAACATCTGTGAATGGAAAAAGGTTTAGTCAGAGAAGGACTTGACCTGATTTTTTTCCGTATAGTACGTTCAAGGAAAAATTATTGTAAACGAATTAATAAATTCTTTATTCCATGATATTTATGGTATTTAATATATATATATATATATATTATTTTTTATGATTGTGGAATAGAGGGAACCACGATGGACTGATTATTAAGGCAGTGTCATCTGTACCTTAACATGGAGATCGGTTACGTGGTTATGGTTTGGCATGGTTTAGTTGCCTATAGACTTGTGGTTTAGTTATTGTATTATTTTATTAGCTTTGCCTATTGACTTGTGATTTGATTTTGGTTGCGCTTTATTTGTTTTGTTCATTGACTTATTATTTAATTATGATTGCACCCTATTTGTTTTGTCTATTTTCTGGAGGATATATATTTAAGTGTGGTACTTAAAGTTATAGAAATTATAATATTTCTCTTATTCTTATAGTGGGTAGATGATGAAATTATTGGTACTTTGTTTGGGATCATGTAGAGTTTACTTTACTCGTAGGTCTGACCCACTGTTGGTGTTTTAGGTCCTCGACAGTATTTGTCACAGGTTTGAGGACTCATCTCATTTGGTCACTCATTTTCAAGTTGTTTAGTTTTTCACCTTATTTCTGTTTAGGGACTCAATTCATAAACATTTTTAGACTCTTGTTTTCATTTATGTTTAGGGATCCGTAGATATGGATTCCCGAGTTGTATCTTTGGGAAAATTGGATTTCTTGATTTATTTATTCAAGAGAATGAAACTTTTGAGACACTATTATTTCTTAAATATATCTTTTGCTTTCGTGCTTGTTTATTATTGAATGTTGATGTGTCTTAGTTTTCGGTATAAATCTGACGAACTTATGCTTGAAAATTAAGGGTATCACAAAATATATAATAAAGATTTGCACTTTGCAGTTCTGAGTAATTTGTAAGTATCTGATTTTCATTATTATTATTTATTATATATATATATATGTAACTAAATCTAGAAAACCACCAAACAAAAGTCAACTCAAAGATTTATGATTCATGAAAGTCAAAATTGTTTGTAACACATTGAATAGTTGGGAAAAAAATTCTAATATAACAGAGTTTGTTTTAACTGATTTCCAAACTTTATCTATATATATATATATATATATATATATATATATTCGCGAGAAAAGAGATCACAGTATGTGTTCAGATTGTAATCAATCACTGATATAGATTCCTATATATATACTACGCATGTGAATTAAACAAAATTTGTAAACTACTGAAACACAATAAATATAAACTATATATATAAATACACAGTCTATATACAGAACCAAAATTTATATATGTGTATATAGCATGAATTTCTGTTAAATATATAACATGAATTTCTGTCTTAAGTATATATAATATACGAATTAAAACAACACAACAATATATATATATAATAGCAGTAGTAAAACAACAACAAATTCAAGATTTGCCTTAAGTTTGTTGTACAGAAAGATTGTACTGAACTATTAGATATATAATTATATATATATAAAACAGTATACAATTATATGTGTATATATATGTTATCCAGAATGTATAAAATTATTAACACCTAACTAACAACATATTGTGTGTATATATATATATATATATACTAGCAAAGTGTATGTGTGATGAACGTGATAAAAATTTATAATACAATTTCTATTGGTATTCTTAAATAGAAAAAAAAAATAATTTGTAGCTTGATAAAAAAATATTATTTTTAATGCTAAATAAGGGATTAAATTAATAAAGAGAGATACTAATAGAATTATATAATAGAAAAGTAACTAATTTTATGAAATTAAAATGATAAAATAATTAAACGACTAAATAGATCAACTATATATTTTTATAGATTTATTAATGAAAAAAAATAATGGGAACGAATCATGTTGTAAAATATTGAAATAGATAAGATGTGTTGCATTTCTTATCCTAAGAGCAAAAATAAAAATAAAAATTAAATAAATAAACCCCCAAATAATATTTGGGAACCCAACAGGAAAAAGAATATAATAAAAATGTGAAAGAATATAAATTATGTTGCTAGTTCATCTCCTCAAACTTAAAATATACATAATATTGAAATTGAAGTATCAAAACTATTCAAATATAAGAAAGTCCTCAAATTACACCTGATATAGTTTTAAAAAGTAAAATCAATAGTCCAATATGTCCTAATAAAAAAAGACCACAGAATATAATCATAAAAGTTTAAAAAATAATTATGTTCTCAATGCAATTATTCCAAGCCAAACTCATGCATATACTTATAAAAGATCAAATATAGAAATGAAAACAATGTAATATATCGAAAACCCAAAAAAATAAAAGAAACAAATCATAAAACTCAAATTAATATATAGTTAGGAAAAACAAAACGAATAATTAAAAACTCAACCTAAAATATAACACAAATCAGAAAAATTAAAAGGAAAAAATTAAAATAAATTATCACAAATAGAAAAAATATAGATATAATAAAAATTAATATAAATAAATTACCGATAGATATATGTGTCCGTGTTTAATGCAATTTTAGCAAGAGAAAATAATTCCTCAATACCAAGTACGAATATTAATTCTATTGTGAATTTATTCTCCCAAATTCAACACTACAGCAAAAAAAAAAAAAAAATTAATATATCGCAAAAATAATGAATATGATAAAAAAGAGTAAAGAATAAAAATATTTTGTTAATTCCATTCCTCAAACTCAGACTACTAAAGAAGTATATATAGATATGAAACAAAAATTTAATACATAAAATTAAAATTAATATATAAAAAACTAAAAATAAAAGTTAAGAAACTACTCAAACTAAAACTAACACAGTTTTAAAAAGAATAAAATAAATAATTAAAAATATAAGTATACCACATAAAAAATCTAAAATTCATATTAAAATTGAAAAAACTAAAATAAATAAAAAAATTCTCAAACTCAAACTAATTTAGTTAAAATAAATAATAAAAACAAAAAATAAAGCATCAAATATATGATGAAAAAATAATACATTCATATAGGAGAAGGATTATATTCAAATAAGAAAGAGAAACTCAACATCAAAATATAACCAAATAATATTGAAATTAAAGTATTAAAAAAAATTATTTTTTAATATTGAAATTAAAGTATTAAAAAATTTTAAAAATAAAAAAGTCATCAATTACTCTAAAATAATTTAAAAAGTGTATTTAATATAATTTTGTTCATACTATCCTTGATTGAAAAGCCTAAGAACTTGCATGGAAGGTTAAGAGAAGAACTTGCATGGAATGTCCAAACTTTTGATGCTCTGCCAACAACTCTCACATATGTGATATGCATGTATTAATGTAATAGGTTGACTCTAGGAATTATATGAATTGTGATATGTGCGTTATAAAATCCTAGAAGAGTAAGATAATAAAAGAGTTTTAATATACTAAATGTTTTTCTAGGGGTGAAACTAAAGTAAAAAAGGGATTCCACTTTGATAAGCATTGGGTGTCTTATTAAATAATGACTTAACCTTTATATCTCATATAGGATTTCCTAATTATTTTATTAGGAAGACTGTGATTTTTTCGGAGTGCTTGATTGGAATTAAAATTAAAATTAAATTGTAATAATTAGTATTTTCTTAGGATATAGAACTAATAATAGTAGTATAAATATATATAAAAATATAATTATATAATGTTTTAAAAAAATCAAAACCTAATTATGTTTACACTTTAAAAGATAATTACCGCATTGATGTTTAAAAAAAATCAAAACTTAATTTTGTTTACACTTTATAAGATAATTATCTCATTGTACTTAACTTTCTTAACATATTTTTATTGACAAAGAATTTAAACTTATCCAATTATATTTTGGAGTCACTTTAGTATCCAAAAAGGAGCCTATTATAAAATCAAATAGGAGTTCTATTTAATATAATATACTAACATATAGGACTTTCATAATAGGCCTAATTGAATTTGGGTTAAAGAGTAACACACCGTTAAAAAAATCAAAACCTAATTATGTTTACACTTTATAAGATAATTATCCCATTATACTTAATTATCTTAATATATTTTTATTGACAAAAAATTTAAACTTATCCAATTGTATTTTAAATTCATAAGGAATCATAAATTATATAGGTTATTGTTTTTTGAAACTAAAGTAGTGAAAAAATATTTAAAATATAGATAAATCGTTATTTTATAAAAATAGATAGATATAAAATTAGATATATAACAAGATTGAAAAATAATTAAATAAAATAAAATAACTCCAATTCCTAGTACCAACAATTCTAGGATATAGATTTTAACAAAATTGAATTTTTTTTCGAATAGATATAGAATAATTAAATAGACTCAATTATAGAAAGACATTTTGTTTAGAATAGATATATATTTTAACAAAGATATACTAATTTTATATTTTTACTTTTAATTGTAAAATTTAGGTGAAATATTAATTTTATAGATTTTAAGTGCAATTGGAGTTTCAATACAATTAGAAATGTTATAAGTCAACGCAAATAATATAATGTTGGTGTGATTTAAGATGTAAAAATGAATGAATTGGACTAATTATCCTAATCTATTTCTTATTAGTAGATCTACTATATTTGTCTAAATCATTAACATATATATTGGTACAAATAGAATCTTACTTCAATAGGTTTTTTAAAGATAAGCTTTAACAAAAATTAATTGTAGGAGTCTAAAAGAAGAGGTTACTATAATTATTTATATCTCTAAAATAAAATAATAATACAAATATAAAAATAAATAAATGCTCGTACAACCTAATAAAATTCTATTTTGTTATAAATACTTGCATTAGGATTCTAATTGGTACAAATTTCAAACTTTAATTCTAATATAATATAACTTTAATTAAAATTTTCAAATACTGAAATACTAAAATAGGATTCTAATTGGTCCAAATTTCTAATATAATATAACTTTAATTAAAATACTGAAATACTAAAATAAAATAATAATACAACTATAAAAATAAATAAATGCTCGTACAACTTAATAGAATTCTATTTTGTTATAAATAGTTGCATTAGGATTCTAATTGGTCCAAATTTCAAACTTTAATTCCAATATAATATAACTTTCATTAAAATTTTCAAATATTGAAATACTATAATAAGATTCTAATTGGTCCAAATTTCTAATATAATATAACTTTAATTAAAATATTGAAATGCTGAAATACTGAAACACTTCACACTTTTAATAGTAGTATAGATATGTATATAACAAAAGAATCCTTCAATATAAATCAAAGCAGTTTAAAGTAGGAGCCCAAATAGAATTGAAAGCATATTAAAACTCACAGTATAAACCAGAATGTAAAATAGAAATTAAGAGTTAATCCGAGCCTTGTGATCCACAGTTTCCATAAGGCAAATTTGTTCCCTCTCCGGTGCTCAATGTGTATGAGCAATTGCCTCCCGAGATAGAACAGATTTTCGCTTTTAGAGAAGTAGCACTCCAATCTCCAAAAGCCAGCGAACATAATTAATCTATGTTTGTACTTGAACCATATGACATTGGTATGTATATATGTATATGCAACAGTGTGTATATGCGACCAATATATATATAAACGTATATTGCAGAGAGGGAAAAAGAAGAAGAACTAATAAAATTAATTTCCGAAATGAACTAAAGCCTGTGTATTTATAAACACTGAATATGCACATAAATTGTGCTTGCACTTGTCGGAGGAGAAAAGGCGTGAGAATTAGGTTGTGACCAAAAGTTGCCTAAACTGTCTAGGCATTGCTTGGAATGGTTGTCTCAACTATCTAACTGTCAATGTACAGTTTCATACAGTCATAACTATTCATAATTTCTCATTCATAATTTTTCCAACAAAACCCCCATGAACTATGGTCAGATTTGCAAATAACCTCCCTGAACCATAAACTATGTAACAAACCACTTCAACTATCACATTTGTTGCAAAATGCCCCATTTTTCTAAAAATATTTCATAAATAACCTAAATGCCCTGTAAGAACATTTTTGTATATTGTTTATTTATGGCATGTTTTAGACAATAACCATGTTGAGTGTTAGATATGTCAGTTTAGTGTTAATGACATCGATAAACTTCATCAAAGGCAGAATCAAGCATTGAAATAATGAAGAATACACGTGAAACAGGAAAGTGAGCATATTGAGGTAAAATCTCTCCTGGAGGACGAAAATGACATTTTCCGAAGCCGTCACTTGAAGCAAAAAGTATCGTGGGTTCAAGAGGGTCATTTTGGTGCAGTTGTGAAGAAAAGTGATTTTAACAAAAATACCTACGCTTTCAATTTCAAAAAGTGACTGGAAAACACATTTTTACGCTTGGACCTACGCTTGAAGCGTAGGCCCTACTACGCTTGAAGCGTAGTTGCGGCAAGTTTTTGCCAGATTTTTCCTGCGATGTCCAAATTGTTCGGGGGTTGGTTTTATGATATGACCACGACTTATATACATCAAAGTGCGATCTATATACATTATATTCACCAGAATATAATATTGAAGGGTTTGGCTCAGTTGAGTGTGAAATTACACAAAAGGGTAAGGTTATGGTTTCTCCTTAGCAAAGTCTATAAATACTAAGTCTTACAAGAGAGGAGGCTATGTCTTTGAGAGATCTCTGTAGTATTTTATCGTTCATATTCTTCTACAGGGATATTGATATATAGAGAGAAAATATCATTGAATGATTCTTCTAGTTCTCTCTTATTTTGGAGTTGATTCTATCGTGTTTCTACGTCGACGATCTTATGCACGATTGAATCATATAGATTCTGAACAATCTACACACCGCTGATTGCAACTTGGTTGTGTTGATCCGTTTGTGAAACGGAGCCGTCTGAGTGTGGAGATCGAAGCGAGACGCTTCGTGATTATTTGATATATTGAATAATAGAGCCGTCAGAGTACGGAGCGAGAGCGAGAGCTTCGTGGAGCATGAGTGAATCTAGACTTTCAGACGTCGAGTGAAGAACAACATATTACATCAGTTGTAAGTACTGTTTTCATAGAGTCTGTACAAATTCTCTAATTCATAGTACATCGATACTCGAGCGTATCCGTAGTTTTTACTTGGAGTCTTTTCAAGATTTTCCACGTAAAAATATCTTGTATCTCTATTGCTTTTTTTTCTGCACTTAGATTAATCTTTGCATGATTTATCTTGATAGAGAAACTGGATGAAAATTGACTTTTCCACAATTAATTTTAATTTGTCAATAAATCCACAAAAAGCCTATTCACCCCCCTCTAGGCTATTTTCATTGATCGTCTAGGTAATTTCATGCCCTTTCTTTATTAAGTTTTACTTGATATATTTTTGTTATTAACTTTGACTATGAAATAATTGATAGTAATTTGATGACATATTCTCCATTCAAACTTGTGTATAATTACTAGGAGTGCATAAAAAAATTGTGGAACCGTAGAACCAGTCCAAACCGAACCAAACCAGTGCTTTGGTTCCAGATTTGAATTGATTTAGTTTGGTTTCGATTCTCAAAAAATAGAACCGTTATAATTTGGTTTGGTTCCAAATACACCGATCAACGGTGTTTTCCCTAAACCCGAAAGAAGTAATGGTATCATTAAACTTAAGATACCATTGTCGGGAAGCTTGTTTAAGTCCATATATTGACTTCTTAAGTTTACAGATCATATGTTCCTTACCTTTAAGTGTGAAGCCTTCAGGTTGGTCCACATTAACTACCTCTTCTAGACTCCCATTTAGAAAAGTTGTTTTCACATCCATTTGATGTAAATCTAAATCATAATGAGCTACTGATAGGTGTTAAATATTAGATATTTTGACCCCTTAACTCACTATTGTTATGTCATTTCTTTTCATTATTTGGTATTTTTATATTGTTTGCGTGTTAAAGCATGTTTCAGGAGCTTAACAAAGAAATGGAGCTAACTTCGGTGAATTAACCAAAGTGCATGTTCCTTCTATCCAAGAGGAGAGTCAAAGAGGCAGTCCGAGACAAAAATGGCTCCCAGAGGGTAAAAACAAAATTTTCAAAAGCCGTCATCTACACCAAAAAGTATCGTGGGTTCAAGGCTATCATTTTTGTGCATTCACGAAGAAAAGTAGTTCTCAAGAAAACACCTACGCTTTCATAATAAAAAAGTGGTTGGAAAGTGTATTTTTACTCTTGAACCTACGTTTGGGAGATATGTTTGAACCTACGCTTAAAGCTAGCGTAGGCAAGGTACTTTTGAAGTGTATCTACGGTAGGATTTTATGATTTTTGATGGATTTTGCCTGTTCGACTCCAAGACGTGGCTGCGACTCCAGACCTCTGTATGCATGTATATATACACACACACATATATATATATATATATATCATAACTTAAGGTTTATATGAGGTATAAGTGTGAAATGACTGAAAAAGACCTTTCTACACCATTAACTATATATACACGATCATTTATCAGAGAGAGAGGTTGTTGGTTTTGGTTTAGAGGTTCATTTGTTTAGTTGTCTGGTTCATTGAGTTTTCTCACGTTCATATTCAGACTTGCTCCTATTGAGAGCCATATTCAGACCTAGAGATCCGGAGAAGAAGACCATAGAGAGCGTTTCTACATCAGCGATGTAGTCACCTTCCACCATGGCTAACTAACTCGGTATCTAGGGTTTTCTAGCAAAACCCTAGCCAAATAATGTAGTTTTTCATTATTTCAATTGTAACGAGGGAAAACTATTGACCATACTGTGATGATTATAGTATTTAAGAGATCGTTTTAATTTTCAATATAAAATTCTATGTTTGTTCTAAAATCTTGTCTTAGATGGACTAAATGTAGTATTTTACTCAATCATAGTTATTTAATATGAGTAAGAACTCGGATGCTTAATTTATAATTTGCTACATAATGGTGGTAATGAAACTTGAAACCCTAGGTTGACACAGGTTGTGCCTTTGAAATTTAATATATACATGCTTTAATTTATTTTCATGCATTAGGAGTAGATTAGAGTAAAATAATTGGAATGTACTAGTTAGGTCACTTATGAGACGTGTTGTCACAATCCGGTTGATGGTAATCCATCGTATTTAGCTATTTGCGGTACGACCTGATTCACAGTTATGGATCGCCCTCTTACAATTGTTATTTTGATGAACTATATTATGCGGTTAGTGGTGGAGCGATGAAAACCCTAGTTTTCTCTCTCATCTGAATCACAACCAATTTACTTTGCTTTCTAGATAATTTTAGTTAAAATAGATAATTTGGTTTTTGACCACCCAGACAAACATATTTTTAGAAAATATAATTAAGTGTTTTTGAATTGCTAAAGTAAACAATCTCAGTCTTTGTGGGATTGATATCCATTACTCAAGCCATTGTTGTTCTATAATCAATATGTGCGCTTGCGTAGGGTAAAACCTAAGCTGTCATAAGAGGCTGTTTTTAACCACTAATTTTATCCCCTCTAGACAGACATCAAGTTTTTGGCGCCGTTGCCGGGGATTGAAGCATTGTTCAATAGCTTTAGTAGTTTATTAGCATTGCGTTATTGTAGTTGTAACTAAAGTTAGATTTTTATGTGATTGACAGGGTACTCTGAAGAGCATAAAAGGGAAAAACAGAGCTTCTAAAGTTGCGTCTGGACCTTTTGTGACTTTTAGTCTTGCCTTGATTTTGCATATTAATTCTAGCTTTATTTTCTGTTAATATTTAGTCAGTTTTTATTTCATAAAAATTTTCAAAAGAAAAATAAATTAGTCGTTTGTGTAACGTATGACCGATAGATCGACCCGTTCTAATTTTAGCACTGCGTTTTTCGAGTACGATCTTGAGATCGAAAAGACTCTCCGTCGTTTACGTCGAGCTATTGAAGAGCGTAATCGTCAAACAGAAGAAAACACCAGCCAAATCGTTGAAGAAGAAACGATGGGTGACCAAAGAGCCAACCAATAGAGGGCACCAGAGACGTCCCTAAAAGGATATTACGTGCCCGATGCGTATGATTCCTATGCTGACTTTCCAGAGGAAAAAGGTGCGAAGCACTTTGAGATCAAGACAAGCATTATCAATATGCTTCCTAAATTTTCTGGACTTAGGATTGAGGATTCATACCAGCACATAAATGATTTCTTAGAGGTAGCCTCTACTATTAGGTATGATAATTTGTTCAAAAATGACTTACGAGTGCGATTATTTCCTTAGTCGTTGAAGGAGAGAGCCAAGAGATGGTATATCAAATTGGCTAAAACAATTAAAATTTATTGGGAAACCCTTAAAAGAGAATTCATAGAAAAACATTATCTCATATGAAAGACCTCAGAAGCCCAAGATGTGATCAAAAGTTATAAAGAGTTACCTGGTGAGAAGTTTCATGATGCTTGGGAGAGATATAGTAAAATCTTGTATAAGTGTCCCTACCATAGGTTCTCTGAACATGATGTAGCTAAGAATTTTTACATGTGACTTGGAGATGCACATAAAACTTTGATAGATGCGTCAACACAAGGTCAATTTATCCTGAAGTCAGCAAAAGAACTCTTATATTTGTTTGATAATATTAGTGAGAATACAATTCAATATGAATCTGAGTTGTGGGCTAGAGATGGACATGAGAGAGGATCCAGCAAAACATTTGTCATAGAAGGAAGGCCGGATGAGGATGTTAGAAAGTTAGTGGCGTTGATAGGAGAGAAATTAGAAACAATTGACAAGTTTCTTCAGCGAAGTCATTCTTCTACGAGAGAGAGGTTAGAAGTAGAAGCTGAGTATTCTCAAATTGAGTGTTACGACATAATGCTTGTCGATGCCAAGGCATTGTGGAACTATTCAAATAATGCTCCTTTCACTAATTCATACACCTCAAATGCCAAAAATCACCCACTTCTGTCCTATGGATCTACAAATGTGGAGAATCCACAACCAAGGTTCCAACAGAGTCAACAATCATTTGACTCCCAACCAACAATCATGGCTCAAAATCCTCATTCAAATTACCAATCCAGACATCCATCCAATAATTCTTAAGCTCTCCAGCCATTCAATAATAATCAGGTTGTCCAACCATATAACTATCAAACTCAGCCTCAAGGAAACCAAACCCAGGGATTCAATCCAAATCAAGTTTACCCTCTATATCATCAAAATCATCTCCAACATCAGAATCCAACTCAAAATCCACCACCAAGACCACCTGGCTTTGAAGAAGAGGTGACGAGCGCCTTGAATGAGTTAACAAATCAAGTTTTTAGGGAGTTAAAAAATCAATCTAATCATTTTCAGGCAGTTATTCAATCGATGAACTCTAATTCCCAATCCATTGCTCAGATAGAAACCCAAATAGGGAAACTAACTAATGTGGTGAATAGGCTTGAAGAGGAAAGATTTCCTAGGCAACCAGTGGTTAATTCAAAGAGTCAACAAGTAATGGATCATGGTTCATTTGCTGAGCATAATTATGATATAGTCCAAGCCATTACGACTCTGAGAAGTGTAAGGGAAGTGGATAGTAGAGTTGAGGAGGAACATGAAGAGAGGTTGCAAAAAAGAAAGGAGGTGGAATGAGCGCAAAGAAAGGAAGCTGAAGAAGAGCAAAGAAATGAGGCTGACAGAGTTCAGAAAGATCAATCTCAAGTGGAGGAAGATGAAGAGCCAGAAAGGGCATCATATGAGGAGGAAACACCGTTTCCCCAACGTCTTAGAGAGCCGACTAAAGATGGTAAGAATAAAAAGTCAGACATGTTGGAGACATTCCAAAAAGTCAAGATTAATCTGTCTCTCTTAGACATTATAGATCAGATACCACCAAATGCTAAGTTTTTTAAGGACCTCTGTACGCAAAAGCGGAAAAACAGAGCGAAGACTCCAAAGAAAATCATGTTGACCGAACAAGTGAGTTCATTGCTTTTAATTAACATACCACCTAAGAGGAAAGATCCTGGTGCTCCCACTATTTCATGTGTCATTGGTGACCAGGAAATTGGTAGAGCTCTTCTTGATATGGGTGCAAGTGTTAACTTACTACCATATTCAGTCTACCAACAGCTAGGGTTGGAAGAGCTTAGTCCTACCTCGGTGGAGCTCCGATTTGTAGACAGGTCAATCAAGCAAGCAAGGTGAGTTCTGGAAGATGTCATCATTCAAGTGGACAAGTTATACTTCCCAGTGGATTTCATAATTCTTGATACATAACATATTAAGACTTGAAGGAACATATCCTAGTGATATTAGGAAGACCGTTCTTGGCCATAACTAATGCGTATATTGATTGCAGGTAGGATTGGCAATTCGTGTCAACAGGTCGACCCGCGGGTCAACAGGGCAATCTGATACTAGTTGACACGAAAAATCAAACATTTTAAATATGATACAATCCATCACGAAAAATAAAAAATAAAAAATAAAAATGAAATTGAAATTGAATTTTACACGATTCAGTAATCGTTTATTAATGTATTTCAATCCATGACCAATTAGAGAATAGAAAAAATCAGCAAATAAATATAACAATAAATATAATCGTGTCAAACGGGTCAATTCGTGTCAGAAATTGCCAGCTCTAATTGCAGGACAGGGGCAATGGATCTATCTTTTGGGAATATGAAAATAAGGATGACTGTTTTTTATACAGGTTAGCAAAACAATACACCGGTTGAGTGCTTTAATGTAGAAGAAATCAATGAGACTTGTAAATAACCAGTACCTCAGAGGAGTCAAGCAAGGAATGACCTGGATGTTGTGATTGAAAGGTCGAAGGTAAAGTTTGACACGTGGGAGGAGCTAAGACATTCGCCTGAATCTCCATTTATGTCACCAACGACATTGGTGTCCGACAACTCACTTTATAAGATTGGGTTTTATGACGGCACTAAAGGTCGAGAGAAGAGCTTAGTGACGAATAAACAAGATGTGGAGGCTGTTAGAGATGATTAATTGTCACGAACTTTTAAAGAACCTACTAAGGATGACCCACCCTTAAGGACACCTTTTTAGATGAACCAGTGTTAGGTATACACATGGTAGAAAAACTATATGCCTTGGAAAATTTGCGATTGAGAGATAAGTGTGAAGAGATACGGAGTTGTACATATAAGGATGCTCGAAGATACATAACTTGAACAAGAGTACATCATGCTAAGCATGTTCCTCTTAAGTTCCTTGAGTTTGGCCAGAAACGGCAATGTAATCCAAAAATGAAAGTGTTTCTAGGTAAATTCCGACAAAGATGGGATGGACCACACAGAGTTAGATCGGTTTACCCCCGCGAAGAAGTAGGATTCGATACAAGGTTCGGGATACATGGGCAGAGATTGAGATATTATAAGGAGATTGATCCGGGACCGGAATTTATGGCATTTGTCAGTTTATTGGAAAGTGATGAATTGGTGAAGGGAACATTACATAAGGTATTAAAGGAGGATCTATTGGACACATTGACCATGCATGGGGTGCAGTTAGAATGTGGCAGAGGATGTACGTTATATGGTGATTATTGTTCTATATTTGATGTCATGGATAGTACTAATTATCCACAGGTTAGAGAACTGAGAGAGTCACCTCCTATATTTTATCTTATGATTAGGGGAAGTGTTGCACAGAGGAAGGGTGTTGGATAGGATTTTGAGGTGTTATCATGCCAACGATGTTAAACATTGGTCATAGGTTGTGAAAGTTAGTTTCTAGCCTAGATTTGTAGAATATGATATCATTTAATTTATGTAATTTTAACTCTTAGAGACTGAAGTCCTTTAAGGACAAGTCTTTGTAATTTCAATTCTTAGAGACGGTAGACCCTTAAGGCCACGTTTTTGTAATTTCAATACATAGAGATTGTAGGCCCTTAAGGCCAAATCCTTTAAAAAAAAATTTATTATTATTTTTGGAATAAAAAAAATATATATATATATATAAAGAGAATTTTTAATTCCTTGAAATATTTGTGTGAATTTATGGATAATTTTGAAATTTATTTTTCCCTTGCTATGATTGTGGGTATTTGTGCTTTTTTGCGTATATCTATAGGTGATCCAAATCAAGTTTGGGGGAGGAGATCAAGTGCTTCAATGTTGAATCCAAAATTTAGCTTCAAGGGTAACTGTATCTGTTCTCATACTTTAATTTTAACCATGGGGACATGGTCTCATTTAAGTTTGGGGGTAAGGGTATAGGATCACAAGGAATTGGAAATTTTTGAAAAAATTGAAATTTTTAAATTTATTTTGGAGTAGTTCTTTATTTTCACGCATGAGTGTTTTGCATTACAATTAGATTAGGTTGTGTTTATAATGCATGAGTAGTATATGTTGTGATATTCTCATTTATAAGAGTAATGATTAGATTGAGCTAAGTGAAATGATGTGGTTTTACATGGGTGAGTGATTAGTAAAATTGAAACCGAAAAGGACGACCTTGACTTATAAGCACAAACACATATTCACTATGGGAAATAAGTTGATCTTGGACTATGTAAGTTGAAAAATAATTTTTCTACAATAAAAGGGGAGATGGGGAGTTGATATAGATGGAATAGAGAAAATTGAAAAAAAAATTATTTTGAGAAAATAAAATGCAAAAAGTAGTTATTCAATCTGAGTAACCGGGCCTTGGTATCACCAATATCACTGTTCAGGTTTAAAGGGGAGAATACTAATGAGCATAAATCCCATGGAAGAAGCTCGGGCCCAGTTGGCCGAGACTAAAAACCCTCGCTAGAAAGTCCGGAGCTTAGAAAGACAAAAAGGGATGGTAAAATGGAAAGATAGAAAGATGTGTTTTTATGAAAAATGGCAAAGTTTGATCAATGAAGTAGGAAAAGTGATATGGAAATACCATGGTAGAATGTTCACTAAGTACACGGAAGGTTGTCTGGATTAGGGAGTAGAAAGTAGCGAAGTCATTTACTTAAGTGGGAACCATTCATGACACAAAACTCGAGATAGTTATTTATTCGGTAGTGAGTGATATTATTTACATCTATATTATCTTTTGTATTGTATCATGATTAATTAATACATGTGTGAACTCATGACTGCATGATTATAAAGAACTGAGATGTTTGTAGGTACCATCACTAGAAACCTTCATGAGACTTCACTCGTCCACTAGGGGTAACCTAGGGGTTTAAAAGGCTTGTTACACGTGCTAAGTGTAATTGTCGACCCTCACGAAAGCAAGGGATTAGGTTATATTAGTTATAGTAGATAGAAAAGAAATCATCAAAAGAAAGTTCCTTGAGTTTATTGCTAAGGGACTAGCAATATGTAAGTTTGGGGGTGTGGTAAGTGTCAAATATTAGACATTTTGACCCCTTAACTCACTATTATTACGTCATTTCTTTTCATTATTTGGTATTGTTATGTTGTTTGCATGTTAAAGCATGTTTCAGGAGCTTAACGAAGAAATGGAACTAACTTCGGTGAATTAACCAAAGTGCATGTTCTTTCTATCCAAGAGAAGAGTCAAAGAGGCAGTCCTAGACAAAAATAGCTCTCGGAGGGTAAAAATGGTATTTTTAGAAGCCGTCATTTATACAAAAAAGTATCGTGGGTTCCAGGCTGTCATTTTTGTGCATTCACGAAGAAAAGTAGTTCTCAAGAAAACACTACGCTTTCAGAATAAAAAAGTGGTTGGAAAGTGTATTTTTACGCTTGAACCTACGCTTGGGAGATACGTTTGAACCTACGCTTAAAGCTAGCATAGGCAAGGTACTCTTGAAGCGTATCTGCGGTAGGATTTTGTGATTTTTGATAGATTTTGCCTGTTCTACCCCTGGTTCGACTCCAAGACGTGGCTGCGACTCTAGACCTCTGTATGCATGTATATACACACACACACACACATATATATATATATATATATCATAACTTAAGGTTTATATGAGGTATAAGTGTGAAATGACTGAAAATGACCTTTCTACACCATTGACTATATATACACGATCATATATCAGAGCGAGAGGTTGTTGGTTTTGGTTCAGAGGTTCATTTGTTTAGTTGTCTAGTTCATTGAGTTTTCTCACGTTCATATTCAGACTTGCTCCTATTGAGAGCCATATTCAGACCTAGAGATCCGGAGAAGAAGACCATAGAGAGCGTTTCTACATCAGCGATGTAGTCACCTTCCACCATGGCTAACTAACTCGGTATCTAGGGTTTTCTAGCAAAACCCTAGCCAAATAATGTAGTTTTTCATTATTTCAATTGTAACGAGGGGAAACTATTGACCATACTGTGATGATTATAGTAGTTAAGAGATCGTTTTGATTTTCAATATAAAATTCTATGTTTGTTCTAAAATCTTGTCTTAGATGGAATAAATGTAGTATTTTACTCAATCATAGTTATTTAATATAAGTAAGAACTCGGATGCTTAATTTATGATTTGCTACATAATGGTGGTAATGAAACTTGAAACCCTAGGTTGACACAGACTATGCCTTGGCGATTTAATATATACATGCTTTAGTTTATTTTCATGCATTATGAGTAAATTAGAGTAATATAATTGGCATGTACTTGTTAGGTCACTCATGAGACGGGTTGTCGCAATCCGGTTGATGGTAATCTTTTTTGGGGTCGTATTTAGCTATTTGCAGTAGAACCTGATTCACAGGTATGGATTGCCCTCTTACAATTGTTATTTTGATGAACTATACTATGCGGTTAGTGGTGGAGCGATGAAAACCCTAGTTTTCTCTCTCATCTGAATCACAACCAATTTACTTTGCTTTCTAGATAATTTTAGTTAAAATAGATAATTTAGTCTTTGTCCACCCAAACAAACCTATTTTCAGAAAATATAATTAAGTGTTTTTGAATTGCTAAAGTGAACAATCTCAGTGTCTGTGGGATCGATATCCCTTACTCAAGACATTGTTGTTCTATAATTGATACGTGCGTTTGCGTATGGTCAAACTTAAGCTATCATAAGAGGCTATTTTTAGCCACTATTTTTACCCCCTCTAGACAGACATTAGCTACTAATGCCTTAATGATTCTCAAAGAATATTTCTTAGACACCGGAGAGAAGGTTTCTTTATAATCAATGTCTTCTTTCTAAGTAAAACCTTTAGCAACTAGTCTAGCTTTATATCATTCGATATTGCCATTAGAGTCGCGCTTGGTCTTGAAGACCCATTTACACTCAACTTGTTTGTAAGCTTCTGGCAATTTAACGAGTTCCCAGACCTCATTCTGTTCCATTAATTTTAACTCATCATTCATAACATTGATCCATTTAGTAGAATCATTATTACTAATGGCTTGTGAATAAGTAACCAGATCCTTACATATCCCTATATCATAATCAAATTCTTGTAAATATACCACATAATTATTCAAAATAGCAGATCTCCTTTCTCTTTGAGATCGCCGTAATGCTATTCCTTGTGGTTCTTTTACAACTTGTTCATTAATGATAACTTTATTATGGAGTTCATCATTAGGTTGTTGATCATTCAATTTGTCATGCCCCATTATTCCCGAGACTCCAATCAGGAGAATCAGTGAATACCGGGGTATGACGTCACATAAAAAGACAACCAAGGATAACAACAACATCGAAATACATGGAATAGGAATAAAAATGAAGTATTTCATGTCACCTGAGTGATAGAAACTCAGTAAGGGAATTCTAACGAAAATCCGGCAAAATTCCGTTTGTAAATAGAACATCCGGACATCCCAACAACAACACAACAAGCAAACCTGCCCATAATAACTGAAATAGAAACAATGGCACGTAGCCCAACATTTTAGAAACCTACTAGGGCTGAGGTAATGGAAAAGAACACCAATACCTCTCCAAAACCCTTCTAAAATCAACAGAGCCCCAAATGCTCAAATGAAATTACAAAGAAAATCAAATGGCGATGCCGAAAAGGTATAAAGGCACCCCAAAAATAATAAATACACATAATATAAATACAATACGAGGGAATCTGCCAACAACCTGGCTCCCAATAGAATAAAAGAATATACAAACGTAACTACGGAAGGAGTAACAAAACTACCGTCCCAAATCACCCGTGTTGTCGCTGCCGAGCATAAGCCTTGCTGCGTCCACCTGCAAACCTGCAACCTGTTATGGGGGTGAGCACAACCTCGGGGGCTCACCATAATATCAAAACATCACACTCATAGCTGTCTAGAAAATGCTAACCATCCCGTGTGCATGCATCTATCCTAGGTCAGTCAATTGTCTCATATGGCACCCCGCCAATCCGAGACCCCGTCAATAACCTCATCACTAATCTCGAGTAACTATGAAACTCATACGAACTACATAACAACGAAAATATAAACGAAAATCTACCTACATATATATATATATATATATATATATATATATATATATAACGTCCTGAACGTAACTAAGCCTATCGCCTAGGCCTATAGACAAACAATCTGAACTCCGCTCTCATCTAGAGATACAACAAGACTAGGTATCCACCATACCGTGCACCAAGCACGCTACTCAAGGTTCCTAGGAGTTAAATAGGTCACTCCTTAGGTCTACCGAAAGGGATAACCCTTCATCTACGTACAACAACCAGTGAACCAACCCGTTCACTCGAAGAAACATAAGAAGGGAAGGTACTATCACCACATCGGATTCGGTAACCAACCGAACTATCTCTAACTCACACTGCCTGTCTAGGCACTAAAAAGGGTATAGATCAACAAGGTCACCTCTAACTCATACTGCCTATCGAGGTGCAAGAAAGGGTTACTGGAGTCATTTAGTCCCAAACGGATGCCATGGCCCTTGGGTTTTTAAAGAAAAATGTTAAACCCCGAAGGATTCAACCGATTTTTAAGAAAAAGTTAGGGCCCGGTCAAATCATATTTGGTTCCAATGCCTCCTAACCCAACCTAACACTAGGAATCGCACTATGTGCGCTTAACTTAAACTCACTTCTCTTACCCGAGAAGATCCACAGACAAACACGAATGATCATAATTCTTACTTTAAGGAATGATACCGTAGAAACACATGTTCGGGTTAAAACCCAAGGAACAATAACACGGGGGAAAAGAACTACTAAAGTTCCACCGAATATCACCTCAAAGTCACATTTAAACTCATTTCGAAACATGTTCTAAAACCTTCAACTTAATATAGGAACTTATAAACAAATCCTCAAGGGTTACCAAACCAACACCGGAATTCAAGTGTTCCTCGGAACAACTAGGAGGAATCTGAAGCAATCAAACTCTAAAAACATCACTAGATCTCAGAACTGACCCCGAGTCTGAAGAATGGGATAAACCATGTCCAAAGTCCGCTAACTTTACCAGAACATGTAGGAAAAGAGATTTTCAAGGCACACGGATAACAACCATTTACTACTCGAAACACTTTTAAAGTGGAAGGGTGAGCGACAAGCTCAAAATACACAAGCCAAGAGAAACAAGGTCAGACTAACGAGTCTTACCCGACCTTTAACCTGAACAACTCTCCCCACTACCAAAGTGGTCTAATAATCATCCAGTGATAACACTAATCACCAATCACAAAGGCCTATGTGGCCAAAGGCACAACCACAACCAAGTCTCAATTTCGTCTAGCTAACTCAACTCAACTCCAACTCAAGGGAAAAACAATTAATTATCAAAACCTTTTCAAAAATATATATCAACGTAACCACCTGGAACACATGCCAATCGTGGCTCCACTAATCCAGGTTTTTATTATCGTTGAACTTTCTTTCGTTCTTTACAATTTTAAATCTTTAAATAATCCTTATAATTTAACCACAGTTAGAATATTAATTACAAACACTGCGCCTTAGCGCCAAAGAGAATAATACAAATATTTAATTACAACTCAGACATCACATACTCAATATCGATAATCAATAATAACAGGCAAGTACATATCAAATAAATGTCCAATATGAATGTAAATGCCATGACAATGCAACTCCAATGCAACCCTAACCACTAATATCCAGGAATCCCAAACCGTTCACTGTTAGGGCAACAAACCCACAACAGGAAGGGTGGGCGTCGCCAAAGAAAGTGCGGGGACCACAAGCCCACCCGGGAACCGGCAAGTGAGGCATAAGCCCTCATCCCCAAATGTCTAGAGAATTCAGAGTTACTAGCTCCCTGGGTACTAGACCACCCCCTGGCCAGTTGTTGCGACATTCCAAACGATCCAAACATGCACGTGATATAAATGAGGCATGCAACATGCACCGAAACAATATATATAACATGGTGCTATATAAAAGCAAAATGCCTCCATATGAATTAAATATACTCAATAACACGACATCAAAGCCAATAAATCTCATATCAATCATGTTTCACAATTTAAATCGCACAATAATTAAATTTCCATTTATCACAAAAATACTCGGGTCCTCAATTATCCCATCTTTATAGATTTTATATTCCAGCATGCTTATAATTTAAGTCCCAATAATCATCGGCTAATAAAGCCCACCTCAGGGGAAATTAAACAATTAAATTCACAATTTAATTTCTTTATAATTTACAAGAAATACAAATAAAAGGAAACTAGACCCGTGTCTAAGTTTCAGCGTTCCACGTTCTCTTAAATCCCCTAACATATTTTTAATTTCAATAAAACATAAATAATAGAGGAAATATTTATTAACCGGCCCTACGTCCCTCAATATCAAATCTGCCCCGCCCCCACTATATTTTAATTTCAGTTACGTATAATCCGGGGGCAAATTACAAGTTCTAATTTTACACAAGATCCTACAAAATCTTACTTTAAGTCCGGGGGTACTAAACCACCTAGTTTAATCCAATTTTAGTAGGATTTAATTTCTTAAAAATTCTCAGGGAATTAATTTATTTAATTTCCCAGGGAATTTCTATTCCCGACCTCATTTATTCGGTTATGGGTAATTTATGAATTTTATAAAATTCTTAAATTCCGTTAATCGCTTAGGAATTTAATTTGATGCTTTTATTATCCATAAACATACAACGGGGCTACTTAGTATTTTCTACGCACTATTAGTGAGTGCTAGATAAATATATATATATATATATATATAAATATATATAAAATTCCCACCTAATTAAATACGCTTACAAACGGTCCCGCCGTGTACAGTACCAGCCGTGAAACGACCGCCTTACCGCCCTATTTAATATAATTAAAATTCGTTAGTAATCGATAATGTAATTTGAACAAATCTACAAAAATCTAAACCGAAATTCATACCGAAAATCTGAAACTCCTGGCAAACCGCTAAACGATTTCGCACCAATTTCGGATATGACGTACACGATACCGAGGTCGAGCTACCCTCAAAGTTTCGTGCCAAACAAAGCCTGACTCGGCACTGAGTCGACTCGACTCAGTCGGAGTGAACAGGGGATTGGTTAGCCACCATAACGCCCGATCTACACCCAGTCCGGTGACCCACGCCGCCACGAAACACCAGCATGTCATCACCGATAACCACCGCAGCTTTCCATCTCAAGCGAGCTCCACCTGCGCCTATGTCGATTTCGAGACCAGGTTCGCTCAAATCGCAACCCAAACTCTGTCTGCAGCTCCGCCGTGAGCCACGCTGTCACCAGCTCTGGTCTCCAGTTCGCCATTACTTCGGCGGGCTAACCCCCACCTGGGTCGCCATGTCTGGCGACCCCAACCTCCAACCAGGTCGTGTCTAGTGCGCGACCTCTCGGTCTCCCTCTCAATCGGCCTCTCTTGATGTCTCTCTCTCTCTCCATCTTTAACAAATCAAGGATGAAGACCAAAAGAAACAGATCAGTGCGTGAGGTTAGAGAAAGATGGAGAAATTTCTGGACACTTTCTCTCCATATATCAATAATACTTATACATATATATATAATTGCATTAATTATATATATATATATATATCCACATATATATATATATCCTCTCAATTAATAATATACACATACAAATAATAAATCCCAAATAATACAACACGTGCCCGAAAATATAAACGAAACGCCCAAATAATTAATATAATTGAAATAAATAATCTAAGGTATGAAACCCATATATATAATTATATTTAAATTCACATAAATAAAATAAGTCCCGTAAATATACCGGGGACACTAAAATAATTCTACGGGAGCCCATCAAATTCACCGGACTCCGAATAAATAATATAGGCCCAAATAAAAACTACAGGGCACGAAAATAATCCACCAATTAAATCACCAAAAATTCCACGGTACTCTGAATAACTAATAACGTCCGAAATAAATAATTCAGCTATATAGTCGGATATAAACTAAAATAAATCACGCGAACTCGTAAACTCTACGAATAGCTAATAAATAATATAAATCGAAATAAACACTCCGAGTACGAAACATAACCGCCAAAACGCCGAACAATCCCAAACTCGACTCCGACAAAAGATTGGTCCCAGTCCATCTATCCAAATGCTCGGTCCGCTAAATTAATAATCGAAAATCCCTGCTAATGACAACTCAGAACTCGCCGCCTCAAGTGCGAAAAGTGAAAAGAAATCATTTAGCTTCAAATAATAATAATAAAGGAAAAATCATAAGAAAATCCCTAAACGATGATACGCGTACTCGGAAAATCTACGAGTCGCCCGATAACTAATATCAACGAGGATAAATAATTCGGGGTACAAAACTCAACCACCGGAACGCCGGGTACGTACAAGACCCCCCGAATAATCACAAGCAATAAGGCGCGGAAAAAAACTGATATAAATAAATAAACTAACGTAAATACCCCTAAACACACAAATCAAACAACACATAGGGGCACGTAGAAACATAAAGAACAAAGCACACCAAATAAATAAAACACGTATGTACAAATATAGAGTACGTCAATCAAATCAGGTGCGTACTAATCCCATTACAAGGGAGAACAAACACGTCGGACCCTTACAACACTAAATACCAAACTCGAACAACAACGTCGGAGCCTTAAACGTTGGTCAACTAAATGTGTCGTCATCCAGTCGAAGCACTAAACGTTGAACGTCTAAACGAATCCATTTAGTCGATAACAAGAACACACGTAAACGTTTCACTAAGTCCGAAACTACTAAAGGTTACTGTCAAGTCACATAGTCATCATCGGTACTCCACAAAGTCGTTAAGGTGATGATCGTCAAGTCGCGAAATCGAATCCAAGCGTAAACGCGAAAAATCTACTCGTAAATTACACAGAGTAACCATGACGTCATGAACAAGTGACGTCATCACCGAAAATAAATGGGGAATAATTCAGAAAAAAGGGAAAATGAAACGGGGTGTTACACAATTGTTCTTCGTTGTTATACGGTACAATAACTTGAGGAACAATTTCAGAAGTATTTGTACCCTAACTTCTTGAATGATCACATCCTTATTTTTCATCACTCACACTAATGTCACCATTTTCAATAAATTTGTCATTTTCGATTTCAATAATTCTTGTACTATGATTAGGACAGTAAAACCTATACCCTTTGGATTTTTCTGGGTAACCAATAAAGTACCCACTAACTATCCTAAAATCCAATTTCTTTTCATGTGGATTATAAGCTCTAACTTCCGCTGGGCAACCCTAAACATGCAGGTGCCTTAAACTGGAGTTCCTTTCCGTCCACAGTTTAAAGGGAGTCTTTGGAACTGCTTTACTAGGAATCCTGTCTAATATATACATTGTGGTTCTTCAAGCATACATTTATAACGATACGGGTAATGAGGAATTACTTAACATACACCTAACTATTTCCTTAAGAGTACGATTACGCCTTTCAGCTACACCATTCTACTGTGGTGTACCTGGCATAGTGTATTGAACACAAATGTCATACCTTTCAAGGAGTTTTGCAAATGGACCAGGATGTTGTCCCATTTCATCATACTTTCCAAAATATTCACCACATCTATCAGACCTTAAAATTTTCACTTTTTTATCTAGTTGCCTTTCAACTTCAGTTTTGTAAATCTCAAATACATCACCAATTTGAGATTTTTCTTGTAATAGATAGATAAAACCATAACGTGAAAAATCATCTATAAAGGTGATAAAATATTTTTATTTACCAAAATATGGAACGTCAAAAGACCCACAAATGTCTGTATGAATTATTTCAAGAAGCTTTATACCTCTTGTGGCTCATTTCTTTGTGTGTTTAGTTTGCTTACCCTTAATGCAATTAACACACACATTAAAATCAGTAAAGTCATCCTTTACTAATCTATTCAATCTTTCATTAGATATATGACCTAATATTTTATGCCACAAGAAAAATGAACTTTCATTTACTAAGCTACGCTTAGTTCCAACATTATGATGCATGGTCAATAGGGTTTCAGGAAAGGAATTATCAAGATTTAATCAGTTCAACCCATCAACAAGAGTTCCAGAACCAACAAAATGAGAATTTTTAAATAAACTGAAACATTTATTCCCAAATTTAAAAGAGTAGCCATCGTGATCAAGTTTAGACATATAAATCAAATTGCGAGAAATCGAAGGAACATAAACTGTTTGAAACATATCTAAATAAAAACAACTATCTAAAACTAAATGAAAAATCTCGATGGATTCAAATGGTACCCTTTTTCCTATTCCCCATGAAAATAAAATTATTTCTTGGATTTGTAGTTTGGCTCTTAAGAAATTCCTTTCTTTTCGAACCACTGTTAATAATTCATGCAGCCTTCCTGAAAGTGTCCTGGTTTCTTACAAAAATGACACTTGATTTCCTTCTTTTTACTAGATTGACCATAATCATTCATTTTGGGTATCGCACGCTTAATCCCCTTTCGAGGCATTTTTCCAAATTTCTTTCTAGCTTCTTGACTCATCAAATGAACAACATGATCACCTTGCTGCTTAAGCCTTGCCTCCTCTTGAATCAACATACTGGCCAATTCATTTACATTCCACTTGTCCTTAATAGTGCTATAGTGAATTTGAAATGATTCACACTGAGCAAGCAAAGAGTTTAGGATAAATTGGACAAGAAATGTCTCATCCACAGTCATTCCTAAAATCTTCAGTTTTGCAGCAAGGTTGGTCATCTAAAGAACATGATCATGCATGGTATGAGTACCATCAAAACGCATAGTAGTGAAATCAACCACTAATTTACCCGCAAGAGACTTATTAGTGGAGCGGAAGCGATCCTTTATATTGTTCAGATATTCCATTGCATTTTTAGTTTGTGGAAGAGCAGTTTTGATATTATTTGCAACCTTCATTCGTATGAACATAATATGCTCAACCTGTTCGATCTCTCCCAAGCTTTATAAAGACTCTTATCTTCCTCACTGCTTTCAACAGTAATAGTAGCTAGTTTCTCAAGGTTAAGTGGTAAATCAAGATCTAGTAGCCCCAAATGGAACTGAACTTGCTCACACCATTATGAGAAGTTAGTTCCAGTGAGAATCGGAACAGATGTAGCATGCGAGTTACATGAGACGGGAAAAGATACTGCAATAAAGTAATATAATAATAAAAATGCTCACAACATACATGCTTTGAGTTAGTAACACATAATTTAATCAAATAATATAAATACAATGTATGACTGTGACACTCCTTTGGGTAGTTATCATAAAATACAAGTAATGATGCTTAAAGTGTATTTATATTTATCCTTTATTGGGTATTGTATTATTTAATTAAACTAAGCAAGCTATCTTTGGATATCCTATACTTAGCCAATTAAAAATACAAACAACCCCTTAATGTTAATTTAATTACTCAAAATTAAATCCCTTTGAAGACTTATTTTTCATGATTAAATTAACTCAATAACTGTGAATTTTACAAAAATATAAGCATAAATAATTCACGAGTTATTTCTATTAGTGTCCTACTAATTTAATATGTATTCATTTCGGTTAGGCCACTTTAGTGACTAACTAACCCCATCATATAAATATTAAATTGAAGTAGTGACTAATTAAACACCCATTTAACATAACACATACATACGCAAATTTTACAACAACCATAAATATTTAGAAATTAAAACAATAATAAATATATTTATACAAAATTTTATAACAATAAA
This sequence comes from Cornus suecica, assembly GCA_963922005.1. NCBI lineage: Eukaryota > Viridiplantae > Streptophyta > Magnoliopsida > Cornales > Cornaceae > Cornus > Cornus suecica. Next base: position 20,463,383 of record OY998247.1, on the reverse strand, counting down.
TAAATAAAATAATATTTTATTCTAAATTTATAAAAGAAATATTTATGTATAAATACATCATTTAATTCCTAAATTGGAGTATTGTAATTGAATCATAAATAATTGATTATACCATTATGTATGTATGGGAGTCAAAAATATTTATTTTACCAACTTCAAAAGGTTTGAATTAAATTTTAATTTTCCTGATAAATCAAACCATAAAATAATTTTTCATTAATGTATATATACTCTTTAATTGCAAAATAAATAATTTTACAAGCCAAATATTCATAAGACTCTGTCATGTATTTATACAGTAATACATATGTTACTTAAAAAAGGCTATCTTCAATTAATAAGATAAACAATAAATTTCACGTGCAATAGCCTGGAATTCTCAACATATGTATAGATACACACATCCGTAAGCATAAAGCAATAACAGAGATATAATGAAATTGAAACTCTCAAATATACTCCACAAAAAATAGAGGCGGAACAATTTCGGTCATTACCCAAACGTACACAGAGATCGCAAGGTACAAGAAACCAAGTTTCAATTCCATTCTCTATTAGTAAATAAAACATTGCAGATTCGTAAAGGAAAAATATTCTCAACTTTTCATTTGAAATCATGTGTATATGTATATATAGATATCTAGACTAAAACAGAAACTTAAAGCAGAAACTTTCAATTTTGTAGATAGTTTCCAACAAATATGAAACTCCTCAATATATATATATATATATATATATATATATATACACACACATATAAGAGCAGAAACTTTCAATTTTGTATTTATAGAAGACGTTTTACTGACATGTATATATATCCTCGTAAAATCACAGTTATGTATATATATACGTTGAACAGAGTTTAAAAACAGTTTAAACTCTCTTTTCAAATAATGCAGAAATTAACGAGAGTTTTATATCAATATATATATATACATGTACAATCATATAAGCAACACAATTATTTAATTGAATACGTAAATCATGATATATATTGATTCGTTCACTTCATTAGGAAAACACTAAAATCTAACATTGATATACATATTGATATATTCCCAAAATAACACAAATGTTTATGCAGATATGAGTGTAGAGTATTATAACATTAACGGAGAACGACAAGTTCCTAACACAGACTCTGATACCACATGTAATACAATTAGAGATTTATTTTATAATCAATTAAGCATAAAACAAATAATAACCTTGGATTTTGGAACTAATCAATCTCACAGTAAACAAACGTTAAAAGGTTAAATTCCGAGATTTAGGAATACCTCTGTCAGTAGCCATCACGCTATCTGCAACAACAATCGTAATCCAGAAATACAGAAGTTTACACACGTATAATCACGTTTGGGAAACTTGATTTCTCTTTCTTGCCTTACTACACTCACTCTGTAATGTGTTATATATTGTAAGTGTTTTTCTGTCAGTGAGTATTCTATAATGTATATAATTGATGGATGTTATACACTTATTGACAGAGAGAGGACAAGTCTCCTTTAGTAACTGTCATGCCCACTATCCATCAACGTGAGTGTATGAAGGAGTGGTTCCCATAATCTGTAACTATTGGTATCTACCACAACGTGACCAATAACTTAAATATGTGTATATATATATATATTATATTTACCATTACTTAATATAATATAATCCAAATTAATGTGGGACATATATATTATTGTCTTACACTTAATACAACTTATGACCCATAGACAGATGGTCAGGCTAAGAGGGTTAACCAGATTTTGGAATATATGTTTCGAGCTTGTGTCCTTAATTTTAAAGGCAATTGGGAATTCTATTTGCCATTTTCAGAGTTTTCCTATAACAATAGCTATCAAAAGACTATTTGTATGACACCATTTGAGGCATTGTACTGTCAACCCTGTAGATCTTCGGTGTGTTGGCTTGAGGTTGAAGATAACAGATTATTTGGTCCTGAGTTCATCAAGGACACCTAAGAAAAGATCCCTCTTATTCGGGACCGTATGAGGACTGCCCCGAGTAAACAGAAGAGTTATGTTGATCGGCGGACTCGAGCTTTGGAGTTCAGAGTGGGGGATCAACTTTTAGTCAAGGTGTCTCCCATGAAGGGAGTAATGCGGTTCAAAAAGAAGGGGAAATTGTCACCTCGTTTTGTGAGTCCTTTTATGATTATTGATAGGATTGGACCGGTGGCGTATTATATAGCACTATCAGATAATATGCACATGGTTCACAATGTATTCCATGTTTCAATGTTGAGGAAATTCTTATGAGATGAGGATGTGTATCAGCATATTGATGTGGGAGAGATCGAGTTGGAGTCGGATGTGACTTATGTGGAACAACCTTATCGCATTATCGATCGTAAGGAACATGTACCTCGTAAGAAGATCATTCCCTTGTGTGTGTTCAGTGGAGCCATCACAGTGAGGCAGAGTCCACTTGGGAAAGGGAGGATAAAATTCGTGCAAAGTATACAGAGTTATTTAGTTCAGGTATGTGGTGAATTCCGGGGATGAAATTCCTTTACTAGGGGGGAAGAATGTAATACCCCGTTATTATTATTATTATTATATTGGATATATTTAATATAATTAATTAATTAATTATAAGTTATTTAGTTGGGTTTATTAGCTAATGGACTATAATATATTTTTGGGCCCATTAAAATGATTAAATATATATATATATATATATATATATATATATATTTATATTTATATAACAAAACGAAAATCCTAAGATAGTCTTACGTTTTCTATCAGTCGATTCTATAGAGAGAGAGCTGCGTAAAAGAGGAGGAGAAGCAACAATCGATCTGCAGCTGCGTGTGATTTGGCTTTACAATCAGACAAGTAGAATGTTCTTCTTTTCCCCTTTAAACCCATAATCCTAGCACCTTCCGTATAACTGTATTTTACTTCAGATTATTTTTCTGTGTTATAATATCTATATGCATTGGTAACTAATCGTCCATATTTATATAATAATTGTCATGGGTCTTCGTTTAATTTAATGTTTCGTACAATTTTTTTTAGGATGGAACATGTTTAATATTGCTATTTTTCGCTTGATTTAGAAGCTTGGGTTGCGTCACTTTAAGCCAAATTATTTAATTGAGTTGCTTTGGTATATATATATATATATATATATATATATATATATTAGTATTATATATATAAACATATAGATATATAGCAGTATGGTATTGCGTTTGTGGGTGGATGGTCTCCTTTCAAAAGTTTGGAATGAGGGTTTGGATTGGTAAACATATATGTATATATATATATATATGTATGTATATATATTAAGTTATATATTAATATATAGTTACATGGTCATGGAATTTGGCTACTGAATTACTTATGTTGATAGTGTTCGCACTAAAAATAAATCGGCCAAAGAATTATGCTGAAAATATTTTTCATAAATCGCAGGTGTGCCAGAACCGGTGACGTGACTCAAACGGTTCAAGACGAAGAAATTATCGTCTCTTTTGAACAAATTTGTAAATCAGGCAAAAACACGAGAGAGAACAAAACTCGTGTGTAAGGGTTCTTCTGCCTCAATCAAGAAGACTTTCGATAACCAAGAAATTATACTACGAAAACTGGAATGAATGAATGAAATTTGCTAGACAAGAATTTAAAAGAACTGATAAAATAAATATTGTAGGAAAATAAAATAGACGATGTTATTGAAACAAAAAGATAAATTTTGGTATTTAGTGTAGGACCTCTAAAACAGAGGTCTTGTTCCTGATTTATACTAAATATAATTGAACTAATTAACTTGAAAATAAAAAGATAAATACTCTTATATTCTAATCCTATTAAAACACCAACATAAACTAAACAACAATTCAAACACCATTCCCCGGTACTCTTCAAATTCGTTGTCTTGATCAGCATGTAACTTGGTCAACAAGAATAATCTACATCTTGGGCTTATACATTCGGACTGAAACTCTTTAAAGAAAACCATATGCTCGACCCACAGGGCTATCACATGGCCCAAGCTTCATTTCATTTCTTGGCCCAGATTTGCCCCAGTATTCCATACACTTTCTGGCCCAATTTCGGCCCACTTGAATTTCGGTTTAGTTGAATCTCGGCCATGTCATCAACTCCTTACTCTGTACTGTATTGGTTCAATAGTGGCGTTAACAGATAGAATGTTAGTTCATGTGTATAGGTTTAGGTTGGTTAAATAGTTAATTTGTGACTCAATTAGTTTATGCAATTAAAGATATGGAACAAATGGTTTTTTAAAAAATTGGTTTGGGGATGCTATCTGCTCAGTGTAAGCGACGACTAGGGACTGGGTGATGAAATAATATAATTTTTTTTTTATGCTTCCTTTGAGGTTTGAAACGTGGCTGGCAATATGAATTATCTATCACATATTACTACTTCTGGAAAACTCCCAAATCCAATTCAATATTTTGAGGCATGTTTAAAGTCTCTACATGAATCTCTAATTTTGTTGACCATGTCCTCGCATATGTCTTTTCCACATGAGACTTCAACCTTAGGTACTTCTTCAACTATTTCTTTCAGAGGGTCTTCTTGTGTTCTCCTACGTCTAGCTTCCGACTCTCTTCTTTGCCTCCGTTGTTTCGGTGAACGGGTTTCTTGATTATCTATATGTCTCTTTGGTGGATAGGTTGGGAATTTGGGATGCACCACTCTTGTGCATCTCTCAGGAGGTACCAACGGTGGTCGTACCATCCTACGCGAATAAGGATTCTTTTGCACCCATATTTTAGCTTGAATGGGAAGAGATCTTTTATACTGATGATGGCCTAACCGGCCGATCATAACTCTTTGCTCCAAAAACGTATCCGTCGGTTTTCTATTTACCATAAATTGGCCCGAAACTTGTCTTTCTCTAAGCCAATCGTGAACCGAAATTCTTCTTTCTCCAAAACATTCATGAACCAAATTCCTTCTTTCTCTAGGCTGCTCACGAACTGATGGTTGATGTACCAAGGCCTCCCTTTTTGCAAAAGATTGCCTCGACGGCTTTTCCGGCCCCGGGGACTCCTTTGGCTTCCGAATATGCTCTTGTATCTCCTTGAGTTATTGTCTCAATCTCTCCAATTCGGCACACAACGAGTCAATTGTGTCTTGTGGAGGCTGTGCACTCTTGTCGGTCAAAGTAATCATGTTAGAATTCATGATTTTCATAAACGAATTGCCATCAATACCCGTCACCTCCGACTACTTCTTTGGACTCTCCAGGAATTTAAAAACTCCTTTATTTATTGCTTTCTGCAAGATATTACGGAAACTAATACAATTACTTGTAGTAAGATACCAATAGTTATGATACTTACAAAATTCCTTTCCTTTTATTTCGCTTGCAGCAGGAGTCTTATGTTCTTTTGGGAACGTGATTTGCTTGTCAGCCACCAAGTCATCAAATATTTGCTCTATTTTAGTAATATTGAAACTATATGCCTTGTCTATCACCTTCTTTGGTTTAGATAAAAACTTACACATGTAGGACTCCTTAAACGAAACTTTGGCCTCCAATTCTGTATAGTTGAAAATATTGCCCCCTAGGTTCAATCTATCCTTGCTCGGGATGTTGTTAATAACTATTGGTGGCGCACTGGTGAATGAAGGCGCCTTACCATGTTCTGGGTTCCTTCATTCGATATTGACATCGAATGAAAACTTTTGGCCCATTGGTTTTCGAAAGTTCTTTCTCTTGTTACTAGTCCACTGCCTCCAACCTTTTCATCTGCCTTTGGAGTATGCCTTGATTATCCATGACTTGAACATCCTGTTCCCCTTCCTCAACAATGATCATGTCGTTCCATTGTTGATCTCCTTCAAAATTATGTTTACCCAAAGTATTGCCCCGGAAACTTCGCAATACTGGCGGCATGTTTGCCGATGTATTTTTCAGCTACCTAGTGGTATCCCATCGGGCGTGCCAAAAATTCTTCGCACTAAAAATAAATCGGCCAAAGAATTAGGCCGAATATATTTTCCGTAAATTGCGGGCGTGCCAGAACTGGTGACGTGGCTCAAACGGTTTAAGACGAAGAAATTATCGTCTCTTTTGAATAAATTTGTGAATCAAGCGAAAACACGAGAGATAACAAAACTCGTGTGTAAGGGTTCTTCTGCCTCAATCAAGAGGACTTTCAATAATCAAGAAATTATACTACGAAAACTGGAATGAATAAATGAAATTTGCAAGACAAGAATTTAAAAGAACTGATAAAATAAATATTGTAGGAAAATAAAATAGACGATGCTATTGAACCAAAAAGATAAATTTTGGTATTTAGTGTAGGACCTCTAAAACAGAGGTCTTGTTCCTTATTTATACTAAATATAATTGAACTAATTTACTTGAAAATAAAAAGATAAATACTCCTTTATTCTAATCCTATCAAAACACAAACATAAACTAAACAATAATTCAAACACCATTCTCCGGTACTCTTCAAATTCGTTGTCTTGATCAGCATGTAACTTGGTCAGCAAGAATAATCTACATCTTGGGCTTATACCTTCGGACCGAAACTCTTTAAAGAAAACCATATGCTCGACCCATAGGGCTATCACATGGCCCAAGCTTCATTTCATTTCTTGGCCCAGTATTCCATACATTTTCTGGCCCAATTTCGGCCCACTTGAATTTCGATTTAGTTGAATCTTGGCCATGTCATAAACTCTTTACTCTGTACTGTATTGGTTCAATAATGGCGTCAACAAATAGAATGTTAGTGCATGTGTATAGGTTTAGGTTGGTTAAATAGTTAATTTGTGACCCAATTAGTTTATGCAATTAGAGATATGGAACAATTGGTTTTTTAAAAAATTGGTTTGGGGATGCTATCTGCTCAGTGTAAGCGAGTAGGGACTGGGTGATGAAATAATATAATTCTTTTTACAATAACCGGTTTTTAAATGATTTTTCCTTGCTATGGTTTCACAAATACAGGGTAATTAATTTTGAGAACACCACCAGTCAACCTTTAAATGAATATATGTGTAGAAATAAATTTATTGTAAAATAATTAATAAATTCTTTAATTTGTTGTAGATTAGTAATTAATATATATATATATATTATATTTGTGGTTGCGGAATGGAGGAAACCACGATGAGCTGACTACTAAGTCAGTCTCATTTGCACCATAGTCGATTAGTCATGGTATTGATAAGTTGTCGGGTACGTGGTTATGGTTAGACGTGGTTAAGTTGTCTATTTATTTATGATTTAATTAGGGTTGCACTTATTTGTTTTGTGTATTGACTTGTGATTTTATTATGGTTACACTTATTTGTTTTTGCCTATTTAATTAATTATTTATTTATTTTCTTTGGAGGATATTTACTTAGGAGTGGTAATAGTATTACTCTTATTTTTTATTGGGTAGATGATGGGATTATTGGTTCTTTATTTGGGATCATGTAGAGTCTACTTCGCTCGTGGGTCTGACCCACCATTGTTAACATTTCAGGTCCTCGACAGTTCCAGCCACAGAGGGTTCATCTTATTTCTTCTTGAGTTATTCAGCCTCCTGTTTTGTTTCAGTGTAGGGATTCTATATTAGTATTTTCTTTCGGACTTATATTTTCGTTTATGGTTTTAGGGATCTATAGATATGGGATTCCCGAGTTGTACCCTTTGGGAATTTGGATTTCTTAATTAGATTATTCATGAGAATTAAACTTTTCAGACTCAATTATTTATTTATTATGTCTTTTGATTCCATGCTTGTTTATTATTAAGTGTTGATGCACCCTAGCTTTCAGTATAGGCCTGACCAACCTATGCATGAAAATTAAGGGCTATCATAGTATCTTTTGACTAAAATGTCTTGTGATATTCATGGCCCCAGGATGGACTTTACTGTTTCTCTTAACTTTGAATTATCTATTCATAGAATGATTAAGAAATAGTTTTGCCAATAAAATCTTGTTTTGTTTTTTTTGTTTTTTTGAAAGGTAATAATATCTTTTCTTTTATGTGTCAAAAAAGTTGCTTGGTGCTTCTGTCCTCTAACAACCTAGAGATTGATGTGATTTCTTCCACCTAGGCAAAAATAAAAAAAGTTTTTAGTCAAAAATTCGTTATTTATCAATGGTGGAATTTTTAATATAGTGAATTTTTTTAATTTTTGTTAGAATTTCAGTACTATGAACTATTATAATCTTGTTGAAATCTATCATTGGTGGAACATGATATTAAGTTTGTTAAATGATATTTATTTTGACTTTTAAAAATTGTATTTTAATTTTATCTTTATTTTGTTAATTATTTTTAATTTTTTTTTAAGTAAGCAGTAATGTGAGAGACTTTAGGTTGATGTTTTTATTTTTATTTACTATTTTGAGTATTTGTTTGATGTATTATAGATATATTATTGTTTAAAGAGTTAAATCTAATTATGTTTATGATAATTTGTTTAAATTTAATTATTATAGAGATATTATTGTTTGATGTCTTGTGATAATTTGTTTAAAGATTAGGTTTTAGGATTTTGTTTTGGGCTGTGTTGGTGGGTGTGGGGTTGAAGAGAGAAGGTTTGCAGAAATGGGCTAATAGTGGTAGGCCATTGGATATTGTTAGGAGAAGAAAGAGAAGAAGAGCAATGTAAGACTAAGACAAAATGTACTTCCTGTAGCTTCATTTTGTTTTTCTTTTTTAATCATTTCCTTTCCATTCCGGCCGTTCCACAAAGGTTGTCCAATTTGGACCAAAGGTATTGTAGCATGATGGTATCATATTTCCTACCCGAAGAGGTTGTGAGTGTATGCGTTTCTTACCATTAAAATATTTTTTTGTTCAATTTGGACTTTGTTGGAAAATAATTTTGAAAAACAGAAAATTTAAGCGACTTTGTGCTTAAATAAATATGGGATCCAGACTCCGAAATAAACGGGACCAAATATCGACGTGTTCTCCTTGGTGAGAATATCGATTTAGTATAATCACATCTTCAAAACTATTGAGTATTGAATGAGAAATTAAAACTCAAAGTGATACATTGAGCTTGAGTTTGAAAGTTTGTCCCACATTATAAAGAAAGTAAACTAGTAAAATGTTTATATATAGTTTCATTGGCTTGGGGGTTTGAGTGCCTAAAGGCATGAGAAGAGGGATGAACCATGATGAACCGTTGGACCACCACATGCACGCCGCTCACCCGGTTCGTGGTCACGGTGCAGGTGTGGGTCTTTGATGATCCGGGTTTTAATTTTTTGTCCGGGCTTTTTCCAGCTGTTCAATGGCCCCTTCGCGTAGTTCTTCTGAATTTCTAATAGTATTCAAGATCCTCTGTTTTCGATTATCTAATAAATCACTTAATGAAAATAGATTATCTTTCCATTTATTTTAAAACTTCCATAATCCCTTCCCGAACCAAACATAAATCTTTGCAACTACAATTATATTGTTACAATACTCTTTCCAACCAGTATAACTACAGTTTCAATACATTTTCAAAGCTATGTGTCTATTCTTTCATGGCTATTCATGTCTATAAATAGCCCACCCCGCGTGTCATTTTTCTACATCTTCCAGAGGACTTCTCGTCTTCATTTTCTTCTCTCTCTCTGCATATACATATATTTATATATTAGGGTTCTACAGTTCGAGTATAGACACAAATTAATTGAGTTAGCTGGTGTCTGGAGATTGGAGTGTTACTTCTCCAGAGACGAAATCCGTTATATCTTGGGAGACAATTGCTTGTACACCTTAAACACTGGAGAGGGAACAATATTGTCTTAAGGACACTGTGATACACATGGCTCAGATTTTTTTGTTCATCTTCAATTTATTTCTATCATCTAAACAGTGAGTTTATTGTCTTTATGTTCAAATTACATTGCTTCTGTTTTCTATATATATAACAATGCATGCTTACATAGTTAAGAACAAACTTTTCAACCTTTTATGGTGGGGTTCGATGTTTGTTTGAAGTTAGTAGAAGAAGTATAGTTGGGGAAAATGAAAAATTATATTTTATTGAGATTCGAAACTGGATAAATATTTTGAGACAAATAAAAGTTACAACAGTGGATAACTAATATGGAACGGAGGGAGTATTGGTCATTAATCCCCTTTTCATTCATATAAATCGGGCACATGTCTTATCAACGTGTTTCTCAGTCAATATGCATTCATAATTTTGCTCCCAACAATGTAGTTGATGCATTCATGATTACATGGAAAATCAGATTGCAAATGCATGTATATCAGTATCATCATGCTTGCTTTAAAAGAAAATAAACGGGGAAGCCAAAATGGATTTTAGGATCTACGTGGGTTTCTGGTGCAAATGTGGGGTTAGGATTTTGTGCATATGATGTCATTCTCAAGTGGAATTTGGTGGGGTGGACTAGCTCCGTTGCAAAGCATGTTAACAAAAATGGCCTGGTAAAGCTATGAAGGTTTGGAGCAATCAGGTAGGACCTAGTACATCAAAAAATATTAGGTCTTAGGTTCAATTCCCGTTGGTTATTATTTCGTTTGAACCAGTGAAGGTTAAAACTTTGAAAATGGAGCTCTATGGAACCACCAAGGCGTGTGTGCAAGATAGAATTTAGATGGTGGAAACATGGGTTCCTTATATGTGTTTTTTTTTTCTTTCTCCAAATGGGGGATTATCCTTTTCGGATCAAAGTTAATACGAATGTGATTATTCCGACTAAATTCTTTGATTTTCAGGATTTGTGCTTTTAATATGTGTTAGAATTCAATCGTAGTATATCAAAAACTAAAATAAAAGAAAACTACAAAAACTAAAATAGTTAAACAAAAAAAAAATTCAGTCTAGTATGTGAAAAAGAAGAAAATGATATAATCAAAAGGATTAACAAATATAGATTATTTAATGAATCAATTCCTCAAACTCAAATTTGTGCATATAAACATATCACATAAAATAAATAAATAAAATACATACTTATATATCAAAAACACAAAAAATAAAAATAAAAAGTCCTCAATGAGGTATAAGATGTAAAAAAGCTAAAATTCTAAATACTGCTATAATATAAAGAATGCAATAGAAGACAAATTTAATTTTACTAATATATATATATATATATATTAAAAAAATGTATAGACAAGGATAAAAGTTTGAAAAACATAAGAGAAATCCATTATCTAATACAAATATCGGTTTTGTTAGTGGCTACTCACGTACAAAATGCATATTTAATTGCGTTGCAAGTTGTAACCATGATGAATGTGATGCCAGTGCAAGAAATCAGTCTAATAGCTTTGGGATATGGAATCTCTGTAATTTCGTAAATCGATTAGGAAAGTATGTGGAAGGTAAATAGTTGTAGATTTCTATTATGGATTATTAAGAAGTTTATTGAAGGTAAATAATTATCATGACTTAAAATTTGAATGGCGTAGGATTCTTTTAAATTTTGTTGTAGGGTACGAGTCTAAATTTCTTTGAGCAAGTATTTTTCTTATAATGTAACATGGAAATTAATATTATACTAATAATTTCGTGTGACATTAGGTTTCTCAAGAGTGTAAAAAAGAAAAAAAATTAAGAATAAATAATTAGGGAATATGAATTTATGTATGAAATGAAATATAATTTAAAATTTAAAAATAAGCAATGAAACTCTTTAAACTTAGGACTCTTGTACGGTATTTAAAAATATGTTTTGTATTATATTAGGTTCCTTGTTCTACCATAGTAAAATTCGTCATTCAACATGAATTGGAGTTATAAATTTGAAGTAAAATTGAATTTATTCTTAATCTTATATGACAATAAGAATTATAAAAATTATAATTAAAATTAGAATAAGAGTAAGAGAATGGAATAAAATAATTTGAATTATTTTATTATAATTAGAGTTTTAATTTATATATCTAATATAATTTCCTTCCCGTAAAAGTTTAACTTAATAAATTGGGTTTGCTTATTATTGTACTAGGTTTCCTTATTATAAATAAAACAGTGTAATAACATTATATAAGTTAGGATACATTACACTTTCACCCATTTGAGATATGACTTATTACAGTTTCACATCTATTCTTTGGATAATTACAATTTCACCCCCTTTAGGTCATCAAAGCCCAATTTCGATGATTGAAAAAGTAAAATGACATATATAGCCATGAATATTTCTCAATTATGGTGTAAAAAGTTGGGTTTTTTGTTTGATTTGTCTATAATTGTCCAATTAGTGTGTCCAAATTATAGCAAAATAAAGTAATAGTGTGAGTAGATTGGAGCAAAAATGTTCATAACAATAAATGTGGAGGTATTTTAAACATTTCATTTAGTATTGACTGGGTTTGATTACGTCGGAATTTCATCCCAGGGGGTATTTGTTACAACTTTCAAACTTGAGGGGTGAAACTGTAATTATCCGAAGGATAAGGGATGAAACTGTAATAAATTATATCTTGAAGGATAAAAGTGTAATTTATCCTAAAAGTTATATAGGCTCTTCCTTGTCGGTCTCTTGCAAACCCAAACCCTAATCAATAAACGAAGTCATATGGTTGCCGAAACAGAGACAGAGGTGAGGTATGTTGTCAAAACTATTTTGATACTCTGTAGTGTAGTGTAGTATAGTATAGTATAATTTTAGGTGTTTTGCAAAGTTGTGTACCAAGATTTTCTTGGGGATGGACGTTCGGAATCCGAAACGTCGTCGAGGCTTAAACGTCCTCTACGGCGTTTTTGCTATTGATTCTCATTCTGATTCATATTCCGACGACGACGACTAGAGAGTTGCCTTTGACTTCACTGTCATGCCGGAGCAGGAATTAGACAAGTTGGGCTTTGGCTCAAACAAGTCGGCAAAGAGGAGGAAGATCAAGGAGGAAAAAGCTAAATTAATTAGGAAATCTCAGGTATCTTAGGGCTGAAGACTTGTTAGTGGCCAAGAAGCAAGAGCAGAAGAGCCTTGAAGTTGTTCTTAATGTAGTGTTTGATATGCGGGGACCTCAGGTTTGCATCTTAACAAACTTAGACAACTTGAATGAAGAGGACACAACTGACTTCCCCATGCCTGAGCTTCAGCATAACATTAGACTGTGTTGTGCGGATAACCAATTCTAAACACAAATACACACACAATTGACACAAGATATTATAGTGGTTCCCCAAAGAATCGGGTACGTCCACTTTGAGAGTTTTTTCAATATACTTGGGTTGAAAACAATGGTGTTTGGGAGAAGGATACAAAACAGGTATCCACTCAACTCAACCGCACACACACTCTCACTCACAGAAACTCACAAGGTTTCTATAACTCTCGTGTATCACTCACTCACGTATATATCTCTCTCTTGTATATATATCACACTCTCTGTTTTTTTCTACACATATATATATTAACAATTCTCTGCCATATATATAGGCAAAAGGAAATGAATCAGACAAACAAACCATTTGCACATGAGTGGGTTTTATCTTTAGCAGCCTTTGATGACTTTGGCAAACCATGCGTGAAGTTGATGTTTGCGTGTGGGTGATGTTGATGGTGGTTGGATAGCCCACAGAGAGTTGATGGAGAGAGTTGCATGCAATAGTTAATGGTATTGCATGCATGTGGTATGGTATTGTCAATTCTCCCCCTTCCATACCAATCGGAGGAGAACGTTTCCCGCTACGCTTCAGTTGATGTCCATCCGGGCTATGTCTCTGCATAGCTCCAGGTTATCTCGAGTAACCACTTTAGTCAACATGTCCACAGGGTTCTTGTCTGTATGGATCTTAACAATCTTCAGTAATTGTTGTTACATCACTTCGCGTATCCAGTGATAGCGAATGTCAATATGCTTCATACGGGAATGGTACATTGAATTTATGCTCAAGTCCAGAGCACTCTGACTGTCACAATGTACTTTGTATTCCTTCTGAATAATACCCAGTTCTTGGAGAAACCGCTTCACCCACAACATTTCCTTGCCAGCTTCTGCTGCGGCAATGTATTATGCTTTTGTTGTAGATAAGGCAACACACTTCTGCAATTTGGACTGCCATGACACAACTCCCCCTGCAAAAGTTAATAGAAATCCCGAAGTAGATTTCCTGCTGTCAATGTCGCCGGCCATATCTGAATCTGTATAGCCTTCCAAGATTGGTTCTGCTCCCCCATAGCACAAGCATAGTTTCGATGTACTCTTCAGGTACCTCAGAATCCACTTGACTGCTTCCCAATGGTCTTTGCCTGGATTTGAGAGAAATCTGCTCACAACGCCTACAGCGTGAGCTATATCCGGTCTGGTGAAAACCATTGCATACATCAAGCTTCCAACAACTGAAGAGTAAGGTATTGATTCCATCTCTTCCTTTTTTTTCGTAGAAGAGGGACACGATTTCTTGCTCAGGTTGAAGTGATTAGCCAGCGGAGTACTGACTGGCTTGACATTTCCCATGTTGAACTTTGCAATCACCTATTCAACGTACTTCTCTTGTGACAACCACAGTTTCTTGGCTTTCCTGTCACGAACAATCTTCATGCCCAAAATTTGCTGAGATGGGCCTAGGTCCTTCATATCAAAGGACTTGGACAATTCTTGCTTCAGCTTGCTAATCATATTAGCATCTTGTCCAACTATCAACATGTCGTCAACATACAGCAATAGAATAATGAAATTACCATCCGGGAATTTCTGAATATAGACGCATTGATCTGCAAAAGTTCTCTTGTACCCATGACTCACCATGAATGAGTCAAACTTGATGTACCATTGCCTCGGTGCTTGCTTGAGGCCGTAGAGACTCATCTTCAGTTTGCAAACCATATGCTCTTTCCCTGTAACATGAAAACCTTCTGCCTGGTCCATGTAAATTTCCTCCTGTAGATCTCCATGGAGGAATGTTGTCTTGACGTCCATCTGTTCAAGCTCAAGATTCAGACTAGCTGTCAATCCGAGTATCACTCGAATTGAGGTCATTTTCACAACTGGTGAAAATATCTCGTCAAAGTCAATGCCTTTCTTCTGTTGGAATCCTTTGATGACCAATCGGGCTTTGTGCTTTATTGTCTTTCCGTTGGAGTCTTTCTTTAGCTTAAACACCCATCTGTTCTTCAATGCTTTCTTGCCTTTCGGAAGTCTCACCAAATCATAAGTTTGGTTCTTCTGCAAGGAACTCATCTCTTCTTGCATAGCTTCTACCCAGTTACCTTTGTCTGTATGGGTAGTTACTTCCTGAAAGCATTCTGGCTTTCCTTCATCAGTAAGAAAAATGTAGTCTGACTCCGGATATCTCATCGAAGGAATCAGAGGCCGGCCTCTGTCAGATCTCTTTATCTGAGGCTCTGGAGGAGCTACTTCTGGTTTTGTAGCTTCTGGTGGAGGGGTTAGTGGCTCCCCCTGCTCAACACCTTCAGGTTCCTCCTCTGCTTCTGGAATTTCATCCTGCAGTTCTTCATTGTCGGGGATGAACTGTACTGGTGCAGGATCTAGGATGATATTTGTAACACTGGAACTCGCACCACTGGACTCTGTGGTTTCTTCAGTGTCTTTGTATGTCTGGTTCTCTTGGAACACAACATCCCGGTTTATGTTGACTTTCTTCACTTCTGGATCCCATAATATGTATCCGAATTTTTCATCTCCATATCCGATGAAGATACATGGAGTTGATTTCAGATCGAGCTTTTGTCTTTGCTCCTTGGATACATATGTAAATCTCTTGCACCCAAATACTCTCAGGTGAGAATATGAGGGATATCTTCTAGTCCATACCTTTTCTGGTACTTCGAACTGGAGCGGTACAGATGGTGATCTGTTGATCAGGTAAACGGCGGCTCTAACGGCTTCACCCTAGAATGGCTTTGACAACTTAGTCATACTGATCATACTTCTGGCTCTGTCCATAATAGTCCGATTCATTCTTTCAGCTACACCATTATGTTGCGGGGTACATGGGACCGTCTTCTCATGTCGGACACCGCGTTCAACGCAGTATGCTCGGAACTCATTTGAAGTGTACTTGCCTCCATTGTCTGATCGGAGGCACTTCAGCTTCTTTCCAGTTTCCCGCTCAACCATGGTGTGGAATGCTTTGAAGTAATCAAGTACTTGATCCTTTGTTTTCAGAAAATATACCCACACCTTCCGCGAAGTATCATCAATGAAGGTGAGAAAATATTTGCTACCGCCTAAAGAATCCACTTCTAAAGGACCACACACATCAGTGTGAATCAAACTCAACAACTCTGATCTTCTTTCGACAGTTGAGTTGAAAGAGACTCTATGTTGCTTTCCAAATAAACAGTGATCACAAGGGTTTAATTAGATACCTTTTGATACTGTGATTAGCTTCTTCCGAGCTAATGTAAGCAACCCTTTCTCTCCCATGTGACCGAGTCTTTTGTGCCACAAATTTGGTGAAGTCTCGGCTTCAACTGCATTGAGACTGTCAAAAATCACCTTCACATGGGTAGTGTATAACGTGTCGTGTATCTTTCCTCGGGCAACAATCATGGCTCCTTTTATCAGCTTCCAGATGCCATTGCTGAAGTAGTTGTCGTAGCCTTTCCGGTCTAAAGTTGTACCGGAAATAAGATTGAGACGCAGATTTGGCACATGTCTCACATCTTTTAAGACCATACTGCAGCCAATACAGGTCATGATCTGGATATCGCCGATACCCACGATCTTCGAGAAACTTGTATTTCCCATTCTCACTATACCAAAGTCTCCTGCTGTGTACGTGGTGAAAAAATCACTGTGGGGAGTGGCGTGATAAGATGTTGTTGTGTCAATCACCCACTCGGCTTCATTGATTCCAGCATGAAGGCATAACTCTTCATCGACTGAGCATATAGTAATATCTCCTGTAACAGTGACCAGTGTGTTGCCATCTTCATTCTGTGGCTGGTGGCTGCTTTGACCTTGCTCCCTTTGGAGTTTGCGACAATTCTTTTTCAAATGTCCTGCAATACCACAATGATAAAAAACATAGTTACCCTTTTGTGGATTTTTGTCATTGCTGGGTTGATCGCGGTTTTGGGACCTTCCTCTGCTTTTGCCTCTACTAGTTCCGTAAGATCGTCCTTGACCTTCGGTGACAAACGCATGTGTTTGATTCATGCCAGTTTCCTTTCTTCGGGCTTCTTCACTGAATATGGCATCCTTGACTGTCGCCATAGTGAGTTTGGGGGCTGAGTTACCGAGGGAAACCACCAGTGTCTCCCAATTGGGAGGTAAAGAACTGAGCAGAAGTAGTGCCTGAGTTTCATCGCCAATATTTAACTCTACAGATGCAAACTGGTTCACCAGGTTCTGAAACTTGTTGGTGTGTTCGGCTGCAGAAACTCCATTCTTCAGCTTCAAATTGACTAATCGCATCATAAGAAATGCTTTGTTTCAAGCTGTCTTGGCCTAATACATATCCTCGAGATTTTTCCAGAGCTCGTAGGCGTTGGTCTCTTGAGAAACATGGTGGAATACACTGGTCAATCCACTGTCTGATTTGGCCAATCGTCTTTCTGTGCATCTTGGTCCAATCTCTTACCGCGATTAATAGTGGCTTTTCGCCTTCATTTTTTAACGGGTCCACCAAATCCTTACAATTAAAGAGATCCTCCATACGGGGTTTCCATATGGAGTAGTTCGACGCCGATAATTTAATCATGGCACCGGATCCTGAATCTTCCATCGAACCAAATCAAATTTAAGATCTTCTTGGCTTGTTTGATATGTTCGGAGTAGAATCACACAAAATGGAGTGTATTGTTGCGTCCGGAACGGTCGAAAACCTTAAGATCGCCTCTGACTGCGCTCAAATCCAACTTAGGATGAGTTCGGAACAGTCAAAACAATGGCGAGGGGCAAAACTGCAATTTTGCAAAGCTAGTGATGACATGGCAGTGTGTTAGTGGTGACACGTGGCTAATGACGTGGCACGCGTCAATTGGTGACACGTGGCGGCTGAAGTGGACAAGTCAATGTGTGACACGTGGCAGACACGTGGCACAGTCGCAGAATGGCACGTGGCCCTGCTGACGTCAGCAGTGATGTGGCGGGCCATGTGACATCATGCGGCGAGTGGGGCGAGTGGCGCCAAGAGTTTCGACGCGCGGACCTTCAGGCGGCGCGTGGCGGCGTGTCTGGTAGAGTTTCTGGCTATTCTCGATGGGGATGGATTCCTCCGGAGATGGGTCAGCCGAATAGATGGGTGGTGTAGTGTTTTGCGAAGAATTGAGCTTCGAAATAGAGGATGAACTTTCGACTCTATTTTTCGAAAAAACTACTCTGATACCACTTTGTTGTGCGGATAACCAATTCTAAACACAAATACACACACAATTAACATAAGATATTATAGTGGTTCCCCAAAGAATCGGGTACGTCCACTTTGAGAGTTTTTTCAATATACTTGGGTTGGAAACAATGGTGTTCGGAAGGAGGATACAAAACAGGTATCCACTCAACTCAACCGCACACACACTCTCACTCACAGAAACTCACAAGGTTTCTATAACTCTCGTGTATCACTAACTCACGTATATATATATCTCTTGTATATATATCACACTCTCTGTTTTTCTACACATATATATATCAACCACTCTCTGCCATATATATAGGCAAAAGGAAATGAATCAGATAAACAAACCACTTGCACATGAGTGGGTTTTATCTTTAGCAGCCTATGATGACTTTGGCAAACCATACGTGAAGTTGATGTTTGCATGTGGGTGATGTTGATGGTGGTTGGATAGCCCACAGATAGTTGATGGAGAGAGTTGCATGCAATAGTTAATGGTATTGCATGCATGTGGTATGGTATTATCAGACTGGTGGTGGTCTTGGCTGACATGGATATACAGAAATTACAATGGGATTTGCTTTACAAAATGACAAGGACAAGTTTAAATTCAGGCAGCCCGGCAGAAGGAGCTCCTGGACATTATGGAAGAAATAATTACCATTTTGGACAGGATTGGCGAAGAAAACTCATTGGGAACATTGACACTGGACTCCCTTGCCAAGTCATTTGAGGACTTGCAGAGAAAATATGCTGACGATTATAAACTCTCTGACCTTTCTTGCATTGCCTGCTCATACGCTCTCCTTTATTCATTAGTCTTTCAGGGGTGAGACCCGCTCCAGAATCCATCTCATGGGTTGGAAGTGATTTCCTTGTGGAAGAATCTGTTGCAAGGGGATCATGATATCCTTAGCAGTATCTCTGATGATGTGGCTTCACCATATACTCAGTTGTTTATGGAAGTTGTCTTTCCTGCTGTGAGGATTTATGGCACCAACACTTGGCAGGCAAGGAACCCTGAACCAATGCTTCACTTTTTGGAATGTTGGGAAAAGTTGTTGCCTCCTTCTGCTCTTCGGATCATATCAGACAACGTTGTTATGCCCGAGTTATCAGCTGATGTGGATTCATGGGACCCGCGCCACGAGACAATTCCAATTCATTCTTGGATGCATCCATGGCTACCCTTGTTGGGACACAAGTTGGAGACATTCTATCGAACCATACGTAATAGATTGGAAAGTGTTCTTCGTGCTTGGCATCCCAGCGATATGTCTGCTTATGCTATATTGTCACCTTGGAAGATTGTGTTTGATCCAGCCAGTTGGGAATAATTAATGGTTCGATACATTATTCCAAAGTTGTTGCATGTCATGCATCATTTCTAGGTACACCCAGTAAATCAGAACCTAGTTAATCAGTTCTATTGGGTCCGGACTTAGCTTACCGTTATTCCCATCCATCACATCCTTACGTTGATGGATGTATTTTTTGATAAGTGGCAAAGTGTTCTGCATTATTGGTTATGCTTAAACCCAAATTTTGAAAAAGTGACCCAATGGTTTAAGGGTTGTAAGGACCTTCTCCCTGTGGAACTTCAGACACATAAACACATTCAGAAATGGCTTAGTCTGGGTCTTGGCATGATGAACCAGGCTGTTGAAGGCGTGGAAGTAGTACAACCTGCTTTAAGGGAGAGCGCGGTAGAATAAAGGCGGTTTGAGGCTAAGCAAATGGCAGCAGGCCAGGCTTGCCAAGCTGGTGCAAACGTGGGTAGCGTAGCCTAGATGGAGGGTACACTTGAGATGAGTATGAAAGAAGTTATTGAAGTCCATGCACAGCAGAATGGGTTACTCTTTAAGCCTAAAGCTGGCAGAATGCAAGATGGTCATTAAACCCCTATTGCTTTGGAAACACAAGTATAATAATAGATTGTGTACATGAATTAGTATATGCCCAAATTGAGGACAAGTGGGCTCTGGTGTCCCTTCAACAGCTGTTGGATATGGCTTTGGAGCTCCTGTAAGTTCTGGCATTATTACTTTGTTACATTTTCTTTCCATTACACATCTTGCAATACATAAATTTGTTGGAATTTTGGATTGAGAAGCTGCATTTCATGTTAAAATGTCTTTGAAATGTTTCAATTTTCTTAATGTTTCTACTTTGGCCTAAAAGGTAGATTGAGATTGAAGGGAATTATATTTTAGAGTGTGTTATTAGTTGTCTAAATACAATTTGTGTGTTAGTGTTTCTGCTTCAGATTGTATTATGGGGCCTAAATGCATGAAATATTTATTATGACATTTGGCTGCCAAGGGTAAAATCATTTATAAAATCATCCAATTCCTGTTTAGAATGGTAAGGGACCTACACTACTGCATTAAATCCCAAAAACATGAAAAAACTGGAAGCATAATTTTTTACCCCATCACCCTATCTACAACATATGCATTCAGGTTGCTTTACACTCACTTTCAACAATATGTATATAAAAAAAAAATCAAGAGGAGAAGAATATGAACTATGGTTAATTTAAACAAATAACAACTGCAATGCTACCTAGTTTAGCGTTTTTCAAAGCTACTTGATGTGGGTAACTAGTTGATTGTATGCCACTTGGATTATTATAGTAACTAGTCATGGGAGTATGCTAGGAAATTAAATTCCTTACATCTATAAGTTTTAGTTCTTGATCCTAAGGAGCCTCTAGTAAAATGTTTCTCTAGGTTACATTCCGCTCATATAATCGCTTTATAATAAGTTTTTGTGATTTTAGAAATACATACACTCTTATTTACTTTGCCATAAAATATAAAATTTAAAACACTTAACTATGTTCGATTATATTTAGGAATTTCTAGCATAACTTTAATGTTGACAGAGCCAATAAAAAAGGAGTTTTTGTTGCCGAATGAAATATAACAAATAAAAGAATGAGTTTTAGGTTTCAATGAGATTAGAATTTCTATATACCGTTTCTCACTATATATCTCAGTCATATCCTCTTATCTCTCCATTTCGATCTTCCTTCAAAGACTTGTAGAACTTGAGAAGCACCATTCTCTCTGCGCCATTATTACCACCTGATTCTAGTAATTTTCGAGCACCAAATTTAAGTTCCTTACCACCTGATTCTGATAATTGGTGAGGTATGTTCAGTCTCACTAATAGTATTCACCTTTGTCTCTCATCATCACTTGTAACATAAACAATGAGATCAATGGCTTCGTGAAGACAACCTGGATTTCTGGAGGCGATCATCACTACTGTTGGTTCTTGTGAATAAAGTAAGGTAGGGTAGGATTGAAGTGACTAAAGACTTAATTTTAGAGCCTATAATTAGAATGAGGTGTTCTCCCAAAGTTAAATGATGATGATCTCGGTCTATGGTTCTTGGCCCCTCAAGTGTAGGATGAAGGTCTATCTTAGTCACAGATAAGAAATGGACTAGCGAACATGGCAGTCTTGTCTGGTCATCAGTGATCTTCTCTATTTCCAAATTAAAAGGGCAGCTCCAATTGCACTGTGCTTGTCAAGTCGAGGCAAATTAAAGAAGCACTTAGGAAATCCTGACCATAGAGGTGGAAAAATGAACAAGCTTCCCTTATAAATCTTCGCGATGGTGCAACATGATGCATCCCATGTATCATAGGGCAGTCACTCTGATGATGGCTTTGTATGTCTAATGTGCTTAATGTCTATAATTGTCATATTATGGAGACATATATTAGCTGTGAGTCAATTAGTGTTCTTTTTTTTTTGTTCAGGTCACAAGCCTCAAAAGGAGGACATCTTGGTGATCTTTCAATCTCAACCACCAGATCATAAACCCCTTAGTCTTCTAGTTTGTTATGTGAATCCACGTAGCTTGAAGCTGATTATGATGAATCAGTCATGATTCATTGAGTTGTGTCCTGTCCGCATACTTCATGATGGTAGATGACAAATTCTGGTGCATCAATATACATGTCACATGGATAAGCAAAATATAAAAATGATTTAGATCTCTAAGGTTTAGGACAGTAAAACCACTCTTATGAACTCATCTTGGCTTACCAAATCTAAGACGAGTAACTTCGAAGACATATTTGTTCAAACACATGGATACCATATGAATTTATGCATTGTTAGATGATACTGTATAATATGAGGTCGAAGATATTATCTATTGCCAAAGAATTAGAAATAAAGATTACCTTAACTGTTTTGTTCGTGGAGTGTAACTAGTGTTAATATTTTTGGTTGTGTCTGTAGAATTCTCCACAAGAATCATATTGACAATACTGTATGATTGTGCGTACATAAATTTTAAATAATACTGTATGAGACTAAGTTGTACTATAAAACCAAGCTGTAAATCATGGTATATTTTCAGAAGAGTGTTATATGTATGTTTTTTCATTTCACCTACATGGAAATATCATTTTCTCCTACAGTTGTATTTGCTTCAACTGTTATGTGGTATTGTACTTGATTAGGGTATTGTGTGTTTATTATGTTGCACAATAAGTCCTAACTTGTACCCCTGTTTGAGTTCTTTTGTGGGTGATTGGTGATTGTGGTATTTCGTGATCTATAGAGGTTGGTGTTATTATATTAAGCAAGTACTAGTTTGATTCAATTAATGCACACCTGAAAATTAAAGGATAGTAACATCATATAATAGCTAATGCCTAGTAGTAAGAACAATTTTGATTATTCTGGTTGGCTGTTGATGATGCATGATGGATGGTTCAATGTTCTCGACTTGATAAAGATCTGGTGATAGGGGATGTTTATTTGGCAGATCGGTTCAGGATTAGGAGCAGGAGGAATTATAACCTTCTTTCGAGTTGATAGAGAGCAGACTATGGATATTGAGATTGATTACATGCGGTAGGGTGGTATGCATTTAAGATGTTCTAGCAGGTTCTTAAAGGAGATCTTGAGATTGCATTTCTATGGAAAGCAATGGAGGATAAAAGCCCCTCTCTTGGTGACTCTTTTTAGGTGGACAACGGTGTTTGAAGGCTTCTGATCATATAGATACTTTGAAGAAGAAATGCCAAAACATACTCAATTGACGTTGCATGCAGTAGAGGGATAAAAAGACGATAATTCCTCCTATTGCATCCCTCAATTGCAAGACACATTTTAGGGATGGTTTCGGCCAATGCATGGGACCTCTGGAGCCTTAGAGAGGTTGTTGGTGGGAAGAGAAGCTCATGACGCTTCGATAGCAGCCTGTTGTGTGTCTAGAGGGTTTCCAGAGGGAGAGAAATAGGAAATTCTTTTGAGGGTGTGCAATAACCTATGTGGGTAATACACATTCTATTTTGAGCTCCTTGTTTCTTAAAGTGAAAGAGCGCGCATGTACATATATGGAGGTATTTGTTGATTAATTTGGATAGTCAGGTTATGGTGTTATCTTTGTATAGTTGTTCCACTATAAAATCATGAAGAGATACAAATAGATAACAAAAGCTATGATAT
Source organism: Cornus suecica (assembly GCA_963922005.1). NCBI lineage: Eukaryota > Viridiplantae > Streptophyta > Magnoliopsida > Cornales > Cornaceae > Cornus > Cornus suecica. The sequence goes on along the minus strand of OY998247.1, from coordinate 20,439,661 downwards.
GAACTAGAAAATTAAAGAAAAATAAAAAACAAAATATCAATAATAAATATGTATTATTGAATGTATTGTATTTTTTGTGTGTATTGTAACAATACATAAATGGCCTATATATATATGCCGAGTATACAAACATGTTTACTAAGAAACCGATATGGGACACACTAATTGTATTTTGTATATTCCAACAGTTCCTTGGGTTTGCTCCCTTTGGGCGCTATTAATAAAAAGAGAACGAAAAAAAGAGCCTATTAGACAATTCTTATAGAAGCATGCAAGGGAATGCATGGATATTAGAAATTTAATTTGTAATAATGGAGTCCAAACAATTAAAGCTATGGGTATTAGAAATTTAATTTGTAATAAAGGAGTCCAAACAATTAAAGCTAGGGAAATTATTTACCATGTCCTACTTTTTTTTTTAATTAAAAGACAAATAAATCCTAGTTCTTTAAGACCAACAAGCCCTACTTTTGAGGTATATATATATTTTTCATTTTTTAAGTGCATGGGAGAAGTTGTATGCGACAGAAATTATATTTTGCAAATCGGACGTAATAAGTGTTGGACCTTAAATGCAATCAAACACACACAAACGCATAGAGCCAATGATTTATACGTGGTTCCCCAATTAACGGGTACGTTCACGGAGGGGTAGCTCAATATATTTCTTTCGGTATTTCTCTCCACCCTCACAATGCTCTCTAATACACATAATTGAGCTTAGTTTCTATACAACATGTATAACTCTATTTATAGATGAGCAAGGAGGAGTTGGTGGTGGCCAAAGTCTTGAATGGCAATTCAGTGGGTGGGTGGTGCAAGAAATCTTCAATGATTTCCAAACTTAGAAGTCTTCAATGGTGTGCTGCAGAAGCTTCTTGCATGCATCATTGCATGCATCACTCTTGAGTCATTATTCTCACAAATCTCCACCATGACGAAAGAGTCTACTGTCTAAGTCTTCTAATTGATGCTACCCCCCATTGCGCCTTTAGGCGCTCTGAGTCCGAGAGATATTGATCAAGTCCAAACAGTGTTGAAACTTGATCCCTGTAACCACTTTGGTGAGCATGTCTGCAGGATTATATGCAGTCCCGATATTCTGTAGTAGAATGTTCCCATCATCTACTATATCTCGAACAAAGTGGAACCGAACATCAATATGCTTTGGTACGACTGTGATGGACCTGGTTCTTTTCCAAACAAATGGCACTCTGACTATAACAAAAAACCTTCACGGTTTCTTGAAAAACACTTAAGTCTGTAGTCAACCCTTGAATCTAAATAGCTTCCTTGAAAGCTTCAGTTACAGCCATATACTCTACCTCTGTAGTAGACAAAGCCACCGTTGACTGTAAAGTTGACATCCAGCATACTGGTCCGCCTGCCATAGTGAAGACATATCCAGTGGTAGATTGCCGTTTATCAAGATCGCCAGCATAGTCGGAATCAACATATCCAACTAAATGCTTTCCTACTGTCTTCTCTTTCTCAAACTTTAAACCGATATCCACAGTACCATGAATGTACCGTAGAATCCACTTCACTGCTTGCCAATGGCCTTTACCAGGATTGTGCATGTATCGACTCACCATACTTACAACATGTGAAATGTCGGGTCTGGTACATACCATTGCATACATAAGGGCACCAACTGCATTTGCATATGGAACATGTTCCATTTGCCTTTTCTGGTCATCTGTGGTTGGTGACATCTTTGCACTTAGTTTGAAGTGTGAGGCTAGCGGTGTGCTTACTGATTTTGTGTTGCCATCAATGGCAAATGTCTGAACCACGTATAAATCATTATGTCTACGCGTTTGTGTGTGTTTGATTGCATTTAAGGTCCAACAATAAGGAGTTTTCAAAAAAGTACATATGAGGAATTCATGCTTCAATAGCCCTCAAATGTAGATGGTTTTATGCAACATACCAGGACTGGCACAACTTTTCTTCTTTTTTATTTAGTTTTTTTTTAGCTTGTAGTCCCAGCACCAAACCTTTCATAAATACTGTTACCTTACTAGTCAGCTCTATATATTTAGTAGAAGAAGCACGACACTAAACCTTTGATATCCATTTGCAAAATTTATCGAAGTCAAAATCTATATTTGATAGTCTTTTGTTATGTTAATTAATTTGACTTATCACTGTCTGTGAGATTGGGTATAAGATTGATTGTTAACAATTTAAATGACTAAAGTCCGGTGATTTCCTAATGTATTCACAAACAATTGCATTACGTGGTAGTGAATAATTTTAATTTCATATATAATTTTTTGGTTTTTATGTATTGGTTGAATAACATTATTGTCTTACGTGATTGCGTTTATGCAAGTCTGAGTTTCTTGTTAGAGAGATTAAGGGAAACACACTCCTACCGTGTAATCCAGAGGATCTTCCAATTATTTCATGCGGAGATTGTGTTGGATATATTGTAATAAAAGGAATTAAGAAGAGTGAAAGGTTGTGTATGGTTACAATGACCATTGGTAAAAGTCAAGACCTTTCATGTAATTTGAATAGACATGTCTATTTGTGAAGAGTTGTACATATTCACATATAGTCATATCTATTCTTAACATACATGTCGGTTCAGTGGTGAGTTTTAGATTCAAATTGGTAGTCATTCATACTCTATAAATAGGGTACTTGGGTTCAGTGTTTAATAACCAGAAAACAAGTCATGTAACCCTCTTCTTCCATTGTTGTCTAGGGTCAAATGGTATAAACAGTTTCACCGAGTGTTTAAGGGAATTCTTTAGTATTGCTAACTGAAGATTCCGGCTTTGTTGTATTTTGGAGGTGTTTTGCTACACAATCCAATAGCAAACTCTATATGAGTAGGGGAAAATAATACCTTAAGAAAAGTGACTACATGCCTCAAAGCCATAATCATCCTTCCTTATTTGTGTCTGCCTATTTTTCTATAACAGATTGTGTCAAGGCAAATCATGGATTTAGTTTGTGGCTTAGATTGCATGAAATAGAAGGAGCTCCATGCATGTTCAAGGGGTTTATTTTCTGAATTGTGTCAAAGCATGTGCCACGCATTTTGTTGAGATTATTGCTTGGTGAAATGGCAAAAAAGCTCACAAGCACCTGTACTTGGTGAAAAGCTTAGAACCGGTCCAAATGGCCTAAGGGCTAACGATTTCTGTTTTTCACTTGTTTAACTGATTTCTTAGTCTCCAATATGCATCCTAAATTAATTACTATGCATCTCACACACACACATTTATAAGCATCTATTTTTATTTGAACAGGGCCAAAGTGTTAGTGAACACCCACGTAACTTATTTTTATTTTATTAAGAGTGTTGAGTATTCTCATTTTCAGGAACAAAAACATATAGGAAGGCAATAAATTGGAGATTTTACTCAATGTTGGTCAACAGTATGGTGTATATGTTGAAAATAAACTTCATATGCATATCCAGTTCCACATGCATGCACCTCATAGGTCAAGAAAGGTTGCATCAAGAACATACGTGAGCTTGACAACACCATGCGTGAAGAATTCACGCCTATCCACCAAAGTCAATAATGGCTGCCATGAAGTGATTTGGTTTTTGTCTTGTGTTATCTACATGTCTATATATATATAATGTATGGTATTGAATTAAGTAGAAGCTAAAACCATAGAAAGAAAGGAAAAAAGATAGAGAAAGCTTTGTATTTTTAAAAGTGTGAGATTTAGAAATAAAAGTTTCGTTCTCTCAATATTGTGTTGATCCTGGGCATGTGAATCAACTCAAGTGATTCGCAACATGGTATCAGAGCTTGGTGAAGCTTGAGCAAGCCCATGAGTAAAAAATAAAACAGAGCCGAAACTTTAAAACCCTATTTATGCGTCATAGATGTTCAAACCACAAGTTTGAGCATACATCTAGCTTCTCCATTCCAGCAGGAACACATCCTCGAAGAAATCAGGCGAAAAATCCAAGGCACGCGCCCTCACGCGCCGCCTGAACGTCGGCGAGTGAAGCCTACTCGCAGACATGTGCCCAGTCGTCTTCAACCTCCAGCCAGTGCGAGGGCCCAAGTGCACCCACGCGCACCCACGCCACACGCACCCAGACACGTCAGCGTGACGTCATCAGTCATGTGTCCCCACCTTCAGTTGACACGTGGCCCAATAAGAAACGGACATGTGGCACCAACCACCAGCCGACACGTGGCACCAACCACCAGCTGACACGTGGCCCAATCAGGAGGTGACACATGTCACTGCCACGTCAGCAAAAATCTGAAATTTACCAAATTACCCCTAGTTGGTATTTTGTACGTTCCGGACTCATTTTAACTCCGATTTGAGTAAACGAAGAGTCGTTCTTGACTAAACGGAACGCTTCGGACGAAACCGTGTGATCAGTTTGACCAGATTCTACACTGATTTTCAGAAATAAGCACCTTAAGTGCTTAAGCAAATCCGATGGCGTCCTCCAGCAATTTCTTCTAGCCCCAGCTTCCGCGACTGAACAAAGATAATTACGAGAAGTGATGTATCATGATGAGAGTCCTTTTAGCCTCACAAGATTTGTGGGATGTGATTGATACCGGGTATGACGAACCCGAAGAAGTAGAGAATCTAAGCCAGGTCCAACAGGCCGAGCTTAAAGAAGAAATACGAAAGGACAAGAAGGTGTTATATCTTCTTTATTAAAGTGTATTTGAAGCAAGTTTTGAGAAGATCTCCGCCGTCAACACCGCCAAGCAAGCATGGTAAATTCTTCGTAAAACAAATCGAGGAATTGAAAAGATGATAAAAATTAGACAGAAGTCAGAAGTGGATCCGGGTGAAAGGTACTGGACCAGAAAGAAGACAAATATGGATCCGGGTGAAAGATACTGGACCAGAGAGAAGTCAGAAGAAGATCCGGTTAGCTTCACCGAAGCCATTCAAGAGAAGAAATGAAAGACAAATATGGATGAAGAGTTGTTCACCATAGAAAAGAAGCAGTGTAGTCCACCAGAAGGCCATAAGTCAACTGGGTTGAAGTGCGTCCATAAGACGATAAGTGGAAAATGCGAAGTTCAGAGATACGAAATTCGCCTGTTCGTGAAAGACTACAAAGGAAGAAAAGTGAATCCAGGCAATGTAATGTCTCAGTAATAGTTCCAGGGAAAGAAAGTGCAGGGAAAGAAAATGGTATCTCTTCAGAGTTTAGGTAGGTCGACTCGGTTCAGTTTGAGGTACTTGTCGCTAGTCGTGGACTTGACTATGAAGAAGAGAGTCAACCATCTCTGTGTAAAACTGGATGAGAGAGAGGCAAATAAGAGTTGCAAGGAATGCAGAAATTCCAAGATAAGTCCATAAGACTGAAGAAGAGTTGCAAGGAATGCAGAAATTCCGAAATAAGTCCACAAGACTGAAGATGGTGTTAGAAATACATAAATATGGAGAATCAAGTTTAAGGGGTAATGTTGAAAATAAACTTGATATGCATATCCAGCTCCACATGCATGCACCTCACAGGTCAAGAAAGGCTGCATCAAGAACATGCGTGAGCTTGACAACACCATGCGTGAAGAATTCACGCCTATCCACCAAAGTCAATAATGGCTGCCATTAAGTGATTTGGTTTTTGTCTTGTGTTATCTACATGTCTATATATACAGAATGTATGGAATTGAATTAAGTAGAAGATAGAACCATAGAAAGAAAGGAAAAAAGAGAGAGAGAGCTTTGTATTTTTAAAAGTGTGAGATTTAGAAATAAAAGTTTCGTTCTCTCAATATTGTGTTGATTCTGGGCATGTTAATCACCTCAAGTGATTCGCAACAGTATACTCTATAACATTAGATGACTCCTGTATAAGACACGTGTCTGTTACAATTGTAATGTACTACACGTGGTTGTGGCCATACCCTCATACTTACAGACATACAATACAAAACACGCGTTGTTGTTGCGAAAGTTAAAGTGGTTTTTGTAACCTCCATTCCTATTCCAATAAAGGCCGGCTTTACTTGATGGGAGCAATGTGGAATAAACCAATATGAATTATTTGTTTCTGCAAAGGTCTCATGCCTAGCAAGTAAATGTTGTATGTGTGTTGCCTCCATCCTTGCACGCATACAGACTTGCTAGGGCATGCACCAATAGTAGTTTATTATTTATCGTCTTTCAACTCATTTGAAGGACTGCAGTTTTACAGACTATATGATTATATGATAGTATAAGATCCAATTCCTTTTTGTTACATTACCGTTACTTTTTCTAACATTTAGTATCAAAGCAAACCTATGGTCATATTATCGTTTTCGCATAACACTATATAATAAATCAGGTATCCTGGGTTTTGGGTGTTACATATGTCATTTGCAATTTTGGGTGTTAACTGAGTAATATTTTGTAGTTTGCCACTACAATTTTCAAACTGATGGTTTTTGCTAACGTACTTTTTATGTAAGTGTTGAGATAGAAAGTTTCTTCTCCTACAGTTAATTTATTATTTGGCCCGTAACCCAAAGCTACTTTTAATTTATTGTATTATAACTTTGACTCAGTAATATTAAAAGTTTTTGGTTGCTGCATTTTCTCTCTGGCAATTAATTTTTAATAGTTTGAGTTACGTTTTTTCTTTTTGTAGACTGGCAGCGGTGCATGTCCAGTCTAGTCTCCCTTTCGCTTTCGCTCCCTAATACGTAATATGTAAAGGCTTCTTTACGATTGCATGTGTGCACCGTACTTGTCAATTTCATTTCATTGATTTTTTACAAATGACCTCGAAGGGTGATGGGCTCATAAAATAGGAATTAACAATCCTTGTCTCCAAGTAGTGTGGTCAATAAACTCACATGTGGTTTCCAAATTATTTTTTTACCAAATCTCCATAGAGGACTATTTCCATTCATTATCCATTTTATTCATGTCTCTACATTACCTCTCTAATAGATGATTAATTCATACATGTTATTTTGTACATACTCATGACATTTCATTTTACCTCTCCATTAGAGGCTTAGGCCCTGTTTGGTAGGTGGTCTGGTCTCAGGTGGTCTGGTCTGGTCTTGTATTTTATGGGACCAGACCGTGTTTGGTAGCATTGGTCCCAAATTTTTGGTTAGACCAAGTAAGACCAAATAAGACCAAAATGGCCTCATTTCAGACCAAAAAAAAAGGTGGTTCCTGGTGGTCCGGTCTGGTCTTATTAATAAAATATATTCATAAATAATTAAAAATGAATAAAAAAAAATTAATAATAATAATAATAAATTAAATAAAACATATTTTAAAAATAAAATATAAATAATAAATAATAAACAAAATGAAAAAAATAATACCTAATAATAAAAAAAATGAATATAATAATAATAAATAAATGAATAAATAATAAAATATATTTATAAATAATTAAAAATAAATAATTAATAATATAAATAATAAATTAAATAAAACATAATAATAATAAAAAGTGAATACAATAATAATAAATAAATATAATAATAATAATAAATAGACTAAATAATAAATAATAAAAATAAATTAATAAAATAAATAATAAATTACATAAAACATATTTAAAAATATAATAAAAATAATAAATAATAAACAAAATGAAATAAATAATAACAATAAATAAATATAATAATAAATAATAAATAGATATAATAATAAATAATAAGTAAATATGATAATGAATAAATACTTCATAATAATAATAAAAAATGAGTATAATAATAATAAATTAATATTAAATTAATAAAATATATTTTTAAATAATTAAAAATGAATAAATAATTTATAAATAAAATGAATTAAATAATGAAATAATAAATAAATAGAATATATTTATAAATTAATAAATAATAATTTAATAATATAAATAATAAAATATATTATAAAGTGAAGAAATAATAAATAAAGAAATAAATAATACATAAATAAATATTATAATAAATAATAAATAAATAGTAAGACCAGACCGCTTACCAAACAGACTTTTCCAGATCAAATTAGACCAGACCAGACCAGACCGGACCAGATCAAACCAGACCAGACCAGAAAGACCGCCTGCCAAACATGGCCTTACATTTACCTGTTTAAATACATACCACTACATTACCTCTCCATTAGAGGATTATTTGTTACATGTTTATTTGGTACATACTCATGTCGTTCTTTTATTTTATCTTTCATAGAGGTTTACATTCATGTACATACATGTTTATTTATTTATATTGACACTATATGCCTACAATTTGTTTTCAAATTAGGCGTATTTTCAAAACATATTTTCAAATGACATTGTCCCACCTTTGGGACTTCTACATATATTTTTTAATACATTTTAAGTCGAATCAAACATGTTTCGTCTCTCAAAACGCTTTCAAGATTTTCCCCGGAGGAGTGGAGGAACAATATTACATGTCCATTAACTCTCAAAGACTACTTCCAAGTTCAAAGTATATCGAGCACATTTTTCTTTTGCATTCATTCATGCATTAGTAGATTTTACATTTTCCTTTTCCATTAGTTGATTTTACAGTTTCTTTTGCATTCATACATGCATCAGTTGTTTACTATTTGCACCTACATGCTTATTTGCTTGTGCATTCATACAAAAATCCTCATCAGGGAGGTGCATTTTTCAAAGAGAAGAAGAAACTACAGATAAAAAGCAAACCAAACAAACTCTTTGTATAACTGAAGAAAAAAAAGAGAACCATTTGCAGAGTTACCAACCGAAGCTACCTTACACTTCAAATTCGACACAGAGAGAAGATGCAACTACTGATAACAAAAGTCGAACTCGCTGTCTGAATTCTTCTCTACTTAGGGGTGCAAGTTGGGGCGGCCCTATCCGAACCCGATGCCAACCCAATTTAGTTCTAGCCCAGCCCGGTTTGAGACGTGGAAGCTTTTAGGGTTTGAAAACTTGTTTTTTTTTTATATACTAATGGAATTCGGGTTGTTCGGGCTGAACCCAACGCAACCCGAAATGGCACGGGCTCGGTCCGATTGAGCCCGAATTTAAGATTTTTTGAGCTGGGCTCGGGCAGCCCTATCTCTACTATTAGCAATAATATAACAATTAACAAAGAAAAACATCCATGTGAACTGTTGAATACTGGCAAATAAACAGTAGAACCGAGAAAAATTAAAACCACAACTTTAAAAACACCATTTTTCAAGGCCATTCGAAGCCCGAATATTATGGATGCTGTTTAACCTAGTAATATTCGGGCTTCGAATGGCCTTGTTGGGTCTGAAAAATCCCACATGTACACACATACTTTAAAAACACCATTTTTCAAGTTCTTATCACTAATATCCCATAAACGACCATCAGGAAGTCCACCACATTATGGAACATATAAACTATATATATAACTCTCAGAACTTTCACTCCATTTTGTTATAGCAGCATGCTGGAAGCCAATAAAAGAGAAGGAAAAAAAAAAGAAAAGTCTAACATAATTTCACACAGGCTACTAGGTTGGCCATTGTTCAGACTATAAAGTGATCAACAACAGCATAAGCACCAGCCGACATCCTCCACTGAAAAACGGAATCCATCAATACCTGCATATTTTCCATCTCCTTCATGAGGAGAAATTTGTAGTGGTAAGACGAAGAAAAATAAAATAGCATGCGTATTAATAACGTCCAATTTTATTCTAGTATTGCAATGATGATGTCAAACTTTTTTATTCAAATATAATCAGAACAGGGCAAAAAAGAAAGGCCTTCCTTTTTCTTTTTCTTTTTTTCTCCTTTTTTTGACTCAAATAAAAAAAAAAAAACTCTGTTCATGTTCTTTGATTAGTAAACCAACCGAACTAACAAATTTCCAAGTTTGTTCAGTAAACAAATATATCTCAAACACCATCTAGGTTTACTTGCTTAAATTCGTGAACAAGCTCGCTTCAGGCCTAATTACAAACCAAACAAAAAATATAAAAATCATCAGACATGACAAAAACAAGAACCTCATAAGACAAAGATTTTATGTGAAATCGGCTTAAAGCGAGAATAGGCCCATGGGAAAATTCAAGCAACAGTATTCACTAAGCGAAAACACGAAGCCTAACTCTCTTCACGAGATTTTCAGTGTTCTTCATCACCCACACAAAACCTTAGGAACCTTGATATATTTTCCTTCTAGGATTTTATTTGCTAGGAGATGAAACATCTGAAAACGTGACAATACTATTGGATGACAAGATTTTAAAAAGCAGCTTAACCAAAATGAGATTAATTAGATAAGGGGTATTTCAGTAACTTCACATAATTGCAAACAGGAACCTTATGTCATATAATGTGATGCTTCCAAGGTAACTTGGTAGTTTACCTTACTCAAATAAATAGTTGGTACACGTATAAAAAAAAAAAAATGCTACCATACACATGCACATTAAATATCTATGATCAAAATCATCTCAAAATAAGTGAAAATACAGAGCTTTCAAACCTTTGAATCAAAAAAATATATGATGGAAAGATGCCACTGGGAATTATTCGGGTTTATAAAGAAGGAAAGAAAGATCAGTGATACCTGAAAGTCATCATTCAAGCATATCAGGCACGTCCTATTACCCTCCTAATGACTAGGGAAGAAGTGTGAACTTTTTTGTTCAGCAGCAAATCTAACACTTGTCGCTTGATCACTTGGAATGATTACTTTGTCTGAGATTCCATAATGGTGCAGACCTCCGAACTGGAATGGGTTTTAAACTGCTGCAAACGAGATGACTGCACCACAGAGAACAAACCTGATTTTACATGCCCAGACTGCATCGATATTGACCTCTGCTGCAGGTGCTGAAATGGCCCTCTAGTTTTTTTTTTTTTTTTTGCCAAAGCCAAAGGTAAACAGTCTGAACAAATTAACTACAGAATGACTTATTACCGATTAAGCATCAAAATAGTCTCAATTTTAATAAAATATGAGACCAAGTAAAAACAGTATGTGTACGAAACCTAACTCTCTTCACGAGATTTTCAGTGGTCTTCATCATGCACACAAAACCCTAGGAACCCTGATATATTTCCCGTCAAGGATTTTGTTTGCTATGAGCTGAAACATCCCCCCCTTCTTCTGCTCCCTCCCTGCCTCTCTGTGCAAGGTTGTTGATCTTTTCCAATTCGAGTGCGTAAAAAGAAAAAAACATCCACATATACTAGACTAACAAATGAACGAGCAAGCCTCACAATTTATTTATGGGTTAATTTCATTTACATCCCATGAGGTTTGTAAATACTTCATTCAGACCCTTTCAGGTTTGCATAAATTCAATCAAACCCATTACCCCTTACTTTTTCTGACACACATCATTTTGCACCCCTTAACATAAAGTTTAGGGTAAGTTACACTTTGACCCCCTCGAGATATGATATTTTACACGCGTACCCCTGTCGTCTGGATAATTACAGTTTCATCCCCTCTAGTTCAATTCAAGTGAACGGAGTTGTGAAATAACTTATCTACCCATGGCTATTTTTGATGTCTTTGCATCTAATTGAGGGTATTCTAAACATTTCACCTCTGAAAAAGTGATGTAAGCGTTGACTGAGTTTGACTACGCCGGAAGAATAACTGAGGGGGTATTTGTTACAACTTACAAACTTGAGGGGGTCTAGCTGTAATTATCCAAATAACAGAGGTGCGGGTGTAAAATATCATATTTCGAGGGAGTATAACTGTAATTTACCCTAACTTTTAACATTTCAAACATGACATCACCCAAAATTTTAATTTAATATCTAAACTACCGCTAAAGTATAATGCATTTTAAAAAGAGATTAATTAGTTTTCCTTTTTGAATCATTCCGTGACAAAATTAAAAAAGTTCACCAGTGCAAAAAATTACGATTCATGTGGGTTACGCAAATATGTTTTTTTTTTTCAATTTTGTTTTCTGGTTTTTTGGGTACTTTAACCCCTTTTTATTTAATTGTGATGGTTGCGTTTTCTTAAATAGTATAGGATTTTCATATTGAAAATGCGCTCAACTATATAATATCCACAAATAAATCATGAAAAACATATGATTAAGGACGTTTGGTTACAAGATTGAGTTATCCTTGGTATGGATATTGTAATAGTTGATAAGAAGCTTGTTTGGGTATAAGTCAAAGTACATTCATGGACAACGAGTGCAAATGATGCGTGTCGAAAAAAATAAGGGGTCTAATTGAATTTTTATAAACTTGAGGGGGTTTGATTGAAGTATTTACAAATCTCAGGGGGTGTAAATGAAATTAATCCTTTATTTATCAGTTTATATGCCTAGAAACTACTGAAAACGTGACAATACCATTGGATGACAAGATTGTAAAAAGCAGCTTAACCAAAATGAGACTAATTAGTTAAGGGGTATTTCAGTGACTTCACAAAATACTAACAAGCACCCTATGTCATATAATGAGATACTTCCAAGGTAACTTGGTTGTTTACCTTATTCAAATAAATAGTTGGTACACGCATAAAAAGAAAATTGCTACCATACACATGCACATTAAATATCTATGATCAATAATCATCTGAAAATAAGTGAAAATACAGAACTATCAAACATTAAAATAAATAAAATAAAATAAATAAATAAAAGAAAAAAAACAACATAATGGAAATATGCCACTAGGAATTATTTGGCTTTATAAACAATGAAAGAAAGATCAGTGATACCTGAAAGTTGCCCCTCAAGCATATCAGGCACGTCCTATTACCCTCCTAATGACTAAGGAAGAAGTCTGAACTTTTTTGTTCAGCAGCAAATCTAACACTTGTCGCTTGATCACTTGAAATGATTCCTTTGTGGGAGATTCCATACTGGTGCATAAACTGTCACAGGTTTTAAAGTGCTGCAAACGAGATGACTGCACCACAGAGAACAAACCCGACTTTACATGCCAAGAGTGCATCGACATTGACCTCTGCTGCAAGTGCTGAAATGGCCTTCTAGTTGTTTTTTTCTGCCGAAGTGGAAGGTAAACAGTCAAACCAATCTAACTACATAATGACTTATTACTGATTAAGCATCAAAATAGTCTCAATTTTAATAATACAAGACTAAGTAAAAACGTAAATGTACCCCTCCTTTTCTCTCTATGTGTTTCTTTCCACAACTACCACCACAGCAACCGCCCCAACTGCTCTTTATCCACAACTACACTATGTTTAGACTTTAGATTGAAGACAAGCGTATTTAACAATTTGGGTCGAGGTGGCAATGGTGAGAGCTTGAAGGAGACTCAAGGCTTTGTATTATCCTTGGAACCCGTAAGCGGTGCATCTAGACCTTGAAGCATAACCTAAGCAAAGATGCGGACTGGTGAGTTTCATGAGGACTGAGTTATTGTTTGTAAAAGTGGGGAATATCAGCATAGTGGTTAGATCAAATTTGATTACATATAGGGGTCACTAACACGCTTTACGCGAAGACAGTTTATGTTAAAGGATAGTGGAGAGTGGGTTGGTGTATCACCTTTAGTACTTCTGATTATTCTTTGGTGAGTACAGAGTGGTATGAAACTTGGCTGTCTTGACAGTAGAAACGTCAAGTTCATTTAAATTTTTTGGATTTGTGTGTTTTTATTTAGTTGAGTTGTGGATTGTTTTTTGGGCTGTTATTTCGATAGGTATTTGATATAATAGAATTGGTTGTACTGTTTGTTCAGTATAGGTATGAGATGGTGGAGAACAAAGAAGAAAAGTTGATAATGGTGGGGCTAGGGTTTGAAAAATAGAAGGCAAATTCAAGCTCATCTTCAATCGATCTCATGTATGTATATTCCTCCCTTATTTCTTTCCATCAATTCTTAAGATCCTAAAGAAACTAAGAATGATTCAATTGTAATAACCCCGTTTTCCTTCTAGAAAAGTAGCATGTAGCCTAAAATTCTAATAGCACATGTTGATAATGGTGGGGCTAGGGCTAGGGTATGATCTCTATGGGTTTGTAATGGATCTCCAAGAATTCCATCTTTGTTTGTTGTTTGTTTTAGCCCTCCCCTGTTCATCCTAAACCATAACCTCTCAAAATTATCATTAACACTGTCTGTCTATATACCAATATTCGTGTAGCTAGACAAACTACAGTTACAGGCCCAATGAACCATTGTGATGGCGGGGTTGGTGCTCCCTGAAGGGTAGGGATTTTTTTTTGGATAAGTAAGAACTACATATATATATATATAAGCACTCAAAGGGGAGTTAATCTTTTCCTCTATAGATTTACAATATCAACCCAAAAAAAAAACCAAGAGAAAATGAAGATATCCTTGATGGAGCTTAATGAAGATTGGATCCCTCGAAACATCGCCTATTGCACTCCAACCAAATAGACTACCAAAGGCAAAGGGGAGCAGCCCTCCAAAAAGCGCAAGCATGGGACCCAACTAAGCTTCTCTAAGCATCAAGGACATCACGAACCGAAATCGGCATGACCCACAAAATACCAAAAAGCCTTAAAAGCATATACATCAACAATCATAGGCAACTGGGCAATGTATAAGAAGATGATCTGTAGATTCACCATAGCTTTTACACATGAAGCACCGATTGACCACGATAAGGTTCCAACGCCGGAGGTTATCCAATGTGAGGATTCAAGTCCACACCGCAAACCACAAGAAAAACCAACCTTGAGAGGAGCTCTGGAGCGTCAGACCACCTTCCAAGGGAACACTGGACATATCGGAATGGATAAGCACCAAAAGAAAGACGAGACCTCGAACCTCCCGTGAGCCGCTAGTCTTCAAACGAAAAGATTCGAGCCAGAGCTAAAAGGAGACTGGCTATAGAGAAGCTCGCCCACAGACCTCCTCAAGCTCCCAATCCTGAAAATGACGCACAAACTGAACATCCCAAACGAGCCTACCAATTTGATAACAATAACAGTCGGCTACAAAGACATGACAAATACATGCAATACTATAGAGTTAGGGAAAGGGGAGGCCAAAGTAGCCTCACCACATTAGATATCGGTCCAAAAGCATATAAAGGCCTTCTCCAACATTGAACCGGATATTCACACCCCCATGCCCCTGCGGATCCTCACGGGCCTCTAACACCAACGACCCCTATCCTCACCATAACGACAAGCGATCACCCACCTCCATAAGTGAGTCCTCTCTATCCCAAACCGCCACAACCTAGCCTCCTCACCCCCAAGCCCCCTTATAATGGGCGATGGACAGTCTCCCACCGGACAAGATGATAGGAAGACCCTTCCTTACCCCCAACCCCACAAGAACTGCCTCTGAAGCATCTCTATCCATTGCGCCACACTACAGGGATCAAGAAGAGAGAAAGAACATAAGTAGGGGTTTGGAAAGGCATTTGTAAGGGAGGGGGAGCCTTTTCCAAACTCATTAGATTCAAACAGGGAAAATGGTTAGTGAGTTCGGTTTTGGAGATCATTGGTGTAGGGAGAGGTCTTCCATTGCTGCTAATCGATATTCCTTAACTGCCTGGAGGTTGGTTTGGGATGTGTCATTCATGAAACAATTTAGTATCGGAAGATCGACAATGTGCTCATCTCGTTAAGGCTTTTGTTTAACTAAATAATCGAGGGAGGGGGGAGTTGGTTCCCTAACTTGGGTCTCTCAAGGTACTGGGGAAATTAGTGGTATCTAATCTCTTAATAGTGTCATTACATCACGAGGGATCTTTGGGGCAATAGATTCGTCAGATGTAAGGCTAAGCTCAATTGGTGTTTCGGGTTGCATCATGGTTATGCGAGATTGGAGATGGTTGTCGTGGTCGTTTCTCTTTATCGTGCTTGTTTGCTATGGTTGAGGATTGTTTTTAGTGGGCTTTTCTGGTGTCTATGGGCCGGCGAAGGATGGCGAGAAACCGAGTTCGTGGGAGGAGCTCGGGCAGGTTTTGAAATTATGGCGGTTAACGTGGTGTGTACAAGTGGATTTTAATGTGGTTCGATTCCCGACAGAGAGATCCTCATGCGGGGGTTCCACCCACTTTAAGTGCCTGTTTGAAAAGGGGTTTGGGCTGGAAAAAGTGGTTTTAGGCTTTGAATTGTAAACAAAACCATGTTTGGCGAGCTGTGGTTTAGATTAACAGTTCCACACCATGATGTACCATTTGGGTGATTTTAGAAACCATCTCAAGAGGTGGTTTTGGTATGGTTTGGTCACTGTTCATAACCCATAACCATCAAATTAAAACCAACACACAACCTCAAATCCATCATTGGTGTACCATTCCATTCTCAACAAAAGTCAACATTGTCATGTTTGTCATTTTATTAAATAAATATAATAGAATTAAGTAAAACCAAATAAATAATAAACAAAAATAATAATTAATAAATAATAATAAATAAATAAATATTGAGTAAAATATTAAATAAATAATATAGAAATAATTAATATTAAATATTTAAATATAATAAATAAATAAAAATGATAAATAAAATAGAATTAATAATTAATAATAAACAAATAAAAATCGAGTAATAAATATTTAAAAATAATAAATAAAGTAAAATAAAATAAATAAGTAAAATAAAATGAATAAATATTTAATAATTAATAAAAATATTTAAATATTAAATAAATTTGTATAAAATAAATAAATAAATATTTAAATTAGTTCATTTTATTTTTATTAGTAATTAGTTTATAATTTATTAATTCCTAATTTGTTTGGTTACCAAACACATTTCAAGTTACCAAACATGATTTGGTTTCAAACTTTCTAACCGCACCAACTCCACCAAACATGTTTTGGTTTCTTCAGCTTTACTTTTTCTTAGACCAAAACCATCAGCACCAAACATGATTTCAGTTCATAATAAAACAAAACCACACCAAACCCAACTCAAACCAAACCAAAACCAAAAACTAAAACCACACCATTTCCCAAACAGGCACTAAGGGCAGTTATCATATTTTAGCTCCAATCTTATGTTACATTTTTTTTTTTTGATAAATAAGAAATATATATAAAAAGGCGCTAAAGTAGGAAGTGCATCCCAAATACAAGGAAAAGACTAAGGCCCCAGTGAGCCCAAAAAAATTCCAATTCTCGTCTAAATGTCTACAACAACCAAATCTATGTTTTTTCCCAAAAGTTTAGCATATTTACTCACAAACATTTCCTCTACTGAGGCACGAACCTTGACCTCCCATTTGAGTGCAAGAGATAGTAGTGCTGGGCCATTAGGCTTTTGGTCTCAATCTTAATCCTATCCTGATATTTTTTGTCTTTTTTTATACATAAACAATATACTTATTCTTACCCTTTTCTTGGCCTTATTTTGTGTTTTTTTTTTTTTTTTTTCAAGCAACGAATACTGTTTTTTCCTCCTTCTTTCTACATGATTACAAATACCCACTCTTTCATAGTCTTATAACGTTTTTCTGTTGTTTTCTATAAACAAACAACTGTTCTTCTTGTATTCCTACTTTTTTATTCACTCTTCTGGTCATATTCTATGTTTTTTTCCCTTTTTTTTTCTCCTAGACAACGAACACTCCGTTTCTTTCTTTTTTATCTCTACATGTCTACAACAAATATAAAACTGTTTTTTCCTTAGGGTATGTTTGATAACATTTATTTATCACTTAAATCTGAATAGATTTAGCACTTACTCATTTAGGTGTGTTTGGTAAGAATTTTTAACATCACTTAAAAACATCAAGTGCCACTTTAAATGAGGGTAAACTTTTAAGGTCACCACTTAACACTGAAGTCTGAAGACTGAAAGTTTATGAAAATACAATTCTTGTAAGCACCATTTAGAATCTTCAGTACTAAAATGGAATATGAATGCTTTCGTATTAATTTTATTTTTTCATTACATTTTCCATTGTGCGTCGCACTTCATTCGGGCACACGCCTCGCCTCGCCTTCGCTTCACGTCTAGGCTCTAGAGTACCTCTAGCACCTCAGTGCGCCTTGAACCTTTAATAACACCCCGAGTGTAAGTGAGATACAACTTAAATCGGCCATCATAAAGTAACCATAAAAACGGTAGCCTAGCCACTTAGCAGCAAATTTTGATAATTAAACCATGTAGGCATCACTATAATAAGTTAAACAAAAAAAAAAAAAACTATACTATATTGTAAACTTCCTCAAATTAGTTAAGCTATTTATATATATTGATCATCAACTATCAATGTTCGCATCAGATTAAACTCCTTCGAATTTTTCCAAGGTCAACCAAATCGTAATACAATTCGTTTTTGACATTTTCTATTTGTTTTCAGTCTTCTCAATCAATCCAAGTCGAGCTCGTTTGTTACAGGTAATATAGGTAAAAAGGCTTTGGTAACATAAATTCAACTAAAACTTTGCTAAAAAAATCCAAATAACATGTACAAGAAGCATCTCTCTTACCTCAGACCGTCGATAAGTATTTTCGATTTGCACTATCAATGAGAACATAGGATCCTTCGTGGCTGGATTAGTTCCGCAAAGAAAAAAAGACGAATATATTAAACAACTTGATAGAAATGTGATAAAAGTTAACTGCTTTTTCTTTGCCACGGTCATAAAGTTTACTGAAAGAGTAAGGAATCAATCACAGACCTATATTCTTGTCGTGACACCCATCCCAGAGAAATTTGCTACACAAAGCAAAGACAAGGATTAGTGTTGGCTAGTGAATACATCACCAACTTTTTATAACCATGAGGCAAAAGAAACCAAGTCACAAATGAAGTAAATGGCATGACAAACCGTTTTGTACGTTCAAAGAGTCGCAAATGCCTTTCTTTCGGAGAAAGGTGGCTTGGTTGGCTGAAAGCCCAATGAACATGTTCTAAGGGGGTTTCGGTGTGACCTAGAGGTGGACACTAAAAAAGAGCAAAAAGAAACTAAAATTAAACCAAAATAAAGAGAGAAAAGGGATGAAAAACTCATTAAAAAACTCTACATGTTTTGACATCAATTGTGTCAAATTTCTAGGGTTTCTTTTTAGCATGATCCCAGGCCGAGTGGATAGGCCCAGCATATAAATTAAATAGGCCCAGTGGATAGGCGTGAACATTTCAGCCTTATTCATGGAAAATAATGTGGTCCAATTGTGTATTTAACCCATGAGTTTAACTATTTCAGATAACATTAATGTTAGCGGAAACAGTCAATTCCATTTAATAACATAAATGAAAAATTATATTTTAGTGACCGATCCTAAACTTAATTGATATAAAGGAACCACAAAGTTGTAAAAAGATGAATGGTGACTAATATTGAACTTAATTGTTAACAAGAGATCATTTAAGAATAATTTCGTCAAAATATAATTATTTCTTAATTAACACATGCTAAATATTTTATTTATGGTATCTTAAATCATAATCAATATCTCCATAAATTAGAATAACACGGATAGAAAAAAGATTATACATCCACATTTTTGAATTTTTTTTATATTATTCTGTTATAATTTTATTGAGATTAAACCCATATGTATTCATTAACAAAGCTATGTGTGCACACACATATGGCTTCAGTCTTTAATTTTTATTATTAAATTATTATTAATTTAATATTATTTTTAAAATAATAATATTTTTTTGTCAATATATAGATTTCAAGTGTGAAAATATATTAATTTAAGGGTTTGTTAGGGTCGGGTCAACCATTAGGCCCATCCAAAGATCCCAAATTTTCGGGTCAACCATTAGGCCCATCCAAAGATCCAAAGATCCCAAAATTTTTAGTTATACTTTTCTTTAGGGTTAAGTGCATTAAACCCCCTCTTCTTTCTTCTTTCTTCTTTCTCTCAACTAACCCCCCTGAACTAAGCATTGTCTCCCTAAACTATTTAAGTGTTGCATTTAACCTCATTCCTTTATAACACCGTTAATTAAATTAAGATAATTTGCAGTCATGAAATGACTCTTGTATCCTTACTTTAGTGTAAAGGACATGTTAGTTAAATTAATGGACCAAACAACCCTTATGTCTTAAGCTCAATTTGGAAAAAAATTCAAGTATTTTGGATACAATGATTTTTGAAATATTATCACATTTTTTTAAATTATTTTTTAAAAATTGTCATTTTTGTAATATAGGCCCCAAAAGTTATCATTTTTTTATTTTTCCCTAAAACTAATATTGTGACATTTTACATTAAATAATAATAATACACTTTATTTATGATTATATTTTTTATATATATTTTACAAGGTGATACATGTATAAAATATTTGTAAGCTCATATAATTTAATTTATTTTGTAAATAAATAATATACAACTTCTACAATTTAAACAAGTAGTAATACATTTTAATTATAGTTTTTGTTGTATTGTAAGAGGTGATAAATGTATAAAAATGTTACAAATGACTTATAATTTATTATTCTTTGTGTAAAATTAATTTAATCACTCACATTGTAAAATAATAACAAACTTTACTTATTGTAATTTTTTATATTTTTATAAAAATATGAGAAATGGTTTATTATTTATTAATTTTTTTGTAAAGTTAATTTAAGCCTTTACACTTTAAATAATGTCAAACTTTACTTATTATAATTTTTTTATATTATAAAATGTGATAATAAATTGAAATATTAGACAGTCCTTGTATTTTTATTAGTAGTATATAGATAGATAGATAAATATACAGATTTCTGTATTTTAAATTATATTATTTTTCCTTGCTAAAATATATTTGTTTTATATATTTACTCTATATCTTATGAAATATTCATTAGAGTTACATTTCAGTTAATGTATATTAATTAATTAATTTTTAAAAAAAAATTATGAAAATATTTATAACCCCTTGTCGTATATCTTTACTCTTTATCTTTTGAAATATTCATTAGAGTTACACTTCAAGTAATGCATATTAATTCATTATTATTATTTTTTAAAAGTATTGAAATATTTTCAACCCCTTTTCTTTTACTCTATATCGTTTTGACATACTCCTTAGAGTTACACTTCAACTAATACATATTAATTCATTAATTTTTATTTTGAAGAAAATGTTTGAAAATATTCTCAACCCCTCACATTTTAGAATAGTTGTTATAGATATATATACATTATAGGGTTTTCATCTTGGGGCATGAAGGTAATTTCATCACCTAGATATTTGTCTCATGAAATAAGGAAGACAACACAAGGGCATTCCGATCATTTCTCCCCTTTAGGGGTTGTCATTGCAAGGAAAATAAAATCTTAGGGGGCAAGTGTAATTGACTGAAACCTCAGGGGATCTGAGTGCAAATTATCCTAATTTGACTAACGGTGTTATAACGGAATAGAGTGAATTGTAAAAGTTGGAATAGTTTAGGGAGTTTTGTGTAAAAATTTTTGGGATAGTTTAGGGAATTGTAAAATTTTGGGTGCGTTATCTAGATAAATATAAGTAGTTATTTTCTCCTAATTTATTATAATTATTTCCTTTTTCATAAAAATTCAACCTATACCAAAATTATTATTTTTAAATAGATTCTATCCTTGATTTAAATATTATTTTATTATCATTTTAGTTATACTTTTCTTTATTACTTTTTAAAATTTCACTCACCTCTATTATATTATTTCACCATACTTTTTATCTCTCTAGCCAAAAAAATTATATCATTCAAGTTTACAATTCTTCTTCTTTATTGCAATCGATATTCAATTCAATCTTCAATCTTCCTTTATCCAACTCTTTTGAAAGCAATTTGTTAAGCTTCAGACAGTATACTTGTGGAAGGAGGATATTTTTGACCCGAAAAATCTATCTTGGTTCGGGGCTAGCAGGTGGAGCTCCGAACTCACTATTCGGGTTGGAGCTAAGTGACACGTCTCGGCGAACTTAAATGGACCGTATGGGTATCCTCGGGTGATCCTTGGGCCTTTTGGATTTTGATTCGATTGGAGCTAGGCGACACGACCTTGTGAACTTTATACGACCACCATACAAGTATCTCGGAGTGATCCTTGGGCCAACCAATAGCTTATATTTGTGGGAGCACAGCTCACCAAAACGAGCAACTGACACGGAGGGCAAACTCATATTTAGTTTGCAGCATCCGATGCGGTGGCGGTATCCTGGGGGTGTCTCCCACCATTTATGCACAATCCTTGCGGTGGGTGCACACACTGCGGGGATTATTGGGGAGTGATCCGTTGCATGTCTATCCGGCTGCAGTCACAGATACTGCGTAGCCGTGACGCATGGCCAACGCGACACATCTTCACATTATGAAGGGCTGATGGAGCATGTGGATTGGAGGTAAAGGATACAGGTTCATTATGCCAGGAGCATACAGAAGAATATTTCTCATGAGGCGGGGAATATTCTTTAGTAACTGTTAGTATGATCCATAGTATATGCGGTAGATATTTGGAGTTGTGGGAGAGGCTGGAATCAGTTGAGTGTATAAAATATAATGTGAGTGAATAGTAATATACATGCATAGTAGTATACGTGAATAGTAATATGTATGAATAATAAAATACGTGTATATTAAAATATATAAGTGAATAGTGTCAGCTTAGGTTTATCTATAAATAGAGGCATTGCATTTCATTTTAAAAGGTTGGATTTTAGAGAGGAAATTCTCTGAAAGAAGTTCTCTGGAGGATTTTTCTTGAAAGTTTTGGTTTTTAGAGAGAGGATTGTTAGAGAGAAAAAAAGAGAGAGAGATAAAAAAAGAAAGAGAGAAAAGAGTGAAGCTCTCCTGCGGCTTCCTGCCTGGTCTCCCGCTTATACTAGCGACGGTATCATTTGCTCCTCACCACTTGTTTACATCTAGTCCAATACTATATTCTTGTTACAGTTCGTGATAGCTGCTTTTTGGGTCGGATCAGACTGCGCTGTCTTTTGGAGCCTTCCGCCGAAATTCGGGTCCAGGATCTAGAAAACCCAACTTTCATCTAAATTTTGAATACCACAGTGGGAGTGGAAGGTGATTCCTAGAGATGCAGAAGATTCAACCCAGATTCGTACCAGAAGGCTATTGGTGAGAATTAGGTGCACCCAACCAAAGCCAGATTTGACAAGGGGGCAACAGTAATTGTGAAACCGGAACTGGTAGCATGACTGTGCCGACAACTCAATAAAGATAAGTATACATACCCATTTATATACATATATATATATACACGTTTTTATAGAATTATAATATAAGCATATATGTATATATATGTATGCGCAAGATACTGTTCTAAACAACTCATATTGCTTTCACAAAGAATAAACTGAATTTTGTTTTCCACATGTATTTGGTTAAGACATTATTACAAAGAAAAAACAAATTTATTTGAATATTATGATATTATAACTAATATTGTACAAGGATGTATGAAAACTGTATATGAATATATATATATATATATATATATATATAGAAATGTTTCTATCACCAACAGTTTTTGGAACATGACTTTTTGAAAGCCAACGGCGGATTGCGAAGCTGGCGGAACGGAGAGGCGAAGGAAGCACAGGCTAGACGCACACGGAGGAGCGGCTCGCACTCATAGTGGCATGGCGTGAAGCGGCGCAAGCTAATGGGTCAATGTCGGTATAGCGACAGCGGCGAGACCAAGGGCGGCTAGCAGCGGCGGATGTTCAGGCGGTGACTGTTGATGGTGTCACAGTTGGGTCGAACAATAGGTGTATGGCCCGAAGTTGATGGTGGTTCGTATGTTTGGTGCTTCGAATCGACGAACAGGCGGTTTGCTTGGTGGTAGCGAGACAATGGCCTTGGCAACTGACAGCAGGGGTGGCCAGCGGCGGCTTGTGTTGGTTGCGAGCTGTAGATGGCTGCGCTTGGAAACAAGGGCGTGTTTGCAGGAGTGATGCGCAGATGGTGGTGTGCGAAGGAGAAGCTTGGTGACGTGTCGAGGTGTCTTGCCTTTGTGAGCTTCAAAATAATTGAGAAGGCAAGGCAAGACAAAACAAAGGAGTTAAAGTGTATGTTGATGGCTTCAGAAGATAAGGCTAGTGATAAGCAAGACACACTAAGTTATAGAGATAAATTGGTATAAAAGTCGGGGAAAGAAAAGAAACCATTAGTGGAAAATAATTGAGGCAGATAAGAGGCTGCAGATTGAGGCAGATATTCCAAAAGTAATGGAATGGGAAGAGATATTTGGCAGACAAGTCCAAGTGCTTCTGAAAGGTAAAATATATATATATAGATTATATACAATATATATACGTCTATATCTACATATGTTTTATTATGTAATTTAATTTATTATATTTATATAGTATAATATATGATATAATGGAGACAATTCATCATGCCACCGAAAGAAAGAGGGTGATTTCTTTTTAAAATATATATCCATATCTGTATTATTTTCTGCAATAGAAGTATATTTATATCTAGATATTTATAGATCTATTAGTTTTACAAAGATAATATACATTGCTATATAGATAAATATAATATGTATACTTTTGTTATATAATATGTCATAGTAGGATACAAAGCATGATGGGTTTGAAATATACAAATTTATCTCTGCATTGACGAAACATGATGGGTGCTTGCATTGATTTTTATTAATCTATGCTTATATTTTGCTTTTAGACTGCATATTCGAATCGGATCAGTTAAATTCAAATTTAATTTGTTAAGAAATCGAATTATCGGATTCGGAACCTAATTGAATTATCGGATTTTATTTGTAATCCATATCCGATTAATATCGAATGCGGATCATAATCGAACGCCAAAAAGATGAAGGTACATGCAGTTTAAAAGAATAAACTCACAAAATTCCCCCCGCCCCATTTTTTCAAAAAATCATTTTATTACCCTTAAAAATTATATATTTTATGAATAAACTCACAAAAAAATGCATGTGGCCCCTCCTAAATATGTTTCTTGGCTCCACCCCTGGTCTGTAGAGGATCCATTTGAGACAATTGGCAGGATCTCCAAATTGATGGGTCTAAACATAAATACTCCTTTATAAAGGAAAATTCCTAAAAAATATGTAATTGGACCAAGCTTCATTTTGGTAAAGAAAATATGATTTTTTACAAGATTTCATATTTGGATGCAGTAAAAGATAGGATTCAAAGCAAAAACTCCCCTCAAAATTTCCCCGTGCGGTAAAAAGTAAATAACTCCAACATACTATCAATATAGCGCAAATACCCCCTAACCGTTGCAGGACTTTCAACATGAATAGATCAAACATGTCAGGGGTATTTGCAGTATAAATATATTACTATTCACTATTTGATATATATTTGATAGTGAATAGGGTATTTGCACTATAAATATATCACTATTCACTAGTGAATAGGATGAATATATCAAACATACCCCTGGTACATATTTACGATTTGATATGGTAATTCAAACATGTAGAAAGACCCATTTGTCGTGTTTGTCTCTTCAGGTGCTTCTTTCACTTCCTTAAACCCCTCTCTCTCACTCTCAGAGCTACTATGTTTCAGCTCTGGTATGCACTAAAGCCTCGATATGTGTGAGGAATCAGACTTGTTGCAACAGACACTGGTCTGAGTTCAATTTCGTCCGACATTTCAAGTCCCATTCGTTAAAAAAGAGAGTATTTTCCTATACTACATGTATCTATATGTATATATATGTGTGTGTACGTTCATATATTATAGAAGCATATCCACGTGTGTGTGTGAGAGAGAGAGAGAGAGTAGGAAAGAGAGCCATTTAAAGCTTGCTTAGATTTTAGAATATTTACTTGATCAAAAGAAACAAACTAAACATTTTAAATGTAGAGAACTTAAGACAGAAAACCAAAACTATTAGTCAAAAAATATTCAAACCACGTTATCAATTTTATATTGAAAAGCAAACACCAAATAGAAGGAAAACATAAAACATTTATATTAGCAAAGAGGCATAATGTTTTTGCACATACCAAAAAAAATGAAAACATATACTAATATAGTTAACAAAGAGATTACCCAATAAAGAACTCACGATCAACACAACCCGAAGTTGAATGATTTAGAGTTACCATATCAAATTGTGAATATCATTACACAAAAGATTAACAAAGATATGAAGAGTATATTGACTCGGGGAACATCATTCAATATTTCATAAAATAAAAATAATTTATCAAACACACCTTCCAGGATGAATACATCGACTCAAGGAACATTCAATGTTTCATAAAATATAAATAATTTATCAAACTCACCTTCATTGAGACATCCTGGAGCCTCTTTTTTCCTCACCCTGAAGCCAAATAATACCTCATTTGTATCAAGCAACATGTATATCATAACAAAAATTCAACTAGAAGCATATCTATATAGATTATGAATTCAAAAACAATCTTAAGAAACTAAAGAAATACAAAAAAAATGAAATAATTAAAAAAAAAAAACCACAAAAAGGGGAAGCACAAATAACAATAAATCACAAATTAAGGAGCAACACTACAACCTTTGAGACCATTTAAGAATACCAACAATTTGATTCCGCCAACTTGGTAAAAATTGACAATTGTACTAATTTAATCAAATAAGATAAAAAG
Organism: Cornus suecica; assembly: GCA_963922005.1. Classification (NCBI taxonomy): domain Eukaryota; kingdom Viridiplantae; phylum Streptophyta; class Magnoliopsida; order Cornales; family Cornaceae; genus Cornus; species Cornus suecica. The sequence goes on along the minus strand of OY998247.1, from coordinate 20,413,244 downwards.
ATATTTCAATTAAAGGGGTATAAGTAATTTGTAGGAGCGACTCATGAAATGTAAATCTCGTATAATAAGTAACATTGAATGAATTTAAATTTTGAGATAGATGTATGGCAATTCAGAAAAAGTCTAAAAGATACTAAAAGTTGATTACAAATTAAACAAGAAAAACAGACACATATATACACATATTACTTTAATACAATTTTAATGCATGTTTTCTAAGAGCAGAAATAAAAAATGCACTGAAAGTGTATGATATGGATTACACACCGCAAAAATATAAACGGACATATGTATAAAAGCAGCAAATTTGAAAAATTAGGGCACGAACACTGAAAATGAGGAGAAGTGGGTGAATTTAGAAAAGTACCGGAGAGAGATGTGGTAGCGAATGACATCGGCGAGATTAGAAGGGAAGCTCATTGGAAGTGTGGAGGAGTGGGTCATATCGGCAGTGATGTTCTGGGCCAAAATGAGGGAGGTTTCGTTCCGTAAAAAGCACCGGTGAGAAACCGGGACAGTCGCACCGGTAAAACATAACGTAATATAATAGATTATTATATATTTTTGAAATTTCCTTCAAAGTCCTCCGTTTAACAATTAAGTCCTAAAATAATTCGAATCCGACAAAGAAATCCTACTTTTCCCACTTAATTCCAAATAAATACAAAATACCATTTCTTCAATTTTCTTTTCTATAATGCCCTTTTAATAATTATATATTAATTCATATATATATATATATATATATATATATATACATACATACACATACACAGTTACAGGTAGTGGCCGGTTCCTCTGTGTCCTCCTCCACAACCTCTCTCTCTCCTCCCTCGGCACCACTGGCCAGTAACACTTCGAAGGCTTCTACGCCGACATCGACACCGATACCCTAGACCTAGATAGTGAAAACGGCCACGGCCACGGCCACGACCACGACTCTTTCTATAGTCTCCGATCACCTCAACCCCCACTTCTCACCCACTCCGATCACCCACCCATATTCACCACTGATCCAGCTCTTCCATCCAATCTCCCGCCTAAACCCTCCTCCTTGTTCAATTACTGGGGCGAAGACGCATTGAAAGGCCTCCCCATTTAAACAACCCCAAAACCAAAACCTCCAAAATATCTGATTAGCAATCACCAATCAATGCCAGTTCTGTTGATTCAAATTCCATTTCGGAAACGGTTACGAAACCTATGAAATGATGCAAGTGGTTCGAGATCACATTTGAGGTTTAACATATAGCATCAAGTCCCACCCAATGAAACACCAACAACAACCAGCGCCTCCACCATTCCCCATCACCATGGTTCCAACCTAACCAGCCACTCCACCTATAACTTTATATATATATCATTTATAAATGACACTCCTTCTATCCCAAATTATAAATCATTTTAAGGAATTCAACTTTTTTAGATGATGTTTAGTGTAATAGTGAATGAAAAATCAATTATACATTTAGTCCCATAAAATGATGTGATATTTATAGTATATATATTTTATAACTTGAATGATTGAAGGGTAAATTGGTAAATTGACCAAATAAAGTGAGATAAACTTTACTTATTTTGGAATGGAATGAATAATGAATGTGAATACTTAAATAGGGACGGAGGGAGTACTATATATGGATTAATATATAAATATTAAAAGGGTAATGTAAGAAAGAAAATTGATGAAATGGAAATTTGGACTTCTTTGGAATTAATTGTGAAAAGTAGGACTTCTTTGTTCAACTCGAATTATTTTAGGACTTAATTGTCTTTAGTTTAAAAGTAGGACTTACATGGAATTTTTCCTAGATTTTTAAATAAATAATTTTGGATTAATTACAGCTAGACTCCCTCGAGATATAATACATGATAGCTAGACTCCCTATTGTTTGATAAATTATAGTTAGACCCTCTAAGTTTGTAAGTTATAACAGATACTCCTATGTTGACTTCTGGTGTGGTCAAAATTGGTCGATGCTGATATCATCACTTTTTCAAAGGTGAAATGTCTAAAATATCCTCGAGTAGATGTATTTCAATGAAATATAAGCATGGGTAAAGATGTAATTACACATTACTTGTTACTGAAAATATACGTGAATGGATATAGCTGTAATTTATCAAATAACAGGAGGTCTAACTATAATTTATCATATTTTGAAGGGTCTACCTATAATTAAACAAATATATTAAAAGGTAAATTATAGTTTCACCCCTATTATTAATGTAAATTATACCCGCACCCCTTGTAATTTTGTTAATTACACTTTCACCCATTATTTGTTTCACTTTTACCGCCTCTAGCGAGGTCAAACACTATCAATGCCAATGTCACTAATTTGTTGACATGAAATGACTAAATTAACCCTAAATATTTGTGAAGACATATTTATCCATTTATGTGAAAAGACCAACCTACCATTTTTTTTACAATTTGTATGAACCAAAATATTGTTGTCTTCTACCTCTACCATCATTCAATACACTAAAAACAAACACTAATTCTGCTTCTATTTTCTCAAATCAATACCATGAAAATCTTCAACTTCAAGTTTCTCTCGTCTATTTACTCCAAAACCCTAATTCCTTCAATTCTAATCAAACATAATTCTAAATCAAATTCCAATTTCAACGCATCAAATTATGTCTAGAAAATTAATATTATATATAGATAGATAGATAGATGTACGTATGTATATGTATGGTTGTGGAATGTGATGCACCAATTCTGATTCGGAGGTTAATGAATTTTGTGGTAGACATTGATGATGGTTTTGGTGAAACTAAGTTGCAATTGAGAAAAGTACCATTCTGATTTGGGGGTTAATGATTGAATTGTTCTTTCAAGGACAAAATGAATGAATATTGACAGCTATAATGTATGACACAACATTATAATTTAGTGATCCTCCTTGTTCTTCAAGGCCCAGGTGAATCTAACTGTCAGTTGCAAGCCATTCCTTATAAACATTCATATAATCAGTAGTGTATGGTTTCAAGTCCTTAAGAACTAGTTGTGGGATGAATCTCCTCTAGGTGTAGATTCTATGCGCAGGACATTCATCATCTGGGTTTTTCCTGGAGTAGAAGAATCATCCGTTGAGTTCCCTCCTTGGGTCTCATCCTTTTTGACCGGAGATCAATGATGACTCACAACGGTGGCAGGTCTCGCGGGGGAGGAGCAGAGGTGGTTTTGCTTGGAAGGCCGTCCTCGAAGAGTAGAGGTTCGATGGTCTGGTGCGGCACCATGCTGGTGGTCGACAGGTTTGGAGTTGGCGCTGTGTAGGGCCATGGTGGTGGTTCGATGGGGCTGGGGCGACTTGGTTTTGGTAAGAGATGATAAGGGCAAATGGGTAATTTAGCATGTAATATATCTTCTAAGTGTGTGGGTATAAAAGTCATTTCTCATACTTCGGTGTCCTTACTGACCACCAATGAAATCTAGATGATGAAAGTGTAATTAACAACATCATACGGGTATGAATGTAATTTATATTAACAATAGTAGGTGAAAGTATAATTTACCCCATATCACACTATTTAAACGTACTACTAAAAACCCTAAACCCTTTTCTTGTAGGAAATCATCTAATAAAATACAACTCAAAAGTACGAATGAACCTAGTTATAAATTTGAGATCACAATTTCCATCCTTATCTCATTGAGTGATACCTAAGAAGCATGCATATATTGAAGAACACGATACAGGTGGAAGTAATGAATAGTCTGATTTGAGGCAAGTTATGCACCAAATGTGACTAAAAAGGTGATGATATTCCTTGAATAACCATTTTATTATATGTTTATATTGTTATAGTTTCTTGCTAGCATTTGCATGTCACAATTTATGCTCATTTGGATGGAGGAAGGAGAAATTGGTACACTCTACACTAAAACGAAGTCTTGTTAATTTTTTGTGGAAAAAGAGGGTAAACCTAAAATCCATAAATAGAGGGCTTAACTTCAATTTCTTTTTCTTTTAAACCAAATGCCTCAATTTTGTTGGGCCAACGAATTTCATTCTCCTTGGTGAGGACCCAGTATTATTATCCTGTTAGGTTATTTTGCCTCAGGAGGGATGTTAGAAAGAGAGAGAGTATCACCCACAACAATCTTAGAATAAGGGAGAGTCAAAGGTTACCAGTTGTAGGTGTCAACTTGCTTGAGTTTGAATTTTCAAACTAAATTATAAGTCTAAATATGTGACTATTTTAATTTAAAGTTGTTGTATAGGAAATGACTTTGAAGTAACTAGGAAAAGACCGTCATTTGAAAGTTATTAGTTATTTCCTCGTATTTACACTGCAATCCAACTTCCTTTATGAAGTTTTCTGAAAAACAACCAAGAATGGAACATGCATGTGGGATAGATCATGGCATGTTGGAGGCATGTCCATGATGCATATGATATGGGGATTTACATTTCTACCCCCTCATCGGATTTTAGCATACAAAACGAAGAGAAGAGATAGATTAGTTAGATCCATATATTATTGCAATAAGGTTGGATCAATACGGGATTTAAACAATTTTGTTTTTCAGTTTTAATTTATTTGAGCTCATAGGAATATATCCCATAGACATCTAACTTGGAGTGCTTTAGCAAGGCGGTGTTTGGCTTTAAAGAGAGAATTATTGCCTAGAGGTACTCATTTTTCTTTTTCTTTTTAGGACAATTTATTTGCTTGTTCTCCTTTTGAATTATAATCTCTCTTCACAATCTCCACTACTATTTTCACGTTATAAATAGAAGACGCATGCCATTTATCCTCTCTATCGGCTAACTATTAGAACAACTTGATCATAAAATGCTATATAAACAACTTATTTGTATCGTAATATTTTTAATCCACGATGTTTGGAGAGATGAATTGGATGGTTATTTTCGATATTAATTTGCATAGAATTACCCAAATCAATAGTCCATGAACTAGAAAAATGAACAAACTTAAAATCAATTATAGTCCAATGAATTAGTCCTCGATACTTCTTCAATCCTCATCTCACGAATTAAGTTACATTTCTACGTAGGACTAGAATGCTTATAACATACACAGGTTTTAGTGAAAACAATAATAATAAAAAAAACTCGCAATACATTGCCTTTGCCTTATCTACAATACACTTTGGTGATAAAGTGACTCCATTCAAGATAAACTCGTTCCATGTTGTCCAAAGGTGCCAATGGAGACACCCTGCAACAGCCATTGACTGATCCGTTTCCTCCAAAGCTTCCCAAATGCCGCATTGCTCCAGCCACCAACGTAACCAATTGGTAGTCCTCGTCCTCGAGGGACACAATTCCAGCCTCAATGGAGACATTGTCCAGACTTGCTTCACAATAGAACAACGCAAGAAAATGTGCTCCACCATTTCTTCCTCTGAATCACAAATTAGGCAGCGGAGATTAACTACCATTGCCCTTGGGGCTAAGTGAGATCTCATTGGTAGTCTGTTTCGGGCACACCTCCAAAACAGCTCTTTTACTTTGTCTGCAGCCTTTATTTTTACTAAAGATTTGGACAAGCCTAGCTCTTTCCCTGAGAAGTGTGTAGGAAAATATGAGGAATCATCATTCCCATCCACCTTGGGATACTTGTCATCGCCTTCGTAAACCAGACTAACCCCACAATCTTTCATGAAGCCATGTATTTTAATCCTCACGAGCTCTCCACCGTCCAACTTACAGTCTTCAAGGAACTAGTTTGGCACGTAGGATAGCCACATCCCATCTTCAAAGCTTCCATCAAAATAGGAGACTCCAACACGTTTGCAAGGAACCCTATACATCTTGGTTATATTGGATATGTCAAAAACAATTATTGGTAAACCACATACCAAATTGTAACGATCAAAAATAGTAAAACAAACACAAAGAATAAAGCCATGTAATTTGGGACGACCAACAAGCTGAGGCACCCGAAAACGTATAGGAAGACTACTGTTAGTTGAACCAACATGGAATCTCCCTCCCGGGAAAATAAATATTCCAAGGCCTACTCCGCTCTCACAGTCCCTACAATAGATGAGGATGAATTGGTTTCTACTATTACAAATGTATAGAGGCAGAAATTTAGGGACAGGAAAAGTAATGTACCTGAAAACGGAGTAGATTTCTTCTGAAAATATTTGCGAAATTTTTGTTCACTAATTTCGGACTGTCAGAAAATCTTATCATAAGTTGCAAGGACACCAAACTACCAATTTTCCTGGTTTGATATTTTATGTTGTAGTCTTCCATGGAGAATACTGTCCACTCTAATTTGGAGCAGCCGGACAGCTTAAAATCATTGAGAGACTCCAACATGAAAATGCTCAGGCTCGCAATTCTTCAGATCCAAATCAACAAGATTTTTCAGGCATCCAATAGATTGGTGAACTTTTACCAGCTTATACAATCATTGAGTAACAATGTTTCAAGATTGGTGAGTCCTGTGAAGTCCGGAGTTTCGACCAAGAAATAGGAATGACTGAGATTGAGGTATTTCAATCTGTACAAAACCTGTCAGAAAATAACTGACAGAACAAATAAATTTCCAATGTTTGGAATTATATATGATTATGTAGATTGAAGAACGTGCATGAAAACCAATATAGCATCGTCATACCTTTGTTTCTCTCCAAATTTTGTTGGAGTTTGCTATAGCTAAGTCAATGGCACTCAGATTATCCATAATTAAGGTTGATGGTATGCAATTCAAAGAAAATCCTTTCCAGGATAGCCATACAAGTCGTCAAGAGAGATGTTCGTAGCTTCCACTTAGATGGACATGACTTAGCTGAAGCAGTCTCTGTTAGGGGTTTTACACCCACCCAAGAACACTGTTTAGAAGCCGTGCGTACCTGTAAATAAAAAAATGCTCAAAAAACACACACACCAAACAATTGACACAAATATTTATAGTGATTACGCAAAAAATAAGCTTACGTCTGCTAAGAGCACCGTTTCACTATAATCAAAGAGAGGATTACAAGGGGGTTTGATCAGCAGATCAAACATACGCACATACACAGTGTATACTCACGCCTGTATCACCGGAAAAAAATATAAGCTTATATTATTCCTAACTCTCACCAAGAAGAATACTAGCCTGTATCTCTTCTATTCTCTCTCTCTATTTGTGCACACAATATAATAAGAGATGCCCTATATTTATAGGGAATGATATAGAAGCGGTTTTGTCTTTTAGTCGATGTGGGACAACTTTCAATCCGTTTAACAAAGGAGTCACCCTTATATATATAACAATCTCTCACTTGACGACTTTGCCACCATCAATCAACTCCATCAATGATTAGTGCAGTACGGTGCCCTCATTCCTGTCTTCAAGCTTGAAGACCCACTGAAGTTGCGCACAACTTTAGTTTCTCTGTTGTCACCACTTTGGTCAACATGTCGGCCGGATTCTTGCTTTCTCGAATCTTCTCAAGTGTCAACACTTCATCCTCTAGTACAGATCTGATAAAGTGATAACAAAGATCTATATGCTTGGTCCTTGAATGAAATGTTAAATTATTTACCATATGTATGACACTCTGACTGTCACTGTGCAAAACACTATTCTCTTCCTCAAATCCTAACTCTGCCAACAATCCCTATAACCAAATCATTTCTTTGCTAGCCTTTGTCACGACTACATACTCAGCCTCTATAGTAGATAACGCTACGATTTTCTGTAACTGCGAAACCCAACTGACTCCTGTAGTACCTATTGTAAAGACATAACCAGTAGTGCTTCTTATGCGGTCTATCTCACCAGCAAAATCTGAATCTACATAACCATGTAAATTCACTCCGCCTTTACCAAAACAAAGGCATATGTCTGTGGTACCTCGTAGATATCGCAATATCCACTTCATTGCTTCCCAGTGAGTCTTCTCTGGATTGGACATGAACCTACTGACTACTCCCACTACATATGTAATATCTGGTCTCGTACAAATCATCGCATACATCAAGCTACCAATAGCTGAAGCGTATGGAACATTGGCTATATTGTTCCTATCTGCTTCTGACTTGGGAGACTGTTCTTTGGATAATCGAAAGTGACTAGCCAAAGGTGTGCTAACCGGCTTTGCATCACTCATGTTGAACCTCTTCAGAACCCATTCAACGTAGTCAGCCTGAGACAACTGCAAAGTACCCTTCTGCTTGTCTCTGTTGATTCTCATACCAAGAATCTACTTCGCTACGCCTAAGTCCTTCATCTCGAACTCATTTGCCAACTACTTCTTCAACTTACTGATTTTCGCAAAATCAGACCCAACTACTAACATGTCATCAACATAAAGCAAGAGGATGATGTAACTTGTGTCAAACCTCTTGAAGTAGCAACAATGGTCAGCGTTGCACTTGTTGTAACCATGTTTTTGCATAAATCCATCGAACTTATTATACCACTGTCTTGGAGCTTGTTTCAGACCATATAAGCTCTTTTCCAACTTACACACAAGTTTCTCTTTTCCTTTCATTGAGAAACCTTCCGACTGTTGCATATAAATCTCCTCCTTTAGGTCACCATGGAAGAAAACAATTTTGACATCTAACTGCTCTAGGTGCAAATCCTCTACTGCAATAATGCTAAGAACTGAATAAATGGTATTCAGTTTCATAACTAGAAAAAATATGTCGGTGTAGTCGATTCCCGTTTTCTACTGAAAGCCTTTTACTACGAGTCTCGCCTTGTACCTCTTAGAACCATCATGTTCCTATTTGACCTTGTAGACCCATTTGTTATGGAGAGATTTCTTTCCCACTGACAGTTTGGTTAGCTTCCATGTCTTGTTGGAGATAAGAGACTTCATCTCATCTTCCATCGCAAGCTCCCACTAGCTCGCATCTGCTGCACTACATGCTTCATCGTAGTATTCTGGTTCACCTCCATCTGTGAGCAACAAATAATTCATATATCTCCTATTTGGCACATGCGGCCTTGAAATCCTTCTAGGTACAAGAATAGGAGTCGGAGACTGCGGTGTATCATCCTGTTAAGTAGTGTCATCTTCAATATGTTCTTCTGACTTAGTACTCTCACTATTTTGAACATCATCTAACTCAACACACAGGATCACTCTGTACTGTAGGCTTTGAGGTAGTTGTGTGCCTATCCTTGTACATCACTTTTTCATTGAACACTACATCTCTGCTTCGGATCACCTTTCGGTTCTGATCATCCCACATGCGGTAGCCATACTCATCACCGTCGTAGCCAACGAAACTACACTTCTGTGACTTGGGATCAAGTTTATCCCTCACATTATCACTAACATGTACATATGCAACACAACCAAAAACTTTTAAATGTGAACGTGTTACATCTTTACCGCTCCATACATCTTCTGATTTTCTGTGCTCTAATGGTACTGATGGACCTTTGTTGATTAGATACGCTGTTATACTGACTGCTTCTACCCAGAACTATTTTGGCAATCCCGCCTGAATGTGCATGCTTCTGCTCTCTCAGTCAATGTTCAGTTCATAAGTTCTGCTACGCCATTCTGTTGTGGTGTATATGGAATAGTCTTCTCTAATCTAATACCGTTCTCATAACAAAATTTTTAAAACCTGATGTCCTAATATTCTCCACCATTGTCGGATCTTAACCTCTTTATTTTCAAACCCGTCTCATTCTCTATCATAGCCTTCCATTTCTTGAACACATCGTACACCTTAGATTTATGTTTCAAGAAGTAAACCCATACCTTCCTGGAATGGTCGTCGATGAAGGTGATGAAATAGGACCTTTTGCCAATATATGAGATATTTGCTGCCCCCTAGACATCAGTGTAAACCAACTAATTTTTTTTCTTTTTGAGATCTCTACCGCTTTTCTGAAAACCAACTCTCTTCTGCTTACTGAATACACAATCCTTACAAAAGTCGATATCAATCAAATTTAGGCCTGATAGCTTTCCCTTTGTGAGCATAACTTTGAGCCTTTTTTTACTCATGTGACCTAGCCTCTGGTGCCACAAATTGTGATCCTCTTTGCTTTTTGTAACTGCTATCAACGTGATACCTTTGGTGGTAGTGTACAACATACCGCTCTTCTTTCCTCGTGCTATAGTCATAGCCCCTCTGGAAACTTTCCACTCTCTTTCACTAAAAGTGGTCACATAACATTCACTCACCAACTGGCCTACTGAGATCAGGTTCTTCCTCAAGTCTAGAATGTGTCTAACATCCTTCAACTTTCATATTGATCTGTTGAGTCTGATATGTACTTCACCCTTGCCAGTTACACTACAGGGCTGATCATCACCTAGATAAACCTTGTTAAGGTTTCCAGGTGTATAACTCTCGAAGAGCTCTCGACTTAAGGTGGCATGGAATGATGCTCTAGAGTCCAAGACCCAAAACTCTGCTTTGCTCTCCAAAGAGCATATTAGCGCATCATCAGCTTCTTCTAAGACAATGTTTGCCTTAGTCTTGTTCTTTGCTACCTTCTGCGGGGATCTGTATTGGTTCTTGAGGTGACCAGTTTTGACGCCATTCCAACACTCAATCTCTTTGGAATTTTTAGGACCTCGAGACTGCGATCTTCCCTGTCTCGACTTGGAATAACCACGTCTTTGGTTTCCCCCTTTCTTCCTATTTAAACCTCTGCCTATGCTGTCTACATTCAATGCTGAGCCACTGTTAGAAGAGTTTGATTGTCTTCTGATCTCTTCTGTGAGTATCATACTATTACAAAATCATATCGTAACGGTTCTACCCCTAAACAATTACTGATTATAGTCTTTGTGGCGCTCCAACTCTCTGGCAATTGGCTTATAAGAAAAACTGCTTTGATTTTGCTAGTGATTGACATCTCAACTGATTCCATTTGCTCAATGATTTCATTAAGAACACTGATGTGTTCATTGACCTTCCCATTCTCGGACATCTTAAGATTTGCTAATTTAGTGATGAGATGTACCATATTCGCTCTAGACGGCTGTTCGTACATTTTCGAAAGACTATCCATGAGAGACTTTGTTGTCTTTTCATTTTTGATGTTGAAAGCAACGAACTTTGACAATGTCAGTCTAATCGTACCGAGAGCCTTTTGATATAGGATTGTCCAATCCTCGTCTTTCATCGATTTTGGCTTTTTCCCTTCTAATGGCAAGAACAAAATTTTCTGGACTAACACATCCTCAACTTGCATATTCCAATAGGCAAAGTTTGTACCGTTAAACTTGTTGATCATTGCAGTATTTTCTTCTCCCATAGCTCCCACTGAACCTATTTGAGGTGTTCAGAGTCAAATTACACAAAACCGATCTTATGGTTGCATCCAGAGCGGTCCAAAACCTTAAGAACGCCTCTGACCGTGTAAAAAATGGGTAAAAAATGACTCCAAACGGGCCAAAACAAATTGCTGCACTAAAAGACAAAATAATGCTGACGTGGCAGACCTGCTGACGTGGCAGTGTTAGCATGGCACTTACTGATGTGGCACTAGTGATGACTTGGTAGTCAACTCTGGTCAACGGTCAAAGGCGGTGCGATCAACTGTTGACGTCACTGGTTGACATCACGTGCTGACGTCTGGATGATGTCAGCAACTAGGCTTCCGGGGAGATCTCATCGGTAGCGGATATTCTGGTAGTCTTCTTTGGCGTCCTGCAACTAGCGCGTGAGATCGCCAGCAGCGCGATGGTGGTGCTTGGATGGCGTGTGAGGTCGCTTGGAGGGCTCTTTTGCTGCGCGACCAATGGGGTTGGGCTCATCTTGTCAAGTCGCTTCTGCTTGTGTGATTGGTTTTCAACTTTAGGCACTTTTGAACTTCGATTCTAGACCAGAACAAATGGGCTTCTCCTTTGCTTCAACCTGAAGCTTTGATACCACTTATTAGGGTTTTTACACCCGCTTAAGAACACTATTTAGAAGCTGTGTGTACCTGCAAATCAAAAAATGCACAAAAACCACACACCAAACAATGGACACAAAGATTTATAGTGGTTCCGCCAAAATAAGCCTACGTCCACTGAGAGCACCGTTTCACTATAATCAAAGAGAAAATTACAAAGGGGTTTGATCGGCGGATCAAACATATGCAGACACACAATGTATACTCATGCCTGTATCACTGGAATAATATAAGCTTATACTATTCCTAACTCTCACCAAAAAGAATACTAGCCTGTACTCTTTCTTTATTTGTGCACACAATATAATAGGAGATGCCCTATATTTATAGGGAAGGATATAGAGGTGGTTTTGTCTTTTAGTCGATGTGGGACAACTTTCAATTCTTTTAACAAATGAGTCACCCTTATATATAACAGTCTCAACCTCTTCATCCATGTAAAGGCTTTCACATTTAATTGCAGCTCCTCTGATTTTGTTAAGTTTAGGACTATACCTTGAATTGTTTTTATCCCATGATAATAGTAAGAAGTCGCAGATATTAGAGTATACATATATATATATAGGAGTGTGTGTGTGTGTGTGTGTCCGTGAAACGACATTCATGATGCATTATGTGCTATCAGTTATGACATTTTTACCCTGAGAAGATACGTAATTAATTTAGGCATTAGGCCGTTACTGTTTCATTTCTCAATACATCAAGAGCATCTTCACAATGCCACAATCTACTACGTTCACCTGGCTCTTCAAAGGATTCCCGACGGACGATCTCCTTAGCCATGTCTTGAATCAAATCATGCATCATCAGTTGGTTATTCCGGTCAATGCTTACAAAGCAACAATGATATAGAACCCTGTAAGAACATTTATTGTAATTGTTTATGTATGACATGTTCTAGACAATAATTATGTTGAGTGTTAGATAGGTCATGTTGGTTTCAATGACATCTACAAGTTTCGACAAAGGCATAATCAAACATTGAAGTAGTGAAGAATACAAGTGAAGTGTAAAAATGAGTGTATTAATAAAAATGTCTCTCGGAGGGCAAAAATGACATTTCCCAAAGCCGTCAATTCAAGCAAAAAGTCTCGGGGAGTCAAGAGGGTCATTTTGGCACAGTTGTGGAGAAAAGTGGTTTGGACAAAAATACCTACGCTTGAGCCTACACTTTCAATAGTGAAAAGTGGCTGGAAAGTGCAGTTTTACGCTTAAAGGTACGCTTCAAGGGTAAAGAACCTACGCTTCAAGCGTAGCTGTGACAAAGTTTTAAGTGCGACATTATGACGGCATGGTTGGTTGTTACATATCCTATTATGACTTGGGCTACACTTCTATATATCCTAGAACGTGTATAAAGAATATATACACAAAAGTTGACTAGATTCATTACCAATTATAAGAGGATTAAATAAGGGAGGAATCCTAGTTCAAAAACGAAATAGTGATTTTGAGCAAGATTTTCAGTCAACTTCTGAAGCTCATATCTTGGTCAAAAAAGATCCGAATGGGATAATTCTTGAGCCTAACATCAAGAGCTTAAAGTCATATTGACAACGATATATTACATGGCTTCATTAAATATGTGTAACTCCAGATATGATCAAAAGAGTGAGAGGTGTCCTGCAGGAAAAAGCTGGAATTTGAGAATCGGGCTGAAATTTTATTTTGACTCAAATTGATCCGTGTTGACCCGGATGACCTTGAGTTCGACCTAAAAACCTATAAGTACGTGTATATCATATATCATACATGATATTGAAGAGTTTGGCTCAGTTGAGTGTGAAATTACCAAAGAGGACGAACTTAGGGTTTCTCCTCTACATTGCCTATAAATACCAAGGTCTACAATAGAGGAGACAACGGTTTTTGAGTGATCTCTACAATATTATATCATTTATATTCTTCTACAGAGATTTATTGTGAGAGAAGATCATTGAGTGATTATCTATCTTCTAGTTATCTTTTAGTTTGAGTTTCTTCAATTGTGCTTCTACATCGAAGATCTTTATGCACAATTGGATGAGTGGTTGCTGATAAATCATCACACCGTCTATTGCAACGAGGTTGCTTTGATCCGTTAAAGAATGGAGCCATCTGAGTGCAGAGATCAGAGAGAGAAGCTTTGTGGTTATTTGATCTATTTGAGAAACAGAGCCGTCAAAGTACGAAGTGGAGCGAGAGCTTCGTGGAGCGTGAGTGAATCTAAATTTTCAGATGTCGAGTGAAGAACAACATATTACATTGGTTGTAAGTACTGTTTTCATAGAGTCTGTACAAATTATCTAATTCATAGTGCATCGATACCCGAGTGTATTCGTGGTTTTTACTTGAGTCTTTCCAAGGTTTTCCACGTAAAAGTATTGTGTGTCTCTATTGCTTTATTTTTTGCACGTAGATGAATCTTTGCATGATATAGCTTGATAAAGAATTTGATTAAAATTGACTTTTTCGTAATTAATTTTAATTTGTCAATAAATGCACAAAAAGCCTTTTCACCCCTTCTAGGCTTATTTCATTGATCGTCTAGGTAATTTCAATTGGTATTTGAGCATGGTTGCCCAGTTTTAGGTTAACTACCTAGGGTTAGATCTTGAACTTAGATGATGGAATTTCTTTGTGAACGAGGTTTCGTTGATAAGTCCCCTGTTATAATAGGTTAAATAATGAGGGTGATGATAATTGTGATGATTCGCTTCAAGCTAAGTACAATAAATTGCAAGATAAGCACATTCATCTTAGCGAAGTTTTCTCAAAATCTATTGGTTGATTTAAAAGTGTTGACAAGGAAAAAGAATCCTTAAGAGAAGAATTAACTAGCATTACCCATGACTTTAATCAACACAGGAGTGATAAATTTGAATGAATTGAAAGTTTGAGAAAGTTTGAAAAAGAAAGGATGGAGGTTTTAAAGAGTGTAAAAGATCTCAATAAGGAACTAACAACTGTGAGATCTGATTTGATTGTGAAATATGTGAAAATTGGAGATTTAGAGAAGAATTTGGAAGATGTTAACTCAATTATTCATAGATGGTCTAGTGGAACTCTTAAGCTTAATCATATGTTGAGTGTAGGTAAATCAGTAGGAATATAAAAGGTTTGGGGTTTGTAGGAACACCGAATAATCATGATGTCATTCCCAAAACTATTTTTGTTAAGGGATCTCATGTAGAATCGAGTTCTTCTCAAGGTAAGTCTGATAGGAATTTTAAAGCTCAATCTTTTGTCAGAAAACCTATTGAAAGAAGGGTTCTTTTTACCTCTAAGGGTTCAAATAATGGTTTTCAAAAGTTTATCCCAATATGCCATCATTGTGGAGTGAAATGTCACATTCGACCTTTGTGTTCAAAGTTAAAAGGAAAGACGTTGAAATCTAAGAGGAAATCGAGAACTCAGAAAAGACCCAATGTTAAAGATCAAATTAGGATTTTGAGTAAAAAGATAAAGAATTTGTCTAACCATGCAAGTAAAACACTTAAGATCAGACAAACATGGGTTAGAAAAGGTGAGCTACATTATTGTGATGCTCATACATGGGTTAGAAAATGTGAGCTATATTTTTATAAGGCTCATACTGAACTTAAATCTTGTGACTCTAGTTCTGTGTGTTTAGATAGTGAATCTTCTAGGCACATGACAGGAGATAAGTCACTGGTTGATAATTCGTGGATAGTGATGGTAAGAATGGTTCTTTTGATGAAAAGAAAAAGTCTAAAGGTTTAGGAAAATGCACCATTATTGCTTCTGGTCTACCTAGACTAGAATATGTTGATAAGGGCCGAAAAGCTAATTTACTTAGCATTAGCCAGATATGCAATGATTATCAATATGTCAATTTCCGTCTTGATAAATGAATTATTAATGACTCTTTTGGAAATTGTTTTATAGAAGGTGTACGTACATCTGATAATTGACACCACATATTTCCTAAATTTTATACTGAGAAAGGTTTTGAGTTTATATCCACAGTTTCTCATTCAACAGACATCTCTACAAAATCATTAGATTTTCAAAAACATATGCATTTTAAAAAATCTGGTGGCATATTATCATTAGGATAAATGTCTTCATATGTATCATTATAGGAATATCTTGTATTATATTTTTATCCTAAAATTGATACATTATCATGCATTTTGTTTTATTTGCATGTTTTTTTGTTTTCTTTTGTTATTTTATTATTATGCATGCATCATGTTTTGCTACTATTAGGATTATTCATGCATGCATCATTATGACAAAAATTCCATAAAAATTAAAAATAATTTTTTTTTCTTAGCATGTTAAGCTTGGCTAAAGGTACAAATGATTGTCATATTTCACTATATTCTCATATCTACTTTTCTTATTATGCTTATGAGAGTTGGAGTTGTTAGTCTGACTTGAGGTTATGAGTTATTCACTTTGAGGTGTAACACGCTGTGTTCATCGCCTCAGCCCAAAAAAACCTAGGAACATTCCTACCCTGTAGCATAACATTGGCCATTTCTTGAATAACCATATTCTTTCTCTCAACAACTTCAATTTCTGAATTTTCAAACTCCCATCCATGATCACTCCTTACTCTAGAAATTGAATAATTCTTCTCAGTCTGAATTCTTAAACAAATCCTCTTAAAACTTTTAGGAGCTTCAGACTTTTCACTCAGAAATCCAACCCATGCAAACCTTGAATAATCATCCACCATGACAAAAATATACTTATTTCCTCCTTTGCTCATTGTCCTAGTGGGACCCATTAAATCAATATGCAACAGTTCCAAAGGTCTAGAAGTACCAATGATATTTGTCTTTTTGTGTTGACATCTGACTTGTTTACCATTCTGACATGATCCACACACAATCCCTTTTGCATAACCAAGCTTAGGGACTCCCTTAAAAATTTCACTCTTAGTAATTTTCGTTAATTCTCAAAAATTAACATATCCCATCCGCTGATGTCAGATTTCAACTTCATCAAGTTTAACTCTATTGCACGATAATTCAAAACTAGGAACAATGCAATAACAATTATCAGTTGAATGCATATCTTCCATCAAGCAATTCCTAGAAGAGTCAATGATTGAACACTTATCAGGAGAAAAAGTGACATTATGATTATTATCACATATCTGAATTATGCTCAACATATTTGCTTTAAGACCCTCTACATAAAGCACATCTTCTAGTTTAGGTAAACTAGAAACCACAATGGTACCTTTGCCTAGAACCTTCGACTTCTCTCTATCACCAAAAGTGACTATTTCACCATGACACTCCTCGAGAAATCCAAACAATGACTTATCTACAGTCATAAGCCTCGAACATCCACTATCCAGATACCAAGAAGTAGACTTGCATACTCTAAGAGCAATATGAACTACAAAACAGTGTAGCTCGCCTTTTCTAATCCATGCTTTCTTCATCTTCGGAGCTCCATTCGCCAATCTTGACAAATTCTTCATTTCTTCGTTCAACATTCGAATTTGATCTTGAACATGATCTTCATGCTGAACTCTTTGTTCTTTCACTGACTTCAACACCTTCCCTCGCAGCTTCGAACACCTTGGTTGAATGTAACCTCTGACACCACAGTGGTGATATACAAGAATGACCTCTGAACTCTATCAGTTAACCTCCTAGAATATCTAGAGGTAAGGAAAGTCTTGCTTTCAATAGGTCTTTTGACATAAACTCGAGTATCAGGATTCCAATTTGAATTTCCTTGTGCAGAACTAGTCGCTACATGGGAGGCTTTTACAAAGGTGGTTTTTGCAACAACATTCAAATTGGGCTTACTCCAACAAAACCCAATCCCTTTGTATTTCCTGCAATTTTTCCAACACTCAAGATATGATTAAGTGTAAGAGTTCCACTAGATCACTTCTGGATAGTCAAGTTAGCATATTTTAGCTCATTTTCCAAACTGTCAATCTTAGTTGATTTCTCAACCAGTTTCTTATTGATATCATTTATTAATTTCAAAACCTGAGTTCTTTCTAGTTCAGATTTCTTCAACTCCTCAACCAACTTGGCCTTTTGAGTCTGTAAAATATTTTTAGCTTGAGAACTATTGGCTAATTCGTCTTTTAAATAATGTAATTCTTTGTCCATGTTAAGACCCTTAGTCAATAATTTCATGTGATTTTTATGAAGTTGTGCAGTCTTATCAAGTAATTTGTCATAAGAATCTTGAAGCGTTTAATCAGAATCTTCATCACTCTCAGAACCTTCTTCTTCAGACATCGCCAAACTTGAAGCAACTTTTTTAACTTTCTTGCTCTGTGCAGCAAACACAGTGAAATTCTCACAATCATCTCATACTTCTGATTCTGTCACATCACTAGCTGATCCATTATCAGAGTCATCATCCCAACTGACAGCTAATCCTTTGGATTTCTTTAGAGTGTTTGCACACTCTGCAGCTATATGACCATATCCTTGACATTCAAAACATTGAGGTTTCTTCCTTCTAGGATCAGACTTGTGTTTCCTAGTTTGAGTCTTATTTCTACTTCTAAACTCACCCAACTTATCTCCAAATTTTTGTCCTTGGCCATTCTGTTTAGCCTTAACAAATTTGTTCAATCTCTTTGGAAACATGGCAATATCACCCAAACTCAACTCACTTTCTTCATCAGGTTCAACATGATCCTCCCTAGTGGTTTTGAACAATATTCTCTTCTCTTTTGTGCCACTAGCCTTTTTAGCTGTATTTTTGAACATCTCCATCTCATAGGATTTTAAATTTCCAGCCAATTCTTCAACCTTGATTTCTTTAAGACTCATCATGACCTCAGATATGACGGTAACCTTAGACCTAAAACGTTCAGGCAGAGACCTAAGAATTTTTTTCACTATCGTAGTATCAGGAATACCCTCACCTAGATTGTGATAGCTTATCACAATATCAGTTAATCTAGTCTCAAAGTCGGCGAAGACCTCGTCTTCCTCCATCTTCAGTTGTTCAAATTGAGAATTCAAAATTTGAAGTTTTGATTGTTTCACCTTCGACGTTCCTTCATGAGTGACTTGGAGAATATCCCAAGCTTTCTTGGTAATTACGCACGTAGCAATCCTCTAGAACTCACTCGAAGTTACAACATTATATAATGCATTCAACGCCTTCGAGTTCCAATTTGCACTATTCGTCTCGGCAGTAGTTCACTCGTTCGACGGTTTTGGTCTTGATTCATTTATCACGTCGTCTTGCACAGTAGGAGGTGAATATTCTACTTCAATAGCATTCCACGCTCTTTCATCTAAAGATTTTAAATACGCTCTCATTCTCACTTTCCAATATGGGTAATTAGAGCTATCAAACAAAGGGGATCTAGATATGGAATCTCCTTCATGAGGCATCTCCATCATCTAAGTTCACGATCTAACCCTAGGTAGTGAACCTAAATCGAGGTAACCATGCTTTGATACCAATTGAAATTACCTAGACGATAGTGAAAATAACCTAGAGGGGGGGGGGGGGGGTGAATAGGCTTTTTGTCAATTTATGAAAAATTAAAATTATTTAGTGGAAATTCAATTTTAATCAGTCAAAAACCCTAATTCTCAATTCAATTCTGCAAACAGATCAATCAAGCAAATATGAATATAAGTGCAGAAATTTAAATCATGAGAAGACATAGAGATTTTTACGTGAAAAACCTTGGAAAGACTTATAGTAAAAACCACGGATATGCTCAGGTATCGATACACTATGAATCAGAGAATTTGTATAAACTCTATGAAAACAAAACTTACAACCGTTGTACTTTGTTATTCTTCACTCGACGTTTGAAAGTTTAGATTCACTCGCGCTCCACGAAGCTTTTGCTTAGATCTCCGTACTCTAACGACTTTGCTTCTCAACAGATCAAAATCACCACGAAGTTTCCTGCTTCGATCTCCGCAATCAGACGACTCCATTCTTTAATGGATCAACGCAACCACGTTGCTATAGACGGTGTATGAATTTTTCAGTAAATATACCATTCAATCGTGCATATAAATCGTCGATGTTGAAGCACGATTGAAGACGTCCAATAACAAGAGAGAACTTGTGTATCTGTAATTACTCAATAATATTCTCTCACCATATGTATATCTCTGTAGAAAAAGATGAAGATGAAGACTTGGGTATTTATAGACAATGATGATCCAAATCTTAAGTTTGCCATTTCTTGTAATTTCACATCCAAACCCTATATTCTGGTGAATATAATGTATATGGCACACACTTTGATGTATATAAGTCATGGATAAATCATAAAACCAACCCATGGACAAATCAGACATCGTAGCAAAATTTACCTAAAATCTTGCCGCAGCTACGCTTCAAGCGTAGCTGGGCCTATGCTTCAAGCGTAGGTCCAAGCATAAAAATATGTTTTCCAACCACTTTTTGAAATTGAAAGCGTAGGCATTTTTGTTAAAACCATTTTTCTTCGCAACTGCGCCAAAATGACCATCTTGAATCCACGATACTTTTTGCTTGAAGTGACGGCTTCGGAAAATGTCATTTTCGCCATCCAGGAGACATTTTTCCTTAATATGCTTACTTTCATGCTTCACTTGTATTCTTCATTACTTCAATGTTTGATTTTGCCTTTGACGAAGCTTATCGATGTCATTGAAACCAAACCAACCTATCTAACACTCAACATGATTATTGTCTAGAACATGACATAAATAAAAAAAACACAAAAGTGTTCTTACAATAATAATAGTGAGTAATCATAACTAAGCAATTTTTAAGTACCTAGTGTTGAAAAATATAAAATTGATCAAGTTATGTTTGGGATCATTAAATTGACTAATCTCGTCCAAATTATACTTGATTTTTTCTAATTACAAATTCAAATGCAAATTCAACTTCTATGAACATAAATGCAATGTAAATGAAACTGGTTGCTTTGAAGAAAAGAAAGTGGATTAAATACCCATTGGAAGTATTTTGCAGAACATAACCAGACAAGTTCACAACATCAGTTAGAGCGGACCTCCATTTCTGCACCACTTTCAAGTCGAACCAATTTTCGTGACTGGCAAATGTTTCTGCATAACCTCCTTCCTGTGACCGAACATCGGAGGGTTGAACATCATAGAAGATGGGAATGACGATCTGATTGAATGTCTTCTTGTAGTCCATAATCGTCACGAGCTTGTCGAGGCACCATCTTGAGGACGCATAGTTTTTCGAGAATACTATAAGAGAAACCTTAGATTCTTCTATTGCTTTGAGCAATCTGGGACCTAGGCTGCAACTTGGGTCAACCCAACCCGGCCCAACCCGAACTCGGCTGGGCCAGATCCGGGTCGAGTTGATACTTTTTTTTTTTGATAGAAAAAAAAAATTGCACATACTGTGTATATATATATACCTGTATCTATATATGCATATATAGATTTTTTTCACTTTTACTTTGACATGTGTTCAGAATAGATTTTTACTTCCTTACTTCATCGCCCCTTAGTCTCTTCGGCTGCAGCTCCTTGTTTCACTTTTATTTCCTAAGTCTTTCTCTATTTGCTTCTCATATTCTCTCGTATGATTCTTACTCATCTCCATTTTCTCAGTGTCCAAAATAATGTTATCCTAAATAAATAAAAAAGAGAGAGAAATGGGTTTAGTGATAACACATGTCCCACATGCAAGCTGGAAAGGATCCTTTAAAATGATAATTCCTAAATTCAACCACAAGACACCTTTTATTTTATCTTACTCCTTCCTGAACTAGGAATATTACACCTAAGCCCCTCATTTAAATATATGAGCATGAAAAGAACAAAAAAAAATATAAGTAAATAAATCAATAAGC
Source organism: Cornus suecica (assembly GCA_963922005.1). Lineage (NCBI taxonomy): Eukaryota > Viridiplantae > Streptophyta > Magnoliopsida > Cornales > Cornaceae > Cornus > Cornus suecica. The sequence goes on along the minus strand of OY998247.1, from coordinate 20,391,592 downwards.
CTTTCCAAAGCATCAATTAAATATCAACATCTAAAAATTTTCACACAAAACATAAAACTTAAGATTTTTTTTCCGAAAAATATTTTTTTGTGAAAAAGTATATGTTATGTTCCAAAATATGAATTTTTTTCGATAAATATATATTATGTTTAAAAATATGATTTTTATCCTATTTGTTTTTTTTTTTGCAAAAAAATATATATTATGTTCCAAAATATGATTTTTTTCCGAAAAAGTATATGTTATGTTCCAAAATATGATTTTTTTTCGAAAAATAATTTTTTTGCGAAAAATATATATTATGTTTCAAAATATGATATTTTATCCGAAAATAATTTTTTTTGCGAAAAAGTATATATTATGTTCCAAAATATGATTTTTTTCCGAAAAAGAATTTTTTTGCAAAAAATATATATTATGTTCCAAAATATGATTTTTTTCCGAAAAATAATTTTTTTCCAAAAAATATATATTATGTTCCAAAATATGATTTTTTTCTGAAAAATATTTTTTTTGCGAAAAAGTATTTATTATGTTTCAAAATATTAATTTTTTCCGAAAAATATAAATTATGTTCCAATATATGATCTTTTCCGAAAAATATTTATTTTGCAAAAAATATATATTATTTTTTACGAAATAATTCATATTTTGGGAAATAATATACTCCCTCCAAAAAATTATTTTTTTTGCGATAAATATATATATTTTTTAATTTATAATTTTTGCGAAAAATATAATTGATTTTCAAAAAATAATAGTTTTAAATGGTTAATTTCACTAAACCCCCTTATACTATTGAGGGTAGTTTAGGCATTTTGACTCAAAGTGTGAGGTGAAGGGACATAATGATGAAATTGAATAGTATATGAGGCAAAGTGGATACAGTGGGGGTTAGTTAATTAAACTGGATAGTATAAGGGAGTTTCTTGAAATTAACCCTTAACTTAATAAAGCAAGTAAAAGTCTGCTTTAAATTTTCAAGATGTCACATTCTCTCCTCCATTAAAAAAATTTAAAAATGCAAACCTGAGTCATGGAAGAGGTGAGGAAATCTGCTTCCATGCTTGATTCAGGCAATTTTGTGCTATACAACTCTAATCAGAAGATGATATGGCAGAGCTTTGAGAGCCCAACAAACACACTTTTGTCTGGCCAACGCCTCTCACCCAATTCAGAAATGATCTCTAGTGCTTCAGATACTAATCCAAAATTCAAATCTTAACAAAACCGGGTTTCTGGTTGGGTTTGGGTTTAACCCGAACCCAACCCAATTTAAACATTAACCCAATAAAACTCAACCCGTGCTGGCCCAAATTGAACCCGAACCCGACCCAAACCCGAAATTTTCCAGGTTGGGCTGGGCCAACCCGCCCAAGTTACACCCCTACTGGGACCAACTTCCTCTCCTCTGGTGAGCTTGGTGTCGTCTCTGAATGTGTAGAAACCAAGGCGCTCCAAAGCGGCCAAGATATAGCCAGTAAATTTCTTGCGAGTATCAATGTCACTGAAAGACAAGAAGACATCATAAACACATGATGCTGCCATTCTCAAAGCTCAAACGAGGAGATCAAATGGAAGGTTTGGCTTGTTCAAAATATGGCTTCTTTCATTCTTTACTATTCATAAGAGTGTGATGTATTGTTTTTTTTTTGGTACACACACGCACATGAGTTTCATAGAATTTAACCTCCAACACACTAGGGCTGCAAGTTGGGCGGGCTAGCCCAGCCCAAACCCGAGTCCAGCTCGTAAAATTTGAAATTCGGGCTCAATCGGGTTGAGCCCAAATTAGATATCCTGTTCTGAAAAGTGAAAACCCTCACCTCCAATTACCCCATCTTCTCCGTACCTCCTTGCCGCCGCCACCTCATTCTCTTGCAACAACCATACCTTGCCGCCACCGCCTTTTGTCATCGCAGCACCTCCTTGCCGCAGCCCCGTTCGTCCCTCCTCTCTCTCCATACTCTCTTATTTTTTTTATTTTTTTCTTCAAAATATATTTATACGCACCTATATATATAGTATGTAGGGGAAAAGAATCTTGTTCATTGGAAAAACAGATCTGGACTTTTTTTTTTTATGTACAGAGAAGATATTGTTTAACAAATTTATAGAAAAGCTTGTTGATAAGGTATTTTTATATATGCAAGAAAGCATGTGCAACGAGGGAAGCACCTAAAAGCTGAATTCCCATATGCAAAAACAGATCTGGACTTCTTCTTTTTTTAATTTAAAGAGAGGTAGATATTGTTCATATATATATATATATATATATATATATATATATATGAAGGAATTACAATATTTGCAAAACAAAAAGAAAAATTTGAAACATTTTTTTGTTTTCCTTCTATTTTTTAATTCCATTCCATACTTTTCCTATTCCGTAAATTTGTTTTTTAAAATGTTTTCCTTATATTTTTTAATTCCATTCCATACTTCACCTTTTCCGTAAATTTGTTTTTCTTTTTATTTTTTTAAAAAAACCACAACCCAGTTGACCCGCCCGGGTTGGGTTGGGTTCAACCCGATTTAGAGTCGGGCTGGGTTGCAACCATCCCCGGATTGAGCTCGGGTTTGGGTTGGGCCGGCCCAAGTTGCACCCCTATCACATACAAGTGTGAGGTATTGTTGGTCCTAAACATGGTCTCATTGTCGTTTAATAGATGAGTGTGTTTCTCAACATTGTCCAAGTAGTGTTGTATGGTTTTCTCATTACTATTATTCTTCTTTTTTTCCCCGTGTAAATGTTTCCCATTACTTTCATAGAAATGATATATTCTTGGAGATAATTGCATTTTTATTGAGTTGCTGATATATTTTGATTTGAAATTCATGATTTTCCATGTAATTTGATGTGGTACTTTCAAGTGATAGGTGATTTACTTGTCAAGTCCCTCTCTGTTCTCTTTTTTTTTTTTTTTTTTAAAAACCTTCATTTTCTTATTTGATATAAAAATTATTGATATTACTTGTCTTTCGTGTAGATTTTAAGCCATGAATTTGTATTCATCATGTGTATCATGTGAGAATTATGACTCAAGCAATCTAGAAGTTGATGCATGCAATGATGCATGTGAGATTTGTGATGCATGCAATGACTCAATGTCCACTTGAAAGAAGCTTCCATGGAGTGAAGAATTTCATAACCATCTTTACCACCTCATTTGTAGTTACAAAGTTTGTTTTCTCTTCTTCCATTTCTCAGCCTATATATATGGGTGCATACATGAGTAAATGTTTAAACTCAATATGTGTAAAGAGAACAAGTGTGAGGGTGAGAGAGAAATCCGCAAATATATTGAGCGACTCTTCCATGGACGTACCCATTTTTTGGGGAACCACGTATAAATCATTGTGTCTATGTGTTTGTGTGTGTTTGATTGCATTTTAGGTCCAATAATTAGTATTAGAGCCATTTTTGTTCAAAATAGAGTCGTACTTTTCGAGCCTATTTTGAACCTGTTAACGCATCAAACACACCTTGTATAATATACCATTGGAAAGCCCTTTCAGAGATGAATGCAACGGTATAAAATTCAGCCCCATCGGAGTCCGGATACGCCCTCACGCGCTCGAAGAAGAAACGCACGTGAGTTTCCTCGTCGTCACGCGCCCACGCGCCTTCTCCGGCGAGCTCTGGTTTTTCCGGTCGTTTTTTCCGGCGCCGACGACTTTTTCCGGCAATTAATTCGCAATACAATATATTGACACGTCATCACTTTTTTCGAGAAATTGGCGATATGATAAATTGACGATAAGATATTTTGGCGCGTCATCACTTTTTTGAAATTTACAGTTTTGCCCTTCTACACTATTTTGGCCATTCTGAGCTCGTTTTAAGTTCGTTTTGAGTAAACGAAAGGTCGATCCTAGCTAAATCAACCGTTCCGGATTTAATGATGGGCTCCATTTTTTGAAATTAGTACTCTAATTTTGGAAAAACCCAGTTTGAATTTTTATTGCTCCTAGTTGGTGAGTAAATTCATCAATTTTTGATATTTGTATTTCAAGTCATGACTGAAGTATAGGATACCGAGCAATCAGAGGCCAGAAATACTGTTGGGAATACTGTTGGGACGAGCAGTTCTATGAGGAGAACCATGTTGTCAAATGCAAAGTTTGAGGTGAAGAAATTCGACGGCACCAATAACTTTGGCATGTGGCAATGCGAAGTCCAATATCTTTTATTTCGAGATGGTTCCCAGATTGCCTTGGATGTTAAGCCCAAGGATATCTCGGATGAAGACTGGACATTCGTCAATCGTCAAGCTTGCGGCACAATCCGATTGTGCTTAACAAAAGATAAGAAGTATTTTGTGATGAAGAAAAATATGGCAGCATATCTATGGAAGAAACTGGAGGACAAATTCATGACGAAAAGTCCAGAAAATCGCTTTTATCTGAAGTCAAAGCTCTTCAGATTCAAGTACAAGAAAGGTACCCCTATGATCGAACACTCAAACAATTTCAACAAACTAATTACAGATTTACATAATTTAGATGTTGAAATTCTTGATGAAGATAAAGCTTTGATTTTATTAAATTCCTTGCCTGAGAGCTATGATCATTTATCCACAACTTTAATGTACGGAAAAGATGGGGTTAAATATATAGATGTTGCTAACGCTTTGGTAAACAATGAGTACCGAAAGAAGGATCAACATGATCACCGAGATAATACATCAGAGGCGTTGACTGTAGACAGAGGCAAGTCGAATAACAAATCAAAGGGAAAGGGGAAATGGCGGTCCAAATCCAGATCACAACCAAACAAATCTGAATCATCCAAAAGACGGCAAGAGAAGGATGAGTGTTTTCAGTGTCACCATAAAGGGCACTGGAAGAGAGATTGTCCAAACAAGGACAAGTCACATGCCAATATTGCCCGAAAGAGGGAAAACGAAGACAAATCAACCTTTACTGTTTCATCGTCAGACATTGATCAGTTTGATAGATGGATTCTTGATTCAGGTTGTTCTTATCATATGTGTCCGAACATGAACTGGTTTTCTAGCTTCGAGGAACTGGATGGAGGAGTTATGCTAATGGGCAACAACAACGCCTGCCAGACTAAAGGGATCAAAACAATACGTCTGAAGATGCATGATGGTACAATCAGAAAACGTTTCGATGTCAGGTATATTCCAGACCTGAAGAAAAACCTCATTTCATTAGGGATTTTAGATTTCAGCGGTTACAAGGTGACCATGGAAGGTGAAGTTCTAAAAGTAGTTCTAGGTGCATTCGTGGCAATGAGAGGTACTTTGAAGAAAAATTTGTATTACCTAGATGGGTATACAGTAACCGGAAGAGCAGCTTTGGCGAGTAGTTCTGAAAACAAGTCAGCCGATCTTACCCGACTCTGGCACATGCGTTTAGGGCATGCAGGTGAGAAGGCGTTGCAAGGCTTGGTGAGGCAAGGCAGACTAAAAGGTGCCAAAACTGACAAACTTGATTTCTGTGAGCACTGTGTGCTAAACAAACAGACGAGGATCAAGTTTGGCACGGCGATTCATCGAACGAAGGCAACACTAGACTATGTTCACATAGATGTCTGGGGGCCATCTAGAATCGCTTAATTGGGAGGTAAACGTTGGTTTGTAACGTTTATTGATGATTTTTCTAGATATGTCTGGGTTTATACTATGAAACATAAATATGAAGTGCTAGATATCTTTCTTAAATGGAAGAAAATGATAAAGACCCAGATAGGTAGGAAGCTCAAGAGGCTCAGATCAGACAACGGTGGCGAGTACAAATCAGATCCCTTCCTGGAAATCTGTCAGAATGAAGGGATAATTAGACACTTCACAATGCCTAGAACGCCACAACAAAATGGAGTAACAGAAAGAATGAATCGCACTTTGGTGGAAAAAGTACAATGTATGCTATCTCAATCTGAGCTAAGCAAAACATTTTGGGCAGAGGTGTTGGCATACTCCACTCACATTGTCAACCGACTTCCTGCATCTGCGCTAGATGGGAAAACTCCCAAAGAGGTATGGTCCGGATATCCAGTTTCTGATTATGATTCTTTTCATATATTTGGGTGTCCAACATACTTTTATGTTGTGGAATCTAAATTGGATCCTAGAGCCAAGAAAGCTCTCTTCATGGGACATAGTGAAGGAGGTAAAGGATTTCGGTTGTGGTGCACTGAAACAAAGAAGATCATCTGTAGTAGAGATGTTACTTTTGATGAGTCTGTCATGCTGAGACAGACAGCTCCAACTAAAGAAGAAGTGAATCCAAATATTCAGCAGTAGGTGGAGTTTGAAAGTCACAAAGATACTGAGCCACCAGTTGATAGTTCTGAAGATGATTCTGATAGTCAAGACGAGGACTCCGTTGAGGTGGAGACTCCATCTCCAGTACAGGTGATTAGTCAGCAGCCAGACTCTATCACCGCCAGCAGACCCAGAAGGGTCATTCAGAAGCCAACCCGATTTATTAATATAGTGTCATTTGCCCTTCCAGCGACAGAAGATGATGTCCCTAACACTTACAAAGAAACAATGCATAGTACTGATAGTAAAAAGTGGAAGGCAGCAATGGATGAAAAGATGAAGTCTCTACATCAAAATCAGACTTGGAAGCTAGTTCAACTTCCAAAGGGCAAGAAGGCTATTGGTTGTAAATGGGTTTATGCTCAGAAAGAAGGTGCTGCCGGCATAAATCAGATCATATACAAAGTCAGACTCGTAGCAAAAGGCTACGCTTAAAGGGAAGGAATCGACTACAACAAGGTATTTTCGCCTGTTGTTAAACATTCCTCTATTCGGATACTTTTGGCTTTAGTAGCACGGTTTAATCTCGAGTTAGCTCAACTTGATGTCAAAACTGCATTACTCGATGACACTTTGAACGAAGAGATCTTCATGTCTCAGCCAGATGGGTTTAAAGTTCCAAGACGTGAGAACTGGACATGTAAATTGAACAAGTCACTGTATGGCTTGAAACAGTCCCCGAGACAATGGTACAAGAGGTTTGACTACTTTATAAAGCAACAGAAGTATACCAGAAGCCATTTTGATCATTGTGTATACCTTCGAAAACTCCCAGATGGTACATATGTATATTTGCTCTTATATAGAGATGATATGTTGATAGCATCTGAGAGCAAGGTAGAGATTGATAGACGGAAGGCTCAATTGAGCTCAGAGTTCGAGAAAAAGGATCTTGGTAAAGCTAAAAAGATACTCGGGATGGAGATCAAATGGGACAGACAGAAAGGCTCAATGTGTTTAACTCAGACAAAGTATTTGAAAAAAGTGCTTCAAAAATTTGCCATTGATGGCAACACAAAATCAGTAAGCACACCGCTGGCCTCACACTTCAAACTGAGTGCAAAAATGTCACTAACCACAGATGATCGGAAAAGGCAAATGGAGCATGTTCCATATGCAAATGCAGTTGGTGCTCTTATGTATGCAATGGTATGTACCAGACACGACATTTCACATGCTGTAAGTATTGTGAGTCGATACATGCACAATCCTGGTAAAGGCCATTGGCAAGCAGTGAAGTGGATTCTATGGTACATTCATGGTACTGTAATTATCAGTTTAAAGTTCGAGAGAGAGAAGACAGTGGGTAAGCATCTAGTTGGATATGTTGATTCCGACTATGCTGGAGATCTTGATAAAAGAAAATCTACTACCGGTTATGTCTTTACTATGGCAGGCGGACCAATATGCTAGAGGTCAACATTACAGTCAACGGTGGCTTTGTCTACTACAGATGCAGAGTATATGGCTGTAACCGAAGCTTTCAAGGAAGCTATTTGGCTTCAAGGGTAGACTACAGACTTAGGTGTTTTTCAAGAAACCGTGAAGGTTTTTTGTGATAGTTAGAGTGTCATTTGTTTGGCAAAGAACTAGGTCCATCATAGTCGTACCAAACATATTGATGTTCGGTTTCACTTTGTTCGAGACATAGTAGATGACGGGAACATTCTACTACAGAAGATCGGAACTGCAGATAATCCTGCAGACATGCTCACCAAAGTGGTTACAGGGATCAAGTTTCAACACTGTTTGGACTTGATCAATATCTCTCAGACTCAGAGCGCTTAAGAGCGCATTGAGGGGTAGTTCAATCAGAAGACTCAGCCAGTGGACTCTTTCGTCATGGTGGAGATTTGTGAGAATTATGACTCAAGCAATCTAGAAGCTGATGCATGCAATGATGCATGTGAGATTTGTGATGCATGCAATGACTCAATGTCCACTTGAAAGAAGCTTCCATGGAGTGAAGAATTTCATAACCATTTCTACCACCTCATTTGTAGTTACAAAGTTTGTTTTCTCTTCTTCCATTCCTCAGCCTATATATATGGGTGCATACATGAGTAAATGTTTAAGCTCAATTTGTGTAAAGAGAGCAAGTGTGAGGTTGAGAGAGAATTCCGCAAATATATTGAGTGACTCCTCCGTGGACGTACCCGTTTTTTAGGGAACCACGTATAAATCATTGTGTCTATGTGTTTGTGTGTGTTTGATTGCATTTTAGGTCCAACATATCACAATTATTACATTCATGGTCTTGTGATTATTAATGTGAAAACTATGGCAGTAAGAATGAAATTTGTGCAATTATTTCTAATGTGAACACAATGGCATTAACAATGATTGTGAACACAAAAAGCAGCCGAGAATAAAGCATAAGTAGTGGTAAAAAGCAGTTGGCCACAAGAATTTTATTCCACTTTATTACTTTTTATCTTTTACCCTTGATTTCCATATGGAGTGGATCAATCATCTTTAGAATTTGAGGACCCCTACCACTAGATTTCATTATATTTAGTTTGAAGGTTGGTGGAAATTGACATTCATGTTCCTCAATCTGCATACTTAATTACTTATCCTCTATAGTGGCTTGCAAGGAAATTGCAAGGCTGTCATGCAGAAGATGTGTGTGTTTCGAAAAACGACAACATAAAATAGAGATCAGGATATTACATTCGAGAGACAAGCGGGCTAGAATCCTTTGTTAGATATGGTGACTCCTTTTTTTGTAGGGAAAATTAAATTTAGCCACCAAGGTATCTCTATTTGACTAGGATCTTGTTATATTTAGTGACTCATTTCTTAAGGGGGAATAAAACTTAGCCATCAAGCAATCACAGTTATGGTAGGAGATCAATTCCTAATTGTATTGATTGACTTGTCCTCCACCCTAGCCTCTCCTATAAATATAGGTGTAGCCTATTGTATTCGGTGTACTGGGCAGAGAGCCAGAATAGGTCGGCACCAGAGAGCCAGATTAGGCCGGCGCCAGAGGGATGGTACCGGTGTGAGTGAAACACCTAGTGCGAGTAAAACACATGCGGTGTGCAAAGAGTACATAGAAATAGAGAGAGAGAGTTAGGAATAATATACTTTTATATTATTCTGGTGATACAGGCGTGAGTATACACTGTGTGTGCGTGTGTGATCTGCGAATCACCCCCTTATAATCCTTTCATTGATTTTTAGTGAAACTGTGCTCTCCGTGGACGTAGGCTTATTTGGCCGAACCACGTATATATTCTTGTGTTGATTATTTGGTGTGTTTGTGTACGTTTTCTAATTTGCAGGTGTGCACGGCTTCGTACATAGGGTGTGAGAATCCTAACAAGTGGTATCAGAGCCCCAAGTTGGAGCAAATCAAGAAGCCCGACGATCTGGTCCAGATCTAATTTTTTCCGAGTGCCCTAAATCAGAAACCGACCACATACACCAGGAGCTTTGGCTTAACAAGACGAAGCTAGAAGTGTCAAGCAAGTCGCCGGAAAGTGCCGCACGCGCCCCCATGTGCCGCCTGACGTTCCAGCAAATTGTTTGGCTCCGTCGAGCAGCAGTTTCTGTTCGGCGTGATTTTCCGGAGCATCGTTTATCAAAACGAGGCTTATAATATATCTACGGACAAAGAATTAGAAGCCCGACGTTTTGGCCCAATACTCAGCCCAATTAGAGTTGGGACACGCCCGCACGCACCCCGAGAAGGTACTGACTTCGTGATTAAATTTTTGTCTTTTGTGTGAATTTGTTTTGGCCCGTTTGGAGTTGTTTTTGACCCGTTTTGGACGCGGTCAGAGGCGTTCTTAAGGTTTTGAACCGCCCCCGACGCAACCGTATACTCGATTTTGCATAATTAGACTCCGAATATCTCTAAATTGCTCATGCAGTGGAAGCTATCAGCATAGTCATGATGACTAAAGTGGGTCTTCAGGCTTGAAGACAGGAATGAGAGCATCGTAATGCACTGATCATTGATGGAGTTGATTGATTGGATGGAAAGTCGTCAAGTGGGAGATTGTTAGATATGGTGACTCATTTCCTTGCAGGGAAAGTTAAACTTAGCCACCAAGGTATCTGTATTTGACTAGGATCTTGTTATGGTATGAGATCAATTCCTAATTGGATTGATTGAATTGTCCTCTACCCTAGCCTCTCCTATAAATATAGGTGTAGCCCATAATAGGTCGACACTAGAGAGCCAGATTAGGCCGGCGCCAAAGGGCTGGTACCGGTGTGAGTGAAACACCTAGTACGAGTAAAGTACATGCGGTGTGCAGAGAGTACACAGAAATAGAGAGAGAGAGTTAGGAATAATATACGTTTATATTATTCCGGTGATACAGGCGTGGGTATACACAGTGTGTGTGCGTGTGTGATCTGCGAATCACCCCTTGTAATCCTCTCAGTGATTTTTAGTGAAACGGTGCTCTCCGTGGACGTAGGCTTATTTGTCCGAACCACGTATATATTCTTGTGTCGATTGTTTGGTGTGTTTGTGTACGTTTTCTGATTTGCAGGTGTGCACGGCTTCGTACATTGGGTGTGCGAACCCTAACATCCTTGTCCAGGTGGGGAACCACCCCGGGTGGGTATGGGGATGGTAAAGTTAAACGAGAATGAACCTGCTATGCCTTGTTGCCAAGCTGGCCAAATGTCCAATGTAAACCAGTTTAAAATTTTTTTTTTTTGGTGGTGGTTGTTGTTTTCTTTTGGGAAATAGCCCATTTGTGCTATTATTACACATTATCTATCTAGGCGAGAATAGCTTATGAACATAATTTGTTGATATTGTTTCAAGGTAATCATAAACTGTATCGTTTTTAGCTAATTAATGCCATGGTGCTTCAGAGTTTGGATATATATTTTAGTGATGAAAGATCCATGTAACTGGTGATATGATCAAGTTCAGGCCAGGTGAGTTGACTCGGATCACATCGAATATGCCACTCAAATTGCTCATAACTAACACCAAAGTTGGGAGGCATACTATCATTCCTGATGACCTTGCTATAACTGAGAAGACGAAAAACTAGTGAAATTACCTAGGAGATGGTAAAACAAGCCTATAGGAGGGTGAATAGGCTTTTTAAGAATTATTGACAAATTAAAACTTTAATTGCGGAATAGTCAATTTTAATCATATTCTCTAACAAGCTATATCATGCAGATAATCATATAAGTACAGAAAATAAAGCAGTAGAGACACACGTATTTTTACGTGAAAAACCTTAGAAAACGCTCTAAGTAAAAACCACGGATACACTCTGGTATCGATACACTATAAATCGAAGGGTATAGAGACTCTATGAAGACTGAACTTACAATAGCACTGACTTGCCTTTCTTCACTCGAAGTCCTGTAGTCTTGATTCACTCACGCTCCATGAAGCTCTCGCTCCGATCTCCGTACTTTGACGACTCCGCTTATCAAGGGATCGACGCAACCGAGTTGCACTAGGTGGTGTGATGATTTTTCAGCAATCAAACTATTCAATTGTGCATAAGATATCAAGAGTAGAGGCACAATTGAATAATCACCAAAACTAGAGAATAACTTGATATAGGATAATCAAGCAATCTCTTTTTCTCACTCTTTGGAGATGAATCTGATATATGGAATAATAGCAGAGCTCACAAAAATCACAATCTTAGAACCACACCTCTTCTTTTGAGTTTAATCCATATATATAGAGAGAAGAGTCTCCAATTAGGGCTAGTATTTCTTTTCCTTTAAGTCTTTGACTTTTGACAATAAAGTCCTCAAATTATGGTCAAATATACCCATAATAACCCTTAGACACGTCCACAAGTGATCCATAAGTGATTAGGAGTCAAAACAACATCAGAATAGACTTTTCAAAAATTTTGCGATTTTGTACTACGAGATTTCGGAAATTTGTTCAAGATTTCGGGCAAGACTTTGTAGTACAAAAATCGCATAATCTCTCTGGCTATTTTTGAAACTTACTCAAAATCTCGGGAATTACTTCAAGATTTAGAAGTATAAACTTCCAATATTTATTTTCTTGTTCTTTCTTTGCAATGCCGCTTTGGCCCTACTCCACTTCACTTCTCTTGTATACTTTAGCTTTTTTACACTTGATTTTTGATTACCGAAGCTTTCCGATGTTGCTTTGATGTCTTCACACTCAACAACACTCAAAATGATTTGCTGCAGCTCACCTACACTTCTGGTATGCCCACAAAATCTCATGCCAGTCTTACTGTTCTGACTGACATGAGATCTTTACAGTCCTCACTGCCCACAAATAAATATTAATATTTACATGCACAACCAATTAATTTTCTTCAACTCCTATCATATCCTTCTATCTGCATCTTCTTCTTATCATTAGGGGACATGATCAGTTCAAGGCTTAGTCCTGAACTTGCCCGAGTCAGAGGAGCTACAACAAAATGCATCAATGATGAAGCTAGATGCAAAGGCATTTGCAAAGATGAAGGGGCTGAGATTGCTTCATCTCAATCACGTCCAACTAAGTGGAAGATATAAACATCTATCTAAAAGACTTGTATGGCTATCTTGGAAAGGATTTTCTTCCAAATATCTCCCACAATCTTTATTTTTGAATAACCTGGTAGCCCTTGACTTGAGCTACAGCAAGCTCGAAGAGGTGTGGGAAGAAACGAAGGTATGGTGCTATGTTTTATCTCCCTTCAAGATAATATATATATATATATTAAAACTAGATCTTGTTTGGTTGTCCCTATTTATATTGTTGGTTAAGTAAATCATCATGAAATTTATAAACACATTTTACAATGGCTAAAACTTCCTGTTTAATTGTAGCATAATTAAGCTGAGCATTCTTCCATGTACCAGAAGTAAATCGAACAAGCTCTTCTTTACGATTGGAAGGATTTAATTGTTTTAAAATACCCCCATATCCTTTATTGGACGCATCAGTTTCAACAATTTTAGACCATAAAGGATTAGCTAAAGATAAACAAGGTAATTGTTTAGCTTTAATCTTAATCTTTTTAACAGCCTCAGTATGCAGGTTGGACCAAGGAGGAGGATTTTTACCTAATCTTTGGTACAAAATAGCACTATCCTGAGCAAAATTCTGATAATAATCAGAGATATAATTCAGACTACCAAGAAATCTTTGGAGCTGAGTTTTATCTGTGATTTCATCAGGAAATTTAGAAGCAAATTCAATACTTCTATCAATTGGAATAATTTTTCCTTGATTAATATTGTGACCTAAAAATCGAACCTTTTCTTGGAACAGTTTCATTTTAGGAGCAGAAATAACTAAACCACTACGTTTCAAAACATCCTTAAGAATTCTTAAATGTTTGAAATGTTGATCAATGGATTTAGAAAAGACAAGAATATCATCAATATAAACAATCACAAAATCTGAATAAGGATTGAATATATCATTCATGACATGTTGAAATTCTGAAGGAGCATTTTTTAACCCAAAAGGCATAACGTTCCATTCATAATGACCAAAAGGTACAACAAAAGCAGTTTTATATCTGTCTTGAGGATTAACCTGAATTTGCCAAAAGCCAGATTTTAACTCAAATTTTGAAAATAAAACAGCTGTATTGAGTCTATCCAATAAATCCTTTTTATTTGGAATTGGATACCTAATCCATTTTAGAACATCATTTAATGGTTTATAGTTAATAACCAATCTGGGAACACCTCTTTCCTTTTCAGAATGTTTATTAACATAAAATGCAGTACAACTTCAAGGAGAATTACTTGGAACAATTAACTTCTTATCAAGAAGGTTTTGTATTTCCTTCTTACATAAGTCCATGTAGTCTTTTTTCATTTGACCTGCACGGGCTTTTGTAGGAATAAATCTTTCATCAAAACTTTCTTCATAAGGAAGAGAAACGATATGTTTCTGTCTATCCCAGAAAGCATTAGGGATATCACTACAAACTTCAGAAAGGAATTGATTCTGAATCGTTTGTATGCCATTTTGAATGTCGTAATTTGACAACTTTTGATTGATATTCAAGGACATAATTTCCTTTTGCAAATAATTTATTTGTTTTTCTTTGAAAAAGATATTATCTCTAAGAGAGTTAATATTCTTATTAAGGGGTTGTGTTATAAATTTAAACACAATTGAAGTCCCCTGCAAAGTAGTGAAAATACCTGTAGTATCAATTTTGTCAATAGGCATTAACGATGTAAGAAAAGGAGTACCCAGAATAACTGGTAAACTCATATTTTTAATAAGCAAGAAAGTAGTTGGTAAACAAAAACCTTCATTACAAATATAAACTTTATTAAGCTTATAATTGATTTGCATTTTACTACCATTAGCACTTAAAAGTCCTTGGGTAGTTTTTTCAAAATACTGTGTAGGAATTAATCCTTCCTGGATGCAATTCAAATCAGCACCACTGTCAACAAGTGCCATTAATTCCGGTAACACATACTCTTCATTAATAACAATTTTGACATTAATGTACCATTTTTGAAAAGTCACCTGGTCAAGAAGACACAAATAATCATCCTTAACAGTTTCCTTCTCATTATTAGGTGGTGAAACATTCTCCTCAGACTCAAGTCTAGAAGAAGAACAAAGGGAAGCTTGAGCTAATTGTAATTGGGTTATAATTAACTCAGTCTTTGAATGATTAGCTTTCAACTGTTGAACCTCGGTTTTCAAAATATTAACTTCCTGACGAAGGTCATTAATATTTACAGGTCTTTGGGAATTTGATCCTTCTAACCTATTGAAAACCTCTTTCATGGTAAAGGGTTGATTAGGAACCTTAATTGTATCCTTATCTTCCTTTATTTGATTTTGATAACAAAACTCAATCATCTTAAGCTTAATTTGGGGATCACTTATTTGATCTAATAAATCAACAAAAGATTGTTATTGACTGGTTAAGACATTAAGACTTAAACCATTCATTTCAACAATAGCCTTCCAATAATTGGAAGATCCCTCATTAGTACCACAGTTACAAGAACTAGTACTACAAAGAGGAACATCTTCAGAGGAAGATGAGGAGGTTGACAATAACATTATTTCATTGTCAGAATCAGAATCAGCTGATGAATTCTGATCAGAATCACTGGAATTAAGAAACAATTTACTTAATTGAAGTTTAAGACCAGGATCAATCTCCAGACTATCCAATTTAGCCTTGGTTTTACATTTATTAGCATAATGGCCAATACGTCCACATTTATAACATTTAGCATTAACTTTAGAGTTACTTTTACCCTTGTTCTTATAATTTGTTCTGGGTTTAGACTCTTTATTATTAGTGCTATGACGTTTACCTTTAGTATAACGTTTTCTTCGATAAGGTTTTCTATCTTTAGAAACTTTATCTTTCCTTTTATTAGGATACTCATGTGGGACATTGTAACCAAATTGGTCACAGAATTCTCCCAACTCCTTTCTTCCTGAAAGACGTTGAGATTTCAACTGGTGTCTTAATTTAAGATCATTACACAAGGAGAGACCTTCTTGTATAACAATACTAATTAAATCACCATAATTGTAATCATGATAAGGGATAGACATTCCATTATGTTTATCCTTTAATTTCTTCCGAACCTTTTCAGCAAAGAAAGTTGGAAGACCATCAATGAACTTAGCTTTCCAATGCTCACTATTAGCATCAGTTCGTTGGGTAACTCTAGCTAAGAAGACATCCTTATACCATCTAAAATGGGTAAGGGAAGGACATTTAAGATTCTGTAACATTTCACGGCCACGCTCATGGTTAATACCCTCACGACCAATGAAATGATGAATGATAGTTAAAACTAATGTATAAACAGCATCAGTAATAAACATGTCCTGATTAACCTCATTCTTTACAATCTTAACAGCATTTTGAATCTCATTCTTCTGATTTTGAGAGAGGATATTATCCCACCAGCCTTTCAAAATGCCAGTAAAACCACATGTAATAAAAGCAACAATTTGTTGTTCAGTATTATCCGCAGTTTTACAGACAGTGCTGTACATCATCATTTGATGTACCATCTCATAAATAGAATATTCAGATTTGCCATCAATATTCCATTCATAGATAGTTTTAGAATTGAAAGAAACCTGCCTATAAAGATATGCTTCTTCAAAAAGAATATCTTGAGGAGTAGGTCTTTGGTAGTAGTTACGACTACCACCAATGTCAGCATTCTGATGCTTATTTTTAGAAAAGTTGACTTTGTTCAAATTCATGCTATTTGAAGAAATCAAAGATTGTTCAAAATCATTTATTTGATTAAGAGAAAAATCTATCATTCTGAGATAAAACATTCAACTTAAGATCTTTCAACTTTTCCATAAGAACAGAAACAAACTCTTCACTAATAGGAGGAGAAGAAACAGGAGCTTTTAGTTTAAAACCTTTAACTTCCATTGGAGGTTTAACAGAAGGATGAGTTAAAACAACTTTTTCTTCTATTTTGGTTTTAGACAAAATCATGGAATCAAGATTAGACTCAATTCTAGACAATTGTTTTCCAAGAGTTTGGAAATACAAATTAGTATAATTATTCTGCATAAAAATATTATGAAAATCAGCAGTAACAGTAATATAGAGAGAACTTAAGCCTTAGATTATTTTTTCATACTAATGTGACTTTGCATTCTCTCTTTTAGTAAAAAGTGGCTACATCTCCATTCTGATGGTATAAAATTAATTTTCCAGCTTCAAATCTATTGCTCATATTAATAAGTAGCATGTTAATATTTGATTATTTCTTTTTCCTTTCCAACTTTCTTTTTAAATTTTTTTTTTCCTTTCAGATGTATGGTAGTGAAAATTGAGCTAGGATCTTTATGGGGTTTTGTTTTCGTAAATCTTGGATTGAAATTTAAGGTATTTTACTTAATTTCATACTTTTGATCTTATCATCTATAGTGGGATTGATAATGTTTTAGACCTAATCGAAGGATTGTAGAATAATATGTCTCCTCAGTCCTCAGGTTCGTACCATTCACCACCCTCTATATTGTGTAAAGTGACATGTTTATGTTAAGCTGTAGATTGACATGTTTATCTTAAGTCATAAAATAAAAATGCTTTAACTACCAATATCTATATCTCAAATATTATTCCTCTTTCCTTAATTTCTAGGTTCTCTTATTGGGAAGAGGAAGAAAACTTACGGAATGAGTTGTGATGGGGAAAAATATAGGTATGTTTTTTGCGCAATTATGTTTCGTTAGTTGTTGAATCTTTATTACGTGCACTTTCTATTTTTTTAGAAGGGCCTAGTTCTTCCTTCAGTTCTGGCTTTAAATCATGTATATAAAATGAATAAGGTAAGACATGAGATCATTGGTGTGAACCAAGTAGTAAAGTGAAATTTATGGTACTATAATGCCATTTTGGTTCTCTCACCTTCGAAATATTATATTCATGTTACTTATTTGATTATTTTCTTTTAAATATGTATTAAAGCTTTATATATGTTTCCCTAAGATATCACTATTAATGTGTTGTTTATAGATCCGTTACTTATTCCCGTAACAGATAGTTTCTTGCAAAGCCCTCTCTTGCATTGATACTGTTAGGAAAGTGTCTCAAATTTTATTTTAATTAGGTTTCCTATTTAGAGTTGAATTGTAAAAGAAATTTCATGTTAGAGAGTTTTATTCTCCAAGGAGTTGTAATTCTGGTCCAACAAGAAATTGAGTTTTTCTTGTTCAACAAGGAATGAGGTTTAACTCTATAAATAGAGATCGAGGGTTTGGGTTGAGACTTAGAGAGAAAATATAGAGATGTGGTGAGGAAGAGAGGAGTGAGGGTGAGGTGTATGTGATTGCATCAAGAGAAGGTGCAATGGACAACATGTGTATACGATTGCATCAAGAGAAGGTGCGATGGACATATGTAATATCTTCCTAATGAATATTCTCTCTTTGTGGATGTAGGCCAAAGTTGGGGTTGAACCACGTTAAATATTGTGTGTTATCTGTGTGATTTATGTGTGTGAGTAAAAACATGTGTGGATGATCTTGGGTGAGATTAATTCCTAAGTGTATGATGGTAATTAATTCGTAAAAAGTGGTATCAGAGCAAGGTTGAAGCAGATCAGTATTAGAGAGTTCCAGGTTGAAGTAAAGAAGAAGCTCTTACGTTCTGGCCCAGATTTGAAGATCATAGTTGTTCGAAATCATAAACCAACCATACCAGGAGCTTCGTCTTGACGAGATGAAGCCGGGACAGTCAATCGCATTCCCGAAAAGTGTCTCACGTGCACCCATACGCCGCCTGAGCTTTTGGTCAGTTTTATTTCGGGCCTATTTCGCGGAGCATCGTTGACTGAAACAAGACGTATAATATATCAACGCAAATATATTTTGAAGATGAACATTTCAGAGGAAAATATAGCCCTATCGGACTAGCTACGCACCCGCACCCGCCCCAAGAAGGTTATGACGTCGTCAGCAATTTTATCTTTTGTGCTGAATTATATTTTTGCCCGTTTGGACTCATTTTTGACGTGGTCAGAGGCGTTCTTAAGGTTTTGGAGCACTCCGAATGCAACCGTATGATTGGTTTTGCATGATTCGAATTCGAACAGCTCAAATAGGCTCATTGGAGCTATGGGAGAAGAAAAGGCAAAACAGGTCAGATGTAACAGTGCTTGGTTGTGGATGTTTTTTGATGTCGATGAGGTAGAGGTTGTGTTCCGGTTGACGCATGGAAACATGGTGCACATCAGTGCGGTGGAAAGCGCATAAGAGTGGTGGCTCGCATGTGCTAACAAAATTGTTGGGTTTCAAATTGATGATGATGCCGAGTCCTTGAGCGATTTGAGTGAGATGACAAATAGGTAGGTGGTCGAGACGAGGTTGAAAGCAATGGTGGGACGATATGTGAGGAAATAATTTTAAGGTAGTGGTGTTTTTCTTGGGAAGATTCTATAGAGTTGATTATGAAGATGGGAACTGTGAGGATTTGGGACTTGGCGAAGTGAAGGAGTTTCTGATAGTATAGAAAAAATTGAGATGATGAAGATTTGATGAAGGTTGAAATTGCGGCTTGGTATAGAGGTAACTGAGCTTGAAGAAGATAAAGATGATGATGTAGATTAAGAAGATGAAATGATCGTGGAGAAAGCGCGGTCATGAAAATAGTGTTGAAGATGATGTTGATGTTGAAGAATGTTGAAGATGATGTTGATGATTGAAGATAGTGTTGAAGATGATGTTGATGTTGAAAAATGTTGAAGAAGCACACATAGTCACGGTAGAGGTGGAACATGATGCGTGTAGATAAAAAATAGGAAATTAAAGAAGAAGAGTGTTGATGAAAAAGAAGAAAATAATGAGTAAAAGAGTGTTGATGCTTGAAGCAAGGTGGAGCTTTGAGAAGATGATAGAATTTGAGCCAAGGTGGAAATTGTTAGGAAAGTGTCTCAAATTCTATTGTAATTAGGTTTCCTATTTAGAGTTGTATTGTAAAAGGAATTTCTTGTTAGAGAGTTTTATTCTCCAAGGAATTGTAATCCCGATCTAACAAGAAATTGAGTTTTTTTTGTTCAACAAGGAATGAGGTTTAACTCTATAAATAGAGATCGAGGGTTTGGGTTGAGACTTAGAGAGAAAATATAGATATGTGGTGAGGAAGAGAGGAGTGAGGGTGAGGTGTATGCGATTACATCATGAGAAGGTGCAATGGACATCAGGTGTATGCGATTGCATCAGGAGAAGGTACGATGGACATCTGTAATATCTTTCTAATGAATATTCTCTTTCCATGGACGTAGGACAAAGTTGGGGCTGAACCACATTAAATATTATGTCTTATCTATGTGATTTATATGTGTGAGTAAAAACATGTGTGGATGATCTTGGGCGAGATTAATTCCTAAATGTGAGATGAGAACTAATTCCCAACAGATACTTGTATAATATGTAGCTGGAAGCTGATAACTTTAATTTAATGACTATGTAGATGACAACCCCATATATGGGCGAATGATATAATTATCCAGAACTTTGCCTGATGACCATAATAAAAAGCAAGGAAGATAAGTTGAATGGACAATGGGTATTTGCTACTAGTGGTGGATTAATCCTTCGAGACTGTCAAGGGACCAAGAAAAAGTATGAGTTTAATGTTGCTAATGATATTTGTTAGTCACTAATTAACCCTAGAGGGGGGGGGGGGGGGGGGGGTGAATAGGGTGTTCAAAAATAAGTCTAACTCTTTTCGAAAATGAAACACACTATAATCAAAAATCAATTTCTCAATAAGCAAGTGGATGATTCAATTTAAACTTTTATAATAATTAATTTCAAGACAAATTAGCATACAAGATATTCAAGCAATTATAGCATGCAAAATACTCAAGTAAAGATAAAGAGATAGAGACATTGACACCGTGATTTTTTCGAGGTTCGGTAACTCCTACTCCTCGGCTCAAGAACCCCTTCTTGAGACTTTTCCCGATCCTTTCACTATGGCCCTTCCTTCACAGGTGCAATGGCAAACCTTTACAACACAAGCCTCTCGAGCTTGTCTCTCAATCAAGAGAACAACCCTCTCTTGAACAATCGGTGGACTTCACTTGTCCGAGATTACAAATTCGTATGTAATCAATAAAATCACTCAAGAACAAAAACACTCAAAACCCAAAGATTTTTATGGAAGATAAATCAATATAAGCTCAAGTGTTTTTGGTGATTTTACAATAGCTCTAGAAATGTATTCTCAAAGGATATAATCAATGAATGATATTTGGAGAATAAGAAGAGATTCTAGAGGTTTTGATTTTCAAAGAAACTTGGAGAAAATCATATTTTCAAAGCTTGGTTTCAATGGCTTTTGAAGAGAAAATTTCTGCAGAATTTTTGATAGCTTTCTTTCTCTTTTGTATTTCAATCTCTTTATCTTCAATATACACATCTCATTCTATATATAGCATTGCATTAGGGTTTTGAAGAGTGATTATAGTATTTGAAAGACAAGAGCCGTTTGAACACCATTAAACACGATCCACAAAACATGAGAATTGTTTTCTGAAAATCTGCAGATTTTAAGCAACTTCTAGTCGACTACTTCTCTATTGTAGTCGACTACAATGGACCATCTAGTCGACTAGATTGAGTTCTAGTCGACTACTTTGGACCATCTAGTCGACTAGAATGAGTTCTAGTCGACTACAATGAGTAGTCTAGTCGACTCAAGCTTGTTTCAGTCGACTCTTTTGATGTGGATGAAAAACCAATAGCTACTGGTTGAAATAGTCGACTACTAGAAAATACACAGGGTGATTCTAGTCGACTATAACAAGAAAAACATTTAATAAAAATATTTTTCTTTCCGTTTAAGTTTGGTAAAGCGTTTTTCATTTCATTTGAGTTCGTTCATTTTATACTTGAGCTTATACGATAAAATCGACACATAAAATTACCTTGTTACAATGATCGCTCCCCGACCTATCTACCCCGAGTCTTGAGTCTTCGACTTTCGCTTTTGCCGTTGAATTAATTGATTTTCCTTTTTCGCTTCAATTTCTTTCACAGCTTTTCGCTTTAAATCAAGCTTTCTTTCCGAGCTTGTTTTTCGAGTAGTTTCCTTTTCGAGTTTGATTTCTGAGTCGTTCACCTGTCTTTTGCTGAAAATATAAACTCGATAATTCATTAGTATCAAACACTCTTCAATGGTTTTTTATCATCAATTTTGGAATTGTTTGCCGAAAGTAAATTTCAAAGCCAACAATCTCCCCCTTGATGATGACAAAACATTTTGTGTTTGCTTGGCATTTGGCGAAACATCAAGTGATGCTCCCCCTCAACATGTGCATAATATTTTGATCAAATGCTCCCCCTTAGTAAATGAAATTTGCAGTTTAATAGGCACTTTGATACAATATATAAAAATAGGCGCACATTTGAGATAGCAAAAATAAACAGCCTATCATAGATGTTTCAGTTTAATACAAGCTGCTTATACTAATGAAAAACATGGAAAGGAAAACAAACAAGTTCGCAAATAACCATAACAAGCCACACAAAAACAGAAATTGCTAATGTCGGATAGTGAAATGCATGACAGTACAATAGCATAATTTCTCCCCCTTTTTGTCAGCGTCGAGGGGTGCGTGAGCGAGGGTTCCTGTGTGCAAGAGTGAGGTCATCAAGTGACCCGGCCAGATTTGTAATACGGGTAGACATTTCCTCATCATGAAGAACAAGGCGCTCATTGATCAATCGAATGGCTTCCGTATTTTGGTTCACGGTCGTATCAAGGCGCTGAAGCATTTGTTCCTGCTGCTTAAGGAGCTCCGTATTGCTTTGAACAACCCCAAGAAGTTGGTTGAGAAGAGCAGCTTGAGAAGCCGAAGCACCGTCCAACGGAGGGACCGAGGAAGAGGCTTCCTGGCGCGATGCAGAACCGCTAGGAGCAGTACGCGAACGAGGAGCAGGTACAATTTCAGAAATGAAATTTCCTTCCGCATTAGAAGAAATATGCATATGTTTGACATGAGTGGCGTCAAGAAAAATAGGGTGATGCTCGGACACTTCATTCGGAAAATTAAAACCTTTCCGCTGCAGTAGATATGTAATATGTGCAGGAAAGAAAAGCGGGTCAGATGGCTTGCGCTGACATGTGAGGATGATGGAACGAAAAATATAAGCTAAATCAACGCGGGTTCCTGTCAAAACGCAATAAACCAAAAAAGCCTCCATACGAGAAACACTGCTACGACTACCAGTTTTAGGCAGAATAGAGTAAGTAATAACATTATGAATTAATCTAGCCTCGGGTAGTAGCATAGAAGAGGTAATACCGGCGTTTTGCGAAATTTCCTTGTCGACACATATTGCCCGAACAACCTCAATACAATCGAACCCATCAGCCTTATACCAGTCCTTGGAGAAGTGGCGGATACCGTCATTCGGAAGCAAGAAAATGCGCTTGATTTCACTGTCATCAACGGTCTCGTCTTCACCACATAAATTAAAATGAAGATGAGAGAGTAATTTCTCCTTGTGATTTTTAAGAGAAGCGTAGAAAGCTTTGACAATTCGCGGAAATACTGGAATGTCAAGAGAAACGAAAAAATCCCAACCAATTGCTCGGAATAACTCGAAATTTTGAGCCCGAATTTCAGTGCATAAATCTTGTGTGACAATACGACAAGGTGTAGGAGCACGGTGATCAAAAACAGTGATGAATTTATTTCTATTATCATCATCAAGAAGAAGTACCTCAAGAAGAAGAGATTCATTTGACTCCTCTTCGTCAACGGCCGTAGGAATGCGTGGATTGGTGGAGCTTTGGCCTCCATCAATGCGTGAACGTTTCCAAAATAGACCTCGAGTCTTCGGTGGCATTGTAGAAGATGATGCACAAATATATAGGGATATATAGATATATGATGGTGTATATATATAGATGTGTGAGAGAGTGAGAATGATGAAATTTGGATGAGGGAAATGAGTGGAAGATGATGGAAATGTGAAATTAATGAGGGATAGGTGAAGATTTGAAGGTATAAGTGGTAGTAGGAGAGGGATTGAGAGGAGAGGGTTTGAAGGTGGGTGAGGGTTTGAAGGAGGCGGATGGAGAAGATGAGATGAGGTTTAGGTTTTATAGTGGGTTGAGTCGACTAGGTCTAGGTGAGTCGGTTAGATATAGGTTTGAGTCGACTAGGCTAGGTTTGAGTCGACTAGGAAGGCAAAGTAGTCGACTACAACAATGTTTGAGTCGACTAGAATGGAAGATGAGTCGACTAGAAGGTGAAGACCATGAAATGGTGTAGCTACTAACCAAAGTAGTCGACTAGATTGGTTTGAACTACACAGGATGAGTCGACTAGAAGAGAAAAAAAATGATAAAAATAGATAAAAATCAGGAAATAAATACATAAAAATAGTATAAATATTAAAAATAAAGATTATGACAGAAATTAAGATAAAACATCAAAATCCATGGCCATTCCGATTTCACGACGAATTTTAGAAAATGATTCGTCCGCAAGTGGTTTTGTAAAAATGTCCGCCAATTGATTTTTAGTGTCGATAAAGATCAATTCAACGTCACCCTTAGCAACATGATCACGTAAAAAATGATGCCTAATCTCTATATGCTTGGTGCGTGAGTGATGAATAGGATTCTTTGAAATACAAATCGCACTCGTATTATCACATTTAATAGGCACGTGAGAGAAAGTAAGACCGAAATCAAGTAGTTGTTGCTTAATATAAAGAGTTTGAGCGCAACTACTGCCGGCTGCCACATATTCAGCTTCGGCCGTAGATAATGCAACGGAATTTTGCTTTTTACTTGACCAAGATACTAGTGAGTGTCCTAGAAAATGACAAGTACCGCTTGTGCTTTTACGATCAATTCTACATCCCGCAAAATCGGCATCCGAATAACTAATAAGATCAATTGAAGTTCCACGTGGATACCAAAGCCCTAAGTATATTGTACCACTTAGGTAGCGAAAAATGCGTTTGACCGCAAGCAAGTGAGATTCCTTAGGACATGATTGAAACCGGGCACATAAGCATACACTAAACATTATATCCGGTCTACTAGCGGTTAAATAAAGCAAACTACCGATCATGCCTCTATAATTAGTAATATCAACACATTTACCATTTTCATCTTTATCAATCTTAATAGAGGAACTCATAGGAGTTATGGCATGTTTGGTAGCCTCCATACCAAATCGCTTTAGCAAATATTTAGTGTACTTGGATTGACTAATGAATAAGCCATCCGAGCTTTGCTTGATTTGCAACCCTAAGAAGAAAGTCAACTCACCCATCATGCTCATTTCAAATTCGTTTTGCATACTTGTGGCAAATTTCCTACATAAAGAATTATTTGTTGAGCCGAAAATAATGTCGTCAACATAAATTTGGACAATCAACAAATTATTCTTAATGGTTTTTGTAAAAAGTGTGTTATCAATCTTCCCTCTTGTAAAACCATTTTGAGTTAAAAACCCGCTAAGTCTCTCATACCAAGCTCGAGGAGCTTGCTTTAAACCATATAGAGCTTTAGCCAATTTGAAAACATGATTTGGAAAAAGATTATTTTCAAAACCGGGTGGTTGCTTCACAAAAACTTCTTCTTCTATGATACCATTTAAGAAAGCACTTTTGACATCCATTTGATAAAGAGTGAAATTTCTATATGATGCAAATGCAAGAAGCATTCTAATTGCTTCTAATCTAGCTACCGGTGCAAAGGTTTCATCATAGTCGATGCCTTCCTCTTGATTATATCCTTGAGCTACCAATCTTGCTTTATTTCGAATAATTACTCCATTCTCATCCTTTTTGTTTCGAAAAACCCATTTTGTGCCAATTATAGTTTGATTTTCGGGTCTAGGAACTAAACGCCAAACTTGATTGCGTTCAAATTGATTTAGTTCCTCTTGCATTGCTACGATCCAAGAATCATCACATTGAGCTTCGTGGAAGTTCTTGGGTTCGAATTGCGATACAAAGGCCATGTGGTTGCAAAAATCTTTAAGTTGAGATCTAGTACTAACCCCTTTTGAAGGATTACCTATGACTTGATCAAGAGGATGATTGTGAACAATCCTCCATGCTTTAGGCATTGAGTTGGTCAAGTCATCATTGGATTGATGCTCAACTTTCCTCATTTCCTTTTGGCTACATGATGAGTTGGAGATATTGAGAGTATTTAGATTATCCTCAATCCCAACCACCTCATCTTCTTCTAGGTCAATTCTAGGTGATGGTGGTGAGGGTGATTCATCAAAGACAACATGAATAGACTCAACCATGGTTAGAGTCCTTTTGTTATAAACCCGAAATGCTTTACTTCTTGTAGAATATCCTAGGAAAATTGCTTCATCCGATTTGGAGTCGAATTTTCCAAGGTTATCTTTATCATTTAACACAAAACATTTACACCCGAAAACTTTGAAATACCCAATATTGGGCTTTCGACCATTCCACAACTCATAGGGCGTTTTCCCCAACTTCATCCGAATAATAACACGATTAATTATATGGCAAACGGTGTTTACCGCTTCCGCCCAAAGGCTTCGGGGAAGGTTGTGCTCATTTAACATGGTTCGAGCCATCTCTTGTAGAGATCGATTCTTTCTTTCAACTACACCGTTTTGTTGAGGGGTTCTAGGGGCCGAGAGATCATGAGAAACACCGAGGTCATCACATAATTTCTCTAAGTCTTGATTTTCAAACTCCCTACCTCTATCACTTCTAATTTTCTTGATTTTCAAATCTTTTTCATTTTGAATGACTCTATAAAATCTTTCAAGAATGGAGTGAGTTTCATTTTTATGAGCAAGAAAGTGAACCCAAGTATATCTAGAGTAGTCATCAACTATAACAAGTACATAGAGTTTCCCGGCTAAGCTAGCCGTTCTCTCCGGACCAAAGAGATCCATGTGAAGTAATTCTAGAGGTCTAGAAGTGGTAATTTATTTCTTTCTCTTGAAAGAGGATTTAACTTGCTTGCCTACTTGACATGCGCTACATATTTTATCTTTCGAAAATTTAGTCTTTGGGAGGCCTTTGACTAAATCATTTTTGGATAAACGATGAATGAGGTCCATACTAGCATGTCCTAGACGCCTATGCCATAACCAACTATTTTCGCTAGATGTGACAAAACATTTAACATCTTGGTCATGCAATTCATATAGCAACAAAGTATACAAGTTTCCATTTCTTTTGGCATTGAACATTTGCTTCCCATCTTTCTTGATTATGCATGCATTTGTCCTAAATATAACATCATAGCCCTTGTCACATAGTTGACTAATACTAAACAAATTATGCTTCAACCCATCAACTAAAAGCACATCATCTATAGAGAGAGAAAAGGAAATACCGATTGAGCCAATTCCTATAATTTTGCCTTTAGAGTTGTCTCCAAAAGTTACGTTTCCTCCTTCATATGTTTTTAGTGAAATAAACTTTGATTTATCTCCCGTCATATGCCTTGAGCATCCGCTATCGAGAAACCATTTTTCTTTTGATGCGGACTTCAAGCATACCTATAAAACAAGTTCAAGTAACTTTTATTGGTACCCACTCTGTTTTGGGTCCATTTTGGTTAGATAGATACGCAATAGTTCCTTTTGGAACCCAAATTTGTTTTGTTACAACATTTTCTTTTCTATGAGAGCATGCAATAGATCCTTTCGGAACCCAAACCATTTTTGACACAATTTTCTTCTTTCTATGAAAGCATACATTTGCTTTGTGTCCTTTTCTATTGCAATAGTAGCAAGTAACATGTTTATAATCATTTGAAGAAGCATGAGATTATTTTCTAGTAAATGTAGAGCTAAGTGATTTTCTCTTTTTCAAAATGAGAGCATTTTTGTCAAAAGCATCATACCCTAGACCGCATTTATCAAATGATCCTTTTTGTCTTCCTAACATGATACTAAGGTTCTCTTTTCCTTTTGTAAATTTTGCTAAAACATTTATTTGATCATCAATAGTATTTTTCAAACGAATATTTTCCTTTTCTAGCTCAATGCTTTTGTCATTGCAAGAAACTTCTAAGCTTGAACTAGTGAGACTACATGAAGATTTAGCTTTCTTAAGAAGGATATATTTTCTAGCTAATTTTTCGAATTCATCATGTAATTCTTCAAACACATCTTGCAATTCATTGTAATCAAGAAGAAGTTCATCATATGATAGTTTATCTAAATCATTTAAATTTAAATGTACCTCTTCTTCATTTGCCATGAGACAAATGTTTGCCGTTTCCTCACTACTTTTCTCCTCATCCGAGTCGCATGAGTCATAGTCCTCCCATGTGACATTCATTGCCATCTTGCTAGATCTTTTCTCGTTTTCCTTTTTGAGCTTGAAGCAATCACTTTTGTAGTGTCCCCGCTTTCCGCAATTAAAACACGTTGGGGGTTCTCTTTTGCTAGGCTCGCCTCTTGGTTCAATTCTTTTCACGAATCTTTCACCATTTGTTTTCTTTCTTTGAAGATGTCTCTTGAATTTTTGGGTGAACAAGGCAATGTCTTCATCCTCTTCTTCTTCACTCGGCTCATTATTTTCATTTTTGGTGAAGACTTGAAAAGCTATCCCCTTTTTCGGCTTGATGTCGTCTTCACGAGCTTTTAATGTTATTTCCCAAGTGAGTAGAGAGCCGAAGATTTCATCGAGACTCATGGTGTTGAGGTCATGAGCTTCTTTGATAGCCGTTACTTTTGCATCCCACTTTGCCGGGAGACTTCTAAGCACTTTTCGTGACGCATCGGATCTAGGAATTCTACCAAGATGCTTTAGTCCATTCAAAATATTTGTAAAGCGAGACATCATAGAATTCACATTTTCATCATCTTTCATAGCAAATAATTCATATTCATGCATGAGTATGTCAATTTTAGATTCTCGTACTTGAGATGTACCTTCATAGGTTACTTCAAGTTTATCCCACATTTCTTTTGCCGTTGAACAAGTAGATACACGATTAAATTCATTTGGACTTAAAGCGCAATTTAAATTTACTTTGGCTTTAGCATTGTATGACATGAGTTTACGGTCATCATTATCCCATTCATTGGGTAATTTGGGGATGGTTTTTCCATCAACAATCTTGGTCAATACAAATGGTCCTTCAAGAACTACTTGGCAAATTTGGTAATCGATAGCTTGAAGAAAATCTATCATTCTAGTTTTCCAATAGCTATAATTTGATCCATCAAACCATGGGGGCCTATTATTCGATTGTCCTTCAACATGAGTGACTAAATTTGATGACATGATCGTTCTCTAAGACGGTTAAGTCTAAAATAAAATAGAGATTAGGCTCTGATACCAATTGTTAGTCACTAATTAACCCTAGAGGGGGGGGGGGGGTGAATAGGGTGTTCAAAAATAAGTCTAACTCTTTTCGAAAATGGAACACACTATAATCAAAAATCAATTTCTCAATAAGCAAGTGGATGATTCAATTTAAACTTTTATAATAATTAATTTCAAGACAAATTAGCATACAAGATATTCAAGCAATTATAGCATGCAAAATACTCAAGTAAAGATAAAGAGATAGAGAGATTGACACCGTGATTTTTTCGAGGTTCGGTAGCTCCTACTCCTCGGCTCAAGAACCCCTTCTTGAGACTTTTCCCGATCCTTTCACTATGGCCCTTCCTTCACAGGTGGAATGGCAAACCTTTACAACACAAGCCTCTCGAGCTTGTCTCTCAATCAAGAGAACAACCCTCTCTTGAACAATCGGTGGACTTCACTTGTCCGAGATTACAAATTCGTATGTAATCAATAAAATCACTCAAGAACAAAAACACTCAAAACCCAAAGGTTTTTATGGAAGATAAATCAATATAAGCTCAAGTGTTTTTGGTGATTTTACAATAGCTCTAGAAATGTATTCTCAAAGGATATAATCAATGAATGATATTTGGAGAATAAGAAGAGATTCTAGAGGTTTTGATTTTCAAAGAAACTTGGAGAAAATCAGATTTTCAAAGCTTGGTTTCAATGGCTTTTGAAGAGAAAATTTCTGCAGAATTTTTGATAGCTTTCTTTCTCTTTTGTATTTCAATCTCTTTATCTTCAATATACACATCTCATTCTATATATAGCATTGCATTAGGGTTTTGAAGAGTGATTATAGTATTTGAAAGACAAGAGCCGTTTGAACACCATTAAACACGATCCACAAAACATGGGAATTGTTTTCTGA
Organism: Cornus suecica; assembly: GCA_963922005.1. NCBI lineage: Eukaryota > Viridiplantae > Streptophyta > Magnoliopsida > Cornales > Cornaceae > Cornus > Cornus suecica. Next base: position 20,361,627 of record OY998247.1, on the reverse strand, counting down.
AAATCTGCAGATTTTAAGCAACTTCTAGTCGACTACTTCTCTATTGTAGTCAACTACAATGGACCATCTAGTCGACTAGATTGAGTTCTAGTCGACTACTTTGGACCATCTAGTCGACTAGAATGAGTTCTAGTCGACTACAATGAGTAGTCTAGTCGACTCAAGCTTGTTTCAGTCGACTCTTTTGATGTGGATGAAAAACCAATAGCTACTGGTTGAAATAGTCGACTACTAGAAAATACACAGGGTGATTCTAGTCGACTATAACAAGAAAAACATTTAATAAAATTATTTTTCTTTCCGTTTAAGTTTGGTAAAGCGTTTTTCATTTCATTTGAGTTCGGTTCATTTTATACTTGAGCTTATACGATAAAATCGACACATAAAATTACCTTGTTACAATGATCGCTCCCCGACCTATCTACCCCGAGTCTTGAGTCTTCGACTTTCGCTTTTGCCGTTGAATTAATTGATTTTCCTTTTTCGCTTCAATTTCTTTCACAGCTTTTCGCTTTAAATCAAGCTTTCTTTCCGAGCTTGTTTTTCGAGTAGTTTCCTTTTCGAGTTTGATTTCTGAGTCGTTCACCTGTCTTTTGCTGAAAATATAAACTCGATAATTCATTAGTATCAAACACTCTTCAATGGTTTGTTATCATCAATTTTGGAATTGTTTGCCGAAAGTAAATTTCAAAGCCAACAATATTAAATCTTCAAAGTTGGTGATTAGATGGCTAGCTATATACAGCAAGGAAAACAAAGATGTGAGAATTGAAAAGTTAGTTATTGCTGGTAATTTTCCCGGGTTAATACAAAAGTTTAATGGGCTCGGTAATATGGTGAGCACTCCGCCAGAGTCCGACAAACCGAATGAATATGGAATCATTTGGTACTTTACTCAACTTCATAGTTAGATGAAAGTAATAGATTTTATTTTTTATTTTTTTGTAACATGTTGAATCTTTGCAACAAAGCATCAATACATCTCAAAATGCTTGTACCCAATTTTGAATTCCTTTTTGTTGTGCCGAAGTAAATGACATTGTTAACTACATAGCCTTGCGCAGCATAGAAGGGCTATCGTTGCCCACACAAAGAAAGTACGATCCCGAGTTTCCAGAAGTTACCAGATTTATCGTGGGAAGATGATAAAGAACATTACCAGTTATAGCATCATATAGCAAAACACGTGCCTTCTATAATCATCCAAAACCCTAGTGGGAAAGGGGGGAGTTAGAGGTGTGTTTGGATTCTGAAGGTTCTATGCGTGTGTTTGGGTTCTAAAGATTCTATTCGTGAAATGCTACTCCAAAGGATTGCAGAGATTGCTAATGTATCTGATCCATGAATAGGGGTTGGGTAATTGTTAGATTTTTGGGTAATAATGTACTTATAGTAGTGGTGAGCCACTCTCCCTCTTTTACTATAAAGGCTTGTAAAGGACAATATAATGCTCTGAAACGAGAGTTTTAGACTACTAAGCTATATCTCTATTCAAGGTGTTTAAAACGTGGGTTAAATATGAGGAGTGGTCCATCCCTTAATCTATTCCTTCCTAAAAGGTCAGGATTAGCGGGGTGTTAAAATACTGTAATTTGGTAATTAAGTTGAAGATCGTGCATTGCAAACGGGACACTCAACACTTTTAGGAATGGCTGCTAGTAATGTTTTTCTCCTTCTGGTATATTTTGATATATCTAAATGCTAGCCCTGACTGGCGTTATTCTCTCTATGTCACTCTAGCACCCTAAGTATAGCTTATACCATTAATAGTGGTCCCCACTAGAACAACCCTTTATTTTTGGAGTTGTTATTGGCCTGGTTTGGCTTTCACAATTTTTTCTAAAGAATTTGCTATGATATATCTGATCCATGCATAACGTTCTGTTTCTCCAATAAATTATACCTCCTAAAAGAATCGGTTATTCTGGATAAGTTCCCCAACGACCCAAAGCCGTATTCGATGAAAGTCGTATGTACGGCTTGGAGAGAGATCTTTCAAATCTTTCGAGACCTAGGAATATATTGAAACTTTAGCATGGGCTCATGAACAGACATCTTTGGCCCCGATTTTTTTGCCCTATCACTAGTTGTTACTCCCGGTCCGAAGCACCCCTTCCTTGTACTGAAGGTGAGAGAAGGGGTTCCGAAGCTTTCCAAGCCATGGTTAGTACTAGAAACACCCAAGCTCTTCCTTCTGTACTGATTAAGGAACAAGTTCCTATCAATTCCATCGACAAGGGAAAAGGTATGGGGCCACAATCAACTCATTTATCCTTACTTTTATGACATGCAATTGGGAAATATAATAAGTGACCATTAAACCTTCTGAGCGTGAGCGGGCGGGGAGCTCACACAGGTAAGTGAAGGACCCCGTAAGGCCTTTCTTCAGTGTGTCCCACACACGGCCACACTAAATGCTGAAGAATCTAATTCTAAACTGGCGTGGCGCTGCTGAATGTTTCTGATCAATAGAACATGAAGAGAAGTCCACCAAAAAGAAAGACCATGACCACAAAGATACGCGTAATGATTCGATCTTTGATCACCCATTTTTTGAAAAGCATTTTTGGGACCATAAAGATACGTGTAGTGATTCGATCTTTTGATTGTTAGGTTCACTCCTAATTTGGGGACCTACCACTATCTAATTAATGAAATGAAGGAAAAAGATTTTGTTGATGGCTTCAAGGATGGAGGGTGGATGGCTTCAACAAAGGTGGTTGATAAAGAAAATTGAAAAAGAGAGTGTCATTCGTTCACCTGTCTTATTTGGATGTTTCTAAGCTAGCTTTATTATAAATAGAAGAAGAAAGACACACCAAAATGAGAGCAAAAATAAAAATGTAAGTGAAGATGTAAGGGTGATCGGCACCAGGTGCGAACTGCACCGAGAGAGAGAATAGAAGAGAGAAAAAGAAGTGATGGTGTTATGTGACACCAAGTGAGAAGTGGTGGTGTTATGTGACACCAGGTGAGAAGTGAGGGTGTTGTGTGCGCCGATGTAATATATTTCTATCTATTGAATGAAATTGTGTGTTCGTGGATATAGGCCAAAGTTAAGGCTGAACCACGTTAAATATTGTGTGTTTTATGTGTATTGTGGGTGTTGTTGTGTGTGTGGGTAAAAGCTGGGTGCTGACGATCCTGGGCAGGATGAATTCCTAAGTATGAGTTGAGAATTAATTCATAACAAGTGGTATCAGAGCTTGGTTGTGGAGTTGTAGGGACAGTGGTGTGAGTTTGAAAAAAAAACAAAGAGGTGAAAATGAAGCAGATGAAGTGGTGCACGAAGACGGAACGGTGATGCGCGGGTAGCGGGAACTGGCCGATGGCGTGCGGGTAGCGGGAGAAGGCCGGTGGCGCACGGGCAGCGGGAGTTGGTCGGTGGCGTGCTATGATCTTGACTTGGCATAGATGATGAAGTTAAAGAAGCTGATGCCGAAGATGAAGATGTTGATGAGGATCCGGTTGACACATGAAGGCATGGCGCACAATGTCGTGGTGGAAAGCGTGTAGTTGTGGTGGCTCGCTTGTGGTTCGCAGACGCAGGATCTATCAAGAGGAAGAAGGAGCATAATTGAAGAAGGATAAAGAAAAGGAAGTGGCAGACCTAGATGGGAAGTTGGTGATTGCAAAGGTAGCAAATTGAATAAGTGAAGAGTGTTGTGTGAGAGAGAAAATAAAATATTAAAGAAATAGAAGAAGTGGGAGACAAAGAAAAGAGAGGTGTTGAAAAAGGAAAGAGGAATAATAGATCTTGAAAGAAAACAAATATATATATATATATATATATTGAATGGGTGGAAAGAAAATGGAGGAAAAATAAAAAGATAAAGGATGGTGTTGGTAAAGCTTGATTATGGTGGAGCTGTGTGGATAACCAAATTGGTAGTAAGGTGGAGATTGTTAGGTTCACTCCCAATTTGGGGACCTAGCACTATCTAATTAATGAAATGAAGGAAAAAAAAGTTTGTTGATGGCTTCAAGGATGGAGGCTGGATGGCTTCAACAAAGGTGGTTGATGAAGAAAATTGAAAAAGAGAGTGTCATTTGTCAAGTTTGGCAGCCAGAAATTAGGTGGTCTCATTTGGATGTTTCTAAGCTAGCTCTACTATAAATAGAGGTATTGAAGGTGAAGAAAGACACACCAAGATGAGAGCAAAAATAGAGATGTGAGTGAAGATGTAAGGATGATTGGCACCGAGAGAGATAAGAGAAGAGAAGAGAGAAAAAGAAGTGATGGTGTTGTGTGACACCAAGTGAGAAGTTATGGTACTATGTGACACCAAGTGAGAAGTGAGGGTGTTGTGTGCACCGATGTAATACATTTCTATCTATTGAATGAAATTGTGTGTTTGTGGACGTAGGCCAAAGTTGGAGCCGAACCATATTAAATATTGTGTGTTGTGGGTGTTATTGTGTGTGTGGGTAAAAGCTGGGTACTGACGATCCTGAGCGGGAATAATTCCTAAGTGTGAGTTGGGAATTAATTCATAACATTGATCACCTCATTTTTGGAAAAGAATTTTTGGGACGCTAGATACAATCCAAGCCTAGTTAGTTGTTTTCGCCCGCTTAAATCAGTGAATTGCATGATCATTAGTGAAGATGGTATGATTCCTGGATTCATATTGTGGGTGATTCATACTGGGAACCAGATTTTTATTCGAGGAAAAAATAATTGAATAAAAATATGTACAAAAAAATAATACTAGCTAGGAATTCAAAAGCAGATTCCTAGCTTGGTTTTTTTCTTCAAGTAGGGACTGGAAAAGAAGGAAAAAACATCATATGAAAGATTCTTTTTTGTTAGTCAATAATGGTGGTTTCGATTTCTCAAAGAGTAAAGAATTATAAGTTCGATATGAAAATTGAACCACGGAGGTCAAATGAAATTTTCAATACCAAGACTTCTACCATCAGTTGTATACAAAATTCAGAACAATCTTTATATCGAAAACCAGTCTGCTGTATTCAGACATTGAACTTCTGCATCAATATCGAAAAACAGGAGTTGGCCACCCAACGATTAATCTAGACCATGGTTCTAAGGATTCAGTTTTGCACCATAGTACAGTTATGTGTCGATACCATTATATAGCATCGGTACTCACACTTTAAGACCAATATCGTCCAAGTCCTAACCTTATTGCTTTTAAAATGTGTCGATACCATTATGTAGCATCAGTACTCGCACTTTAAGACCAATATCGTCCAAGTCCTAACCTTATTGCGACTGAAAGCGACACTGCGAATGCAAACCATGATGGACATATATAGCGCAAACATGCATTATGGCATTAGAAATGTATGTGTGACTAGTGCGGAGAAAGCGATGCTGCAGAACTTAAATACTTTAATTTGGTCATTGCAAAGATTTTACAAAACCACCACCAGACCTGTAGCCTGGCAGTATATCCCTCTCCATTCTTCAAAATGAAAGGTAGAAGTTACAAGTTTCCCCAAGAGCACAGGGGGGTTCTTTAGCAGGAAATAAATTTACAAACCCGCAAACTCCGATTAAACATACATAACATGACCTTTTTATAACTAGCTTCATTGTTGGCCCTTCATCACAATTCCTTCCAGAATTCCATCAGTACCAAAATTACCCGAAAACTTATGAGGATCTACTGGACCTGGCAGCATAAAAGAGATGGAGAAGTGGCCCGGTGGACAAAGATTCTGAGATTGCAAATCGAACATTTGGGAATACCTGCAAACTGTTTTTTCACCGGTCGTAGTCACTCCCCTTATCAATATTTTGCCGTCATCTTCAACCTCGCAGCAAAATTCTCCTGCAATCACGAAAGCAATAGTCATAGAGCCTACCAATGGTAGTGAAAACCAGATCGGAAAATATACAGAACTGAATTCCATAACAAAGTGGAGGTCAGAGTCACGACAGAGCGGTTTGAAGAGAGAGCTTGGAAATAGATGAGATGTCTTTCATTCGTAGCAGAAAGGCGTGCACTCACTCATATCTGAAAGAGCACGCTCGGGGTTTGGAGAGGAGGAACTGATGTTATTTCTATAATTCTGATTTGAGCTGTATGCAGTAGTAGTAAACTTTCTGTAATCTTGCCATACAATAAAGTGAACAAAATGGCTGACTCACTCGGGTCTGTGTACAACTAATGTAGTGTCTACTGACTGAGTCGATCAATAACGACACGAATACACATTGAATGCTGAGGTTACGCCTTGAATATCTGGTAAATTTGATATTTTTAGATACTTTTTCAGAACTATTGCTGATACTAAGTAGCAGTTGCAGGGATTCTCGTACATGGTGAATAATCAAATTCAAATTGTAATAAAACCAGATAGTTATACGAGTGAGAAAAATGGCTTATAAATCCAGAGTCGTGGCATAACCATCGAGGTGAAGGCAGGACCTAAAAGATCATAATTTGTAAGTGATTCAAAACAATATAAAAAGAAGTCCGGAACATGAATTACTCTTGACCAAATAGATAATCTAAGCATTATCAACTACCATGAAACGCAATGATGTACTTGGTTTAAAATATTTTATCAGCAGAAAACTTACTTTCATCCCTCTTCACTCCTGGAAGGGACACGCGGAAGAGGTAGGAATCCTCACTTTCCCCTATGTCAATAAGTCCAAGAACCGGTCCAATTTGCCCCATTGCTGCACTCCCTGTGAGCGCAGATCCACTCTTGGTTGCAGATAAAATGTCTTCCCACTCTTCCATGGTTGGTTGAGAAGGAAGAAATATCATACGCGGCTCTTGTTTCTCCACTAGCATGGTGTTTTCTTCAGTTGGCAATGGAGTTATATCATTTTGTGTCGTGGGTAAACCATTACAAGGTAGGCTGCTGATAGGTTCGACAGCATGTATATGTTTCAGACCATGTTGGGGCTCAGGAAAGTCCTTCAAGTGATATGGCATCTCTCCATTAGATTCAAATCCCCAAAGTGCCATGTTGTGCAGCATTGCACCTTCACTATCCAAAAGGAAATCGTCTAGTCCGGTTAGCCTCTTAAATCTTTCGACATCCTCCGGCTTAAGGTAAAAGATTTCTGGGTTGTTGATGAATACAATGTTGTGGATGATTTTGTACCCGTTTTCGAACATTGAATGGGGATGAAGTGCAGGAGGAAACAGATCAGGAAACTGAGGGTAAGTGGAAAAAAAGTAGTCTTGCGTCGGGGTCGGGAGATTCCCTTGAAAGAACTGGTTCAACCAAGGTAGTTTCACTGCTACAGATTGGTTCGCCTTTCTCAGTACGTAATAGTATACCCTCTCTACTTCCAGTGTTTTCATGTGGGAACCGGCAAGTTGCTCAGAAGTATATGGTGGAAGACCCTCTGCAAGTCGTTGCAGAACGGATTTTTGAGGCCCTTCGCCTCTGAGATCAGGCCCAAAGTAGATACCAAAGATAAAATATAGTAGAAAACACTGATCGTCGCTCGGCATCCACCCAGTTGATGCAATGTCTGACATAGGTGTCACATCAAAGAGGGATTCTATGGCCCGAGGTGAACTTTCCATTAAATTTGTTGAGACAGTAGCTCAAAATCTGCAAGAGAAATTAACGCGTCATGTAAGAACGGAATTTCGCTTTTATGGACAATGAACTTACGACTCAACAAAACCACAAATGCAACAGTTTGGCAGAAAGCACAGCAATAACAGATTAAACTGAATGATTCAATCAGGAATATGTGCAACTGTAAAGTGTCTTCGAGCTTGGGAAATCAACAATGTACTAGTAAAAATGGAATGAATATGATGTGAGGCATAACCTAAGTTTCAAAACGAAACAGCTACAAAAAAACAGTTATAATGCAGTTCACCTTGCAATAACAATAGGTACCACAAAATTAGCAACTAATAGGATATGAAATATGTTCTAACCGAGTTTCACGTGTTGGAAAAAGAATTTACCTTGACTGCACAAGAATAAGCCTTTGATTATATCTTCTGAAGTTAATATCTTTTTTGCATGGACTGCATACCATGCCCACTGGAAGGCATGAAAGGCCTTATGCTTTTGAACTTTGAATGTCGACTCTACTGAGCATTTACGGTCTAAATTGCTTTCAGAAGTATAAAAGGAAGATAAAATTTGTGATTCTTAAGAAGCACCATATGCTCAGAGTAATCGCCGTACTCAGCCGTTGACAGTCAGATATGGACAACTTAATAGATATGGACAACTTAATAGATATGCGTGTCTCCACACTCACATATATAGTAAGTTTTGTATATAGGCCCAATATGATTGGTTAGGATTACTATTTGTTTTCTTCATTTTTTCTTCTCCATTTAGCTGCCACACACACAGATATATGTATATGTATACATATTGCATTCATATTTGAAAGGTAGAATTATATCAACTGTTAGTTCAAGAATCTGTCCTGAATAATTGAGTCACTGACAATGAAATCAGTAATCTCAAAGTCAGGAGAATAGAAAACTATAGTTCCAAAGAAGACAATTTTACCCACGACATAAGATTGCTACCCGCATATGAAATTCTATTTCACATTATCTTTCCCAGAAATGGTAATGTTTAGCTGCACTATGATGGGATGAGGATTTAAATTTGTCAAAAGAAACAATAAATGATGTTTAACGATAATGGAAGTTCAGAGGAAACAAGAAAATGATGATAAAAAATAAATAAAGAAAAAATGTTGACAACAAATATCACAAAATAACCAGTAGTCATCTCCAATACATCCACTTTGACACAAGAAATTCACATTGAACCTGTAACAATTGAGTTATAGGACTTTCGTACAAGACTTCGGTAGTCAGAGTACGGAAAAGCCCGAACTAGACCTCCAAGGGGAATGGACAGGTTTTGTATTTAAATTAATTATTCCTAACAGAATTTGAAATTCAATCAAATTCAACTGAATTTTAAATTTTAACTAGAAGTTTAGCATTTAACAATATGCCTTGTGTAGAATATAAAGCATGAAAAATTAACACTAGATTTTTACGTGGAAAAACCCACCAAATAAAATCATAGGCATAGTCAAGGAACTCAACCTATTACTCGAAGAAAGGTTCATAAACCTAGGTCTCAAGTTTCAATCCTCAAATCACCTAGTTACATTTGACCAAATTATTGCCAAAAGCTATTTCGATTTACTCTTCATTTCGTTCTTGATCTCCATGACTAGTCCTCCAATCTTCACCTAAAGTACTAATTTTGAAAAGTGGTTCACGCTCTAGGATCTGTATGTTCAACACTCCAAAGTCATTCATTAGCCATATGAATGGACGATGGTTGAAAACAAACAAAATACAAGCATTGAATGCCTTTAAATTCTATATGATGCTAAATATCTACTTGCATAGTTTGCAGGAAAACTTATGGTCTTTATATATGAAATTACCTAGGAGATAATGGAAATAGCCTAGAGGGGGTGAATAGGCTTAATGGACTCAATGACAAATGAAAAATTAATTGCGAAAAAGTCGATTTTAATCCAATTCTCTAATAAGATTAATCATGCAAAGATTAATATAAAAGATGACACATGGTATCGATGCACTATGAATCAAAGAATTCATACAGATTCTATGAAATTAGGACTTACAATATCTCTAATTTGTTGTTCTACACTCGACTCTAAAAGTCTTTGATTAACTCGCGCTCCACGAATTCTTGCTCCGATCTCCGTACTCTGACAGCTCCGCTTCTCAACGGAGCAGTTTAGTACGAAACTTCTCGCTCCAGTCTCCATACTCCGACGGCTCTGCTTCTCAACAAATTGATGTACCAACGTTGCACAAGGTGGTGTGATGATTTTTCAGCAAACCGGATTATTCAATCATGCATAAAGATCTCAATGTTGAACCACAATCGAATAAACTCCATAAACTAGAGAGAATATTAATATAGGATAATCAAACAATCTCTTTCTCTCGCTCTCTCTGCAAACGGATGCAAACAGATCTGATCTATGATGAAATCGCAGAGCTCTTACAGAAGCCACACCTCTTCTTTTTAGTTTAACTCACATATATAGAAAAGAGTCTCCAATTAGGGTTTGGAATCCTTTTCCTTCAAGGATTTGTCTTATGACCATAAAGTCCTCAAATATTGGCTAATATACCAATAATACCTTTCAAGCAGGTGCATAAGTGGTTAGGAGTCTATTACGTATCACAACAAGCCTTTCCTAAAAACTGAAGTCGGCACTCCCGAGTTCTCATGAAATTAGGTCGAGTTCTCGACCAAAATCTCGAATTCTCGGTTATGTTCCAATGAAACTTCATTGACGCAACATAGCGTTAGATGGCGTACAAAACCCACTGACTTCAATGCCAGTGTTAGCGCCTTGGCGTAATTGGGCAGGTCGAGTTCTCAACCCTTTATCTCGAGTTCTCTAGAATGTCGAGTTCTATGTAATGTTTATTGACTTCTCGGGAAGCATCAGAAAATGTCATTTTTGTTATTTCTTATGTCAGGCTAACATCTCCAATTCCCACAAGCATAATAAAACCAGTAAATATGAGAATAGAGTGAAATATAACAATTATTTGTACTCTTAGCCATGCTCAACATTCCAAAAAAATTATTTTATATTTTTTTTTTGTTTTTGTCATAATGTATACATGAACAATTCAAATCATAATAATAAAATATAATGCATGCATAATAATAAGAATAAAAAATAATGCATGTTAATGTATCAATTCTAGGAGAAAAATAATTCAAGATGTTCCTAGAATAATACATATGAAGAAATCTATCCTAAAGAAAGCATGCCAACAGATTTCCTAAGACTTACATGGTTTTGAAAATCTAATGGTTTTGTATAGATGTCTGCCAACTGAGAATTTGTGGATATTTCATCAAGTTTATTGCAAGATAATATAGAATTGGGAACAATGCAATAACAATTATCAGATGTACGCATACCTTCCATAACGCAATTTCCAGAACAATCAATAATAGAGCATTTATCGGAAGTAAAATTGACATTATGGTAATTATCGCATATCTGACTAATATTAAGCAAATTAGCCTTTAGGCCCTTAACATAAAGAACATCTTCTATCTAGGTATACCAGAAGCAACAATGGTACCCTTTCCTAAAAATTTAGACTTTTACTCGTTAGCAAATGTAACGGTTCCACCATTACTATCCTTGAATAAACCAAACAATGACTTATCTCCAGTCATGTGCTTAGAACATCCACTATCTAAACACCGGAATCTAGAGTCACGTGCTCTAAGTGCAGTGTGGACAACACAACAATGTAGCTCACCTTTTTTAACCAATGCCTGTTTAATTTTTGGAACTCTACTTGCCAGCTTTGACAAATTCTTTACCTCTTCACTCAAGACCCGAATTTGATCTTCAATATTGGGTCCTTTTTTAGTTATAAGTTTCCTCTTTGATTTCAAAGTCTTTCCTCTTAACTTTGAACACAAGGGTTGAATGTGACCTTTCACTCCACATTGATGACATATAGAAATAAACCTTTGAAAATCATTATTTGAACCCTTATGATAATTTGAGTTAAAAGAAGGCTTACTCTCAACCGGTTTTCTGACATAAGACTGAGCATTAGGATTTCTATCAGAATTACCTTGAGAAAAATTAGATGCTACTTGGAAAGCCTTAACAAAGGTTATTTTGGGAACGACATTCGAATTATGAGTTACCCCACTGAACACTAACCCCTTTGTATTTCCTACGGATTTTCCCATACTCAATATGTGATCAAGCTTAAGAGTTCCATTAAATCATTTATGAATAGTTGAGTTAGGATCTTTCAAATCTTTTTCCAAATCCTCAATCCTTGTAGTTTTCTCAATTAACTCAAATCTTGGGGTGGTTAATTCCTTATTGAGAACTTCTACACTTTTCAAAGCTTGATTCCTTTCTTGTTCAGACTCTACCAATTTCTCAGACACTTGAGCTTTTTGGGTCTGCAGTAGATTAAAGGTTAGGGAAGTATTGGTTAATTCGTCTCTTAGGGACTATCTTTCTTCGTTACCATTCTGAAGTTAAAACCATTAATTTCTGGTGAACTTTGCTAAGTTGTGTGGACATTTCGAATTATTTATTGTAAGCAGTTTGAAGTGAGTCCTTACAATCTTCATCATTTTCAGTATCTTCATCCCCAGACATAGCACTTCTTGTAGCAACTTTTTCAACCTTATCAATATGAGATGTAAACACGGTGAAGTTCTCAGTCCCATCTGCTGACTCAGACTCAGTAGAATCACTAGCTACTCCATCATCCCAAATGACACCTAGACATTTTATCCTTTTTAAAGTGTTTGCATACTCCGCAGCCATGTGACTAAACCCTTTACACTCGAAACATTGATGTTTTTTTTAGGGTCAAACTTGTCATTCTGAGATTGGGCGTTATTTTTATTTTTAACATCATTTGATGTATCTCTAAATTTTTGTCATTTAGTCAGTCCTTGACAATAAAAAAAATTTAAAAACTTATTAAACTGTTTAAAGAGCATGCCAACATCTTTTGGACTCATCTCACCCTCCCATCAGACTCAATAGGATCCTCTTTAGTGGTCTTAAAAACTATGCCCTTTTCTTTTGTACCGCTAAACTTCATAGGGGGATTTGCACACATCTCAATCTCATAAGATTTTAGGTTCCCATCCATCTCTTCAAGTTTAATTTCTCTAAAGTTCATTATTTCAGAGATGACAGTAGCTTTTGAATGGAAACATTCAAGTAGAGTCCTGAGAATCTTTTACACTTTGGAAATCTCAGGAATAGGCTCACCTAGATAGTAACAACTAGTTATTATATCAGTTAATCTAACCTCAAAGTCAGCATAAACTTCATCATCTTCCATCCTAAGTTGTTCAAACTATGAATATTGTTTCGATTGGTTAACTATTGAAGTCCCTTCATAAGTAACTTGGAGAATATCCCAAGCTTCTTTGGTAATTTCGAACGCGATAATTCTCATAAACTCACTCGCAGTCACAGCATTAAATAAAGCACACAAAGCTTTGGAGTTCCAATTAGCACTATTTGACTCAACAGTAGTCCACTCGTTTGACGGTTTTAATTTAGATTTATTCGTAGTCTCATCTATCACAGTGGGAGGTGAGTATCCTACCTCTACGGCAAGTCAAGCTCTCTCATCTATAGCTTTCAAGAACGCTCTCATTATAGCTTTCCAATAGGTGTAATTTGAGCCATAAAATTAAGGGGACTTAATCACAGAACCTCCTTCTCGAGGTACCTCCATATCCTAAGTTCAAGATCTAACCCTAGGTCGTTAACCTAAATCGGTGCAACCACGCTCTGATACCAATTGAAATTATCTAGGAGATAATGGAAATAGCCTAGAGGGGTGAATAGGCTTTTAAGGGATTTAATGACAAATTAAAAATTAAAAGTCAATTTTAATCCAATTCTCTAATAAGATTAATCATGCAAATATTAATATAAATGCGGAAAATAAATCAAGAGACGACACATGATATTTTTACGTGAAAAAACCTTGGAAAAACTCCAAGTAAAAAAATCACGGATACAGTCTAGTATCGATGTACTATGAATCAAAGAATTCGTACAGACTATATGAAGTTAAGACTTACAATAACTTTGATTTGTCGTTCTACACTCGATGTCTGAAAGTCTTGATTCACTCGCGGTCTACGAAGCTCTCGCTCCGATCTCCGTACTTTGGCTCAACTTCTCAATGGATCAGTTTACCACGAAGCTTCTCGCTCCGATCTTCGTACTCCGACGGCTCCGCTTCTCAACAGATCGATGCAACCATGTTGCACACGGATTATTCAATCATGCATAAAGATCTCAAACGTTGAAACATAATCGAATAACCTCTATAAACTAGAGAGAACCTTGATATAGGATGATCAAGTAATCTCTTTTGCTCACTCTCTCTGCAAACGGATCTGATCTATGATGAAATCGCAAAGTTCTCACAAAAGTCACACCTCTTCTCTTTAGTTTAACTCATATATATAGAGAAGAGTCTTCAATTAGGGTTTGGAATCCTTTTTCTTCAAAGATTTGTCTTCTGACCATAAAGTCCTCAAATATTGGCCAATATACCAATAATACCTTTTAAGAACGTGCAAAATTGGTTAGGAGTCTATTACGTATCACAACAAACCCTTCCTAAAAACTGAAGTCGGCAATCCCGAATTCTCGTGAAATTAGGTCGAGTTCTCGAGAATTGCACTTTGTTGAGTTCTCGACTAAAATCTCGAATTCTCGATTATGTTCCAATGAAACTCCATTGGCGCAACATGGCGTTGGATGGCGTACAAAAACCACTGATTTAAACGCCAGTGTCAGCGCCTTGGCGCAATTGGGCAGGTCGAGTTCTCGGTAATGTTTATCGAGTTCTCGGGAAGCTTCATAAAATGTCATTTTTGTTATTTCTTCGCATTGCCGCTTCCAATCCTACTCATCTTCACTTCTCTTGTATCCTTGACCACTTTAAACTTGAAACATAAACTCTCAACATGGTTTTTTATCAAAACATGCCATTAATAAACAAATGTTCTTACAATATAGAACTTAAGACTGGGAAGTTTTACGGTTTAAGCGTTAGCTTTCCGGAGATCTTTTGGTCAATTGAATTCCCCTATCCTAATTGAATTCCGATTTTTGTTCCTAAAACAGCTTTATACACTTATAACAATCTAAAATAAAATTAGATCATGCAAGTAAAAAAAACCTACAATGTTATTCATATGAAAAAACGTGAAATGAACATTGATTTGGCCAGTTCAAAATTTAAATAGTTGCAATTACTTTTTATTTATATCGGTGAATGAGTCACTGTTTTCCCTAATGAGAAAACACAAGTTAATTAACTTTAAGACGACGACGCGACAACAACAATAGGAAATTGTTTCAAACATGCAAGTAGTGCTTTGTCAAATTTAAAAATACAGACTATACAGTCAATAATTTGAAAATTAAATGTACTGGAAACTTGGTCTTCAATCAGAGATGGTCAATTTGGAAAGATATCAATTCGATACTTACAAGAAAAAAGAAAAAAAAAAGGCAGGGGAAAAGAATTGAAAAAAATGAGTCATCTAGCAAACACAGATTAAAACCATATTGCAGTTTTGGCTAGTAAATTATTTGCAGATACATGCATAAAATAGATGAAATAAATTTAGACAATCTATTAAAAATTAACATAATATCAGCAACATTTGGTTGTGACAACATGATATTGCAGATACAGAACTGGATCAGCATATCAAAGTAGAAATTTTCTCATTAAAATCATATATTAATTTGATGCATATAAATTCATGAGAAATCTATATAAGGACAAAGAACCCATTTTTCATAAACCCAATAGAATTGTATCAAATGTTAGTAAAAATACAAACAATCAAACAAAAATAGCATAAGATTTCATTCAACACAACAAATCTTGAGATGAACAACACAGAAATTAGAAGAACCAATTGATGGGTTCAAGAATTATGCAATGCATGTCAAAATTATGGTTCGTTCAGAGAGGATGAAAAATATAGCCAATTTGTAATGTGTAATCAATTGTAGAGACAGAAAGTTGCAATTTAGAGAGAGGGCGAGGATAAGTAGAGGAGCTCACCAGTGAAAGAAGACTTGTTGAGAATTTAATTTGTTGCAGAAACAAAAGATGGGGTTTTGGTGTTTTTGTATTATGAATAAGAATTGAGACCATGAGAGTTCAGAACTCAGTGTGTGTGTGTGTGTGTGTGTGTGTGTGTGTGTGTGTGTGTGTGTGTGTGTGTGTGTGTGAGAGAGAGAGAGAGAGAGAGAGAGAGAGAGAGAGAGAGAGAGGACATAGTAGTCAAGTGACAAGTCAAAGTCACCATGCAATGTTGTAGTGGCAATTTAGAATCTTTTATTGAAATTAGAGGACGCGCTACGCGTGGTCATGTTGTTTTCTACTTCTTTTCCTATTAATTCTGTGAATATATAATTCCACACACGCATATAGATATAGTTATAAGCCCACCTAGAAATTTTATTTTCTAAATTACCCATTTTTTGATTTTTAACACAAAAAAATTACATTTTTGATAAAAGTTAAATTGTCCACAATATAAAAGAAAAAATAGAATGAGAAAATTTGGCATAGCATTTTCATTGATGGTGAGTGTATATATATACAGTTTTCCTAATCTATAGAATCCCTTAATTTAGGGAACTTTACAAATCAAATCAATTCAAATTCAAATTCAAATTATATTCTAAAGTAGGAGACTAATCTAAATAATTACAAATTCTTTATTCAAATTCAAATTCAAATTATATTCTAAACTAGGAGACTAATCTAAATAATTACAGATTATTTATTTTCTTCTATATGCCCCCGCAAGATGGAGCTCCGTGAGGAGATTCCAATCTTGGCTTTGAGATTGAGATGGCGCTATCGTGGAAGAGGCTTGGTAAGAGCATCCGCTAATTGATTCTCGGAGGAAACGTGGGCAACACGGAGAGCACCATTCTGTACTTGGTCACGAATGAAGTGATAATTCAGAGCAACATGTTTCATGCGAGAGTGAAATACCGAATTGGAGCAAAGATGAGTTGCTTCAACATTATCACAATAGAGCACTAACATTTGAGGTACACTAACACCAAGTTCAATAAGAAGAGAGCATACCCAACTTAACTCGGCAGCAGTGGCTGCTACAGAACGATACTCTGCCTCAGTGGATGAATAAGCTACTGTCCACTGCTTCTTCGAGCTCCAGGAGATAGGATTGCGTCCAAGATACACAATGTAAACACT
The DNA here is from genome assembly GCA_963922005.1 of Cornus suecica. Classification (NCBI taxonomy): domain Eukaryota; kingdom Viridiplantae; phylum Streptophyta; class Magnoliopsida; order Cornales; family Cornaceae; genus Cornus; species Cornus suecica. The sequence continues at coordinate 20,344,858 of OY998247.1, read as the reverse complement.
GGTGGAAGTATAGTCATCCTTGTTCCCGGCCCAATCCGCGTCAGAGAAAGCATGAAGGGACAAAGGAGATTGGTGATGGAGAACTGGACCATGATCTAAAGTTCCACACAGATAATGTAGTAGTCGTTTAACGGCATTCCAATATTCATTGGTAGGGCGGTGCATGAATTGTGAAAGCTTGCTCACCGCGAAGGCAATGTCAGGCCTTGTAAGTGAGAGATATTGGAGGCTTCCAACGATTGACTTGTACTTAGATGGATCAGATAGTGTTGTACTTGTAAGAAGATCAAGTGTTGGAGTAGTGGCAAGTGGAGTGCTAATTGGTTTGGCATCTATCATGCGAGTCCGTGCAAGAATATCATGAATATACCGTTGTTGAGAAAGAAACAAACCACGCTTATGTGGAAGGACCTCAACACCTAGGAAAAAGGACAGAGAGCCTAGGTCTTTGAGGGAGAACCGATGAGCTAGTAGATCAATAAACTTTTGAACAGTGATAGCATTATCACTAGTGATAATAATGTCATCAACATAAACAAGTAGATATACCGTGTTGCCACTAGTGTTGAGGACAAAGAGAGACATGTCCACATGAGAGTTGGTGAAGCCAAAGGTGACAAGAAACTAGCGCAACTCAAGATACCAGGCTTGCGGGGCTTGCTTAAGCCCGTAGATTTCCTTTCAAAGTTTGCAGACATGGTGGGGATGGTCGTTGTCTGTAACATGCCATATTATTTTTCCTATTTTCTGAAATTAAATCCGATTTATTTTCGGTTGTGACGTCACTTGTTCATGACGTCATGGTTATTCTGGATATCTCACGTTTAAATTTTTCGCATTTATGTCTTGATACTATGGGATGACGCGACCATTGACTTGTTGACTACTTCGTGGATTGTCGTTAGCGATTACGAGAATTAACGGTGAGTTTAATGTTTCGAACTGGTGAAACATTGACGTGAGTTCTGGATTCGACAGCACGACTTTGCGATTTCTCTTCGTTGACTGCTGTGGCTATAACGTGACTTGACGTGACGGTAGTATTTCGAACTTAGTGAAACGTTTAAGTCGGCTCTTATTATTGACTCGGTGGATTTGTTTTAACGCTTGATGTTTAGTGCTTCAACTGGGTGATGATACGATTTGTATATCTGACGTTAAATGTTTTGAATCAGTTGTTCGAGTCCGATAGTTAGTGTTTCGGACTTGATGAAACATTGACGTGAGTCTTTCTTATCGATTATATGATTTCGTTGTGACGATTCATGGCTAGTGCTTTGACTGGGTGGCGACACGCTTAGTATGTCCGACATCCGAGGCTTTGACTCAGTCTTTCGAGTTAGGTATTTAGTGTTGTAAGGGTCCGATGTTTTTATTTTCCCTTGTAATAGGATTAGTACGCACCTGATTTGATTGACGTACTCTATAATTGTACATACGTGTTTTATCTCTTTGATGTGCTTATTTCTTTGTGTTTGTATGTAGGTACCCCTATGTGTTGTTTGATTTGTGTGCTTAGGAGTATTTACGTTAGTTAGTTTATTTATATCAGATTCTTTATGCGCTTTATTGTTTGTGATTATTCGGGGGGGGGGATGGGGTCTTGTACGTACCCGGCGTTCCGGTGGTTGAGTTTTGTACCCCGGATTATTTATCCTCGTTGATATTAGTTATTGGGCGACTCGTAGATTTTCCGAGTACGCGTATCATCGTTTAGGGATTTTCTTATGATTTTCCCTTTATTATTATTTGAGGCTAAATGATTTCTTTTCGCTTTTCGCACTTGAGGCGGCAGGTTCTTTGTTATCATTAACAGGGATTTCCGCTTACTAGTTTAGCGGACCGAGAATTTGGGTTGATGAACTGCGACCAATCTTTTGTCGAAGTCAAGTTCGGGATTGTTCTGCGTTCTGGCGGTTATGTTTCGTACCCGGAGTGTTTATTTCGATTTATATTATTTATTAACTATTCGTAGAGTTTACGAGTTCGCATGATTTATTTTAGTTTATATCCGACTATATAGCCGAATTATTTATTCCGGACTTTATTAGTTATTCGGAGTACCGTGGGGTTTTCGGTGATTTAATTGGTGGAAGAGTTTCGTACCCGGAGTACTTGTTTAAACTCGTATTATTATTTGGTGACTCGTGAATTTTATAGATTCACGTGGTATTATTTGGGAGTTTTCGGTATATTTTCGGGGTTTATTGTACACGTATATATTATAATTAAAATTATATATATACGTGTGAGTATTTATTGGGAATATATATATATATATATATATATATTTATCTAAAGATAAATATATATATATATATATATATATGGTGAGAAATTTTGGGTTATTATTGACTAGTAATTAAAGTATGCAATAATAATAACCATTTATTGGTTATTAATTGAAATGGGTAATAAAACATGATTGGTGGCTGGATTTATTTGGTTATATAAATATATATATATATATATATATATGGAAGACACATGTGTTGGGATTATACTGTAAATTGGGAAAGCATGAGAGTCACTAGTGCAATTATGGAGAATTGGAGAGTTGGTTTTGCAATTTACATATATATATATATATATATATCTATATGGGTGTATCAAATGGTTGGAGAGAAAGCTTGGGCGTTGACCACCATCTCACGACTTCATCTTCTTCCTCATCTATCGACCAGCAACTATGGGCTTCTACTCTAGTCATCCTCTCGCCAGTGGCGAGGAGAGATAGAGAGAGACAAATCAAGGGAGAGACAGAGAAGTCGCGCCTAGAGGTACGCGACATGGTTGGAGGTTTTGGTCGCCGGACATGGCGACCCATGTGGTGGGTAGCTCGCCGGAGTGATGGCGAGCTGGAGGTCGACGATGGCCAGAGGTGGCGCACCGGTGGTGGCGCAGTTTAGCCGTACATGGTAGTGAACCAGTCCCGAGTTCGACCAACCGAGTTGGGTTGACTTAGTGGCGAGTCGGACTCGGTTTGGGCTGATTTTCGGAGGATAGCTCGGCCTCAGTACCGTGTACGTTATATCCGAATTTGGTGCGAGACCGTTGAGCGGTTTGCCGGGAATTTTAGATTTTTGGTATGATTTTAAATTTCATTTTTTTGTAGATTTGTTCAAATTTAATTATCGATCGCTAATGGGTTTCAACTATATTGAATAGGACAGTAAGGCGGTCGTTTTGACATATTCAAAATATTTTTCGGACGACTTTGGGCGGCAAGCACTATTCACGGCCGGTACTGTTCATGGCCGGACTGTTTGTAAGCGAGTAAATTACGTGGGAATTTATATATATATTCTTTATATATATTCATATCTGACACTCACTAATAGTGCATAGAAAATGTTAATAAATCCTCGTTGCATGTTTTTGGGTAAATAAATACATTTAAATTAAATTCCTAGTGATAGATTGAAATCTAGGAATTTTATAAAATTTATAAAATACCCATAGTTGGATTAGATGATTGGTGGAAATAGAAATACTTCGGAGAAATTAAATAGATTATTTCCCCTGAGAAATTAAATAGATTTTATTTCTCGGAGAAGTTAAAATAATTATAAACCTATTTAAATTAAATTGATATAGGCGGTTTAGCACCCCCTTGAGCTTGAAATAGGTTTATAGAAATGGTATATGGAAGTAAATCCGATTAATAAGTTTTCCCCTGTTGTAGATATTTGATTTAAATTAAAAATATGTTAGGGGGATTCACGAGAATGAAGGACGTTATAACTTAGACTTGATTTTAGTTCCCTTGTTGATTTTTTCGTAAATTATAAAGAAATTAAATTTTGAATTTAATTGTCTAATTTTCCCTGAGGCGGATTAATTTGAAAACAATTATTGGGAATTAAATTAAAAGCATGCTGGCATATAAAAATCTATAAAGATGGGGTAATTGAGAACCCGAGTATTTTTGTGATAAATGGAATTTAATTACTGTGGGATTTAAATTGTGAATCATGCTTGGTATGAGATTGCTTGGCTTTTATGCCATTTTATTGAGCATATTAAATTCATATGGAAACATTATGCATTCATACAGCACCATGGTATATATATTATTTCGGTGCATGTTGCATGCCTCATTTATATCACGTGTATGTCTTGATCATTTGGAATGTCGCAACAACTGGCCAGGGGGTGGTCTAGCACCCAGGGAGCTAGTAACTCTCAATTATCTAGACATTTGGGGGTGAGGGCTTGGGCCTTACTTGCCGGTTTCCGGGCGGACGTGGTATCCGCACTCTATTTGGCGATGCCCACCCTTCCTGTTGTGGGTTTGTTGCCCCAGCAGTGAACGGTTTGGGATTCCTAGATATTTGTTTCATCCTCTAGTGGTTAGGGTTGCATTGGAGTTGCATTTGCATGGTCATGAGCATTGGCATTGCATGGATATTGCTGTTGAGATTCTCTGTTTTTATTGCTTATTAATATTGAGCAGTTTATATCTGAATTTTAATTATAGATTTATATTATTCTCTTGGGCGCTAGGGCGCGGTGCTTGTGATTGATATCTTAACTGTGGTTAAATTATAATGAAAGTTATGAATTTCCTAGTGTAAAGGAAACCGTGAAAACTTAAAGTTAAAAAGTGACCTTGGGGCGTAAGGATTCCCCGTATGTTAGGCTCTAGTTGAGCTGGGTTGCAGTATATTGTAATATTGGCCACATAGGCCTTTGTAATTGGCGATTAGTATCATCACAGGATGATTGCTAGACCTCTCCGATAGTGTGGAGTATTCTTGTTCCCTTAGCTTTTGAAATCTTGAGCTTATCGCTCATTCTCTCACTTTGACAGTATATGAGTTATAGACGGTTCTTTGCCGTGTGTATTAAAAATCTCCTTTCGTAAGTGCTCTTGTGAAGTTAGTGAACTCAGGGCATGGTTTGTCCCGTCCTTGAAACCTTGGTTATGATTGAGTCTTTAAAGTCAAATATTCAAAGTTTTGAGAACTTAAAACTTGGGGATTTTATAAAATGTGTTCTTTGTTTATTCCGAGAGTTGTTAACTATTTCTGGAAAGACAAAAGCTTAAATACCTGTTTTATAAAATATGTTTTGAATTCTCAGTACCGGGAGTATCGGTAGAAATCTGTTTTTGAAAAGAAATTTCATAAAAATTCCATTTAAAATTATTTTGTAAAATTGGTGAATTAGGACACGGTTTGTCCTTGTTCTAGAAATCTTGATGTTATTTCCGAGGTGTCAGTATTGTTAGAGGTTGATAAATTCAGGTTTCTCTTAGCTCGTTGTCTGGAGTTCTTTCTTGTGCCTGGTTTTGTTTGGGCTTTCTTTTAGAATTATTTTTATAAAATTTAATTAAATGTTAAAGGTCTTCGGACCAGATTTAAAAGAAGTTTAAAAGTGATTTGTAAATGGTTATCGGTCTAAACTCTAGTAGTTCTTCTTGTCCATATAGTTATTCCTTGGGCTTGAGCCCGGACTGGTGATGTTGACTTACACACACCTAGTGTGATTCCTGTTGTTTCGGTTGGGTTCGGAGACGTTGGAACCAAATGAGGTTTGACCGGGTCCTAACTTTTTCTTAAAACCGGTTGAATCCTTCGGGGTTCAATATTTTTCTCTAAAACCCCGAGGACCGTGACATCTGTTTGGGACCAAACGACTCCACTACCCCATTCTAGTGCCTAGATAGGCAGTGTGAGTTAGAGATAGTTCGGTTGGTTACCGAATCCGGTGTGGTGATAATACCATCTCTTTTTATGTTTCTTCGAGTGAACGGGTTGGTTCATTGGTTGTTATACATAGAAGAATGGTTATTCCCTTTCGATAGTCCTAAGGAGTGACCTATTTACCTCCTAGGAACCTTGAGTAGCGTGCTAGGTGCACGGTATGGTGGATAGCTAGTCTTGTTGTATCTCTAGATGAGAGCGGAGTTCAGATTGTTTGTCTATAAGCCTAGGCGATAGTCTATAGACTTAGTTACGTACAGGACGTTATATATATATGTACGTAGATATATGTGTTGTTTATGTTTTCGTTGATATGTAGTTCTTATGAGTATCCGTAGTGGATTTGACATTATTTTGGGGTCTCTGTTTGGCGTGGGTGCCACATGAGACAATTGACCGACCTAGGATAGATGCATGCACACGGGATGGTTAGCATTTTCTAGACGGCTATGAGTGTGATGTTTTGATATTATGGTGAGCCCCCGAGGTTGTGCTCACCCCCACACAGGTTGCAGGTTTGCAGGTGGATGCAACACAGCTTATGCTCGGTAGCGACGATACGGGTGATTTGGGACGGTAGTTTCATTCCTCTTTCCGTAGTCATACTCGTATATTTTTTCATTCTCTTGGGAGCCAGGTTGTTGGCAGATCCCCTTGTGTTGTATCTTCATTCTGTGTATTTATTATTTTCGGGGTGCCTTTGTATCATTTCGGCACAACCACTGAGTTTTATGTATTATTATTTGAGCTTGGTGGCTCGGTCGGTAATTGTTGTTTTGGGGTGCTTTTATACCTTTTCGGCATCGCCATGTGGTTTTCTTTATATTTTCATTTTAGCATTTGGGGCTCTATTGATTTTAGAAGGGTTTTGGAGAGGTATTGGTGTTCTTTTCCACTACCTCGGCCCTAGTAGGTTTCTGGAATGTTGGGCTACGTGCCATTGCTTTTATTCTTGTTATTATGGGCAGGTTGTTCTGTTATGTTGAATTTGGGTTGTCCGGATGTTCCAATTACAAACGGAACTCTGCCGGATTTTCGTTAGAATTCTTTACTGAGTTTCTATCACTCAGGTGACATGGAATACTTCATTTTCATCCCTATTCCATGTATTTCAGTGTTATCGTTGATTTTGGTTGTCATTTTCAGTAACGTCATACCTCGGGATTCGTTGATTCTCCGGACAAGAGTCTCAGGAATAACGAGGCATGACACTGTCAATGAACCCCTGTGGTTGTGCCATATAGACCTCATCAGATAAGTTTCCTTGAAGAAAAACGTCATTAACATCAAATTGGTGCAAAGACCATCCACGACTAACCACGAGACTAAGAAATAGACGGACAATGGTGGGTTTAACCACCGGGCTGAAAGTGTCATGGTAGTCCACCCCTGGGAGTTGATGGAAACCTTTAGCAACCAGACGAGCTTTATGTTGGGAAATGGAGTTTTTCTCATAATTTGCGGAACTTAAAATCAATATGTATGTCTACATAATTAGAGTGTAGGATTACTTACTAACAAAACTTGAGTAAGTCTCACAACAATCCACGAAAGAGTATGTTCACTCTTATAGAAGATCTCACTAGCCTCCTTGAATTATCCACCGAAATCACCTTGGAAGTGATTTATGTTCTTGCCTTAGGAATCACACATATTCTTATATGATGAACACTTGAAGCTTATGGTTTGTGGGAACCAAAAGAGAGGAAGACAACTTAGCTAAGTGGAGAGAATTTTATTTCATTCTTGTTGTTTTTCTCTTCTTTTTTGGTCTTTCACTAATCTTGCCAATTTATAGGCATACAACATATACATATATATTCATATATATATATATATACAAAGATATTATTTTGCAAAAGCAAAATAATAATGCTTTACTTTAATCATACATAACTTATTCCACCACTAGTGGAATAATTAGTATTCTTCCACTAATAATATTATTCATAACATTATTAGTAATTAGAAATAATAATTCTTCTTATTTCCACATGAAATGTCTATCCAATCCTCTTTGGGCTTCATCATCAAATTTAGGCTATGTGTGAGAACCCATTGGGCTTATTAACCAAATTGGCTACAATGAATTAATAATTAATTCGGTCCATTAAGGCTTGAGCTCAATTCACTTAATTCATTAGTTAACTTTTACTCTACTAAAAAAGATTAATTGCACTCCAATTGGAAAATAAGTGCATGTTTGGCACATGGTTTTGGTGCCAAAATTATGACCAACCCATGTTTGGTTGGGTGTGGGTTGGTTTAATAATACCAACCCATGGTCTACCAAATGGGTTATTTTTCACACCATCTAAAGACATGGTTTGTATGGTTTGGTGTGTGTTTTGACATGCTTTTGTATGGTTTGGTGTATATTTTGTGTACTAAATAAAAGTTACCAAATAATAGAATATAATTAATAATTAATAATAAATAAATAAAAATTGAGTAACAAATATTTAAAAATAATAAATAAAGTAAAACCAAATAAATAATAAATAAAAATATTATGAATAAATAATTAATGATAAATTAATTATAATTGAGTAATAAATATTTTAAAATAATAAATTGGTAAAAAAAACATGTCAAAATATTATTATAAATAAATAAAATGTCAAACCATTTCAAGTTACCTAAGGTTGCGTTTGGTAACGGTGCGGTGCGGTGTTAGTTTTTGGTTTTGGTTTGGGTTGGGTTGGATTTGGTTTGGTGTGGTTTTATTTTGATTCCAAATCATGTTTGGTGCAGATGGTTTTGGTGTGAGAAAAAGTAATGTTAAAAAACCAAATCATGTTTGGTAGAGTTGATATGGGTTGAAATTCTGAAACCAAACCATGTTTGGTAACTTGGAATGGTTTCACATTTTATTTATAAATATTAAAATATATTTAATATTAATATTAATATATTAATTTTTAGGAAAGATAATAAAACTATAATATTAAAATATATTAAATTTCAAAAAATATATTTTAATATTAAAATATTAATAATATATTAATATTAATATATTAATTTTTAGGAAAGATAATAAAATTATAATATTAAAATAACTTCCAAAAATATATTTCAATATTAAAATATTAATAATATATTAATATTAATATATTAATTTTTAGGAAAGATAATAAAATTATATTTTAATATATTTTAATATATTAAAATATATTAATATTAATATATTAAATTTTAGGAAAGATAATAAAACTATAATATTAAAATATATTAAATTTCCAAAAATATATTTTAATATTAATATATTTTAATATATTAATATTAAAATATATTTTTGGAAATTTAATATATTTTAATATTATAGTTTTAATATATTAATATATTAATTTTTAGGAAAGATAATAAAACTATAATATTAAAATAATTTTCAAAAATATTTTTTAATATTAATATATTATAATATATTAATATATTATAATATTTTAATATATATTAATATTAATATATTAATATATTAATTTTTAGGAAAAATAATAAAACTATAATATTAAAATATATTAAATTTTCAAAAATATATTTTAATATTAATATATTTCCATATATATTTTAATATTAATATAATTTCAAAAAAATATTTTTATATTAATATAAATATATTAATATTGTGCAACTATTTGGTTTTGGTTTTGGGTGAGATGGTGCAACCATTTGGTTTTGGTTTGGGCTGCTACAGTACAGCACCACCAAAAACCATCTCAGTAGATGGTTCCAAAATCATGGGTTGGTACCATCATTTGGTACCATTGGTTTTGTACTGTTGAACCAACACCAATCCTAACAAACATGGGTTGGTACCACCATTTCGTACCAAAACCAAAAAACTGGTACCAAGACCAGTTACAAAACAGGGCCTAACATGATTTGGGTTCAGAATTTCAGCCCATACCAACTCTACCAAACATGGTTTGATTTTTCAGCTTTACTTTTTCTCACACCAAAACTATCTGCACCAAACATGGTTTCAGTTCAAAATAAAATCACACCAAACCCAACTAACCCAAACCAAAATAAAAAACCAACACCGAACCGGTTGTCAAACAGACACTAAATAACCACTAAGTCGATGTTGCACTTTAACCCCTTTTTGCCTAATTGGTTATCGGATAGTAAAAGCCATCAATCCGACTACACAATAAGTTTATATATTTTTCCTTTTATGATTATCTTAATTTGATCAAATAAAACATTTTGGTGAAAATATAATATCTTTGTAAGTATATAAAAATGTTTTTACCAAATCACATGAAGATCTTCGATTTTTACTTGTGATCAAATATAATCAATATGAAATATATATACACGTAGCATTGATGCAACTCTTGAGAATATAACCCTCTAACTATTAATTAAATAACTACTCAAAGTGTCGGTCTAAGGATCTCGGAGGCTCCGCCGAGCAAATCAAAGTAATTACCAATTAACACTAGATTTTATACTTCTCTCATGCTTAAGAGTTAAGTGTCATGACATTTGATAGTGAGCAATTGTATACGACGACTCTCATAATATTTCTCAACCTATCAGGATTCGGTTCATGTCTTAATTAATCAAAGAGTCCATCATTTATTACCGGCAATGAACTATTTATGATTGTTATTTATCTCTTATATATGAACCCCATCATATACATATAAATAATACATGCAATCAAGTGGACACTTTTAATACATTATTCGCCATTGTATAAAATATCAATTTCAGAAAATACAAGAAATATTTTATGGAATTTGTTATGTTAGGGCATAAATCCCAACAATACTCCCACTTGCACTCATAGCCAATTCGAATCACATCTAACTCCCATGCTATCCAAAGGCCGATCAAATACTTTAACCAGAAGCACTTTTGTGAATGGATCTGCAAGGTTGTGTTCTGATGCAATCTTGGTTACAACACTTCATCACACCGTACCATATCAGGAATGACATGATACTTTCTTTGAATGTGCTTTGATCCCTTATGAAATCTGGGGTCCTTGGTTTGAGCAATTGCTGCACTATTATCACAGAAAAGTGTAATAGGTCGGCTGACATGCTCTAACACCTCTAAATTAGTGAGAAAGTTTTTCCACCACATAACTTCTTTTATTGCCTCTGAGGCTTCAATGTACTCCGCTTCCATGGTTGAGTCAGCAGTAGATGACTGCTTAACACTTCTCTAACTAATTGCCCCTCAATTCAGTATGAAAACATACCCAAATATGGACTTACGGGCATCAATATCTGATTGGAAATAAGAATCAGTATACCTGACTGGAATTAACTCATTACCTTCATAAATGAGCACATAGTCCTTAGTTCTCCTCAAATACTTAAGGTACATTTTACAGGCATCCAATGGTTTTGTCCAGGATTGGACTGAAACCTACTAACCATTCCCACTGCAAAGTAGATGTCTGGCCTGGTACATAACATGGTGTACATGAGACTCCTAACTGCTAAAGCATATGGTACCTGTCTCATTTGTTCCATTTCCTCATCAGTCTTGTGAGACTGGTCTTTAGAGAGAGATAACCCATATCTAAATGGCAAGAACCCTTTCTTACAGTCCTGCATACCAAACCTAGTTAATACCTTATCAACATAAGTAGCTTGAGATAAGCCAATTCTCCTTTTAGCTCGATCTCGCATAAGCTTGATCCCGAGAATATAACTAGCTTCTCCAAGGTCCTTCATGTCAAATTGATTGGATAACCATCTTTTGACTGATGATAATGCCTTTATATCATTTCCAATGAGTAGGATATCATCGACATAAAGTACTAAAAAAATGATGACTTTACCTTGTATTTTCTTGTACACACAAGGTTCATCCACGTTTTTTTCGAAGCCAAATAGTTTAACTGCCTGATCAAACCGTATGTTCCAACTGCGTGAAGCTTGCTTGAGTCCATAAATGGATCTTTGCAACTTACACACATGATCCTTTAAGCCTTTGACTATAAATCCATCTGGTTGGTTCATATAGATGTCCTCTTCTAGATGGCCATTTAAAAATGTCGTCTTCACATCCATTTGTCATATCTCATAATCAAAATAGGCACTTATGGCTAAAAGAGCTCGAATAGACTTACGCATTACTACTAGTGAGAATGTCTCTTCATAGTCAATACCTTCACGTTGAGTGAAGCCTTTGGCTACCAGCCTAGCTTTGAATGTTTCAACATTCCCTTCTATTCCTCTTTTTATTTTGTAGATCTACTTACAACCAATAGGTTTTATACCACTAGGAAGTTCTACAAGTTCCTAGACTTTGTTAGAATACATAGATTTCAACTCTGATTTCATAGCCTTCTGCCATTGATTTACATCCACATCGGTAATCGCTTCCATGTAGCTTATTGGGTCCGACTCATGTTTGTCAGGGACGACCTCAAAAGTCTCACCTAATAACATATATCGATCTGGTGGAACAATAGTCCTCCCACTACAACGAAGTACCGGTGCTGGAATTTGTGTACTAGATGAAGGTACATCAATAGGGGTTTCCTGAGTCTCATCATTTTCAGTCATTTCAATAGGTGTGTCCACCTGTGGTACATGTGATGTGCTAACCATTTCCTCCAGTACAATATGGTTACTAGGCTTATGGTTCATAATATAATCCTCTTCCAAATAAACAACATGTGTGATAACTATTATTTTCATATATCTGGGATTATAAAATAAACCACCCTTAGTACCTTTTGGGTAGCCTACGAACAAGCAAACCTCTTATCTCGATTCCAATTTACCAGTTTGTTTCTTATGCACATGCGTTGGATATCCCCTAACGTGCATCTGACTTAGGCTAGGCTTGCACCCAGTCCAGAGCTCAAATGGTGTTCCAGAAACAAACTTAGATGGAATGTGATTCAAAATGTACATTGTTGTTTGTAAGGCTAAACCCCAAAATGAAGGAGGTAATGTTGCATAGCTCATCATTGATCTAACCATGTCTAAAAGAATCATGTTTCTCCTCTCTGCCACCCCATTTTGCTGAGGGCAGTCGGGTGCTGATAATTAGCACACTATACCCTCATTTACCATATGATCTTTAAACTCTCTCAAGGAGTATTCACCTCATCAATCAGATCCAAGTGTTTTGATAAGTTTACCTAATTTTCACTCCACCTTAGCTTGAAACTCTTGAAATTTTTTAAAAGCTTCAAACTTGTGTCGTAATAGGTAAATATATCCAAAATGTGAATAATCATCGGTAAAAGTAATAAAATACTCATACCCTCATCTTGCTTGGATAGTCATAGGACCACACAAGTTAGTGTGTACCAATTCTAATGTTCCTTTGGTTCTATAACCTTTTGCCGTAAACGGCTTTCTTGTCATTTTCCCTTCAATACAGGATTCACAAGTTGGTATTGGCTTCTCAGCCTCAATAGGTAATAAACCTTATTTCACCAATCTTTGAATTATATTTTTATTGATATGACCAAGTCTAAGATGTCAAAGATACATTGAATTAGGAGTATCAACTTTTCTTTTAACATTCAATCTTGATGATTCAACATTCATTTCCATATTATGCATTTCATTTGAACTAGGAGTTAAAATATATAAACCATGTACTAATGCACCAGAGGTAATAACATTACCATTTATTTTTATTAAAACACTTTTCCTGAAGGAAAAAACATAGTTTTTGCAAACAAGTGAAGAAACAGAAATGAGGATACGCCTCACTTCTGGTGCATACAGACAATTTTCTAGAATTAAACTCCTTCCATTATTGAATTGCATAAGGACTGCTCTCACTGCTCTAGTTGTAACTTTGGCATTCGATCCCATATGCAAGTATATCTCTCCATCATTGAGGTTTCTGGATTCCTGGAATCCCTACAATGAATTGCAAACATGGTTAGTGGCTCCAGAATCTAAACACCAGGTGTTTAAAGATTCATTCACATAACATGCCTCAATAACGTATATACCTTTGCATTTGTTTTTGCCTTGAGTTAGCTTTCTAGGACATTTAACTTTCCAGTGCCCTGGTTGGCCACAACTGAAACAGTTTCTTTCGCTTTCTACACGCACTACCCTTTTTCCTTTCCTTTTATATTTCAGTTTGTTTGGTTTTGGTGCAAGCACAACCATAGGGCCTCCTTCAACCATCTTCTTTTTCTTGCCCAACCTTTTGGACCTAGAAGAGGATGAGGATCCCTGAGTGAAATTGATAGAACCGCCCTTTGATTTAATAATCCCTTCATATGTTACCAACTCATTTAGAAGTTTGGCGAGTGAATACTCCCGTTTGTTCATTGTATAGTTCACTCTAAAAGAGTTGAACGAGTCTGGTAATGAGACGATTTTCATATCAACTTGAGTCACTGCATCTAATTCAGCTCCAACGATCTCCAGTTTATTTAAGAATCCAATCATTTTTATAACGTGATCTCTAACTGGAGATCCTTGGGCCATCTTAGTAGTCATCAAGCCATACATAGCATTTTAGCACGCATTCTTTCCAATTTTCCCAAACATTTCTTTGAGGTTATTCATGATATTAGCAGAAGTGGTATAATGCATATGTTGACTTTGGAGTATATTTGATAAAGATTCCAAAATGTAGCACTTAGTCACATCATCTGCTTTATTCTAATTCTTAAAGATATCATGAATCTCAATGGGATCTTCGGGTAAAGGTGGGTTGGGTCTTGGAGTAGTAAACACATATTTGTACCCTTTGACTGTGAGTACTATGTCCAACTTTCTTTTCCAGTCTATATAGTTTGGTTCAGTTAATTTCTCATCTTTGAGTATGTTTGCAGGTGGATTGAACAAGTTTGTCATTTTCTGAAAAAAACATATTTTTATATAATTAATACTGGTGAATTTAATTTTCAATCATGAATTTTTATTTTAAGAAATATGGCTCCCTAAACCATGTATCATGATTTAATCGGACAACCAATACATCAATAACTAGTTCTGATGGGAGTCTCATTATTATTATTGGCGGGCATATCCCGTCATTTCATATGACTTCCAATTATGTTTAGTCTTTCCAAAAACATCTAATGTAGACCACTCCGATGGGAGCTAACATTATTTGTTTTTAGATTGAGTGTATAACATTATCAAGTCTCAACATAAATAAATATATTTGTGACTCTTTAAATCATCCGATGGACTTGTTTCTAAAGAACACGTTTATATTTTCTTTCTATGAAACAACCATTCTCTTTGATATTGGTCTCTTTAGATCATCTGATGGGCTTGTTTCTAAAGAACACATCATAATGGTTTTGATAACAAAGGCCATGGGGCAATGTATAAAAATCCCCGCTCCCACTCAATTTTTAAAAAATATTGAGCTAGGGTTTTTATTTTAATACATACATCTCATAATGCATGCAAAACAACTTGATTTTAATTCAATTAAATTTAGAGATCATTGGAATTTTCATGATTTACTAATTCTCTAATTAGAGGCATTTTCAAAAAATAATTTTGAAATAATTTTTCCATTTCCCATAAATGCCCTCTAATTAATTAGTAATCAATTCCAAGTCTTTCTCATAATTTAATTTATATAAATCAAGTTATTATTTAATTCATGGGCCTATGCATGAATAATAAATAATTAAATCCATTCATCCCATACATAGCATGAATAAATTATATAAAGAAGACAAAAAATAAATAAAGTCATGGGTGGAAGCTTTTCACAATATTTCTAATTTCTTCTTTGTTGGTAGGGCACCATCATCATCATCCTTGAGCTTGTGGAACCTCCACCATCATTCTTTTGTGTAAGAAATTATTATAATTCAATTAAAGATATAATAATTGGACATTCCACTATTCATTTCATTTTCTTTTTGAAAAAACAAAACTTTTCTATTCCACTACTTTTGCTCACCAATAAATATTTTATATCAAATCATTTTACTTTCATTTATTAAAAACATAAATATTGGTTTGAGAAAAGTAGAGAGTCATCGAATCCAAAAAATTATTTTCTTAAAACATTTTTAAATCTGAAATTACTTATTGCAAAAGCAATTCCTACAGAAGTCCTTTCTGGAAAAATTCATTTCTAGCATAAGTCCTTCTTGAAGAAGCACTTCTTAGCAGAAGCACTTTACTGCATTTTTTATTTTTGAAAACAAAATAGTAGCCTTTTGGCTACTGTCACCACTTCCTACCACCGGCTCCGGGCTCCGTTTCCGGACCGGTGTGGTAGTCGGTAAATTCCTAACTACCTGTGGTGATGAATAGTGAAAATAAAAAAAATTAAAAATAATTTAATTTTGTCCAATTAAATTCTTTAACCAATTATAAAAAATTCCTCACACTTTCTTTTGTTCTCTTCTAAGCTTTAAATCACCATGGATGGAGAATTACATAACTTTGATCACAAATACATGTGTGATCCAAATTTTATATCAAATGAATATTTAATGTTACTTTATTACATTCATCCAAAAATAAAATTATTACATTCATCCATCAACCTAGAAGTTTCACCCATGGTAATCATCATACATCATCATCCATTCACAAATCAACATATATGCATCCATTCATCAACGTACATAAATTTATGATTTGGCCCATAAATGATATTTTTCATAAAAAAAACATGTTCTCTGATACCATTGTTGGGAAATGGAGTTTTTCTCATAATTTGCGGAACTTACAAAATTTTCCCAAGTCTTGATTCTTATATAGGAACTAGTTTATATGAAAAATCAATATGTATGGCTACATAATTAAAGTGTAGGAGTACTTACTAACAAGACTTGAGTAAGTCTCACAACAATCCACGAAAGAGTATGTTCACTCTTATAGAAGATCTCACTAGCCTCCTTGAACTATCCACCGAAATCACCTTTGAAGTGATTTATGTTCTTGCCTTAGGAATCACACATATTCCCATATGATGAACACTTGAAGCTTATGGTTTGTGGGAACCAAAAGAGAGGAAGACAACTTAGCTAGGTGGAGAGAATTTTATTTCATTCTTGTTGTTTTTATCTTCTTTTTTGGTCTTTCACCAATCTTGTCAATTTATAGACATACAACATATACATATATATATTCATATATACATATACAAATATATTATTTTGTAAAAGCAAAATAATAATGCTTTACTTTAATCATACCTAACTTATTCCACCACTAGTGGAATAATTAGTATTCTTCCACTAATAATATTATTCATAACATTATTAGTAATTAGAAATAATAATTTTTCTTATCTTCACATGAAATGTCTATCCAACCCTCTTTGGGCTTCATCATTAAATTTGAGCTATGTGTGAGAATCCATTGGGCTTATTAACCAAATTGGCTTCAATGAATTAATAATTGGTCCGACCTTAAATTAAGGCTTGAGCTCAATTCACTTAATTCATTAATTAACCTTTATTACACTAAAAAAGATTAATTGCACTCCAATTGAAAAATAAATAGCTATTAAGTCAATGTTGCACTTTAACCCCTCTTTGTCTAATTGATTATTGGATAGTAAAAGCCATCAATCCGACTACACAATAAATGTATATATTTTTTTCTTTTATGATTATCTTCATTTGATCACATAAAATATTTTGGTGAAAATATAATATATTTATAAGTATATAAATTTGTTTTTACCAAACCACACGAAGATCTTCGATTTTTACTTGTGATCAAATATAATCAATATGAAATATATATACACGTAGCATTAAAGCAACTCTTGAGAATATAACCCTCTAACTATTAATTAAATAACTACCCAAAGTGTCGGTCTAAAGATCCCGGAGGCTCCGCCGAGCAAATCAAAGTAATTACCAATTAATACTAGAGTTTGTACTTATCTCATGCTTAAGAGTTAAGTGTTATTACATTTGATAGTGAGCAATTGTATACGACGGCTTTCACAATATTTCTCAACCTATCGGGATTCGGTTCATTTCATAATTAATCAAAGAGTCCATCCTTTATTATCGACAATGAACTATTTATGATTGCTATTTATCTCTTGTATATGAACCCCATCATATACATATAAATAATACATGCAATCAAGTGGACACTTTTAATACATTATTCACCATTGTATAAAATATCAATTTCAAAAAATACAAGAAATATTTTATGGAATTTGCTATGCTAGGACATAAATCCCAACACTTTGTACCTGTCAACAGAACCATCAGGCAGACGTTTAGTACAAAACATCCACTTACACCCAACAAGATTCTGAGTTGATTCCGAGGGAACAAGTTCCCATGTACCATTCCGAGCAAGATCATCATACTCCTCTGACATAGCTTGACTCAATTGAGGATCTTTTAGGGCATGGGTGGTTGTGGTAGGTTCAAGATCCGGTGATGTGGATAGTTGGGCTGTGAGGTTAAGCTTGTGGACGGGTTTATGAATGTTGTTTTTGGCTCTAGTGACAATAACTCGTGGTGTATCTGCTATTTTGGTTGTGGTTGGTTGCTCAGTGGGGGATTGAGTGGGGTTGGTTTAAGGATCACTGGATTGGATAGTGGTGTTGGTTTCTGGTGTGGTCCAGTCGACTGGTAGCAGAATGGGGTCTGGTATCGGTTGACCGATTACAGGAATTTCTGGAGTTGTGTTCGGGGGTTCAAGATCTGTGTGCGGCGAGGTCGTTAAGGGCAGTGTTGTGGATGGCATATCGAGTGACAAGACTAGAGGGGAGGTGATGGGAACACAAAACGCTGGGGGAAGCCAGTCAGAGATAGTGTCAGACTGGGTACGAGGAAGACTACATTGAAGTGACGAGAAGGAGAATATAGTTTCAACAAATTTGACATGACGCGACACATAGAGTTTGGAGGTGGAGGGATCGAGATAACGATATGCACTTTGAGTGTGGGAGTAACCTAGGAAGACACGACTTTGAGTGGGATTCAAGTTTGTGTTGAGAGTATGGTTGAAGCCAAGGATAACAGAGGCAACCAAAGACACGTAGTTTGGAGTAGTTGAGTGTGGAGCCTAGGAATTTTTCATAGGGAGAAGACATGTGGAGTGTGGGGGTGGGCATGCGATTGATAAGGTAGACAGCGGTGGCAAATTCATAATTCCAATATGAGAGAGGAATATACACATGAGAAAGGAGAGACAACCCAGTTTCAACTATGTGACAGTGACGACGCTCAGAATAGCCATTGTGTTCGAGAGTATGTGGAGGGGTGGTAAGGTGAGAAATACCATTTGATACCAGGAATTTATCAAGTGCTTGGTATTCCCCACCATTGTCAGTGTAGAGTGTGATTATGTTTTTATTAAAGAATTTTTCCACAAGAGCCTTGAACCGGAGAAAGACATCATACACATGATATTTGTGTTTGAGAGGGTAGTACTAGATGTATTTAGTGAAGTGATCGATAAAGATAACATAGTATTTAAACGCATTAACCGAATGGACCGGAGATGTCCAAACATCGGAGAACAACACTTCAAGAGGTTGAGATGACACAATAGATGAAGTAACGAAAGGTAGTTAATGACTTTTATTAATCTGACAATCATTACAATTTGTAGATAAAATCATAGGATTCAAGACTTCTAACTTAAAAGTGGACACAATATGCTTAAAGATAGAAATAGATGGGTGACCTAGTCTATGATGCCACTCAGACGAAGTGGTCTTGACACTTGAAAAAGGTGACTAAAGGAGACGACTTGACTGAGGAGACCGGCCACTCGTACACACCATCCTTAGTCCTGCCATGTAAAAGGATTGCCTCCGTACGTAGATCCTTCACATGAAATATAGTGGTTAAGAATTCAACTGAAACATTATTTGATATGCAAAATTGGGAAATGGAAATAAGATTCTTTTGCATTATTTAAGAACATTATTTAAATAAAAGGAACGAGAGGAAGTGGTGAGAGATGTGGAACCAGTGTGAGTAATGGGGATGCCCGTGTTGTCGCCAATCACAATGTCATCAGAGCCGTTATATGGAGTATGTAGAGAGAGATTGCCCAAGTCGGAGGTGACATGGTGAGTTGCTCCACTATCCAGAAGCCAACCCGGAGTGTCGGGGGTGTTGGTGGCGGCAAAGTGGGCTCGAGGTTGCCATGGAGCCTGGGGGCGTGGACCCTATGTAGAGTGTGAGACCGTTGGTGTCATGGCCGTCAATTGGAAGGTAGGACAATGCTTGGCGGTGTGGCCTTGAACACCACAAGCTTGACAGTAGCCGAGGTAAGGTCTAGATGGTGGGCAATCATATCGAAGAGGCATGGACTGTGGCCCGGCGTTGCGAAACTGAGGGCGCCTGTTGTTGGAAGGAGAGGGCGAACACCAATTACCTTAGGATGATTGTGGGCGCTAGTTGTTGTTGCGAGGAATATGGGCAGGATTGGCCATGGCCGGAAGTGGTGTCGATACAACTCGAGAGTGGCGCAATGAAAGTTCCTTGTTGATTAATTTCTGATGGAGTTCTTCGAAGGAGATTAGTGTTTCACGACTATTGACAACATCAACAATCGATTTGTAGTCGTCATCAAGACCATCTAGGATTTTCTCAATTAGGTCCTCGTCGTCAATTGATTTGCCCAAAATAGCAAGTTCACCAGCACGACCTTTGATAAATTGCATATACTCCGATATGGGTTAGGACCCTTTTGTAGCCGTTTGGAGTTGCTCCTTGATTTGCTTGATGTGGCCTCGGGTAGGTTTCG
Source organism: Cornus suecica (assembly GCA_963922005.1). Lineage (NCBI taxonomy): Eukaryota > Viridiplantae > Streptophyta > Magnoliopsida > Cornales > Cornaceae > Cornus > Cornus suecica. Next base: position 20,324,481 of record OY998247.1, on the reverse strand, counting down.
CATATGTGTTGGTAAGGATGGTCCATGCTTGATGTGATGTGGTGGCTCTGGTGATGAGTGGAATGATTGTTGCAGTTAATGAACCGACAAGAGCACTAAAAATTAATTTGTCTTGGCGAATCCATGTCTGATATTCTGGATTTAGAGAGGCGACGTCACTCGGGGAGACTAATCTAAATAATTACAGATTCTTTATTCAAATTCAAATTCAAAATCTATTGTAAACTAGGAGACTAATCTAAATAATTACATATTCTTTATTTCCTTCTATACACATGTAATGTATACATATTTATCGATTATTATATTTTCTTCAATTCTCTGTCTCTCATCTCATATATTTTCTCATATGTAATGTTATAAATTGTTGCCTTTCTTCGGATTGGGCTTTGTTGACTTGAAGCACTATAGATTTGGAATGTTCATATTAGATAAACAATACAAGCTATGATATTACAGTCTAGACTAGATATGTAGCTCCAACAATTGTTTGCATCCTCCAACATTGTATATATATCGTGTTTACAACAAATGTATACATGACATAATGCTTCAAACAAAAAATGAATCCATCCTAAAACATGTCCGAGTCACCAAATCTACCTGAGAATGACATCATTTCAACTGTCATTTAAAACACACGTACATCAACCCATATTGCACCAACTATACTCCTTATTTTGCCCACAGCCCTTATTGGTATCAGTAAGCTCCAGTTTACAAAGCATTGTCCTTAAAACCTCTCATAGCCATTTTCTGTTGAAGTGATTTGCGCTGGAGCTAGTCCGAGCTACCAAATCTACTTGAGAATGACATCATATACATAGAATCCTACTCTAATATTTGCACCAGAATCATTTATCCAAGAAATACACACTAACATAAACATCCATTTCAAAAGTTTATATGCATACCAGGAGAGAAAAACAAGTTGATAAGGTTTATGCCAAATCAATAAGATGCAGGAAACAGAATTAGTACCAACATTACGTAGATTCAACTGAAAATTAAGGTACAAATTTGGAAACAACTATCAATCTCTTTTAAACATATTATCAAAAATCTAGTTCTTCCGCAATTCGAGTAAAAATATTCAATTGCCAAAATGTACAAAGAAATACAAACTTATGCCACGAGAAGTACCTTTTTGCTTATATTGATCTTCTTCTACTTAGTGCTGCTGCATTATATATATAGACAGTTGGTTGGATGTCTTATCTACTTATTGTTACTCACCCAGACATTGATTACGATGACCATTTCATTAATCAGTTTCTGAGAGAGAGAGAGAGAGAGAGAGAGAGAGAGAGAGAGAGAGAGAGAGAGAGAGAGAGAGAGAGAGAGAGAGAGAGAGAAATCCATACATCTCTATATTCATTAAGAAGTTGTACAAAGAGCCTACTTATTAACTAGGCGAAGAGAGTGCAGTAAAGGTAGGTGAGTGCGTTGTCGTAGAAGGTAGGTAAAATTTGTACAAAATACGTAGTATGTGTGTGTTGTAGAAGGTTGGTGGTAGGTGAGTGTTGAAGGTACGAGAGCAGTATAGCTAATATCTAGTCCTATTGCGTTTCTAGATAAATATAGTTAGTGAATACAAATCATATTACATTTCCTACGTTGTCCATCTTCAATGAGTTACATTTGCTCCTCACTTCCCTCCCACAATGTTGTTGCCCTTCACATACATTGCAACACTCTTTTCTCGAGTTGCAAGCTTACTCCAAGATGATTGGGCTGGTGCCTCTACTGATTGTATATGTACTTCGGCCAACTGTTTCTTATTTGGAGATTCTCTTATTTCTTGATGTACAAGGACCAAAGGCTCACAAAACTCTGTCTAGCACTGAAGCTGAATATCGTGTTCTAGCTCATACAATTTAAGAGCTTCCTTGCTTTGGTGACTCGTAAAAAATATGGGGTTACCCATTCTACTGCTATTGTTCTTCGTTGTGACAATCACAGGGCTATTCGAATTGCTCATAAAGATGTATTCGATGAACGCGCTATAGAAATCACATGTCATTTTGTTCAAGATCGTGATCTTTGTGGCACTACGTGGCTTCTCTCAGTCATTTCATCTGATGAGACTACTAACATCTTGACCACATCCAGCAGGACAGTTCGTAATTTGATTTTTACACTCAAGTTCGTATCTATTTCACCACCTTCGGATTTGAAATAGATACGAGTAAAAAGAAAGACAAAATGATGCTACAAAAAGTACATTTTTCGCTTACATTGCTCTTCTTCTCTTTCTTCTCCTAACAATATCCAATTCCCTACAACTTTTAGCCCATTTCTGCAAATCTTCTCTCTTCAACCCCACACCCACCAACACAGCCCCAAAACAAAACCCTAAAACCCAATCTTTAGCCCATCTCTTCCACCCATTTATCAAAACCCCAAACACAAACCCAAACCTCCCCAAAACACATCAGTATCCAAACCTTTCCCCAACATCAACCACAACCCCAAACCACAAACCATGAAAAACCCAATAAACCCCAAACTCTTCTTGCTCTTTCTCCTCCACCCATCAAAACCTCCCCCTCAAAAACCCCAAGCCCCCACCATTTCCACCTCCAAATTCTCTGATGACAAAACCCAATGGCCCTGGTAAGAGATTGAGATTGGAGGCAACAAAATCGACCAATTCGAGCACCATTTTTCTTGATCTTTGTGACCCAGATTGTCTTTTGTTATTTCTTGCACATAGAATTGGTTTTTGGGTGTGGGTTTGATTGGAAAGTGAGAGCAAAGGTGAAGAAAATTGGTTGAAAGCAGAGGAGACATTGAGGGTCTGAGTAGAGATGTTGTGGTTACAGAGAATGCTTCTGAGATGAGAGGATGGGGGTTCAATTGAAGGGTCTTCTGCATTTTGGGCTTCTAGGATGTGGAGAATTTTACCTTTGAATATGGGAAAAAGTGACCGTTGCAATGGTTAATGAGCATTATGAGCTTAGGAGGTATAGTTAATGAAATGGTTAATTTTAGTAAACACCATATATTCAAAAAATATCACTTTGCACCTTCCTATACAGAAAACTCTCATATACTTATCAAGTTATCAGTTTGCCCCCTTTTCTATAATTTTGGACCAAAATATCTCTGTAATTTAATGAAAAATTATTTAAAATTCAAAAAAACATATAAAATTCGAAAAAATATATAAAATTCGTAAAAAATATAAAACAATTCGAAAAAAAATATATAAAATTCAAAACAAATATATAAAATTCGAAAAATATATATAAAATTTAAAAAATATATAAAATTCGAAAAAAACATATAAAATTCGAAAAAATATATAAAAAATTTGGAAAAATATATAAAATTCGAAAAATAAAATAAAATTTAAAAAAACATTTAAAATTAGGAAATAATATATATAAAATTCATAAAAATATATATATAATTCATAAAAATATATAAAATTCATAAAACAAAATATGAAATTTGAAAAAACATATAAAATTTGAAAAAACATGTAAGAAGATGAAAAAATAAGAAAATATATTAAGGTTACAAGAGAATACAAGTAAGAATATATAAATTTTGAATTTTATATATTTTGTACAAATTTTAGACATATTTTTACGAATTATATATATATTTTTATGAATGCTATATATATTTTTCTAATTATATATGTTTTTTTCGAATTTTATATATTTGTTTCGAATTTTATATATATTTTTTCGAATTTTATATATTGTTTTCGAATTTTATATGTTTTTTTGAATTTTAAATCATTTTTCATTAAATCCCATGGGTATTTAAAACCATAAGGGGTTTACTGAAATTAACTCTTAATGAAACTGACATTGCTTCTTGTTTGGCATATCTTCTACTTCTTGCTTTTGACTTTTCAAAGTAAAAAAAAAAAAAGGAAGCTATTTTGACAAGTTGATACCCTCAATTTCTTTAAAACGCTCTATTAAAGCTCAGAAACTCTTCTAAAAATTTTGTTTTCAAAACAGGTTATCTTTTCAAGAAGCCAAAAACAACGTTTGAAAAGTCAAATCAAAACAGGATTGTGTGAGCTTTATTGATGGTCATAAAAATGTTAGAAAAATGGCTTGCTATGTTCGGTTCACTAGTTTAAAAATGTTTACAATAAATCAGACATAAGAAATATGTTTAAGAGAATATTAACGCAACGTTTCTTTTCCTTTTCTTTTTCATTTTTTTAAGTAATTTTTTCATTTTTTAGAGAAAAATTAAAAAGTTAAAATTAAATCAAGACAAAACAATGTTATTTATTCTTTTCCCATGTCATCTATGTTATATGCTGATGTGATGGAGTTTTGTACATTTATATATATACATATATATATATATATATATATATATATATATATATATATATATGAGTAAAGGGTATAAAACATCCCTATAGTTTTACAAATGGGCGCTAAACACTCATATTTTTTATTTTGGGCAAAAAAGTCCTTCAAATATTAAAAAGTGGGCCAAATACCCCTCTGCCGTCAGTGACCCGTTAGAAATGAAATTATAAGAATTTAGAACGTAATAGAATTATAACATAGGTATTGGAATTATAAGAGTTTTAAACATGACAATGATGACATAAGTATTTTAAAAGATGAATAATCGTGTTTATGAAAGAAATCTATTAAAGAATTACAATTGAATTTGGATTCAAGAGTTATAGAAGTAAAAGAGTTAGGATTATAAAATAAGTATCTTAAAAGATAAATAATAATGTATAAGAAAGAAATCAATTAAACAGTTACAATTGAATTTCAATTCAACAGTCATAAAAATACAAAGTGTTTGCTTCAAAAGTAAAATATAGAAATTAAAAATATAACAAATTAAAGGCTGAAACTCCTTGCATTTCTACTATTAGTATAGATATCACATATAGACGTTAACGATACTACAGTGTCACGTCATTTCATTTTAACTTATCAATTAGGTGCATTTCTGTTTCATAATCACCTATCAATCAGTTATCTTGACTGATGTGAATTGTTGTGATGATTCAAATACGTTTCCTCACCCATTTATTGTATACAATATTAGTATGAAACATAACACATACTTATTTAGACGCATTTTCTAAATTCATTAAAATAAAATTTTAAACGATAGTTTATGTACAATATATTATTCAAATAGTGTCAAATGAGTGTAATTATCAGCATACGGTTGAAGAACGTATTATATAGAACCAAACCATTATATCCATATACATATATAATATACAATTACATAAGGAATGTCACATATATAAAATAAAATGGGTGAAAGGCACAAAACCCCCCTACACTATCAGGAATGTGCAAATAACCCCCCTATAGGTTTTAAAACACCCTCATACTTTATAAAACGTGCACTTTGACCCCTCTAAGCCATTTTCCGGTGACAGACTTGTGCTTTTACTATTATACTTTTATTATTTTATTTTTTAATTAAATATAATGAATGGGGTAAATATGAAATTACGAAAAAGACCATATATACAAAACGGTACCGTTTTGTACATATATTGGTTTATACAGCGTAATTACAAAATGACTAAAAAGGGCATATACAAAACGGTACCGTTTTGTAAACCCCCTTCTCTCGTTTTCCCAAACCCTAATTTCATTTTTCATTCCCCTTAAAAACCCTAATTTCAACTTCGATTATTTCCCTCTTCTTTCCCAAATCAACCCAGGTAGGGTTCCAAATGATCGACACCTTTGCCCAATCGCTAGGGATTCCAATGGACGCCATTCACTGCAAAGCGCTTTTCGGACAAGGCATGTATTATACATATACAACCAAATTTCATGTCGAAGTTTCGGCCAAAAATCCCATGTTCGTCGTTGCTGCACCACGCACGACAATCGTGCCACCAGCGCCTCCACCTCTACGCGCCGCCGCTGCTCCTCCACTGGCGACCTCTAGCAGTGACCAGGTCACGCGAACTAGCCCGATTTCTCTCTCTCCTCTCCTCTCCCTCTCCCTCTCATTCTCTCTTGATCGACAACAAAAATAGTGGAGAGGTTGGAGACGTTGCTGATCGAACATAAAGAAGAATGAGAAGATAGTTAGTTGAGCTTCGCGAAGAAGAGAAGGAGATGATGGGTGGTGGTTAGTTCTCTCTGCCGATCTATACACAAATATACATATATCCATATATTTCATATATATATTTAAGTTATTAAATATATATATATATATACCCAATAAATATCTACATATATATATGATTTCAATTAACAATATATCACCACTGTACTTGATTAGATTTTGTTTAGATTTAGAAGTTTAACAGAGGCACTTGATGTTGGTATACTTTTGAAGTGTTAATTAATAACTACATGATTATATAAACTAACACATATTATAAAATGTAGCAACCCATACAATAAATTTAAATGAAGGGCATTTTGGTAACAATACAAGGGCATTTTGGGTATTTATAAAACTAAACAGCATGTGAAATGCACATGCCTTTTTTTTTGGCCGGAAAAGTTCCCTGAACAGTGTCGCAGGGGGTCTTTGTGCACATTTTTGCCAAACTATAGGGACTTAATTGCATAAATTGAACTATAGGGGGGTTATTTGCACATTCCTGATAGTGTAGGGGGTTTTGTGCCTTTCACCCAAAATAAAATATATAAATTAATGTCATAAATTTATCAACAATTTCAAACTGTGTTATAAATTTTTCAGTGTTATAAATATATCAACCACTTCAAATATTTTGTGAGTTTGATAAACATGTACAAATGTCTAACAAATGTTACAAAGAATCAATATTTACTTCATATTTAATGGCAAAGTATTATTATCTGCGCACTCTTGGTGTAATGGTATAACCTCATATCCCCAATTGAAATGTGAGGGTTTCGACTTTCTTAGGAGGCATTGTGGGTGTGTGAGTTTCTTACTATTCATAAAAAAATAAAAAAAGACAAAGTATTAAACATGAAAAGTTATATCCAAAATATACAGAGAATGTGTAAGTTCATAGAACTTATTTAATTACACAGCCTGTTAAGGTGCAATTGGCATGTATAATATTATCATGTCTCTGTAACTAACGTTATCTTATAATACACCAATTTTTGTATATATATATATATATTTACAAATTACCTTAGTTGATATGCACAAGTAAATGACTTTTGTTCTTATTCTGTTATAATATTACATCAATTCAATTACGCATGAGAAGAGTGATAGAAAAGGTATTTCATTATATACCAATTTTTCAACTGGTCTCAAAAACATACATGACGTTAAATTTTATATATAATATTAACCATATTTTTTAAATAAACTTAAGCATTTAGAGTTCATGTTGGCTCTGATACCACGTGTAAGAAATTAAAAATAAATAGGATTCATGACTTCAATGCATAAACTTGAATAAAATACATACCTGAATATGCAAATTTGTTAGTCTGAGTAAGATAAAACAATCTCCAACCCCCTAGTCTTGTCTGGATAATGGCCTCCGAGCTATTATCGAAATTATAGATGGGGTTGGGAACCTTTCAGATTAAAGGGTGAAGAGATGTGACCAATACAACTTTTCATATGTATGTGACTCTTTGAATAGTCATCTCCAAGTAAAGAGATGTGACCAATACAAATCTGCTAGGTCACCTTTTTTTGGATGAAACCTGTCTGTTTATTTATACAGACATGCACCCCTGTGACAACTCAATTTTTCTAAAAATTGAAAATAGGGTTAAATGCAATAAACCTATTGTACAGAAAGATTGTACTGAACTATTAAATATATAATTATATATATATATATAACAATATATAATTATATGTGTATATATATGTTATCCAAAATGTATAAAATTATTAACACGTAACTAACAACATATAGTGTATGTATATATATATATATATGTATATAATAGAAGAATCTTTCAATATAAATCAAAGCAGCTTAAAGCACGAGCCCAAACAGAATTGAAAGCAGATTAAAACTCACAGTATAAACCAAAATGTAAAATAGAAATTAAGAGTTAATCCGAGCCCTGTGATCCACAGTTTCCTTAAAGCAAGTTTGCTCCATCTCCGGTGCTCAAGGTGTATGAGCAATTGCCTCCTAATATAGAACGGATTTTCGCTTTTGGAGAAGTAGCACTTCAATCTCCAAAAGCCAGCGAACACAATTAATCTATGTTTGTACTTGAATCGTATGACACAAGTATATATATATGTATATGCAACATTATGTATATGCGACCAATATATATATATACACATATATTGCAGAGAGGGAAAAAGAAGAAGAACTAATAAAATTAATCTCCGAAGTGAACTAAAGCTTGTGTATTTATTATAAACACTGAATAGGCACATAAACTGTGTTTGCATTGGTTGGAGGAGAAAATGCATGAGAATTAGGTTGTGACCAAAAGTTGCCTAAACTGTCTAGGCATTGTTTGGAATGGTTGTCTCAACTATCCAACTGTCAATGTACAGTTTCATACAGTCACAACTATTCATAATTTCTCATTCACAATTTTTCCAACAATCCCCCACATGAATGGAAATTAGCTTTTCAATATGCAAATGAATATGGTGACACTAGTTCGAGTATAATGAAAGGTTACTGTATCAGGATAAGTAGTCTTAGAACCTTGAACTTTCCCTTGTGAAAGACTATCGGATTTACTGACTAATCAGTGGACGTTATGCCTTGAACTGTCAGCTGTTTGTGTAAACCAAGACAATAGAATTCACACAATTCCCCTTCGAACACAATTGGTTATCACGTTTGTGTCCATTTTGGCCTTGGATACCACTTGGTTTCATGAGTATTTATTAGAGAATTCAGCCTTCCATAATTCCCCTAAGAAGCGGCCCCTTCTACTCACATAGGTAATTCTATTAGGAATATTTATACATCCTCACTTGGATATGTACAAGTCATAGAAATCGTTAAAAGCGTAGTTTACTCTAAAAATATGCACTGTCTCATCATAGAAATGGGAAGAAGTTAATAATCTCCGCAGTGCTTTTACTAAGTCACACACAATTCGGTTGTCCCTTTGAACCTAGATCTTGGGATCTCTAGTCAACTAGGTTGGGTTGCCATTATGGTGTCTTTTAACCCAGAGGCTTCAAGCCCATTCCCCTCGATGATCTTTCCACTTGCTCTCTAGTCAAACCTTTAGTTAGCGGATCCACAATATTATCATTTGACCTGATATAGTTGATGGATATTATTCCATTCGAGAGCAATTGTTTCACAGTATTATGTCTATGACAAAGATGTCTAGATTTACTGTTAAATATTTGATTTTAACCTCCATATAATATTACTAACGAAATGCAAAGAATGAGATGGCACTAGTTGTGGCCACAAGTTTATATTTTCTCATAATTTCAGTCCATCAATTTCTTTGCCAACTTTGCAATCTATAGCATAAATATTATGCTAACTTTTCACCAACATTCATAACTTGTGCAATCCTTATGTTAAGGCTCAATATCAATTGTTCAGTTACCAATTACTTAGTCTTCTCGCCTATAATTTCAATATGAATCCATATTGGTAACTTTAGTTGTAACTAATATGTTACACATTACCCCCACACAAATAACAATTGTCAAATTTATTGGGTAACATTTTCCATGAGAGATATAAACATATTACTCCCGGGTGTGAATTCAAAATCACCATCGACAATTTCTTTCCATAGTATGCTTCAGGAGAAAACATGCCTCCTTAAATGTTTAAGGATCATTCTCCAACATATTAGAAATGAAATCTAGCCCAAATGACGTCGAGTTCCTTATCTTTTTGCTACATCTAAGTTCATTTTCTATAAACCCTTCGTCTATATTAACTTGACTATCATTAGTTGTAGCATCAACAAACCTCTTTCTAGAGACTTAACAAGAAATCAATATGCACTACTGTTATAACCAATAAATACACAATCAATGGTTTTTGGTCGTATCTTAATTTGTTTTTTTTAGGTTTAGGAACTTCCATTGTTGCTAAACACCACCATACTTTTAAATATTTATAGGAAGGCTTATGACCTTTCCATACTTCATACGGGGTTTTATTGGTTTCCTTATGAGGCACTTTATTAAGAATGTAATTAGCAGAGAGTAAAGCTTCCCCCCACAAGTTTTGTGGTACACCTGAAATTAGCATCATTGCTCTCATTTTAAAAGCTTTTATCTTTCTGCTATGTTAATTCTCAACTTCATGTTTAAAACACGTCAATTGCGTTATCTTTGTTTCTTAGCAAATACACATAACAGTATCTCGTGAAATCATCTATAAAAGCAATAAAATACTTTTTGCCACCTCTAGTTTGCAAAACATTTTAAATCACAAATATCACTGTGAATTAATTCTAGAGGTTCAGTACATCTTTCAACTTTTTGAAATGATATTCTTGTTAACATTGATTCCACACAAGTCTCACATTAATCTTGTACAAATTTATCAGATACAAAAACTAATTTAAACCCATTCTTGCTCAGCATAGTTCCAGACACTAAGTTCTTATGAATATCAGATACATGAAACATATCATTCAATGTCACTTCCTTTCCAGATATCATCTTTAAAACCACCTTTCCATATCCTTCAACCTTAGAAGAAGAAGAATTTCCCATATAGAGTTGTTCTTCATATTCCATAGGCTTATAAGTGGTGAACATCCACTTATTAACACAAATGTGACGACTAGCACCAGTGTCCACCCACCACTCTTTGTTATTTCCAACCAAATTACATTCGGAAACAACAGTAGAAAGATTTATATTCTCTTGAGCATTAGGCTTCTTGAAGTTCCTTGGCATTGGACAACCCTTGGGCCGGTGTCCTGGCTTTCTACAATTGAAGCACTTGCCATTCAATTTATTAGATCCTTGACTTGGACCTTCTCCACTAAACTTTTTAATTTTTGATCCATCCTTCACAATATTAGCCTTTGGTTCCATGGGATTCTTGTAGTCTGAACCATTCTATTTTCCAATCTTCTCCTCATAAGTCACAGTAACAATAGTAGGATTATTAGTGGTCATTTCTATTACACAAACAAAAGTTCAACTTTTCAGAATTAAAATTCTATTTTTCCCAAAGTAATAACAGGTTCTAAAGAAACCGCTCGGGTTTGAATTACCATATTTTGGCTTCGGGTTTATGATGGAATTCTACTATCTTTAAAGCAGTCACGAAACCGCTCGGTTATGAATTTCCTTAACACCATAAACCACTTATATATCAGATTATATAAACTTATATAAACAAATTATATTAATAATTTATATAAAAGAATATATAACCGAATAAATATATATATTATTTTCTATATATAACATATTATAATATAAACAATAATATATATAACAAACCAATGATATCAAGTTTATATAAATAATATATATAACAAACCAATGTATAAATATATCTATCAGAATATAACTTTTGTCTTCCCACACAGTAACAACACAATATACGTAATAAATATATCAATATACTCGTATATTTATCCAATCATGCAAAGAGTTTAACATTAGAATCACCATTCTTTTAAATCACTTTTTAAATTCTAATAGAAGTTAAACTCTACAAAATATAAATCAAATACCAGCATGAAAATATACATATATAAAATAGTAGTTGAAGTGGCTAATAGACCTTTAAACAGTATAGTACATCCACTCTACGTTATTTGATGGCAATATAACATAATCAATATAACAGAATGAAAGTAAATGTGTTATCATAGTCTCAATATCATACAAAATTTATATTCCAGAATGAAAGGAAAAGTGTTAGCATAGTCTCCATATAATGTCAAGTCCTCCATATATAATGTTAAGAAAGTAATAACCATGCAAACTATACTACAACAGTACAAAGCTATGCTTAACTTCAGACACTATCAACGTGGTTACAAAACAAAATAATAAAACAACCAAGTAACAAGATTCATGTGGTTTGTTAAATGCTCACTTCGATGGATATGACAAGTATTCTAATATAACAGAAAAAATAGATATACCAGAATATATATATAGTAAACAGATTATATAAATAATTATATAAACACATAATGTATATAATTACATAAATGTATATGTAAACCCTGAAATTTCATGGGCCTAAACTTAAAGACCCAAATTGATTAGCCTAATTCTTAGTGGATTAATATGCAATTATTTAACTAAGTTCAAGCCCACTTGGTTAAATAATAATAATTATTATTTTTCAATTAAACAAATAATGATTGGATGATAATTATTACATTTATAATATTATAATTGTGATATTATCTAAATAGGACACATGTCCTCATTCTATTGGTGTAAGTTGTCTATAAATATAGACAATATGGAGAATGAAACGGACTTTTGGAGCAGAGAGAAAATTTACATAATTTCTACAACCCTTCTCCATATTCCATATCACTTCTCAATATAAACATTATAAACAGTAGAATAGAGGATTGTACTCTCACTATTTATCAATGAAATTTTGATTTGTTCCCATATTTCATTCCTTAATTTTCGGACTCGAAATTTGTTGTCTACAAATTTGTGACACGCCCGGTGGGACCCTCTGCCTCCCATCTCTTTCTCCTACAACAAATCTATAAAGTTTTTCCGTGTAAGAATCTATGGCACCCCCGAGGATTCAAACGAGCAAAAAAGACATTGCAGCAAAGACTACAGCCAAAGATGTCACAAAAAGCGGCACAAAGCCCAAACATACATCGACTGATGGAAGTTCTTCAATAGGCCCTGTGACACGTAGCAAGGCCCAGTCTCTCGCCTCCTCTAAACATCAACAAGATTTGGTGGGAGTCAATTTTGCTAACACAATGAGTGTAAAAACTCATGTTGGCAACCCTGATGCTCAAAGAACCAAGAAATCCGGCGTTTTTCCAGAATTGGCGTCATTGCCAGATTCACCTCACTCGGTTTCTGATGCCAACTCTAGCGTTGGTTCATTTTCAGAGCCACTACTTGAGACTTCTCAACAATCATTTGGCTCGAAAGGACTTTCGCTAGCTCTTTCTCATTCAGATGTCGTCGCAGCAATGATGATAGGTGCAACCACGACGGATGAGAAAATTGCAATGATGACACGTGCAATCGAAAATCTCACAAAAACCATTGAAGAAAAAGACTCTCAAATTGTCGCGTTAACAAACAAGTTGGAATCTCAAAGTCCCGACGACTCGTCTTTAAATCCTTCACAGACGAAATTAGCCATAAATCCTTCGCAGATAACACTGTCTGCAGATGCTCTAAAGGCAGGACCGTTGGCAAGCCCTTCGCAAACGGGTGCTCAAGGAGTCCGTTTTGATGGTAATCAACAAACGCTCATATCAGAACAAGTGGGTGACCAGACGAATCACACTTCGTCAGTTTCGTCATTGTCTGTCTAACAATTGCAGGATATGATAACGAATACAATTTGCGCACAATATGGCTGTGTCTCTCAAAGCACCCTTATGCATTCAAAACCTTATACAAGAAGAATCGATAGCATTAGGATGCCTTTAGGATACCAACCTCTGAAGATTCAGCAATTTAACGGAAAAGGCAACCCTAAACATCACATTGCTCATTTCGTTAAGACATGCAATAACGCTAGAACTGAAGGAGATTTATTGGTCAAGCAGTTTGTTCGTTCGCTGAAAGGAAATGCCTTTGAATGGTATATTAATTTAAAGCCAGAGTCGATTGATAGTTGGAAGCAAATGGAACGAGAATTCCTGAATCGATTCTATAGCACTCGTCGTACCGTCAGTATGATTGAGCTGACAAATGCAAAGCAATGGAAAGATGAGCTTGTTATCGACTACATTAACCGTTGGCAAGCACTAAGTCTAGACTGCAAAGACCGTCTGTCAGAAATTTCTGCTGTCAAGATGTGCATGCAAGGCATGCTTTGAAGCCTTCTTTATATTTTACAAGGTATAAAACCTCGCACATTTGAAGAGTTGGCTACGCGCGCCCATGACATGGAGATCAGTATCAATTCTTGTGGTGTTAAAGACCTGTCTGTCATGGAACCACCCAAAGATAAGAAAGATGGAAAGAAAATAGAAAAACCACCGAAGAACCTTGTTAAGCAATCCATGACCGTTACTACTGCACCGGTGAAGATCTCTGTCAAAGATAAAGAGAAATTAGACAAAAAGGCGCGTCAATTTCAAGAAAGGGAGAAACAACAACCGACGCTCAAAGAATTGGAGTTTAAGGCATACCCATTCCCAAACTTTGATGTTCCGAGCATATTGGAATGCTTGCTTAACAATAAGGTCATTCAACTCCCCGAATACAAATGCGCACAAAAAATGGGGCGTGTGAATGATCCAAAATATTGCAAATATCATCACATTGTTAGTTACCCGATTGAAAAATGTTTTATCTTTAAGGAAATAGTGATGAATCTTGCAAAACAAGGCAAAATCTTGTTAGAAACAAACGAAGTGGCAGCTACAAATCATACTGCTATTTCATTGACGCCGATCGCTCTGGGATTGCATATCCATCTTCAAACACTAACTCGTCTGTTACAACCATCCAATTTGGTTCATTTGCGCCAATTCAAATTTGTCTGTCTCAAGAAAATACAGTCAACAGTCTAATAATAAAAGACAAAATTTGTCAAGACAATGACAAATGATGGATTTTGAGTACAAGAAGAAAATGAGATAAGAAATAAGTCAGGATTCAAAATACTCATTATGCTCACAGGGGGCAAAGTCAAGCAGAATCACAGTCTAGTCATAACCAGTCAATCAACAGAGAAGAAGACACTGACAGATTATCGACGACGGATTAGCCAAGCTTGAACAAAATATTCTATAAGCCCATTATATTGCGTGACTTCTTTCCTGAAGGATATTTCGATGACATAGTCATGAAAACTTACATGTTGTCAACGGTGGAAGCAAATAAGAGTGAAGTTGATAAAGATGTATGTGATTCACAAGTCGTAGAAAAGATTTCAGAAGATGTACCTTCCGTCGAAAAATCTTATGACAAAGAAGTAACTCCAAGAACATTCGACTCGTGTTGTGCAATGATCACCTTTACTGATGAAGACCTCCAATTAGGATCAAAGCTGCATAACCTTCCCCTCTTTGTCTCAGCTTACATAAAGGAACAGAAGGTAAATTGTATTTTAATCGACAGCGGATCGGCGGTTAATATCTTGACAAAATTCGTAATGAGAAATCTGGGTACCACCATTGATGATTTAGCTCGTAGTCGCCTCGTTATCCAAGGTTTTAATCAAGAAGGGCAAAGAGCTATTGGTATGATCCGTTTGAAGCTAAGCATTGGTGAAATTCATGCTGACACTCTGTTCCACATAATTAATGCAAAGGCACCTTACAACCTACTGTTAGGACGACCTTGGATTCATGGTAATGGTGTCATCGCATTAACTCTCCATCAATGCTTCAAGTATTGCAAAAATGGTATACAAATGGTGGTAGCCGATTATAAATCATTTACAGAAGCAGAAGCTCATTTCGCGGATGCAAAGTTTTACGTAGAGTCCGACACCTTTAAAGGTTTCGGCACCTAATTTGTCTGTGCAAACAGATAAGCGTGCAAAAGAAACCTCAATATAGTTTGACCATTGGGATGTCTCAATTACTGATAAAACCAAGATAGCTCAAAAATGATAAGTTTCAATTGAAGCACATCGCTCAAAGCCAGTTTTCAAGTATGTTCCAAAGTCTCGGCGAAAAGAAGGACAACCGGTTGTTAGCAAGATCATTCAAAGTGAAGAAGTCAAGTTAAAGATATCTAGTAAAAATGAGAATAAAAATCTTCAAGTATTGGAAGGAGAGTTAACTTTGCCTCTCACAAAGATTCAAAACTCTGTCTGTGTCAAGCCTCCAATAAAAGGATTTGTCAGACCTTCCCAAGCTACAGTGGAACATGGATCACTCCCAGATCAGAGAACTAATAAAGGATTTGATCCGCGTGCATACAAATTTTTCGCCAAATCTGGATATGACTTTGATAATCATGCGAGTCTTGGGAGACTGATTCCTGAAATTACTGGTGAAAAAGTGCATGAGCTCAATGAGACACAAAAGAAGTTGAAAGAACAAGGGTTTGAAATTGACATACCCAAGACCGGCCTTGGCTTCACATCAAATAAGCCCATCCGGGTTCCAATTTCAAAGAAGAATAAAAGTTTCAATAATTCGTACATTGGCTGTGAAGAAATCGATGACAACAAGTGTCAAGGCTCCGTCTGTTATAAGAGTATCTTCGACCGTTTGGAGCCTCCGTTTGGTCAAGTATCTATGTTGGACAAATTAGATGTGCCACTCCAAACCTCAGATTTGTCAGATTCTCATGTTACTATTTTGCCTCGTATTTTAGTCTTTAACAGAATGGGACCTAAAGCAAATGAAATAAAACCACCACAATTTTAATCAAGGAAATTTGTATTTTCTCAGCTTGGAACTCTTAAAATAGTATCATAAGGGCATATTGAAGAAAAACAACCAAAGAGAAGTGTTGTGATGAAAAAGAACAACATACAGGTTCTAAATCACCATTGTTTGCTGACGAAGTGCGAAACTGTGACCAATGTTATTAAAAACATCTCACTCAAACCAAAGAGAAGAATCATGAAGCCCGTTAACCAGACAGAGGAATCTAAAAAGGAGAAAACTAAATATGAAGATTTATTAGTTGCATCTTACCACATTGCTGCTGTGAAAGAATCTGATTCCGACCAATCATATGAAGATGTCAAGGAAGCTCCGTCAACACTAGAAGATGGGGGGTAGACTACTGTTGATTAGCTGAAAGAGCTTAATCTAGGGACGGATGACCAACCTAGACCAGTATTTGTCAGTGCATTACTTAAGCCTTAGGAAGAAAATGACTACTATAAATTATTGTTTGAGTACAAGGATGTCTTCGCTTGGACATATAAGGAAATGACGGGCCTTGATCCGAAAATTACAGTTCAAAATCTTGCAGTCAAGCATGGGACACGTCCAATCAAACAATCTCAACGTTTCTTCCGTCTAGAACTTGTGCCCAAAATTGAAGAAGAAATTAACAAGTTGATTGATGTAGGGTTCATCCGAGAGGTCAAATATCCAACTTGGATCTCAAGTATTGTTCCGGTTAAGAAAAAAAATGGATAAATTCGAATTTGCGTGGACTTTCGTTATCTAAATGAAGCATGCCCCGAGGATGATTTCCCACTTCCCATCCCTGAACTCACTATCGATGCAACCACTTGATATGAGGCTTTATCTTTTATGGACTGTTATTCAGGGTATAACCAGATATGGATGACACCAAAGGATGAAGAGTTTACTACATTTCACACTTCAAAAGGCATATATTGTTACAAAGTTATGTCATTTGGACTAAAAAATGTGGGGGCAACTTATCAACATGCGATGCAAAAAATATTTGATGACATACTCCACAAAATAATTGAATGTTATGTGGATGACATTGTTGTCAAAACAAAGAAGCGAGAGAATCACCTATAAGACCTTCGAACTGTGTTTGATCGTCTGAGAAAGTATCAACTCAAGATGAATCCTCTCAAGTGTGCATTTGGTGTCACTTTTGAAAATTTTCTTGGATATGTGGTTCGTCATCATCGCATTGAAGTCGATCTATTACAAGTGGATGTCATACAAAAGATGCCGCCCCCAAATAATTTACGAGAGCTTTGGATTTTACAAAGTCAACTTGCCTTCATTCGTCAGTTTATTTCAAATCCGGCGGGACGTTGTCAACCTTTCAACTGAATCATGAAGAAAGATGTTTCGTTCGTCTGGGACCAAGCTTGTCAGAACACTTTTGACAGCTTAAAGAAGTACATTCTCAATCCTCCGGTGTTGGGAGCATCCATAAGGAATTAGTCGGCGCTTTCCTTGCTTAAAATAATGAAGAACATAAGGAAAATGTCTTGTTTTACTTGAGTCACATATTCACACCGCTAGAGCAGAGGTATCCTCCTGTTGAAAAGACATGTCTTGCGCTAGTATTTGCCTCTAAAAAATTGAGACACTATTTTTTGGCACATACAATACACCTCATTGCTAGAGTAGACCCTCTCAAGTATGTAATGTCTAAACTAGTCCTCTCTGGATGCTTAGCGATGTGGTCAATCTTGTTCAACGAATTTGAGATCGTTTACGTGCCTTGAAAAGTGGTAAAGGGACAAGTTTTGGTAGACTTTCTGGCAGAGTATCCTATACCAGCTGATTGGGAAGTATTTGAAGAATTTCCGGATGAAGATGTGTTTCTTATCGATATTCCTTCCCCCTGGATGATTTTTTCGATGGAGCTGCAAGATCTGACGGAGCTGGAGCTGGAGTTATTTTTATCTCTCCAAAATGACAGATTATTCCCTATGCCTTTACACTCGCAGAAAAATGCTTGAATAATGTCGTTGAGTATCAAGCCTTAGTCATTGGGCTGCAAATGGCGAATGAAATGAAAATCATGAATCTTGAAATCTATGGAGACTCCAAGTTGGTAATCAACCAACTTTTTAAAGATTATGAGGTGAAGAAGGAGGATCTCATCCCATATTATCGTTATGCCTCACATTTGTTGAATCTATTTGATGGAGTCCTATTGGAACATGTACCAAGAAAAGACAATCGGATCGCTGACGCTTTGGCCAATTTAGCAACAACATTGGCCTTAATTGACGAAGACATGGTTAATGTTCCTGTATGCCAAAAATGGGTATTGTCGCAGGTAGTCGATAACAAATTTGAAGAAAGTAATATGATCTCTTATCAACCTATTCAAGAAGAAGATTGGACACGCCCTCTCATTGACTACTTAGAACATGGAAAGCTTCCTGAAAACATACGCCACAAAATAGAGATACGTAGGCGAGCCCCACGTTTCATTTATTACAAAGATGCGTTATACAGACGCTCATTTGAGGGACTTTTCCTATGTTATCTCGCGGTAGACGAAGCTCATCAAGCAATAGAAGAATATCATTCTGGGATATGTGGAGCCCATCAGTTTGGATCGAAGCTTCACTTTTACGTAAAAAGAATGGGATATTACTGGCCTACCATGGTTAAAGATTGTATGGAATATGTAAAAAGATGTCAACCATGCCAATTTCACGCAAATTTCATACACTAACCACCAGAACCGTTACATCCTACTATCGCGTCTTAGCCATTTGACGGATGGGGTTTAGATGTGGTTGGACATCTACACAAATCTTTCAAGGCTCATTTTTATATCCTTGCAGCCACAAATTATTTTTCAAAATGGGTTGAGGCTGCAGCTTTCAAAGAATTCAAAAAGGAAACAGTTGCAGAATTCATCAAAGTCAATATTATTTATCGGTATGGTGTTCCTCAATATATAATAACTGACAATGGATTAAATTTCAAGAATAGTTGGATAACTGACCTTTGCGAAAGGTTTGGTTTCAAGCAACACAAGTCTTCTATGTACAACGCTCCTGCTAACGGTCTCGCAGAAGCATTCAACAAAACTCTTTGTGATTTAGTGAAGAAAATAGTCACCAAATTCAAGAAATATTGGCATGAGTGAATGGAGGATGCATTGTGGGCATACCGAACAACATATCGCACACCAACTCAAGCAACTCCATATTCTCTCGTTTACGGTGTGGAAGCAGTCCTCCCATTGGAACGACAAATTCCTCCGTTAAGAATAGCCATATAAGAAGGACTGACATAAGAAAAGAATGCTATGTTGCGATTGAAAGAGTTGGAAGCCTTAGATGAAAAGAGGTTAGAAGCGCAACAAAAATTGGAGTGCTATCAAGCTAAACTTTCTAAAGCATTCAACAAGAAGGTTTGACCTCGATCATTCCAACTCAGAGACTTAGTACTTGTTATTCGTAGACCCATTTGTTGGCTTTGAAATTTACTTTTGGCAAACAATTCCAAAATTGATGATAACAAACCATTGAAGAGTGTTTGATACTAATGAATTTTCGAGCTTAAGTTTTCAGTAAAAGACAGGTGAACGACTCGGAAAACAAACTCGGAAAGAAAACGACTCGGAAAGCAAGTTCGGAAAGAAAGCTTGAATTAAAGCGAAAGGCCGTAAAAGAAATTGAAGCGCAAATGGAAAATCAACAGCAAAGGCGAAAGTCGAAGACTCAAGACTTGGGGTAGATAGGTCGGGAAGCGATCATTGTAACAAGGTAATTTTATGCGTCGATTTTATCATATAAGCTCAAGTATAAAATGAACCAAATTCAAATGAAATGAAAAACGCTTTACCGAACTTAAACGGAAAGAAAAATATTTTTATTAAATGTTTTTCATGTTTAAGTCGACTAAAATGAGCCTGTGTATTTTCTACTAGTCGACTAAAACAATCAGTAGCTATAGGTTTTTCATCCACATCAAAAGAGTCGACTGAAAAGAGCTTGAGTCGACTAGACTACATCATGTAGTCGACTAGAACTCATTCTAGTCGACTAGAACTCATTCTAGTCGACTAGATGGTCCAAAGTAGTCGACTAGAACTCAATCTAGTCGACTAGATGGTCCATTGTAGTCGACTACAACAGAGAAGTAGTCGACTAGAAGATCCTCAAAACCTGCAGATTCTTCAGAAAACATTTCCCATGTTTTGTGGACTGTGTTCAATGGTATTCAAACGGCTCTTATCTTTCAAATACTATAATCATTCTTCAAAACCCTAATGATATGCTATATATAGAATGAGATGTGTATATTGAAGATCAAGAGATTGAAATACAAGAAGAAACAAAGCTATCAAAAATTCTGCATAAATTTTTCTCTACAAAAGCCATTGAAACCAAACTTTGAAAATCTGATTTTCTCCAAGTTTCTTTGAAAATCAAAACCTCTAGTATCTCTTCTTATTCTCCAAATATCATTCATTGATCATACCCTTTGAGAATACATTTCTAGAGCTATTGTAAAATCACCAAAAACACTTGAGCTTATATTGATTTATCTTCCATAAACACCTTTTGGTTTTGAGTGTTTTTGTTCTTGAGTGATTTTATTGATTACATACGAATTTGTAATCTCGGACAAGTGAAGTCCACCGATTGTTCAAGAGATGGCTGTTCTCTTGATTGAGGGACAAGCTCGAGAGGCTTGTGTTGTAAAGGTTTGTCATTCCACCTGTGAAGGAAGGGCCATAGTGAAAGGATCGGGAAAAGTCTCAAGAAGGGGTTCTTGAGCCGAGGAGTAGGAGTTACCGAACCTCGAAAAACTCATGGTGTCAAATCTCTCTATCTCTTTCTCTTTACTTAATTATTTTGCATGTCATAATTGCTTGAATATCTTGTATGATATCTTGTCTTGAAATTAATAGTTAGAGAAGTTCAAATTAAATCATTCACTTACTTATTGTGATATAGTTTTTATTTAAGAGTGTTCTAATCTCGAAAAAAAGTAAACCTAATTTTTGAACACCCTATTCACCCCCCTCTAGGGTTAATTAGTGACTAACAATTGGTATCAGAGCCTAATCTCTATTTATTTTAGACTTAACCGTCTTAGAGAACGATCATGTCATCAAATTTAGTCACTCATATTGAAGGTCAATCGAATAATAGGCCCCCATGGTTTGATGGATCAAATTATAGCTATTGGAAAACTAGAATGATAGATTTTCTTCAAGCTATTGATTACCAAATTTGGCAAGTAGTTCTTGAAGGACCATTTGTATTAACTAAAATTGTTGATGGAAAAGCCGTCCCCAAATTACCCAATGAGTGGGATAATGATGATCGTAAACTCATGTCGTACAATGCTAAAGCCAAAGTAAATTTAAATTGTGCTTTAAGTCCAAATGAATTTAATCGTGTATCTACTTGTTCAACGGCAAAAGAAATGTGGGATAAACTTGAGGTAACCTATGAAGGAACATCTCAAGTACGAGAATCCAAAATTGACATACTCATGCATGAATATGAATTATTTGCTATGAAAGATGATGAAAATGTGAATTCTATGATGTCTCGTTTTACAAATATTTTGAATGGACTAAAACATCTTGGTAGAATTGTTCCTAGATCCGATGCGTCACGAAAAGTGCTTAGAAGCCTTCCGGCAAAATGGGATGCAAAAGTAACGGCTATCAAAGAAGCTCATGACCTCAACACCATGAGTCTCGATGAAATTTTCGGCTCTTTACTTACTTGGGAAATAATGTTGAAAGCTCGTGAAGACGACATCAAGCCAAGAAAGGAAATAGCTTTGCAAGCCTTCACTAAAAATGAAATCAATGAGCCGAGTGAAGAAGAAGAGGATGAGGACATTGCATTGTTCACCCAAAAATTCAAGAGACATCTTCAAAGAAAGAAAGCAAACGGTGGAAGATTCATGAAGAGAATCGAACCTAAAGGCGAGACTAGTAAAAGGGAACCCCCAACGTGTTTCAATTGCGGAAAGCCGGGACACTACAAAAGTGATTGCTTCAAGCTCAAAAAGGAAAACGACAAAAGACCTAGCAAGATGGCAATGAACGTCACATGGGAGGACTATGACTCATGCGACTCGGATGAGGAGAAAAGTAGCGAGGAAACGGCAAACATTTGCCTCATGGCAAATGAAGAAGAGGAACATTTAAATTTAAGTGTTTTAGATAAACTATCATATGATGAACTTCTTCTTGATTACAATGAATTGCAAGATGTGTTTGAAGAATTACATGATGAATTTGAAAAATTAGCTAGAAAATATATCCTTCTTAAGAAAGCTAAGTCTTCATGTAGTCTCACTAATTCAAACTTAGAAGTTTCTTGCAATGACAAAAGCATTGAGCTAGAAAAGGAAAATATTCGGTTGAAAAATACTATTAATGATCAAATAAATGTTTTAGCTAAATTTACAAAAGGAAAAGAGAACCTTAGTATCATGTTAGGAAGACAAAAAGGATCATTTAATAAATGTGGTCTAGGGTATGATGTTTTGACAAGGATGCTCTTATATTGAAAAAGAGAAAATCACTTAGCTCTATATTTACTAAAAAATCATCTCATGCATCTTCAAATGATTATAAACATGTTACTTGCTACTATTGCAATAGAAAAGGACACAAAGCAAATGTATGCTTTCATAGAAAGAAGAAAATTATGTCAAAAATGGTTTGGGTTCCGAAAGGGACTATTGCATGCTCTCATAGAAAAGAGAATGTTGTAACGAAACAAATTTGGGTTCGAAAAGGAACTATTGCATATCTATCCAACCAAAATGGACCCAAAACAGATTGGGTACCAATAAAAGTTACTTGAACTTGTTTTGTAGGTATGCTTGAAGTCCGCATCAAAAGAAAAATGGTTTCTTGAAAGCGGATGCTCAAGGCATATGACGGGAGATAAATCAAAGTTTATTTCACTTAAACCTTATGAAGGAGGAAACGTAACGTTTGGAGACAACTCTAAAGGCAAAATTATAGGAATTGGCTCAATCGGTATTTCCTCTTCTCTCTCTATAGATGATGTGCTTTTAGTTGATGGTTTGAAGCATAATTTGTTTAGTATTAGTCAACTATGTGACAAGGGCTATGATGTTATATTTAGGACAAATGAATGCATAATCAAGAAAGATGGGAAGCAAATGTTCAATGCCAAAAGAAATGGAAACTTGTATACTTTGTTGTTATGTGAATTGCATGATCAAGATGTTAAATGTTTTGTCACATCTAGCGAAAATAGTTGGTTATGGCATAGACGTTTAGGACATGCTAGTATGGACCTCATTCATCGTTTATCTAAAATTGATTTAGTCAAAGGCCTCCCAAAGACTAAATTTTCGAAAGATAAAATATGTAGCGCATGTCAAGTAGGCAAGCAAGTTAAATCTTCTTTCAAGAGAAAGAAAGATATTTCCACTTCTAAACCTCTAGAGTTACTTCACATGGATCTTTTTGGTCCAGAGAGAACGGCTAGCTTAGCTGGGAAACTCTATGTACTTGTTATAGTTGATGACTACTCTAGATTTACTTGGGTTCACTTTCTTGCTCATAAAAATGAAACTCACTCCATTCTTGAAAGATTTTATAGAGTCATTCAAAATGAAAAAGATTTGAAAATCAAGAAAATTAGAAGTGATAGAGGTAGGGAGTTTGATAATCAAGACTTAGAGAAATTATGTGATGACCTAGGTGTTTCTCATGACCTCTCAGCTCCTAGAACCCCTCAACAAAATGGTGTAGTTGAAAAAAAATCGATCTCTACAAGAGATGGCTAGAACCATGTTAAATGAGCATAACCTTCCCCGAAGCCTTTGGGCGGAAGCGGTAAACACTGCTTGCCATATAATTAATCGTGTTATTATTCGGATGAAGTTGGGGAAAACGCCTTATGAGTTGTGGAATGGTCGAAAGCCCAATA
The DNA here is from genome assembly GCA_963922005.1 of Cornus suecica. Classification (NCBI taxonomy): domain Eukaryota; kingdom Viridiplantae; phylum Streptophyta; class Magnoliopsida; order Cornales; family Cornaceae; genus Cornus; species Cornus suecica. The sequence goes on along the minus strand of OY998247.1, from coordinate 20,300,120 downwards.
TTGGATATTTCAAAGTTTTTGGGTATAAATGTTTTGTGTTAAATGATAAAGACAACCTTGGAAAATTCGAGTCCAAATCGGATGAAGCAATTTTCTTAGGTTATTATACAAGGAGTAAAGCATTTCGGGTTTATAACAAAAGGACTCTAACCATGGTTGAGTCTATTCATGTTGTCTTTGATGAATCACCCTCACCACCATCACCTAGAATTGACCTAGAAGAAGATGAGGTTGTTGGAATTGAGGATAATCCAAATACTCTCAATATCTCCAACTCATCATGTAGCCAAAAGGAAATGAGAGAAGTTGAGCATCAATCCAATGATGACTTGACCAACTCAATGCCTAAAGCATGGAGGATTGTTCACAATCATCCTCTTGATCAAGTCATAGGTAATCCTTCAAAAGGGGTTAGTACCAGATCTCAACTTAAAGATTTTTGCAACCACATGGCCTTTGTGTCGCAAATCGAACCCAAGAACTTCCACGAAGCTCAATGTGATGATTCTTGGATCGTAGCAATGCAAGAGGAACTAAATCAATTTGAACGGAATCAAGTTTGGCGTTTAGTTCCTAGACCCGAAAATCAAACTATAATTGGCACAAAATGGGTTTTTCGAAACAAAAAGGATGAGAATGGAGTAATTATTCGAAATAAAGCAAGATTAGTAGCTCAAGGATATAATCAAGAGGAAGGCATTGACTACGATGAGACCTTTGCACCGGTAGCTAGATTAGAAGCAATTAGAATGCTTCTTGCATTTGCATCATATAGAAATTTCACTCTTTATCAAATGGATGTCAAAAGTGCTTTCTTAAATGGTGTCATAGAAGAAGAAGTTTTTGTGAAGCAACCACCCGGTTTTGAAAATAATCTTTCTCCAAATCATGTTTTCAAATTGGCTAAAACTCTATATGGTTTAAAGCAAGCTCCTCAAGCTTGGTATGAGATACTTAGCGGGTTTTTAACTCAAAATGGTTTTACAAGAGGGAAAATTGATAACACACTTTTTACAAAAACCATTAAGAATAATTTATTGATTGTCCAAATTTATGTTGACGACATTATTTTTGGCTCAACAAATAATTCTTTATGTAGGGAATTTGCCACAAGTATGCAAAACGAATTTGAAATGAGCATGATGGGTGAGTTGACTTTCTTCTTAGGGTTGCAAATCAAGCAAAGCTCAGATGGCTTATTCATTAGCCAATCCAAGTACACTAAAGATTTGCTAAAGCGATTTGGTATGGAGGCTACCAAACATGCCGTAACTCCTATGAGTTCCTCTATTAAGATTGATAAATATGAAAATGGTAAATGTGTTGATATTACTAATTATAGAGGCATGATCGGTAGTTTGCTTTATTTAACCGCTAGTAGACCGGATATAATGTTTAGTGTATGCTTATGTGCCCGATTTCAATCATGTCCTAAGGAATCTCATTTGCTTGCGGTCAAACGCATTTTTCGCTACTAAGTGGTACAATAAACTTAGGGCTTTGGTATCCACGTGGAACTTCAATTGATCTTATTAGTTATTCGGATGCTGATTTTGCGGGATGTAGAATTGATCGAAAAAGCATAAGCGGAACTTGTCATTTTCTAGGACACTCACTAGTATCTTGGTCAAGTAAAAAGCAAAATTCCGTTGCATTATCTACGGCCGAAGCTGAATATGTAGCAGCCGGTAGTAGTTGCGCTCAAACTCTCTATATTAAGCAACAATTACTTGATTTCGGTCTTACTTTCTCTCACGTGCCTATTAAATGCGATAATACTAGTGCGATTTGTATTTCAAAGAATCCTATTCATCACTCACGCACCAAGCATATAGAGATTAGGCATCATTTTTTACGTGATCATGTTGCTAAGGGTGACGTTGAATTGATCTTTATCGACACTAAAAATCAATTGGTGGATATTTTTACAAAACCACTTGCGGACGAATCTTTTTCTAAAATTCATCGAGAAATTGGTATGGCCATGGATTTTGATGTTTTATCTTAAACTCTGTAATAATCTTTATTTTCCATATTTTCTTAATATTTTTGTTTTTGTTTTTTTTTTATTTTTTCTCTAGTTTTATCATTTTTTCACCTTCTAGTCGACTCATCCTGTGCAGTTCAAACCATTCTAGTCGACTAGTTTGGTCAGTAGCTTCACAATTGAAATTTCTTCACCTTCTAGTCGACTCATTGCTATTCTAGTCGACTCAAATACTTTCTAGTCGACTCAAACATCACTCTAGTCGACTACTTTGCCTTCCCAGTCGACTCAAACCTAGCCTGGTCAACTCAAACCTCAATCTAACCGACTCACCTAGACCTAGTCGACTCAACCCACTATAAAACCTAAACCCCCTTTCATCTTCTCCATCCGCCTCCTTCAACCTTCACCCACTCTCAAACCCTCTCCTCTCAATCCCTCTCCTACTACCATCTATACCTTCAAATCATCACCTATCTCTCATTAATTTCACATTTCCATCATCTTCCACCCATTTCCCTCACCCAAATTTCTTCATTCTCACTCTCTCACATCTATATATATACACCATCATATATATATATATATATATATCTCTATATATTTGTGCATCATCTTCTACAATGCCACCGAAGACTCGAGGTCTATTTCGGAAACGTTCACGTATTGATGGAGGCCAAAGCTCCACCAATCCACACATTCCTACGGCTGTTGATGAAGAGGAGTCGAATGAACCTCTTCTTCTTGAGGTACTTCTTCTTGATGATGACAATAGAAATAAATTCATCACTCTTTTTTATCACCGTGCTCCTACACCTTGCCGTATTGTCACACAAGATTTATGCACTGAAATTCGGGCTCAAACTTTCGAGTTATTCCGAGCAATTGGTTGGGATTTTTTCGTTTCTCTTGACATTCCGGTATTTCCGCGAATTGTCAAAGCCTTCTACGCTTCTCTTGTAAATCACAAGGAAAAATTACTCCCTCATCTTCATTTTAATCTATGTGGTGAAGACGAGACCGTTGATGACAGCGAAATCAAGCGCATTTTCTTGCTTCCGAATGATGGTATCCGCCACTTCTCCAAGGATTGGTATAAGGCTGATGGTTTCGATTGTATTGAGGCTGTTCGGGTCATATGTGTCGACAAGGAAATTTCGCAGAATGCCGGTATTACCTCTTCTATGCTACTACCCGAGGCTAGATTAATTCATAATGTTATTACTTACTCTATTCTGCCTAAAACTGGTAGTCGTAGTAGTGTTTCTCGTATGGAGGATTTTTTGGTTTATTGCGTTTTGACAGGAACCCGCGTTGATTTAGCTTATATTTTCCGTTCCGTCATCCTCACATGTCAGCGCAAGCCATCTGGCCCGCTTTTCTTTCCCGCGCACATTACATATCTACTACAGCGGAAAGGCTTTAAATTCCAAATGAAATATCCGAGCATCATCCTATTTTTCTTGACGCTACTCATGTCAAGCATATGCATATTCTTTCTGATGCGGAAGGAAATTTCATTTCTGAAAGTGCACCTGCTCCTCATTCGCTTACAGCTCCTAGCGGTTCTGCATCGCGCCAGGAAGCCTCTTCCTCAGTTCCTCCATTGGACAGTGCTTCGGCTTCTCAGGCTGCTCTTCTCACCCAACTTCTTGGAGTTGTTCAAAGCAATACGGAGCTACTTAGGCAGCAGGAACAAATGTTTCAGCGCCTTGATACGACCGTAAATCAGAATACGGAAGTCATTCGATTGATCAATGAGCGCCTTGTTCTTCATGATGAGGAAATGTCTACCCGTATTACAAATCTGGCCGGGTCACTTGATGATCTCACTCTTGGACAAAGGAACCCTCGCTCACGCACTCCTCGATGCTGACAAAAAGGGGGAGAAATTATGCTATTTGCACTATCATGTATTTCATTATCCGACATTAGCAATTTCTGTTTTTGTGTGGCTTGTTATGGTTATTTGCGACTTGTTTGTTATTTCCATGTTTTTTAGTATAAACGGCTTGTTTTAAATTGAAACATCTATGATATCCTGGTTATATTTGTTATCTCAAATGTGCGCCTATTTATATATTGTATCAAAATGCCCAATAAATTGCAAATTTCATTTTCTAAGGGGGAGCATTTAAACAAAATAGTACGCACATATTGAGGGGGAGCATCACTTGATGTTTCGCCAAATGTCAAGCAAACACAAAATGTTTTGTCATCATCAAGGGGGAGATTGTTGGCTTTGAAATTTACTTTCGGCAAACAATTCCAAAATTGATGATAACAAACCATTGAAGAGTGTTTGATACTAATGAATTTTTGAGCTTAAGTTTTCAGCAAAAGACAGGTGAACGACTCGGAAAACAAACTCGGAAAGAAAACGACTCAGAAAACAAGTTCGGAAAGAAAGCTTGAATTAAAGCGAAAGGCCGTAAAAGAAATTGAAGCGCAAATGGAAAATCAACAGCAAAGGCGAAAGTCGAAGACTCAAGACTTGGGGTAGAAATGTCGGGAAGCGGTCATTGTAACAAGGTAATTTTATGCGTCGATTTTATCGTATAAGCTCAAGTATAAAATGAACCAAATTCAAATGAAATGAAAAACGCTTTACCGAACTTAAACGGAAAGAAAAATATTTTTATTAAATGTTTTTCATGTTTGAGTCGACTAAAATGAGCCTGTGTATTTTCTACTAGTCGACTAAAACAATCAGTAGCTATAGGTTTTTCATCCACATCAAAAGAGTCGACTGAAAAGAGCTTGAGTCGACTAGACTACATCATGTAGTCGACTAGAACTCATTCTAGTCGACTAGATGGTCCAAAGTAGTCGACTAGAACTCAATCTAGTCGACTAGATGGTCCAAAGTAGTCGACTAGAACTCAATCTAGTCGACTAGATGGTCCATTGTAGTCGACTACAATAGAGAAGTAGTAGACTAGAAGATCCTCAAAACCTGCAGATTCTTCAGAAAACATTTCCCATGTTTTGTGGACTGTGTTCAATGGTATTCAAACGGCTCTTATCTTTCAAATACTATAATCATTCTTCAAAACCCTAATGCTATGCTATATATAAAATGAGATGTGTATATTGAAGATCAAGAGATTGAAATACAAGAAGAAACAAAGCTATCAAAAATTCTGCATAAATTTTTCTCTACAAAAGCCATTGAAACCAAGCTTTGAAAATCTGATTTTCTCCAAGTTTCTTTGAAAATCAAAACCTCTAGTATCTCTTCTTATTCTCTAAATATCATTCATTGATCATACCCTTTGAGAATACATTTCTAGAGCTATTGTAAAATCACCAAAAACACTTGAGCTTATATTGATTTATCTTCCATAAACACCTTTTGGTTTTGAGTGTTTTTGTTCTTGAGTGATTTTATTGATTACATACGAATTTGTAATCTCGGACAAGTGAAGTCCACCGATTGTTCAAGAGAGGGCTGTTCTCTTGATTGAGGGACAAGCTCGAGAGGCTTGTGTTGTAAAGGTTTGTCATTCCACCTGTGAAGGAAGGGCCATAGTGAAAGGATCGGGAAAAGTCTCAAGAAGGGGTTCTTGAGCCGAGGAGTAGGAGTTACCGAACCTCGAAAAAATCACGGTGTCAAATCTCTCTATCTCTTTCTCTTTACTTAATTATTTTGCATGCCATAATTGCTTGAATATCTTGTATGATATCTTGTCTTGAAATTAATAGTTAGAGAAGTTCAAATTAAATCATTCACTTACTTATTGTGATATAGTTTTTATTTAAGAGTGTTCTAATCTCGAAAAGAATTAGACCTAATTTTTGAACACCCTATTCACCCCCCCCCCCCCCCTCTAGGGTTAATTAGTGACTAACACCATTATTATAAGTCATCGCACTGGTAATAATGTTTTGTCCAAATGGGATAGACCGTACGTCGTGCGTGAAGTCTACACTAATGGCGCATACAAGATAATTGGAGAAGACGGCGTGACAATTGGTCTCATCAATGGGAAATTTCTAAAGCATTACTATCCATGAAGGAAGATGCTCCTGATCGTATGAGCCTAAACTGCACAATGCTCTTAGCCCACATGAGCTAAAACTGTGAATTCCGCCCTAAAATAATAATAATAAAAAAAAAGAATTCTTTTGTTCAAACGAACTACGTAATGACTTGATTCCCTTTTTAGGATACGTAGGCAACTTGAAATTTTGTTCTGAGTTCAGTCAAACAAATAAAACAAATTTGTTTTCACTCCTAGCCTGCAAGAGTATAAACTGTGAATGACCCTAAAAAAAATTAAAAAAATTGTTTTCACTCCTGACCCACAAGAGTATAAACTATGAATGGCTAAATAATCAATGCCTTTATTTGGTAATAACAAATCATTTTATTATCAACATAAATATTTAGGAATCTTGCAACTGTTCTCATAAAAAAATAGTAAATAAAAAAATAAAAAAAAAAATCAAGGCAATAGAGACATTGTTAATGTCTTATTTCTTTGCCTTTAGAAACTTCTCCAAATTGGTAACAACAGTATGGTCATCGTCAGGAATGACCTGTGACTCTCCAATGGAAGTACGCTCTTTTTCAAGGTTGGCAATGGTGGCTTTTCGCTCGATCATCCTGGTGTTAGCCTCTTCGATGGTAGCTTTATGTTTTTCAATTGGATCATGCAAACGTTCAATTTTTTCTTGAAGAGACTTGATTCGTGTCGCATCAATACTATCCAAGTCTAGAGCCTCTCTAAGGCGGGATTCAACAAGTGTCAAACATTGTTTTCGTTCTTCCTTCGGTATAGCCTGAGCAAACTTGGACTGAAATTTGTTGCAGTCTTCAACACTTGTAAAATATGAGGCAATCTTTTGTCGAAATTCAGAGATGTCTACTGAATACCTGGAGATCTCATTGTAGATGTCTTCTAATTTTGAAGTAAGGGATGAAACTTTGGAGAACAGAGTCCTTTTAAAAAGATTTTTTATGATGTTCCCATATGTCGTGATTGTCATACGCTTGATTTCAGAAAGATTGAACTGCAAGTAAACAGTGTCAACCTCCAACTGTGTGACTTCTTCACGCATGCGAAGACTCTAATCGTTGCTTCTTTGCCAATGGTTCAACAGTATTTGTCGCAGATTTTTCAATGTTTCTCTGAATCTCGGGTGTTTGGTGTTGTCTTTCATGCGATGAAACAACTTGGGTAGAATGATTTCCTTTTTGAGAAGAAACTCTGGTTGATGCTCTTTTAGTTGCCAAATCAAAAGCAGACGGGCCAGATATAGAATCTCCGCTGCAAGTGGGATCATTGATGATAACAATGGTTTCACCAAGAAACTCTGTAAAGGATACAATGTCTTTTGACAGAGAAACACGAAACAAAGGCATGGCACGACAAAAATCAGGTCGAATACCAACTACCATTGTAAGGGTTTTCACAATAACATACGCCCCTGCAATAGTAACTTAGGCTCATGCTATCTCTGTGAAGGACGCAATGTCTGTTGATAGAGAAACGCGAAACAAAGGCATGGCACCACAAAAATCATGTCGAATACCAACTACCATTGCAAGGGTTTTCGCAATAACATAGCCCCTGCAACGCTAACTTCGGCCCGTGCTATCTTTGTGAAGGACACAATGCCTGTTGACAGAGAAACGCAAAACATAGGCATGATGCGACAAAAATAAGGTCGAATACCAACTACCATTGCAAGGGTTTTCGCAATAACATACGCCCCTGCAATGGTAACTTCGGCCTGCGCTATCTCTGTAAAGGACGCAATGTCTCTTGACAGAGAAACGCGAAACAAAGGCATGGCACGACAAAAATCAGGTCGAATACCAACTACCATTGGAAGGGTTTTCACAATGACATACGCCCCTACAATGGTAACTTCGGCTCGTGCTATCTTTGTGAAGGACACAATGTCTCTTGACAGAGAAACGTGAAACAAAGGCATGGCATGACAAAAGTATCAAAATAAAAAACACAATGATATTTACGTGGTTCCCCAAAATCGGGTACGTCCACAGAGGGGTAGCTCAATATATTTCGGATTTTCTCTCAACCCTCACACTTGCTCTATCACTGAAATTGAGCTTAAAACTATACAACAAGTGTATGCCTCTATTTATAGGCTCTGTAAATGAAGGAGGAGAATTATATCTTGAATTCTTTTTGCAAGTTGTCAAAGATGTTATCAAGTTGAACACTCCATGGAAGCTTCCATTTTAATGGTCATTGCATGCATCACTCCTTCATGTAGGTCATTGCATGCATCATCCTCTTCATTACATCATTGCTTCATCACCTTGAGTCATTAACATGCATGGCATGCATGGAACTTGTAGAATAAGTTTCACAAATATCCACCATGACGAAAGAGTTCACTGACTAAGTCTTCTGATTGAGCTACCCCCCAATGCGCATTTAAGCGTTATGAGTCCGAGAGATATTGATCAAGTCCAAACAGTATTGAAACTTGATCCCTGTAACCACTTTGGTAAGCATGTCTGCAGGATTATCTGCAGTTCCTATCTTCTGTAGTGGAATGTTCCCATTATCTACTATGTCTCGAACAAAGTAGAATCGAACATCAATATGCTTGGTACGACTGTGATGGACCTGGTTCATTACCAAACAAATGGCACTCTGACTGTCACAAAAAACCTTCACGGTTTCTTGAAAAATACCCAAGTCTGTAGTCAACCCTTGAAGCCAAATAACTTCCTTGAAAGCTTCAGTTACAGCCATATATTCTGCCTCTGTAGTAGACAAAGCCACCGTTGACTGTAATGTTGACCTCCAGCATACTGGTCCTCCTGCCATAGTGAAGACATAACCGGTAGTAGATCTTCTTTTATCAAGATCTCCAGCATAGTCGGAATCAACATATCCAACTAGATGCTTACCCACTGTCTTCGCTTTCTCAAACTTTAAACCGATATCCACAGTACCATGAATGTACCGTAGAATCCACTTTACTGCTTGCCAATGGCTTTTACCAGGATTGTGCAAGTATCGACTCACCATACTTACAGCATGTGAAATGTCGGGTCTGGTACATACCATTGCATACATAAGGGCACCAACTGCATTTGCATATGGAACATGCTCCATTTGCCTTTTCTGATCATCTGTGGTTGGTGACATCTTTGAACTCAGTTTTAAGTGTGAGGCCAGCGGTGTGCTTACTGATTTTGTGTTGCCATCAATGGCAAATGTCTGAAGTACTTTCTTCAAATACTTTGTCTGGGTTAAACACACTGTGCCTTTCTGTTTGTCCCGCTTGATCTCCATCCCGAGTATCTTCTTAGCTACGCCAAGATCCTTCATCTCGAACTCTGAGCTCAATTGAGACTTCAATCTATCGATCTCCACCTTGCTCTTAGATGCTATCAACATATCATCTACATATAAGAGCAAATATACAAATGTACTATCTGGGAGTTTTCGAATGTATACACAATGATCAAAATGGCTTCTGGTATACTTTTGTTGCTTCATAAAGTAGTCAAACCTTTTGTACCATTGTCTTGGGGACTGTTTCAAGCCATACAGTGACTTGCTCAATTTACATGTCCAGTTTTCACGTCCTGAAACTTTGAACCCATCGGGCTGAGTCATGTAGATCTCTTTGTTCAAAGTGCCATGGAGAAATGCAGTTTTGACATCAAGTTGAGCTAACTCGAGATCAAACTGTGCTACTAAAGCCAAAAGTATCCGAATAGAGGAATGTTTAACAACAAGCGAAAATTCCTCGTTGTAGTTGATTCCTTCCCTTTGAGCGTAGCCTTTCGCTACTAGTCTGGCTTTGTATCTGATCTGGTTTATGCCGGGATCACCTTCTTTCTGAGCATAAACCCATTTACAGCCAATAGCCTTCTTGCCCTTTGGAAGTTGAACGAGCTTCCAAGTCTGATTTTGATGTAGAGACTTCATCTCTTCATCCATTGCTGCCTTCCACTTTTTACTATCAGTACTGTGCACTGCTTCTCTGTAAGTGTTAGGGACATCATCTTCTGTTGCTGGAAGGTCAAATGACACCATGTCAATAAATCGGGCAGGCTTCTGAATGACCCTTTTGGGTTTGCTGGCGGCGATAGAGTCTGGCTGCTGACTAATCACCTGTACTGGAGATGGAGTCTCCACCTCAACTGAGTCCTCGTCCTGACTATCAGAATCATCTTCAGACCTATCAACCGGTGGCTCAGTATCTTCGTGACTCTCAAACTCCACCTGTTGCTGAATATTTGGATTCACTTCTTCTTTAGTTGGAGTTGTCTGTCTCAGCATGACAGATTCATCAAAAGTAACATCTCTGCTACAGATGATCTTCTTTGTTTCTGTGCACCACAATCAGAATCCTTTCACTCCTTCACTATGTCCCATGAAGAGAGCTTTCATGGCTCTAGGATTCAATTTAGATTCCACAACATGAAAGTATGCTGGACACCCAAATATATGAAAAGAATCATAATTAGAAACTGGATATCCAGACCATACCTCCTTGGGAGTTTTCCCATCTAGTGCAGTTGCAGGAAGTCGGTTGATAATGTGAGTGGAGTATACCAACGCCTCTGCCCAAAATGCCTTGCTTAGCTCAGTTGAGATAGCATACATCGTACTTTTTCCACCAAAGTGCGTTTCATTCTTTCTGCTACTCCATTTTTGTTGTGGCGTTCTAGGCACTGTGAAGTGTCTAATTATCCCTTCATTCTGACAGATTTCCACGAAAGGATCTGATTTATACTCGCCACCGTTGTCTGATCTGAGCCTCTTGAGCTTCCTGCCTGTCTGGGTCTCTATCATTTTCTTCCATTTAAGAAAGATATCTAGCACTTCATCTTTATGCTTCATAGTATAAACCCAGACATATCTAGAAAAATCATCAATAAACGTTACAAACCAACGTTTACCTCCCAATGAAGCGATTCTGGATGGCCCCCAGACGTCTGTGTGAACATAGTCCAGTGTTGCCTTCGTTCGATGAATTGTCGTGCCGAACTTGACCTTTGTCTGTTTGCTTAGCACACAGTGCTCACAGAAGTCAAGTTTGCCAGTTTTGGCACCTTTTAGTCTGCCTTGCCTTACCAAACCTTGCAACGCCTTCTCACCCGCATGCCCTAAACGCATGTGCCAGAGTCGGGTAAGATCAACTAACTTATTTTCTAAACTGCTCGCCACAGCTGCTTTTCCGGTTACTGTATACCCATCTAGGTAATACAGATTTTTCTTCAAAATACCTCTCATTGCCACGAATTCACCTCGAACTACTTTCAGAACTCCACCTTCCATGGTCACCTTGTAACCACTGGAATCTAAAACCCCTAATGAAATGAGGTTTTTCTTCAGGTCTGGAATATACCTGACATCAGAGAGTTTTCTGATTGTACCGTCGTGCATCTTCAGACGTATTGTTCCGATCCCTTTGGTCTGACAGGTATTATTGTTGCCCATTAGCACAACTCCTCCATCCAGCTCCTCGAAGCTAGAGAACCAATTCATGTTCGGACACATATGATAAGAATAACCTGAATCAAGAATCCATCTATCAGACTGATCAGTGTCTGACGATGAAACAGTAAAGGCTGATTCATCTTCGTCTTCCTTCTTTCTGGCAATATTGGCACGTGACTTGTCTTTGTTTGGACAGTCTCTTTTCCAGTGCCCTTTTCTGGTGACACTGGAAACACTCATCCTTCTCTTGCCGTCTTCTGGATGATTCAGATCTATTTGGGTTTGATCTGGATTTGGAACGCCATCTCCCATTTCCTTTTGATCTGTTATTCGTCATGCCTCTGTCTACAGTCAACGCCTCTGATGTATTGTCCCTGTGATCATGTTGATCCTTCTTCCAGTACTTATTGTTTACCAAAGCGTTAGCAACATCTATGTATTTAACCTCATATTTTCCGTACATTAAAGTTGTGGATAAATGATCATAGCTTTCAGGCAAGGAATTTAATAAAATCAAAGCTTTATCTTCATCAAGAATTTCAACATCTAAATTCTGTAAATCTGCAATTAGTTTGTTGAAATTGTTTGAGTGTTCGATCATAGGGGTACCTTTCTTGTACTGGAATCTGAAGAGCTTTGACTTCAGATAAAGGCAATTTTCTGGACTTTTCGTCATAAATTTGTCCTCCAGTTTCTTCCACAGATCTGCCGCCATATTTTCTTTCATCACAAAGTACTTCTGATCTTTCGCTAAACACAATCGGATTGTGCCGCAAGCTTGACGATTCACAAATGTCCAATCTTCATCCGAGATATCCTTGGGCTTAGCATCCAAGGCAATCTGGGAACCATCTCGAAATAGAAGATCTTGGACTTCGCATTACCACATGCCAAAGTTATTGGTGCCGTCGAATTTCTCCACCTCAAACTTTGCATTTGATAGCATGGTTCTCCTCATAGAACCACTTGTCCCAACAGTATTCCCTTTAGTATCTCTGGTCTCTTATTGCTCGGTATCCTGTACTTTAGTCATGACTTGAAATAACATATATCAAAAATTGATGAAATTAACGCACCAACTAGCAGCAATAAAACTTCAAACCAGGTTTTCCCAAAATTAGAGTACTAATTTTGAAAAATGGAGTCCACCGTTGAATCCGGAACGATCGATTTAGCTAGGATCAACCTTTCGTTCACTCAAAACGGACTTAAAACAAGCTCGGAATGACCAAAACAGTGTAGAAAGGCAAAACTGTAAATATCAGAAATTTGATGACGTGGCAACTGACAAAGTGACACGTGGCAACCCCTTATTGGGCACACGTGGCAGTTTCTGGATGGTGACACGTGTCAATCATTGGTTGGTGACACGTGTCAGCATATTACTGGCACACGTGGATGATGACGTCATTGTCGGAAAAAAACCAGGTTCGTCGGAGAAGGCGCGTGTCCGCGCGTGGGCCTTTCGCGCGCTGGAGGAAGAAAGCGCGTGGGCGCGTGCCGCCGATGCCCCTTGACGCGCCGTTCTTCTAGCGGCGCGTGAGGGCGTGTGGGGGACTCTTTTGGCCTGATTTCAACGGGAAAAGTTTACTCTCTTGATGGGCAATCTCCTAGTATATTTGGTGTTTGGGTTGGATGCTTGGTTTGCTTCGAAATAGAGTCGAAAGAAACGGCTCTATTTTTTACAAAAATGGCTCTGATACCAATTGTTGGACCTAAATACTACTCAAACACACACAAACACATAGACACAATGATATTTACGTGGTTCCCCAAAATCGGGTACGTCCACGGAGGGGTAGCTCAATATATTTCGGATTTTCTCTCAACCCTCACACTTGCTCTATCACAGAAATTGAGCTTAAAATTATACAACAAGTGTATGCCTCTATTTATAGGCTCTGTAAATGAAGGAGGAGAATTCTATCTTGAATTCTTTTTGCAAGTTGTCAAAGATGTTATCAAGTTGAACACTCCATGGAAGCTTCCATTTTAATGGTCATTGCATGCATCACTCATTCATGTAGGTCATTGCATGCATCATCCTCTTCATTACATCATTGCTTCATCACCTTGAGTCATTAACATGCACGGAACTTGTAGAATAAGTTTCACAGTATTGTTTTCGGCGTTGCGGTTGCTATGGGCAATAGGAAATTGATCAATTTGTCTACTAAAAGAGGTTGACAATTTTCATAAAAAAAAAAAAAAAGAGGTCAGGTTATGAGATGGCACGATATGAGTTAATTCAAAGATGCATATGTTAAAAAAAAAAGCCATACAAACAGGGCATGATTATTACTGTTCGCACAAAGATGATAGTGGTGTACCTGGAATTCTCTATAACTCTCTGCTCGGCTTGCTTGCGGTGGTGAGGCTTTGGTGAACTTCCTTCAAAATTCTCAAGAGTATGATTGAAAAAAAAAAAAAACAAACCATGTATTGCCTCGTATAAATAAGCATCGGGTAGCAGTTCTAGATCAATTTGGACTTGGAAAAAGAGAGGAGTTCGATGAAAAATTGAAGTCTAATAAAAACACCTCGCGTCTTGTTTTCACGACAAGTTGAAACTCCAGTTGAAGTTGGATTTAGGCTAGGCTAAATAAACGAGTTCAATTTTGTTTAACATTGGAGTCTGACAAAGGAAGGAATTTCGGTTGGAGTTGGACTAAAAGAAAAGCACCGAACTCGAAATTCTAGTTAAGGTGAATAAAAATTCATAAATTCAACTTGGACAAGGAATTGTAGCATGGCAAGAAAGTCCAGTTCAAGAAGGATTTACTCCAAGTCCCGCTCAAATTAGACAATAATCCATGTGCAAGACTTGAAGTGGGGACAATCTGTAGACCCTTAAATTTTATGGGTCTAAACCCAAAGGCCCAAATTGATTAGCCCAATATTTTATTGGATTAATCTAAATTATTTAACTAAACCCAAGCCCACTTGGTTAAATAATAATAATAATAATTTTCCAATTAAACAAATAATGATTGGATGATAATTATTATAAAGAGATAATTATTACATTTAAAAAAATTTAATTGTGATATTATCTACATAGGACACGTGTCCTCATTCTATTGGTGTAAGTTGTCTATAAATATAGACAATATGGAGAATGAAGGGGACTTTTGGAGCAGAGAGAAAATTTACATAATTTCTACAACCCTTCTCTATATTTCATATCACTTCTCAAATCAAAAGAAGAATAAGAAGCACATCACAACGTGTCGTTCTTCATCCAAATACCTGTTGATTCAAGATCAAACATCACTGCCCTTGGATCCAAATCACAAAGGAGGACTTCTTTTCTTTCTATTGTAAACAGTAGAATAGAGGATTGTACTCTCACTATTTATCAATAAAATTCTGATTTGTTCTCATATTTCGTTGTTTAATTTTCGGACTCGAAATTTGTTGTCTACCTTATATAAATAACTAAGTCTAGAAAACCACCAAACAAAAGTCAACTCAAAGAATTATGAGATAAAAGTCAAATTTGTTTGTAACACATTGAATAGATGGGAAAATTTTAAGACTGATTTCCAAACTTTATCACTATATATATATATATATATATATATTTGCGAGAAAAGAGATCACAGTAATTGTGTTCAGATTGTAAATAATCACTGATATAGATATCTATATATATACTACGCATGTGAATTGAACAAAATTTGTAAACTACTGAAACACAATAAATATAAACTATATATATAAATACACAGTCTATATACAGAGCCGAATTTTATATGTGTGTATAGCATGAATTTCTGTCTTAATATATAACATGAATTTCTGTCTTAAGTATATATAATATACAAATTAAAACAACACAACAATATATATATAATAGCAGTAGTACAAACAACAACAAATTCAAGATTTGCCTTGAGTTTGTTGTACAGAAAGATTGTACTGAACTATTAGATATATAATTATATATATATATATATATATATAACAGTATACAATTATATGTGTATATATATGTTATCCAGAATGTATAAAATTATTAACACGTAACTAACAGCATATAGTGTGTGTATATATATATATATATGTATATAACAGAAGAATCTTTCAATATAAATCAAAGCAGTTTAAAACAGCAGCCCAAACCGAATTGAAAGCATATTAAAACTCACAGTATAAACCAGAATGTAAAATAGAAATTAAGAGTTAATCCGAGCCATGTGATTCACAGTTTCCTTGAGGAAAATTTGCTCCCTCTCCGGTGCTCAAGGTGCATGAGCAATTGTCTCCCAAGATATAATGGATTTTCGCTTTTGAAGAAGTTTCACTTTAATCTCCAAAAGCCAGCGAACACAATTAATGTGTTTGTACTCAAACCATATGACACTGGCATGTATATATGTATGTGCAACAGTGTGTATATGCGACCAGTATATATTTATATATACACGTATATTGCAGAGAGGGAAAAAGAAGAAGAACTAATAAAATAAATCTCCGAAGTGAACTAAAGCCTGTTTATTTATAAACACTGAATAGACACATAAATTGTGTTTGCACTAGTTGGAGGAGAAAAGGCGTGAGAATTAGGTTGTGACCAAAAGTTGTCTAAACTGTCTAAACATTTTTTGGAATGGTTGTCTCAACTATCCAACTGTCAATTTACAGTTTCATATAGTCACAACTATTCACAATTTTTCCAACAAAACCACCCTGAACTATGGTCAGATTTGCAAATAACCTCCCTAAACTATAAAAGATGCAACAAACCACCTAAACTATCACATTTGTTGCAAAATGCCCCATTTTTCTAAAAATATTTCATAAATAACCTAAATGCCCTTTCTTTATTAACTTTTACTTGATATATTTTTCTTTTTAACTTTGATTATGAAATAATTGATAATAATTTGATGACATATTCTCCATTCAAACTTGCGTATAATTACTAGGAGTGCACAAAAAAAATGTGGAACCGTAGAACCGGTCCAAACCAAACCAAACCAGTGTTTTAGTTTCGGTTTTGAATTGATTTGGTTTGGTTCTGGTTCTCAAAAAATAGAACCGTTCTAATTTGGTTTGGTTCCAGCTTCAGACTGTCTGGAACCAAACCGAACTGAATTAGATATACATATATATGTATAATTCACTTATACAATTACATAATATTTAACAAAATTTTAGATTCATATAAACTTATAAAAACAAATTAGTGTATTAAATAAAATTTTAAATTTACCCTAATAGTTTTTTACCATCCAAACAAATATTACACATGTACATAAAAAATTCTATAATTTATAGCCCCTCTTATCTCTCACATCCATTCTCACCGCTGACCACCATAACTTATATCCTCATTACCACCGGTTTCTAAGCTTTCAATAAAATGTTAGTTTCTCGGTCCCCCTTTATATATCTCTACTCATAACTTTTATGTTTTTAACTCGTGGACATTCAACAATTCTCTTGACTAAAGACATATATGAAATTAAAAAAATACGTAATAAAAAAAATCATGAAAACTCCATAAACAATCTTTCTAAAACTTCTCTCTCTCTCTCTCTCATCCTCTTAGTGCGTATGTGTGAGAGTTTTTGGGGGTACGGGTGGAGGTGGGTGCGTGTGTGTAGTTTTTGGTTTAAGAGTTGTTGTTTTTTAAATTGGTAATATTGTTTTTCATAATTTATGTTAATTTATGTTATGTATAATTTGAAAGAACATGCTTACAGAACCGTGGTTCGGAACCGAACTGAACCGTTATTGTATGGTTTGGTTATTTAACTAATGGTTTTGGTTCTTGTTTTCAAGGAACCGTTGATAATGGTTTGGTTCCAAATTTTTCAAGAACCATACCAAACCGAACCGTGTGCAACCCTAATAATTACATGTAATTTTTAAAATTTTATTTTTTGAATAATTATTTTAGGTTGTTTAAGGAAGAATTAAATAAAATTCTATAATGCTTAGTTCTTTAATTAAAACTATTTACATATATAACATGAGAAAATCAAAAAGGTGTTTATTATCTAAGTGATTTATGATTCATTTGAATATATTTTTGTGGAAAGAAGTTTTTATTTGGCATAAAAAAATTTTAATTTAATTTTAATAAGTTAATTAATTTAAAAATAAAATAATTACAACTTAAAACTTTATTATTTTTTAGCATTTGACAATATAATGACTCTAGTACATTTAAGGTGAATGGTATAATTACTATTCTAAATAACATAAAATATTGATGTAATTTATAAGATTAACAAATATAAAAGTTAGGGTGTGATAGTCTTTTGCGATATAATTGGGGAAAATGGTAACAAATTGATAGTTTGGGGGGTTTGTTCTAATTTAGGGGGTTAGTTGTAAATGTGCAATAGTTTAGGAGAAATTATTGGATGGACCTAGTCCACCACATCATTAAGCTTAATTGGTGGTCTAAACCAATTAATTTCAACACATCATTAATATAAACCGTCACGTCAGCACCCTTAACCACCTCATCACCGAGTTGGGATCCTCTACTGTAGTCGAGTCATGTTGTACCTGTTAGAAGAAAAGATGCTTTGATATTGTATTAACAAAGACAATATAATAAAGAGAATAATGGAGAATAAAGAATATTGAACTGTGTATTGTATTTTGTATATTGAAGTGTATGAAGTGTTTCTATTACAATAGAGATGCCCCCTATATGTAGGGGAAAAGGTGTGGAGAACAAGTAAACTTGGTGTGGGGGACAAAAATACGACATCGTTTAAATCATTTTAACAGTACCCATATTAGCCCTAATATATTCTAACAGTACCAATATTGTACAAAAATACGACATCGTTTATATCATTTTGGAAAATAAAACTAACGATTCTCTGTTATATCACCATCTATGTATTTTTTAAATTGTAATATTCTATTTTTAGATTTGACAAATTTAGTGTGATTCGTAATACATCTTTTTTGCAGATGGAGTGTGATTCATGTGAAAAATCGTATATCTGTATATATATACGTATATATTATGTGAAGGAATAGTTATATTTTAAATTATGTGTGTGTGTGTATATATATATATATAAGTATATGTATACTTCTAGCTAAGAGCATAAAGATTACAAAGCTCAAATGTGTTGAGGTTAAGATAAAATATGTTGAGAATTAGATTTATGGTGTTGACTCCAAGATTAAATATGTTGAAAGAGATACTTTATTTCGTTTTTATAAATAATAAATGTGTTCATTACAAAGATTAAAAGAAGATTTATGCCATTGACAGAGGATTAAATATGTTGAAAAATATATTTTATGATGTTCAATTTTAATAAATTTGTTGATTATAATGATTAAAAGGTGTTGAACTAAAGATTAAATGCGTTGAGAATTAGATTTATGGTATTGACTTAAAGATTAAACATGTTGAAATGGAATTAAATATAAAAAAGTGTTGATTACAAAGCTTAAAGGTGTTGAGGTAAAAATCAAATATGTTAAGAATTAGATTTATGGTGTTGACTTCAAGATTAAATATGTTGAAAGAGAATTTTTTTTGTTTAAATAAATAATAAATGTGTTCATTACAGAGATTAAAACAAGATTTATGCCATTAACGTAGAATTAAATATGTTGATTAATATATTTTTATGACTTTCAATTTTAATAAATTTGTTGATTGTAATGATTAAAATGTGTTGAGCGAAAGATTAAATGTGTTGAGAATTAAATTTATGGTGTTGACTTACAGATTATACATGTTGAACGAAATTAAATAAAAAATGTGTTGTTTACAAAGTTAAAGGTGTTAAGGTGAAAATAAAATATGTTAAGAATTAGATTTATGGTGTTAACTTCAAGATGATGTGTCCATTGCGCCTTCGGCCCTTTCTAGCTCTCTCATGGCCACCTAAATATTTATCTCTGGCAAATGCAGTCTCGCCACCAGCATCCCGTCCTCCTTACTCAACTAGGGTTTTATATTGTAATTGCGGATGATGCAGTGGTGGTGGTGAAGGTGGTTATCCGCTAATATGTCAATTTTTTAATTAATTATATATTATAAAATAATTGATTTGGATAACCAACTAAACTTAAGTGATGTTTGGTAGATGGATTTTGTGTCATATTTTTGGTTTTGGGTTGAAAAGTGTAGCCCAACCCATGTTTGGCAAGCTTGGTTCTGGATCCACAGTGGTAAACCATGGTACACCAAATGAGGCAATTTCCAACCCATCTCAATACATGGTTTATCTTGGTTTGGTTACTATTCACAACCCATAACCGTCAAATTAAAACCAACTCACAACCCCAAATCCATAATTGATGTACCATTTCATTCTCAACTAAAGTCAACATTGTCATGCTTGTCACTTTATTAAATAAATAAAATATAATTAAGTAAAATCAAATAAATAATAAACAAATGTAATAATTAATAAATTTTTAGTATTTAATAATAGAGTTAATTTCATTTACACCCCCTGGACTATGTCTATACGTCAGTTGCATCCCCCAACTATGCAAAACGTCATTTACACCCCTTCACCACTTTTGGCAGTTGACCAGACTTGACATAATTTTTAATACCTAAACTACCCTTGGCCCTATCCCTACTTTAATATATCAATTTGACCCCCTCAATTTAGAAAATGGTTATATTATTCAAAATTCAGGGAGGGGGTGTGAATAAAATTAACAAAACTTGCAAACTAACACATTTAAGATATTTATATTTAACATATTTATATATATATTAATCAAACTTATAAACTAACACAAGCTTTCACAAAATACCTATTTCCAATAATATAAGACATATTAGATATACTTCACAAAAAAAAAAAAAATAACTCAAAATAAAAATACAAAATATTTGAATTTTCCAAAAAAAATACTAAATTACACACATAAATAGCAATTTTTTATCATACAAAGTTTTTTTATGTATATAAAATATTTAACTTGTCAATTGTAACTTTAATTTTATTATTATTGTATGAGTCACACACATAAAGTCTTAAATAATAATAATATAAAAAATATGTAGTAGCAAAAATATATTATATTTACATTTATCAAACTTGTAAACTAACACAAGTTTTTATTTTTATTTTAATCTTGAAAAATATTTGACTATACTAATACCTATTTCCAATAATATTAGACACACTTCAAAAAATAAAATAAAAATGATTTTATTTCAACTCAAAATAAAAATATAAAATATTTGAACTTGTCAAAAAAAATATTAAATTACACATATAAATAGAAATTTTTTATAATACATTTTTTTATGTATATAAAATATTTAACTTGTCAATTGTAACTTTAATTTAACTATTATTGTACGAGTCGCACGCATAAATTCTTAAATAATAATAATATAAAAAATATTTAGTAATAAAAATATATTATATTTACATTTATCAAACATGTAAACTAACACAATTTTTTATTTTTTTATTTTAATTTTGAAAAATATTTGACTTTACTAATACCTATTTTCAATAATATTAGACACACTTCACAATTATTTTATTTTATCTCAAAATAAAAATACAAAAAATTTGAATTTACTAAAAATATACTAAATTACACACATAAATAAAAATAATTACCACCACTTCTCCTCCTTCCACCACCACAAAAAATATACTAAATTTGTGTGCGATTATTTACCAAAAATATAGAGTTTTTTTTTTTTTTAAAGAACCAAAAATATACAGTTGGCGTGAAGGATTAGGCACTTCTCTCCCTCCCCACCACCACCAACATCAAACATTTACACCAATTCAATGGGGTTGGGTCTATTTGGGCTTAGGGTTTCAAATATTTATTGTTTGATTGAATTTTTTGGTTAATGTTGAATTTGAATGGTGTGAAATAGTAAAAGAAGAGGAGGGGTTTTGAGGCAGAGGTCGAGGAGGTGCTGGGAGGTGGCGGAGGAGGGATCGTTGGTGATGATGGTGGTTGCGGAGTGAGGCGGCGGCGGCGGCGGCGGAGTGAGGTGGTGGAGGGGGAGGACGGAGGTGGAGGTGGAGGGGGGTTTAAGGTGGCAGTGGTGGTGGAGGTGGCGGCAAAGTGAGGTGGTGGCGGTGGCTGTGGTGAAATTAGGGTTAGGGTTAGGTGTAGAGGTGGGGGTTGAGGAAGAAATGGGTGTTTGGGTATAGGAATAGTGGATGTTTGATTAGGATTTAACATATCCCAACTATTCATATTCTGAATATACTTATTCTTGGAAATAGGGTGTTTGGATAAGGGCATTTAAGTCATTTCCTTCAAAGTCAAAGTCCAAAATAGTTAAGGGGTGTAAATGAGTCCAACTTTCTTAATTAGGGGGTCTGAATAACGTTTTGCATAGTTGGGGGGTGCGACTGACGTATAGACATAGTTCAGAGGGTGTAAATGAAATTAACCCTTAATAATAAATAAATAAATAATTGAGTAAATATTAAATAAATAAATAACAATTAATAATTAATAATAAATAAATAATGAGTAATAAATATTTAAAAATAATAAATAAATAAAAATTATAAATAAAATAGAATTAAGAATTAATTAATAATAAATAAATAAATAAAAATTGAGTAATAAATATTTTAAAATAATAAATAAAGTAAAACCAAATAAATAATAAACAAAAATGAAATAAATAAATAGTTAAATATTAAATAAATTTCTACCAAAAAATAAATAGTTAAATATACATATATATTTATTTAATTAAAAATTTAATTTAATTAATAGAATATAATTAATAATTAATTAATAAATAATAATAAATAAATAAAAATTGAGTAATAAATATTTAAAAATAATAAATGAAGTAAAACTAAATAAATAATAAATAAAGTAAAACGAAATAAATAATTTTTTGTATTTTTGTTTTAAAAACTATTAATACCTCTATAGCCTTTAAAAAAATGTAATTAATTTCTCAGCTCAATTCAAGAGCCTCATTTTTTAAAAAACAAAAAAATTATTTTACTATAGGTAAAAAAAAAACTATTTTCTTTAACATCTCAATTCGTACTAAATCCAAATACAATTTCATAATTTTGGGCCCCTAAATTTTATATAGACTCAAAACAAAAATTCAATTTAATATAACTAAAGTTTAATACAAATCAAATTATTATTCTAATTAGAGCTAGAAGATTCTTATCGCACAATGTTTGACGACTACACTTAGGGCTCTTATGACTACTGCTCTTGCACAACAACAACAATTCATGTGACTACACTTAAGACTCTAGCGACTGCTGCACTCGCCCAACAACAATACTTTTTTACGAGACCACCATGATGAAGTATTTTAAATCTTTTTAATATTAATATATTTAAACCTAATGTATAAAGGAGCTTCACATTTCCTCTCGCCTATGACCTCCACTTATATTCGGAATTTCAGGGCTGACCCTATTACCAACATTGGCTTACTGCAACTTATATAATGTTACTCTCTATGTGTGTCAAAGAAAGATTTGTCACTTCAGGAATATCTATTGCTTAATAGGTTTTGAGCATTTCTTTCTTCGTTCGAATCCCGGAGAAACTTGAAGGGGCAATTCGTTGAGGGTTGAATTGTATATGAATGACTCTTAGCTTACGGTTACACGCAAATGCATTTTCTTTGTGTCTGTGTTTGTGTGTGGGTTTCTAAAGGGATGCGGTGCTTTAAGATGACTTTTGTTCCCGTAAAGGTGTATCCATGATGGTTGTATCGAATGACACGAATATTGACATTAAAGGTCTTTCATATTGTTTAATATACATTGAATTGGGTTGTTTGATTAAGTTTAATATGGGTTGTTTGATTAAGTTTAATATGGCGGATGGAAATCTAATTGGGCTTTTACAGGGCTAGAAATATGAACTTGTATATGAAATTTCCGTTCTTGATCAAACCGTCATAACGTGACAGGATTTGAACCCGAGAATGCAGGTCGAAATTTTCACCCTTAACCATATTTATTTTGTTGTTGCATAGATGACACTAAACACCCCAATAGTTTCAAAAGTGTGCAAAAAACCCCCTCTAGTTCATTTTGTGCAAATAACCCCACTACTATTCCAAAAGTGTGCACTTTGACTGCGTTAACACTGTTCCGTTCACTTTTTTTGCCAGAATCTAGTCACGTGACGAGCGCAACACACCCTATGATTTCAGAAATGTGCAGAAAACTCCCCTCTTAATCAGCGGAAAAGGACTTGGAGGAGGTTATTTACACTATTTACAAAGTATAGGGGTGTTTAGAAACCATGAAGGGGGTTTTCCGCACACTTTTGAAACCATAGGGTGTTTAGCGCAATTTGTCCATATATATATATATTTATCATTTCATGTATCATGATCAGTATACTTTTGTCAGCCAGAAGAAATTAGACATGTAGAACTTCTATATATGCCATATCATAAATCATAAATCAAAATCCCAGTATAGACAATAATTATTTTAAGCAATTAAATTATCTCTGTTGGATACAATAGCACAATTTTCGTGTTTATCTTTTTCTAAATATAAACATTAAACCTCAGCATCCAAGGAACATCTATTGCATCTGGTGAGTGCTAATTAGAGAATATGATAAGAATCAAGACAGTATAATTAGTTTAGATAGAAGACACAGTTGGAAATTAAGCTTACAAATTAATGTAAATTCCAAAAGAAGTTGCACACATGCCAGCTAAGTTAGCTGATAACACCAGCAGACAACGTAATTAGCTTCAGTTCAATGCATAGAGGAACTTGAAGAACATCATCCTGCGCAATCTTATTTTTCTTCATGCTTGAGTACCTATATAATAAACAATAATGTCAACCACATATACAAATATATATATACAGAGAAACTACACATACACAAACATATATATACCGAGAGAAAACAGAGATTATACAACGAAGAAGGATTGAAGTATTATTACCTGCTAGTGGCGAAGCCAAGGTTTAAATTCCGAGGGGGCTCAATGTTATGGTGTAAAAAAATAAAAAGAAAGAAAGAAGAAGAAGAGAAGAATAGTACGGATAAGGAAAAAAATTAGAGAAGAAGAATAGTACGGAAAAGGACAAAAAAGGAAAGAAAAACAAAAATAACTCGAAAAAAGAATCAATTAGAATTTTCTTGGATTGAGGTTCAGAGATGGCTGAAGAGATACTAGGCTGGAGAGTATCCATATTCAAATTCTGAGTGGTCAGAATTGTTCTTCTTCGTCTATCTCCTCGATAAATCAGTAGCATTATCTTGCCATTTTAGCGGTTCATTAGTATGAATCCTTTTCAAATCAGGTGCACTAACAGCGCTAAAAGGAAATATTTCCAGTTCAGAGTAGAGTGGTTCCCAATGCATGGTAGCCAACATCTCCCTTGACCCCGAATCCAACAGATTCCGACAGTTCCTCAAGTCTCAGTTTTCTCAGTTTCGGCATATCATCACCTGCTCCAAAAGGAAATAATTTCAGATTTGGACAATTCTCAAGACGAACCTCCTCTAATGAGGGCCAACATCTACTCCTCCTCCTATAGGGAACATCTCCATCTCCCAAGCCCACAAATTCCGGCAGATTCTCAATGGTCAATTTTTTTAGTCTCTGCAAACCATCATCATTAGCTCCACAAGGAAACAATTTCAGTTTTGGACAGTCCTCAAGATGAAGCACCTCCAATGAAGGCCAACTCAATGAAACATTCTCCTTGGAGAAAATACTAACGAATTCCTTTAGATTTTGAAGAAGCAGACGCTTCAGTTTGGGCAGTGGTGTACAATATTGAAGCTGCAAACCACTACTGCTTATCTCATAATTGGCATCTTCGTCTTCCACTGAAATCATCTCCTTCAACATCTCACAACCCCTAATATGCAATTCTTCTAAATTAAGGAGTTGCGAAAGCAATCCCCTTGACGGGAAGATACACACCAACATTGGGCAATCTATCACATGCATTCTTTGTAGACTCTTGAAGTTGTCTTTTAATTGCAAACTTTTTTGCATTGAGGGTGGTGGCTTGCAGCCGAAGAAGATGCATCTAAGTTTACTGGGTAGTCGCAGATATAGGAATTCCAGATTCGCAAAAGCATTCTTTTGCAATCCATCTTCATCTGCAATGGTTTCAATCACATCGCAGCAGACAATTTTGCAGACTCTTATCCCAGAAATATTCCCCACACCCAAATCTGATAGCTTTGCTACTGGCTGCCCAATCCCAACTAATTTCAAGAATTCTGAACGCTTCATCACATCCTTCACTGCAGATGAAACAATGCCCCGATCTTCTCCATATCCGTCCCCTTTATATATTAGTCTTCTCTTATTTGTACCCATATTACCCCTATACTGAGTGCCATAATTAACATAAAATTCGAATTTCGTTAGGATTTGATCATTCCACGCTTTGCTGTTTTCAACAAATTTTGCCAAATTATTGACGGATCCAAAGCTGAACACGAGTGAAGAAAGCCGTGTCAAGCTGCAAAGCTCATCTGCCACAACTCCAGCACTGTCGTCCAGTTTGAAATGATTCTTTGAAATTTCAAAATGTTCCAATTGAGACATCTTGGATATCTTCCCATTAGGAATCATCACCTCCTTTTCCGTATAAGGTGCGAACCCTTTCAATTTCAAACATCTAAGGCTGGTCAAATCCCATATCTCAGTAGGCAGATCTCTCATGATGTGCTCAGTGACCACCAGTTCCTCGAGTCTCATAAGTGCATTGATTTCACGAGGAAGGGCTTTCAAATAACTGCACTGTTTGAGAAGCAATGATCGAAGGCTTACGAGATTTGATATGGAAGATGGCAATGAGTTTATGCTGCTACCTGACAGATCCAAAACTCCAAGGCTTGGCATGAGATTGAAAAAAGATTCGGGGATTGCTTTCAAAGAAGTGTCCATATGAGGATTATTAGCCTGAAGCAGCAATGTTTCAAGCTTGGGGCAATTTGGCATATCCGGTAAGCAGTACCCCCGAGCATCCATGAATGAGATCTTACTTGCTTCCTCCCATTCCTTAGCATCCACGATCCCCCGTACAGATAGTCCAGATTGCACAATATGTTTGGTTTTCTCTCCTCCGTTCTTGGAAGTCAAATTTAGAACGAAATCTCGCATGACATCATGCATCTTTACATGATCATCATCCTCACATTTTTTCAACAATGACGCATCAATAAGATCATGCAATATGGCATGCCCTTCGTCAATGGCCTCTGCCTTAGTACATCTGCTCGAAAGAAGCCCCTCTGCTCTCCAATATTTAATTAATTGAGATTTCTTGATCTCATAGTCTTCTGGATACAAGCCACAATATAAAAAGTGGTTCTTGGGGTTAGGCTCATGTGCATCTAGATGGTCATAACTGGCTTTCAATGCTACAAACACCTTCTTGCTCATGCCTTGGACATGAGATAAATAAGGTTTTCTCAAATTTGTCAATAAATTGCTCCAGACATGAACATCTTCCTTTTTTCTCAGGGTCTTACCTACTGCCTCTAGTGCCAGTGGTAAGCCATCACACTTTCCAACAATTTGTTTAGCTATTGGCTGTATTTTTGGTAACACAACAGTGTTTCCAACAATTGTCTCAAACATCTTCCATGCTTCTTCTTCCGGTAAAGCCTCCACATTGATCTCCCGGTCAGTTTCCATTTCGTGACAAACTCCAAGTTCTCTGGTTGTCAAAACAACTTTGCAACCGTTGTTTCCGTTTGCAGTTGGTATACCTAGACTGGGCAAATCCATGGATTCCCAAACATCATCTAACAGCAATAAGTACGTCTTTCCTTCAAGCTCCCGCAACAATAATTTTTTAACATCGTCTTCTGAAAACCTTGTATTTGAGTCATCCTTTATCTTCATTGACAAGCGTTTAGCAACTTCGTCCTGCAGTTTTGTAATGCTCCAAGAGTTTGAGATTGTTACCCAGATCACGACTTGAAATATTGGTCTGATTTCCGGCATATTATTTAAGAGTTTCATTAGTGTTGTCTTTCCAACACCACCCATACCCCAAATACCAATCTTTTGAATTTGTTCGTCTTTGATGTGATCTAGAATCTCTTGCAAGGTCCTCCTGACCGAAGCTCCCACAATCAAATTAGGGACTGGCATCATCTCAACTTGTGCAAGTCGCAAATCAGTGAGAAAACCTGCTTCAAACTTCTTGGAATTTTCCTGGAGTTTTCCAACTCTTACGATCATATTATTCACATCTTCACAAAGGCTCGCCAGAACAACATCATCTGGAGAGCATTCCTCTAAATATCTCTTGTTAGAAAGGTGTTGCTTTTCAATGACCTTCACTTGTTCTTCAATTTCATCCACATCTGCAATCCAACCGTCGCACTCTTTTGTTGGAGTCTTTTGTTGATGTGCCCGATCAATGACATCTTTTATGTCGTCCCTCCGTCGACATAATGTTTCGATTTGCTTGTTAAGTTCGTATGTCAACATCTTAACTTTTGGTAGTGGCAAATCAGTGAGAAAACCAGCTTCAAACATGGAATTCTCCTGGAGTTGTCCAACTCTCACAATCATCTTTTCCACATCTTCACAGAGTCTTGCTCGAGCAACAACATCTGGAAAATATCTTAAAAATCTCTTGTGAACACCCTGCTCATCAATGCCCCTCACCTGGTTTTCAATCGCATCCACTGCTTCAATCCAGCCCGTGCACTCTCTTGTTGGAGCCTTGTGTGTGTTTACACGCTCTATGCCACCTTTAATCTCATCCCTCCGACCACATAAAGTAGTTAATTTGTTGTTAAGCTCCGTGAACTTCTCTGGCAGACTTGTTGCAAAACAAAAGCGTTTAGCAATAGGTTCATATATTGCTCCCAAGAAATCCATTGCCTCTGCACAGTTCCAAACTGTCGCACCATTAGCATGTGTAGTCAGAATAACTACACGCAAATACAAGTCATTTTTTATCTTTTGTCATCCAGGCTTGGGTCTCATTGGTTCATACAGACTAGCTCAATATATAAGTCCAAGCCCCATGATACGGAAAGTAAATAAATAATTAAATGAATTTACATGACAGGAAATGCAACAACTACTAGTGTAATTTAACAACCAAAAGAGTGAGAGTGAGAGTACCATAAATCTTGAAAGTGGGAGTAATATATGATCAAAGATAATGTTTAGTTTTATTGATTTCTCTTAGCTCTAGTTTGTTAGATGTTGAAGGTTGTCTTACATGCCTCATTTAGAATTTTTATTTGTCCTCCCAGTGAGGGTCTGTTTGGTTGACCTGTTTCTGTTTCTGTTTGTGGGTTTTAGTTTAAAACACATGTTTGGTAGGATTTTTTATGTTTGTGTTT
The DNA here is from genome assembly GCA_963922005.1 of Cornus suecica. Lineage (NCBI taxonomy): Eukaryota > Viridiplantae > Streptophyta > Magnoliopsida > Cornales > Cornaceae > Cornus > Cornus suecica. The sequence goes on along the minus strand of OY998247.1, from coordinate 20,271,395 downwards.
TCAAACTACATTAAATAAACACATATCCCTTTTAGTACAAAATGAAAAAACCAAAATTTGGTATTTTTTAACTCCTCGAGCAACATTATTTATTTATTATTTATTAGTGGTTTGGTTGTGCTGCATAACTCAACGCTATTTGGCTTCTCTTTCCTGTCCTCTATTTTTTGATAAAGAAAGAATAATGCCTTTATGCATAAGCATGCTGCTACTTCTTCTTCACTCTAGAAATCAAAAGCTAGTAATTCAAAACATTTCAAATAAATACTAGATTATATTTGGCAAGCAACTCAGCTTTTGGTGATTGAAAGTTTATACATCGATCATTCAACGAAGAAAAAGCATGAGTCTTATTTTACCCAAAGTCTATCTAAAAGTAAACAGTGAAATGGGGTTAGAAGAAAGCGGAGAAGCGAAGGCAGTGAGGAAGTCTCATCTCTGACCATGTCTTTCTACCTTCATTGTAATGTAGAAAGTTCAAGATGAGCTCTTTACTTATGCCAGTTTGGTAGCAGTGTTTTTGTGTCTGTTTATATGTTTTGTGTTTATAAATTTGTTTGGTTAGTGTTTTTGGGATATTTGTGTTAAAAAACACTTTTTCACTTAAGCAAATTTTAGGCATATTCCAATAAACATGAATTTGGTGTTTATTGGGGTGTTTCTCACTTACACTTTCTTCACTTTATAATATATTTTATTATTTTATTATTTATATTATTAAATTATTATTTATTAATTTATATATTAATTTATAAATTATTTATTCATTTTTAATTATTTAAAAATATATTTTATTAATTTAATATTAATTTATTATTATTATACTCATTTTTTATTATTATTATGAAGTATTTATTTGTTATTATATTTACTTATTATTTATTATTATATTTATTTATTATTTTTTATTATATTTATTTTTTATTATTATTTATTTCATTTTGTTTATTATTTATTATTTTTATTATATGTTTAAATATGTCTTATGTAATTTATTATTTATTTTATTTATTATTTAGTCCATTTTTTATTATTATTCTATTCATTTATTATTTATATTATATTATATTTTATTTTATTTATTATTTATATTATTAAATTATTATTTATTAATTTACATATTAATTTATAAATATATTATATTTATTTATTTATTATTATTTCATTATTTAATTCATTTTATTTATAAATTATTTATTCATTTTTAATTATTTAAAAATATATTTTATTAATTTAATATTAATTTTTTATTATTATGAAGTATTTATTTGTTATTATATTTACTTATTATTTATTATTATATTTATTTATTATTTATTTCATTTTGTTTATTATTTATTATTTAGTCCATTTTTTATTATTATATTTATTTATTATTTATATTATTAATTTTTAATTATTGATTTTTAATTTTTAATTTTTTAATTTCAACCCAAAAAACATCCCTACCAAACATACTTATGTTTTTGGATGAATAAACAAAAAAAAAATGTATTTTTTGTTTATTTCAACACAAACACAGTTCTACTAAACATGTCCTTAGAAATTTCATTTAAGATGAGATTGAATGTTATAGTAAAGGGATAACTTCATTTACACCCCCGAAGGTTTGTTCTATCTTTATTTTGACTCCTCAGGTTTGCATATCTTCATTTCACCCTACTGTTCAATATTCTCATCGCTTAGACCCCCTGAACGATGACATCAGCCTGAATTTTTTTTTAAATCCCTAAACTACCCTCAATGTGTTATCCTTGTTCTGTTTGGAAACAAGGATAGTGTTTTTATCAATTAGACCCCCTCCCATCATTTAATAATTTAATTTGTATTAAATTTTCAAAATATATATAAAATTCAAAAATATATATAATAAAATTTGAAAAATATTATAAATTCGAAAATAAATATAAAATTAAAAAATATATAAATTTCGAAATTATTTTTTTTTTTCAAAAAAACATATTAAATTTCGAAAATAAATATAAAAATCACAAAAAACATAAAAAATTTGAAAAATATATAAAAAATTCAAAAAAACATATAAAATTCAAAAATATATATTAAATTTCAAAAAAAATTATAAAATCGAAAATAAATATAAAATAAAAAATATATATAAATTTAGAATTTTTTTTTTAAAACATATTAAATTCAAGACAAATATATAAAATTAAAAAAAAACCCATATAAAATTCTAATAATATATATTAAATTTCGAAAATAATTATAAAATTCGAAAAAAATATAAAAAATTTGAAAATAAATATAAAATTCAAATATATATATATTAAATATAAAAAAAAATACTAAATTCGAAAATAAATATAAAATTAAAAAAAAAAATTAACTCTCTCTCTCTCTGAGATGCCCACACAGCCCACACACACACACATACACAGATATATATATACACACACATATATATATAGATCTATACATATATATATATATATATATACACACACATATATATAGATCTATACATATATTTATATATGTATGTATATATATACGGTGCCGATGTCGAGCCCCTCCCACCATCTCCCCGTCGGCACCCCCCTTCCCACCACCACCTCCCCCTATTTTCGACCAATTGGTCGAAAATATGTGTGTGTGTATATATATATGTACAGATCTATATATATTTGTGTGTGTATATATATGTGTGTGCGTCTGTGTGTGTGTGTGTGAGTCTGAGAGAGAGACAGAGGAGAGAGAGAGAGAGATATAAATTTAAATTGAATAAATGTTGGGGTTGGGGTGTTTGGTTTGAGAGTTAGATTGATTTTAAGGAGGTGTTTGGTTTAGGGTTTAAATTGATTTAAGGATTAAATTGATTTAAGGGATGTTTGGTATAAGAGTATTTTAGACATTTCACACCATGAGGGATGTAAATGAAGATATGCAAACCTGAGGGGGTGTAAGTGATGATAGGACAAACCTCAGGAAGTGTAAATGAAATTATCCCTATAGTAAATCATGACTTCTAGTTTTAACTTGTCACTAAAGAATGAGTAAACGAGTGCTAAAAAAATAAAAAAGAAAAGAAAAAGGAGCAAACGCTAAGTTCGTTGGCATAGAGGGAAGCTCAAAAATTTAAAGGTTTAGTCTATATATCTGTATCTATTAGGCAAGAAGTGCGAAAAACCTCGCCAACTTGCATTAAACCCTCCTAAACAACAAAAATGAGCATTTAAGTCCTTAAACTTTTCGGTTGTTGCATTTTGCCCCACTTACAACTAACTTTTCGTTTTAAATTTAAACAAAAATACTAAAACACCCCACTATGTAGTTAGTTATTAAAGTCATAAAATAGCAATAATGGTATTGATATACACTCTATTACTCATATTCTTCCATTCTCCTAATTTACCCAACTCACAAACATATATATATACTTATATAATATATACATATATACATATATATACTTATATAATATATAGGGTAAATTACACTTTTCACCCTTTTTTTGTTTGAACATATTAAACTTTTCCCCTTCTTATTTGTATATTATAATTTGATCCCTCAAAGTCATTGCAATTCAACTCCAGTCACCAAAAAAGTGAAATTACATGAGTACCCTTGATATATAAATTCATTTATAACTATAAAATAAATTATATTGTATGTTACTAAATTACCCTTCCTAAATCTAACCCTAAATATTCAACTAACACGCCATCACACCACCAACAGGTCCACCATCTCTGTAAATAATATTTCTTACAAAATTGAACCTCTTCCAAATATTTTACGAGGCCTACATTATGGTCCGACACAGCGGCCACACCTTCCTCTCCTAGGCCGCCGCCGCCGCCGCCACCACAGCGACCACTCTCCTCCTCGGTCCCAAAAACTTTGATGGTTGATGTTTGATTTTGGGTTATATAAAGTTAGGATTTTGATATTTGATTTGGGGACGAAGCTTGCGGGAGAGAGAATTGGAGGGTTGAGGGTTTCGACATGGCGGTATATGCATATGTTCATGTGTTACAAGATCTTCATATACTCCTTCAATCACTAGATCGAAATAAAACGACCAAGATCAGAATTTCAAACTCAATGCCTTTTCGGAGGAAAACCCAGAAATTCAGAACTTTTGTTGAAAACCCAGATGGAAGTATCAATTTTGAAGCATGAAGATCACTATTTGCTTTGTGATTTTGCTGGGTTTCTACTGAATTTGGAGAGAGATGAAGAACAGAAAGAGGGTTGGGGTGATTGGGAAGAAAAAGTAACGTAGAAAGGAAAATAATTTTTTTTTTTTTTTTTTTTTTGTAAATCTGACTATGGTATATTAAAAAATAAAAATTGAGATGAAATTATCTTTGACCGGCCGACTATTGGAGGAGAGAACGGCAAAAGTAAATGTAAGTGTAATACTCGAAATCATCAAGTTTCGAAATCTTTTTCCTTAATTATAAAAATCTATATATATATATATATATAGATAGATGCTTCAAACATGCTAATAATCATTTTCCTTAATTATAAAAAATAAAGTTTTTTTTTTCCAGTTCTCATTCACAGGCACGCAGACAAATACAAGTATTGTGAAAAAAAACTAACTATGACAGAAACAAAAATATGAGATATACATTTGCAGTACCAAACCTGAGTATAGATTGAAGAGATTCACTCCACCACCACCACCACGCAGAAGCAAAGAAAATTAGAGTAGCATAATTTTCCATCTTCAAGTAGCTGCTGCACTAGAAGTCTAAAACGTGTTTCAAAGTCAAGTCAAGTGAAGTGGGAGCAGTTGGTGTTGGGGTCCACTCGTTCTTTTTAGTCATTCCTGGATTGGGACGCGGGTGGTAGGCTAGGCCCAAAATCCCTTTTTGGCGCATTCTACACAAACAATTTGTTTGAGGCTGTTGTATCTGTGTCCAACATATTTCGGATACGCGTGGCTAAAATCGTCTTAACACTTAGGATGCTTCACAAACACGTTGAGGATGCTTCGAGAACACATTTTAGATATTTCAAGAATAAATTTTTGACACTTAGATGACACGATAACTTAATTTGTGTAATTAACTTTAATACTTCATTTGTCCCAAAAAGAGTGTTCACATTTGACTTTTTAAATTTTTTTAAAGTATTTTGCTTTTTTAATTTTGCCCTTTGAAATATAGTATAATTTTAGTTTTTAGTATGATCTATTATTTTTTGAAGTTAATGAAGAGGAATAAGTTGAGAAAGTATAAGATTATATTGTATTTGGATTGGAAACTAGACACTTATTTTGGGATAGATAAAGTTATGAAAGTGGACATTTATTTTGGAACGGAAGGAGTATAACTTAAAAATACATTGTGAAATAATTAAAATATAAAATAAAACTTGAAAAAACCAATAATAAAATACATAAATTCTAAGATTCAAATGAGTAATATTTTATGATATATGAATAAAATAATTAAATTTATTTTATTATAACTATAAATAAATTATTATATTTTAATTTTTTATCATCGGTTTCATATCCTATTTTTTTTATATATAAAAAAAATCATGTTGTAGTGTATGTGTTGTGACGTGTCCGTGCCTGTGCTTCCTAGCATGGAGTTAAAGGAGGGTCCGGGTCATTCGACTTTTGGAGAGGTGACCTGATGAAGGTCTTATGTCTCAATAAGCTGGGCCAGCCCCATGGAAAACCAAGTGTGAATATTATTACATTTTTATGTTCTCAAGTTCACACTTGTACGGCTGCCTATTGACCTGTTCTTCTTTTTAGCCAAAAAAAAATTATTTCTTGTACCTGCCTATTGACCTGTTCTTTGTAAGCCAAAATTTTTTATTACATCTTGGGGGTGATAATGCTTTTAAAATGCATTGATATATTATGGAAATTATTTCATTTAACATCGACATTATTGGAATTCATTACATTATAAACAAAACTAAGTTTGTTAATCATTGACAATAGACAAAATTAGCGGAGATTACAAGAGGAATATCGGACTTATGCAAAATGACACATTTTTATCTTTCCGTTTTCCTCACACAGAAAAACTGATATTGATCCAAAGCACCCACCTACTCGACACCTATGTTTGGTGCATATAACAAATTGAAGATTACATATTATTAAGTTTATAGAAAATTAAAAAAAATATATATAGTATGTTTTTGGTGCATATTATTAAGTTTATGGGAAAAAAAACAGCAACTTGTAAATGCAGAAAAAGAAACAATAAATTGGGTTGAATGAAATGTTTTTATTCATAATTTGGCCACATACTTATATCCAATTTTGTAGATGGGTCAGACCCATCTACCCAACTTTATCAATTCCTTAAATCATGGGATTTGATAAACTTCTTTCTTTCTTGGGCTCTATCTTCCCATGTATGAGACTAATCCCTAACTTGTTGATCAATCATTTTCTAGAAGTTACTATGGGCCAAGCCCATTGGTCATTGCTTATGGCCCACCTTTATTGGTCCACATAATTTTAGTTATTACACGGGTCCCTAAGGTTATGGGCCTGTGATCCACTTCAAGGTCTATGATCGAAAAAATGTATAGGTGCGTGTACATTGCTGATGTGGCAGTTCATTAATGTTTGGTAGTTGAGCAATCATTTGAATTTCAAACGAGAGGCCCACGACCTCTTGATTATCATGCTTGTGGCTGGACTAATGACGCATGTCTTTCGAACTTCGTGCTCGACTGCTGATCTTCCCTAGTTTCCTCTATAAAATCACGTCTTGCCATTTTGCACTCCATACTTTGCAATTCTCTTCATTGGAGCTTTCTCTCTACTTTAATTCCTGAAATTTTAAACCGGCGACCTTTAGGGATTTCTTCCGGAGCAATCTTTAACTATAAGTGTGGAAATCTCTAGGCCCACAGAGGCCCATCAGGCTAATAGCCCAACAAGGTCACCGAAAGCCCGAAGATTAGGCCCATTTCAGGCTAGAATTACTTGAAAATAAAGATAGTGATGTAAGAGAGATAAAAAGAATGATGTAAGCAAAATAAATGTTGTCGTAATGGGCTCGAAGCCCAAAAAGGGAATGTATATAAAGGAAGCAAAATCTAAATAAAGGATTCATTATTGTGTTGTACATTTTTTGGCATTTACACATTGGCGCCGTCTGTGGGAAGCTCTTGGAGTTCTTGATTTTTCAGATCTGTTCTTCTGGATTTATAAATCATCTCCTTCTTCCCATCTCGTTAAGCTGAGTTTGTTTTATTCAATCTAGAGATCTGTGGTGGTGCCTTGGCCTCCTAGATCTGAGAGCTTGTTTATATTCTTCACCATATTCTAAATCTCCGTTTACACTGACCCACTACTTCCCAAACAACCATGCCAGTCACCCATTCGCAAGCGGACGTTCCGACCACTGGGGACAACCATGTAGGAGGTCCTCAAACCATTGAGCAAATCTTGTAATGCCTGATAGTCGCTGAGGAACGTAGCCAAGCTCTTGAGAAGCGGAATACGGAGCTTATGGCGAGGAAGGCTCTACAACCGCTTTCCCTTCAGATAGCGGCGCTCAACCATTCTCAGAACCAGGAAGATGGCAACAAGCTGGAAGAGCACGCCGAGTCCTCCCAGCGCTTAGGAAAGGCTCCCGTCACCGACGAATCCACGACCCCCCAAAAACTCCAAGCAATGATGGCCTAGTTCCAAAGGAAAGTCCTCGGGGACTTGAGAACCCAGTATACCGATGATTTGGCCATCCAGGCGTCATCTGAGTTAATACAATCGCCTTTCACCCTCAAGATAACCCGGGAACCTTTTTCGAATAAGTTTGTTATGCCTCGGTTTACATATTTATCAGATTCATCAAAACATGACCATATACGCTGAGAATGAGTCCTTGCTTTGCAAGGTATTCTCCACAAGTCTTGTTGATGCAGCTCTACTATGGTTCAGGAAACAACCATCCCGATCCATCGACAGCTGGCAACAGTTGACCAAGCTTTTCGTTGCCCAGTACTACGGGAACAAGAGACAAAAGAAAACCATATCCTGCATCTTCACTATGATCCAAGAAAAAAGGAAAATCCCTGAAGAGTTTCCTATCCCGATTCAACATTGAGTCTTCTTCTATTGATAACTGTGACCAGCACTCTGTTGTTGAGGCCTTCCGGATGACCCTTATTCCAGGGACCAAGTTCCATCAGTCTCTGGTGAAACGCCCCCATCGGGTATTGGGGAGTTAAACTCCAGAGCCGAAGGGTACTTGAGGATTGAAGAGAAAGAGACCATCAGGCAGAAGAGGGTGGCCTTGGTCAATGTTAAAGCCCGATCAAAGGATTAGGCATCCGATCGAAAGCATCCAACATCATCGGGACCTTCAGTTCCTTCAGGACCTCCAGCCCCGAACCCTTTCAAACATTCCAAATCTGAAGAAAGAGTGACCCCCCTGAGGGTCAGCCTTGTCAAGCTCTACCAAGAGAATAAGGCCAGAGGGATCTTCCAATAACCCCTAACCATCAGGCAACCATTGGATCAAAGGGACAAGTCAAAACATTAAACTTTCCACGGTGATTTCAGGCACATCATAAATGAGTGTCGTAATCTCAGACGACAGGTGAAGGCACTGGTGCTTCGCGGTGAGCTCCGGGACTACATCCAACGGGACAGACCAAGGGTCGATCAACAAGCTCTCAACGCCCCTCAGAACCCTGCAGCCGCATAGTCAGTCAGGATCATCAACATGATTTTTGGTGGCTCCACCTCTAAAGAGACAGAAGGATCCAGCCGGAGCCAGCTGTGAATAGCCCGAAAAATGAGAAAAATCAACGAAGTCAGTGAAGTCCACCGCAGGACAAGAGAAACATAAATTATTTTCTATGCATCAGACCTTCGGAATATCCAGACCCCACATGATGACCCTCTAGTTGTGACATTAATGGTAGCCAACTGCCTTGTTAAGAGAGTCATGATCGACCCCGGGAGTAGTGCAAATGTCATTACCAAGTGGGCTTTTGAAAAGCTTGAAATCAACCTGAACGAGATTGTGGCCTCCCGGTGTCCTATTGCAAGATTTGATGGAAAACAAATCGAACCGACCGGGGAAGTCCAACTACTAGTATCTGTTGCACAAAGGACCCTGACCTAGACATTTGTTGTAGTGGATGTGAAGCCTTCGTACAATTTACTCATGGGAAGGGGATGGGTTCACTGAATGCAGGGCATGCCTTCAACCCTTCACCAAATGATGAGATGCATAAGCCCGAACGGTTTGGACATCATTGATATCAAGGGGGACCAGGTGGCCGCCAAGGAATGTTATGTGGTCACTCTGAAGGAGATTAGGAAGGGAAAAGGCCCAGAGGTGTCCCATTCCAAGGAATAGAGTCCAGGTCCCAAATAGCAATCAAATGAGGGGGATCTGGGTACCCCAATCGTGGTCGAGCCATTACAGCTAATCTCTATATTACCCGATAGCCCGGAAAAAGTTACTTTTGCAGGTACAAATCTCATCGACTGTGAATTGAAAGAACTAACACAGTTATTGCAGGATAACTCCGATGTCTTCGTATGGGAACATACAGACATGCTAGGTATCGATCCTATTATTGCCTAACACTCATTACACGTCGACCCAAACGTGAGACCAATCAGGCAAAAACAAAGGTGCATGGGAGCGCTTCGAAACCAGATCATAGCGGATAAAGTGTCCAGATTGCTCCAGGCTGGTTTTATCAGGGAAGTCAAGTATCCTGAATGGCTCGCCAACGTAGTAGTCGTCTAGAAATAGAATGGTAAGTGGAGGGGTTGTGCTGATTTTACTGACCTGAATAGGGCATGCCTGAAGGACAACTTTCTACTGCCAAAGATTGACCAGATGGTGGACGTTACCGCTGGCTACGAACGTCTAACTTTCCTGGATGCTTATTTGGGATACAATTAGATAAGAATGAACCCGACAGATGAGGAAAAAACATCCTTCATTACTGAAACAGGTACTTACTGCTTTAAGGTTATGCCTTTCGGTTTGAAAAATGCAAGTGCCACTTTCCAGAGGTTGGTCAACAAGATCTTTAAGGGAATGAAGGTTACTGTGATTGAAGCTTATATTGATGACAATATGGTCAAGAGTAGAGGAAAGGAAGATCATCTTGCACATCTACACCAAGTGTTTGGCACCCTCATGAGGCATGACATGAAACTCAACCCGGAGAAATGCTCCTTTGGCGTGTCATCTGGATAATTCCTGGGACATATCGTGGACTAGACCGGGACCCAAGCCAGCCCGACACAAGTCAAGGCCCTAATAGAAATAAAGGAGCCCCAGACACATAAAGATGTTCAAGTCCTAACTGGAAGAGTGGTTGCCCCTAGCAGGTTCATTTCAAAACTCACCGATCGATGCAGACCATTCTTTCAGGCGATCAAGGCAAAAAAGGGAGAAGTTTGGGGTCCTGAGCAGTCTGAAGCCCTATCAAAGTTAAAGGAGTACATGACCAGACCCCCGATCCTATCCATACAGGTCTCGATGAAGTCTTACGTCTTTATCTAGCAATATCCTCTGTCTCAACCAGTGCAACCCTCATCAAAGAGGATGGGAACCTAAAGATACCAGTTTTCTACACCAATAAATCCTTGGCTGAAGTGGAAACCCAATACATCAAGTAAGAAAATCTGGTTCTATCACTGGTAAATGCCAAAAGATGACTGAGGCATTACTTTGAGGCTCATCCAATCATTGTCCTGACCTCTATGCCTATCCGGGTTATTATGCCAAAACCTGACCTTTCAGGCACAATTTCTAAATGGGCCATCGAGTTGGGCATATATGACATAACTTACATACCCCGAGTTTCCATCAAGGGACAAGCGGTGGCAGATTTCTTACTTGAAGATGAAATTGAAAAACCCAACCAGCAGACTGAACCAGACACTTGGAAGCTTTTCATGGACGGATCAGCCAGTTCTACTGGATCGGGAATCGGATTGGAGATCCAGACACCCGATGGGACACACCTTCACATGTTAGTACAACTACAGTTCCCAGCCACTAACAATGAGGCAGAATATGAAGCGATCGTATCTGGCTTAAGATTAGCCCGAAGCCTCTAGATTTTGGCCCTAGCAATACACAACGACTCTCAACTAGTCATTCGACAAATTAAAGGAGAATATAAGGCAAAAGACCCCAGAATGGAGTCTTACCGGGCACTTTTGTTGAAAAAAATAGAGAGCTTTCAAAAAATAACCTTCACTCAGATCCCGAGAAATGAAAACTCTGTAGCTGACCACCTAGTCGGTCAGGCGTCCTCAATTAGAAAGGACCTGACCTGGGTTGTGTTGGTGGATTTTATAACCAGACCAAGTATTCAAGAACCCGAACAAGTAATGCTTACTCCATAGGAGCCCAGTTGGATGGATCCCCAGATGAATTACCTGAGGAATGGGACGCTCCCAGAAAACAAAGCTGAAGCTCACAAGATCAGGAGGAATTTAGCCCGATATTCAGTTATAAATGAACAACTCTATCGGAAGTCCTTCTAGGGTTGTTATTTAAAGTGTATTACGCCTTCAGAATCAAGAGCAGTGATACAGGAGATCCATAGTGGATCTTACGGGAACCATTCCGGGGGAAGATCCCTTGCCCATAAAATACTCTCCCAAGGATACTTTTAGCCCTATCTGTCACAGGATGCCGAGGATTACGTTCGGAGATGCAAGTCATGCCAGATGCACAGGGACGCTAACCATCGACCACCCGAGCTCCTACATCCAACCATAGTCCCACATCCATTCGCCCGATGGGGAATGGATATCGTAAGACCTCTCCCAAAGGCAATTCGATCAAATTCCTATGTCCTCTTGGCCACTGATTACTTCACTAAATGGGTGGGAGCTGAAGCCTACCCAGCCATCAAAAGTAGCCACGTCATCAAGTTCATTTAGACCCACATAATATACAGATTCGGGTTACCAAGGACAATTATGATGGATAACGAGACAAATTTAGACAATAATGAGGTGAGAGCGTTCTTTGCCGAGCATGGTATCAACCAGAATACATCCTCCGTCGGGTACCCATAAAGGAAAGGATAGGCTGAGAGGAAAAATCGAACCATATTCGACACCCTGGCCAAAAAAATTGAGGAAGCCAAAGGGGCCTGGCTCGAGAAGCTACCTGAAGTGCTCTAGTCATACAGAATGACCCCCAGGAAACCCACTGGGGAGACCCCATTTGCCATGGCATATGGCGCTGAGGCTGTGATCCTCATAGAGGTTAGGGTTCCAACCCTCCGAAGCCAGGCCTGGGTAGAAGACCCAAATAACCAGCACCTGGCTCATGACCTTGATCTACTAAATGAAAGAAGGGAGGCAGCCGGGATCAAGCTGGCCACCTACCAACAGCGTGCTCAGAACCACTTCAACCAAAAAGTCAAAAGAAGAGAGTTTCGGGTCAGAGACATGGTCCTTAGGCAAAAAATTGGACTCATAGGCAAGCTCAGGGAGCCTTTGGAAGACCTGTACACTATTATCGAAGTCATCGGGCGCGAAACATACCGCGTCCGAAGGAACAAAGACAGTAGATTGGAACTGAACTCCCAGAAATGCCTCTCGCCTGAAGAGGTACTACCCGTAACAGGCCAAGTTTACTTTTACTTTGTTCACTTTTATAAAAAGGCCCCAGCGTCGGATCAATTAAAAATAAGCATCAGTAAAATTATTTTTCTTGGCAAAAATAGCTTATAAATGACTACTGATGCAAAAATAAACCAAGCATTGTCATATCTCTCGCATGGCCTTAAGTACCCGAAATAGATCAAAATTTTACAAAAAAATAAACCAAGTGATGTCATGTCTCTTGCATGGCCTCAAATGCCCGAAAGACACAACACTGATCCAGAAGATATCAAAATTTTGCAAAAAATAAACTAAGTGTTGTCATGTCTCTCGCATGGCCTCAAGTGCCCAAAAGACACAACACTGATCCAGAAGATATCAAAATTTTGCAATAAACCAAGTGTTGTCATGTCTCTCGCATGGCCTCAAGTGCTCGAAAGACACAACACTGATCCAGAAGAGATCAAAATTTTGCAATAAACCAAGTGTTGTCATGTCTCTCACATGGCCTCAACTGCCCAAAAGACACAACACTAATCCAGAAGAGATTAAAATTTTGGCAAAAAGATAAACCAAGTGTTGTTATGTCTCTTGCATGGCCTCAAGTGCCTGAAAGACACAACACTGATCCAAAAGAGATCAAAATTTTGTGAAAAATAAACCAAGTGTTGTCATGTCTCTCGCATGGCCTCAAGTGCCCAAAAGACATAACACTGATCCATGAAAAATAAACCAAGTGTTGTGATGTCTCTCGCATTACCTCAAGTGCTCGAAAGACAACACTTTTTGGCAAAAATAATCTAAGTATTACAGAAGTTAACTGGACAGGAACCATGATTTTCATTCAAAATATGGGCCCCGATGGCCAAGGTTTACAAAATGATTTACAAAAATAAAAATCCTATGTTCTACGACCTTGAAGCCTAGATGGAGGCCCGAGAGAGTTCACTATCCAGGTGCCAGCCTCAGTGCTCACCGCATTTAAGTCCACAGGAGCAATTGTTGGGTTCAAAACTTGGACAAGAGTAGGCTACGCTGAGGGATCGGAATCAGGAGTGGGCCCCGGAAGAGGTTTAGTCAAGAGCTCACAAAAAAGAACATCATCTGGACTTTCGACCGAATCGTCATACGGTGGAGCAATGCCCAGAGACTCATCCAACTCCTCCACTGAGGCAAAGTCCCTCTCCTTAATAGGTTTCTAGATGTCTAGAAAGCAAGTCCTTCAATTGAACCTAATCCGGTACTAGGTTGTGTCGCAGAGACACTTGTACATCTGATTGCCACCCCAATGGCACATTTCCACTGTTGACCTCTCCACTACTAGAAGGTTCTCAGTTTCAACCTTCTCCTTGGAGGTCCTCAGGCCCTCATTCTCTACGTTCAAGCCTTCAACTTCAGCAGCCAAGGCCCGATGAACTGCCTCCATCTCATTGATCTTCTCTTGGGCCTCCTGAAGCTTTTGCTCCGCAGTGATTGCCCGTGTGGTCTAGACCTCCAGCTTATCATTAGCTACCGATAGCAAGAAAGCCACTTTTTTTCTTGCGTCTTCCTTCAACCTCAAGAGCTCTGAAGATTTATTGAGAAACCTACTGTCCTCCTCTAGCTTTGCATTATAAGCTTGGGTTAGGTAGAGCATCTCCCAGAAGTAAAAGAGGAAAAAACACAAGTGTTAGCCAAATCAATAAATAAAATGCAGGAATACAAAGTGTGACTGGAGAAATAACAATGTCAAAAACGTACCTTCATGGCAATCTCTGGACCGATCAAGGCCAACTCTGCCCGATCAATGCGTGTCAGCTTCTTTCGGTCTGCCGGGGTCCAGATCTGGAGACCCATCTCCCGAAGAGCAACATCATTATCAATGGTCTCGTTCCCCATGACCAAGAAGCTGCAGCCTGGAAGTTTTATCTTTGGTCCCCATGGGAGGGGTTGCTCCTTCCCAGATGCAGCTCTGGACTCCGCCACTATGTTTGGCGATGACGTTGTGGTCAGACGGGGACGAACCAATCGATCAGGGACATCTTCCTCAGACCGGGGACATTGTGCGCACATCAGATTGGCCCCTCCCTCAACAAATCGGGATCCAGGAACGGGAGTTTCCCTCGAAGAAGGGATAAAAGGTGAATTGGCAGTACCCTCCCCGGAAGGAAAAGGAGGAATTACTAGAGGACATCCTGATGGTGGTGGAGGAACCACCCCGAGGGGAGGATTTGGAGTACCCTGGGACGTCGGATTGGCTTGGGCATCCCGTGGCACCGAAGGGTTTGTTTGAGAGCCCGGTACTCACTTAGCCTTCTTTCTAAGAACGAGTGGCGGGATCTTCAACATGGTGTTATTTCCTTCTAATGTTAGTTCCTATAAATCAGCACCAGTCAGGTAATTGCCACAAATCCTCAGGGGCTGGCCCCAGATTTTAGACTTAAGGATATTAAATCAGGATAAGATATAGTTTGGAGTTTTAAACCGGTCGGGCGCTCCCAGAAACTCTAGCCCATGATGACCCAACTTATCATTGCACTGTTCACATATAAGGTTTAAAGAAAGGGAATAGATATTTATTAAATACCCTAGGGACTACGAATCTAGCTGAGCCGGGAAGCCTCAAATTCCTGCTCACCAAGATCATCCTTTCTCTCCACCCCTTATTGGACTTCTCATTGCCATCGCACATTTTTCTTCTACTTAAAAGAAAAATATTGTATCGACCCCTACAGTCCTTCTGGTCTTATATCTTATAAGAGAACAAGAGCTCAGCAAGACCCAGATCAAGGCCTATATCCTGATTGATCATCGGGACCATAGCCATGATCCTGAAGAAATTGGGCCCCATTTTAAGTGGAGCCAGACCTAAGGTGGACAAGACATAGAGAAAGAAATGGTGGATCGGGAAATGAAGAACCTGAAGATGAAAAGCCGACAACAAGATCTGGTCATCCCTAACCCCCTGCCCTATCTTGAAAATCACACTTCTTGGGATAATTCTTAACTATCACCCCATCGGGTATCCTACATTTAACCCTTAATTTCTTCAACATAGTATCTACCCTATGTGTATGGGGAAGGGGATCCACATTGAATTGATCTCCCAATCTTTCTTCAACCAGATCCCCACCCATAACAGCATTTTGGGTGACTTTAGGAGGACTAGATCTAACCCTCTTAACCACCTCTATCGATGGGGAACTAAAGGAGGCATCGGGATCGACAGAAGAAGGGAGACGGTCACTACCAAACCGAGTATCAACACTATTAGACATATTGACAGAAAGGTAGGAGAGCTGGAAGAAAGAACTTACTCTAATGTGGATTCCGGTGAGATTTTGTGAGTTTTTCGGGAAAGAGGTGCAGATTCTGGCAATAACAAGAGGAGAAACCAAGTTGTAGAGAGTTTTTGAGAGTCAGAAGCTTTAAAATGTAAGAAATGTTTCGCAAATGGACCCTGGGGTATTTATAGATGTCACCGAAGGATACAAAGAGTCATGCACACAAGAAACAAAGCATTAGGCCGTCTCCTCAGCCCCAATTGCGCGAATCAAGGCCACCTAAGTCATGAATTTGAAATGTTAATGATGGCACAACTGTCCTATTCAATGAACTTGTCACGTCACCCCGACAGGGGTGATGTATATATATTCCCTCATACACTTTACTTTCTTGGTAATGGGTCTGACTGCCTAAAAGCCCACAACTAAGAAGAGGGCTTGTGTAAGTGTGGAAATCTCCGGCCCACAGAGGCCCATCAGGCATCGAGCCCATCAGGCTGATAGCCCAATAAGGTCACCAAAATCCTACAGATTAGGCCCATTTCAGGCTAGAATTACTTGAAAATAAAGATAGTGATGTAAAAGAGATAGAAGGAATGATGTAAGCAAAATAAATGTTGCCCTAATGGGCTCGAAGCCCGAAAAGAGAATGTATATAAATGAAGCAAAATCTAAATAAAGGATTCATTCTTGTGTTGTGCATTTTTTGGCATTTACATCAACCCTTACCGGAGTTCTACTCACCTCAATCCTTTGATCCTGTGTAAGTTGATTAACACTCTTTATCTTCATTTTCATCCCTACCCCAATCCGTCTCTTCTACCTTTCTGTAGAAAACATGTATGGGAGTGATGACACTAAGTCTATAGACGAGGTTATTCTGTCTTCTGGCACTGACCCGGAGACCTCAAACAGCAGTAGTCCCTCTTTTGTTCACCCAGAGACTTCCCCACCTATGAACGCTCATCTTAATACCGATCTCCCAAGCTCATCGGTAAACCCAGAAGTGTCAAACGAAAGGGGCTCCTTTGATGATGAAGAGCCTACGAATCATTCTAAACCCAAACCCTTCGTAGTTGTCCCCCTTAAGGGAAATTCCCGCCCTGAAGTGGGCCTCAAACGTCTTCGGGGTAACGTGCCCGGTGACGTGTTTCTGGCCCCTTACCCACATTATTTAGACTTCACCAAAAGTGAGGGACTTGAACCAGGTAGTATCCTTCTATCGGCGGTTCATTTCAAGGTTTTAAGATTCCCTCTTTACCCCTTCTTCACTTATGTCCCGTTCATGCTGGCATTGCACCCTCTCCAGCTTAACCCGAACATTTTTAGGATCCTCGCCATGCTTCTTTTGTACAACAGAGACCTAGACCTTAATTTAGGTTTAGATGACCTTATTTTTTGCTACCTCTTCCAAAATATCAGAGGAAACAAATGTAGGTATAACCTTTTTCCCTTTCAAGGTCGGGGCATTTGTTCCGATAAGGGCTGGAAGGAGAGAATGGTAGTTGTCAGTGGCAACTGGTTCTACCCATTCTCTCTGACATACCCGATCCCTAGGGTCTTCAGACTTATTCGACTTCCCATCTTCCGTCCTCTTTACAAATTCACGTGTTTATGTGAGTTTTGTGATTTACACCAGGGGGACTACGTATAAAGGTTTCTTGGCTATGAGGATAGTCAGATCCCCCAATCCCTTGTGAAATAACGTTATGCCCTTCTGAAGGCCAAAATTTGGAGCAATGTCAAATCTGCTAGTGAGCTTCTGACTAAAGTCAATCTAAAGGTGATTTCTAATTTGGGCGCTGTTGTTGACATGATGGATTTTCCCCTCAGGCCCCTTTCTGCCAGACATACTCAAGTCCCTGACGGATATGCTCCAGTTGATGCCATACCGCTCTCAACAGCACCTCCGGTACGCCAGGCTGCACAAAGTCCTTCGGATCCTCCTCAGCCTCCCCCTATAAATGCTTCAACCACCAGGCCATGATCTGGTATGGGTAGTGTAGTGGCCAGTAAAAGGCCTAGGACCCAGACTACCGATGCCTCAACGAGCGATCCTCCCCAGGCTAAGGACACTCCCCGTACTGTAATTCCCTAGGAGCTAAAGTTTCTCCTTCCGGATGGCTCCCCTGTTTGTGTTGGCCATCTTAATATCTGTCAGCCAGATGCCCTTTGGGCTATGGCCAGAGGAATCTGGACTCTTACTAACAGGGCAACCCAATAGAAGATCACTAAGATTGAGCTGTTTCAGAAAGGTTCTACGATGGCCATGGAGGTACTCGTTTTGATCTCTTTTTTTCTTTTGTACTTTGTTTATTCCTTTGTATATTTTCACTTTGTTCTGTACTAATATGTACCCTGTTTCTATTTGTGTAGCTCCTTTATGGGATCCAGGCCTACAATCATGCCCTGGAGACCGATTTATGGGAAATGGCCAAGATGCAGGCTCAGCTATAGCAGAATAATAAGCATTATGTCACCTTGGCCAGGGAGGAGGATGGTCTTCTTCAGAGTGTATCCGAGCATAAAAGTCTTCTAGAGATCAGAGAAGCTGATAAGAGGGCCTTGGTTGCTGAATTGGCAGAGGCAAAGGCAGCCTACCAAAAGATTGTTTCTAGAAGGCGGAGTCAAATAATCTTTTAGCTCTTGAGTGATCTTAGGTATAGAAGTGCCGCTTGGGTGGGCTGGACATGCACCAACGGTACGTCACTATCTGTGACGTTTGATTAGTCAGGGCATGGCGGGAGAGACACGAGATGGGGCACATTCCTCTGGCAGATCGGGAGTTTAAAACTGATGAGGAGTGCGATGCCTTCATGGGGGTGTCTCTTCCTTATCAGGACCCACCAACCTCTGAGAATGAGAATAGGTTTGCTCCATTCCTGAAGGGAGAAGACTAGTTTTAGCCCTAGATTCCTAGGAAAATAAGACTTAGGGTTTCTGAACGTCACTCTATATTACCCTTCAAAAGGGTTATTTTTGTATCTTTTATTTATATTATTGAAAGGATTTTCCCAATTTTCTTATGGCTTTTTGTTCTTGTTACTTTAGTTAGCTATTGATTAGCCCGAAATAAACACTTTTGAACTTAACACTTAGGAAAATTTTCATTTCAATATGGACTCTTCGGGCATCTGGCCCATGAGACTCGTTGACGTCCTCTGGTTAGTTCCAATCAGGTTCGAACTCAACACTTAGGAAAATTATCATTTCAATATGGAGCCTTCGGGCATCTGGACCTTAAGACTCGTTGATGTCCTCTACTTAGTTCAAATCAGGTTTGAACTTAACACCTAGGAAAATTTTCATTTCAATATGGAGTCTTTGGGCATATGGCCCTGAGACTCGTTGATGTCCTCTGGTTAGTTCAAATCAGGTTTGAGCTCAACACTTAGGAAAAATTTTGTTTTTAATATGGAGTCTTCGGGCATCTGGACCCTAAGACTCGTTGACGTTCTCTAGTTAGTTCAAATCAAGTTTGAACTAAACACTTAGGAAAAGTGGTCTTCTTCATAAGGTATGATCACACACACATACATAAAGAATATGATATTT
Organism: Cornus suecica; assembly: GCA_963922005.1. Taxonomy (NCBI): domain Eukaryota; kingdom Viridiplantae; phylum Streptophyta; class Magnoliopsida; order Cornales; family Cornaceae; genus Cornus; species Cornus suecica. The sequence continues at coordinate 20,252,021 of OY998247.1, read as the reverse complement.
TATTCAAAACTTTAAAAAACATGTAGCAGAGGTGACGAACATCGGACACATATGCTTTATTGTAATCATCAGAAGTGTCATATGCAAGACACAGACACTTATATTACTATTTAATGGAAAACTATTTAAGGGTAATACCTCTTCAGACGGTAAGCATTCTGAGAGTTGGGCTCGATGCGGCTCGTCTCATTTTTTCGTACCCGCTAGGCACCACAACCGATGACCTCAATTATTGTATAAAGTCTTCCCCATGTCTCCCGTAACTTTCCAAAAATCCTAATATTTCTTATGAGCACTATATCGCCTACTTAGAACTCTCTTCTTTTGACCTTCTGATTAAATCGGGCACTGACTTGTTGTTGGTAGGCAACCAACCTTATTCCCGCGACTTTCCTTATTTCTTCTAGTAGGTCTAAATTATGGGCTAGGTGCTGATTGTTTGGGCCCTCTTCCCAAGCCTGACTTTTTAGTGTTGACACCTTCAATTCAGTTGGGATAACTGTTTCATCCTCGTAGGCCATGGCGAATGGGGTCTTTCCCGTCGGTTGCCTTGGGGTGGTCCGATAGGACCATAAGACCTCGGGTAATTTTTCCAACCAAGCTCCTTTTACTGCTTCGAGATTTTTTCTAAGTGTATTGAAAATTATTCTGTTTATCCTTTCGGCCTGTCCATTTCCCTGTGGGTTACCAAAAGAAGAAGTGTTCTGATTGATCCCATATTTTACCATAAATGCTTGAACTCTCCTGTTGTCCAGATTAATGCTATTGTCCATCATTATAGTTTGGGGTAGACCGAATCTACAAATAATGTGACTCTAGATGAACTTGATAACATGACTGCTTTTGATAGTTGAGTATGCCTCGGCTTCCACCCTTTTGGTAAAGTAGTCCGTAGTCAAAAGGACATGTATAGTAGATTATATGGCTTGTGGGAGAGGACTCACAATATCCATTCCCCACCGGGCGAAGGGGTGAGGGATAATTATCGGATTCAATAGTTCAGGAGGTGGATGAATGACATCACCATGAAATTGGCACTTTTTACAACGTCGGGTGTATACCTCAGTGTCTCTTGATAGGTAAGGCCAGAAGTACCCCTGGGTGAGGACTTTATGAGCTAAAGAGCTTCCCCCGAAATGATTGCCGCATGATCCGGCATGTATCTCTTCCATGACTGCAGAAACTTCGGAGGGTGTAAGAAATCTTAAGTATGGTCCAGAGAATGACTTGCGGTAAAGTTGACCATTTTATAGAGCGCATCTTGCAGCTTTCATTCTTATCTTCCAGGCCTCTGGTTTTTATTTAGGTAACGCACCCATCCTCAAATAGTCTACTATGGGGTCCATCCAACTTGGCTCCCATGGAATGATCATCACGTCCTCAGAGGGCTCCAAGCTTGATCGAACGATGAAATCCACTGGTGTTGTTCGAGTCATACTCTCCCCTCATGCGGAGGCTTGATTAGCAAAACGGTCTGCCATAAGATTGTCCCCTCTTGGGATCTGTTCAAAGGTTAATTGTTGTAATTCTTCGGCCTCCTTTAGTACCAAATCCCTGTATGCTTCCATTTTAGGCTCTCGGGTTTCATTCTCCCCATTCAACTATCGTATGACCAATTAGGAGTCACTTCGTATTTCTACCCTCTGTATTTGTAGGCTTCGGGCCAAACGAATTCCCACTAGAAGGGCCTCATACTCAGCTTCATTATTAGATGCTGGAAACTCCAATTGAACAGACTACTGAATTTAGTGCCATTGGGTCTCACGAGCTCTATACCGATCCCTGCTTCGTTGAAATTTGACGACTCGTCCACGAATATTACCCATAAGCCTAGTTCATTTTCTTCGGGAGAGTCTCTAGGTTCTGTTTCTAACAGAAAGTTAGCCATCGCTTGTCCTTTGATGGCTATTCGAGGGACATAGGTTATGTCATAGATTCCTAGTTCTATCACCCATTTTGATACTCTTCTTGACAATTCGGGCTTCGCCATTATGGATCTAATTGGGGTTGTAGTTGGTACAACAATTGGGTGTGCTTCAAAGTAATTCCAAAGACGTCATTTTGCATTGATCAGTGATAGTACCAGCTTTTCATGTTTGGAATAGCAGGTTTTGGCATCAGCAAAGGCTTTGCTGGTGTAGAAGACCGACATCTAGTACCCTCGTAATAGTTATGGGAGGTGTGAATACCGAAACACTGATAGTTGTTCGATACTCGCTATGAAGATCAATATCCATTTCACCGTTATTATAACCTGACACAGAGAACTAACATGTGTATAAGGGAGTAATTTATACGGGAAAATTAGTTCTACCGATAAAAAAAAAAAGCACCTTAACTAATCATGATCAATATATTAATGTTGTGTTTAATACGAATGAATGGAAAGGAATGGAATGCTCATTTAAGTAGGAATGGAATGGGAAATATAATGGAATAGAATGGTCATTCTATTCTATTGTTTGGTATAATACATGAAATGATGGTGGAATGGAATACTTATTATCATTCCCCTCTTTGGTTAGGTCATCATTTAACTTGGAATGGAATGTTCTTTCTCCAAAAATACCCTTAATTTTGTAACCTATTTATTAATTTATTTTTCTTTTGTAGTGGTTTCTATCGTGTTATTTATTGTTATTACTATGCAATATGTAAAAAATATTATAAGATAATTTTATTTGACATTTACATAATTTAACAAGAAGTAATATTGTAATAGGATAGCCATTATTACAGTTTAAAAAGAGTCCAACTAATGAAATATTTTCTTGTAAATAGATTCACTTTAAAGATTTGTTTGCACAAATATAAAAATATAATTAAGATATATATGGAAATATAATTAAAGATAAAGATATATTTTTTAAGTATTATGGAAGTCTAAAAATATATGTTTTATATACATGTATATACACCAAATAATTCGGGTATGTATATATATATATATATATCAGTTGTGACTTATTGCTAGGGCTATTTAGGGTGTTATTGGGAAAAGTAAAATAAAATTAGTTTTAAGTGGGAATGGAATGGGCATTCCATAGGTGGAGTGTCGAATGCCTGAGAATGGTTTTTGATGGAATGGTCATTTCAAGGGAATGACTTAAATAACCATTCTCACTTTAATTTTGTGTACCAAATAAGAGAATGGGTCTAAACTAATGGAATGAACATTTCATTTCATTCCATTCCACTGTACCAAACACAACATAAGGGCAATTGATGTCTTTGACCAACATGACAGCTAATTTTGACACAGGTTGAATATTACAATGCCAAAAAACTGATTTAGACATTGTAGCATTACTTTAATATATGAAGGGGAAATTTTTCTTTTATTTCTTTTTTGGCTATATATTTGTTTTCCTATGTTCACATTCTGGCGAAAACAAGTAGGAATATTACTACATTTATTTTCTTCAATTCACACATGTACGCGTGCCTATTGATTTGGCTTTAAAATTCTTATCATTTCTCGTAACCAAAAAACTTCAGAAAATCGCAAATTGGAGTCGACAGAGGATAAAGGGGAAAAATTACTTGCTCGAGGTGTTACACAGAACTCGTAAAGTTCATCACCCATGATGCACTTTCACTATAAATTGGTTGGCGGTAGTATGTGGCATATACAGATAACAAGGACTAAGCGAAGATCTTGAAGTGAATTGAGAAGTTTTGAACACAAATCCGCAATGTCTGCATATATGCAACTTATGTAACATTTTTGAAATGAATCAATATAATTACGCAACACCCATATTTGTTTTTCATTTCACAGTGACATCTTCCGTATTTATTATATATAACCATAAACTCAACCGTGCCCGTGATTGATACCGCAATCGAAACTATAGTTTCAACACAAAACTTAACCAAATAAATACTTCTATTGGGATCTTCAATAGCCCAAATAAATTATTAATTGACCGTGTCATAGACTTTCATATATCTATTGTCATATAACTTCAATGAACTCTCGAAATCCCGGAAATGATGACTTGGAGAAGCAATTGTATGTATGAATAGTCCAAGGACTAAAAATGTCTTTTAAAATTACATTTATAGCTAGAGAGAACTATAAATTATGTTTTCTGGCCCTCGTTTGCCTTTATTTTGTAAGAGAACGAGACATTAAGTTTTTTTGAGTAATGATGATAAACAAAGTTAGTTGAGATTACTAAAGGAATATGGGACTTGTGCAAAATGAACATTTTCTTATCTTTTTTCTGGCACACAAAAACTAATATTGATCTAGAGCAGCCATGTGAAATATGGATCATCTTTTGAACTATGTGAATTGCATGAAAGTAAGATACTCCTGATTTGGAGGTAAACCAATTTTATGAAACATTATTGGCGAAAATGTGAAATAAAGATTCCTTTGAATTTAACTAGGTCTAAGATTTTGAAAAATTCTGAAAATAATTTGATCATGTAACAAAATTCCAAAACTTCCCACAACGTCTTTCAAAAGCAGCAAAATGAGTAACAAAACAGGCTTCAAAATTGGATGTCACTTGGAGTTCCTCGACGCTTTTGATCATCTTCTCCACATCTTAACAGAGTTTGCACAGACCAAGAGTTGGTTGATATAACAATCAAAATGTCACTTGACGTATGCGATTATGATGAGCATTCTTTCTCTGGTAGGAAAACAAATATCTGAAATGACTATATGCACAATACGATTAATATTATATATGAAAATATAGATCTTTACTCCCCTAGTTCTCATTCAAAAATTTTGAAGCCACAATCACTCTCTATTTCCTTCACAAATAAATAAAGTTCTTTACTTCTCGTTTAAGGAGAAGTACTAGAAAGTTAAAGTTTGCAACTAAGCAAAGACGATAAACAAACTTTACCAAAATAAAAAATCCCAGAATAGATGATAATCATTTCAAGCGATTAAATTCCATCTGTTGGATGCAATAGCACAATCTTCGTGTTTTATCCTTTTCTCAATAACATACAAAATATAAATATTAAACCTCTGCATTCAAGGCACCTACTTGAATCCACAATAGGTGTATAAATAATACGGCTATAGCATCTAGTGAGTGCTAATTAGAGAGTTAAATTTAGAAGCAAAATTTGAAGCAGGTACGTACAAGGCACTATAATTAAGAAGTTTATAGATAGAACACATAGTTGGAAATTAAGATTACAAATTATTATGATGTTTCATTTCTGGCTTCTTACGAAAGAAGATACACACCGGTAGACAACCAAATTAAATCATATTCTTCAGTTGAATGTATAGTGGAGGAATGAAAATTAAATATCATCTCTTTAGAGATGTGAAAACAACCCTCGCCACCTTATCAAAATAAAATAAAAAACTTTAACATTTTAAACACAAGTTTTAGGAATGGAAATGATTTTTTTTTTTTCCAAAAAACTTTTGTATTGTGTATTGAAGGGAGAAAAAAAGAAGATACAAGAAAATAAAACGCAAAATTAATAGATCTTCTCCTTCTCTTATTCCCACAAACATCCCCTGAGGTTTGCCAAAATCCCACTCTGACCCCTTAAAGTTGAATATTCCCACATTCACTCCCTTGAATTTGAATTTTGTCCCACTTAGACCCCTCACCCTAATTATCACAATGTAAAATATTTAATTTGGCCTCACAAAATGAGTTTTTTAAAAAAATTATATAATAATATTCAAAGGCAAGGAGGTAATTTCACTAACCTAGGAGGTGAAAGTGGGATTTGGGCAAACATCAGGGGGTGTTTGTGGGAATAACCCTATTCTCAAAACCAAAGTAACATAGAATTTTAATTATTATTTTGTTAAGATTATGTTATTTAACCATCAAATTATTGGAGGAATTTTGATTTTACAGAATGGAAAACTCATTCTGGGTTACCAAACAGATCCTATCGGATTGGCCGATACCAGTTGTGTGCGCCGAGAACGAAGAATTGGCGGACTCGATGTGGTAGAAGAGGCAAGCAATGTCTGCAACTACAAAACGCCCATTAACTTCACGCTTTACAAGGCTGACTCCAATGTCTGCAACTGCAAAACGCCCATTAAAATCCTCAAGGATTTCTCTAAAATCAAGTAAGTCGGACCGAGAAAGTTTTGGGAAATTTTCCCGGAAAAAAATGAAATTTACTCTTCTCACGGCATTTGGTTGCCGAGAAAATGTAGTGAAATGAATTAATTTATGCCAAGTGTCTCTTAACAATCATATTTTCTTACTGTTTTAGCATTGCTGGATGAGCAACTCTTTTATTTAGTGTCAATTTTTTTTATGAATACTTACTAATTGCAGTTACTATTATAATGTAAAATTCTATCAGATTACGTTTGGTTGCTGAGAAAATGCGGTGAAATTAATTAGTTTATGCCAAGTGTCTCTGAAAAAATCACAATTTCTTACTGTTTTAGCATTGTTGGATCAGCAACTTTATTTTTAATGTCACTTGTTTTTTGAAATCCTACTAATTGCAATTACAATTATGATGTAAAAATTCTATCTGACGACGTGTGGTTGACGAGAAATTGTAGTGTCTCTTAAAACAAACACGTTTTTCTTACTGTTTTAGCAGTATTTGATGTGCAACTTATTTATTTAATGTCAGTTTTCTAATTTATGAATTCCTTCTAATTGCAATTGCCATCATAGTCTAAAAATACTATCAGCCGGCGTTTAGTTGCCATTAAACATTAGTGAAATCAATTAACTTTTGCCAAGTGTCTCTTAAACAATTCCATTCTCTTACTGTTTTAGCTGCTGTAATTTTTAAGGATACCTACTAATTGCAATTACAATTATAATCTAAAGATTCTATCAAACATTTTGTGGAATTGCATTTGAAGAATATTCAATTTGTTTGGTCAATACTATCTGTAACTCCTTCTACCACGAGAAAAGGTGAAAAATATTAATTTGGTTCTGTCTTGTTAGTAATGCAGCGACATAGTCGATCACTATGCCATAATACACTAAGATGTTAATGTAAAGTATTCAGTAAGTTACAAGGATAACCTGCGAACTCTGATAAAATCAAGCCATAACTTTTTGCTAGTTTCGCTAATCATTGCAGTTGGGTTTTGTTTTAACTCTAATGTCGAAGATGGTTGGTAATTCGTAGTTGTAGTGAAGCCTAATCTGCACAATGTGTGCACCTGTTAGGATAGCTATTTGTTAAAAAGAAATTGATGCGGCAATTGGCTATACTATGCAATGAAATATATTAGAGTTTCTCTTTTTTTATCCATGAGAAAAGAAAAGACTAGTAGGTCATATGATATATAAGGACTATCCCTTGGTGCAATCAATTTAGCAAAAGCTCTGAATGAAATTTGCGATGACGCCGGCTTGAATCTTGTACATGTGAGTTTTCCCGACCCATACAAAAGCCTCATCCCGACCGGGTCGATCCATGAAAGACCCGAGATGATGATCCAGCCACTCTTCCAACACCATAACCCGACCAACACGTCAGCCTTGTGGCCAGTCCCGAGATTCGATCACCGAGCCTAACTTGTGTCCCGACCCGAAGAGCATTCTAGAAGAAACTCGAAGATTCTAGAATAGACTTGCAGCTCAAGATAATGTTATAGGATAGTGACAAAATAGCTGACGTGTAAAGTAATGACAAAAGTCCTAAAGAGAAAATGTTGCCCTAATGGGCCAAAAGCCCATAGGGAAAATGTATATAATCCAATGAAGAGTAATGAGAAATGATTTTTTTTTTGTATTATGCAAATATTGTATCTACACAATGGCGCCGTCTGTGGAAAATTAGGTCATTTCGCCGACCATCTTCCTACCTCAAAAGCTGAGCAAAATCAAAACACCACCACCAGACCTTGAAAATCATCTTCTCCGTCTAAACCCGACCATGCCCATAACGAGATCCCAATAGGAGGTACAAATCCCCGGTGATCGACAGCCCAGTGCCCCACCAACGATCGAGCACCTCCTGCGGCAGCTCGTCGAGGCGGAGAAGCGAAGCCAGGCAGCCAAAACAAGAAGCCTGACGGCGGAGAGGAGAAGCGAAGAGCTCTTGATAAGATTGAATCAGACGACTACCCCTCCGGTAGTTCCTGATCAGTCACAGATCCAAGAACAGGCCGAACCACAGGAAGAGCACGACGAAACCTCTCACCGACTAGGCGGAACCCCGACAGCAGGCGAAGTTCCCGTCACCGACGAGCCTTTGACATCGCAAAAGCTTCAACAGATGATGGCAGAGTTCCAAAAGAAGGTCATGAAGGATCTGAGGACCCGATCTACCGATGGCCAGGCCCTCCAGGCCTCTGCCGACTCGATCCAGTCACCATTCACTCTAGAAATCACCCAAGAACCCTTCCCCAGAAAGTTCGTCATGCCCAGATTCACTCCCTACGACAGAACGAAGGATCCCGAGGAGCATATTTACCAGATCCACCAAAAGATGACCATGTATGCCGAGAACGAGGCCTTGCTGTGCAAAGTATTCTCGACCAGTCTCGTCGACACGCCGCTCCTCTGGTTCAGGAAACAGCCGCCGAGATCCATTGGCAGCTGACAACAACTGTCCGACCTCTTCGTGGCCCAGTATTTTGGGAACAAAAGGCAAAAGAAGACCATCTCGAGCCTCTTTACCATGACTCAGGAAAAAGGCGAGTCCCTCAAGAGTTTCCCGTGCAGATTCAACGTCGAGTCGTCTTCCATCGACAACTGCGACCAGCATTCAGCCGTGGAGGCCTTTAGGATGGCCCTGATTCCGGGCACCAAGTTCCACCAGTCACTTGTGAAACGACCACCCTCGGGAATCAGAGAACTCAATTCTAGAGCTCAGGGTCACCTAAGGATCGAAGAAGAAGAGGCAACCCGACAGAAGAGAGCGGTATTGATCAACATGGAAGTCAGGTCGAAGGATAAGGCTTCAGATACATCCCGACAGCCTATTAATCGCAAGCACTCAAATCTCTCGACCACCGCTTCATCTCAGTTTCCTCCACCGCCTGAGAGGCGGGCCAGGCTCGAGGAGAAGATCACTCCCTTGAAAGTGACCCTTGCCAAGCTCTTCCAGGAAAACAAGGCCAAGGGAATCTTCCAGACTCCTCCCCCGATCAGGCAACCACTCGACCAGAGGGATAAATCAAAGCACTGCGCCCTCCATGGTGATTTCGGCCATACGACAAATGATTGCCGGAACCTGAGGCGCCAGGTCGAGTCAATGATAGCGCGAGGAGAGCTGAAGGACTATGTCAAGAAGGATGGTCCAAAAACCCATCAACCCACACAGAACAATCAACGGAATCAAGCCCCTGCTCACCCGGTCAGAATAATCAATATGATCCACGGAGGTCCCGACCTATGAGGTGCCGAAGGGTCGAGACGATCACAAATGAGAAGGGTACATCATGTCAGCAGGATAGCCGGGGTAAACGAAGTCCACCACCGAATGGGGCAGTCCCAGATACTTTTCTCCCAGGATGACCTCCGAGACATCCAGGTCCCACACGACGATCCATTAGTCATCACTCTGATGGTCTTGGGATGTCTTGTCCGGAGGGTCATGGTTGATCCAGGAAGCAGTGCCAATATCATTACCAAGTGGGCTTTCGACAAATTGGAGATCGACCCAAGGGACATTTTGACCTCCCGGAATCCAATTGCCGGGTTTGACGGAAAACAAGTCGAACTCCTCGGGGAGATCAGCCTACCCGTGTCAGCAGCCCAGAGAACTCTGTCCGAGACCTTTGTAGTGGTGGACGTGAAACCTTCTTACAATCTGCTTATGGGAAGATGATGGATTCACAGGATGCAAGGCGTACCGTCAACTCTCCATCAAATGATGAGGTGCGTCGGGCCAAACGGTTACGACATAATTGATATCAAAGGAGATCAGGTAGCGGCCAAGCAATGTTACGCCGTCACTGTTAAAGGGATGAAGGATAAGCCCGATTGAAAGAGGTCCCGAGAGGAGGATCAGGATCTCGACCCACAATCCAAATAACAACTACAGGATGGGGAGTCGGGTCCCCCGATCGTCGCGGAACCTCTGCAGTCGGTATCCGTAAGGCCCGACCAACCCGGCAAGGTCACCTACACAGGTACAAGCCTCACCACAAGTGAATTAAATGAACTGACAATATTCTTACAGGATAATCATGATGTCTTCGCGTGGGAACATACTGATATCCCCGGCATCGACCCCTCCATAGCCCAACATACATTACATGTCGATCCAAACATAAGACCTGTCCGACAGAAACAGAGGTGAATGGGAGGCTAAAGGAACCAAATCATAGCCGACGAGGTGTCAAAATTACTGGAAGCCGGGTTCATTAGGGAAGTTCAGTATCCCGAGTGGTTAGCCAACGTGGTGGTTGTGCAGAAAAAGAACGGGAAGTGGCGAGTCTGCGTAGACTTCACCGACCTAAACAAAGCCTGCCCGAAAGACAGCTTCCCCCTGCCCAAAATAGACCAAATGGTCGACGCTACCGCGGGCTACGAGAGACTGACTTTCCTGGATGCTTACTTGGGATACAACCAAATCCCAATGGACCCGACCGATGAGGAAAAGACCTCCTTCATTACCGAGACAGGTACTTATTGCTTTAAAGTTATGCCTTTCGGACTAAAAAATGCAGGAGCTACATTTCAGAGACTGGTGAACAAGATCTTTAAAGGGATGATGGGCATAGTGGTCGAGGCCTACATTGATGATACAGTAGTCAAAAGCAGAAAGAGAACTGACCACTTGGAGCATCTCCGAAAAGTGTTCGACACCCTGAGGAAACATGGAATGATTCTCAATCCGGCCAAATGCTCCTTCGGGGTGTCTTCGGGTCAGTTCCTCGGGCACATTGTCACTCGATTAAGCATACAGGCCAGCCTGACCCAAGTGAAGGTTCTGCTCGAAACAAAAGAGCCAACCACTCACAAAGAAGTCCAGATTCTAACCGGAAGAGTTGTGGCTCTAAGCAGATTCATTGCAAGGCTGACCGACCGATGCCGACCCATTTTTCAAGCGATCAAAGCAAGGAAAGGAGAGGTATGGGGGCCCGAACAAACCAAAGCTCTATCCCGACTGAAAGAATACATGCTCAAGCCTCCCATTCTTGCGACGCCCGAGCCCGGTGATGTCTTACTCTTGTATCTGGCAGTATCATCAATGTCAATGAGTGTTATACTCATCAGAGAGGACGGCAACCTCCAAATGCCTATTTTCTATACAAGTAAGGCGTTAGCCGATCCAGAGACCCGGTATAACAAACAAGAAAAAATTGTTCTATCTCTGATCAACGCCAAACGACGTCTCAGGCATTATTTTGAGGCTCACTAGATCATTGTTCCCACTACCACTCCTATTCGTGTGCTTATGGCGAAGCCCGATCTCTCCGGAAGAATCTCCAAATGAGCCATTGAGCTGGGCATTTATGATATAACCTATATTCCCAGAATCTCAATCAAGGGGCAGGCCGTGGCCGATTTCCTGTTAGAAGGAGAAACCGAGGAAGCCGATCAGCCCGTCGAGTTACAAACTTGGAAATTATTCGTAGACGGCTCGGTGAGCGCCAATGGAGCAGGCGTCGGGTTGGAAATCCGTACCCCCGACGGGACTAAGTTACAGGCCTCAATGCAATTACAATTCTCAGCTACTAATAACGAGGCAGAGTACGAGGCAATTATATCGGGCCTGAGATTGGCCAGGAGCCTACAAATACAATCCCTATCCGTATACAGTGACTCCCAGTTGATAGTCAGACAAATAACCGGAGAGTACGAAACTAGGGATCCCAAAATGGAATCTTACAGAGCCTTAGTAGTCAAAGAGTCCGAAGGTTTTCAAAAGTTAACATTAAGCCAAATCCCTCGGGAAGAAAACACCTTTGCCAATCACTTAGCTAATCAGGCGTCTGTAGCCGGTGAGGATATGACCCGAGTAGTACTGACCGACTTCATCACTACACCAAGCATTCGAGAGCCCAACGAACTGATATGTCTAGTTCCCCGAGAGCCGAGCTGGATGGATCCCATAATCGATTATCTCAGTGTCGGGACGTTATCCACTGATAAGGCAGAGGCAAGGAAAATCAGAATGAAGTCAGCCCGATACTCGATCATCCAGGGATAGCTCTATAGAAGATCTTTCTCGGGTCCATACCTGAGATGCGTAACTCCTTCCGAGGCAGAGACAGTAATGCAAGAAATACACGCTGGAGCATGTAGCAACCACTCGGGCTCCCGGTCTCTTGCCCACAAAATCCTATCCCAGGGTTACTTTTGGCCCTACCTGTCCCGGGATGTAGAGGAATATGTGCGTAAATGCAAAGCCTGTCAGATGCACGGTGACGCTATACTTCAACCGCCGGAATTCCTGAACCCGACAATCATTCCGCATCCTTTTGTCCGATGGGGGATGGACTTAGTCGGACCACTCCCAAAAGCCATCAGGTTAAACACCCATGTACTCCTGGCCACCGACTACTTCACCAAATGGGTTGAAGCCGAGGCCTATCCTTCTATAAAGGGCAGCCACGTAATCAAGTTCATATGGAATCACATCATCTGCAGGTTCGGGGTGCCTCAGACCATCATGATGGATAACGGCACAAATTTAGACTGTGAACCGGTCAGGTCGTTTCTGGCCGAGCACGGAATCAATCAGAATACCTCCTCGGTAGGGTACCCATAAGCCAATGGACAAGCGGAAAGGACCAATTGTTCCATCTTCAACACCGTGGCAAAGAAACTTAAGAAGGTCAAGGGGGCATGGTTGGACAAATTACCAAAGGTTTTGTGGTCTTATAGAACCACTCCTCGACAACCAACCGGTGAGACACCCTTCGCCATGGCATATGGGGCAGAAGCCGTAATCCCGACGGAGTACGCCGTCCCGACTTTAAGATCAGTGGCCTGGGACGAGAGAGCGAATAGCCAGCACTTGGCTCACGAGCTCGACCTGCTGAAAGAGAGGAGAGAAACTGTCGGGATAAGACTAGCAGCTTACCAACAACGGGTCAAAAATCACTTCAATAAAAGGGTGAAAAAAAGAGGATTCCAAGTCGGGGACATGGTCCTTAGACGAAAGATCGGACACGTGGGCAAGCTCCAAAAGCCATGGGAAGGACCCTACACCGTCACTGAAGTGATAGGGCGCGGGGCCTACCGATTACTCAGGAACTCTGATAACAGAAGGGAGCCCAACACACAGAATGCATCCCGACTTAAGAGGTATTATCCCTAGAAATACTTTGATTTGACTACTGTAAAGAAAGGCCACTAGAGCCCAAAAGATTGCAACAGAAGTTCCATTTCTCATCTCGACGAGTATCGAAATCACCATGATAATATCAGTGTGAAAACCTAAGTGTTGCATCCTCTCCATATGCTCAAAGTGCCCGAGAGATCTTCACAGACCCACCAGTGGTCAGGTTTTACAAAACATCAGTCTGAAAAACCTAAGTGTTGAATCCTCTCCATGGGCCCAAAGTGCCCAAGAGATTTTCACAGACCCACCAGTGGTCGGGTTTTACAAAACATCAGTCTGAAAAACCTAAGTGTTGCATCCTCTCCATGGGCTCAAAGTGCCCGAGAGATCTTCACAGACCCACCAGTGGTCGGGTTTTACAAAACATCAGTCTGAAAAACCTAAGTGTTGCATCCTCTCCATGGGCCCAAAGTGCCCGACAGATCTTCACAAACACACCAATTGTCGGATTTTACAAAATATCAATTTCAAAAAAAAAAAAAAAAAAAGTAAGTGGTGTCCATAGGTCCGACGGTCCTCGTTCTTTATTGGAAGTCCCAATTCAAAATTCCGACTGTTATTGTCTGGTGTTATTATTATTATTACCAAGTCAGAATTCAGAGTCCCGACTTTTATTGTTGTATAAAAGAGAAACAAGTATGGATCACACAGATCCCAAACAAAATATGAAAATATAAATAAAATTTATATTAAGGTCCCTGATGGCCAAGGTTGATACAATGAAACAGCGTCAAGTTGTTACAAACACCAGATAATAGAAAGAACAGGGAAAGGGGGAAAAGCTAAAGAAAGAGCCCTATTCCACCGCGGGAGGATCTCCATTATCACCTGAGCCTTTGGTCCCTAGGGACTGTCCTTCTGTGGCTTCGGGCTCATCCATGCCAGAACGAGAAGGCAGAACAGGCAAGTCGTCCTGAAGGAATTCGCCAAAGGCCAGGTCCTCGGGTTCGGGCTCAAGATCATCATACGGAGGCCCAACTCCTATGTTGCGATCAAGATCCTCTATAGTCGGGATCTCCCTGTCCTCTTCGGGCTTTTGAAGCTCTGATATGCATTCCCTCCAACCCTACTCATAACGGTATTGACAGGTCAACACGAAGCGAGATATCATCTGGTTACCACCCTTGTGGCACATCTCTACACGAGATCTCTCCACGCCCAAGGCGATCTCGACTTCGACCTTCTCCTCAAGCAACTGCCGCCCCAAAGTTTTTAACTTCTCTATTTCTTCAGTCAGGGCCTGCACTTGGAGAGTTAGAGCTTCCCGAGACTGGGCCTCCCGATTGGCCGTCTGCTCAGCCTCCCGAGCCTTGCCCTCGAGTCCTGAGATAGTTGCCTTGGAAGATGCGAGCTCTTCCTCAGCTGAAACAACCTTATATGTCAGGGACTGAATCTTGTCATTCGCCTTCTTGACCTGCTCCAGAGCCTTGGAACACCCAGCTTTATTGACCTGAGCCTCCCGAGTCAGGGCATTTATGACCCGGGCATCATCTTCAAGCTTGCAATTATACGCCTGAGTGGCGTGAAACATCTGGAAAAAGAACAATAACACAAAATTAAAAATAAATAAATAAATAAATAAAATATATATATATATATATATATATGTATATTACCTTCATTGCAAGCTCTGGCCCATTCAGGGCTAAGCTCATCCTGTCATACCGCCCCATCGCCAACCTATCGGTCGGGGTCCATACCCCCAGGGCCATCTCCCGCAAGGCTTCCGAGTTCCCGATCGTATGATCCCCCACGGACAGGTATGGATAGCCCTTCCTAGTATCCAGTCTGAACCAGGGCCCATGGGGAACATCTCTATCTCCCTATTATCTTGTTTCCTGACATAATGCAAGATAGCCGTTCGCACTTTCGTAGGTCGGGATTGACCCTCTTCATCAGAGTCTAACTCCCGAGCATCAGATGTCAGGGCAGGAACCCCCAGTGTCATACTCATGCTCGAACCGGGCCTGACTGAGGGATCGGTCTGAGACGGATTCTGACTCTGACCCGAACCTGTAGACCTCGGGACCAAGGCATGATCATTCTCGACCTCGACCGTCCCCGATGCGGCCGTTTGAGGGTTTTGAGAAGGTGGAGGTGGGGGCGTGACCAAAGGATGCTCTACCGGAGGAGGAGGAAGGTGCGTGGCGGCTCGCCTTTTAGTCGGCCCCGCTGATGTAGTAACTGGAAGGTTCTCAGGAACTGGAGGGACATCAACCCCACAAACAAAGGATGTGGAGCCAATGTCAGCCCGTTTAGCTTTCTTTATCGAAAGCTTGGGCATGTTAACCGTTTTCCTTTTCTGCTGTCCTCCCGACATATTTTTCTTGAGCTTTTTAGTTGCTGATGACTTTGACTTGGACTTAAATCTCTTCGATCCAGACAAAGTCGTGGTAGAACCCGAGGCGATCGCTGGCGCAGACGCTCCCGATGCAAGCTCCTGCAATACAGATCTGGTCAGGCAATTCTGGTTATCCCTCAAATCCTGACTCCATACTTTGGCCTGCAACAGTGCAAATCGGGATCTTATATACTCGACCTCCCTTTTCTCTTGAGGAGCCTGGAGAAAGCCCATCACTAGCATGCCCAACTTATCGTTGCACGGGTCGCAATGGCAAGAGGCTCGGGTATGAAAGTTCTTAAACTCAGGAAGTCGGGTCGGTTGGAAAACATAGCTGACAGGTATGTTCATAGCGCCGGGATGCCTCCACTGACCACTCACTACTATCATCCTTTCTTTTCATCCTTTGTTGGAGGTCGGGACGTTGTCACACAATTTCCTCTTTACGTACGAGGTTAGGTTGTACCGACCCCTATTATCTTTTTGCTCCTGAAGTTTGTACGAGAATAGAAGCTCGGCCAAACCTAAGTCTAGGTTAATTTCTTTATTGATCAAGAGGATCATGGCCAGGATCCTATAAAAATTAAGGCCGACTTGAAGGGGGGCCAGACCCAAAGTCGCCAGTGCCAGGTGGAAGAAAGGGTGAATGGGAAACTTAAGTATGGCAAGATGAAATGAGGAGAGCAATATCTCCCCATCCTTGAGCCCCTCACCAATCCTAAAGTCTTTGTCCCGAGGATAATGTCTAACCTTTACCCCTTCGGGAACCCCGAGGCTCCTAAGTTGAGCGTCCTTCCTGTACTTCACCGGGAGAAGGTCAGTATAAAAATTCTCCTCTTCCTCAGCACCCTGATCCTGATCAACCCAAGCATCACCCTCTACAACTCGACCCCCAGCGTCCTGAGTAACTTCTGGTGGACTAGACTTAATGACTCGGGTAATCTCTACGGATGGGGTGCTAACTGAGGCTTCAGGGTCAGTAACGGTCAGATCGGTGTCGGTCAGTTGCAGGTCGCTAACCGACCTAGTGTCATCACTCTCCGACATACTTGACGAAAGGTAGAAAAGTGAGAAGAATAACTTACAAAAAGATAAAGAAGATTCCTGGAGTTTCCCCCCCCCCCCCCCCCCCTTTGTGTTTTTCCCCGACAAGTGATTTGCAGAAACCGGCAACTGTACCAACAGGCAAAGATGGGTGCTTCCGGTCAAAATCTTTGCAGCAGAGCTCAAATTCCTTCACACAATGAAATACTCAGCCACGATCATTGGGATTTGCATAAATTGGTGAGACCAACTGGGGATTATGTGGATTTGGAGGAGGATTTGAGGTTAACCGGAATGCTTGAGTGTATGACAGAGAGAAAGTGTTGAAAGGAAGAACGGCCTGAAAAATAATGCAAGTATGGCGTATGAGAATGATATGCAGGTTATATGGACTTGACGTTTCATCTACCCGGGTCAGGGCACCGGACCGGTATGACCTAGCCCATTTCACGCATACCTATGCCATCTCAGCCACAAATTCAAATTGCAATGATTACAATAGTTGCAGCATTTAATGCGTCTCCGCATCATCCGGGACGCGTCCCGCGCACCAACGTCAAAGGCTTTTGTGATGGGCCTTAAGATTCTTTCATCTAATGGGCCTATAGAAAAGAAGGCCCATGAGCTAAAAGAGGGCCTGTGTACATGTGAGTTTTCCCGGCCCATACAAAAGCCTCATCCCGACCGGGTCGATCCATGAAAGACCCGAGATGATGATCCAGCCACTCTTCCAACACCATAACCCGACCAACACGTCAGCCTTGTGGCCAATCCCGAGATTCGATCGCCAAGCCTAACTTGTGGCTCGACCCGAAGAGCATTCTAGAAGAAACTCGAAGATTCTAGAATAGACTTGCAGCTCAAGATAATGTTATAGGATAGTGACAAAATAGCTGACGTGTAAAGTAAGGACAAAATTCCTAAAGAGAAAATGTTGCCCTAATGGGCCAAAAGCCCATAGGAAAAATGTATATAATCCAATGAAGAGTAATGAGAAAAGATCTTTTTTTGTGTTGTGCAAATATTGTATCTACAAATC
Organism: Cornus suecica; assembly: GCA_963922005.1. Taxonomy (NCBI): domain Eukaryota; kingdom Viridiplantae; phylum Streptophyta; class Magnoliopsida; order Cornales; family Cornaceae; genus Cornus; species Cornus suecica. Next base: position 20,234,364 of record OY998247.1, on the reverse strand, counting down.
TGAAAAAAGCAATCTTTTGCAAAAGATAATGCAAAGCCACTAATATGCCAGACTGGTGCTGTTAGTGGCCTTCTTTAGTTCATTTTCTTTGGACAGTGCTAGTCACCGATGGGAACTGTCCCAGTGATAATTGAGCCGGTCTTGACTAAAAAGGCATGACTTTTGGTGTGTACATTAATCTTTATTAGTGGGAGAAATTCTTTACATTTTGCTGTTCTCTACAAAGCTAAAAGTGGAGCTTCCCCTTTCATAAGCAATCGAAGCAAGAGTATATCATGCGCCTTTGAGTGTACATAATATATGGATATTGTTCAGGGATCAACATAAGAGTATATCATATGCCTTAGAGCTGACATGGTATACAAGGATTTTTGAGGCTCATGCAAGGATTTTTTAGGGCTGATTCTGGTGCTTCTGAACATGAAGATTTGACGCAAATAGATATTTTTGATATTTTCTTTCCAGACTTCACATTTTATTCATTTGTTTTGTAGTTTACTCTAGGTTGGGAAAAAAAGTAATAATCCCAGACACTATTCTGGTGCTCAGGAGCTTGAACTTTTCTCATGAATTGTTTTTTTTTTCTTTTGGATTTTGCATTAGTTTTTTCGTTTGTTTTGCATTTCACACTAGGTGTTGTTCTTCATAAATTTGGTATCTCGATATTTTAGGGAACAAACTTAAGAGACCAAGAAGCTATTTGCCACAGAAGAATTCAATGGCCTATGCATTATTGATTACTCTGTACAGACAGATGCCTAAGATGCAAGTTTGTTTGCTTTTTATGTCTTGTTTATTTTGTTTTCATGTGATTAGAAATCATTTTGTCACTAAAAGCTTCTACTTTAGGGGACTGCCTATAGGAGTGAATATATGGGAAGACATAAGCTAATTGATGCTGCTGAAGGGAGTGGCCTTTCTCGAGTGCCAATTGTGTATGTTAGTTCTATGTTTATGAGTATTTATATTGGTTAAACTTGTTTGTTGATTTTGTTGAAGGGTTTGGATGTTGAGGTAGTTTTGGATATTTTATATACTTTCTTTCTTCCCCTCAAATGCTTGTCAGGCCTGAAAACTGGGGACATTTTGGAAGCTCGCCAACAGACTGGTATAGTGGATGGAGCTGCATGAGCACATTGACTACAAAAGGATTGGTTGTCAAGTCGATTTCTCCTACAAAGTATGCTTGTAATTCCTACTCTTTATTTGCGGAATTAAATTTTTTTTTTGTACTTGATCGTAAATGTCCATTTCTGGTTATATTCTTCAGAATTTGTTTAAGCTTAAGACGTATGTTTTTTGTACATACGGGAGACTATCGCCAGTTTTATCTTGCCCACCTACTATACATCACCATTGTTGCTGGCACAGTTACCATCTTCCGTTCGGCTTTTTTCACTTCTACTTCCATCATCACCGTTTATCAGCCTCCAAATGACTACCACTGTCCTCTCCGATTCTACCATCTAACTGTCACGGCACTGCAATGTTTTAGTAATTCTTTTGCCACCACCTTTTACACTGTCATTTTCACAACCTCCTCTATTAATGTTGATACCACCACAACGACAACATTCAGTGCTGCAACTGCAGCTACTTCCATTTCCAGTTTCACCACAACTCCAGGCCTCATGTTTGTAATGATATCAATTAGTCGAGCCACCTTAGATTGCGAATTATGTAAACCATTTAAGTAATTCACAAATATTATTCCGATTTTAACTGAAAACACCTACAAGAAAAATGTCTGTTTTGTTTCGGCGTCCCAAACAGGTTTTGTAATAGAGTCGTAAATATTTTAAGGGAGACCATCTAGACTGATCGATTCCGATATATCCTGATGAAATAAGTGAAAATGATAAAGATCTTGATTATTATTATTTTACTTTTTATTTGAAAATATCCACAAGGTAGAATAGGCAATGAAAAAGGAAAATTCCTTTTCAATTTGGGATCTTTACGCCACCTGTGGACAGAGAGAAAAATTTGTAATGTACTGGGGGCTATTGATTGGAGGCATAGTCCCTCCCAAATTAAAATTGAAGAATGAAGCCACAGTCACACTCTATCCCCTGAACAAGTAAATTATTTACGTTCTTTTCTGGTTGAGGGAGAAATACTAGAAAGTTAAGTTGGCAACTAATCAAAGACGATAAACAAACTTTATCCAAAACAGAAACCCAGACTAGATGATAATCATTTCAAGAAATTAAATTATATCTGTTGGATGCAAAGAAAAATTTTCGTGTTATCTTTTTTCTCAATAACACACATAATATAAATAGTAAACCTCCGCAACCAAGGCACTTACTTGACACGAAAATGTGTGTAAATAATACATCTATAGCATCATTGTGGTGAGTGCTAATTAGAGAGTAAAACTATAATGAACTTTTGTCAGGGCCTGCCCGATTATCACTCGATAGGCCCTCATGAAATTCACATTTAGATACACCCCAAGGGCCACAGAATAGTAATGTAGTGCAGATGATACGTTATGAGTTTTTCGGATGTTGATATGATTTGATTGATTGACACTCATACATTAGTCAGGCCCGAGAATTACACGACAGACCCTCATGGGGAATCTTGTGATAGTTGTCTCTTAGTCAGGGCCCGAGAATTACACGACAGACTCTCATGGTGAATCTTGGGATAGTTGTCTCTAGTTGGGATGAAGTAGCTGATTTTGAAGTGTTTTGAGAACCACATGTAGATGTAAGTTCACTTTTCCTACGTATCTATTTATCAGTATGGTGAGTGCTAACTAGAAGCCCTAACTGAAGCAGATAAATAAAAAAATAATGAAGAAGTTTAGACATAACACAGTCAGCTACATTTTAAGCTTCTACAAAAAAAGTTGTTCTAAAAGTTCCACTTCTCTCATCTTATTCTTAGCATACAGTTTTACTAAACTGTAATAAAGAAATTGTGAAAAGGCAAAAAATCTGTCTCTAATGTCAAACTGGTCCAACCGAGAGAGTTCAGATATCTATCCACTAGGAAATCATCAATGCGTTTAATTTCAAACATTTCGGTTTGATGGCGAGTGACCTCTAGCACCTTAGAGTGTCTTAAGTTTGATAATTTTTCATGAGGAAATTCCAAAACTCGAAGGCTAGGCATGAGATTAATGAAAGATTTATGGCATTGTTCGAGTATAAAAGGAATAACACCAATCTGACTAAAACAGAAAAGTCTCGACATTGGGGCAATTTTGGTATTTCTAGTAAGCATGCATAAACGATATTCTATTTGCTTCTTACCATTCCTTATCATCTTCTATCTCTTTTCAAGACTGTTTTCTTAGATAATATCGTGCATCTTTATATGGTAATCAATTGAGTTTTGTTAGTCTGGTGTTTTTCTCAATACAAGCCACAACACAAAAACTGATACCACGATTACAAACTATAGACTACCATAAAATCACTCATGTCTATGACCTCATAAGACAAATCGGGGACGTCAACTTGTCCAACAAATCACGTGGATACAATCATCTAAGACAATAGTTGGATGGTTGGAAACCTAAAAACTTCTCCAACTTTTAAATTAAACTTCTTCCATGCTGCTTCTTAGGAAAAGACACCACATTGACGTTTGCATTGGTTCTACCCTATTCTGATAGCTAATATGATATATGTTACTACAAAAATTACACCTTTGTTCAAGAAATATTGATCGTATTGTTTGAACCCTGTGAATTGAATGGAAGTAAGATATGTTGAAAATAAACTTGACAATGATAGATTCAGCTCCACATGCATGCATGCACAAAAGGTCAAGAGTGGCTGCAACACCAGGCGTGAGTGAAGCCAAAGCATGCGTGAGAATGGCACGCGCAAATCCACCGAAGTCAAGAATAACGGTGGATGAAGATTTGTGTTTTGTTTGTTTATATGTTTGATTTCTATATATAGAGATGTGTTATGTAGTGTAGAAATCAGAAGCTAGAAGCATAGAAAGAAAGGAAAAAAGAGAGAGAGAGCTTTGTATTTTTAAAGGTGTGAGTTTTAGAAATAAAAGTTTCGTTCTCTCAATATTGTGTTGATCCTGGGCATGTTAATCACCTCAAGTGATTTTCAACATGGTATCAGAGCTTGGTGAACCTTGAGCAAGCCCAGAGGTGAAAAAACAAAACAGAGCCGAATCTTTCAATGTCTATTCGTGAGCCATAAGTGTTCAAACCTCAAGTTTGAGTACACATCTAGCTTCTCCGTTCCATCAGGAACGCAATCTCGAAAAAATCAGGTCCAAACTCCTAGGCACGCGCCCTCACGCGCTGCCTGAAGAGTGGCGAGTGAAGCCCACTCTCAGCCACACGCCTGGTCATCTTCAACCTCCAGCCGCGCATGGCCCCCACGCGCACCCACGCACCTACGCGCCCCACGCACTGCCACGTCAGCGTGTGACGTCACCCAGTTGCCAAGTCATCGCCATGTCACCTTGCACGTCATCATCCACGTGGCCCAACCAACAGTTGACACGTGGCCCAACCAATAGGTGACACGTGGCCCAACCAACTGCAAACACATGGCCCAACCAGGAGCCGACACGTGTCACTGCCACGTCAGCCTCCACGTCAGCAAATATTTCTGGAAATTACAGAATTTCCCCTAATTGGTATTTTGTCCGTTCCGGGCTCATTTTAACTCCGATTTGAGCAAACGAAAAGTCATTTTTGACTAAACGGAACGCTCTGGACGCAACTATACGATCGGTTTGACCAGATTCAACACCGATTTTCAGAAATAAGCACCTCAAGTGCTTAAGCAAAACCGATGGCGTCCTCTAGTAATGTTTTCTAGCCCCAGCTTCCGCGACTGAACAAAGATAACTACGAGAAGTGGTGTATCATGATGAGAGTCCTTTTAACCTCACAAGATTTGTGGGATGTGATTGATACCGGGTATGATGAACCCGAAGAAGTAGAGAATCTAAGCCAGGTCCAACAGGCCGAGCTTAAAGAAGAAAGACGAAAGGACAAGAAGGCGTTATATCTACTTTATCAAAGTATAGATGAAGCAAGTTTTGAGCAGATATCCGCCATCAACACCGCCAAGCAAGCATGGGAAATTCTTAGAAAAACAAATCGAGGAATTGAAAAGACGATAAAAATTAGACTTCAAGGTCTAAGGGGGGAATTTGAATTGCTACAGATGAAGGAAAGAGATTCAATTTCTGAGTACTTTACCAGAATATTGACAATTGTGAATCAGATCAAAGGATGTGGAGAAAAGATCGAAGATGTACGTGTGCTCGAAAAAATAATGAGATCGCTCAATTCGAAATTTGAGTTCGTGGTTGTAGCCATTGAAGAATCGAAGGATTTGGATGGCATGACGGTTGACGAGTTACAAGCCACGCTAGAAATCCATGAACAGCGAATCGACAAGAAGAATACCTCAAGCATCCCAGAGGACGAGCGAGTCCTGCAGTTAAAGTTCTCAGCCAGAGAAGAGAAATGGGGAAATTCACAAAGAGGTCGAGGTAGAGGTCGTGGCTATCAAGGATAAGAAAGTGAAGATAGGAAAAGAAAAGTGAAGTGTTATAACTGCAACAGATACGGCCACTATGCCCGTGAATACAGAAGTGAGCTAACAGAAGAAGATGAAAATGACGAACATGTGTACTTTGCAGAGAAAGACACAGATGAGCTAAATGGAATGTTATTGATGGCTCAATATGGGAATCCTGTTAGCTGGATATTTGAAGAAGAAACGGAGCTCAAGGAGCTCGTGATTAAAAAAGAAGAAGAAGAAGTGTCACCAACAGTGCCACCAACAGTGACACAAATTGTTCCCGTTCCTGACAAGAAGAAGTCAGAAGTGGATCCGGGTGAAAGATACTGGACCAGAAAGAAGACAGATATGGATCCGGGTGAAAGATACTGGACCAGAGAGAAGTCAGAAGAAGATCCGGTTAGCTTCACCGAAGCCATTCAAGAGAATGAATGGAAGACAGATATGGATGAAAAGATGTTCACCATAGAGAAGAAGTAGTGTAGTCCACCAGAAGATCATAAGTCAACTGGGTTGAAGTGCGTCCATAAGATGAGAAGCGAAAAGGGCAAAATTCAGAGATACAAAACTCGCATGTCCATGAAAGACTACAAAAGTAGAAAAGTGAAGCCAGACAAGTTCAATAGTCTGGGGAAGGAATGTAATGCCTCGGTAATGGATCCAGGGAAAGGAAGTGTAGAGAAAAAAATGGTATCTCTTCAGAGTTCAGGCAGGTCGACTCGGTTCAGTTCGAGGTGTTTGTCGCTAGTCGTGGACTTGACTATGAAGAAGAGAGTCGACCATCTCTGTGCAAAACTGGACGAGAGAGAGGCAAAGTCAGTTGCAAGGAATGCAGAAATTCCAAGACGAGTCCACAAGACTGGAGATGGTGTTAGAAATGCAGAAGTGTGGAGAATCAAGTTTAAGGGAGAATGTTGAAAATAAACTTGATAATGATAGATTCAGCTCCACATGCATGCATGCACAAAAGGTCAAGAGTGGCTGTAACACCATGCGTGAGTGAAGCCAAAGCATGCGTGAGAATGGCACGCGCAAATCCACCGAAGTCAAGAATAACGGCGGATGAAGATTTGTGTTTTGTTTGTTTATATGTTTGATTTATATATATAGAGATGTGTTATGTAGTGTAGAAATCAGAAGCTAGAAGCTAGAAGCATAAAAGAAAGGAAAAAAGAGAGAGAGAGCTTTGTATTTTTAAAGGTGTGAGTTTTAGAAATAAAAGTTTCGTTCTCTCAATATTGTGTTGATCCTGGGCATGTTAATCACCTCAAGTGATTTTCAACAAGATACCCCTGGTTTGGAGGTAATTTGTTTTTTTTTTATGAAACATTATTGGTGAAAAAATGTGAACCACAGATTCCACTTAATTGAACTAGGTATATAAATCTGAAAATAGTGAAAATTGTTTGATCATGTAACAAAATTCCAATCTCTTCAATGACTTCCCACACCATCATCCAAAAGTAAAAGATACTTCTTCCCTAGAGTTTCCTAAACAATCTTTTTTTTTTGAAAGGTAAAGATGATGTATATTAGCAAAAAGAAAGGCTAAAAGCCATACAAGAGACCACTAGTTCTAACAGAAATCCCGGCACCAAGATGTAACAGAGAAAATTGAGTTCCACATTGAAACCAGAGAACAACAACTATGATGAAGACACATCCCAACCTCAACATTAACTCCAAGCCACAGACTAAAGACCACATCAGCAGCATATAGATTGAGAGCCCCGTCCTTTGCCCCAGGCAGAGCAACTCTAACCATTGAACAAGCCCAAGATAGAGACAATGCATACCAACGTACTACATCCTTCTTAGAAGATCAGAGCAGAAGCAAAGTAATCTTCTTCCAACTCTTTCATCTAAATAATCTCTCTACAAACATTGATAAGCAGCCTACATTTTTTCAACGCTCGACCACGTTTTGAAACATATTTTCAATCTCGGGCAGATTATTTCAGGAGGTTCAATAAAGTTGTCTTGCCTATACCACCCACAATCCCAAATTCCAATAATTTCATCTGAATAATCTCTTTTGGTTGGATACAATAGCATAATTTTCGTGTTACCTTTTTGTCAATAGCACATAAAATATAAATAGTAAACCTTGGCAGCCAAGGTACGTACTTGACAGGAAAATGTGTATAAATAATACATCCATAGCATCATTGTGGCGAGTGCTAATTAGAGAGTGAAATTAGAAGAAAGATTTGAATCAAGTACATGCAAGACAGTATAGTTAAGAAGTTTAGATAGAACACATAGTCGGAAACTAAGCTTACAATATTATGAAGTTCCATTTATGTTTCTTCCGAAAGAAGACACACACATGCCAGCTAAATTAGCTCGTAACACCATTATGCAATGTATTTACATCATATGATTTAGTTGAATGCATAAAGGAGGAACTCGAAGAACATCATGTTGCACAATCTTATTTTTCTGCGTGCTTGAGTACCTATATAAACAATAATATCAATCATACAGGAAAACTACGGAGATTTGATAGTAAAGAATGATTAAAGTATTACCTTAGGGGCAGAGCCAAGGTTTAAATTCAGGGGGGCATAGTGCTATAGTGTAAAGTAATAAGGAAAAAAAGAAAGAAAGAACAATGGTACGGATAACGAAAAAAATTAAAGAACAAGAATAGTATGGAGAAGGAAAAACAGGAAAGAAAAATCAAAATAACTTGAAAAAGAATCACTTGGTATTTTATTTAGAGCAATTATCATAAAACCCCCCAAATTATCATTTTTTTTTATCAGAATGCCCCCTAAAGTATTTATTTTGATCAAATAACTCCATTTTCGTTACTAATCAAATAGCCCCCTTTAGTTTAAAATTTGATCACTACATTTTTATTTTGTTTTTATAACAAAACTATAAAATTACAAGAATAATCTCACTATTTATTGTTAAAAATGAAAATTATTTTTAAAATTTCAGGCATAACTCAATCTAAGGGAAAATGTTTAGAGTTATTTAACAATATATTTGTTTGGTTACAAATATGTGAACACTAAGGTGGGATAATCAAAGTCCTAAACTAATAAATAAAAATAATTTTATAATTTTGTAGTACTGATTATAAAAGATGGGAATGTTGAAAATTTTTGAAGGGGTGATTTGATTTTATTTAGGGGTTTTATGATGAATTATGATGAAAATCACTTGTATAGGAGGTTTGTTATGATAATTACCCTTTTATGTAAGACAGAAAGTTTGACATGGTTTAAGAAATAATCTGACTAAAATAGAATACAATTTAAAGAATATAATAATTTGAGAAGGGGCATTATACAAAATTACATATATATATATCGATTAAGAATAGAATCAAATTTACCTTTACTGGCTCGACGTTCCTTGGTGGCGATTAGAAATATGATAATATCGATATCTTCTTGACGAGAGTGCTGAATCGTAATTCAGTAGCATTATCTTGCCATTTTAACAGTTCATGGGATTCAATCTCCTTCAAATTAGGTGCACTATCAGCGGTAAAAGGAAAAGTTGTCAATTTTGGGCAAAACCCAAAACGAACAAAGGAAAGTGATTCCCAAGGCATGGTGGTGAAGGAAGCAATATTATCATTGCCATTCCTCTTCTCTCCCAAGCTAACCAATTCTGGTAGAATCGCAAGACTCAAATGATGGAGATTTGGGAAATGATGGGTGCCAATAGGTAATGTTTCTACTTTTTCACAGGCAGTCAGAGAAAGCCGTGTTAATGAGGGCCAACAAAAATTATAGTCAACATCTCATTCGCCCCCAAAGCCAACAAATTCGGACAGAGTCATAAGACTCAGCTCTTTCAATCTCTGCAGATCATCATCATTAGCTCCTCCGCAAGGAAACATTTTCAGTTTCGGACAGTTGTGAATACGAAGCTCCTCCAATGAAGGCCAACTCAATGAAACATTCTCCTTGGAGAAAATACTAATCAATTCGTCGAGGCGTTCAAGACGCAGAATCTTCAGTTTGGGTAGTGGGGTACAATATTGAAGCTGCTGCAAACCACTACTACTACTGCTCATCTCATCTTCCACTGAAATCATCTCCTTCAACATCTCACAATTCCAAATCTCCAATTCTTCTAAATTAACGAGTTGCGAAAGCAATCCCCTTGATGAGAAGAGCTGCGTCAACATTGGGCAATTTGCCACATCCAATTTTCGTAGACTCTTGAAGTTGTCTTTTAATTGCATCGAGGAGGGTGTGCGGAAGAAGATGCTTCTTAGTTTCTTGAGTTGCTGCATATCTAGGACTTCCAGATTCGCAAAAGCATTCTCTTGCAATCCCTCTTCATCTGCGATGGTTTCAATCATATTGCAGTTTTCAATTATGAAAGCTCTTATCCCAGAAATATTCCCCACACCCAAATCTGATAGTTTTGTTAGTGCCTGCCCAATTCCAGCTAAATCCAAGAATTCCGAACGCTTGATCACATCCTTCACTGCAGATCCATATCCGTCCCCTCCATATATCAGTCTTCTCTTATTTTTACCAACAGCCCTCCACGACATGTTACGATTAACATGGAAGTCGAATTTTGTGAGGATTTGATCACTCCACGCTTTGCTGTTTTCAACAAATTTTCCAAAATTATCGACTGATCCAAAATCGAACACGAGTGAAGAAAGCCGTGTCAAATTGCAAAGCTCCTCTGCGACAACTCCAGTACTACTGTCGTCCAGTTTGAATGTATTGTTTGAAAATTCAAAATGTTCCAATTGAGACATCTTGGATATCTTCCCATTAGGAATCATGACCGCCGTTTTTACACCATATCCCTTCCCCTTCAATTTCAAACGTTTAAGTCTGGTCAAATCCCACATCTCAGTAGGCAGATCTGTCATTTGGTGCATAGTGACCACCAGTTCCTCGAGTCTCTTAAGTGCATTGATTTCACGAGGAAGGGCTTCCAAATTACGGCAACGTTTGAGAAGCAATGATCGAAGGCTTGCCAGATTTGATATGGAAGATGGCAATGACTTTATGCTCCTACCTGACAGATCCAGAACTCCAAGGCTTGGCATGAGATTGAAAAAAGATTCAGGGATTGCTTTCAAAGAAGAATCCTTATCAATGAATCTAGACATAGGATCATTACTCTGAAGCAGCAATGTTTCAAGCTTGGGGCAATTTGGCATATCCGGTAAGCTGTACCCCCGAGCATCCATGAACGAGATCTTTCTTGCTTCCTCCCATTCCGTAGCATCCACGATCCCTTGTACAGATAGTCCAGCTTGCACAATATGTTTGCTTTTCTCTCCTCCATGTTTGGAAGTCAAATTTAGAACAAAATCTCGCATAACGTCGTGCATCTTTACATGATCATCATCGTCACATTTTTTCAACAATGATGCATCAATAAGATCACGCAATATGGTATGCCCCTCATCACTGGCTTCTGCCTCCGTGCATCCGCTTGAAAGAAGCCCCTCTGCTCTCCAATATTTAATTAATTGAGATTTCTTGATTTCATGATCTTCTGGATACAAGCCACAATATAAAAAGTGTTTCTTGGGGTTAGGCTTATGTGAATCTAGATGGTCATAACTGGCTTTCAATGCTACAAACACCTTATTGCTCATGCCTTGGACATGAGATAAGTAAGGTTTTCTCAAATTTGTCAATAAATTGCTCCAGACATGAACATCGTCCACTTTTCTCAGGGTCTTACTTACTGCCTCTAGTGCCAGTGGTAAGCCATCACACTTTTCAACAATCTGTTTAGCTAGTGGTTGTATTTCTGGTAAGCTAGAAGTGTTGTTTCCAACAATGGACTCAAACATCTTCCATGCTTCTTCTTCTGGCAAAGTCTCCACATTGATCTCCCGATCAGTTTCCATCTCGTGACAAACTCTCAGTTCTCTGGTTGTGAAAACAATCTTGCAACCGTTGTTTCGGTTTGCAGTTGGTATACCTAGACTTGGCAAATCCATGTATTGCCAAACATCATCGAGAAGCAATAAGTACTTCTTTCCTTCAAGCTCTCGCAACAATAATCTTTTAACTTGCTCATCTGAAAACCTTTCATTTGAGTCATCCTTTATCTTCAATGATAAGCGTCTGGCAACTTCGTCCTGTACTTTTGTAATGGTCCAAGAGTTTGAGATTGTTACCCAGATCACGACCTGAAATATTGGTCTAATTTCCGGCTTATTATTTAAGAGTTTCATTAGTGTTGTCTTTCCAACACCACCCATACCCCAAATACCAATCTTTTGGATCTGTTCATCTTTGATGTGATCTAGCATCTTCCGCAAGGTGCTCCTGACCGAAGCTTCCTCAATTACATTAGGGATTTCCATCTTCTCAACTTGTGCAAGTGGCAAATCAGTGAGAAAGCCTGCTTCAAACATGGAATATTCCTTGAGTTGTCCAACTCTTGCGATCATCTTCTCCACATCTTCACAGAGACTTGCCAGAACAACATCATCTGGAGAGCATTTTTCTAAATAGCCCCTCTTTGCAAGGTGCTCCTTTTCAATCTCCTTCACACGTTCTTCAATTTTATCCACATCTGCAATCCAGCCGCTGCACTCTTTTGTTGGAGTCTTGTATAGATGTGCAGCATGAATGGCATCTTTGATGTCGCCCCTCTTTCGGCATAATGTTTCGACTTGGTTGTTAAGTTCGTCTGCCATCATCTTAACTTTTGCTAGTGGCAAAACAGTGAGAAAGCCTGCTTCAAACTTGGAAATCTCTTGGAGTTGTTTGACTCTCACGGTCATCTTTTCCACATCTGCACAGAGTCTCGCCCGAGCACGAACATCTGGAAAGCATCCCTTTAAACATCTCTTGTGAACAAGGTGCTGCTCCTCAATGCCCCTCACCTGGTTTTCAATCTCATCCACATTTTCAATCCATCCCTTGCACTCTCTTGTTGGAGCCTTGTGTGTGTTTACACTCTCTATGCCATCTTTAATCTCCTTCCTTCGATGACACAAAGTTGTTAGTTCTTTGTTAAGCTCCGTGAACTTCTCTGGCAGGCTTCGGGCAGAACTCACGCGTGTAGCAATTGGTGTATATATCCATCCACATATGTCTTTGACAACGGTATATACAGTCTGAAAGATATCCAATGCCATCTGCACAGTTCCAAATTGTGGCATGTGAAGTTAAAATAACCATATACAAATACAAGTCATTTTTAATCTTTGTCTGCCGGACATGGGTCTCGTCGGTTCATACAGCCCTAGCTCAATTGTATTATCCAACATTTACGCCCAAGGCAGACGATACAGAAAATAAATAAATTTACACGACAAGAAGTGCAACAACACCCAATCGTAATTTAACAACCAAAAGAGAGCGAAGGAGAGAAGTACCATAAATCTTGAAAGTGGGAGTATTATATGATGAAGGATAATGTTTACTTGTTGAAGGTTGTCTTACATAATTACATTCCTCATTTAGTTTTTTCATTCCTCATTTAGTTTTTTTTTTCCCTCCTACTCGCCCTGTGAGTGGTTTGGTTGTGCTGCTGACTCAACACTACTTGGCTTCTCTCTATAAATCAAAAGCTAGTAATTCAAAACATTTCAAATAATATTAGACTATAATTTGATTCCCACAAACACCACCTAAGATTTGGCCTAATCCCGCACGGACCCTTCAAAGTGGGATATTCCCACCTACACCCCCTTGAAGTTTGAATTTCATCCCACTTTTTCACCTCCACGTTGACTCCGTTAATAAAGGCTTGATGTAAGCCACAAACTATATTGCAAAACTATATTGCTCTATGAAATGACTTAAACACCCTTATATGTTAAATTAAATATTTTTTTTTATCCCTAAATTATAGATGTGATTTTACCTTTATACCCTTGTATTATATATCAATATATCCTTGTATTATATATCAATATATACACACACCCTTTAGGAGACCCATATAAAGGTCTCCTTTGTCTCCTCTCTCTCTCTCTCTCTCACACAGAGTCAAGTATTCAAATCCGGACATGAATGGGTGATCACTTCGATGGGCCAAATCTGTCATGTTTTGGTAAGGAAGCTGAATTTGATTGCAGACAATGGTACATAGTTTTAAAGACTTTCAACAGTATGATTCAAAATTGTCTCTCCTCCAGGACAGAGGTAGACTTATCATGATTCAATACTATTAGTACATCCACTTTGCAATTTGACATTCATTAATGACCACCACCATAGAAATAAATAAATAATAATAAAAAAAAAAACAATTTAGAAACGAGTAACTAAACCAAAATCCTTATAGCTAATGCAATGGCAAGCAATTCTTCCTCCCCAATTTTCTTCCAAACCCCACCAAGAGGTTCTAAAATCCCCCAAATCGTTTCTTTGCCAAACCTCAGGGGAGAAATACTTGATTATTGATTTACAGAAAACTCAAATACCCGAATTTAAACTCAAATCCTTGGCTATATCTCAAAAATAGAGATTTTTTTAATTTAAACTAAATAGCATATCTGTATATATATAGATATGTAGAGATATATGTATATATACATTAATATATATATCTCCAATCGTAGAGAAGAAGGCCGCCGTCTCTTCAGTGCGAGGCACCGGCAAGAAGGAAGCAGAGGGCGGTGTCGGCGACGGGGTGAAGGGCGTGACGTCGCCGGCTCTTTCTCTCTCGTCTCCTCTCTCTCTTTTGGTATATATACCGAGGTGTATGCAGAGTAGGTTGTGGGGGATTGAGTAGTAAGGGATATCAGATCTACAATTTTGGGGATTTTGGGGGTTTGGATATTTGAAGTTGCGGGATGAGAAGGTTTGAAATGGTAGGAAAATCTTGGTGACATTGAACCCTCCTTCTCCTCCTCCTCCATTCTCCTCTACCCTAACTTTCACATACATATATAAATATACATATACATATATACATATATATATATATATGACTGTATATTATATTGTATTTATATAATTACTTATTAAAATAATAAAGAATATTGACTTTTTGAAAAAGGGTATTTAAGTATTTTCATATCATCAGTAATTTATTATAAAAGATAATAAAATAACTAGGGATGAAGTTGTAAAATCACATAAAACCGTTAATAAAAGTAACGGTTGTTAGTGAGAAGGGGTATAGGTGGGAATATCCCATTTTAAAGGGTCCATGTGAAATTAGGTCAAATCTCATGAATTGTTTGTGGGAATAATCCTAGAATATATTTGACAAACAACTCAGTTTTAGTCAGGGATGAAAATAAAACTCGTCCCGTTTATCCCGGGTTTGAGGCCCCGATTAAGTTAATCGAGGTGGGTATGGGGCGGGGAAAAAATTCCCGATTATATTCGGAGCGGGTATGGGAAACCCCGCCCCGCCCCGATTAGCCACCCGTTTAAATTATTTACTAAAATACTCTTATATATATTAAATATTACAAATATACCCATATATATTATATCTATTATAAATATATCCATATATGTATATTTTAACATTATTTTTATGTTTAGGATTTATTTTATTTTAAAAATAAATAAATAAAAATAGTAAATGGGGCGGGGTGCGGGGAATTCGGGTTGGGGTGGGGCAAAAAAATAAATTAATAAATGAAGCGGGGCATATATGGGGCGGGAAAAAATAACCAGGTTCGGGGATGGGGAAAGTGATCCCCATTCCTAGCTTTACAATATTCAACTAAAAAAGAGCAGAGTTAAAGATGAGCTATTTACTTTAAGATTTCACTTAAGATGATATTGAATGTTATGGTAAAGCACTGACTTTTAGTTTTAACTTGTGTAACTAAAGAATGAGTAAACGCTATAACCTAAAAAATTTTAAGGTTTTTATGTATTAAAAACTGATTTGAAAGAAGTTGAATTTTTTAAGAAAAATTACAATCTTCTAGTAGAATTAATGATTTTGAAACCCATATAATTGGTAGCTTATTACAAGATTGGTAGAAAATTATTTTAAGAAGCTAACGATTCTGAAATGTAATAATTCAATATATGGTTAGAAAGCTTAGAAAGCATACTTTCAAAATTTATCACTCTTGTATATATAGATTCCATACCTTGCTCTCTAAATTCCCACAAAAATAAAACTAAATTAAAAATTAAATAAAATCCGTTGGCCTAAATATATATATATATATATATATATATATATATATATATTCAATAACTGTAATGTTCGTGCCAACTTATGTGCATCTCGACTAATTTACAGGACTCGTGCAAGGGCGACACCCCACATGAATTAGGTAAGGCTCGGATTGTGTTCACAGTCGTGGCCCTAATGAAGGCGACACCCCACACAAATCAGGTAAGGCTCGGACTATGTTCACGGTCGTAGCTTTAACAAATTGTTTGCACCTAGTAGGAATCAAACATGAAACTTCTTGAGGCACCAAATCCCAATTCTTTTCCAATTAGGTCAACATGCTCGGGTTAGCTTAACTAATATTGAGCTTGGAAATAAATACAACTTATATTTTTAAATTTTAAATTTAACATGCAACATTCGCTATTATATTTGAAGTTCATGTAAGGTTTTTTTTTCTTTTATTTTTTTTTATGATAGACAACATTTTCATCTATTATCACTATATTTATAATAATATACACGTTTCATATTCTTTTTCTTACACAACAATCGTCTTATCGAACTCCAAAAAATTATTTGTTGCTGGATCGAATCTGATTCTTGTAAGAATCTAACACACCCGCATTCTACCACACATCTTTGAGACATCCCAAACATATATATATATATATATACTAGAGAATGATTCAAAATCTATATTAATAAAAAAAAAAAAAAAAAAAGTGAGGGTTAATCCAACTTTCATCCCCTCAGATTTGCTCAAATACCACACTTATATTTATAAATTTTAAATAATTACGAGTGTTATAAAATAAAAATTATGGTAAATTATACTTTCATTCATTTTTGTTTGGACAAATTACACTCTCTCCTCTTTTATTTGAATAATTACACTTTGATCCCCTCTAAATTATTTCCGATGATGAAAAATTAGAAATTACTTAATGCCCATCATATTATATTATAATTTTATTCAAAAATAGCTTAAATGTAATTTTATCTATTTGCCCTTCCGACTTCTACTAAATTACCCTTCCTAAAACTAATCTTAAAAATATCTCTTATCACACTCTTCTCTCTCCCTATGTAATATATATATATATATATATATATATATATATATATATATATATATATATATATATATATATATATATATCCTCTCTCTCTCCATCTATAAATCTATCTATACATATATAAAATACTTAGGTTGTTTCCCTATGTTTAAATCTATACATATATATGTATGACATATGCAATATATATTATATTAATATAATACATATACACACATATATATACACAAATATGTATGAAAATCTGAAAAAGTGAACTCGTGATTGTGGCGGGAATCGGAGATGGGTCGGCCATTCGAGATGAAAAATAAGGAAACACACATATGGGTTGGGAGGGTTTGGGGGAGGAGAGAGAGCTGTATATATATGTAGATATTCTCTCCCTCTATAAATTTATAAATATAGATAGATGCTCCTATTATGCTAATAATTATTTTCCTTAATTATAAAAAATTAAGCTTTTGGCCAATTATACAAATAAATCCAATGTGACAGTCTCACTACGCTTCACAGTACTGAACTTGAGAGAAACAAATATCTTTTGACAGAAAGAAAAATATGAGATATACATTTTTAGTACCAAACCTCCAGAAGCAAAGAAAATTAGAGTACCACAAATTTCTATCTTCAAGTCCCTCCTGCACTATTTTGTGAACATTAAAAATCTCCGATAGTTGGATCGGATTAAGTTATTCTTTAAAATTACAAATCAACAAATAATATTAAAAATATGTTTCTATTTTGTAAATATTAAAAATTGAATTATTTATTTACTTAACACTACTTGTAATACATGTTCATGATAAATATAAAATTCAAATAACAAATAAAAATTAAAGACATAATTAGAAAGAGTAGTTAACAACTTAACATATACAACTAATAATATAATTTTTTAATATATATAAAATATATAATCGGATTGAATTATTATTAGATCAGACTATATAAATTCATATTTAATTTGGTAATGAAATTAAATTATCGAATTCGGAATAAATTTAAATTTTTTTATTAATACTAATAGGATTCGGTTCCAAATCCGATAAATTGACAGCTCTAAATATTATATTATGAAAAAAAACTAACTAAGAAAAACGAAAAAAATGAGATAAAAGTTTTTAGTACCAACCTCAGAATAAATCGAAGAGATGCACTCCACCGGAAGCAAGGATAATAATTTTCAGTGGCACGAGCTTCAAGTCCCCTGCTTCACTAAAAAGGTGTTTCAGTGTCTTTCCTCAGCTCCGAAGAGTTGGTGAGGCTTTGATTGCTCTCAAAGTCCAGCGTTTCATTGGTCATTCATAATGGTTGGTGGACAACTCGTATGGATTTTTCCATCATTGCTGCGTGTGGTCACTGGCGGAAAGGAACATGGGCTTTTTTGTATATATAATATACTTATTATTTTTTAATACTATTTAATTAAAAATATCTTAATTCTTTTTTGAAATGCAAAATTTATTCTTCTTTTTTTTTCCCTAAATTTTTTATATCCCTATTCATACTTTGTAGCCGATATAAAAATAAAATTAATTACAATTTATTAGTAGTAAAACAAAAAACTTTACAATAACAAAAGGTAATAAATTAAAGGGTTAATTTCAATAAACCCCCATATACTATTCAATTTAATCAACTAATTTCTACTGTGTCTATTTTGCCCCCTATACTATTCAATTTCATCAATATGCTCCATCACCTCTCAAAATGCCTAAACTACCGTCAATAGTATAAGGGGGTTTAGTGAATTATTTCGGAAAAAATAATATATACTTTTTGCAAAAAAAAAAAATTCAAAAAAAAATCATATTTTGTACCAAAATATGAATTTATTTTTCGAAAAATATTTTTTTTGCGAAAAAGTATATATTATGTTACAAAATATGAATTTTTTTTTCTAAAAATATTTTTTTTGCGAAAAAGTATATATTATATTCCAAAATGTGAATTTTTTTTTTTTGCAAAAAATATATATTATGTACCAAAATATGATTTTTTTCTGAAAAATATTTTTTGCGAAAAATATATATTATGTTCCAAAATATGATTTTTTTTCCGAAAAATATTTTTTTTGTGAAAAAGTATATATTATGTTCCAAAATATGAATTTTTTTTCGAAAAATAATTTTTTTGCAAAAAATATATATTATTGTCCAAAATATGAATTTTTTTTCGAAAAATAATTTTTTTGCAAAAAATATATACTATTATGTTTCAAAATATGATCTTTTCCGAAAAATAATGTTTTTGCAAAAAATATATACTATTATGCAAAAAATCATATTTTGGAACATAATAGTATATATTTTTTGCAAAAAAATTATTTTTCGAAAAACAATTCATATTTTGGAACATAATAAATATTTTTTCGCAAAAAAAATATTTTTCAGAAAAATATCATATTTTGGAACATAATATATATTTTTTGCAAAAAATTATTTTTCGAAAAAAAAATTCATATTTTTGAACATAATATATACTTTTTCGCAAAAAAAAAAAATTTGAAAAATAAATTCATATTTTGGAACAAAATATGATTTTTTTTCGAATTTTTTTTTTTGCAAAAAGTATATATTATTTTTTCCGAAATAATTCACTAAACCCCCTTATACTATTGAGGGTAATTTAGGCATTTTGAGAGGTGAGGGGGCATATTGATGAAATTGAATAGTATATGGTGCAAAATGGACACAGTGGGGGTTAGTTGATTAAATTGAATAGTATAAGGAGATTTACTGAAATTAACCCTAAATTAAAAAACAATTTTAGAGTAAAGAACAATTAAACTTAATTTAGTAGTACACTTGTTTCAACTTCACAAAATTGCATTCAAAATATTTGAATATAGTGAAATTTAAGATTGTATTCAATATTATGACTTAGAATGAAGTAGTGTGAGAGAGGAGAGAGAAATTTTAAATAGTAAGAAGTAAAAGATAATTTAAAATAAAATATATAATATTTGATTAGGGATATAATCTTTTTAGAAAACTAATTTTATATAATGGTTATTCGTTGGATTTTAATACCAAAGGAAATAATTATAATATTTCCTATACCTATATAAGGAATCCAAAAACCGGGGGCTTCTTATTATCTGTATATAATATTTTGAAAAAAATTAATTACCTATATATATATATATATATATCATTAGGAATTAGGATGGGTGGGAGCTTTTCATTGGTCACTCATAATGGTTGGTTGACAATTGTTATTGATTTTTGGGTAAAGGGTATAAAACACCTCTATAATTTTGATAAATGGGCGCTAAACATCCCTAATTTTTATTTTGGGCAAAACAATTCTCAAAATATTTGAAAGTGGGTCAAATACTCCCTGCCATTAGTTCTCCGTTAGAAATGCAAGTTAGTTGGTCATCTGCACCTCAAATGACCTCTGAAATGTCATTATTACCCATTTTAAAATAATAAAAAGACATTTTGCCCCATTAATATATTTTCATGATATAGGGACAATATATATACTATATTTGCCCTAATTTCTCTCTCACACTTCTTCACATCAATGCACCATCTCTCTCTCTTGCATTTCATCAATATATATAAATATATATATTTCGAAATAAATATATAAAATTCAAAAAATATAAATAAAATTTGAAAAATATATATAAAATTTGAAAACAACATATTGATTTCAAAATATATATATAAATTTTGACAACAATAGATTTCAAAATATAAATATAAATTTTGAAAAAAAACATATAAAATTCAAAATATATATATATTTTGAAAACAAATAAAAATTTTGAAAAAATATATATTTTTTATAAAAAAATATATAAATTTTGAAAACAATATATAGGACTAGGTTATTTTTCAAAATTTATATATATATATATATATTTCAAAATATATATATTCAAAATTTATATATTATTTTCAAATTTTATATTTTTTTTTTTCAAAATTTATATATTTGATTTGAAATTTATATTTTTTTCAAATTTTATATATGTTTTTTGAATTTTATATATATATTTTGAAATTTTTATATATATTTTTAAATATACATATTTTTTGAAATATACATATTTTTTGAAATTTTATATATTTTTTTCGAATTTTATATATATTTTTCAGCAAATATATATATATATATATATATATATATATATATTTTCAACAGATATATATATATATTTTAAATATATATATTGTTTCTGAAATACATATATATTTTTTGAAATTTATATATTTTTTCAAATTTTGAAATGTATATTTGTTTTGAAATTTATATTTTTTTTCGAATTTAATATATCTATTTCGAAATATATATATATATATATTTATGAAATGCGAAGGTGGGATTAGTTGATTAATTTCAATATTAGAGGGAGGTTTATTGAAAACCTTTTATTATTTTATTTTTGTAAGAACACTTGTTATTATTGTTTATTATTATCATGTCTTAGATAATAATCATGTTGAGTAATTTATGATGTTGGGTAGGTTTAGGAAAATTGAAGTAGTCATGCAAAGACATCAACAAAATTCGTCAAATTCAATCAAGCTTAAAGTAGTGAAGAGGAAGCAACTTTTGAGCGAAAAATGCATTCCGAAGGACAAAAATGACATTTTTCGGAGCCAAAACTTTGAGAAACGTATCAACAGAGTCAAGGGGGTTCAAACAGAAGAAAAGTTGGGAAAAGTAGTTTTCATGAAAATTACTACGCACCACCTACGGACCCAGTAGCTAAAAGTGGCTAGAAAGTGTCATTTTTACGCATCTACGAACCATCAAACAAAGCCTACACGCCACCCGTAGGAAAGCCTACGCATTGCGCGTAGCATAGGCCTACGCGTAGTTTATCTACGGGCCACGCTTAGGTGTCTGCTTACTTTATTTGTGAAATCTCAATTTTGTCCCCTATTGAAGAGCTTTTGATGTGGTTGCGACTCCAACACAATGATACACGTGGTATATACATATTGTATACTATAACAAAGTGTTTTGGTCAGTTTGGTGTGAAATTACGAAAAAGGATAAACTTAGGGTTTCTCTCAACTTGGTCTATAAATACCAAGGCTTGCTACATATTTTTTGGGGCTTTTTGGTGAGATCTCTGAAATTTTTCTACAACTGATATTATTCTACAAAGAAAGAGATAGAGAGAGAAAATTATTAAGTGACCATACATCTTCTAGTTCTCTCTTAGGGTTTATTCAATTGTGTTTCTACATCGATGATCTTATGCACAATTGGATGACATAGATTATGAAAAATCTACACACCACCTATTGCAATGCACTTGTATCGATACGTTGAGAAACGGAGCCGTCTGATGCGGAGCGAAGCAAGATGCTTCATGGTTAATTTGATCCATTGAGAAATGGAGCCGTCAGAGTACGAAGCGAAACGAGAAGCTTCGTGGAGCGCGAGTGGATCTAGACATTCAGACGTTGAGTGGAGAAAGGCAAATCAAGAGTGATTTGTAAGTCTAAAACTTCATAGAGTCTGTATACTTCTTGATTCATAGTGCATCGATACCTGAGCGTATTCGTGGTTTTTACTTGGAGCTTTTTCCAAGGTTTTCCACGTAAAAATAATGTGTCTCTATTGCTTTATTTTCTATACTTAGATTAATCTTTGCATTATTTATCTTGTTAGAGAATTGGATTAAAATTAACGTTTCCGCAATTATTTTTATTTTGTCAATAAATTCACAAAAAGCCTATTCACCCCCTTCTAGGCTATTTTCATTGATCATCTAGGTAATTTCAATTAGTATCAGAGCGTGGTTGCCCCGTTTTAGGTTAACTACCTAGGATTTGATTCTGAACTTAGGTGATGGATATCTCTCGTGAAGAAGGGTCCGTATCTAGGTCCTCTTTATTTGATGGCTCGAATTACACTTATTGGAAAGCTAGGATGAGAGCGGTTTTGAAAGCTCAGGATGAGAAAGCTTGGTTTGCCGTAGAGGTAGGATACTCACCTCCCACTATGATGGATGCAACAACAAATAAATCAAAACCTAAACCATCAAGTGAGTGGACTTTTGCTGAATTAAATAGTGCTAATTGGAATTCAAAAGCTTTGTGTGCACTTTTCAATGTTGTGACCATGAGTGAGTTTAGGAAAATTGTCACGTGCGAAATTCCCAAAGAAGCTTGGGTATTCTTCAAGTAACTCATGAAGGGACTTCAAAAGTTAAACAGTCGAAACTCCAACTCTTAAATTCACAATTTGAACGACTTAAGATAAAAGAGGATAAAGTATATGTTGATTTTGAGACTAGATTAACTGACATTGTAACAGGTTGTCACAATCTAGGTGAGCCCATTCCCGAGACTACCATAGTGAAGAAAATTCTTAGGTCTCTACCTGAACGTTTTTGGTCTAAGGTTATAGTCATATCGGAGGTCATGAGTCTTAAAGAAATTAAGCTTGAAGAATTGGTAGAGAACCTAAAATCTTATGAGATGGAGATGTGTGTTTAATCCTCTAAGAAGTCGAGTAGTGGAAAAGAGAAAAGCATAGATTTTAAAACCACTAAGAAGGATCCTGGTGAGTATGATGAAGAGGGTGAGATTAGATTAAGACAGTTTAACATGATCATGAAGTAGTTTCATAAGTTTTTAAAATTTTCTTATGGTCAAAAAGTGATTAAAAAATAAAAATTTGGAGATAAATCATATGATTTTAAAAATAGAAAAGCCCAAAATCGGAATGAAAAGTTTGATCATAAAAAGAAAAAAAAAACTCAATGTTTTGAGTGTCAAGAGTTTAGTCACATAATTGCGGAGTGCACTAATAAGTCAAAAAGGATAAAAGGTTTAGTTGTCACTTAGGATGATGGATCAACTAGTGATGCAACAGACTCGGAGGTAGGTGATGAGTCTAAGAATTTTATTGTGTTTGCTGCACAAAGTAAGGAGGTTAATGAAGTTGCTTCAAGTTGGACAATATCTGGGGATGAAGATTCTGAAGATAATGAAGATCTTGGGGACTCGTATGAAGATGTATACAACAAACTTTATGAAAAGTCCACACATCTTAACAAAAAAAATTCAAAATATATAGTTCAATTTAAAAGTGTTAACAAGGAAAGATAGTCCCTAAGAAATAAATTAACCAATAGTACTTAGACCTTAAATCTCATGCAGACCCAAAAAGAAAAATTGTTTGAGAAATTGTTTGAGTCTGAACAAGAAAGGAATCAGGCGTTGAAGAGTGTACATGATCTCAATGAGGAATTAAGCACTCTAAGATTGAAATTGAGTGAGAAATCTACAAGGCTTGGGGTTTTGGAAAATGAATTGAAGGATGCTAACTCATCTATCGATAAATGATCTAGTGGATCTCTTAAGCTTGATCATATGTTGAGTATGGGAAAATCTACAAGAAATACAAAGGGATTATGATTCAAATAAACAATGAGTAATTCAAATATCGTTTCCAAAACAACCTTTGTTAGGGCTTCCCAAGTAGCATTTAGTTATTCTCAAGGTAAGTCTCATAGGAATCTTAATGCTCAATCTTATGTCAGAAAACCTGTTGAGAGTAAGTCTCATGTTACCTCTAAATTCCTTAAGGGTTCGAACAATGGTTTTCAAAGGTTTGTCCCAGTTTGTCATCATTGTGGAGTGAAAGATCATATTCGACCATTGTGTTCAAAGTTAAGAGGAAGAACTTTAAAACCAGAGAAGAAATATAGAACTCAAAAAAACCCAATGTTGAAGATCAAATTCGGGTGTTGAGTGAAGATATGAAGAGTTTGTCTAAGCTGACAAGTAGAACACCAAAAATTAGACAAGCATGGGTTAAGAAAGGTGAGTTACACTGTTTGGTCGTTCAAACTACATGTAGAGCATGTGACTATAGTTCTGAGAAATGGCTTGATTATAAATCCACAAATTCTCAGTCGACATGCATTTCTACAAAACCATTAGATTTTCAGAAGCATATACATCTTAGAAAATCTAGTGGCATGTTCTTTTTAAATTAGGTGTCTTCATATGTATCATTCTAGGAACACATTGTATTATTCTTTATCCTAGAATTAATACATTATTATGCATTTTTTTAATGCATTTTTTATTTTTATTATGCATGCATCGTGATTTGATACTAATAGGATTATTCATGCATGCATTATTGTGACAAAAATATCATAAAAATCATAAAATAATTTATTTATTTTTGAATAATGAGCTTGGCTAGAGTACAAAAAGTTGTCATATTTTACTATATTCTCATATTTATTTGTCTGATTATGCATATGGGAAGTAGAAGTGTTATCCTGACCTAAGGATTTTGGATGTTCACTTGGCATGATTATTTTATATTGAAAAAAAACCTTAATCTTAGGTGTTTGTTACTTCGGAGATGATCATAATGCCTGCTAAAAGTGTTAATCTTTTTCATTTAACCTGAAGTGATACATAGGTTCATGAGTTATGCTAGATTGATCTATGCTTTGGAATACCTTTTGCATGCTCATGATTGTTGGGTAATGTTGAAAGAGGAAAAAATGAAATAATAAAATATTGAAATGCAAAAAGTAATTTTTCGATCTGAGTAACCGGGCCTCCTACCATAAAATAGCAGAGTGTTCGCATAAAAAGGAGAAAAAACTAATGAGTATAAATCCCAAGGAAGAAGCTCGGGCCTAGTTGGTCGGGACTAAAAATTCTCGTTGGAAAGTC
Source organism: Cornus suecica (assembly GCA_963922005.1). NCBI lineage: Eukaryota > Viridiplantae > Streptophyta > Magnoliopsida > Cornales > Cornaceae > Cornus > Cornus suecica. The sequence goes on along the minus strand of OY998247.1, from coordinate 20,209,023 downwards.
CGGAGCTTATAAAGATAAAAAGGGATAAAGTGAAAAGGTGCAAAATATTAAATTGTTGTGTTTTCCTTAAAAAGCAATAAGGTCCGAGTTGACGATTTGACTTCTAGTTTGGATTTTGTATTGAAGTATTATTACGGTTGGTGAAGAGATTATCAGAATTAATATGTATTTATTTCATCTTACCGTAGTGCTTGCACATGAGTCTTTTCATATATATGAATACTATGTAAAACTTGACTTGTGCATTCTTGATTTTACAAGGTATGTGAGCTGATTTGTTTCAATACCGTGTGTATAATGGCTGAGTTAAATATGATAATGTGATGTATTAATGATTATCTTGTTGTTTATATTGTCTTGCTCCAATATTTCTAAAAGACAAAAATATTTTTGTTTTATTCATTCATAACATTCTGCATTCTTACATTTAGTGAAAGGGTCATGCATTGTAGAGATTTTTGTTACTCGAGAATCTGGATATAATCTTATAGAGTATTTTATCTTGATATTCAGTGTTTGGCTTAGATTCTTTAGAGTCTCCTCCGTTATCTTTTCCCTATGTTTACATTTTGAGGCTTTCCCTATGCTTGGATTGTTATATCTTTGTTGGTCATTTCAGTGACAAAAAGGGGGAGAATTATTAAGTAGGGGGGGGGGGGGGGGGGGGGGGGGAGATTGGTTGGTTAAGAGGGAGAAGTATTGAGTAAGGGGGAGTATATTCTAAGGGTGAGAAAGAGTATTTTCGTACTATGATGATCATTATGCTTGCATTATTGTTATGTTATTCTTATGATCATTATATTGGTTTTTATATCTATTCTTCACACTTGTTTTTCATGGTATATATTGTTTAGTGTTGTGATTACAAGATTAGAAGATCGTCATGAGGGCAAACTGATATTACGTGTCTATGTTTGTGGGTGTGTGTTCATAGATATAGATATTATGTTGTTATTCATGAGGATATTTTTGTAAAACATAGTTTTGTCTCAGAAATGCCAAGGGGGAGATTGTAAGAACACTTGTTATTATTGTTTATTGTTGGCATGTTCTAGACAATAACCATATTGAGTGATTTATGATGTCGGGTAGGTTTAGGAAAATTGAAGTGGTCATGCAAAGACATCAACAAGATTCGTCAAATTCAATCAAGCTTAAAGTAGTGAAGATAAAACAAGTTTTCAGCAAAAAATGCATTTCGGAGGGCATAAACGACATTTTCTGTAGCCGAAACTTCGAGAAACATATCAACGGAGTCAAGGGGGTTCAAACGAAAGAAAAATTGGGAAAAGTAGTTTTCATGAAAATTGTTACGCACCACCTACGGACCTAGTAGCTAAAAGTCGCTAGAAAGTGTCATTTTTACGCTACATATATGGACCACCAAACAAGGCCTCCACGCCACCCGTAGGAAGGCCTACGCGCCGCGTGTAGTTTCCCTACGAGCCTCACGTAGGTGTCTGCGTACTTTATTTGTGAAATCTCCATTTTGTCCCCTATTGAAGAGTTTTTGATGTGGCTGCGACTCCAACATATTGATACACGTGGTATATACATATTGTATACCAGAATAAAGGGTTTTAGTCAGTTTGGTGTGAAATTACGAAAAAAGATAAACTTAGGATTTCTCTCAATTTGGTCTATAAATACCAAGGGTTGCTACAAATTTTTTGGGGCTTTTTGGTGAGATCTCTGCAATTTTTCTACAATTGATATTATTCTACAAAGAAAGAGATAGAGAGAGAAAATTATTAAGTAATCATATATCTTCTAGTTCTCTCTTAGGGTTTATTCAATTGTGCTTCTACATCGATGATCTTATGCACAATTGGATGACCTAGATTCTAAAAAATCTACACACCACCTATTGCAACGCAGTTGCATCGATCTATTAAGAAATGGAGTCGTTTGAGTACAGAGCGGAGCAGGAGGCTATGTGGTTAATTTGATCCATTGAGAAGCGAAGCCGTTAGAGTACGGAGCGAAACGAGAAGCTTCATGGAGCGCAAGTGGATCTAGACTTTCAGACGTCAAGTGGAGAAAGGAAAATCAAGAGTGATTTAAAAGTCTAAAACTTCATAGAGTATGTATACTTCTTGATTCATAATGCATCGATATCCGAGCATATCCGTGGTTTTTACTTAGAGCTTTTTCCAAAGTTTTTCACGTAAAAATATCATGTCTCTATTGCTTTATTTTCTGCACTTAGATTAATATCTGCATGATTTATCTTGTTAGAGAATTGGATTAAAATTGACTTTTTCGCAATTATTTTTAATTTGTCAATAAATCCACAAAAACCTATTCACCCCCTTCTAGGCTATTTTCATTGATCGTCTAGGTAATTTCAATTTTAATGTAAAATATAGAGGGGTAACAAAGTAAATTTACCTATTTTTTAACATCATTATGACGGTAGAAAGCTTTTTTATCACAATTGAAACTATAAGGACCTGTTTGAACATGTAGGGGGTTTGATGTCCATTTGCCAAACTATAGGGGTGTTTTATGCCCTTTACCCTTGATTTTTCCACCGTTGCCGCGTGTGGTGAGCATAGTTTACCCGTCGATTTCATAGGTTACGTATCGTGGAAGGTGTCAATATTGTTATATTTTACATTCGAATTTAACCCATGATAGTGGGTAATACCCATTATTATTTTTTAATTAATATTGGTTATGTGTCTTAATTATATTAGTCCAAGTAAGGAGTGAGGACCCAAACATTGTCCTAAGATTTGTATCATACATTACGTATCGTAGAACATATAACATAAGATTAATATTTTTTTAATTCTTTATACTGTACCATGGAGTAGGCGACCTAGGGCCCCCAGTCCGAGTGGGGCCTCAATTTTTTTTTTAATAATAATTAGTATAGATAAAAAAAATAAAAAATAAATAATCGACTCAAATATTCAATAAAATGAAAGTTAGTTCAATTTGATCTATTATAAATTACACAAATCCAATTCTATCAATCCAAGTAAAATTTAAGTCCAATATATCCCATTAGAAATAACACAACATATAACTTAGTGTTGGTGGGATAATTAATTTATATTTTTAATTATTTTAATAAGTTATCCGACCAAGAAAATAATCCCATTTCTTCGTAATTTTTTACCTTCGTTTTATTTATGAATGTCTCATAAAATATCTCCTTCAATGTCCAAATATAATTATTTTTAATATAATTAATAGTTGATTCTTAGTTAAATAAAATAAATAAAACATAAAAAAAAACTAGGACTTAGAAATAACTAAATGAAAAATGGTAGAAACAATGGATTTTGTCTCATTTTAATAATAAATTACACTTTAATAGTTTTTTGAGCATGTAATGTTGCGGCCTTGTGGGCAAGTGTGCCGTGAGCGGGTGCAAGTGGCATTGGTAGGCTACCATATTGGCCGAGCTACAGGTGCACAATCCCACATCACATGGGCAACAAAATGCTACGTGTTATACATCGGTTTCATACCCTTTTGTGACACGACCCGTTTTAAAACCGTGATGGTTGTGAACAGACAATATTGTGTCGAGACAACTAAAGGCCATGTAATATGATGGTATTACCTTTCCTCCCCAAATGGGAGGTTAGGAGTTCAAGCCCGATGGAGCTCATGTGGGGGTGTGTGTTTCTTACCATTGAAAAAAAAATGTGTCGGGACAATGAGAGAGTTATTACATGTAAAATCTTACTTATAAAGAGCCCATATCAATCTCTTACCTAGGACCTTTAAAATATTTTAAAATCTCAGGGCTCAGCCCTACTATTACCATGACTACGACTAAAATTTACACCGTGACAGTGAACCATGCTGGTGAAGCAGTCCTTTGTTGCGGGTGTCAGGTCTATCTCATGGAGTTAATGGAGGGTCCATGGTTGTTGGGCTTCGGGGAACAAGGCCTAATGAGAGCCTTATTTCTCAACCAGCTGGATCTGGTTCGCGAAGGATATCTCATTGTAACCATTTTGTGGAGAAAAAGGCCAGGGCCATGGATTGGCATTCAAGACCATCTAACTATCTAAGGATGGATTGGTTCATTTCCCAAAAAAAACTTTCATTATATTTAATAGGAAAATTGTCTATAGCATCAACTTACTATAGCTTATATATTGTTACTAGAGCTATGCGTTGAATAAAGATGTCACCTTGGAAAATATATATTACTTGAATAGATTTTGAGCACCAATTATCATCGTCGATCATTTTTTTTTCTCTTTTTTTTGACAATTTCATCTATACGTACTTTCCTCAGCCAGAGAAAATTAGACAATGTATAGCTTCTATTATTCTTCTATTCATGCAATACAATGCCTCGTTGGTTTTCTTTACTACAAAATTAGGTTTGCAATAACATAAGGAAAGAATTAAACACCATCCCAGATTAAAAAACCATGGGCATTTGAGCCTAAACTATATAGTTTCAGCAGGAAGTTCTGGCATTCTACGGCGAGTGACCTCTAGCACCTCATAGTGTCTGAAGATCGTTATTTTCATGAGGAAATGCCATAAAAGTATATACAACATCTGAGAAAAAATGCTTGAACACTTACCAAATTTGAGGTCGAAGATGATAATGAGCATATAGTTGCAAGCTGATAAATCCAAAAACTCGAAGGCTAGGCATGAGGTTGAAAAACATGCAGCCACTGCTTAAGTAGAATAGGAAAAATACCAATCTGTTTGAAGCAGAAAAGTCTCGACATTGGGATAATTTGGCATCTCTAGTAATCAAGCATACACATCTCATTCCTCCTCGTCTGTTATCTCTTGTCCAGACAGGGAAAATTTGATTACATGTCTACATTTTCTCAATTAACATCATGCATCTTTACATCGTTGTCTTCCTCGTATTTCTTCAACAGCTCGACACATGAATAAGATTATGGGGCAAAGCACACTCCTCTGCTCGCTAGTATCTAATCAATTGAAATTTGTTAATCTTGTGTTTTTCTCGATACAATCCACAATTACAAAGAGTATTTGATCAATTGGTATTTGTTAATGTTGTGCTTTTATAAATACAAGCCACAACACAAGAACTGATACCATAACTGTGGGCCATAGACTGAACCTTAAATGGTCATAACTTGAATTTGAGTATCGTAAAGAAGTTCTCACTCGTGTCTATGACATCACAAGATAAATAGTTGCTCTGTGCAAGTGTTGAGCCACATTTAATGAAGATATCATGAGCAATTTGTTGGATGCTTGGAAAATTTATCAACCTCTCCAACTATTACACTAGACACCTTCCATTCATATTTCAATTGTTATCGTTATATAGAAGAACCACTACTACGAAGGGTATTCAAACATAATGGTTCGTGAAATATTGATTGTTTGTTGAATCATATGAACTACTTGAAAGTAGGATACTCAAAATTCCGAGGTCAAAGAGTTCTTTAAAAAAAAATTCAAGATTACTGACTTGAAATATACTTTCAATTTCTGACAAATTATTTCAGTAGGTTCAAGAAAGTTGTCTTGCCGATACTAGCCATACCCCAAATTCCAAAAATCCTGCAGACACATAAAAAGAAATAGGTAATGTACTAGTGGCTGTTGATTCGAGGCATACTTAATCCCTAGTTCTCATTCAAAAATCCTGAAGAATAAAGACACAATCACTCTTTGTTAAGAAATTTAGATAGAACACACGGTTGGAAATGAACCTTACAAATTATTATGACGTTCCATTTCTGGCTTCTTCTGAAAGAAGATACACACATGCCAGCTAATTTAGCTGCTAACACCATTAGGCAACGTAATTAAATCATATGCTTCAGTTGAATGCATAGAGTAGGAACTTGAAAAACATCATCCTGCGTAATCTTATTTTTGTGCATGCTTGAGTACCTATATAGTGCTTAAGTACCTATATAATTAACAATAATAATGTCAGCCACATATATACAGGAAAAATACAGAGACTAGATAGTGAAGAAAGATTGAAGTATTATATGTTAGACTAATAAAATTAAGTTCCTCATATGAAAGGGCTGAATCATAATTTAGTGGCATCATCTTGCCATTTTAACGGTTCATTAGACACAATCTCCTATTATTAATTGGTCAGTATTACGTGGCATATACTTGAGGTACTGAATACTTGCTCGAATAAATACAGACTAATTAAAATTGTTGAAGTGTCTAGTGTCTTGAAGAGTTTTAATTGAGGCACTACAAGAATTTTCAGAATTATGGGCACTTTTTAATGCCCGTAAATACTCATAAAACTGTAGGTTTGTAAATTTTTATATTGTTTTAATATTTAAACAACATATAATGTATAATAAATTTAAAGTATAAGATCAACAATAAAAATGTTTTGTAGTTTAGTTGGAATGAATGATTGTTTATAACTTCAAAGTTTTAGGTTCGAGTTTGGTCCTCGAGTGTGACTACTTTTATTTTGGAAATTCCATAGCCTTAAACACAGTCCAAAAATATTGTAATTTGATTGTATTGCAGTGTCTGCTTAGTATCCATATCTGAAATCTCTTCTCAAGAATTCCGAAAATAGACTTTTCTGAAAACATGCATTTTTATAACAGAGTTTTCTGAAAAATATGTTTAGAATACATGATGAAACAAAAATTTTGTATAGTTTTCTGATCATTTATTTTTTAAAAATAAAAAACTGTTTTAAAAAATGCATACTAAACACGCTCTTAGCTCTTAGACATTCATACGTCTATTCTCATTGTTAGAGTATATATTAGGTCCATCTATGATAGTCTGGCCCATCTTGTACAGACTTGTTCCTTATTCCAAGTAAACTTGTCATCCACACTTTCTCCTATATATATAGGTGTTAACCCTATTGTAAACAAACATTCAATACATACAGAAAACTTTATTTATCTTTTTCTCTAGTTTAACTTGGTATCAGAGCATCCTTTATTTTAACATGGTATCAGAGTTATCATGATCTAATCATCATTATTCAAAGTTTTCTTTTTCTCTTATTCTTCAAACCCTCAATCAAAAACAAAATTCGGTAAAATTATTGCTTCCGCCCTGCCAGTCGCACTTAGAATTAGATCCAAAATCAGAATCGGCATCAGATTCAACATCAATCGCTCTCGCGCAATAGTTTCGTTTCAGGGCTATTTCGCGGAGAATCGTTGATCGAAACAAGGCGTATAATATATCAACGGAAAGCTCTTTCGAAGATGAATGTTTCGGCGCAAAATTCAACTCCATCAAGTTTGCATGCGCCCCCATGCACGGTTGGAAGATTCTGCCATATTTTTCACTTTCCAATGACCAGAAAATCCAGTCCGATGACTTTTTCTAGATTCCAGCGAATTTTTCGGCACCGGTCGTCTTCTCCAGCGACGACAACTTTTCCGACAACCTTTTCCAGATTCCGCAACCTTTCCGACACCGGTCATCTTCTCCGACAATGTCAACTTTTTTGACGACTTTTTTCCATATTCCGTCGACTTTTTCGGCATCGGTCGTCTTCTCTGGCGACTTTTTTAGATTCCGGCGACATTTTCCAGATTCCGACCACTCCATGTGTCCCCCCCATATTGCAACATGTGTCACCTCTAGAAGTTGCCACATGTCTCCACCATAAGCTACCACGTGTCACTCAGTTAGATTGCCATATCATCAAATATTTGTCAAATTACCATATTGCCCTCCGTCACTATTTTGGTCATTTCGGACCCATTTAATTCTGATTTGAACAAACGAGTAGTCAATTTCAGCTAATTAGACCACTCCAGATGCAATCATATTGACAATTTTACGAAATTTGACTTTGATCTCTTCATTACTCATCTTTTCCATTACAATGGAATGTTCCAAAGTTTCTCAGAAGACATGTTTCTACTGCCATCAAGAAAATCATATTCTATTGTATTGTCATATTAGCTTTTGCAGACATTGTCACAAGAAAGGGCCCAATCACTACCAACATGATTGTTTCAAGAATCCCTATAAGCAATCTCACCTAAACTCATCTCGCCAAGCTCGAGTCAAACAATTCATGTCAACTGCTGCCACTGTGAACGAATCTTGTCCTTTAAAGGGTGTCAACTCAGATATCTCCACAAATGATCTTGTTACTCTACTCAGACAGGTTTTATCCTCTCCTGGTAATGTTATGTTTGTCACTACATATAATTCTTAGTTTTTTTACTTTGGCTGTTGCAATTATATGACTGCTGATTTTTCAATCTTTCAATACAAAAATCCTATTTCCCATCCATCATCAATTAACACTGTCGATGGATCTCAATTACATGTTAGTCAAATAGGTTTTGTATCCACATCAAATCTCTCACTTCCTGCTGCTTTTCATATTCCAAAATCGACTATCAATCTTATCTTTGTTGGTCAGTTATGTGATCTAGGACTAAAAGACATTTTTTCCTCTTTTGGTTGTCAAGTGCAGGATCCGAAGACAAGACAGATCATTGGGATAGGCCGTAAGGTTGGGCGCATCTTTGAACTCATCCACCTTCACATTCCACATAATTTCTCTATTCCCACAACCGTTGCTACATCATCTTCTTCTCCTTTCAACTTAAGGCACTATCGGTTAGGACATGTGTCTGTTGATAGACTTCGCTCTTTAGTGTCAACTGGTAAACATGGAAATGTCAAACCTGATACTATTTCTTGTTTATCTTGTCAATTAGAAAAATAACCAACATTACCATTTCATAAAAGTATTTCAAAATCATCTGCTCCTTTTGATCTTATACACTCTGATATTTGGGGTCCTTCACCTCATAACACAATGGGGGGTTCCAAATATTTTGTTATTTTCGTAGATGATTACACTCATTTCACTTAGATATTTCTCATGAAAACTCACTCAGAATTACCTTAGATATATTATGATTTTGCCCATATGATTCAAACTCAGTTCTCTCGCCCCATAAAAGTTTTTCGTGCTGACAATGCCATGGAGTATAAAGAAACAAATTTTCTAAAATTTGTTCACCAACAGTGCACTATGTCTCAATCCTTTTGTCCTGGCACATCTCAATAAAATGGTCTTGATGAACGTAAACATCGTCATATCTTAGACATTATTCGTACTTTTCTTATTGACAGTTCTTGTCCTGAACATTTTTTGGGGAAGCTGCTCCAACTGTTGTCTACACTATAAAAGGCACTCCCATTGCCAACATTGATAACCAAACTCCTTATGAACGATTGTATGATACACCTCCTAACTACAATCTTCTTAAGGTCTTTGGTTGTGTTTGTTTTCTCTTACTTCAACCGCATGAGCACTCTAAACTTAAACCTAGATCTCGTCTATGTTGTTTATTGGGATATGGGATTGAACATAAAGGGTATAGATGTTACGATCCTATTTTTAAACGTCTTCGTATCTCTCGTCATGTCATCTTTTGGGAACACAAAATGTTCTCTTCTCTTTCCAAATTTAACCTTTCACTATCCTCTATTGCCCCATTTTTTACTAATTCTTCTGTTAGTCTTTTTCCATTAGAGTCTGACACTTAATCAACCACTGAACCGATATGTTAATCGTCACCTTAGATACTACCTTTCTGAATACTGCCCCCGATGAACCAGCTCTTGAGCTATTTCCCACAGTTTATCCCAATGAGACTACTTTGTCTGATGATCTTGTCACTGAAGTCTCTAATCACGACAATGTTGTTTTGCCTCCTCCTGTCACTACTCGTCAATCTACTCAGGTAAGAGAACTTCCACATCATCTTCGTGATTATTATTGCTACTCCACTATATTCTTTCATCATGAACCATCATCCTATAAAGAGGCAAGTTCTAATCCACATTGGCAGAAAGCTATGACTGATGAATTGCAGGCTCTAAACAATGCCCATACATGAGATTTATTTACTCTTCCACCAAGGAAGACGGCAGTTGGTTGTAAATGGGTCTACAAAATTAAAACTCGATCTGATGGTTCAGTAGAAAGATATAAAGCTCAACTTATTGCTAAAGGTTTTACCCAAGAGTATGGTATCGATTATGAAGAGACTTTTACTCGTGTTGCTCGTTTTACATTAGTGCGCAGTTTACTTGTCATTTCTACTGCCCGCAAATGGGGTCTATTTCAAATGGATGTCAAAAATGCATTTCTTAATGGTGATCTCATAGAGAATTTTACATGAAACGTCCTCCAGACATTACTCACTTTCCATCTCAAGTCTACAAACTTCAGAAGGCTTTATATGGTCTCAAACTAGTTCCTCGTGCATAGTTTGGAAAGTTTAGTTCCACTATCAAAAAATTTGGATTCACATCTAGTGCATATGATTTGGGGCTCTTTATTCGCAAGACAGATGTTGGTCTCATATTGTTACTTCTTTATGTTGATGATATGATCATTATTGGGGATGATATCACTAGTATTTTGGATCTCAAGCAATCTCTCAGTCGTCATTTTAAAATGAAAGATCTCGGGCGTCTTAGTTATTTTTTGGGCCTTGAAGTCCTCTCTAATTCTGGTGGTTACTATCTTTCTCAAGCAAAATATGCTTCTGATATTCTTGCCCGAGCAGGTCTCACTGACTCCAAGACAACATCAACTCCGGTGGAAACTAATCTCAAGCTCACTCCTCTTGATGGTGATCCGGTTATCAATCACATATTGTATAGACAATTGGTTGGCAGTCGTGTCTATCTCATCATCACTCGTCTAGATATTGCTTATACAGTTCACCTAGTAAGTAAGTTTATGTCTGCTCCACGGACAACTCATTATACTGTTGTTCTTCGCATTTTTTGTTGCATCAAAGGCACTTTGTTTCATGGGCTTCATTTTTCATCTACTTCATCTCTTGAGCTTCATGCATACTCTGATGCTGATTGGGCAGGAGATCCTACTGATCGTTGTTCTACTACTGGTTATTGTTTCTTCTTAGGAAATTCTCTCATCTTATGCCATAGCAAGAAGCAAACTATCAATTCTCACTCTAGTTCTGAGCCAGAATATCTTGTTCTTGCTGACACTACTCAAGAACCTTTTTGGCTTCGATGGCTTCTACAAGACATGGGAGCTCCTCAAGGTCCCTCAACCAGTCTTCGTTGTGATAGTCAGAGTGTTATTCAGATTACTCACAATGATGTGTTCCGTGAACGTACAAAACACATTGAAATTAACTATCACTTTATTCGTCAACATGTGCATAGTGGTGTTGTTTATCTTTTCCATATATCATCCAAAAATCAGACTGCAGATATTTTCACCAAAGTTCATCCGCTAGGAAGATTTCAGGAATTGGTTTCCAAACTCAAGTTGATATCACATCTCCCACCTTGAGTTTGAGGGGGTATGTTAGAGTATATATTAGGCCCATCTATGATAGACCGACCCATCTTGTATAGACTTGTTCCCTACTCCAAGTAGACTTGTCCTCCACACTTTCTCCTATATATATAGGTATTAACCCTATTGTAAACAAACATTCAATACATACAGAATGCTTTATTTATCTAATTTTCTAGTTTAACATGATATCAGAACATCCTTTCTTCTAACACTCATAATACACATTGGATGAAAATCTCGAAACCCCCAAAAATGATCCCTTGAAAGCATACCAGAGAACCACTTGTTGTATGAATATACTCGAAGAACAAAAATTGTCATTTAAAATTATATTTATAACTAGATCAAAAAAATTTGCATACTATGAGCAAACAGGCTTTAGAAGCCAATTAGCCAACTTTTGGTCCTCATTAGCTTTTATTTTGTACTTGACAGAGAACTAGAAAATTAAGTTTTTTTAAGTAATGATAATAAACAAAATGAAAAATTTATTTCTTACCTTTTTCCTCGCACACAAAAACTAATATAATTCTACTTTGAAAACTTAAAACAAAAACTTATACTAATGAAATCACACAAATTTTTAATATAATAATTTATATAATGCATAATTATAAGATTTCACATTTAGAATTAGAAACAATAATATATATCATATAATTGTTGTTTTAGGCATATTTGTCATCATGATTTCATTATTCTTCGTTTTCATATTCCCCCACTTGTTGGTGAAAATTATAAAATTATTTTAGTATTTTATTAATAAATTTCATCTTAAGAAATTTTCAAGAAGAAAAAATAATTTTTTTTTTATTCTATATCACAAAACATTACTAGCATGATTTTATTGAGAATTTGATCATAACAGTGAATGTAATACATGTTTGTATGTTAATAAAGTAACAATTTGTGGATTAGACTTTTACATAATAATGATCATACCTTTAAAAGAAAAAAAATTTAATTTATTGAAAATGGCTAAAATATATAGTTATTATATGAGTTTGAAGTAGCAAAAGATAAAAATTCTCACTTAGTGTCTATGGCATTGTAATACAAATTAGGGAACGTTAACTTGTCCAACAAATCACGCGGATAAAAGTTCTATCTCAGTGTTTATGGCAAAAAAAATGCGAAACAAAGATTTTGAAGCAAAGTTGCTATGTAGATTCAAATTTTTCTGGTGAGATAGACCGCAGAAGAGGCACTATTGGTTATGTCTATACAGTAGGTACTACATCAGTCAGTTGGGTTCCGCAGATACAGATGATTGTAGCGTTATCTACTACAGAAACTGAGTATGTAGCCATGACAGAGGTTAGCAAAGAGATAATTTGGTTACAGGGTTTGTTGGCAGAGTTGGGATTTGAGCAAGGGAATATTGTTTTGCACAATGACAGTCAGAGTGTTATACATCTAGCAAAGAATTCAGCATTTCATTCAAGGACATATAGATCCTCGTTATCACTTTATCAGATCTCTATTATAGGATGAAGCGTTGACACTTGAGAAAATTCAAAGAAGTGAGAATCTGACCGACATGTTGACCAAAGTGGTGATAAAAGAGAAACTGATGTTGTGTGCAACTTCAATGGGTCTTCAAGCTAGAAGACATAAATGAAGGCAGTGTTAGAAGCACTGATCCTTGATAGAGTTGATTGATGGATGGAAAGTTGTCAAGTGGGAGATTGTTAGTTAATGACTACTTTCCTCGAGGATCGAGAAGAGAATTGGAGAAAAATAAAGTCTGAAACAATGTTGTTGTTGAAGAACCACCAAGTACTTGGTGGGTTATTCACCGAGTACTCGGTAAGTACGCAAGTGTGCGAACTTGCACATGAGACTGGAAAAATGGTAGAGGGTTGTACGAACTTGCGCGCATTTGCGCAGTCACCGAGTACTCGGTGGCCCAGTTTCAGGAATTTAAAAAGAAGACTTTAAATACTCAAATTCTAATTGGGATGTGATTCCAATTGACTTGTCGATTAGATTTACCTCTCCTATATATATACATGGGTTATTCCTATTGTATTGAGGTTGTGATCACGGTGTGAGATAAACACAGAAACACAAGATCTACTATAGATAGAGAGAAAGATCAGAAGAAACCCTAGATTGAGATTCTTCTTGAGAGAGTTAGAGAATAATGTATGCTTATATTATTTTCGGTGATACAGGCGTGAGTATACACTGTGTGTGTGTGTATGATATGCGAATCATCCCCTTGTAATCCTCTCTTTGATTATTGTGAAACGGTGCTCTCCGTGGATGTAGGCTTATTTTGGCCAAACCACGTATATATCTTTATGTCAATTGTTTGTTATGTGTTTGTGTGTGCGTTTTTTGATTTGAAGATTCACGGTTTTCAGAAGAGGGTTGAAACCCTAGTTTTTATTTCGTTCCTGGGTGGGTGTAAAAACCCTAACAGATTCCATTGTGAAATCATCTAGACGATTAATGAAAATAGCCTAGAGGGGGGTGAATAGGTTTTTTATCGATTTTATGATCAATTAAAATTATTTAACGGAAATTCAATTTTAATTAGTCACAAACCCTAATTCTCAAATCAATTCTCAAATCAGATCAATCAATCAAATATGAATATAAGTGCAGAAATTAAATAATGAGAAGACATAGATTTTTACGTGGAAAATCTTGGAAAGACTCCAAGTAAAAACTACGGATACACTCGGGTATCGATGCACTATGAATCAAAGAATTTGTACAAACTCTATGAAAACAGAACTTACAACTGCTATAATTTATTGTTTTTCACTCGATGTCTGAAAGTCTAGATTCACTCGCGCTCCATGAAGCTCTCGTTCCGATCTCCGTACTCTGATGACTCGACTTCTCAACAAATCGAATAACCACGAAGCCTCCTGCTCTGATCTCTGCACTCAGACGGCTCCGCTCTTCAACGGATCAAAGAAACCAAGTTGGAATCAATGATGTGTAGATTTTTTCAAAATCTAAATGATTCAATCGTGCATAAGATCGTCGATGTAGAAACACGATAGAATTAACTCCAAAACAAAAGAGAACTAGAAGAATCACTCAATGATATTTTGTCTCTCTATATCAATAACTCTATAGAAGAATATGAACGATAGAATACTGCATAAAATATTTTTTCAAAGCCCTTTCAATTCTGTAGGGACTTCTCCTATTTATAGAGAAAGATGATAAAAACCCTAATGTTGCCCTTTATCGTAATTTCACACCAAATTGAGTAAAACCCTTATATTCTGATGAATATAATGTAAATGGCACGTATCCCAATGTATAAAGTCGTAGCCATAATGTAATTGGGGTAGATCGAGCATCGCAACAAACATAAAAAAAATATTGTCGCACCTACGCTTGAAGCGTAGGTCCAAGCGTAGCTTGGAGCGTACCTTCAAGCGTACAAATCAACTTTCTAGCCACTTTTCATTTCTTCGTAGGCATTTTTGTTAAAATCACTTTTCTCCATAACTGCGCCAAAATGACCCTCTTGACTCCGCAAGACTTTTTTCTTGAATTGACAGATTTGGAAAATACCGATTTTGCCCTCCGGGAGACATTTTTACTCAATACTGCACTTCTCTTGTATTTCACTTGTATTATTCACTATTGGCTTTTGTTGTAGCTTGTAGATGTCATTGAAATCAACACAACCTATCTAATACTCAACAAGGTTATTGTCTAGAACATGTCATAAATACACAATATATAAAAGTGTTCTTACACAATGAATTGAACAGATTTTGAAACAGTTACCAAGATCATAATTTAAAACATATTTTCAGTCTTGGGCATATTATTTCAGGAGGTTCAGTAAAGTTGTCTTGCCGATACCACCCATACCCCAAATATTAATAATTTGGGTTGTTTCACCTCTTAAACGTTCGAATATCTTTTGCGAAGCAAATTTCGTTAAAGCTTCCACACTGAAAATAGTAAAAGATATTGGATGTCACTTGGAGTTCCTTGATGCTGTTGATCATCTTCTCCACATCATAACTGTTAGGGTTTTACACCCGCCCAAGAACGAAAACAAAAAACTAGGGTTTCTACCCTCATCTGAAAACTGAGAATCTGCAAATTAGAAAACGCACACACACAACAATAATCGACACAAAGATTTATAGTGGTTCAGCTAAAATAAGCCTACGTCCACTTGAGAACACCGTTTTACTATAATCGAAGAGATGATTACAAGGAGGTGATTCGCAAATCACACACGCACACATAGTGTATACTCACGTCTGTATCACCAGAAATAATATAAGCATATATTATTCCTAACTCTCTCAAGAAGAATCTCAATCTGTAATTTTTCAGATCTCTCTCTCAATCTTGTGTTTCTGTGTTTTTCTCACACCACAATCATGTATAATAGGAATAACCCATGTATATATATAGGAGAGGTAAATTTGATGGACAGGTCAATAGGAATCAAATTACAATTAGAATTGGAGTCTTAAAAGCTTTCCTTTTAAATTCTCGTATCTGGGTCACCAAGTACTCGGTGGATACCTAAGGCCATGCAAATCTCTATCACTTTTTCACCACTTTGCGCAAGTGCACGAGAGTTCGCATTTTACCGAGTACTTGGTAAAGAACCCATCAATTACTCGATGGTTCTTCACACCAATTCCCATTTTTTCTCCAAATCTCCTCTCGATCCACGAGGAAAGAAGTCATCAACTAACAATCTCCCACTTAACGACTTTTCATCCATCAATCAACTCAATCAATGATCAATGCTTCTAACGATGCTCTCATTTATGTCTTCAAGCTTGAAGACTCACTAAAGTTGTGCACAACTTCAGTTTCTCTGTTGTCACCATTTTGGTCAACATGTCAGCCGGATTCTTGCTTCCTTGAATTTTCTCAAGAGTCAAAACTTAATCTTCTAATAGAGATATGAAGAAGTGATAACGAAGATCTATATGCTTTGTCCTCGAATGAAATGTTGAATTCTTTGCCAAATGTATAGCACTCTGACTGTCACTGTACAAAACACTATTCTCTTGCTCGAATAAAATGTTGAATTCATTGCACTTGTTGTAACCATGTCTCTGCATACATCCATCAAAATTCTTGTACCACTGTCTTGGAGCTTGATTCAAACCATACAAGCTATTTTCCAACTTACACACAAGTTTCTTTTTACCTTTCACTGTTACCTTTCGGCTACTGCATATAGATCTCCTCATTTAGGCCACCATGGAGGAAAGTAGTTTTAACATCTAACTGCTCTAGGTGCAAACCCTCTTCTGCAACAATGCTAAGAACTGAACGAATGGTATTCAGTTTCACAACCGGAGAAAATATCTCGGTGTAATCGATTCCCGCTTTCTGCTGAAAGCCTTTTACTACGAGTCTCACCTTGTACCTTTTAGAACCATCATATTCTTCTTTGACCCTATAGACCCATTTGTTATGGAGAGCTTTCTTTCCCACCGGCAGCTTGGTTAGCTTCCATGTCTTGTTGGAGATAAGAGACTTCATCTCATCTTCCATCGCAAGTTCCCACTGGCTCGCATTTGCTGCATTGCATGTTTTATCATAGTATTCTGGTTCACCTCCATCTGTGAGCAATAAATAATTCATATATCTCATGTTCGGCACATGCGGCCATGAAGTCCTCCTAGGTACAGGAATATGAGTCAGAGATTGCGGTGTATTATCATGTTGAGTAATGCCATCTTCAATTTGTTCTTCTGACTTAGTACTCTAACTATCTTGAACATCATATAACTCAACACACACAGGATCACTCTGTGTTGTAGGATCTGAGGTAATTGTGTGCCTATCCTTGTACATCACTTTTTCATTGAACAATACATCTCTGTTTTGGATCACCTTTCTATTATAATCATCCCACATGCGGTAGCCATACTCATCACCGTCGTAGCCAATGAAAGTACACTTCTGTGACTTGGGATCAAGCTTATCCCTCACATTGTCACTAATATGTACATATGCAACATAACCAAAAACTTTTAAATGTAAAAGTGTTACCTCTTTTCCGCTTCAAACCTCTTCTGGTATTATGTGCTCCAATGGTACTGATGGACCTCTGTTAATTAGATACATTGTTGTACTGACTACTTTTGCCGAGAACTATTTCGGCAACCCTGCATGAATGCCCATGCTTCTGGCTCTCTCAGTCAATGCCCGGTTCATACGTTCTGCTACGTTATTCTGTTGTGGAGTACATGGAACAGTTTTCTCTAATATGATACCATTCTCATAGCAAAAGGTTTTGAACCCGGTATCCTGATATTATCCACCATTGTCAGATCTTAATCTCTTTATTTTCAAACCCGTCTCATTCTCTATCATTGCCGTCCATTTCTTGAACACACCATACACCTCATATTTATGTTTCAAGAAGTAAACACATACCTTTCTGGAATGGTCATAAATGAAGGTGACGAAATAGGAATTTTCGCCAATAGATGAGACATTTGTTGGCCCCCAAACATTAGTGTGAACTAGCTCAAGCTTCTCCTTTCTGAGATCCCTGTCGCTTTTCTGAAAACTAACCCTCTTCTGCTTACCAAATACGCAATCCTCACAGAAGTCAATATCAATCGAATTTAGGCTTGGTTGCTTTCCCTTTGCAAGCATAACCTTAAGCCCCTTTTCACTCATGTGACCTAGCATCTGGTGCCACAAATTGTGATCCTCCTTACATTCTACAACTGCTATCAATGTGCTAGCCTTGGTGGTAGTGTACAACGTACCACTCTTCTTTCCTCATGCTATAGTCATAGCCCCTCTAGAAACTTTTCACTCTCCTTAATTGAAAGTGGTGACATTACCTTCACTCGCCAACTGGCCTACTGAGATCAGGTTCTTCCTCAAGTCTGGAATGTGTCTCACATCCCTCAGCTTCCATATCGATATATTGAGTCTCATATGTACTTCCCCCTTTCCAACTACACTGCAAGGTAGATCGTCACCTAGATAAACCTTACCAAGGTTACTAGGTGCGTAGCTCTCAAAGAGCTCTTGACTTGAGGTGGCATGGAATGATGCTCCAAAGTCCAAGACCCAAAACTCTGTCTTGCTCTCCAAAGACCATATCAACGCATCATCAGCTTCTTCTAAGACAATATTTGTCTCAGTCTTGTTCTTCGCTACCTTCTGCGGTGATTTGCACTGGCTTTTGAAGTGACCAATTTTTCCACAATTCCAACACTCGATCTCTTTAAAATTTATAGGACCTCGAGACTGTGACCTTCCATATCTCGACTTAGAACGGACACGCCTTTGGTTTTCGCCTTTCTTTCTGTTCGAACCTCTGCCTCTGTCGTTGACATTCAATGTTGAGCCACTGTTAGAAGAGTCTGACTATCTTCTGATCTCTTCTGTGAGTATCATATTCACTACGGAATCATACTGTAACGGTTCCACTCCTGAACAGTTACTGATTGCAGCCTTTATGGCGCTCCAACTCTCTGGAAATTGGCTTATAAGAAAATCCGTTTTCATTTTGCTAGTGATTGACATCTCAACTGATTCCAACTGCTGAACAATTTCATTAAGAGTACTGGTGTGTTCACTAACCATCCCATTCTCGAACATCTTCAGATTTTCTAATCTAGTGATGAGATGTACCGCATTCGCTCCAGACGGCTGTTCGTATATTTTCGAAAGAGTATTCATGAGAGACTTTGTTGTCTTCTCATTCTTGATGTTGAAGACAACGGACTTTGACAGCATCAGTCTGATGGTACCGAGAACCTTTCGATCTAGGATTGTCCAATCCTCGTCTTTCATCGATTCTGGCTTCTTCCCTTCTAATGGCAAGAACAAATTTTTCTGGAATAACACATCATCAATTTGCATATTCCAATAGGCAAAGTTTGAACCGTCAAACTTATCGATCATCGTTGTCTTCTCTTCTCCCATAGTTCAGTTGATGTGTTCGGTGTCGAATCGGCTTCAGGAAATTGCTCCAAACCTAGAGCTCTGATACCACTTGTTAGGGGTTTTACACCCGTCCAAGAATGAAAACAAAAAACTAGGGTTTCTACCCTCGTCTGAAAATCGAGAATCTGCAAATCAGAAAACGCACGCACGCACACAAACACACATAACAATAATCGACACAAAGATTTATAGTGATTTAGCTAAAATAAGTCTACGTTCACTTGAGAGCACCGTTTCACTATAATCAAAGAGAAGATTACAAGGGGTGATTCGCAAATCACACACACGCACACACATAGTGTATACTCACGCCTGTATCACCGAAAATAATATAAGCATATATTATTCATAACTCTCTCGAGAGGAATCTCAATCTGTAATTCTTCTGATCTCTCCCTCAATCTTGTGTTTATGTGTTTTTCTTACACCACAATCATGTACAATAGGAATAACCCATGTATATATATAGGAGAGGTAAATCTGATAAATTAGTCAATAGGAATCAAATCCCAATTAGAATTGGAATCTTAAAAGCTTTCCTTTTAAATTCCCGTATCTGGGTCACCAAGTACTTAGTGGATACCTAAGGTCGCGCGAAATTGTGCGAAACTCTCTGTCACTTTCTCACCACTTTGTGCGAGAGTTCTCACTTTACCGAGTATTCGGTAAAGAACCCACCGAGTACTCAGTGGTTTTTCACACCAATTCTTATTTTTTTTCCAAATCTCTTCTCGTTCAAAGAGAAAAGGAGTCACCAACTAACAATAACATAGTATGCACAGAGCAAGAGTTGATTGATTTAGCAATCAAAATGACACTTGACATATGCAACCATGACAAGGCAGACGAAGTTTTAACCATGTATGACTTTTTCCAATGGGATTTATGTTATATATCAAAATATACATCTTTAATGACTTCTTTTGATTAATTCTTCAACTTGGATGACTAATCATCCTCAAAGCTTAGTAGTTATAGAAGCGAAATGAGTTCTCAAATAAATGTAGGAGTGTGTTTGGCGTGCATTTTGTTTTTGGAATTTTCGTTTTAGGCCACAAATCAGTAGACTTTTTGGGCCAAAGCATGTTTGGCACGGAGTATCGTAAATAGATAAAATGTTTCAGAGAAAAATGAAAAACACCAATTTACTGTTTTTTCCCGGTTTGCATCAACACCATATGAAAAATATATTTTGGCCAAACTTAAAATAGATTCAAATTTTCATTTTCTTTACATGATTCAGATTTTAACTAAAACCACCTACAAGAAAAATGTCTGTTTTGTTTCGGCGTTCCAAACGGTTCCTAGTAGGTAATAGAGTAGGAAACGGGAGAAAGGCTAGCTAGACTGATCGATTCTGATATATCCTGATTTTACAGTGATATCCACAATGTAGCATAGGCAATCAAAAAGAAAAATTCCATTTCAATTTGGGAACTTGAGGCGACTGTTGAACAGAGTAAAAGAAATTTATAATGTACTGGTGGATATTGATTCAAGGTATACTCACTCCCTAGTTCTCATTCCAAAATGAAAAGAAAAAAAAAAAACCAGAGTAAAGGATAACCATTTCAAGAAATTATGTAACGGCACAATTTCCTCAGCAGCCAAGGCACCTACTTGAGACCACAATAGGTGTATTAATAATACATCCATAGCATCATTTTGGTGAGTGCTAATTAGATAGTAAAATTAGAAGAAAGATTTGAAGTAGTTAGATGCAAGACAGTACAATTAAGAAATTTAGATGGAAGATATGGTTGGAAATTAAGCTTACAAATTATTATGAAGTTCCATTTCTGGCTTTCTTTCAAAAGAAGATACACATGATGGATAAATTAGCTGGTAACACTAGCAGGCAACGTAATTAAATCATATGCTTCCGTTCAATGCGTAGAGGAGGAACACTTGAAGAACATCATCATGCAGAATCTATTTTTCTCCGTGCTTGAGTACCTACATAATAAAAGATAATGTCAACCACATATACACATATATATATATATATATATATATATATATATATATACAGGGAGAATACAGAGACTAGACAACAAAGAAGGATTAAAGTATTACCTGTTAGACTACAACAAAAATTCAGGCACTGTGCTATATTTGTCTACCTGGTTGATGAGAGGGCTGAATCGTAATTTTGTGGCATCGTCTTGCCATTTTAACGCTTCATCAGACCCAATCCTCTTCAAATTAGGTGCAATATCAGTGCTGAAAGGAAATATTCCAGTTTTGGGCAATGCGAAAAGCGAACAGAGTTGAGTGATTCCCAAGGCATGGTGGTGAAGGAAGCGATATTATTATCATTGACATTCCTCTTCTCGCCCAAACCAACCAATCCTGGTAGATTATCATGGTGGTGAAGGAGATTTGGGAAATGATGGGGGCCAAGAGGTAATGTTTCTACTTGTTCACAATCCTGAAGAACAAGAAACCTTAATGACGGCCAACATGCGTTGTAGCCAACAACTCCCTTGCCCCCGAAGCCAACAAATTCGGGCAGTTTCATAAGGGTCAATTCTTTTAGTCTCTGCAAATCATCATCAGTAGCTCTGGCTGGAAACATTTTCAGTTTCGGATAGCCCTTAATATAAGGCTTTTCCAATGAAGGCCAACTCAATGAAACATTTTCCTTGGAGAAAATACTAATGATTTCCTTTAGGTTTCGAAGAAACAGACGCTTGAGTTTGGGTAGTGGTGTACAATATTGAGGCTGCAACCTACTACTGCTGCTTATCTCATCATTCGCATCTTCGTCTTCCACTGAAATCATCTCCTTCAACTTCCCACACTACACAATATCCAATTCTTCTAAATTAAGGAGTTGCGAAAGCAATCCCCTTGATGAGGAGAGCTGCGTCAACATTGGGCAATCTGTCACTATTAAACTTCGTAGAGTCTTGAAGTTGTCTTTTAATTGCATACTTTTTCGCATTGAGGGTGGTATCTTGCAACCGACAAAGATGCTTCTTAGTTTAGGGAGGTATCGTAGATCTAGGACTTCCAGATTCACAAAAGCATTCTCTTGCAAACCATCTTCATCTGCTATGGTTTCAATCGCATTGCATTTGCGAATGTTGCAAGCCCTTATCCCAGAAATATTCCCCACAACCAAATCTGATAGCTTTACTAGTGGGTACCCAACCGAAATTAATTCCAAGAGTTCCGAATCACATCCTTCACAGCAGATGAAACGATGCCCCGGTCTTCTCCATATCCATCCCCTTCATATGTCAGTATTCTCTTATTTTTACCAAAAGTACCCGCATTTTGATAATTAGGATAACCATAGATTTAATTGATTGAGATTTCTTGATCTCATAGTCTTCTGGATACAAGCCACAATATAAAAAGTGCGTTTTGGGGTTAGGCTCATGTGAATCTAGATGATCATAACTGGCTTTCAATGCTACAAACACCTTCTTGCTCATGCCTTGGACATGAGATAAATAAGGTTTTCTCAAATTTGTCAACAAATTGCTCCAGACATGAACATCTTCCTTTTTTCTCACGGTCTTACCTACTGCCTCTAGTGCCAGTGGTAAGCCATCACACTTTCCGACAACTTGTTTAGCTATTGGTTGTATTTCTGGTAACACAGCAGTGTTTCCAACAATTGACTCGAACATTTTCCATGCTTCTTCTTCCGGTAAAGCCTCCACATTGATCTCCCGATCAGTTTCCATCTCGTGGCAAACTCCCAGTTCTCTGGTTGTCAAAACAATTTTGCAACCGTTGTTTTCGTTTGCAGTTGGTATACCTACACCTTGCAAACCCATGAATTCCCAAATATCATCCAAAAGCAATAAGTACTTCTTTCCTTAAAGCTCTCGTAACATTAATCTCTGAACTTTGTCATCTGAAAACCTTTCATTTGAATCATCCTTTATCTTCAAAGATAGGCGTTCAGCAACTTCGTCCTGTACTTTTGTAATGCTCCAAGATTTTGAGATTGTTACCCATATCACGAGTCGAAATATTGGTCTAATTTTGAGCATGTTATTTAAGAGTTCCATTAGTGTTGTCTTTCCAACACCACCCATACCCCAAATACCAATCTTTTGGATTTGTTCATCTTTGATGTGATCTAGTATCTCTTGCAAGTTGTTGTTGACCGAAGCTTCCACAATCACATTAGGGACTTGCATCTTCTCAACTTGTGCAAGTGGCAAATCTGTGAGAAAACCTGCTTCAAACTTTGAATTCTCCTTGAGTTGTCCAACTCTTGCGATCATCTTCTCCACATCTTCACAAAGGCTCGCCAGAACAACATCATCAGGAGAGCATTCTTCTAAATAGCTCCTCTTTGAAAGATGCTGCTTTTCAATCTCCTTCACTTGTTCTTCAATTTCATCCACATCTTCAATCCAGCCGCTGCACTCTTTTGTTGGAGTCTTGTATAGATGTGCAGCCTGAATGGCATCTTTGATGTCGCCCCTCTTTCGGCTTAATGTTTCGACTTGCTGGTTAAGTTCGTCTGTCACCGTCTTAACTTTTGCAAGTGGCAAATCAGTGAGAAAGCCTGCTTCAAACTTGGAAATCTCCTGGAGTTTTTTTACTCTCACTATCTTCTCTTCCACTCCTGCACAGAGTCTTGCCCAAGCACTAACATCTGGACAACATCCCATTAAACATCTCTTGTGAACAAGGTACTGCTCCTCAATGCCCCTCACCTGGTTTTCGATCGCATCCACATCTTCAATCCAGCCCTTGCACTCTCTTGTTGGAGCCTTGTGTGTCTTTACACTATCTATGCCATCTTTAATCTCATTCCTCCGATCACATAAAGTTATTAATTCGTTGTTGAGCTCCGTGAACTTCTCTGGAAGGCTTCATGCAGAACTCACGCATTCGGCGATTGGCCCGTATATTGCTCCACATATGTCTTTGGCAACCGCATATACAGTCTGAGAGATATCCATTGGCTCTACACAGTTCCAAAGTGTCACACCATTAGCATGTGAAGTCAGATTAATAGTTGTTGAACGTTGTCTTACATGCCTCATTTAATTTTTTTTATTTGTCCTCCTATTCGGCCTGTGAGTGGTTTAATTGAGCTGCTGACTTAACACTACTTGGCTTCTCTCTAGAAATCAAAAGCTAGTAATTCAAAACATTTCAAATAATATTACACTATATTTGGCAAGCAACTCAGCTTTTGGTGATTGAATGTTTATACATATCATTCAACTAAGAAAAAACATCAGTACTCTTATTTTACCCAAAGAATATCTAAAAGTGAACAGTGATATGTTGTGCGTGCTTTTCTACACCTATATGATGATCGGGAACTCAAAGCAAACTAACAGATTCAAAGGGAAAAAGTGAAAAAGATTTAAGCCATATACTGATGGACCATAATCCATGAATCTGTGAGTTTGCTTTGAGTTTGAACTTGTGTAACCAAAGAATTTGCGAGAAGGAGGGAAAAAAAAAAAAACAAAGAATGAGTAAACGCTAAGTTGGAGGGCTTAGAGGGAAGCTCTAAAATTCAAGTCACTAAAAATTTGTCTTATGACCAGTAAGCCCTACTTTTGATATTAAATTCCATTTAAGTCATAAAAGTCTATATATTATGTTTTGTATTTTTTCTAAACAGATGTGATTTTTAAATAATTTGTTAATTTATGAATTGTTACATAATACATATTTTTATAATTTTTAGTTACTTAATAACATGTTATTATGAGTCTAAGTAATAATTAACTCAAGTAAAATTCAATTCAAAATGAAATTATGTAGACGATTATTTTTTCTTCAAAAGCAAAACAACAAAGTTGTATTATATTTAATTTTTTGAGTTTATTTTGTAAGGATTTATTTGATAATCTAAGTATAATTTTTACATCTAATTTAACGAAATTAGATTTTGTTTAACAAGAGGATAATGAAAGATTTAGGTCATGAAGTATAGCTTCTGCCTCTGGCTTTCCACTGAAGAAAATAAGAAGTAGAAGTTGTTTTAAGAAGTTGGTACCCTCAAACAACTTTTATTTCTAGGAAGCCAAAAGCGACGTTTGAAAAGTCAATCCAAACAGGGCCTTAATGATTTAGGATTTGAATCGAACTTTTTAGTAAAGTAGGGCTTATTGGTCCTAAGAAGAAATATTTAAGACTTATTTGTCATTCGGCAGAAAAGTAGGACTTATGTGGAATGTAACTATTGTCTATATATCTGCATCTATTTGGCAAAAGTGCGAAAACCCTGAACTATCCCAACTTGCATTAAACCCTCCTCAACTACAAAAGTGAGTGTTTAAGTTCTTAAGCTTTTTGGTTGTTGCCTTTTGTTCCACTTATAACTTATAGATTTGACTTTTCCTTTAAAACTGAAACAAAAACACTAAAATACTCCACTATGTAATTAGTTATTAAAGTTAAAAAAATCATAATGTTAACGTATTAATATACACTATTACTCATATTCTTCCATTCTCCTAATTTGCCTAAGTCACAAATATATATATATATATACTTATATAATATATATCAACTGATTCTGCTTTTTATTAGAGGAGAGACGGAGAAGATAATTTTTAATTTAGAGGGGACTATGGCAAAAGTAGTATTTCTTTTTAAACTATCACAATAAATAAAGTAAATCCAAAGTTAATTATTTTTTTCTAAATACATAAAAAAATTGCATTCACAATTTTTGAGTATCACATTAATCATCAGGTGAAAAAAACACTAAAAATAAATCGAGTAACTAAATTCAATATTTGCTTCAATTTATCGACTATATACCCCGTATAATATCAAATATATAACCATAAAACAACTTAATTTTATATAAAAAAAAAAGGTAAAGATAGATGCTCCAAATATGATAATAGAAAGTAAAGCTTTTGTCCAGTTATACAAATAAATCCGTCTCACTACCCATCACAGTACTGAACTTGAGAAAAAATCATTCTAATAATATGTAATAAAACCCAAGTAACATAGCCTATGCACACAAATATGAGTATAGATATAGATAGATATACAATTTTCGTACCAAACCTGGGTATAAATTGAAGAGATCCACACTCCAAGCAAAGAGAATTTCCAGTAGCAGAAGCTTTATCTCTTCTCTTCAAGTCCCTGTAGGACTAAAAAGTGTTTCAAATTATTTTTAAGTCAAGTTTGAGCTGCTTGACCAGGCTGCAAATGAACCGACCGAGCCGAGCTTAGCTTTAGAATGTTCAAGCTAAGTTCATTTACTAAACAAGTCTAGAAAATGTGTTTAAGTTCGGCTCATTTGTTTAACGAATGAACCCGAGCCGAACGCCATATTTAGCCCGAGCTTGTTCACGAACGACTCGTTTCAGTGCAACATATATTAA
Organism: Cornus suecica; assembly: GCA_963922005.1. Lineage (NCBI taxonomy): Eukaryota > Viridiplantae > Streptophyta > Magnoliopsida > Cornales > Cornaceae > Cornus > Cornus suecica. The sequence continues at coordinate 20,182,449 of OY998247.1, read as the reverse complement.
TTTTCTTAATAGTTGTCTGGATTGAGTTATTGCATGTTTGTTTTAACATATTTTCACTAGTATAATTTTTTATGAATGAATTTTATGTTATAACCGCCTAATTTCTATAATCTTTTCATAATAATCTTCATAATTTGTTCAATTTGAACACTTTCTTTTGTCAAATATGATATAATTTTACTATTTAACTTAGACGAGCATGTTCACGACTTTAGTAATGTTGAAGCTCGGCTCATTTACTAAACGAGCCTAAAAATTATGTTCAGACTCGGTTCGTTTACTAAACGAACGAGCACGAACCGAGTTTTTAACGAGCCGAACCCGAATCTGCTCACGAACGGCTCGGTTTATTTGCAACCCTTTGACAGATGATGTTGGGGCCCACAAGGCATCAGCAACCAGAGGATTGGTGAGGAGGGACACGTGGCGGGCTTTGTGGTGCTCTCAAGTCTAAAGCATCAGCATCACTCATATTTCGGGTTGGGCTCGGGCTCAGCCCGAAACCCAATCTCTATTATTTACTAAAAAAGGAGATCTTTTGCTTTTAACAGATCTCGAATTTAATAAACATATCTTGGTTTTTGTCTTTTGAGTATAAAAAATCAGATCTTGAATCTTTATATAATGTAATATGGAAGGAGATATTTATGGTTATATTTTTTTGTGACTTTTATCTTTTATAAAAGAGAGAAAATATTTGTAAAGTTTGTTCCTCAAATGAGTAGTAGATCAATATAGGTTTTTATTTTTATTTTTTAACAAAAGGAAAAAAGTTATTTGCAACGTTTGTTCTTACATGATGAGCATATTCAAGTTTTTGTTTGTTTTTGGGGGGAACTTTTTGTTACAAACTCGGTTTAACCCACCCGACCCAAACAATTCGGGTTTGTTTCAACCCGTGTTGTGCTTCATCCTCTCTCGTTTTTATTTTCTTTTTTTCCCATCAATATATACATATATAACATATCTTGTTCTTTGTGAAGATCCAATTACGCTTTTAGATATTATATACATATATATATATATACAACATAACATATCTTGTTCTTTATGTACATATATCTAATACAAAAAAAAAGTAATTGAAACGTGTTTTGTTGTCACATGTATATATGTATTTCTTTTTTAAAAAATAATTACCCTTTTATAAAAGGTGAAAAATATGGATAAAGTTTGTTCATCAAATAAGGAATTCTTTCATTTTTATTTTGATAGTATCTATGATTACATGGATTATACCTATTTATACAAATACCGCGACGATTCCCGCTCGTAAATACATAGAGTCTAATAAGCATATATTGGGTTGATACGGAAATGGAATCCCCCCATAGCTGGAGATAGGGCTGCAAATGAACCGAATTGTTATTCATGAACCACTCGGGCTCAGCTCATTAAGAGTTCGATTCATATTCGTTCGCTAAGTAAATGAGACGAGTTTGATCACGATTTCCAGACTCATTTGTTAAATGAGCAGAGTCTGAGCAATAGTGAGTTTGGCTCGCATATGTTCGTGAACATGAACTCGTATAGGTTTGTGAATAAAAGCTCGTCTAAGTTCGTAAAAATTAAACTCCTTATACATAATTATACATTTAAATGTTAAGTAGAGAATTAAAAAATAAATATTTGTTCATTAATTTTCATAAAACAAACGAGTCTAACGAGCTTGAACAATTTTTGAATACTAGATAATAAAAAAAATTCTTAAACTAGCCAAGCCGGACCCGAGTTTTTAAAGTTAGAACGACCCTGAGTAGATCTTACAAACAAACGAGCCGAGCCCGAGCAACCCAAAGCTAGAGATAAAAGATTCATATGAGAAACCGAAACATGCCACTTAAACAGTTTTTCAAAAAAAATAATTCCTAAAAGGGTTTTTTTTTTTTTTTTGCAAAGTTTTTTCTTCAAACAAGGGAGTTTCTAGGTTTTCTTTAAAAAAACAAAACTCGGGTGACCCGCCCGACTCGAACAATTTGGGTTTGGTCCAACCCGAGTTGTAATTCGAACAGTTCGAGCTACGTTAATAGCAATTTGGGTTGGTGTTGGGTTTAGGTTGAGCTGGCCCAACTTGCTCCCCTACGTGTCTAAATCGGATACGTGTCAGATACCGATATTTCATGGATATTCGCGGATACGTGTTCGATATTTCTTGAACGTATTCAATAATTTAAATTATTACTATATATTTTTAATTTATAACACGTATCCGATACTTCTTAGATACTTCAATCACGAACACAATACTTCTTAGATATTTTAATCATGTATCAAATACTTTTCATATGCCAAATAAAACATTTGTATCAAATTGTAAATATTATGGGCCTGTTTGGAAAACGGTCTGGTCTGGTCGCTGATCTGAAACTTTGTTTGGTAAGCGGTTTGTCAGGTTCCAAATTTTATTGAATATATATATATATTCAATTAAATTGTATATATACAGACACATATATATACCGTCACATTAAAATTAATGTGACGCGAGTGGTGGTGGTGAAAGTGAAACAAAATCACCAAATACCAACTTTTTGTTGATTTCAAAAATCTGATTTTTTTGGGGTTTTGGTTTTGGTAGTTTAGTTTCATTTTTGAGAGACAACCTTCCCAAACATGATCTGGTCTCAAAAATATGAAACCAGACCAAAAAAACTAAAACCGAACCGCGAACCAAACACGCTCTAAGTATTGATTGCATGGACTTGTTTAACATACTATGAAAGGAATTCTATATTTTATATAAATGATTGCATTTAGTTTTGTAATATTTTAAAATATTGACCAAAATTTAGTTATATACATATGTATATATGTAATTTATTTTTTTACCGTATGTCGCCGTACCCGTATCTTATTTTTTAGGATTTGCCAAATTCCCGTGTCTGTGTCGTATTATATATGCATCCCATATCCGTATCAATGCTACATAACTCATAATATTGGGTGTTTTATTATTGTCGCGTGTGGTGAGCATGGTTCGTCTCATCAATCCAATACATTACGTGGAAGATATCGATATTGTTATATAACACGGATACTTATTTTAAAAATTGATGTTATTCAATTCTGTTACACTTGCGACTGAGACAAATACTACAATAACAAACCGTGGTGCTGCAGCGATCCTTTGTTCCGGGTGGTAGGGCTGTCTAGGTCCAAGGTCGTTGGGCTTCAAGGAATAAGGTTTGATGAAGGTCTTATTTTTCAAGGGGCTCGACCTGATTTGCGAAGGATGTTTCATTGTAATCGTTTTTTGGGAAAAAAAAGGGCGGGCCCATAGAAAACCAAGTGCGAATAGTATTACATATTTATGTTCGTGCCCATTGACGTGTTCTTTGTAAGCAAAAAGATTTCACTACATCTAGGGGGGAGTAACTCTTTTATAATACGTTGATATATTATGAAAATTTTCATTTAACATTTACATTATTTGAATTCATTACAATATAAACACAATTAAAATTTTAGGTAATGGCAATAAACAATACTAGTGGAGATAACAAGAGGGATATTGGACTTGTGCAAAATGAAACATTTCTATCTTCCCCTTTTCCTCGCACCCTAAAACTAATATTGAACTACAGTAGCCATCTACTCACACCTGTGTTTAGTGCATGTATAACAAATTTATGATTGACATATTATTAAGTTTGTTAAAAGAAAAACAATTATAGTATGTTTTTGGTTCTGTGAATTAGATAATCTTATTGTTTTTTTAAAAAAAATTATTTAGATGAACTTATTTTTTTTAAAAAAATTATAATGTCATTTTGGTCCTCGTACAATCCTGTTAGATGGTGTTTACACGAAAAATAATAATAATAAATAAAATAATTAATCTCCATCTGAGTATATTTTGCAATGGAAAGAAGGGGTATTGAAATGTAATGTTACCCTTAACAGTAATAATATGGTATATGCCAATATTTTTAGTTGTAAATTACTAGGTGTTGTTTGATAAATTAAAAATTTAAGAAATGAATTTTAGTTAATGAAACTCTTAAGTAGTAATTGATTTTTTTAGAAATAATTTCTTGAATCTTCACAAACATGAGTAATAACTGATGATTTTATCATTTGTAAGTTATACTTAAATTATGTTTACAAATATACTTAATTGAATAAGTAATAAATCAATTTGAAATTAAGTGCAATCGAATAACAATAAATAAATCATATATACTTATTTATCATCCTTATAGTTAGAGTTTATCCAACAATTTCAAAAGGTTAGCACTTCACTTCAGTGATTACTTGTGTGATATGCTCAACCTCATGTGGTTTTAATTTGGTTGCAATAATAATCCTAAAAAAATTATTCATGCAGTTTATTTAAGAAGAAGTCAACAAAAAATAGAAATAAAATAACGAGTTAAGAAATTAAGGGTGCGTTTGGAAAACCTGTTTTTTGTATTTGTTTTCTGTCTTCAAATATAAAAACTGTTTTTGTATTTGTCTTTGTTTTTTTAGCAAAAAACTAAAAACAAAAAAACGTTTGGATGAAAATTTGTATTGAAAAATAAAATGGTATTGGTGGGCGGCGGTGGTGGCCGGCGGCGGCAGGCGGCGGCGGTGGCGGCGGGCCCAACAACTGGTGGCGGGGGGTGGTGGTGGTTGGTGGCGACGGCGGTGGCGGAGGTGATACCCTAAACAGTGAAAAACTCAAAAAACAACTAAAAGTTGTATTTGGTGTTTTCACCACTTTTACACACTATTCACAGAAAACAGTTTTCTTGGGAAAAAAAAATGAACAGTAAACACGTTTGCCAAACGTGTTTTTTTTTTAACTGGGTGAACGGTAAAAAGACAAAAATTATTTTCTCCGTATCCAAACGGACCCTAAGTGATAAAAAATATTTATTGGGATCGATACTATAAAATGTACCTGACACTTTATTGTAAGTTTGTTACTTTAATGTATATATTTTGGTAAACAAATTGTTCAACATAATATAATCAAATGAAAGTGAAAAAAAAAAAATACCAATGATCTTGTGGTCAAATGGTATTTTCATTCCTCCCCAAATTAAAAAAAGTCTGTGTTCAAGCCCTTAGAGCTCATGTGGGGGTGCTTTAGTTGGTGTATGGCTCTTAACATTTATATGTTATTACTATGACAGCCATAATGAAAAATAAATATCATCTCTCTTAAAATGTGAAAACAACCCTCATCACCCCCTTATCAAATTAAAATCAAAAATAAATTTTAACATTTTAAACATAAGTTTTAGGAATAAAAATAAAAAATCTTTGTATTGTGTTTGGAATGGAGAAAAATAAAAGAAAGAAGAATATTAAAGGCAAATTAATAGATTTGGAGTCTCTCATTATCTCTAATGCAAAATCAAAGCTCAAGTAACATCGAATTTTAATTATAATTTCGTTAAGCAATAATATAATGTTATTTAACCATCAAATTAATAAAGGAATTTTGATTGGATAAATATTACTTAGACCTCCTAAAGTTTGTTCATATTCTATCTAGACCCCCTCATTTTTTCATATTTCTACATAGATCTCCTGAAGTTTATTATATTGTATTTATTAGACCCTCTCGATTAATTGACTAACGGATTCCGCTGATGTAAACTTGAAAAAAGTGTTATATTGACCATTTTGCTCTTAAAATGTGTGATGGTAATTTTCATTATAAAATAATTATGGGCAAAATGGTAATTTCATATCCGTTAAAAAAATTGACGAACGTTAATGTCATAGGGTCTGGGTGAAAATATGAGAAAAAGAGAGAGTCTAGGTGGAATATAGGGAAACCTCCGGGGCCTAGGTGATATTTACCCATTTTGATTTTCTAGAATGGAAAACTCATTCTGAGTTACCACACACACCCCATCGGATTACAATTTTGCCGCCTTTTTTCTCTTCTCTTCGAAAATTGTGAAACCCTAATTTCGATATCACTATTAGCGCGGAGACCTTATTCACCACTTAAATCATCTTTCGAAATCATTCGAAACCCTAATTTTGATCTCCCAATCCTTTTCTTCTCTCCGATCTCTAAAACCCTAGGTTTAGGGTTAGGGTTTGATCGACAATGGAGAAGCCGATACCAGTCGTGTGTGCCGAGAACGAAGAATTGGCGGAGTTGATGTGGAAGAAGAGGCAAGAAATGGCGGACAGACCCAAAGGAGGATCGGAGAACATCAATTTCACGCTCTACAAGGCTTACTCCAATGTCTGCAACTCCAAAACGCCCATTAAAACCCTCAAGGATTTCTCTAAAATCAAGTAAGTCGGACCCATAAAGTTTTTGCAAATTTTCCCGGGGAAAAAATGAATTTTTCTCTTCTCACGGCGTTTGGGTGCCGAGAAAATGTAGTGAAATGAATTAATTTGTGCCTAGTGTGTCTTAAACAATCACATTTTCTTACTGTTTTAGCATTGCTGGACGAGCAACTCTTCAAATATCTTTTTATGAATACCTACTAATTGCAATTACAATTGTAATATAAAATTCTATCAGATTGCGTTTGGTTGCCGAGAAAGTGTAGTGAAATCAATTAGTTTACGCCAAGTGTCTCTGAAAAAATCACAATTTCTTACTGTTTTTTGAATTACTACTAATTGCAATTACTATTATGATGTAAAAATTCTATCAGAGGACGTGTGGTTGACGAAAAATTGTAATGAAATCAATTAATTTTTGCCTAGTGTCTCTTAAAACAAACACATTTTCTTACTGTTTTAGCTGATGGAATTTTTATGGATACCTACTAATTGCAATTACAATTATAATATAAAGATTCTATCAAATAGTTTGTGGAATTGCATTTGAAGAATATTCAATTTGTTTGGTCATACTATTTGCAACTCCCTCTACTATGAGAAAAGGTAAAAAATATTAATTTGGTTCTGTCTTGTTAGTAATGCAGCGACATAGTTGATCACTATGCCATAATACGCTAAGATGTTAATGCAAAATATTCAGTAAGTTAAAAGGATAACCTGCGAACTGTGATAAAATCAAGCCATAACTTTCTGCTAGATCCGTTAATTATTGCAGTTGAGTTTTGTTTCAATTCTAATGTGGAAGATGGGTGGTAATTAGTAGTTGTAGTGAAGCCTAATCCGCAAAATGCGTACAACTCTGAGGATAAGTATTTGTTATAAAGAAATTGATGTGGCAATTGGCTATACTATTAGAGGCCCTTTTTTTCATCCATCCGAAAAGAAAAGACTAGTAGTTCATATGATATATATGGACTGTCCCATGGTGCAATCAATTTTTGGCAAAAGCTCTGAATGATATTTGCGATGACGCTGGCTTGAATCTTAAAAAAGCAATCTTTTGCAAAAGATAATGCAAAGCCACTAATATGCCGGACTGGTGCTGTTAGTGGCCTATTTTTAGTTCATTTTCTCTGGACAGTGCTAGTCACCGATGGGAACTGTCCCAGTGATGATTGAGCCGGTCTTGACTAAAAAGGCATGAGTTTTGGTGTGTACGTTAATCTTTATTGGTGGCAGAATTTTTTTACATTTTGTCTGTTCTGTACTTCTTACAAAAGCTAAAAGTCAAGCTTCCCTTTCATAAGCAATCAAAGCAAGAGTATATCACGTGCCTTTGAGTTTACATAGTATATGGATTTTGTTTAGGGATCAACGTAAGAGTATATCATATGCCTTAGAGCTGACATGGTATACATATCTTGTACAGAGACTGTGCCTTAGTTTATAAACATGAGGTTTAATTCAATTGCTGTTTACTTTGATTGTTGGATTTGTAGATATAATGTTTTTTTTTTTTTTTTCATTTTGTTCTTTTGGGGGATGCGTGGGTGGAAGGGGCATGTGCTTAAGGAATATTCATCGAATATATGTTTGTTCGAGTAATTTTTACCTACCGGTTATTTATTTCCCTGTGAGAGAGTTGAGTGGACTTTATCTTGAGAAAGAATCAAAAGCGTATTGATGAACAGTAATTCTTGCAATGATTCAGTTGTCATTTTCTTTTGCGTAGGGGCGTTGGAAAATGGATCTTGAGGCTCATGCAAGGTTTTTTTAGGGCTGATTCTAGTGATCCTGCACATGAAGATTTGGCACAAATAGGTATTTTTGATATTTTCTTTCCGGACTTCTCATTGGTATTTGTTTGTTTTGTATTGTATTGTATGCTAGTTGGTGATCTTCATATATTTGTTCTCTCAATATTATAGGGGAAAAAACCAATAGTCCTAGACACTATTCTGATGCTCCTGCGCAAGAAGTTTTGTCGCAAATGGGTATTTTTCTTTTTTGGATTTTGCATTATCTTTGCATTTTACACTAGATGTGGTTCTTCATAAATTTGTTCTCTCGATATTTTAGGGAAAAAACCTAAGAGACCTAGACGCTATTTGCCACAAAAGAATTCTGTGGCCTATGCGTTATTAATTACTCTGTACAGGTAGATGCCTAAGATGCAAGTTTGATTGTTTTTTATTTTTTGTTGTATTTTGTTTCATGGCATTAGAAATCATTTTGTGACCAAAAGCTTCCACCTTAGGGGGACCATCAATGGGAGTGAATTTATGCGAAAACAGGAGCTAATTGATGCTGCTGAAGCCAGTGGCCTTTCTCGAGTATCAATTGGGTATGTTACTCTAATGTTTATGGGTATTTATATTGGTAAGACTTGTTTGTTGATTCTATTGAATGGTTTTGGATATTGAGATAGTTTTAGATATTGTATTTAGTTTATTTCTTCCCATGAAATGCTTTTCAGGCCAGAAAAGGGCAAAGGTAAACCGGTACATTTTGGAAGCTCACCAAAAGAGTGGTATACTGGATGGAGCAACATGGGCACATTGATCACTAAAGGATTGGTTGTTAAGTCGAGTAATCCGGCAAAGTATGCCTGTAATTCCTACTCATTATACTCTTATGTATCTGCGCAATTTAATTTTTTTTATACTTGCTTGATAGTAAATGTTCATTTTTGGTTCTATTCTTCAGAATTTGTTTAAGCTTAAGACATGTGCTTGATGAATTTGGTCTTTAGACTAATCTAGAAAAGTATATACCCTGATCCAAATGATGGTTGCTGTACATTGACATGCATTTCCTTCTATCTGTATAGAGGGTGTTCTTATTTTGGAATATGTAATCACAATTATTGTTGATTAATATATCCCCAATTGTTTTAGTTAATAGGTCCTAGTCCTTGGTTTATACTTGGAAGATAAATCCAGAAATTATGTTGGTGGACAGACCCCCAACCCACCCATAATAGTAAAAGGTAAAAAACAAAATAGAATAAGAAAAGAAAGATAAAAAATGAAAATCCTATTTGGTAGGGCCTAAAATAGTCAAAATCAGATATAGTAAAAATGTCATACTTGCAATAAGCTTTTTTTTTTTTTTGTAATCAACATTCTTTTCCTAATTTAACATTTTTTTTTAAATTTTTTTTGATTTTTTGGTCCTTTACACACACACACACACATAGACACTATATCCCAAAACCAGATTTTATATGCATGGTTTTTGAAATACATTCCATTTGTAATGATCTTATCATCGTTTCCTTTTATTTTTTATATGCTATATTTTTTTATTTAAAAAATCTGTAGATGGCTTATATTTAATTATAGGATATTTCTATTGACTCACCTTTATTTTCATATGACTAATTTTGCCACCTAAGCCCCAAGTTTAGGTTTCTGGTTCTGCTCTTGCAGACCTATGGTGAGGTGTCTGTTCATAGTGTAGAAATCCCTAACCCCACCCCAATCACTTCTTTCGTAGATATTGCTATTAAAATCACATTGCTCCCATCACTATCGATGTCCATGGTTTTATATAATAAACACCACCATTACCTCAATCACTATTATTACCGCAGTTCTTATCATAAAACTTAAAATTTAAGTAAAGAGAGAAATAAAACAAGAAGGCACAAAGATATTACATGGTTTAGCCACTGGGGCCTACATCCACGACCCAAGAAGCTCAAAGGGCTACATGAATTTTATGATATTTTGTTTAGTTTTTGCACATGGTGGTCACTTCTATTTATAGGTGAAAGAATACAAACATGTGATAAATATGTCTTTGGAAAGATTCCTGTGAGGGTTCACTTGCATCAATAGAGTGATTTAAGGGAACACTTCTATAATGATTTTCTCCAACAAGACATCTTTCAACAGTTACAGAGGTCACCTTTACCTCCATAGTGGAGACTACCACCAGTTTCATCTTGCCTACCCTTAATACATCACCATTATTGCTGGCACTGTTACCATCTCCAGTTCTGCCTTTTTTTTTACTTCTACTTCCATCATTCCTGTTTATCAGCCTTCAGATGACCACCACTGTCCTCTCCAAATCTACCATCTAGCTACCAGGGCACTGCAGTGCTTTAGTATAACTTTTGCCACCACCATTTATACTGTCATTTTCACCACCTCCTCTATTGGTGGTCCATGAGCTGTATTCACTCTTCTACTTTAATCAGCATTGCTGATACCAACACGACAACCATTCAGTGCTGCAACGGCAACTACTTTCACCTCCAGTTTCACCACCATTTCAGGCCTCATAGTTGTAATTAGAGCTGGCAATATTTACCCAAACCCACCAACCCGCCCATACCCGCCCGCTAAATTTGGGTGTTTGGGTGAGTGGTTTCATATGCGGGTCGGTAATGGGTTGGGTAAATGAAAGAGTCAAAAAATGCGGGTTGATCACGGGTTGGGTGTGGGTACCCATCTCAACCCGTCACTTGATGATATTCACAAACCACTATCCTTCTTTCTCGCCTCTCTGCCTTCCAGCCGTCTCTTTTTTGTCCATCCCTCACCTCACTCTCTCTCTCTATGTTGACAGATATATATGTATAACTCTGTTTATATCATTGTATATCACTCTGATCTATATATATAGATGTATACATATAGATAACTTTGTCTATATCATTGTATATATCTTTGATTTATCTCTAAACCTTTGATGTTGACTATCCAAAGGCTGAAAAATAGTCATGTGTGACTACCAAATTCCATCAGATTGGTATCAAAATAATTAAAGGTCAAAAATACCTCTTCTTCTTCAAATATATATATATATATATATATCAAAGGCCCTTGTATATATCTTTACAGTTTGATAAAAAAATTGTTGTTTATCTCTTGTAACTTGAATTATATATGATTTTTTTATTTATTTATATTTTTTTATAATTTGTTGAAAATTCAAGTTACAAGAGAAACAACAAATTTATTATCAAACTGCGAAGATATATACAAGGGCCTTTGATATATATATATCTATACATTGTAAGACACACCTGTGTAAATTTTTTTATACAATTTTATATACACAATTCTAAATTTTGCAGGTTAGTTCGACCCGCCGGTTAACCCGGCCCATTAACGACCCGACCCATATACAACCCGATATAGCGGGTTGAGAATGGGTCACTGATCCGTTTATGACCTGCCCATTTACAACCCAACCCAAACCCGCCCATTTGCCACCCTTAGTTGTAATGATTTCAATTAGTTGAGGCACGTTTAGATTGCGAATTACTTAACCATTTAAGTAGTTGAACATATGACTTTGCGCCTTTACCATACTTATTTAGATACACTGTAAAGTTCTGTTTGGATCTGAATTTTGCTGGTGCAATTTGGTTTTACATTCTGTTGTTCAACTCTACTTTGTCATTGTTTGTTCTGGTTTACTACCTTGTTGTCTTGTTGTGTACTTTGTTACCAATCAATTTGATTGAAGGGCATTAGCTCAGTTATGCAGATGTAATTCTGTGCATGATCTTTGATATTGTACAGGTACATGCTGACTCAAGAAGGACTGGAAGCAGCACATGAATGTCTCTCGAGATCTGGTCTGGTTAATGTCACTGAGAATACAAAAACAAGAGATGGTATTCCAAAACTCGATGTAAGCAATACGCCAGATTTGGAGTTTGCTGGTGCCGGTTCAGCAGGAAAAATGCCATCTGGTGGTTCAACTGGGCAGAAAAAATCAATTGACATGCTGCCTGAATCTTTTGACAGGGTAAACCATATTTTGGTTGTACTTATCATTTGTCAGATGATTTATGTATTAAAATCACACATCTCTTACAGCTTAAGCTCGTAGAATAGATACTAGTTGATATGGCATCACAACAAACACCATCCTCAATCCAAACCTCATCGTCACTCTAATAATTAAAATTGAAACACATGTTAATTAAGATAAAATCAAGAAAATTGAAACAAATGTTGGACCAGAAAGGCCACATGTGTGGGGCGTGTTAAAGGATAAAATTATCAAAGTTACACTCTCTAATAGCTTAATTTTTTAGAGTATATGGTAATTCACGTTCATCTATAGTTTTTTGCTTTCCAAGCATTATGAATTTTACCTATGCGCAAGATGAGAACTATTTACCACTTTATTGTCTTGCTCGCTGTCATATTTTTTTAATACTTTTATACTTAGTATATAACTTTTAGTGGAGATATATTCTTTTTACTGCTAGTTTTCTGTTGCTTCATTGTTTATTGTATGATTTCCTGCTTTTTTGTTATTTCCCCACTTTTTATCTTTTTCTTGTATTACAGACATTTGTTCTTTTTTGAATGAAGTTGATAAAGCATTCATGAAAAGCACTTTTATTAGATTCACAATCAGGCTCAAACACAAAATATAGTGGGACGACCTAATACCTGTTCGGCAATAGGCTGTGACAAACAAAAGTCATTTAAAATTTCATGATGCTGTTTTTTTTTTTTCTTCCAATCAATCATTATTACCTGGAAAGCAGTAGTAGATATTAACTCTAACCAAAATACTTTTATTTGGAAAACATTCCCTTGTAGACACTGTAATAACCATCCATTGGGTAATGAAACTTTCTGCAACAATAACTTGAAGTGGTTATAAAGAGTGCTTAGAATTCGGTTAAAAGCTTTATATTATTAATTTGCCTAGGTGCCACAACAAGTTCCTCTAAAAGTACTGGCATAGAGGCTCTGTTTGGCAGAGGTTCTGTTTCTGCTTTTACGAAGAAGAAAATGAGAAGCATAAACTGTTTTGAGAAGTTGGTACCCTCCAGCTTCTTCAAAACGCTCTTCCACAACCCAGAAGCTCTTTTAAAATTTTTGCCAAACACAGTTTGGAACAGCTTTTCCGTCTAGAAAGCCAAAGCAGCTTTCGAAAAGTTAATCTAAACAACGCGTGCAAACGAGCACCGGCCGCAACAGCAGGAAACTATGACCAATAGAGCCAGATGCCCTCCCTTCCCCTGCTTCTGATTGGGACTTGGCGAATAAACCCGCCGAGTGACTAATAATCTGGGCCAGAGTTTTATAAGTAGTGTTATGTGTTATATTTGAATCCTAGAAATAGCTCCTGGTGCCATATATTTCTTGAATATTACTCAAAGCTCTTCCATTAATTAGATCTCTTTGATGGTGGTCTCCTTTTTTAGTTCTGCAAGCAGAAAAAAAACCAGAAAAGTTTTCTAGGATATCTTAAGCTGAACCCAATCGTCTGGAAATGGTGCATGGTGGAGATGGATTTGATATTGAAATAATGCTGGGGAGGGTCTTCTCAACTTTGCTAGTGGGTTGAATATAAGTTGAGTTGAGTTGAAGCTGAACCCATTTCATGCAGACCTCTAGACGTTTAAGTGAAGTAGGAGTATTGATATCAAGGGTATATCAGATGCATTGTTAACATTTTTGGTTACCATAATGTCTGATATTTAATCATGAGCACCTGATGACCATGACACTCTCACTCGTCAACTACATCTAATGTGTTCATTGATGTTTCATGTAAACTCTTTTAGCTGTTACTAACAATTACTGACTCTCTCCCCCATCATGAGAGACATTCTGTCTCTAGATGGTTATACCTGAGAACTTTGGAGAAACTGCTGCTTTTATTAAATCATACTAAACCCTACTCATTATTTACAAGAGTACAAGCTATTTATATGCCCTAATGAAAAGGGCAAAAGACTAAACTACCCACAAATGTAATAAAAAACTAAATTAACCATCTAAAGGAGTAAAAGACTAAAGTAACAAAACAAAACAACACTCGGAGTTGATCGCTTAATTCTGTTTCTTCTGAAGAGGCCATGGTCATAGTCTTAAAATTCAAAGCACATTAGGGTGCCAACTGCAGAGGTCTTTTAGATTTTAGGCACAAAGCACGTCGGTCTGAGTGAATTAACTTGAATGCATGGTCAAATGGATATATATGTACCTACAGCTAACCAAATTTAAAATATGGCATACTAACCAGTCAAATTGCATATGCATTCACCTAAACTAAACGTCATCAACAAATGCAATATTAAATGCATCAGTCATATATGTTTTAAATACATGCAAGTACATTATCATAGTATTCATAATTAGGCTCTAGACATGTAATTTGATTAATTAACCATAATAGCATGTTAATGACTGAATTCCGGATGCCAAATGATTCGATTAAATAGCACTATCTGCCTCTGAAGGTGATGATATAGTATAGAAAGTTTATGTCATAGTCATATATAGACAACTAGAATGATGAAGACTGACTAAAGAATGAAGGGTGCTTCTATGGAGCTTGCAGATTAAAAAATAACTGCGTGACTAAGAATTACTGGGCTGTATGGGTGCCTGTCATTAGGGACTAACTAGTCATACAGTGAGGTAATGACTCCATGATCCTGGGGCGTTTCTGAGCCTGAGTATCTTTTTAACAACTATTTTTTGCCAACCCTTTAATCCCTAAGCGAATAATGTCTAGCATCGCATAAACGTTGTCCGTTAAATGATCTGTTTATTTATTTTTTTCCGTCTTACCATCTAAATTAAGTCCTGTGTTTGTAGTTTGTACCTATGGGGTTCTCCAAGGAACAAATTCGTCGTGCTGTTTCTGAAGTTTCAGAAACATCCCAGAGCAAGGATGTATCTTCACTCTGGCCAGCTATTCTGTGTCGCCTTCGAGAAGATCAAGTTTATGGCTCACCTGTTTTGGAGTCCCAGAAGACAGTAAGAGAGGGCTATCTTGCATCATCAACCATCGGCAGATCTGCAGCTGGTATTAAACTACTTACATTTTGTGAATGGATGGAACTAGGAATCCCTTTTGCTTTCCTCTCTTATTCATCACTGTCCAGGTCAAAAAGCTTCTGTTATTAGTGGGAATGCTCAGAGGGAACCTGCTCATTGCGATGCATCCAGATCTTCACTTATTGTGGATTCTGCACAGAGCTCTTTTACTTTGCGGGCTTGCTCATCATCTGTAAGTGTGCAGTTATTTTATTGAAAATTGTGTTACATTTTGGTCTGTACATGTTTTGTTTGAGTGACAGAAAGTAAGATGTATTATATTGTTACCTGGACATGTTGATCATTAGTGGTTCAGGGCCCTCCTACATATTCCATCGAGCAAGACACATATACCGATATTTTAGTGATTGGACTTCATTTGTTATTCTTTGCCTGAAAATCCCTTATGAGCTTTCATTTGCTAGGGATGCCATTTTGGAAGCCATAATGTTAAGAAGTCATTATATACTATTCATTGTATTTCTTTTATCTGGATGTATAGGATTATCCCGTGCATAAGCGAGGTTCAGATGATTTGGAAACCTGCATAAATGTTTTAAGTATGCCACCTCTGGGATTCGGGGAGAGATTTGAGGATGCATATGAAGTTATTTTGGTATTGGATGATCGGGAACAATTTGCTCAGCAGGGGTCAGTAATTTCTGACTTTATGTTATTAACTTCCTCAGCACCTCTCTATATTATGACTTCCAAATTATAGGAGGACTGCGGTAATGCACATATATATTTATATAATATTAAATTTAATGAAACTTGTGTTAAACACCAAGTTTCCATTTCAGAATTAGAGGGGGACATGGATATGATTGCATTGTATTTGTTTTTTGGGCGTTCTTGATTTTCTGCAATTTCATTTATGGCTCCTCCCTGGACCCTGGGCAATATGATAAGCAGATACAAGGGGGCTTTGTGAAGTGAATATGTTTTTTTTTTTTTTTCAAATATGTAATGCCGAATCCGTCACTTTTATTGTTCTTGGTGGCCCAGTAACATTTTGCTGATATCTGATTTTCTTTGGTCCTTTTTCCTAGAAGGTACTTCTGGGTGCTTATTGCACTTGAATGATCAATATAAAGAACACCTTTCTATCCAAGGGGATTATGACTCTATGAGAATTTAGTGTAATTTTAAATTCTACATATATGGATGTCATTGTTTCATGTATAAATGATTTTCCTTACTCATGTTTATGGGTACATTCATAGTGTTTGTAATATATGTTCTGTGGTTTTCAGGTCGAGGTCTAGGAAAAGTATCGAGAACATTTGCACTCAATTCAAAATTCAAATAGAGGTGTGTTCAGTTTTTAACATTTTTCCTCGTATTGGATGGTCCAATCTTTGTCTTTTATATCTGTAACATTATATTATTAAGCCAGCTACTGTTTAATAGCAACTATATAAGATAATGAACAATCACAACTCATGCAATCAGCTTTGTTTGATTTCCCTGCCTTTGCTACATTCGGGCACATTGTGGGTATTGAGTCTGTTGGCCTTTCTTGTGATACTGATGCGTATATCTACCATTCAGTATGCCAAGGAATATATAGTTGCACATTTCAAGATGCTCATTTATACCTTATACCTTATGCCTGTCTGAATGATATGTTTCTTGTTTCTCACATACATTGAAATGCGTGAGAACTGTCTACGGTATTTTCTTGCACTTAGCTTGGCTAATGATATCTGCAGGTTAGACGGTTGCCTGTTGGAGATGGAATTTGGTTAGCTCGCCATAAATACCAGGGCAGTGAATATGTTCTTGATTTTATCGTTGAGAGGAAGAGCGTAGATGATTTACGATGCTCAATCACAGATAACCGTTACAAGGATCAGAAATTGCGTCTTTTGGTACCAATTCTTGTTCAAATGTCTTGATATTTCTGTTAATATATAGAAAAGACATTCCTTTGTTTTAAGTTTCTTAGTATCAGAAGGTCATTTTCTGGATATTCATTGCTGAAGATTACGTATGCCATGTTGTCCATAGCCATTGTGATTTCCAATCTTTTTCTCTTTCTTCAAATCTTGAGATTTGGAAATGACTAGGATTATGAAATCCTTGAACTTTTAGGGATTTGACAGTTGTAAAACTTCCAGGAAGTGAATTTGACGTTTTTGCTGATCCCCAAAGTTAAAGTGCAACAGATGGTCAGCACATGTTGCATTTGCTCACCACAAACATCGATGTTCTGCAGAATGTTGTGACAATCTTTTGTAATTACATGATGAATCAGAAGAGCAAAGCATGATATTAATGACACATTATACTACACGGTCATGATAATTAATATCTTTGGAGTAACAGGACGTGAAATCTACAATTGCTTGTTGGGACATTCTTTTTCCAATAAGCTTAGGTGATAATTTCCTGACATGATTGTGTGGATAACTGTTTCTTCTGCCCTGTGTCAACTGTCAAGGGAGTATAGTTCCTCATACTTTATGTTAACATTGCTTTAACATGTCCTTTTAGTTTGGTCCCTGCCTGAGAATATTTTCCTGTGATACCTTTTCATCTTACTCATCTTGTTTACATTCTTTTCCAATTGGGTTTGGAATGTTAATTGCCTTCTTTTTTCCTCGAAGACCTGTGGACTCAAGAAGCTCATATATTTGGTGGAAGGTGATCCAAATACTTCTGAAGCTGCTGAACGCATCAAAACAGCGTAAGCATATCTTCTAAAATTTTCCTCCCTCTGATTCATCAGCATATAAGATTTACAATAAGCAAATTGAATTGTGACGATCTGCATAGTTTTGTTATTACCAAATTGTCTTTGCCTTTTTATCGATTATTGTTCAGATTTGACCTGAAGGCACAAAATGATTATTGTGTTTTCTTTATGTTTAGTTCAAATTGTTTCTTGTTGATTAATGACTTCACTGCTATCAGTTATCCTGATTTATAGGCTGGTGTTACGTCTAATGATGTGAAAATTTGTAGTGTTTGTAATGACATAAGAATTTGAGGAGCATGCTGACACGATTTAATTGATGAAGTTGAAAGGACAAAATACTGTTTAGGAAGTCGAACTAACTGTGTTTTATGTTACGTAAGGAGAAGGCCACAACAGTTTGAAATTGAATAGGTGTTCTATGGCTGCCAAATGGATGATGGGGGCGATAAGTTTGTGGCCGTCTAGTATCACTTCAATATAGTTTCATTTCCACTATTTCTCTTTAAATTCACCATCTGAGGAATAAACAACATAAAAGACGGATGACATTATACACGTAGGTTATGAGTCAACTTCAGAGAAAGGAAGCTAATTCACAGTGTTTCATAGTATCTAAGAGATCTATGTGTGCGTGAAGTAAGTGGGGAAAATCCCAAGGGAAGATCTGGGCTCTTAAATATATACGAGTTACCAGCACCAAAACAATCAAACAAGAGCTACTTTGTAGGAGTGCTCGTTCTTGCTGCATACAGCTTTATTTTCCATCCCTACATTCCCATCATCATAGTATGCCAGGATCTGCGAGCAGGAGACCAACAATCAATATATGAATCTTGCTCATCCAATTAAAGGGATTTTTTTTTTCTATTTTGTTTTTTGGTTGTCTTCATCTGTGGGTTTAGGAATGGAATCTTAGACCCTTAGCTTGCTAGAGAATATTACCTGCTCTTATTCCACATTGAAATAATCAAATAGTAAAAAAAAATCCACCCATGCATTCCATTCAAGCTTTTAAAAACAACATAAAGGGCCTGTTTACTAACAGGAAATATTTCCTGTTTCCGTTTCCTGAAAAAGTAGAATTATATTTTTGATTCCTTAAGAAAAACAGAAAGTAAAATCTTGTTTACTAAATTTTGATTTTTTTCAGAAACAAAAATAAAAAACAGAAATTATGTTTACTAAAAAATTTTTGTTCTTACTTTTTATTTATTTATTATATGTATTTCTTATTATTTTTTATTTATATTTATTATTTATCATAAGTTTTATTTATTTATTATTAATTTTGTATATTATTTAATTTATTATTTATTATTTAATTATTTATTATTTAATTTATTATTTTTATTATTATTAATTTATTATTTTTATTTAATTTATAAATATATTTTGTTTAATTTATTATTTATTATATTTTTATTTAATTTATAAAAATATTTAATTTATTTATTATTTGTATTTCTTATTATTTTTTATTTATATTTATTATTTATCATAAGTTTTATTTATTTATCATTAATTTTGTATATTATTTAATTTATTATTTATTATTTAATTATTTATTATTTAATTTATTAATTTTATTATTATTAATTCATTATTTTTATTTAATTTATAAATATATTTTGTTTAATTTATTGTTTATTATATTTTTATTTATTTTATTTATTATTTGTATTTCTTATTATTTTTATTTTTTATTTATCATAATTATTATTTATTTATTATTATTATTATGTATTATTTAATCTATTTTATTATTGTTTATTATTATTTATTCATTTATTTTTATTTTATTTATAAATATTTTTTAATTTATAAAAATATTTAATTTATTTATTATTATTTATTATTTATATATAATATTTAAATTTATTAGTGCAAAAGACATGAAAATCCCAATTTTACAACTTTGAAATTTGGTCATTTTGAGGGCGGGAGAAAACAAAAAGAGGAAGTACCATTTTTCTTGTTTCCTCTTTTCTTTACAATTAGAGGAAACGTTTCCTTTAGGACAAAAGTAAAAATAAATTGGTAAACAAGATTTTACTTTTACTTCTTCATTTCAGGAAGTAAAAACAGGAAACAGGAAATATTTCCTGTTAGTAAACACCACCAAAAGACGGATGAAATTATGCACGTAGGTTTTGAGTCAACTTCAGAGAAAGGAGCTAATTCACAGTGTTTCATAGTATCTAAGAGATCTATGTGTGCGCTAAGTAAGTGGGGAAAACCCCAAGAAGGGAAGCTCTGGGCTCCTAAATATATACGAGTTACCAGCACCAAAACAATCAAACAAGAGCCACTTTGAAAGAGTGCTCGTTCTTGCTGCATACAACTTTATTTTCCATCCCTACATTCCCATCATCATAGTATGCCTGGATCTGCGAGCAGGAGACCAACAATCAATATATGAATCTTGCTCATTCAATTAAAGGGTTTTTTTTTTTTTTTTCCTATTTTGTTTTTGGTCGTCTTCATCTGTGGGTTTAGGAATGGAATCTTAGACCCTTAGCCCGCTAGAGAATATTACCTGCTCTTATTCTGCTTTGAAATAATCAAATAGTAAAAAAAACATCCACCCATGCATCCCTTTCAAGTTTTTCCATATTCTAACTTTTAGAACAGTTATAACTTCTGAAGATGCCATTTACCGCTTCCAAGCTGTCAATCCTGAAAATGACTATAAAGTAACATTTCAGTGCACCTTCTTTGTTATTGTTATCACATTCAGACCCAGTTTAGGAACCTAAAATTTGGACAAAAAAATTCTTTATAACTTTTGCCCGTTGTCCGAAGCAAAGAATTTAATTTGAAGGGATAGCAAAATCTAAATCTGTTCACACACATACATATATTATAAGTCAAAGAGAAGACTAAAAAATGATTTTTCAATATGACAAAATTACGACCACAACAAACCTTCTTAATCTATAAACACACTTGTGTGTTTGTATACACGCACATCTAGACACATGAGGTGTCAAAAGGACATCATTTACCAAAAAACATTTCAGAGTAAAACAAAATTTGAAGAACACTAACCGAGTAGTGGAGAGAGAGAGAGAGAATGAAAGAGAACAAATAAACAAGAGTGAAATGGGGGAGAGAGGAGAAAAATGTGACTATAGAGAAAAAAGCGGTAGAAAGAGAAGGAAAGCGAGAGGAGAGATATGTGAAGAGAGGGAAAGTTGATGTCTGAGAATGATATATATATATATATATGTGTGTGTGTGTGTATATATATTATTGTATGGGAAGTAATAGAAAACTAATGAGAGAAAATTGATGAGAGAGAGCGTAAATATGTTTGAGTTTAGTAGGTTGCTATTTCAAGTTTATGCTTGGGTAGCTTTTAAAAATAATCTAAAGTTTAAGTGGGTGAGAATTTGAGAGCCATTATGGCAACTTGCAATTGTACTAGGTTTTTATGGAGTAGCTCATTAATGATCCGCTTAGTTTAACCACTCACCCAATAACTTGTTATCGGCGACGGGTTTGGGCTTTTAAAAATAATCTAAAGTTTAAGCATGTGATAATTTGAGAACCATTACGGCAACCTGCAATTGTACTAGGTTTTTAAGGAGTAGCTCATTAATGATCCGCTTAGTTTAACCACTCACCCAATAACTCGTTATCGGCGACGGGTTTGGGCGGGTTGACGGGTGTGGGTAATTTTTGCGATCCGTATGAGATATCAGTGGTTTTAAATGGACATTGGGGGATTGGATGTGCTTATGTTGTGATTTTAATTTTTTTCTTTGGCATGTTTTTCATGTTCAATTTCCTGAAATAGAAATGTCAAGGAAAGAAATCACGTTGTTGTAAATAGTGATGAAATGCATGATGTGTTGGCTACGTGGTGTTTGCATTGATGGCAGCAGCTCTCATTTTTGCTGAATATAAGTGCTGTCATCATTTGCCTTCTTTTTTTGGCTGATAAGGATGTTGTCTATTGGGGGGCTCTGTTGTACAAAGTACTTGTGTAATTTTACTTTGGATATTGGTGTATGACAATAACAGGTGCAGTCTAAACAGGCACTTCTACCTAGTTGTCTCCAATTTGGACTTTGTTGCCACTGACACTTGCTGGCCACTTCTGGACTTGTTCCCAACTAAAGAAAATCAAATGAAATGTTTATATAACATCTGATATTTAAAATTTATGGGATATGAATGTTTCAAAAGTGGGTGTGCTAGAGAATAAACAATTAAATCCTGTGCAAGTCATTTTCTCAAGGTTGCCCTTTCTCTGTACATTTTCTCCATTATTTCTTCTGAAATTTTACATTTTAAAAAAAAAGGACTGCAAGTGATTAAAGTCATTACAACAGCTTCACATATACAGGTTCAGTATTGCAAATTTTATTTATTTCTTTGTTTGTTTATTTTTATGAAATCTTGTAGCTTCTGGACTCGTAATAAAATTGACAAACACTGAACACAAGAAATACTCATTGTGCATCATGGCCCAATAATATGTTGTCACCCTGTATATGAAATTCTTGCATATATTTGTGGAGATGGGATTCAATCTTCATAGTCTGTAGTTGGGAATAGTGCTGGTTGATTTAATTTAGGTATGGAATTTGATATATTTACTTGAGAATGCTGATCTAGTGGGAGTTGGAGTCTTTACAGTGCTTTTGTGCCAGTGTTGCCTTTCTTTTCTGGGGAGCGAGTGATATCAGTATGCATTCTTCTAGAAGTACTGTTGTTCTCTGTTACGTGCGTAAGTTGTTGTACCTATCAATTTCTTGTAGATATTTAAATGCAGTCTGGCTTTAATACGAAATGGCTAAAAAGAAAAAGAGATGATTCTGAAAACTTGTTACTTTTTAGTTTCTCTCATATACAAGTCCCAATCTACAAACGTTTTCTCTCTCTTATCCATTATAATATAATTTCCAATACAAAAGTAGCATTTGTGTGGTCGTATTCTGTTATGCACTAGATGAAACTTCAAACATATTTTTTTGTGCTCCAGAGAAAGTTCAAAATTATTTTTGTTCACCAATATGTCTTCCAGCACTGTCAAATCATATTATTTTATTATGCGCAGTTGTTTTACAACAGAAATCCTGGAGGGATTCGATGTGCAGAGAACAAGTGGCTTGACTGATACACTAAAGAAGTATGGTTATCTTACCCAATCAATTACTCAGTTCTACAGATCTCAGTTACCCGAAAAAAAGCAGAAGAGCTCTGGAGTATGTCCCCCTTTTCATGAATTTATGAAAAGGTGCCAAGATTTGGATAAAATGACCGTCAGTGATGTATTTGCGATTCAGCTCATGCAGGTTTAACTCTAACTGGATATCATGTTACTCCACCTGCTTTTTGCTAAAAAATTGTACAATATATATATTTTGAAGTATTTGCAAACTAGATGATCTCCTAAGTGTCCCTACTTTTTGTTGACGTGAATACTATAATGTCACTCTCAAGTGTGGGTTTCCTTAGGAGTTGGACTTTCCTAATCCCAGAATCTTACAGTATGTGAACTTGATATGTGTCTGGAAGGTTTTAATGTGCTATATTCTACACAATATATATCTGAAGAAAGTATACTTCAACAAAATATAGTAAAAAATGGAAGTGGTGAAACAGAGGGTTCCTTCTATCTATCCATGTGAGAAGTATAAAACCTTCTCCACTATCAAGTCTAATTGCCCTTTTCTTAGGGTCGATTATGTTTGATCTGATCAGTGTGTTAGACACAAATCTAAGACCCATACCAACCCTGTATACCATGGAGGAGCATGCTATAGAATTACCATGTTAACGGGGTTAACCCCTTCTTTATCACAGTTGTAATATTTTAATAAGGAAATGTGACCCTACTGTTACTTCTATCATTTACTTACGGCCTCAGTTGCACAGAAAGATATTACTTTTTTCACATAGATGTTGACTTCAAAAGTGGCCATGGGATGGTGAATCTTTCTATTCTATGTGTCCTTATATATAAAGTGCATTTAACCCCCTCGAACTATAATCCCTCTCCCAAGAACCCCCCTTAAACTTTGAAAATGGTAGAAAACCCCTCCAAACTATGTTAGCAATTGCAAATAACCCCCCTAAACTATTCTTGTGCAATAAACTCTCCTAAACTATTACAAAAAAAATAAAAATAAAATCCACTGTCTTCAAATTATTTTATTAATGACTATAATGCCTTTCCTTATTGAATTAAATTAATACACTTTTGTATTAACAAATATTATTATATAATTGTTGCAAAATTGATTGCATAATCTCTATTCAAATTTGGTAATTTAACACATGATTTTTATAATTAATTAAAAAATAATGCTTTTAGATTTTTATAAAAAAATTGAGTATAAAGTTTAAAAAGATTAAGTAATTATTCAAGACTTATATATACATAACCTGAGAAAAAGGATTTTTGTTACTTAAATAATTTGTAAATACATTATGAATATATATCGAATCAAAAGAAACTTTATTTAGGATAATAATTTTTATAATTTAAGTCAATTAATAAATTTATTAATTTTAAAAATAAAGTAATTACAACATATAACTTTTTTTTATTATAGAAGACATCATTTTTCTAATATAACCAGGGGAAATGAAATATTTCTCTTTTCATATGATATATATTCATAGTGAATTTACTAATTATTTCAATAATATAAATATTTTTTCTCATGTTATGTAAAAAAATAATAATTTATTAATACTTTTACAATTTATACTCAAACTTTTTATGAAAAGCTAAAATAATTAATTTTTTGATTAAATATAAAAATTATATGTTAATTTAGCAAATTTGAATAGAGATTATGCCATCAAATTTTCAACAATTTTATCATAATATTTGTTAATAACAAAAGTATATTAAGTTAATTCAACAAGGAAGGGCATTATAGTCATTTAATAAATAATTTGAAGACAATGGTTTTTTTTTTTTTTTTTTTTTAAATTTTTTGTGATAGTTTAGGGGGGTTTATTGCACCAGAATAGTTCAGGGGGGTTTAATGCACTTTACCCATATATATATATATATTTATTTAACCCTGTTATCTGTTTTGAGCCACAGCAATAGAAGATCCTTGTTGATAAGTGAATGAAAAGGATTATTTTAATATGCAGGTTCCGCAGGTAACAGAGAAGGTTGCGCTTGCTGTTCTGGATTTGTACCCGACACTTGTATCTCTTGCTCGTGCATACTCTCTCCATGTGAGTGCTCTCTAGTCTCTACTCAAAATGTTTTGTTTGAGCTATTGGTGTACCAAGGGTTGGGTTAGCTATAAGTGGCAACTAGGCAAAGCTGCTATCTGTCTGGTAAGCAACCTGTATTATAACCCTTATGCGGAGATTGAAGAAAGGTAATAATATACACAGTTAAAAGAGCAAAGACCGTGATTCTTCTGCAATAACAAGTTAGCCAAATGAGTCTAGTGTGCAAAACATATGGCTCAACTTACATACTTATCTGGGCAATCTAATGAGATTTAGTTTCACCTGGTGTTGCAAATCCACCCTTCAAATAGGGTCATTGTGGAACTGTAGCATATTGGCTGGGTTATCACGTGTTATACTTTCTGAAGCACATTTTTTGTTTTTCGGTGTAGATATGAGGAACGTGGATGCATGGATTTGTTTTTCCTTAGGATATCTAGAATTATTGAGAGTGTATCCATAATAGACAATAAGGGCAAATTTTATATCCCGTCTATGTTTTTCATAACCATTAAACAGCCAAATTGATCATTTAACATGGACACTTGTATCTTTTCCTGGTTTGTTAATGTGGCCCTATTAGCTAATTTCACAGAAATTTCTGAGTATTGCGTGACCCGTTCTTTTTTCCTCCTTAAGGCAAGCAGTAGTGTACATTTACGTTGCGAGAGATCTGCAACTGAGTGCTTCATTTAACATTTTATTTGACCGAAACGGATGGTAGTACAAACCTCCCATGTTATATGTTAGGTCTCATGAGCTCTTGTAATAGTATGTCAATTTCCAGGTTAGGCATGGAAATATCTATAATTTAGGGTTCATCTCAGGGACTGTTTATGTATATCCATGCATACAGTCTTAATTGATTGCTTAGAGTGACAAGTTTTATTTTCTCACTGATTTAAGACTTGCTATTTGACAGTATTGCAAAATAATGCCTTTGGTGTAACCACTTTTGACCTTTTATTTTGTTTGTGTAGGAGGGCGACATTTCCGCACAAGAGGAAATGCTTAACCAGCAGAGTAACAATGTCGTCAGTAGAATCGCCAGTAAAAATATCTACAAGGAAATTTGGGGCAGTTGAGTATGTATATGTGCTTTATTTCTAAGATCAAAACATGGCCTTACTGATTGCAAACATTTTTGTGGAACAAGCGAAGAGCTTTTTGCTACATTCACTAATATCATAGTCTAAGTACGCATTAGGGAGTTTGTACATAAACAATGTGGATAGAACAAACATCTAATGACTATCTATTTTCTCGAACGGTTTACCAAGTCTTCTCTTTTTTTAATATTTCAAGTCTTTTCCTTTTCATGAATAGTTTGCCTGCATTCATGGCCAACAGTTTATTTTCTCTGTTATTATGATTTAGAAGATTGAAATTATTTAACACATAATCTATATTTATTCATATGTGCAGATATATATTTATATATACATATACATATATATTGTGATATATAAATTATTTAACACATAATCTAAATTTATTCTTTTGGCCCCGTATTTAGTTAAGTTATGTATTCCTTTTTCGTTACGTGTATTGTGATATATGAATATCTATTTTCATTATTTAATGCTTACGGTGCTGATTGGTGGTTGGGATACCTTTGGGATGGAGTTGGAGTTTCATGGAGGTGAATATGACATTCTAGGCTTCAACCGGTCCTTTTGAGCCTTAGTTTTTTTGAAAGTTAAAAGAATACTCACACACTGGGGCTTGGACCCCTCACCTTTCATTTGGGAGTAAGGGTCGGACACCGCTTGGCCATTAGGCCTTTGGCCCTTTGAGCCTTAGTTTGGTTGACCGAAAATGTTATTTCGGGCGGCCAACAATATCTTCCATTTGGGAGTAAGGGTTGGGCACTGCTTGGCCATTAGGCCTTTGGCCCCGTATTTAGTTAAGTTATGTATTCCTTTTTCGTTACGTGTATTGTGATATATGAATATCTATTTTCATTATTTAATGCTTACGGTGCTGATTGGTGGTTGGGATAGCTTTGGGAGTACTTTGGGATGGAGTTGGAGTTTCATGGAGGTGAATATGACATTCTAGGCTTCAACCGGTCCTTTGAGCCTTAGTTTTTTTGAAAGTTAAAGAATACTCACACACTGGGGCTTGGACCCCTCACCTTTCATTTGGGAGTAAGGGTCGGACACCGCTTGGCCATTAGGCCTTTGGCCCTTTGAGCCTTAGTTTGGTTGACCGAAAATGTTATTTCGGGCGGCCAACAATATCTTCCATTTGGGAGTAAGGGTTGGGCACTGCTTGGCCATTAGGCCTTTGGCCCTTTGAGCCTTAGTTTGGTTGACCGAAAATGTTATTTCGGGCGGCCAACTATTGTTTCGGTCATTTGTATGTCTGTTGAAAGAAAGTAGATGGGTAGGTATAGGGATAAACAGTGCATGGATTGATGGATAAACAGATGTATGTGATAGTGTAGAGTAGATCTGTGTGTAAAATGTGGCAATTAGGTTGAGCAGTGCTAGAGTTCAATGTTGGTGGACACCAGATACAATACAAGCCTAGTAATGTGCAGCTGGGGTTCATGTAGTACTGAATACACTAGTTGTATTCTTCAGCTTGAATCAGTGAATTACAAGAGCCTTAGTGCAGATATTATGATTTATCGATTCGTACAAGGAACCATACTATGGGTGTAAGTATCCGCATGCTTTGGGAAAAAAATAGATAAATAAAAATTATTTATTTTTGTACTGGATTCCTAGCTTGGTTATTGCCCTTAAATAGGGACTGAGAAAAAAAAAAAAAAACATCATATGAAGGATTATTTTGTGTTAGTCATCGATGGTGGTCTGGAGCCTGATGAAAGATTTCTCAAAAAGTAGGAGTTGCAAGTTTTGATATGAAATTCGAACCAGATAGGTCAAATGGAATTTTCAATACAGAGAGTTCTAGCATTAGTTGTATCCAAAATCCAGAAATATCTTTATTTCAAAGGGAGTCCACAGCATGCTGTATTCATACATCGAACTTCTGCATCAATATTGAAAAGCAGGAGTTAGCCACCCAACGATTAATCTAGACCATGGTTCTAAGGGTTCAGTTTTGTATTATAACAATGCCAACGACTTATTGGCCCTAAAGTTTGTCGTATAGTCCGGTTCATAAAAGGTGTCAATGCTATGCTTATAAATCAATACCATTATGTAGCATCGGTGCTCGCATTTTAAGACCGATATCATCCAAGTCCGTTATGACGTTATCGCGACTGTAAGCGATACTGTGGATGCAAATTATGATTGACATATAGTGCAAACTTATGGAAGGTAGAAGTTTGAAGTCTGCCCAAGAGCACAGGGGATCTTTGTTAGGAAATACATTTACAAACCGCCAAACACGGATTAAACATACATAACCACATGCTTGGGGAAAAGGATTCTTGACCATAACATAATTTTGTTTTATAATTAGCTTCATTGTTGCCCCTTCATCACAATTCCTTCCAGAATTCCATCAGTACCAAAATTACCTGAAAACTTATGAGGATCTACAGGACCTGGCAGCCTAAAAGAGATGGAGAAGTGTCCCGGTGGGCAAAGATTCTGAGATTGCAAATCGAACATTTGGGAATACCTGCAAACTGTTTTTTCGCCTGTCGTAGTCACCCCCCTTATCAGTACTTTGCCATCATCTTCAACTTCACAACAAAATTCTCCTGCAATCAAGAAAGCTATAGTGATATATAGTAGTCCCTATTAATGTTAGTGAAAACCAGATCGGAAAATATACAGAACTGAATTCCATAACAGAGTGGAGGTCAGAATTGCGACAGAGCAGTTTGAAGAGAGAGCTTGGAAATAGATGAAAGGTCTTTCATTCATAGCAGAAAGGCGTGCACTCACTCATATCTGAAAGAGCGTGCTTGGGGCTTGGAGAGGAGGAACTGATGTTATTTCATTAATTTGGCTTGAACTGTATGCAGTAGTAGTAATCTTTCTGTAATCTTGCCATACAATAAAGTGAATAAAATGGCTGGCTCACTCCGGTCTGTGTACAACTAATGTAGTGTCTACCGACTGAGTCGATTAATGACCACATGAATCTGTACTTCTTACATGAAAAATCGATTGAAAAATGAGATTATTCAGGAATACACATTGAATGCTGAGATTACGCCTTGAATATCTGGTAAATTTGATGTTTTTAGATACTTCTTCAGACCTATTTCCCATACTAAGTAGCAGTTGAGGGGATCCTCGTACATGGTGAATAGCCAAATTCCAATTGTAATAAAACCAGATAGTTATATAAGTGAGAAAACTCGCTTATAAATTCACAGTCATGGCATAACTGTCGAGGTGAAGGCGGGGACCTAAAAGATCGAAACTGGAAGTGATTCAAAATAGATCCTATTTTGTGTTCATTGATAAGGTCAAGCATGCACAATATAAAAAGAAGTCGGGAACATGAATTACTATTGACAAAATAGATAATCTAAGCATTATCAACTACCATGAAACGCAATGATGTACTTGGTGTAAATTCTTTTATCAGCAGAAAACTTACTTTCATCCCTCTTCACTCCTGGAAGGGACACGCGGAACAGGTAGGAATCCTCACTTTCCCCTATGTCAATAAGTCCAAGAACCGATCCAATTTGCCCCATTGCTGCACTCCCTGTGAGCGCAGATCCACTCTTGGTTGCAGATAAAATGTCTTCCCACTCTTCCATGGTTGGTTGAGAAGGAAGAAATATCATACGCGGCTCAAGTTTCTCCACCAGCACGGTATTCTCTTCAGTTGGCAATGGAGCTATATCACTGTGTGTCATAGGTAAACCATTACAAGGTAAGCTGCTGATAGGTTCAACATCATGTACATGTTTCAGACCATTTTGGGGCTTAGGAAAGTCATCTAAGTGATTTAACATTTCTCCATTAGATTCAAATCCCCGAACTGCCACGTTGTGCAGCCTTGCACCATCTCTATCCAGAAGGAAATTGTCTAGTCCGGTTAGCCGCTTAAATCTTTCGACATCCTCCGGCTTAAGGTAAAAGATTTCCGGGTTGTTAATGAAGACAATGTTGCGGATGATTTCATACCCGTTTTTGAACATTGAATGGGGATGAAGTGCAGGAGGAAACAGATCAGGAAACTGAGGGTAAGTGGAAAAAATGTAGTCTTGCGTCGGGGTAGGGAGATTCCCTTGAAAGAACTGGTTCAGCCAAGGTAGCTTCACTGCTACAGATTGGTCTGCCTTTCTCAGTACGTAATAGTATACCCTCTCTACTTCCAGTGTTTCCATGTGGGAACCGGCAAGTTGCTCGGAAGTATATGGTGGAAGACCCTCTGCAAGTCGTTGCAGAGCGGATTTTTGAGGCCCTTCGCCTCTGAGATCAGGCCCAAAGTAGATACCGATGATAAAATATAGTAGGAAACACTGATCGTCGCTTGGAATCCACCCAGTTGATGCAATGTCTGACGTAGGTGTTACATCAAAGAGGGATTCTATGGCCCGAGGTGAACTTTCCATTAAATTTGTTGAGACAGTAGCTCAATCTGCAAGATATATTAACATGTCATGTAAGAACGGAATTTTGCTTTTATAGACCATGAACTTACAACTTAACAAAACCACAAATGCCAACAGTTTGGCTGAACATAAGTTTCAAAATGGAACAGCTATAAAAGAACATGATTTTGATGTGAGGCAGAACTTGAGTTTCAAAATGGAACAGCTATAAAAGAACAATTATAATGCAATTCACCTTGCAATAAGAAATAGGAACCACAAAATTAGCAACTAATAGGATATGAGATATGTTCTAATCAAGTTCCAGATGTACGGAAAAATTTACTGCACGTAGACAATGACTTTTTTTTTTGAAAAGCACGAAGACAAGGACTACACAAGAAAAAACCTTGATTATATCTTCTTAAGTTTATATATTTTTTCACATTTTTACGAGGACTGCATACCATGTTCACTTGAATGCATTAAAGGCCTTATGCTTTTGAACTTTGATGTCGATTGTACTAAGCATTTACGATCTACATTGCTTCCATATGTAAAGGAGGAAGATAAAAGTTAAGAATCACCATATGCTCAGGGTAGTCGCCGTACTTAAGGCAGATAGCTTAATATATACAGCTTAATGGATTATGTGCAACAGTGCAAGTCTCCACACCCACACATATAGTTAGTTGTAGAAAAATGAAACCCTGAACTATCAAGTTTTGCATATAGCTTCTAATACGACAGAGAACCGCTTCTGAGCTATAGAAATATTGTCTAATTTAGTCCATGACAACAATTTTCCAGTACTCGTGATGAGAAATTAATAATTAATCCACTAAGGCTCAAACCCTTGACCTCTCATTTGGCAAGAACAGGTACCGCTTGACCATTAGGCCTTTGGTAATTAATCCTTTCTTTTGTTTCAAATTTTAGGTAGTAAAAAAAAAGGTATAAAATGTGAAAAATGTCCATTAGTTAAGGATAATTTTTCTTCTCCATTTAGAAACAATACACCCATGTGTGCGCGTGCGCACACACTTATTTTTCATGTACATACATTGCTATTGCTCGGCGCATTCATGTTGATGAGAGAGAGCTATATCAACTGTTAGTTCAAGCATGTCCTGAATATTTGAGGAGTCACTGACGAGGAACAGAAAACTATAGTTCCAAAACAGGCATTTTATACCCACCACATAAGATTGCTACCAACAAACGTAAGTATCTACACATTATCTTGCCCAGAACTGGTAATATTAAGCTTCACTATGATGGGATGAGGATTTAAATTTGTTAAAAGAAACAAAAAAAGATGTTTAACAATACTGGAAATTAAGATAACAGATATCCAAAAAAAAAAAAAAAACCAAAATCATCTTCAATATAAGCTAAATCACAAGGCACTGAAAATAGAAAGAAAAATTTGAAAAACAACCATCACGACTTCAATACACACCAGTTTGATACAAGAAATTAACATTGGACCTGAAACAATTGAGTGCTAGGACTTTCATCCAAGACTTTGGTAGTCATTCGAGCCCGAAGTAGACCTCGAGGGGGAATGGACAGATTCTGAATTTAAATTAACTACTCCTAACAGAAATTTGAAATTAAACCAAATTCAACTAAATTTAAGTTTTAACTAGACGCTAAGCATTTGAAAATAGGCATTGTGTAGAATATAAAGCATGAAAACATGAACACCAGATTTTTACGTGGAAAGTTCCGTTGGTAAAAATCATAGGCATACTCAAGTAAATCAGAACACATTAGTTGAGGAAACATTTATAAACCTAGGTCTCAAGTTTTAATCCTTAAATCACCTAGGTACGCCTTGCCAGAAGTGAACATTTTGAAAAGTCATTAATGCTCTAGGATTTGTCTGTTCAACACTTGAAAGTTGAAAGTATTCATTATCCATATGAATGAATGCAAACATACAAAATACGAGAAGTGAATGCCTTTCAATGAACTTAAGCATTAAAAAATATTTTCGGGGATTGCCTTGCAGCATATTTGAATTGAACCTAGTTCAATGAGCTTCGAGTGATCATTTGGTCAATGGAACTTCCCCCATCTAATTGAATTTCGATTTCTGTTCCTAAAACAGTTTTATATACATTTTTTTTTATAAAAATGATGTTTAAATTATGAAAGTTAAAAAATGCCTACAATGTTTAATCATATAAATTCATGAAATGATCCTTAATTTTGCCAGTGCAAAATTTTTAGAGTTGCAATTACTTTTTATTTACCCCGTTGAAGCTTCAAGTTCACTGGTTCCCCTTGAAGAGAGAAAACTCATCTAACTTAATTAACATTAAAAAAAACCAAAAACCATATTTCTACTGTTCGATATGAAAATTTGTCAACTTAATTCCTATACATAACATCATCAAATGAGGAGAACACGCACGAGCTGATCTAAAAAAATCTGATCAACTTGAAAACTGCTTTGGGGACTGGAAACCGAAAAACACACCAGTTTTATGCACCCAAAATGACAATAATAGTAATAAGAATAATAATGGAATTATAATAATAATAAATTTATTATTGTAATCATACAAACAAAAGCATTATTTTTTTTTCATGAATTTGAGTAATAATAGATTTATATTGTAATCAGACAAGCAAAAACATAAATTTTTTTCAGAAATTTGACTAGAGCTTTGTCAAAGTTGGTAATACACTCAGAATTTTGAAAATTAAATCTTCTCCAACCTTGGTCCTCATTTGGTCAAGTAAACATATAAGTTCTATACAAAAAAAACAAAAATAAATAAAGAGAGTTGTGCCAGTAAACACAGATTAAAACCACATTATAGCTTTGGATGGTGAAGTTCTTAACACTACTGTTGCAAATATAATATTAGCAACATTTGGAGTTGCCAGCATGATATTGCAGATACAGAACTGGATCAGCATATCAAAGTAGAAATTTGTTCATTAAAATCATATATTAATTTAATGCACATATAAATTCATGAGAAATCTATAGAAGGACAAAGAACCCATTTTTCATAAACCCAATAGAATTGTTTCAAATTTTAGTCAAAAGACAAACAATCAAACAAAAATAGCATAAGATTTCATTCATCACAACAAATCTTGAGGTGAACAACACAGTAATCAGAAGAACAAATTGATGGGTTCAAGAATTATGCAATGCATGTCAAATTTATGGTTCAGAGAGGATGAAAAATATAGCCAATTTGCCATGTATAGTCAATTATAGAGAGAGAGAGTTGCAATTTAGAGAGAGAGAAACAAGGATAAGCAAAGAAGCTCACCAGTGAATAGAAGACTTGTTGAGATTTTTGTTGAAGAAACAAAAGATGGGGTTTTGGTGTTTTTGTATTATGAATAAGAATTGAGACCATGAGAGTTCAGAACTCAATGTGTGCGTATGTTAGAGAGAGAGAGGACATAGTAGTCAAGTGACAAGTCACATAGTGGCAATTCAGAATCTTTTATTGAAATTAGTGTGTTGTCACCGTTTGGCAATCCGGTTTTGGTCTTGTCTTTGATTTCAAGACTAAGACCATGTTTGGTTGGCCCATTTTTGACTTGGTTTTGGACACCCTAAAACCAACCACTAAAACCTGGTTTTGGCCCACTATTTTTGACTTTTTTTTTTTTCTCTCTATATATATATATATATGGCCGAAAATATGAATTATTTTGAAATTTTTCGGAAAAAAATTAATTTCCGGGAAAAAATTATTTTTTCGAAAATAATTATCTTTTTCGGGAAAAAAAAAAATTTCGGAAAAAAATCATATTTTCGGACAAAAATTAATTTTCTCCAAAAAAATTTTTTTTCGGAAAAAAAAATTTTTTTGGAAAAAAATCATATTTTCGGAAAAAAAATTAATTTTCGGAAAAAAATTAATTTTTCGAAAATAATTATTTTCCGGAAAATATTTATTTTTTCGGAAATATTTATTTTTTCGTCAAAAAATAAATTTTCGGAAAAAAATATTTTTTTCGAAAATAATTATTTTCCGGAAAATATTTATTTTTTCGGAAAAATTTATTTTTTCGTCAAAAAATAAATTTTTGGAAAAAAATCATATTTTTTCGAAAAAATTAATTTTTGGAAAAAAATCATATTTTCGGAAAAAAATATTTTTTCGACAAAAAATATTTTTTTGAAAAAATTAATTTTTCGGAAAAAATTAATTATTTTCCAAAAAATTATTTTTTATATTTTTCGGAAAAATATTTTTTTCCCGAAAATTACTTTTTTTCCAATTTTTTATATATATATTTTTAATACATATTAGTATATATATATATATATAATTATACCAAGACCAAGACCAAAACCAACTCCTTACCAAACACTATATATTGATTTTAGATTTACCTAAAACCACCCAAGACCAAAACTAAGATCAAAACCAAAACCAAGACCAAAACCAAGTTCCCAAACGGGCCCTCATTCTACTTCTTTTTCCTATTAATTGTGTGAATATGTAATTCCAGACACACAGTTATAACTCCACCAAGAAATTTTATTTTCTACATTACCCATTGTTTGATTTTTAAACCAAAAAATATATACATATTTAATAAAGGACAATACTTAGGTCCTCAATACTTTGTTCTCACCACTTACTTGGACCAATAAAATTAAGATATATGTCTAATATTAATTAAAAAAATAACAATGGGTATTACCCACTATCATGGATTAAATCCGAGTCTAAAATATTTGTTTTTTTTCGTTTCTTTTTTTCCTCCCTAATCTCTCTATCATTGACACAAATCCTACGCCTCGAGGACTGCTGTTTTAGAGAGAGAGAGTTTCCGATGAGGAGAGCAGCAGTAGGCATGACGGTGTGGAACTGTCAGAGAAAGATGGATAACTACCCGATGCAAGATTTCGGTAATTTAGTATAAGAACATTTTTATATTGACATATCTAGTCAATAACTATGTTAGGTAGTTTACGTATTTTGGAGCATATAATCAGAGAATAATTAATTATTAAAATTCAAGAACCACCGATCGATCGGCAACACCGATATTGGAATTCGTGCAAAACTGTAGTGACAGAATTTTGGCTCATTGTACAAGCATATTGAGGGACAGACTGGTCCATTCACAACTATTCCTTGGTCCTCACACCAAGTCTTTTTGGAGTGCAAACAAAGAAATATTATTCCATAATTGAAGATTTCTATTCCATAATTGAATATTTCTCTCTCTATAAATATGAGGAGATATTGAGAAGAGAAGACAAGCTTTGAGAGCTCTGCAATTCTTCTAGAAAATATCTATATGTAGACAAAGAGAGAAACAAAAAAATATTGATTAATCATTCATCTTCTAGTTCTCTCTAGTTTTTTAGGTTATCCAATTCTGCTATAATAGTTGTGATTTTTATGCACAATTGGGTGACCTAGATATTGAAAAATATACACATCATTTGTTGCACTGTGTGTGCTTTGATTCGTGAGAAGCGGAGCCGTTAGAGTACGGAGATCGGAGCAGGAGGCTTTGTGGTAGCGCGAGTGAATCAACAACTTTCAGATGTCGAGTGTAGAACATCAAATCAAGAGCTATTGTAAGTTCCGTCTTCATAGAGTCTGTATAACTTTTGATTCATAGTGCATCGATAGCAGAAGGTATTTGTGATTTTTACTTGGGAGTTTTTTTCAAGGTTTTCCACGGAAAAAATTTGTGTGTTATTTTACTGCTTTAAATTCTATTATTCTATTATTATTGGTTGATTAATATTAATTGTGAAGATGATTAATTTGTGTGAAGTAATAAACAATAATAACCCAATCATCAATCTGCAGACGTATTACTGTTCCCATAATTCGCGTTTCAGGGTTTCGCGATCGATCAGTGGGTACACGATCGATCGGTGGCAATTGCGAACACTCACGAACCTAGGTAGCAATCGATCGGACCACTAGTGATCGATCGGAACAATACGCGATCGATCGGTGGCACAAGTGATTGATCAGTACCTATCGATCGATGGAGTAAATGAGAAATAAACACGAACCCTAATTGGCACACTATCGATTGATCGGTGGTAATACGCGATCGATCGGTGAGTTAACTATGCGTTTTATTATATCTTGCTATAATAAATTGACTACACATTATTGGGTAACTATCATATCTTACGTATCATAATATTGATTCTAGGACATCAATAGTTTGTTTTTTCCTAGAAAAATCTTTTTAATAAAAATTAATTATTTTTATTAAAAGAAAAATATCTTTAATAAAAATTAAATATTTTAATTAATAAATCGTTATTTTTATTAAAGATATATTTTTAATTAAAAAATATTTTATCTCTGAGAAATATTATTAGTATAAGAAAAGTTTTTTTAATGACCTATTTATTCTGATTAAAATTAAATATTCCGCAAATAATTTTAATGGGTCATTAAATTTATTAAAAATCCTATTCACCACTTCTCTAGGCTTAATTCACCGTCTTCTAGGTAATTTTATTTAGTATGATACTCTCGTCAGTTGCATCATAATCCACTTCCAAAACTTTGTAATAATCCTTGAATGATTAAAGTTTCCCATCAGATATAAACCGGCCTCAGATCTTGTATAACAAGACTCAACTAAATAAGAGAAAAATGAAATTCAAGAATTTGAGATAATTAATGAGGAATCGATGGAAAAAAATACAGATTAATAGATAGGTTGATTGAAATAATTCAACTGCTTTAGGCATCAATTCAAGGGTGGTTCTACAGTCGTTGGAAACTTATTCCTTATTTATTTTTGTTGAAAGAATAATGTCATAGTCTTATTTTGGTCGTCGTGCACACCACCGCCGTGCCTACCGCCGTTCTTCTCATCGGAAACTCTCTCTCTCTAAAACAACGGTCCTCACGGCGGTGTAGGGTTTGTGTCACCAGTAGAGAGATTAGGGAGGAAAAAAGGAAAAGGAAAAATAAATAAATTTAGATTCGGGTTTAACCCATGATAGTGGGTAATATCCATTGTTGTTTTTTTTAATTAATATTAGACATGTGTCTTAATTCTATTGGTCCAAGTAAGGGGTGATGACCAAGTTAGTCCTCACTAGTGAGGACCCAAGCATTGTCCTTTGATAAATGTTATATTGCCACAATGGTGATGTCGACTCTCTTAGAATACCTTTGATACCACTTGTTAGAAATTAAAAATGCTCTGATACCACTTGTTGGGGTTTCCATACCCTCGTGTTTGAAACATGCATACAATTGTAAACAAAATTACACACACACACACACACACACTACAAAGACACAGAGATTTATACGTGGTTCAACCAAATCAGCCTATGCTCACCTGGTGTTTCACTCACATGCAAAAAAATGACTTTAGCTTGCTTAGGTCTTGATCTCTTCACTTTCTTTGACTTGGTCACACTTATAGTATCTAAATTGCACACACTTGCAACCTCGTAGAATAAAATAGGTGATCGTACCGAGAAAGGGCGTCTAACACTTCTTAATTGTAACCAAGCTCCCGGACATAGTTGATTTGGTCCATACCGATCAGTGAGAGTCATTCTAGGGCCCAACACATCCAACTTTAGATATTTTCTTAGGGGAGCTTTCTTAGGTGACCTAACACACTACAACTCAATGTTAGGTGACGACTCAATTTATTTTGGCCCTATCTTTTTAGTACACATTTTCACCCCATCGCATAAAATTTTTACATTTCTTTTTCCGGTACGACAACTGATGACTTTATCCCACTTTAAGGGGGTAGAGAGTTTAAGCCGGCATGTTTTCGATGGAGGAAAGACGTGAGCATGATATATAATAAATAAAAATGATTGTCATTTTTTTGTTATATTAAACATATTTACTAAAGATACTTTCTGTTTTTTGTTTTCTATTTTAAAAATAATCGATAATTAGTGAACGTGATTTTACTTTCTGTTTACTCCCACAAAAATCAAAATCATAATTCTGCTTTTCCAAGAAACTAAAACATAAAACGTTTTATGTTCGTAAATAGGCCCTAAGCCATTTTTATTCCTATCCAAAGACTTGAAATCCCACAAATATCACCTATGGCATGTTTGTTTGTGTTGGAGATGAGAATAGAAATAATTTCATCCCACCTCTAATTTCATGCATAAGGTGTGTGCTAATTATTATGATTATATTGCCCATTCCTTTTAAATAACTTCACGTCTGAACAATTTATTTTAAACAATAAGGCAAATAGCCAAATACTTACCAAAAGCCTAACCGTTAAGCGATACCTGCCCTTACTTCCAAATGGGAGGTCATGGGTTCGAGCCTCATTGGAGACAGTGTGTGTGAATTTCTTACCTTTAAAAAAATATATATATAGCCAAATACTTGAATTGAATAGTGTGCATGCATCTTGTAATAAAGGAGACGACTATGTAATCGAAGATACAACTAATAAACACATTTAGGCTACCTATGCGAGAGGAGAGAATGATATGAACAAAGGTTTGTAGAGGGACTTACCTTGGCTTTATGCTTTAAATAAAATTAAATTGGGAAAAAAATTAATAAATTCCAGCTCCGGACAGATTTACAACAAGTTATTATTTTCAAAACATTTGCATGATTTTTTTTTTCAAATAAAGTATGATTGGAATCAATTTAATTAAAACTAATATACGATCGCATTCAATCTTCAGTGAGGATATTTGTTGCGCTACAAAATTCCTGAGACCCCAACTTGGAGAATCAGCGAATCCCGAGGTACGACGTCAGTGCGAGCAACCACTAGAATCAACAATATCAAGAAATACATGGAATAATAATAAAAGTGATTTATTCCATACATACTGAATGATAGTGAATACAAAAGAATACTCAAGGCACAAAGAGGTGCCGAACAAGGTACATCGATATCAACACTACATAAGTCCTGAGATACATAAGGGATGTGCCAACAGACTGGCTTCCAAGAAATACAATGAGAATCCTTAAATACAAAGGGGTAAATAAAAGGAAATAGAAAGGGAAACAACTCTATAGACGTCCCCAAATCACTCGAGGTGTTACCACTTCATACGCCGTCCTGCATCCTCCTGGAACTTGCAACTAGGGGGGGTGAGCACGAGTTCCCAGTAGGAGAATCCCTTATTGGCACATCCTCTGACCATCCAAGTAGTGCTAACCAACCCGCGTGCATGCATCTATCCTAGGCCAATCTGTTGTCTCACATGGCCCTCACACCAATCCGAGAACCCTGAATAAACCCTCTAATCCCCTATGATGCATAAGCAAACAAGGCATGTGACACATAACAAGTCTCAAATACAAAATCACTTGGCACACACACACACACATATATATGAGTACTCAATAGAAGTCACCCCAAGGTACACCTAAGGTACTTATTCTACGCTCCAACTCCGGGAGTCTAAGCTAGACCCACGACTGTGCACCAAGCACGCAACCGAGAATCTCAAAGAGACCCAAAACCACTTCTAGTGTCCATGTGAAACGATCACACATACTCGCCACACTAGTCCTTTCACAACTATCCTAAGATAAAAAGGACATAAGATGAAGGATTCTAACACCAATCCAAAATCAACTACCAAAGGGTAATTTCTAAGTTAATGCCACTTGTGGGTGCATAAGGAGGATATCGAAACCATCGAGACAAAAAATAGAGGTCGAGAGAAAAAGTCAAAGAAAAATGAATCCCAAGGGATTCAACGGTTTTCAAGAAAAATGTTTTTAAGACTCAACCAACACCATTTTTGCCCCGAGGTTTCCGAATGTATGCTAGTACCTAGAACCACATAGATAGAGGCTCACCATGTCCTAGACACTCAACACTTTCTAGGACTTAACACATTCTAACTCGAGATTCCTGACTCAACAACACATTCCACAAGCACCACAACCAAGAGGTTTGAAAAAGACCACCCTTGACCATGGGACATGATCTCCGACCTCACCATACCAACATCAATGTCGTGCCATGGGAGTAGTACTAAAACCTGGAAGATGATGAAAGGGAGTCACTACGGTTGCACATCAACTAACCATATCATAATCCAAAGGCTCTTCTAAACCTCAAATGATCTCACACAACCCCAAATAATTCTTAAAAGGGTCCCTAAGACACCTAGGGAGTGATTCTAAGACAAACCAGGAAGATTCTCAAAGAATCCCTGAAGGGTGCTAAGTGTACCGAAAGGTCAAAATGACCCGAATCATTCAAGAGATCATAAGTCAGCCTAAACAACTCCAATTCAAGTAAATCAAGAGCCTAACATCATCTTCATTTAACTAGCTTTCCAACGATTCAAAAAATTCCAAAAAACTCCTTCGGTAGTCAAAGATGTTGTGAAAACCATAAAGTGGGTTATGGGTTGAGCAATACAGACGCCCTTAACTCACGAAAATTGACAATTTTGGGAATTTTTTTCTTTCACTCGGTTGCTTATTTTTCGGCTCCGTCGCTTTTTAATATCCCAGTGGACCTCAAAAGTGACTGAATAAGTATAAAAATAGGTAGGTATGTGGGGGAAAATGGAAGGGCAACATCCACGCCGAACGCCTCCTAAACCAAAACTAAGATAATTAGAATGCTCACTAAATGGAAATGCACTCAACCGTACCACTCTCGCCATTCCTAGCGGTCAAAAAATACAAATAAAGCTAACTATCCCCATACACTTCAACCTTTCAAGCCTAGTGGTTCCATTGCCCAAATTGCAAGCTTTTTAGTTTCTACATTAAGATTTAAGTCTTTAACTTCATTGTGCATTTCCCACAACTATTTCCATAATATATGTTCATATACATACGCAACCACATAGAGATATACATATGGACATACCAAATAAAAGAATTTTTTTTATTGTCCAATTATAGGAAGGGCAAGCAAGGCATGATAAGTAAATCATTTTCCAATTTCTTTTCATTCACTATCGTGATATACAAATAAGACAATGAGGTCACATTTAGGCATGATTCATAATTGTATTAAAGATTCTCATAATGTGTATATGCTTCCACATTACTATTTTCTCATGCATGCCAT
This sequence comes from Cornus suecica, assembly GCA_963922005.1. Classification (NCBI taxonomy): domain Eukaryota; kingdom Viridiplantae; phylum Streptophyta; class Magnoliopsida; order Cornales; family Cornaceae; genus Cornus; species Cornus suecica. The sequence continues at coordinate 20,140,952 of OY998247.1, read as the reverse complement.
GCTTTATGCCAATGCCAATAACAATGCAACCCTATCTACAAAAGGGTAAATGGATATCAAGTGTCTCAAACCATTCACTTACGAGGATAGAAGCTCGTCAAGAAAGGTTGAGTGTTTTCAATAAAGCTCGGGGACCACAAGCCTGATCGGACCTCGGGTTTGGACTTGGTTTGGACCAAGTCCTCACCCCCATCTCTGATTCCGGAGTTGCTAGCCCATGGGTCGCGAGAACAGCCCCTGGCTAGTTATTGCGACTATCCAACGGTTCATTCACGTAGGGTTTATGAAAGAGACATGAAAAACAACACCAATATATATGTATGCACATGGTGTCACTAAAATATGAACTATTCCTTAAATGAACCAAATTATCTCAATATGATGCCAATTTCCAACTTATCATTCTTTTCAACGTTTTTAAGCAACAAATTCTCAATATTTCACATGAATGCAAATTTTTAATTCAACAAGCATGCTTTCACCCACTTTAGGGAATTAAATCTCAAGTATTCAACTCTATACACAATTCAAGTTTTAAATAGTAAATTTCATAAATCAAAAGCAAAGGGGCCTAAAGCACGTCTAAGTTCAAAGTTCCGAATTTTCATATTCACAAGTTTCATTAGCATGCTTTTAGTTCCAAGAAGCATAAAGGTAAATAACATACATACATACGACCTAAGTACGCCACTAGACACACCTAGTGTCTCTTAGTTCCAACTCTTCCTTGGAACTAACATATTTGGTACTCTAAGGCTATGACATCCTCTCCCATACTATTATACATATACCTATATTTTCATTTACACCACATGTATATATACACACACACACTTACTAGTATACTTTTATCTTCAAGAATTTCTAAACCAATATCATTTACCATCTAACAATCATTCCAAGTACACATATAGGCATAAACCTACATATTCAATCAATTTAAACATGCTTTCAAACTACAACATTTCACATAATACACAAATCTATAGTTTTAGAAACTCTAGAAAAAAGAGCGGACACCCACGCACCAAAAGATGAGGGAGATAGTATTTCCCCTACCTCAAGTGAAGCAAGAAAACAACTATGGTCCAGAAAAATCAAGCAAAAGTGAGCAAGAATTTCTAAGAGAGCCTTCCAAAAAGTAAACTCAAAATCTCTACAAAGTCGTCCAACTAGCAACAATTCAAGAGTTGAAGAACAAGGCCACAAAGGATTTTTTTTCAACAAGAATTATCAATGATAGAAGTCAAATTCTAAGACTTGCAAAGATATTTCAAAAATAAGAAATTTAGGGTTTGAATGTGAATTTTCAAGACAAGAGAAACTCACCAATTCTTGGTTCCCAAGAGAAGCTTGTGACAAGAAATGCTCACTCAAAGCCCCTTCTCAAGAACCAACAACTATAGAAACCAAATTACAAGACCTAGAGATAGGTTTTCAAGAATTTAGAAAGCTAGGATTTTGAGAAAGAAAACCCTTGGGAGGAAGAATCTCTTACCAATACTTAGCTCAAATGGAAGTTTGGATCACTACCAACAAGTTTCTAGTTGAAGTCATTACCCAAAGCTCAACAAAAAGTGAGTGGAAAATCAAAAAATAAAGGAGAGAGGAGGGAGTATGAACCGGTTTTAAGAGAGGAAAAAAGAGATATGGGTGTGATTGGTTTTGTGTCTTTGAAAGAATGAAAGAAAATGAGAAATTCCATGTATATATCCCACCAATCTCCACTATCATTGGTGGAGATGAAACCAAAAAAAAGATGGATGGCTGAGATTGGAGTAAGAGGAAAAGAATACAATTACATACATATATATATATATACATATGTATGTATATGCAACAAATTCCATAGTCTTCCACTATGTAGGGTGAGGATGAAGTCATAAAGAAACCAAGGGCCAAGATTTACCCAACAAAACTCTCTTTCTAGAAAAGTCTTCCTAAATATCTCATCATTCCAATAATGCCCCTCACCAAATACCATAACCATCAAACTAACCTTAGTCTAAAAAATCTCCACTTTCGAGGGTTGGGATTTCTTTTTGCCAAAATGGATGGTTGTGATTGAGATGAGAGGTTGACCTAAACAAACCCTCTTCTAAACTATCTTCCATCTCCAATATATATATATATATATATATATTCACATATATCCATAGTTGTTAGGATCGCGATCCTACTAGGTAGGATCGTACGATCCCATGGTCGTATGGGCAAAAACGATCCGGATCGTAAGAAAATCGTTCATAGGTGTAGGGATCGCGGTAGGATCGGTATGATCGCGATAGGATTAGTAGGATCGTACAATCCTATTGATGAGACCAAAATATTAATTATTTTGGGTGTTAATTAACCCATTGTTAGTCTCTTTATTTTATTAATTTGGTATTTTTTTTTATCCAAATTGTGTTTAAGCATGTTACATGGGCTTTAATACAAATATGAATTAATTCCAGAATTTTAGCAAAAATGTCTGATTTGGAATGACACTTAGAAGTATAAAAGCACTCAATTCAGAGCAATGTACAAGTCAGCTAAGTAGAGTATAAGTGGTCAAAGCACAAATTCACAGAAATATAAAATATTAAAATTCAGGAGCCACCGATCGATCGGTGAGCTTCCTAATCTATCGGTTGTGCCAACATTGGGATCTGTGCGAAAATAGACTGTTGTATTTCTATGGCTTCTTGTGCAAGTACAATGAAGGACAGATTGGTCAATTCAGCGCTATAACTTGGTCCTCACACCAAGTCATCACGGAGTGCAAGCAAAGACATGCCTTAATTACATAAACTTTTGTCTATAAATATGTGAAGACTTCATGAAGAAAGGAAGATCTGGTCATTCAGAACATTCAAGTCATCTTGACAATACAAAAATTCTCTCTCTAAAGAGAATATTCCTCTTAAGAACTCAAGAACCAACCAACCAATCATGGAGATGATTTCTATATCATTGATGCAGTCTTCTCCATCCATGAGCGGTTAAGTCGGTATCTAGGGTTTCCAATGAAACCCTAGCCGAGTAATGTAGAACTTAAATTATTTTTATTATAAAGAGGGGAGGCTAAAGAACAATTATGTGATGATTCTGTTGATTCGCGTAGTCATCTTATACCACGACGCCAGCGAGGGCCAGCAGCAGTAGCACCACCACATGTAATATCTGCAGTGGATCCACCCGCTCCAACCGAGATATTCATATTACAAGGGCGGAGTGGGAGGGGTTTAGGGCGGATGTAGCCACACTTAGGGCCAAGGTTCGTTTACTTAGAGGCATAGAGCCTGTTCCTCCCCCTAGTGATTCGTCTTTTCCCTAGGATCCACCTGCCCAATAGATATGAGTAGATAGTGCGAGTGTCTATGACTATTGTAGACATTTCTGTCATCCACTCGTGTCTTTCATGTTTTTGTTGTTTTTTTCTATTTACCGAAAATGATTTACATTCCGATGTTATTCTGTACACAAAATGAAAAAATTATGTAAAAAACGTTTTTGAAAAATTGTTTTGTTTATTCTACATATATATATTTTTATATATATACATATATACCTATATACAAAAAAAATTATAAATAAATACTAATAATTTCTATATAACCATATATGTTTCACTCCATAATTTATATATATTTATGTATATTTACTTATATACAATAATTATTTACATATAACTATATTTATATTCTTTATTTATAACATCTATTTTACATATAATTCAAATTATTTTTCACTCTCTTCTGAATAAGTTTGGGGAAGAAAAAATATTTTTAATATTATATATTATTTTATAGGTTTTATTTTATCTTTTATAATCATATTTTCAAAAACACGTCTATATATATATATATATATATATATATATATATATATATGTAATTTGACTAATTTATAAATAGATAAACTCAATACTAAAAAAATAAGCCACCGATCGATCGAGGATACTGGTGATCGATCGACATAATATTTTACCATTTTTATTTATTTATTTTTGGGAATATATAAATTTAATCCTTTTTCAGACCAATATGGTCAAAATCCTAGTCAAAAGTTTGAAACTTTTTCACCTTAACAGGTCTGAAAAAATTTATATTTTCCTTTTTGATTCTTTAACACTTAGGGAATTATTCCATATTATATATTTTCTTTATAACCAAGTAATAAACTTTCCTTTATGATTGTTTCCTAGTGTTAGGAATATTTTGATTTTTTTTTATATAAATACACCCCTTTGGCCTTTAATCTTTCATATCTCAATAAACCCTAGCAATAATTATTTTCTTAACCATGGTATTCACTTCTTATTCTTCTTCCAACCCCACCAAGCTCAAATATGAGTGTGCTTTCTTTCAAGATTCATACATTGAACCCACCATTGAAAACACCAAAAAAGTGTTATATGAGAGAAAGCTAGACACAATTTTTGTTCCTGCCTCCAGAATAGCAATTCCTTAATTGGTTTATGATTTTTATTAAAATTTGGAGTATGAGGATAAGCATGAGACTGGGTTGATGATTACTAAGATCAAGAAGAATCATGTTATTGAAGTTTCACCCTCTACAATTGCTAAGGTATGGAACCTTCCTCTTGAGCCAATGGGTGGGGAAAAACCTATTCCTTTACCTTATCCTTCTTTATATACAATGGTCCAAGATATTTGTGATGGTTATACATTGGGGCCTCGAGTTCCTACCATCCCAAGAGCTAAGGTAGATCCTTGTTATTGGATGACTATTGACTTGTTGGGTAGGAAAATATATCCGGAGGTACTAAAAGATGAGTGTAATTATTCACTTGTGAAGCTAATCTATTGCCTTCGTAATGGATATTGGATCTCTTTGCCTAAAATTCTTTTTGAGAGTATTGTGGCAAATTGGACTGTTTTTACTAATGTAAGGATGGGGCGTCAGAATATGAAATTACCATATCCGTTTTTTATTCATGTTTTGGCTCGAGATCAATTGGGAAAAAATAATTCTCGCATGAAACCAAGCATGTGGCATCCTAAGGAATATGATTCATCAAACTCCTTGATAAAATAGAGAATAAAGACATGAGAAGGTGGGGAGAGTATGTTTGGTCTCTCCATAAGGAAGAAAGTTGCTAGGGAGAAAAGAGATTATCCGTAGTAGGGGATGGAATAGTTATTTTTATTTCAAGTCTATTTAAATTATGTCTTTGCAATTTCAATTCCTAGGATTAGATTATTTTCGTTCATGCAAGTTTGTTCTAATTTTTAAAGTTATAGGCCTATGGCCAAGTTATCTTTTTCTTATTATTAATAAAATTCCATTCCCTAATATTTATTGTCTTCTTTAAATATGATTATGTTATAATCTTGGTCTTGGTCTTTTGATAGACTGCAAATTACAAAATACACCAAGTTTGGGGGAGGTTTCTATCACATTCGGAAATCTTGCTCCATAAAGTGGTAACATTGTTCTATCCCCATGATTTAATGATTGTTATTACCACGAGGACATGATTTAATTCAAGTTTGGGGTGTGGAATAATGCTAGACATATAAATATTGGGGAATGTTAAAAAAGTAATAATATACATATTTACAAGACTGCAGTTTGTGCAGTTTTGGTACTAGTTTTTCAAAAATTGGAGTCACCGATTGATCGGAAGACTAGTCGATCGATCGATTGACTTGATTCTAAAAAAAAATATATATATATTAATAATTTAAATAATAAATATAATATATATTTAAGTATAAGTATTAACATAATATTGGTATATATAGTATAATTTATATATATGTGTAAATTAATAAATATATTATACTATTAAAATAAATTATTATTTACAAATCCTTATTTTAAGGATATTTATCATTAAACTTGTAAGTTAATTAGGAAAATGAGACTAGTCTGTAAATTAGATGTATGTGATATTTTCTGCTTATCTAAATAATGATTAAATTAGAGGAGTGAAGAGATGTGGTTCTCCATAGGTGAGTGGACTGGTGAAATTGAAATCAGGAAAAACAATTTTGACCTATAAGCACATGCACATGATCTCTATAGTTTTATTTATGATCATAAAAAATATTATCTCTAAAAAGAGAAAAAGAGAAAAGAAAGCATATGTAAACATTCTCCCCCTAGACAACTGGATATCTTACCAGTAAAGAACACTCGCATATAAAAGGGTAGAGAATGACGTATAGAAAAAAATATGAGTGAAAAAAGAAAATAGGAGAAGAAAGCCTTATCCAAGAAAAGAAATATATATATATATATATATATATATATGTATGAGCGGAAAAAGCAAAAAGAGAGAAGAAAATCTTCTCCAAGAAAAAAAATATGTAGTGAAATTCAAATCAAGCTTAAAGGATGTGGAAAATACAAGAAAAGTGAAGAAAGAGCAAGTTTGAGCGAAAAATGCATTCCGGATGGCATAAACGACATTTTTCAAAGCCGAAACTTTGAGAAAATTTCCAATGGAGTCGAGGGGGTTCAAACGGTGTTATTCTCAAGAAAAGTGATTTTCATGAAAAATGCTACGCACCATCTACGGACCTAGTAGCTAAAAGTGGGTAGAAAGTGTTATTTCTACGCACCATCTACGGACCACCAAAAGAGGCCTACGCGCTGTGCGTAGGGCATCTACGGGCAGCGTGTAGTTAGGGCTGCAAATTAAAATGTGAAATCTCAATTTTGACCCCAATTTGATTTCTCTTGATGCGGATGCGACTCTAAACATTGATATAAGTGATATATACATATTGAAGACTAGAATAAAGGGTTTTGCTCAGTTTGATGTGAAATTACGAGAAAGGGTAAACTTAAGGTTTATCCTCAGCATGGTTTATAATGTCATGCCCTAAATTTTCGAAGACTCCCGAATTGGGACATCCGAGGAATTCGGCGTCGTGATCCATAAAATGAGCGATAAACTAAGAATATCAATACCAATAAAAGGAATGGAATATTATTAACAATAATAATTCCATACACAAACAAAGTGGAAGCTAAACCAAATGATACATAAGGCACATCTAGGTGCTGAAAGAATACATCTCTACAATGATGCAATGATGCCAAATACAAGGAAGGGATATGTCAATAGACTGGCTCCCAAGAAATACAACAACAGTCCCAATACAGGGGACAAGTAAAGGAAACTAAAATGGAATAACTCTATGTACGAACATCCCAAATCCCGCAACAACATCCGTACCATAAGCCATCCTGCACTCCGAGATGTCTGTAGCCGAAACATTACCTGAAAAATGGTGTAGACCACTAGGGCAAACCAACACCGGGGTGAGCTCATTGACGCTCGTAGGAGAAAGGGAATCCTAACTATCACATCCTGCGACTGTCCAAGTTGAGTGAAAACCAACCCGTGTACATTCATCTACCTTAGGTCGATCGAACGTCCCATATGACACTCACGCCAATACGAGACCTCGGAAACACATCCCCTTAGTCCCCTACCATGCATCAACAAACAGGGTAACTAGCACGTAATGAAGCCATAACACAACATCATATAATAATGCACACCCATATATATATATGAACGTATATATATATATATATATAATATACAACCAACACAAGCCTCGTAGTACAGACCACCTCATAGATCATTACGACTCATACCTACCAGTCCCACACTGACAATCAACACAACATCTATCACCAAAACATGGGAGCAACACTCTTATTCATAACACTCATACTTCTTAAATCATGAGCATACCGAGCTCCAAAACCTCAAATCAGTATTCACCCATACTACCAATCACCTCACATGTCACTACCCGACATTCGTAAACCCAACATAGGGGTAAAACAGTCACTTTAACCTAAGGGAAGCCACAAAGATTACCGAACACCAAAAGAAAGTGAAAAGGATTGAATAATCCCTCACACCGACCACTCAAAGGTCACATGTTCGTCCAAGGGTAAAATGGTCATTTTAAAGGCAAAAATATACTTTCAAAGGTTACCCCACCTATTTGGACATAGGTTAAACCATAGAAACCAACAAAACCGAATTCAAAGCCCTGACTCGAGAGATATGAATTTTTGAAAATAGCATCGGACAACGCTGACCCAAATAGAAAGTTAAAGTACTCCTATTTCACCAAGGGTAAAACAGTCATTTCAAGTGAAAATAAATGATTTCAAATTTTATATCAAATATTTGAACATAGAATAGGCCCTACAAACAAACAGGACCTAAATCAAAGACACGGGACGAGATATGAATTTTTGAAAACGGTATCTGACAATGCCGACAAAAACTAAAAGCTGAAATACCCCTCTTTCACCAAGGGTAAAAAGTCATTTCAAGTGAAAATAAATGATTTCAAGTTTTGTATCAAGTATTTGGACATAGGGAAAACTATAGAAACAAACGGAACCTAAATCAAAGGTCTGAGAAGGAAAATACGGAAGTATAAAAATCGGACGTCGCCATTTATGCGAAGTGGGATCGATCTCAAACAACTCTGATCGATCCCAAGTGAACTTCGAAAAAATAGAGACACTGGTGGGATCGATCCAAGGTCTGGAATTTTCAAAACAAAAAAAGTTTCTTTAAAAATCCGCAAAAATTATCCGTCTTGCCCCCGATCTCCGTTTTGTACACCACCGACTTTCAAAAGTCAAAATCTTTTATTTTATGACTTTAAAACCATTTAAAAACTCAAAGTTTTTGTCGGCATTACAGGGGTAGGCAAAAACGGGTTTTTCACTTAAAGGCCAAATAAACTTAAATGCAAGCCTTATGAAAAATCCGTTTTCGGGAAAACAAACCGAAACACCAACGGAAAAACCAAAGTGAATTTAGAGATGCTCAAATGGAGCAAGGAAATGAAGAACCGAGGAAAAAGGCAACTCGAAAGGAAGGCAAGTGACCATATGCAAAGGCACTAACTCTAACTCAACCATACTTAGTTCGACATCCAAATCTCTAAACTCCACAACGACTTATTCAGGAATGTCCACAACTTCAATGACATTCCTATTCTTAAGATTGCTACAGGAAACCTAGTGGCCGTTACAACGAAACCAACTAGTTTCAACCAAGAACCCCTTCCGGTTCTTTCAACCTCAATTCCACATTCGAAACCACCTAACTTAGGTTTTTAACAATATCATAGGGTTATCAATACACAATCAACTCGGTTTACTCATAACATCGTCTACCATAACCAAAACGTCAATCCCACCATTAATGCCACGTTGCTACACCAACGCCAACTAAACCACAGATCCGTCACCCGCCTTCTCAAGACTTCAACTCACATTCAACTCAATAGCCACAACCGACTTTACTTATCACAAGAAAATCCTTAAACCAACTCATATCACCCCCCTAAGGTATATAAGCACATAACAACAAATATAAGCATTTATCTCACTTTATACTTTAAACAAGGCATGCAAAGCATATTTTCACATCCTTCCATTTCACTTGAGCATTTTAACAACATATGAATTGTATACATCAAAATTCACATTAAACATGCTCCTCAACCACATAGAGTAATATCATGATACACATGTCAACATAAATCACACAATAACAATCTCAAATGCAATGTGACTCACACACCTCATGATACACCCCTTGCCCAACACAGGTTAACGAATATGCACTCCACCCATTTACACTAAGCAAGAGTACCACACCAATTCTTTCCAAATGATTTTGACACTTTTCACTTTTAACAAGGAAGACGGTTGCACGAGATGACCCGTGACTAAAGATTCGTACACCGAATGCACGAGACGACTAGTGACTTTGAGGATGGGACGACCTAACCTATATCAACAATTTTTGGTTTTTAGTTTCGTAGGTGGGGGACACCTCCTGGCCAGTTGTTGCTACAATTCGACATAAGACTAGTCACCCATGGTTACATGACCAGGCGTAGCCCAACACCAATTGAATTCTCAATACCAAAAGGTGAACACCATATGCACTATGTCTCAAAAGACCCATGCACCAACAACATTCCCACAATGTCAACATGAATGCTTTTCACCATTCAACATGTTTTTAAATTTCATTTAAAGCAATAGTCAACAAGAATGCCTTTTCATGCAATATTCATGCTCCAAATCATCAAGTTTTCCTTTAACACACAAGGATAACATTTTCATTCATTTAACATACTCAATTCTCAATTAAAATATTTAAATCGCAATGATACATTCTCATGCACAAGAAATGTTTCCATTCATCAAGTTGTCCTTTAATTCACAAGGATAACAATTTCATTCCTTAAACATGCTATTAGTTCAATTTAAGCAAGTTTTCATGAATCACACCTCAACCTAACATCAATTCCCAACATAGCAAATGTCATTCACAAGGGAAGCTAGATAGTCACTCTAAGTTGAGATGCCTAGTTACACCAATCACATAGTATAACTTCAAAGGTGCTAACTGAAGGAGTTAGCCTAATCTCATTCCAAGACTACATCCCTACCATCCACATACACCTGTATAATTACACTTACACATATACACAACTACACCCACATACATATACACATATATAGGCATACAATCACACTTTAATCTTGGAAATCTCAAGAACAACCACCCACTAGCATGCATCATAATCCTATCAATATTATCATCATGCACTTCACACACAAGGGTTAACTGAAATACACATACTCAATCCTAACTTCACAATTTCAAGGATATACTTAGCAATTTTTATCTAAGTTTAGGAATCCTAGAATCAAACTCACAACCACACAATCATAGAATGGCTAGTTAAGAAGTTTTCCCCTACCTCAACGATTTGTGAAAAAAATCATCAAATCGGCCAAAACGAAAATAAAGCTATTTCGAAACCAAAATCATAGAAAGCAAGTCACACCCTCGGGAGTACACTTTTTAACTCGGCTCGCACAAAAACTCAAAACCGAAAATCCGGTCACTAGAAAAGTTACTCCGATCGCCGAACCGAAGGTAGATCTCGGAAGCTCTCAACCTCCTCTACAACATACTAGAATCGTACGATTCAATTCCAAGAAGAACTAGATCAATATTTAGAGAGAAGTCAAGAAAATAAAATTAATGAATTTTCATAAAAGAGAGAAACACATACCAATATTGGTATCAAATTGAAGACCTCTCCGCGAGAAAGACAAGTCTAGTTTGGCCCGAGACCCTAAATAAACCGAGCTAGATCAAACCAAGCCATTTAGAACTTGAAGTAAATAAAAAATGGAGGTTGAATAGGGAGAAAAGAGAGTGCCGGATGAAGAGAAGAGAGAATGAGGAAGAATTGCTAAGTTTGGCACTGTAAGTCAAAATGTAAAAATAATTACACTTCGACCCCTCATTCATCTCAAAATTGCAAAAGGACCCCAAAACAAATACCGTGAATCCGAAATGTCTCAAAAAACAAATAAGATGAAATAAATCATCATCCGATACAACGCCATACCTAATGGCCCAACAAGTTAAAATCATACACACATATATATAGTGGAAGATCTTTACAAATCCTACTCACACAATTCCATAATTAAATACAAACATACTAATCACTTAATTGGTGCTACCCCAAAATGTGAAGAATAGAATAAAATAATACATTCGGGAATGCAATGCGATTGTCAAAGCTCCAATGAGAAAATGTTGCATGAACCCACGTAGTCGTTGGCGACACTCAAATCCAGGAAGCCGGAAATGAAATACCACAAAGTCGTCCCGCTAAGTCCAAAACTCAAATGCAAAAAATTTACACGTACCAATAATATACAAGACGTCATGAATAAGTGACGTCACAAAACCGTTAATTCTTGGAAAAGAATTTCATAAAAGAGAAAGGAAAATGCGGGGCATTACATATAAATACCAAGGTCTACAACAGAGGAGGCTAAGTCTTTGAGAGATCTCTGCAAGTTTTCTACAGATTCATATTCATTTAAAGAGATAGAAATAGAGAGAGAAAATATCATTTAGTGATTCTAGATCTTCTAGTTCTATTTTGTTTAGGGTTTGTTCAATTGTGCTTCTACATCGATGATCTTGTGCACAATTGAATGACCTAGATTCTGAAAAATCTATACACCGTTGATTGCAACGTGGTTGCTTAGATCCGTTTGAGAAATGAAATCGTCTGAGTACGGAGATCGGAGCAGGAGGCTTCGTGGTTCATTGATCCGTTGAGAAGCGGAGCTATTAGAGTACAGAGCGGAGCGAGACCTTCGTGGAATGTGAGTGATTCAAAGCTGATAGACATCGAGTGGAGAAAAGCAGATTTGGAGGGATTTGTAAGTCTAAAGCTTCATAGAGTCTGTATATCTCTTGATTCATAGTGCATCGATACCCGAGGGTATCCGTGGTTTTTACTTGGAGTCTTTTCAAGGTTTTCCACGTAAAAATATCGCGTGTCTCTATTGCTTTATTTTTTGCACTTTGATTAATCTTTGTATGTTTTATCTTGTTTGTGAATTGGATTAAAATTGACTTTTCCGCAATTATTTTTAATTTGTTATTAAATCCACAAAAATCCTATCCACCCTTCTCTAGGCTATTTTCATTGATCGTCTAAGTAATTTCAGATGCTTTTAATTTAATGTTTTAGGAGTAGTTGTAAAATATATGCATGCACTAATCATACTTTATTCTAAGATAGGTTATAGCGAATCGGACTGATTGCATCTCTTTGGAGATTAGGCAACTGCTTATAGCTTTACTAATCTGATTCATATAAGTTGTATCTCCTTCTTGCAATATTATGATTAAAGAACTATATTATTAGGCTAGTGGTGGAGTTGGAACAAAACCCTAGACTTGTTTATCTTGAATTCAAACATAACAATTATCTGTTTATTTATTTTATGTTTAGTAGATTATAAACAACAAACTAATTAAAAATTTTTTAAATATAATTCAATTTACTAATTTACAATTATTTGAAATACGAATTTGATCTCTTTGGTTAGATAACCCTCTCTACCCAACTATACTATATACTACTCGCGTACTTGCGATTGACAGGTAAAACTAGATCGTGCTAATTCTTTATATTAAACACTTTTATTTTCACACGACCTGACCGATCACCTATTACGATTATACTAATTTGGTCTTTTGGGGTGAAAATTTGGGTTGGGCAATCCATGTAGAAAGGCCAAAATTTGTAAGGAAACAAATAAATACCTTCAAGCCCAAGCCCAATCAAAAATATTAAAAAAAATTAAACTTTGGCTCCAATCCTTTCCTTCCCACTACCTTCCGTAACCAGCATGGGGAAATAAGATTTCATCTATTTATTTGACATGAGGAGTAATCCTTGAACTAAACTAATTATAATGAATTTGCTAGCAGGACCATTGGATAATTTGGATTTTTGATTTTTTGAATATTATTTATATACATATATGTGTCTGTAAACGCTAGTTCCATTCCTCCACTTATATACATAAGATCATAGAATTTCAATTGTTTGTCAACAGAGTTAAGATTTTTGTAGTATTCTGTTTCTACGAATTCCTTGGGGGCTTCGGCTCTATTGTAAATTAGTTTCTGCAACAAGTAGAAGAAGATTTGAAGATACATATACACACACACACACATATATATATATATTGCTAATTTCAGGGGGGGGGGGGGATTATATATAGGACATGTAATAATTTATTAAGCTTTTCTATGCTACTTCTCTTTATATTTAAATTAAAATTTTATAAAACAAATTAAGTTATGAACTAATGTTGTGACCTTTTAATTTTCAAGTGGGTATTTATTTATTATTTTGGGTTAACATGATACATTTATGGGAATTGAAACTTTGTTAAATGATATTTGTTTTAGATTTTTTGAAATTGTGTTTTAATTTTATCTTTATTTTGTTAATTAGTTTTGAAAATTTTAAGGAAATAGATGTGAGCGAATTCAAGGATTCGCACATTGATACACCTTTATGGTGATATTTTGTTTATATTTGGTGTTTTGAGTATATTTTTGTATGAATAGAATGAAAGAAATGTTGTTTCAAGCTTGCCTATCACCCACCTTCTATTATGGAGGGTAGGGTTGTTGTTTCTCTTCCGGCATCAGTTACTGAAGAGATGGTGCTAAGCAATGGAGGAATTGTTTGGTGGGATATTTTCTCGATAAAAATCTTCCTTATAATATTGTCAATTCAATTGCTTTAAGGTTATGGGGTAATGCAGGTTTACAGAAAGTGTATGGAATGGACAAGGGCTTCTATTTTTTCCAATTTTTAAATGAGAAAGAGTGTTCCATTATTCTTGAGAATGGCCCATGGCATTTCACTAATCACTTTTTAATCCTAAAGAAATGGCATACATGATTCTCTTTGCATAAGGATACAATTTCAACTATTCCTTTATGGGCTAAACTAATGAACATTCCTATGGAGTGTTGGAATGATGAAGGGCTAGGGTTTTTGGCTAGTGCCTTAGGCAAACCATTGTATACTGATTTACCCACGAAGCAGAAGCAACGCATAAATTATGCTAGGGTTTGTATCGAGGTAGATACTGATAAAGAGCTAGTGAAAGATTTTGATATCAAGTTGTCTACTGCTGAGGCTATGACAGTCTATGTTGAGTATCAATGGACTCCTGCTAATTGTGATAAATGTAAATTTTTTAGCCATTGGGATAAGGTGTGCCCGAAGAATATATTTGCTACCAACACACAGGTTCAACAGGAAAAAGTTGCTCCTTCCACATAATGGAGAGTAGTAGGACGTAAAGGTAAGAATATAGTGAATGAGGTTGTTGTGGTGAATGATAATGCTGTAATTTCTATAAATGATGATGGCACACGCGTTATTCTTAATGCTACATTAGTAGCTGCTATAAATTTAGTAGCTCCTGCTTTACAAGAAAATTTAGAGGATGTTAATAAATTTGATGCCTTGCAGGATATTGTAGAGGAGGTTGATGATGTCGATGGTGGTTCTTTAATCTAGCCTTGAGTGGATTCTCAGACTGTGGCTATATCTCCACTAGTAAGTGGTGATAATCCAGTGTTGCAAATTCCCAGTAATGAATTGACTTCTAGTGCATCAAGAGAAAATGTGCCAGGTTTATCTATTGTCGATGAAACTCAGCAAGATGAAGCAAGTTTGGTTGCAAAACCTCCAAAGTCTGGTAAAGGTAAGAATTCTAAAACTTCCAAACCTGCTTTACTTGAAGTTAAAACCAGGCGTGGGCTTGTTACTTCTTCCCCTAAGGCTAGGGATGTTGCAGTCTAATCTGTTGCTTTTGTTTCCACATTGTGGTTGTACTCTTTTATATTTCTTCTTAGTGATTTTTGGCTTTTTGAATATCAGAGGTTTAAATACCCCAACCAAGCAGAAAGAGATTTCTAAGATTATTCATAAGCATAACATGCCTTTTTTTTGTATGCTTGAAATGAGAGTTAAGGAAGTTCATGCTCCTATAATTTTACAAGTTATAACTAGAGGTTGGAGTTTCATTAACAATTATGATTAGGCTATTAATGATAGGTTGTGGATATGTTGGGACCCCTCCAGAGTGTCTGTTAGCTCAGTTTATCAGTCATACCAGATTGTTTTGTGCTCTATTAAATGCCTTAAGAGCTCTTTTAGTTGCATGGGAGGATTCATTTATGGGTTGAATGATAGTATTGGTAGAAGGAGGTTATGGAATGATATCTTGCAAGCTGCTTCTGATTATGCTACAATGCCTTTGTTTCTTGTTGGGGATTACAATGCCATTCGATTCCCTCATGAACAGATATGTGGTTATTCCATTTAAGATTCTTCAAGACGGGAATTTGGTGGATGCATTCAACAAGCAGAGCTGATGGATCTCAAATATTCAGGTATTCAATATACATGGAATAACCATACTTATTTTCGTAAGATTGACAGAGTCTTGGTTAATGAAGTTCGAAACTCTACCTTTGTGAACTCACAAGTGTTCTTTGAGCCAGGTGTTGTTTCAGATCATGCTCTCATTATTTTACATTTGGATGGTGCAAATGATAGAAAATGGGCTCCATTTTGTTTTAATAATCATATTCTTGCTCATCCTGATTTTATGGGAATTGTAGAGCAAGTTTGGAACCTTGATATTGCAGGGTCCTACATGTTTCAGGTCACTCAAAAGTTAGAACTTTTGAAAAAGGAGCTGAAATTTTTGAATAAAGCTCACTATTCTGGTCTTACCTTTCAAGTTCAATCTGCTAGGGAAAGTTTAGAGAAGATTCAAGTGCAGTTGGACCGGAATCCAGGGAATCATTCTATTCTTCTTCAAGAGTAGTCTTCTCATGCAGAAGAATCATTCTTTAAGCAACAGTCGTGTATTCAATGGTTAAAGCTGGGTGACAAAAATATTACTTGTTTCCACAAGGTTGCAAATTATAGGAGAAAGGCTAATAACATTTTATCATTAACCTCAAGAGATAGTGTAAGGCTCGTGGAGCCTGGGCTAATTCAAAAGGAGATCACTGAGTTCTATGAGCATTTAGTTAAGGCTCCATCTTGTCCTCCTATGCTAGATTTGAAGCCTTTCATAAAATATCAATTATTGCATGATCTTTATGAGAGCTTAGCTAGACCTATTTCTGATGAGGAAATCAAAGCTTCAATATTTTCTTTAAATAATGATAAAGCCCCTGGCAGTGATGGGTTTAATTCTATATTTTTTAAGCATACTTGGAGCATTGTTGGAGCTGATATCACTAGGGCTATCCAAGCTTTCTTTCATTTAGGCCATTTGCTTAGGGAAGTTAACTCCACTATTGTTACTCTTGTGCCCAAAATTGAGAGCCCTAACTTGGTCTCTAATTTTAGGCCTATTTATTTGTATACTACTCTCTACAAATGTATTTCGAAGGTGATAGCCAACATAATCAAGGTTTGCCTTTCTTCTTGTATTAGTTTAAACCAATGAGCCTTTATTCATGGAAGGAATATATCTCATAATGTGCTTCTTGCTCAAGAGCTTTTAAGGAATTATCATAAAGATGAAGGTGACCCCAAAATAGCTATGAAGATGGATCTCACTAAAGCTTTTGATACTGTTTCATGGTCTTTTTTGGAAGCTGCTATTTTGGCTTTTAACTTCCCTCCCCATTTGGTTAAGCTCATTATGACTTGTGTTGGTTTGCCATGTTTTTTACTAACATTAATGGGCACTTGAAAGGTTACTTCAAAAGTTCTAGAGGTATTAGGCAAGGAGATCCTTTATCTCCTTATCTTTTTGTGCTTGTAATGGAGGTTTTGACTGGTATGCTAGATAAGGCAGCTGCTCATGAAGATTTTACTTTTCATTGGAAGTGCAACCAACAGAGAATTACTAGTCTCCTTTTTGCTGATGACCTTCTTATTTTCTCTTTTGGTGATATGATCTCTATCAATTACTTAATGTAGGCTTTGAATGATTTTGGGCTGTTGTCTGGTTTGCTTCCTAATCATTCAAAAAGCATTGTGATTCATGTTGGTATTCATCCTCATCTTCTTCATCAAATTCAAACTAGATTGGGCTTCAAGTTGGGATCTTTTCCAATTAGATACTTGGGTGTTCCTCTTTTGTCTTCTAAGCTCAAGAAACAAGATTGTGATGTGTTGGTAGCCAAACTATCTGCTAGAATTTCTTCTTGGATAAGTAAATATCTATCTTTTGCAGGTAGACTTCAATTAGTTAAAGCAGTGCTATTTGCAACCCAAATGTATTGGTCTTTTACCTTTCTTCTTCCAAAAATGGTGCTGAAAGATCTCACTACCCTCTTAAGGCAATTTCTATGGTCTGGTTCTAAGATGTGTAGAGGAGGCTGCAAGGTTACTTGGAGTCAAATTTGTCTTCCCTTCATGGAAGGAGGTTTGGGTGTAAAAGATTTAGAAGAGTAGAATATGGCTGCAATGACTAAACATCTTTGGTCCTTAATTCAGTTTAATTCTGGTTCTATGTGGTCTTCATGTGTTAAACATCATCTTCTCAAGGGTATAAATTTTTGGTTTCTTCCTGTGCTTAGGCAATGCTCTTGGACTTGGAAGAAAATTTTACATCTTAGGTCTGTTTTTAAGCACATGATCAAATATTGCATTGGGGATGGTAGACAGACTTCATTATGGTTTGATAATTGACACCCTCATAGCACTTTGGATTCTATCTTTTCTCCTTCTCTTATAAGAACTTCTATTATTAATAGGCTTCTTAGTAACTCTGGTTGGCATTTTCCAACTCTTAATTCTTAAGAATGGTTAGCTTTTAAAAAATATTCCTTCAAATTTTAGAGCTGATTTATCCAGAAATGATAGGATTATTTGGGTTCCTACTGGTAGCAAGTTCTCTATTCACTCAGCTTGGGATTTCATTAGATATAAAGAGCCTGAAGTAGATTGGTTCAAGGTGATCTGGTTTAAGAACCATATCCCTAAACACTTTTTCTTCTTATGATTGGTCCACTTAAATAGGTTCAACTCTCTATACTTTATTTTATAAATAGGGTTGGTGTCTAATGAAAATTGCATCTTTTGTGGGCTGTGTATGGAGGATAGGGACCATTTATTCTTTCAGTGTAGTTTCATAAGAAGGTTATGGGCTATGGTTGCTCAGAATGGTTTGCTTGTTTGGCCGGATGGGCATTGGGCAGCTATAATAGACTAGGCTATTGATTCTCTCCATGGAAAGTCTCTCACATGCACCTTGAATAAATTGGCTTTTGTTGCTACCATATATGAAATATGGATGGAGTGAAACAGACGCATATTTAATTATGAGTATTGCTCCATTGAAGTCATCTACTCTAAGATCATTCAAGTTGTTAGATAAAAAAGGTTTTATCTTTCCAAGTTTGATGCCTCTATCGCGAATTATGCTCTTGTTCAGTTATGGAGGCTGCCTTCTTCATTGCTAAACCCATGATGCTCTTTACTGGTTTCCAAGGCTTATGTATGGCTGCTATAACATACTCTGCTGTTCTTGGTTTTCATCTTTAGTGGACGCTCATTTGTGCTGCTATTAAGCTTCGTAGACTCTCTTATCATTTAGATCTATCATGTTGTTTAGTATGGGAAACTACTGCTACTAGTGTATTGCTGAGATACAAGGTTCTTCCTCTGATTTTGATTATGCTGACAAGGCATTCTGGGATTTTGGATTGGAGAGTTTATCTTTGGTTTGAGGTTTCTGCTTGTATGCTTTAGTGTTGCTTTTGGTTTTACATTGTAAGGAGCTACTGTGTAAACTTTGTTTCTTTTTCTTTTATTTTCCTTTGGTGGCTCTTTGGTTACCACATTCCTTTGTTTTCTAGGGGTATGCCCCTAAGTATTTTGTAGACTTTTGGTCTTTTTTTTTTATAAATTTTTTTCTTACCATTTATAAAAACAAACAAACAATGGAATGAAAGAAAATGTTTGGTATGTATGAACAGAATGAAAGCAAATTGTGAGATACAAGAATAAAAATGAACTATTGGATTAGATCATATCATTAAATACACATTATAATAATCTTTTTAATATTACTGGTGGATGAATGACGTTTTCTAAGTTTAGCTATGAAACACCTTTATGGTGATATTTTTGTTTATATTTGGTGTTTTGAGTATATTTTTGTTATATTATAGAAATGTCATTGGTTAAGGAGTTAAATTGAACAATTTTTATAACAATATAATAGAATCTTACGATCCTACGGATCCCAAAACATTCCTACCTAGGATCGCGATCCTGACAACCTTGCATATATTTATGAAATGACAAAAAGAAAGGAAATGTGCCTTAAGCCCACTAAGCCCAACAATGTAAAAATATGTGAAATAGTTCATGGCCCAAGAAACCCATTTATACATATATATAGGTTAGTATGAAAGACACTTAGTAATTTCTCCACCAAAATCCACTAACTCACCCATTATGTGAAAATAGAATTTTACACTTTTGATGTCTGTCTAGGGGTGACAAAAATAATGGTTAAGAACAACCCCTTACGACAACTTAGGTTTTGCCTATCGCAAGTGCACGAATCGTATTGTAGTACAGTTCAACTTGAGAAAGGTTATCGATCCCACAGAGACTAAGTCGTATTCTGAATTCTCGTAAAATAATACTCTTAAATTGCGATAAAAGTATAGTTTATTGATTTTGATTTCTGAACTAGTTAACTAATAAAAAGCTAGTAAAGATAGATTAAGACAAGAATAATAGAGACAAAAACTAGGGTTTTCATGCTCCACCACTAACCGCATACTATAATCCTCTACTTGCTCAATTGCAAGAGGGTGATCCATCACTATGAATCAGATCGTATCACAAATAGTTGAATACGTCCGAAAAATGATACTATCCACCGGATTCGCTACAACCCACCTCTGGACAAAGTGTGACTAGTGCATGCAAACTACTTTACTCTAATCTACTCATACAACATGAAATTAAACTAAAACCATACCTATATCACCTCGTCAAGGCATGACATGTGTAAAACTAAGGTTTCAAGCATTAAGCACCATTATGTAAAAAATTACGCTATGTTTATGATAACATAATTTCTTAAGATAATATATTCATTCAATCTAAGATAAGAATTAAGAACAAATATAAGGTCTTGTGTCACGAATAACTACAATCTCTGTTCTATACAATCATCACAGTGTTGTAACAGTTTCCCCTCGTTACAAGTGAAACAAATAAATAGAACTACATTACTTGGCTAGGGTTTTGCTAGAAAACCCTAGATACCGAATTTGTTGCTCATGGTGGAAGGAGATTGCATCGTTGATGTAGAAATGCCTTCCATGATCTTCTTATCCGGATCTCTAGGTCTTGAATGACTCCCTTCTTTGAAAGATATAAATCTCCAGAGATAGTGCTCTGGAAATTATGTGAATTGAAGTTTCTGAGGTTTGGTCTAGACCTTGGTATTTATAGACAAAGCTAAGGGAAATCCTAGTTGCATTAGACTTGTCCCGCTTGGAGTAGGATACCCCTTTGATGTGACTTTCCTTTAAAACTAAGACAAAACCTTAAATATGATGTAAAATATGTCTAAAACATGTGTATAGAAGTGTTGGGGTTGAACACAAAGTCATCCGAGTGAAAACAGATCAATTCAGGTCAAACTAGGATTTTTGCCCGAATTTGAAATTTTCAGCTTTTTCCTGCGGACACGTCTCACTCTTTTGATTATAATTGGAGCTACACATATTGGATGGAGGCGGGCTATAGTATTTTGGAGAGATGACTTCAAGCTTTTGATGTTAGGCTCAAGAATCACTCAATTTGGACATGTTTTGACCAAGATATGGTCGTCTGAAGTTGACTAAAATTTTGGCCCTTTCTAGCCACTTTTAGCTACTGTAAGCGTAAGTCAAGCGTAGCATAATCCTTGAGAACTAATTTTCTTGATAATTGTTTCGTTTGAACCCCCTCGACTCCCTTGGTATTATTTTTGAAGTTGCGGCCCCGAAAAATGATGTTTTTGTCATCTGGGAGACACTTTTTGCTTGAAAATACCTCTTTTGCTCTCTCTTTGAATAGACACAAGTACTTCCTTAGTTAATTCACCAAAGTTAGCTCGTTTTCTTTATTAAGCTTCTAAAACGAGTTTAGACACACAAATTGCATAAAATTACCAAATAACTGAATGTAAAGACGTAACAATAGTAAGATAGGGGCAAAAAATGGACAACATTCGACACCTATCACACCCCTAAACTTACATATTTCTAGTCCCTTAGAAATAAACTTAGGAAAAAGATTAAAACTACCTTGTGATGATTGTTTTTATTCTAAATATCCTATACTAATCCCTTGCTTTCGTGAGGGTCGATGATTACAATTAGCATATGTAACAAGCCTTTTAAACCCCTCGGCAACATCGAGTGGACGAGTGAAGTCTCGTGAGAGTTAGCTATACTACCCACAACTTCTCCATTCTTCATTATCACGCATTAATTCATTCACATACTCATTAACCAAGCCATGCTACAATGTATAAGATAACATGGATGCAAATTGATCGGTGACGAAACCTTAATAGGTTTTGGCCTACTAGGCTGGGATAATAAATAATGATAATAATAATAGTGTATGAAAATAAGCCCTTAAAGTTGACATAGTTTTCCCTATTGCAAGTGCACGAATCAATTATAGTATAGTATATATGAGATAGGGTATATCGTATCCATAGAGACTAATGAATTCACAACTTCTTTATAATTATTGTAACTAAATTATGAAAGATAGTTTGTTTGTTTTGTTTTCTATAACTAATTTGAAAAGAAATAAAATAACATAAAAGTAAAGATAGATTTTGGTTTTTGGTTGAAAACAGTGAAGATAAAGATCTAGTGTAAAGCCCTGTGTTTTCCTTTCTCTTTTCTGGAATTATTTTCCAAGTGTTAACGTTCTGTGACATCACTTATTCATGACGTCTTGTGTATTCTCGGTACGTGTAAATTTTTCGCGTTTGTGTTTTGGACTTAGCGGGAGGACTTCGTGAACTTTCATTTTCGGCTTTGTGATTTATTGTTCGTTGGCGACTACGTGGGTTCATGCAAAGTTTCTCATTGGAGCTTCTGCAATCGTATTGCATTCCCGAACGTGTTAACCTAGTTTATTGTAGATGTTCTGGAGTAGCACTTATGTGAATTGTTTGTTTTATTTTTATTTTGTAATTAATGAAAATTGTTGGGAACGATTTCGGGAAAGAAATGACCAAAGGGTAAATGAGTATTTTCATATTTAGAGCACTTAGTGGAAAGTGTAGATATTTGGCTAAGTGTTGGGGGATGAATGACATTGTACAAATATAAATTTTAATATTTGTAAATAAAGGGTTTGTGAAAAAATGAAGAAAGCGCAAGTTGGAGGATAAGATAGGGTAACCTCCCGATACCCTAACCCAACTCAAAATGAATACCTATTAAAATGTCGTAACACATTTTCTATTAATACTAGCACGTTTTTTACTAAATGCAGCAAACTTAGTACTAAAAACAACAATATATATATTTTTTAAAAATATTAAATTGTACTATATATTGATCCCAAGTGGTAAGGGTACTCTTGGAAAGTCATATCATTCATAAAGTGAAAATTTAAAACAAATTGTTTCAATTTTATGAGGTGTTTTATATGGGGCAATACATTTTGTACCGATGGTAGCATATTTTGTACAAACAATAGCACTATTAAAAACTAGTTGACAAACTTAAAATTATTTAAATAAATAAAAATAATAGAACGGATAGATAAAATATTAAATTAATAGTAGATAAAAAATAATTCCTTGACAATAGATAAATAAAATGAAAACCTAGCATAAAATGAATTTAGAATTAAGTAGCATTATATGTAGTTATTGAAAAGATGTTCGCTCAATTATAATAACAACATACAAATTATAGTACTTTTATTATTTAGTACTATCTTATCTTCAATCTTGAGTTTATTTTATTTTTTACACTACATTTTATATAGTATCTATTTACTTTATAATTTATAATTTATAATTTTTATATTTTTAATTTATTTATAAGATTACTTTATTCATTTTTCAATAATTAGTAATTCATTTTATAGTCGTTTGTTGTCACTAGTAATAATAGTGCTATTTTTTCTAGTAAATTTGTCGCAGTTGGTAGGAAACTTGCTAACAACTGATAATTGTTAATTAATTTGTTTTAAATTTCAACTTAATTATGTAATATGACTTCACAAGATGTATCTTACCACTTGGGATTCAACTCTATTCAATTTGTTTTTTAAAATAAATAATTCAATTGCTGCAATTAGTAATAAATTTGTTGCATTTAGTAGTATTAATGTTGCATTTAGTACTAGGATACTGAGAGGATTACCCTATCTTATCCTAAAACTTGTGGTTTGTTCATTTCGGACTTTTACAATTTTTTGAAATTTATATTTATAATATTTTAATTTATGGACAAAGGGATATTTGGACAAGAAATTTACAATTAAGTGAAACTACACATATACATATATAAATGATATATTGTGATGCAAACATTAAAAAAATTCACTTATAATAAATATGTGTATCAAAAAATTTTACTTATATTTCATTTATAAAATTATTCTTAAAATAATATTTTTGAAGCTAATAAAAATAATATTAGAAGAAAAAATGATACAAACATATTATGATGTCAATCATGATGGTAAATGATCTATTTTTAGATATGAATACATATGTGTAGATGCCAAAATTTGCACAACACAAAAAAGATCCCCTTCATTGAAATTTTTTCTTTTCTTATATACATTTGTCCTCTGGGTTTTTTGGCCCATTAGGGCTACATTACTTGCTCTACAAATAATTCCTTTTTTTCCCATGTCCTTTGCTTGATCTTCAAGTTGTTCTAGAACATTTCAGAGAGTTGGCTCGGAATGGGCCCTTATTTTTGGGCTTTATCAGGATGGGTCATTGTTTATGGGCTTTAGCTATCCATGTTGGGCTGATAGGTTTCCATAGAGGAGTACTTGATGGACTTGAGAATTTGCACATGTACATAGGCATAAGCCCCTTTTTAGATCTGGGCCTTTAAATATTTTAAGCTCATACCCAAAAACAACATGTGGAAGGCTTATACATCTCCCCTGTCGGGTGACATGGCATAGGCATTTAATAGGGTAGTTGTTCCCATCATTAGGAATTCAAATACATGGCCCATGTGGCCTCGATTTTCGAAATGGGGGCTGAGGAGACGACTCGATGCCCCGAAACACGCGAGAGAAGACCATTTGTCTTCTTCAGCAACTCCTATATATACCTCCACTTCTCACATTTCACGACTTATTTATCTCTGCAAAAGTTTCTCTGCTAAAGCTTCTTTGCTCATTTCTTGCCGAATTTCGATTTTGTTCCTTGGATATCCCAATCTCTCACCGGAGTCATCCTTAGTGTAAGTTCCTCATTCTAACTCTTCTTCCTTTCTGTCACCATGTCCGATAGTGATGATACTCGCTCTGTTAGTGATCATGTTCCGTCTTCTGTAGATCCTAATGCCTCCCTTAGTTTTCCGTCCGTTGAGGTTATCGGGGTCACATAATCTAGCCCTCCTGAGATTACCTAAAATGTCAACACTGGGGCTACCCCTGCCGACCCTATTTCGGTCGGGGACCAAGCCGGTGAAGGTCCTTCGGAGCAATTTTATGCTAACCCTCTCCCTGCTCGGTATAGAGTTGATGTCATGTTGGACAGATACAATATAACCGATGACGTGATTGTCAGGCATTATCCCCAGAACTTAGATTTTATGAGGGGTGAGGGAGTGGGGGATGATCAGATCCTACTTTTTGCTTATCATCTGAGAGTTCTTCATTTTGCCATCCACCATTTATTCCTTCTTGCTTTGTCCATCCTTGGTCTGGCCCCACTTCAAGTTGGGCCAAACTTTTTCAGGATTTTAGCCATGACCCTGTTACTTAATAGGGATCTCGGTCTAGATCTGGGCTTGGCGGAAGTCTTCTTTTCTTATAAGTTGCAAGACCTTAGGGATTGTAAAGGTCGTTAAAACCTCTTCCCCTTCCAAGGGATAAAGATGTGTGACGGTCTGGATAGATCGAATAAGGGTTGAAATGAGATAATGATCATTGTGGGGGGAAACTAGAGATATCCTCACTCCTTCACCTTCCAGATCCCTAAAGTATTCAATAAACACTACATTCCTTTTTCCAGGCCCTTTCACAAAGGGTGCTTGCTTCTATAGGTTGTGATGATAAGAGAAGGAAGTATGTCTATGAGTTTTTGAAAGTGTCCGATAGTTATAGATCCCCTTCTAACATTTTGTCCCGCTTTGATCTCCTCCGATCTAAAGTTTGGGGTAAGCCTTTGAGGATGTGCCCTGAGTCCTAACTGATAGTGCTTTGCAGGAAATATCAGTATCTAGAGCAAGAGTCATGTTGAGGATTCCCCAGATCAACCTGAGAAGGAACCGGGCCCCTGGATCAGGCTCCTCTACCAACTCAGCTACCTCTATCAGCACAGTCCCCCTGCTATCGGGGATGTTCCCCCACCACCCCCTTCAGGGGAGCCTTCTGTCATTCCTCCGCCTCCTCCTTCTGGGGATGCTCCCATCATCCCTCAACAAGTCAAAGAAACTCATGTCGCCTCTTCGAGTACTAAGGGTACCCGGAGGTCCTCATATTCACACCTAAGGCCTTCGGGTGACGAGTAATCCAAGCGTCAGGTTCAGATGAAGACAGTTACATCTCCTAGTGTCTTCGGGGAGGCACATGCCGCTCTACTAAGGCCATTGCTTAAAATCCGACCTTGGTCCTGCCTAGAAACCAACACTCGTTGCTGGATAATAGACCATTGACAACGGCGATGCCCTTTGGATGATGGGTCTGGAGATCTGGACCCCGATGACAATAAGGAAATTCTGAAGATGGATAGAGATCATCTAGCTATGTCTGGTCCGGAGATAGCCATGAAGGTAAATGGTTTTGTTAACGAATATTACAATTTTATTGTGCTCTACTAACGTGTGTCTGCTTACTGACTGGTTGATACTTGTAAAATTTATACAGATGTTGTATTTTGCTCAGGCTTACAATACCAAGCTTGAGAGTAATAGCAGAAAGCTTCGGACCCAGGTTAAGTTGCTCCATAAAAAGGAGGACATCAAGCAGAAACTGTACAAGCAGGTAGAGCTCTTGAAAAAGGATATGGCTGAGTAGACTCTGCGGGCTGAGACTGCAGATAAATCCTTTCAAGAGACCCTGAAGGGCCAACAGGCCTTGAAGGCTTATAACACAAACCTGGTGGCCCAGAATGAGGGGCTGAAGGCATCCCGGCTCAAAATTTTGGAGGAGAAAGCTGATCTTGAGAACCTTTTAGCAGTGGAAAGATCCACTGCTGAAATGTGTCATCAGGGAGGCAATGAGATGTACGAAAGGTTCATCAAGACTTCCTTTTCATGGATCGAGTATGGATGAAGGATGTGCACGGAGGAGTCTTGACTCCGACCTGAGGAACAAAAATTTAAATCCATAGAGGAGCTGGATGCCTTCCTCCAGATAGCCCCTCCTTACAACGATCCGACTCCTGGTCTGAATGACCTTTTATTCGGGGAATTCCTGACGAAGCCTCTGCATAGCTCTGCCCCTCTTCCGGATCCTGATCCTGTAGTGGCTGATCCTACTGGGGAAGTTAATATAGTAGATAATTTTGGGGCCCAGTTTAGAGGGTAAGGCGATATGACTTAGTTTTCTTCTTCTTTTGCTTTTGTTGCTGTTGTATTTTTTGTAAGCCTTGGCCACCGGGGCCTTAGAAATTTAATATAAAATCTTGAGATTGAATGCAAACTCCTCCCAATATGGTCTTATCCTTTCGGGCTCGTGTGGCCTTGTGAAAGATGTTATATCACTTAGTTTATTTTTGAAACTTGATGCCTCGGGCATGTAGTGGATCAATGTCTATTTCTTTCGGGCTCATGTGGCCTTGTGAAAGACGTTGTAACACTTGGTTTATTTTTCAAAATTGGTACTGTTAGTCACTAATTAACCCTAGAGGGGGGTGAATAGGGTGTTCAAAAATTAGGTCTAATTCTTTTCGAGATTAGAACACTCTCAAATAAAAACTATATCACAATAAGTAAGTGAATGATTTAATTTGAACTTCTCTAACTATTAATTTCAAGACAAGATATCATACAAGATATTCAAGCAATTATGGCATGCAAAATAATTAAGTAAAGAGAAAGAGATAGAGAGATTTGACACCGTGAGTTTTTCGAGGTTCGGTAACTCCTACTCCTCGGCTCAAGAACCCCTTCTTGAGACTTTTCCCGATCCTTTCACTATGGCCCTTCCTTCACAGGTGGAATGGCAAACCTTTACAACACAAGCCTCTCGAGCTTGTCCCTCAATCAAGAGAACAACCCTCTCTTGAACAATCGGTGGACTTCACTTGTCCGAGATTACAAATTCGTATGTAATCAATAAAATCACTCAAGAACAAAAACACTCAAAACCCAAAGGTGTTTTTGGAAGATAAATCAATATAAGCTCAAGTGTTTTTGGTGATTTTACAATAGCTCTAAAAATGTATTCTCAAAGGGTATGATCAATGAATGATATTTGGAGAATAAGAAGAGATACTAGAGGTTTTGATTTTCAAAGAAACTTGGAGAAAATCAGATTTTCAAAGCTTGGTTTCAATGGCTTTTGTAGAGAAAAAATTCTGCAGAATGTTGATAGCTTTGTTTCTTCTTGTATTTCAATCTCTTAAACTTCAATATACACATCTCATTCTATATATAGCATAGCATTAGGGTTTTGAAGAATGATTATAGTATTTGAAAGATAAGAGCCGTTTGAATACCATTGAATAAAGTCCACAAAACATGGGAAATGTTTTCTGAAGAATCTGCAGGTTTTGAGGATCTTCTAGTCGACTGCTTCTCTGTTGTAGTCGACTACAATGGACCATCTAGTCGACTAGATTGAGTTCTAGTCGACTACTTTGGACCATCTAGTCGACTAGAATGAGTTCTAGTCGAGTACATGAAGTAGTCTAGTCGACTCAAGCTCTTTTCAGTCGACTCTTTTGATGTGGATGAAAAACCTATAGCTACTGATCATTTTAGTCGACTAGTAGAAAATACATAGGCTCATTTTAGTCGACTCAAACATGAAAAACATTTAATAAAAATATTTTTCTTTCCGTTTAAGTTCGGTAAAGCGTTTTTCATTTTATTTGAATTTGGTTCATTTTATACTTGAGCTTATACGATAAAATCGACGCATAAAATTACCTTGTTACAATGATCGCTTCCCGACCTATCTACCCCAAGTCTTGAGTCTTCGACTTTCGCCTTTGCCGTTGATTTTCCATTTGCGCTTCAATTTCTTTTACGGCATTTCGCTTTAATTCAAGCTTTCTTTCCGAACTTGCTTTCCGAGTCGTTTTCTTTCCGAGTTTGTTTTCCGAGTCGTTCACCTGTCTTTTGCTGAAAACTTAAGCTCCAAAATTCATTAGTATCAAACACTCTTCAATGGTTTGTTATCATCAATTTTGGAATTGTTTGCCGAAAGTAAATTTCAAAGCCAACAGGTACCCTTCGGGTACTAGTGACCATGCGAAGGTTAGCGAGTGTTTGACTTATTTTTTGAACTTGATACCATTTTGGGCACTGGTGGCCATGCGAAAGGTAGTAAGTGTTTGACTTATTTTTTGAACTTGATGCCTTTCAGGCACTTGTGGACATGCTAAAGGTAGCAAGTATTTGACTTATTTTTTGAACTTGACGTCTTTCGGGCTCTTGTGACCATGCGAAATGTAGCAAGTGTTTGACTTATTTTTTGAACTTTACGCCTTTCGGGTTCTTGTGGCCATGCGAAAGGTAGCAAGCGTTTGATTTTGAAGCTCGAATCATTCATGAATTCTTTTCTTAAAAAAAAAAAAAGCATTTTACTGATGAACAACTTAATTCCTGAAGCTAGTACGATCCATTGGGCTCTGGCCCCTTCTTTCTTTACAAAGATAAATGAACAAAACAAAATGAAATAAAAACTTCATCACCCGACTATAGGTAGTACCATTTTAGGCGAAAGGCATTCTAGGAGTTGGGTTCCATCTGACCATCTTTGTTCTTCCGGATGCGGTATGCCCCGCACCTGATCACTTCGGTGAAGGTATACGGACCTTCCCAGACTTCTCTGAGTTTGCCTATAAGCCTGATATTTTGTTTGAGGACCATGTCCCCGACCTGGAATTCCCTTCTCTTAACTTTTTGGTTAAAGTGATTCCGGACGCGTTGTTGGTAGGCCGTCAATCTCATAGGCCAAGTGCTGGTTATTAGGGTCTCTTCCCATGAATGGCTCCTCAGGGTCGGTACTCAAATTTTGGTGGGGATTATAGCTTCGGCACCATAAGCCATGGCGAAAGGAGTTTCTCCGGTGGGTTGCCCTGGTTTGGTCCTGTATGACCACAACACTTCGGGTAGCTTTCCAGCCAGGCTCCCTTAGCCACTTCGAGTTTCTTCCCGAGAGTGTCAAAGATTGTTCGATTAGTTCTTTTAGCCTGGCCATTTCCCTTTAGGTACCCAACCGATGAAGTGTTTTGGTTGATACCGTGTTCGACAAGGAAAACTCTTACTTTTTTGTTGTCCAAATTTCTCCCATTCTCCATCATAATCATCCTGGGCAGACTGATTCTGCATATTATGTCGCTCTAGATGAATTTGATGACATGGCTACTCTTGATCGTGGGATATGCCTCGGCCTCTACCCACTTAGTGAATTAGTCAGTGGCTAGGAGCACGTAGGTAGTAGATCGTATTGCCATCGACAGCAGACCGACTATGTCCATTCCCCACCTGGCAAAGGGATGGGGGACAATGGTCGGGTACAAAAGCTCTAGTGGCGGATGGATAGTGTCTCCATGCATCTGACACTTTTTGCATCTTCGAACGTAAGCTTCAGTGTCTCTCGACAAGTATGGCCAGAAGTATCTTTGGGAAAGGATCTTGTGGGCGAGCAACTTGCCTCTAGAGTGATTTTCACATGACCCACTGTGTATCTCATCTATTACCACTCGTGCCTCAGAGGGGGTAACACACTTCAGGTATGGACCCGAAAATGACTTTCGGTAAAGTTGCCCTCTAATCATCGAGTATCTGGCTGACTTCATGCGGATCTTACCAGCTTCAAGCTTGGCCTCTAGGAGGGTCCCGTTCCTTAAATAATCCGCCAGGGGCCATCCAACTGGGCTCCTAAGGGATGAACATCACTTGATTGGGTTCCTAAATACTAGGTCTTGTTAGGAAGTCCACTAGTACAACACGTGCCATAGTGTTTTCACTCCTTGGAATTTGATTGAAAGTTAGTCTCTGGAAGTGTTCAGCTTCTTTTAGCACGAGTGCCCGATAGGATTCCATTTTTGGGTCATTGGTTTCGTACTCTCCGTTGATCTGTCGAATGACCAATTGTGAGTCGCTACTTAACCTTTAATGGTTGTTCGGGGAACGTAGGTTATGTCATAAATGCCCAATTCGATGACCCATTTTGAGATCCTTCCTTAAAGGTCAAGTTTTGACATAACAACCTGGATGGGATTGTAGGTTAGGATAATGATAGGATAAGCCTCAAAGTAATGCCAAAGGTGTCTTTTTTGTGTTTACCAAGGACAACACCAACTTCTCCTGTCTACTATAACGGGTCTCGGCTTTAGCTAAGGCCTTGCTGGTGTAGAAAATAGGCATTTGCAAGTTTATGTCCTCCCTGATAAGGGATACACTGGTTGAGAATATGGATGTTGCCAAGTATAAATACAAAGTCTCATCGAGCTCCGGGGTAGCAAGGATCGGGGGCGTTGTCATGTACTTTTTCAACTTAAGGAGGGCTTTGGTTTGCTCGGGACCACATACCTCACCCTTTTTTGCTTTAATGGCTTAGAAGAAAGGCCTGCAACGATCGGTGACTCTTGCAACAAACCGACTAAGAATGGCTACCCTTCCTATTAGCACCTGAACATCCTTGTACATTCGGGGTTCATTCATCTCCAGTAGGGCTTTGACCTGTGTCGGGCTTGCTTGTATCCCTGTACAATCCACAATATGTCCTAGAAACTGACCGGATGATACACCAAAGGAGCACTTAGCTGGATTAAGCTTCATTCCATGTTTCCGGATGGTGTCAAACACCTACTGTAAGTGCCCTAAATGGTTTTCATTTCTCTTGATCTTCACCACAGTATCATCGATGTATGCCTCGATCACGATGCCCATCATTCCCTTGAAGATCTTGTTGACCAGTCTTTGGAAGGTGGCACCTGCGTTCTTTAGTCCGAAAGGCATAACTTTAAAACAATAAGTACATGTCACAGTATCATGTGTTTCTCTTCATCGGCTGGATTCATCCATATCTGATTGTAACCCAAGTAGGCATCGAGGAAGGTCAGGTGCTCGTATCCAGCTGTAGCATCCACCATCTGATCGATCTTTGGCAGTGGGAAGCTATCTTTGGGGCATGCTTTATTGAGGTCGATGAAATCAACACAGACCCTCCATTCCCCATTCTTCTTTTGGACTACGACGACGTTAGCGAGGCACTCGGGGTATCTCACCTCTCTGATGAACCCTGCTTAGAGCAGTCGGGACACCTCTTCGACTATAATTTGATTCTTGTGTGCCCCTATCGTCACTGTTTTTGCCTGATCAAACTAACATTTGGGTCAACGTGGAGGGACTGCTGGGCAATAATTGGATAAATGCTAGGCATGTCCATGTGTCCCCATGCAAATACATCAAAGTTACCCTATAGAAATGTGGTTAGCTCATTTAACTCAAGAGTGGTGATATTTGTACTGATATATGTGACTTTTTCAGGTTGATGGGGTATGACAGATATTTCCTGTAGGTGTTCCACCACGATCGGGGGACCCAAAGCCCCTTCCTTTAATTGTTATTAGATGTATAACGCCTGATCCTTCTGGGTCGGCTCCAAGCCTTTGTCCTTCTTCATTCCTTTCAGAGTGACAACATAGCATTCCTTAGCCGCTACCTGATCTCCTTTGATGTCAAATCCATTGGGGTCCACACATCTCATCGTCTGGTGCAGTGTTAATGGCACCCCATGCATTCGATGGATCCAACCCCTTCCCATGATCAGGTTGTAAGAAGGCTTCACATCAACTATAATGAAAGTTTTTGTAAGTGTTCTCCTAGCGGCAGATACCGGAAACTGTACCTCCCTAATCGGATCGACCTATCTTCCATCGAATCTGGCTATGGGGCTTCAGGAAGGCACTATTGCCCTGGGATCCATCTCAAGCTTGTCGAAGGCCCACTTTGTGATAATATTGGCACTGCTCCTAGGGTCGATCATGACCCGCTTGATAAGGAAATTTGCCAACATCAGGGTGATGACCAATAGGTCTTCATGGGGGGTCTGAATATTGTGGAGGTCAGCCGTGGAGAAGATGATCTGGGCTTCCATCGCCCTACAGTGGTCATGGTTTACCTCGTAGATCCTCCTTATCTTATGGGCTTTACACAGCTGGGACCTACTGATCCTTTCCATTTCCCAGGGGTGGACCCGTTGTGGATCATATTGATGATCCTAACGGGCTGCACAACTGTCGAGTTCCGTGGGGCAATGGGTGCTTGTTGTTCTATCCTGGGCCTCTCCCGCTGAACATAATCCAAGAGTTCCACCCTGACTATCATGGATTCCACCTAGCACCTGAGACTTCGGCATTCATTGGTGATGTGGCCGAAGTCACTATGAAAGGCGCAGTGATTTGCTTTATCCCTTTGGTTCAAGGGTTACCTGATGGGTGGGGGCATCTGAAAAAATCCCCTAGCCTTGTTCTCCTTATAAAGCTTGGCCAGGCTGACCCTCAATGAAGTCACCTTTTCTTCGTAGCTTGGACGTTTCTCCGGCATTAGAGCAAATGAGCTGGAAGAGCCTGGTCGCTTTCGATCGGCTATTTTTTCCTTTGATCGGGTCTTCACATTGACCAAGGTCCCTCTCTTCTACTAGATGGCCTCCTCCTCTTCTATCCATAAGTGGCCTTGGGCCCTGGAATTAAGCTCCCCGATTCCCAATGGAAGTCGCTTTACCAGGGACTGATGGAACTTTATCCCGGGTATCAGGGCCATCCTGAACGCCTCAAAAGCAGAATATTGATCGCAATTGTCAATGGAGGAAGACTTGATATTGAATCTGGATAAAACTCTTTAGGGACTCACCCTTCTCCTGGATCATTATAAATAGGTTGGATATGGTCATTTTTTGCCAATTATTGCCATAATATTGGGGCAACGAAGAGTTTGCTTAGTTGCTGCCAGCTCGCGATGGACCCGGGTGGTTGTTTCCTGAACTATAGCAAAGTGGCATCTACTAGGCTGGTAGGAAACACCGTTCAGAGCAGAGCCTCATTCTCAGCATACATAGTCATTTTTTAATGGATCTGGTAGATGTGCTCTTCGGGGTCCTTCGTGCCATCATAGGGGGGTGAATCAAGGCATGACAAACTTCTTCGGGAAAGGCACAAGGGTGATCTCGGAAGTGAAGGGTGACTGGATGGACTCGACGGAGGCCCAATGAGCCAAATCGTCGGAAGATTGAGACCTCAGGTCCCTCAGGACCTTCTTTTGGAATTCGGTCATCATCTCCTCTAATCTCTGAGCGGTCAGGATCTCTTCCAATATGGGGACCTTGCCCGTGCAGTGGGAGAACTCAACATATTCCTCCGTTCTACCATCTTCTTCTTCATTCTAAGGGTGGTCTGACACGGCTGGCAGATGTGGTATCCTCGCCAGGAGCTTAGCATTTTTGCTTTTCCATGGTGTAATTCCATGGCCTCCAGGAGTTACAAGATCTGCTTAGTGGTCTGAGAGGTCCCCCGCCTGGTAGTCTTCGGGGATTGGTACTTTCGCCTGGGAATGGGTCACCGACATAGTTGGGTGGAGAATAGAAAAACAAGCTCAACTTTTAGAGATAAGAAGACAATCACATGTATGGAATGTGACTGTAACAACTTCCCACATACGGCGCCAATGTGTAGATGCCAAAATTTCCATAACACAAAAAGGATCTCCTACATTAAAAAAATTTCTTTGCTTATATACATTTGTCCTTTGGGCTTTTTGGCCCATTAGGGCTACATTACTTGCTCTACAAATAATTCCTTTTTTGCCCATGTCCTTTGCTTGATCTTCAAGTTGTTCTAGAACATTTCGGAGAGTGTGATCGGAATGGGCCCTTATTTTCAAGCTTTATCGGGACGGGCAGTTGTTCTCAGGCTTTAGCTATCCATGTCGGGCTGTTAGGTTTGCATAGAGGAGTACTTGATGGGCTTGAGAATTTGCACATGTACAATATATCTAATATATAAAAGAAAAGAAAGATATATGAGTGAATTCTTTTCTTTTTTTTACCTTAGATACTTCACAAATTAGATTTATTCTCATCTACGCTCCCACTAAAATTTATCTTACTACCCCACTGAAACTAATATATATATTTCATTTACGCCCCAACAACCCCAATGTATTTTTTAAAAATTAATTAGAACAAATCTGCATTGTTTTGTTTTAATATCCTAAATTAACCTACAAAACTACACATTTTTTTGAAGATACAAAACTACACATATGTTTCAGAAAGGTTACATCATTCATTAAAATCTATTTTATGTGATGCTTGGTGAGTGGACTCAATACGGATCCACATGTATATAATACAAAAAACCTCACAAAAGCATCATTCCGCTCCACTCCTTCACGCCACTCACCAACCTTGTCTCTTAATCTTTTAAGTTTTAGTCCACTAGTTTCCAAGTAACCAGCTTGCTTTGCCCATTTAAAATCTATTTTGTAATCCCCTATTTTCGAGCCTGGCACTTGAATAGTACCGTTCGGTAAGCCGAAGATCTCAACCACATCACTTGCCGTAATGCTCGCAAACTTTGAACCTATGTGCATGCGGCATAATATGATATCAAAATTTCTTGCCAAGTCTTCGCAAAGCTCCTAGTGTAAGTGTTAAACCTTTAAGTCTAGAAGTTTGCCGAATTCAGCCCCACATATAATGTTCTTTTGGGATTCTGTCAATTTAGACACAATAGAGAAAAATGTAGTTATTGGCATGAATGAAATACATCATGTAATTACAAAATTAAAAAGTTAAATCATGAAATATGCATATGCATCATCTATAGAATTAAAAAAAATAGTTACAAAACATACTACTACCTCTTGGATTTTCTTTCGAATAGTATTCTTCTTCGCGCAGGCCATACCTTTTGCATTAAATTTAGTCATCAACTTTCTGTATTCATGGCCTTCCATGCGATTGAGGCGTCTGTGCTTATCTTTCTACTATGAATGAAGGTAGCTTTATTTTTATTTTGATATTCATTTCTAATGAAAATAATGAAACTTATCAACAATTTGAATAATCAATCATATTTTCAATATCTAAGTAAAAATACACTTTTTTAATAAATCAAATACTTACTTAAATAGTATGACTGCAGACCCAGGCTTGAACCCTGTAAATTCAACTTCTGACGAACTTAATAAGCACACATCTTCCTTTAGATTTAGCTCTGCACTCTTACGCTTCGAAAGGGGGGCCATAGTTTATCTTAATTTAACACAAACATGAAAAAACCCATTTCTAGTCTTCTATTTTGATTTTCAGTCTTCTATTTTGAAATATTCTATACATTTCAGTCTTCTATTTTGATTTTCAGTCTTTTATTTTAAAATATTCTACGGAACTATTCTAATATTAGTCTTTGATTTTTAGGCTTCTATTTTGTTATAGGCTACGAAAATAAGTCCACTAATTTTACAAAAAGAAACACTTTATTGGTGAAGATAGGCACATAAAATTACTTAGTAGAGAGTGAAATGTAAAAAAAATAAAGAAATAAAAAAATATTGCAAACCTGAGAGTTTCCAAACAAGGGAGAGCAAGACAGATTTGGAGGGTAAAAGAGGTCGTAGGTAGAAGGAGAGGGTTTAGAAGACTAAGATCAAAGTGAATAGAGATGAAAGCCAAGCAACTGTTGTTGAAATGATGTATTTGGGAAGGAAAACTTAGATATTTAGGCGGGAAGGAGAGACTTCAATGGCTTGGTAGCATGGCAAAGGTAAAGTTGTGGCTAATAATGATGCCAAAGTTGAAAAGAAAAAACACCCCAAAACAGCAGTGTTTTTGCTGATTGATGTTGCAATCAATTGTAGACAGTCCCTCATGGTGAATATTGAGATAATTGTCTCTAGTTGGGATGAAGTAGCCGATTTTAGAGTGTTTTGAGAACCACATGTAGATGTATGCTCACTTTTTTTTTTCCTCATTATATATATATATATATATATATATATATATATATATATTAAAGCTTTATTGTAACAAGATCATCCTTTTCTCAAAATGTTGGTTAATATAACAATTCTTTTGTCACGTGTTATCTCGTGAAGGGAAAAAAAAAGCTTCATGATTCAACTCAAAAGCTTAAATTATGGATGAGGTTAACATCTACAGATTAATAAACCCATTTATATTCTCATCCGAACCCGCACAACGCTCTCGTTACGGTTGGACCACCCTGCCCGCCTTGGACCTGGATTCAACCAGAGTGTTTGGTTGCAATACACCGGATCAAAGATTGGGTTTGGCTTTAATACCAACTGTAACGGGTGGATGCTTTGCGATTTGATCCAAAAGCTTAAGATATGGGTGAGGTTAACATCCACCCATTTATAAACCTATTTATTTTTCCATCCTGAAACGATGTGGGACAAATGGACACCACAAATAGCTTGAGATAAAGGTATGTGAAATTTCTATTCTTAATCAACGTTACAAGATTTGGACCCAATTCGCAAGTCGAATTTTTCATCCTTAACCATATATATTTTGTTTTTGCATATATATAAATATATATATATATATATATATTTACCATTTCACGTATCACAATCAGTATACTTTCGTCGATGAGACGAAATTAGACATGTATAAATCCTATCCATGCCATATCATAAATAAAAATAAAAATCCCAGAGTAGATGATAATCATTTTAAGCAATTAAATTCTATTCACAATTGTCGTGTTTATCTTTTTCTAAATATAACTATTAAACCTCAGCATCCAAGGAACATCTATAGCATCCGGTGAGTGCTAATTAGATAATATAATTAGAAGCAGATATACATGCAAGACAGTATAATTAAGAAGGTTAGATGGAACATGAACTTGGAAATTAAGCTTGTAAATTATTGTAAAATTCCAAAAGAAGATGCACACATGCCAGTTATAAGTTTGCTGATAAGTTAGCTCATTAAGTACCTATATAAGAAACAATAATGTCAACCACATATACAAACATATATTTATACAGAGACTATACAATGAAGAAGGATTAAAGTATTACCTGTTAGTCGGGGTGGAGCCAACAAGGTTTATATTCCGAGGGGGCGCAATGTTATAGTGTAAAAAAATAAAGAAAGAAAGAAGAAGAAGAAGAAGAAGAAGAATAGTACGAAATATGGGGGGGGGGGGGGGGGGGGGGGGGGGAATAGAGAATATTTTATAAAAATAACTTGAAAAAGAATCCAATTATAATTTTATTGGATTGAGGTTCAGAGAAGGCTGGAGAGTTTCCAATTTTTCCACTTTGTTTGACCGTAAAAGCCTTTTGATTCAAGGTATACACCTGCAGTTCATCACTTCCATCATAGAACACCATTGAAAGGGCATCCCAGATCTCTCGAGCAATGGGTAAGCGTATGTATCACTTCATGAGAGTTTTTCACGTTTTGCGATATGCATCTCAATGATTTGAGACCATATACCGTAGTTTGATTTGGTGATGGTGATTCATGCGTTGAATACTAACCCTTCAAATTGAACAATAATAGGCTTAGTGCCTGATGATTGGTTGTCGCTCTTTTCCATTACGAATTATAGGAATTCTAAAAGATAAAATGTGTGGCGATGATGGAATATTTTTGGTGGTGGGATATTTGCAATAATCTCTTGAAAACATTTCAAGAGAAAGTCACGACAGTGATTGGTGGGAAGATAAGTGTTCTTTTGTTCAAGCCAACACTGATTCGAGAGTGCGGCTAGGATATTCAAGAAGAGACAGTATTCTTTGGAACCGGCTCTGATACCAACTTCAAAATCAGAGATAAAGAAATAGAGTACAAAAGAATGCTCTATTAATCAGTACAAATTTACAATAGGTACTAACATGTATATATAGGTGAGGCAGGGTGATGAACAAGCTAACTCAGAGTGGTAAACAAGCCAACCCAATAAGGAATCTACAAATAAAGAATATACAAAATCATATCCCACTAATTAAGTAAATCATCCAATCAAGATGAATTACTATCAATCCAATATGTGCAATATCTCAACACTTTAAAAGTGATTTTTATCATAATGTTAAATAAATTATATATTTAAATACTCCACAACAATATATCAAAACATTGAAACACTAATCTTACAGGTCTCTTAAAGAGTGAACTTTGCGTGAAGTTGTCTAAGATCTAAAATAACATCACATAATATATACTCCCTCCTTCCCATAATAGTTGTCCAATTTGGACTTTTTAATATTTTATTAATTTGGGTTAACTAGTGTGCAATTTCCAATTTTGCCCTTAATGATATAGTATTATGGTGGGGTCCCGTATTTGTTTAAAGTTAGAGGAATAAGAGTGGTTGGGGAAAGTGGGAGGTTAAATTGCATTGGAATTCGAAATGGGCAAGTATTTTGAGACAAGTAAAGTTGCAATAGTGAACAACTAATATGGGACAGAGGTAGTAATATTTTTTTTAGTTTCCGTTGCATTTCACATATGTGGATTTTTAAGCAACCATTCCTGTAAGCCTCAATGTTTTAAAGATCGTGTCTCAATATTCAAATGATGGAGTTGAAGATTCTAGGGACAAGCTTGACTAATCAAAAGATATTGTTCATGCTTTTGTATATTGATAAATCTTTATAACATGAATTTAGGAGCTTTATGGAGAAGAAACAGGATAAAAAACGTTGTTTGGGAATTTGGTTGCCTTGTAAAAATTTTCTACCAGGCGGAGATTTATCAAACTGACGTCGCTCAAAAGTATTAGTTAGCAACTTGCAGTTGCTTATTGTGGGTGGAGAAGATGTAGCTTTGCATTCAATAAATAGTAGTCCACAAGAGATTTGTGTATCCCTTTAAAGAGTGAGCATTAATTGGGTGAAACACTGATATATCTGTTGTTTTCTCCAATACTTGTCTTCTTGGTGTATCTGTGTTTATATTACCTTTCTCGCCATTAATTTCTTATGTTCTCATCAAATTTCTCTTCCATCCTATTTACCCAAACACTAGCACAGAGGAGACATCACAAGATCAGACCTTGAACTCAAGAACGTGCACCGATAACATGTCTACTATCCACGGGTTTCTGGATGTCCTTGAAGCATGACCTCCAGCTAAACTAGATCCGGTACTGGGCAGTGTCACAGAAGCGCTTGTACATCTAATTGCCACCCCGATGGCACATTTCCACCATTGACCTCTCCATTGCAAGGAGATTCTCGATCTCAACCTTCTCCTCCAGAAGCTTTGCTTTGGAAGCCCTCAGGCCCTCATTCTCAGCCTTCAGGCCCTCATTTTCAATCTTCAGGGCCTCCGCTTCAGCGAATAGGGCCCGCCGAACCGCCTCCATCTCCTTGATCTTCTCCTGGGCAGCTTGAAGCTGCTGCTCCGCAGAGATTGCCCTCTTGGTCTGAGCCTCCAACTTATCATTGGCTATCGATAGTAAGGTGGCAACCTTATTCCTTGAATCTTCCTTCAACCTCAGGAGCTCATTAGATTTGCGGAGCAGCTTAGTGTCTTCCTCCATCTTTGCATTGTAGGCTTGGGTCAGGTAAAATATCTACCAAAAATGCAAGTGTTAGCCTGATCAATGGATAAAGTAGAGAAATACCAAGTATAACTGATGAAACAATATATTGAAGATGTGGACCAGACAAGGCCAGATC
Organism: Cornus suecica; assembly: GCA_963922005.1. Lineage (NCBI taxonomy): Eukaryota > Viridiplantae > Streptophyta > Magnoliopsida > Cornales > Cornaceae > Cornus > Cornus suecica. The sequence continues at coordinate 20,100,466 of OY998247.1, read as the reverse complement.
CTCCCGATCGATCTGTCTCAATTTCTTTCGGTCTACAGGGGTCCAGATCTGGGAACCCATTGCCCGAAGAGCAATGTCATTTTCAATGGTCTCGTGTCCCCTTACCAAAAAGCCACCACCCGGAAGTGTTATCTTGGGTTCCCAGGGGACAGGTTGCACCTCTTCGGTTGCAGCCCTAGTCTACTCTACTATGATTGGCGACGACGTTCTATTCAGACGGGGCCTGACCGACTGATCGGGGGCATCCTCCTCAGATTGGGGACATTGTGTCCCCGCCAAACTGGCCTCTCCCTCAACCAGTCGGTGTTCAGGAATGGGAATGTCCCCCGAAGAAAGAATCAAGGTTGCTCCGGCAGTACCCGCTCCTGAAGGGGGGGCAGAGTAACTAGAATGCTTCCCATTGGAGGGGGTGGAGTCATCGGAATATTTCCCATCAGTGGTGGAGGGGCAGTCCCAGAGGCAGGAGTTGGAGTACCTTGGGACCCCTGACCACTTTGAGTTACCTTCGGTACCGAAGGGTTCGTTTGAGAACCAGGTACCCGCTTGGCCTTCTTCTTAAGTATAACTTGCGGGATCCTCAACATGGTATTCTGCGCTTCTGTTGATAGTGCCTGCAAATTAGAACCCGTCAGGTAATTGCAACACATCCTCAGGGGCTGTCCCCAAATTTCAAATTTAAGGAGATCAAACCAGGATGTGATGTAAGTTGGAGTTTTAAAGCGGTCGGGCACTCCCAGAAACTCAAGCACATGAAGACCCAACTTATCATTGCACTATTCGCAATAACACGACCCCTTATGAAATGGTTTGAAGGAATGGAATAAATGTTTGTCAAATTCACTAGGGACTTTGACTCCGGGTGAGCCAGGAAGCCTCCAATTCCCGTTTACCGGGATCATTATCTCCTTCCATCCCTTATTAGACTTTTCGGTGTCGTCGCAAATCTTTCTCCCGCTTAAAGGAAAAAGATTGTACAAACCCCTACAGTCCTTCTGATCTTGTATCTTGTAACAAAATAGAAGCTCAGCCAGACACAGATCAAGACCCATCTCCCGATTGATCGTCAGAAGCATAGCCACGATTCTGAATAAATTGGGCCCCACTTGAAGCGGGGCCAGACCCAAAGTAGCCAAGATGTAAAGAAAGAAATGATGGATCAGGAATCTAAGAACCTGAAGGTGGAAGGCTGACAGCAGCATCTGATGATCCTTAACTCCCTCCCCTTTCCTGAAGTCGTATTTTTTGGGATAATTCTTAATTATCACCCCGTCGGGTATCCCACACTTAACCCTCAGTCTTTTCAATACCATTTCTACCCTATGAGCAGGAGGGAGGGGATCGGCATAAAATTGATCTCCGGCTCTCCCTGCAGCCAGATCCCCACCCGCTGCAACGTTTTGGTTAACCTCAGGAGGACTGGATCCGACCATCCTAACCACCTCTACCAATGGAGAGCTAAGGGAAGCATCGGGATCTACAGAAGATGGGAGACGATCGCTACCCGACCGGGTGTCATCACTATCAGACATATTGACAGAAATGTAGGAAAGCTGAAATAAGAGAATTTACTCTAGGATGAATCCCGATGAGATTTCGCATGTTTTCCTGGAATAATGAATGGATTCTGGCAATGATAAGCAAGGAACTCAAGTTGCAGAGAGTTTTCTGAGCGCTATTGGCTTTTAAATGCAATGAGTATTCAGGAAATACAATGGGTATTTATAGGGGACTCCGGAGCACTTGAAAATCCATGCACACATGGAACGAAGTGCCATGCCGCCTCATCAGCCCCTTCTCGCCAATCGAGGCCACCCGAGCCATGAATTTCAAACAGTCAAATGATGGTACAGCTGTCACATTAAATGAGATATGCCACATCATCCCGACAGGGATAATGGATCTTAATTTCCATTTTTACCTTCTTGGCAATGGGCTTGATTGCCCGAAAGCCCACCACTAAAAAGAGGGCATGTGTAAGTGTGGAAATTCCCAAGCCCATTGAAGCCCATCAAGCATTGGGCCCATCAGGCTAATGGCCCAACAAGGTCCTCACAAGCCCGAAGACTAAGCCCATTTTAGTTTATATTTCTTTAAAAATAGAAATAATGATGTCATAATAATGTAATCAAAGTGGTATTGCCCTAATGAGCCTAAAGCCCAAAAAGGAAATGTATATAAAGAAAGTCAAAATTGAATAAAAGGAATATTCTCATGTTGTGCATTTATTAGCATTTACATGGGTAGAAGCTATCCCATTACGATGGACAACAGCAGACAATGTAGTTCGATTCATAAAGGAAAACATCATCTATCAATTTGGGATACCGAAGGTGATACTGTCAGATAATGAGACTCCTTTTATTAATAGTAAAGTTGCGGATTTGCTGGGGAGATACTCAGTAATTCATCACAAGTCCACGCCTTACTATCCAAAAGGAAATGGACAGGTTGAAGCCTCTAATAAAACATTAATTCGAATCCTGTCCAGGTTGGTACATGATAATCAAAAGAAATGGGCGGAAGAACTTCCCATAGCACTATGGGCGCATCGAACTGCATACCGAAGTGCGACAAATATGACCCCTTATGCACTAGTCTATGGAGTAGAGGTCGTGCTACCTGCGGAGCTAGAGGTTGCTGCTAAAATACTAGCGTGTAAAAGCAGTTTAGAGGATAGACTATTGGAAATAGAAGAATTAGAGGAAACAAGGGCAGAAGCCTTTACAAATCAAAAAGAATACAATAAGCGACAAGCAAGGAGTTACAATAAGAAGGTATGATATAGATGGTTCAAGGAGGGAGACAAAGTGCTAAAAGTAGTACCAGCAATCATGAGGGGACAAAGGGTAAAGAAATTTAAAGCTAAGTGGGAAGGTCCATATGTAATTATAAGTGAATGCAGCAGTGGGTATTACAGGATGGAGCATGAAGTTACACGCGAGAAGGCTGGACCTCTTAATGTGAAATGGATTAAATTGTATCAAACATGAAAGCATTATGGATTATGGTGTTAAAAAAAATTAATGAAGATATATAATATCAAGAAAATCATCAAGAATGTATACATCATTTCTAAGTTACAATCATAGTATGGGGTTATCCAACAAAAATATAGTTATGGTTAGAGCATCTAAAATGCATACATCATGAAGATATAAAATTACAAAAAAAAAAACTAGAAAAGGTTCTGAGTGATGGGATCTGACAATTTAAAACCCTCATGCTCCTCTAAATACATATGAGCCCGCTCAGAATGCTCAGTTGTATCCTGAAGCTTCTTATCATCGTTCTCAAGTAGTGCTAACTGCTTGCAAGCTTCTGCAATCTCAGCCTGCTTCCTTTAACGAACAACGCAATCCTTCAGCTCAACAAGATAGTGGTCGTAAAGCCTTTGGATGACATCCAACCGTGTCTCCCACCAGGACACATCCATCCTGACCTTCTTCCAATATTTTATTCGAGCATGACATCTTGGAAGTGTATCAGGGACAAGGTCCTGAATAGAAGTCTCAGAAAGAGTCCTGAATACATCTGCGATGAGCTGGAGATGAAAAGCTTGCAGGAGTGGCTCATGAATTTCCATTCGAGCAAAAGTCTATGGATGAGCAGCTTTTATCTGATCTAGCACTGGTATGTCGCGAGGATAACAAAGCCAATGATGTCGAGGAACTGGCACTGAGGAAGCAACTTGATAAACAGGAGCAATGGAAGGGTCACAAGTAGAGGAGCCCGACTCGCGTGAAGTTGAGGTGTGGTCATGAGAAAGAGATGTAGGCTAGCGAAAGTCCAGGGCAGATGCCCGAGGTGGAGATAGTTGTACCTCTATACTCTGCTCAGTAAAGGTAGCTGAAGGAATCACTGTTTGACCTTCAAAGATCCTTTAAGCATTGAGAAGAAGCTCGTTAATCATTTCTTGGTCTTCAGAGTTTAGCCCTAAATAAGAAAATACATATATTAGGTATGATATTAGGGTGCTCAGAATCAAATGAAAAGATGGCGTAGAAAGTCACCTTCCTCAACCTCTGGGATAGTACTACAAAAGAGGGATATCTCAATGCTAGGGCAATCTTCCAGTGTCGTAGCTATTTCAGCTGCAACATCACCACCAAGAGGCTGCATATGACTATCATCGATGTTACAATCTTCTGCTCGGCCATCAGTAGTAATAACCTCAGGAAATAATGGAAGAGAAGGCAACTCCGTAGATACAGGCATCTCTCGATGTACTGCAGTTGCCTCATGTTAGCGATCTATTGCTTCCTTGTGGGCTATTTCAGGAGTTGAAGTCGCGAAAATAATAGTGTAGTGATATGAAGAAGACTCACCATCATCCTCATCCTCTTCAAAGGTCAGCTGAGAAGACCTGTTAAACAAAGAGTTGATAGGAAGGTGGTCCTCATCGTCCTCGGAAGAATCTTCAAGAGAGGGGTTAGAATGGGGACCACCCCCAAGGGAAGTAGGAATGCGAGGTGAGACAGTCTCGCGGGAGCCTAAAAAGAGGAATACGAGAAGGGGTGTTAGGAGCATGAACTCTAAAAAGAGAAATAAAGTCAAATAGTTGGAAACTCACTCTGAGAAAGAAACTTCTTCGGAAGAGCAGAAAGGATGCTGGCAACCTTTGTCTCTTCTGCATCATCTCCAACTTTAAGGTCCTATACCACGTGGGCGACTGTATCCAGCAGAGAGGAGGTGGCATCAGCTTTCCGCGTACTCTTTAGTTTGGCCAAAGCAAGTTTGCGTCTTGCGGCCAAGGATGCCTCTTCTAGGGCGGGGTCTGAAACACCCCCATGAGAGATGTCATTGGTGGGTTTACGTTTTCGCACCAGTGGAGCTTCATCTGATCTGGGAGTCTCTCCTGCTACGTGGGTTTTTGAGGCAAAGGAGAGAGTTCTTTTCCTTTTAGCAAGAGGAACATGATCTAACGATTCTGCGAAAGAAAGATCTTTAAGCCTGAGGGACAAAGGGGCATGGTCCAAATCAAGAGAAGCACTGATGTTACCTATAGCCTGGGCACTAGAACGCTACAGAAGAGGAAGGAAATAGCTAAGTTAGTATTAACACAAGACAGATAAACATATAAAATAGCAAAGGAAATAAGAGATAGAAAAGTTACAAGACGTCACGCGATGGGCTCCTCGCGGACAGGTGATCTCACGGGAAGAACTTCCTCGTGAAGTGATCGCTTACGATTTTCTTTCTTGGACTTTTGAGGTTGAGAGGACTCGGCATGATATTTAAGTACAAGTTTTCTATTAGGGCCTCTGGTACCTCTCACCTTTCAAAGTTTTAGCGAAGGATCCAAAACATAAATAGGAACAGGTAGGGGAGTAAGGGGAATTTCATCCATAAAACTTCGGAATCTAACTAACTGCTCCTTCCAAAATTCACTGTAACCCATAGTTACACCACCCCTGCGAGTGCCTGGTTGGATGAATATAACTGAAAAGAAAATGAGAAGGCTTCTCTCTAAGGACTCGCAATACTGAATAAGGGATCTATCGAAGGTGTCTTCGCGAGATAAAGGAAGAAGATGAAGAATGGCCTGATCAAAACCCAATTGGCGAGACACGCGCGAGGGATTATAAGATGCAACACTATCAAAGGTTTTACTAAAAACAGGAATGTGACATCTATGGGTGATAGCAAAAAATATGAGATGGTCATCTAAGGCAATATCATAAGAAATAATTTCATCTTTCAGGTAGAAGTCAGGGGAATAAAAACCTTCAAGAGGAATGGCATAAGGACGCCATGAAAATTCAGAAAATTTGTCAATAAAAGTAGCAAGGGTTTTCGAAAAGGAGAGGGAGGTCTAGCGTTTAGCTCGCGATTTTAAAATACTATAAGTATTAGCCTCTGAGACTTTAGGAGAGAAAGAAGCAGGAACTGGAGCATATTGGGGAAAATGCTCAAAAAGGAATAAGCTAAGAAAAGTACCTGAGATATGAGTGTTAATGTCATATCTACCCAAGGAACGGGTAAAGTCATTTGCAAGGGTATCAAGCTGAGAATACAGTGAACCAAGAAAAAATGGGGTTAGAGGAATACGCACACCTCGTGACAACATGGCGGCGAGAAGGAATACTATTCTGCTAGGACCATCCTCTGGCTTGCCCTGAAATATGTAGCGATCGAGCCAATACGCGAGGAAACCTGCTAGCTCTAAAGGGCAATTAAATTGAGGGCCAGGAACAGACTCGCGATCCTGACTAGGAGCTGGCTTTCGAGAAGAATACTCGCGAAAGAAATGATGGCACCAGGCAAAATAGGATAGCTTTGGGCAACTTGATATTGTTTGTTTAGAAAAAAGCACACCCTTTTCAAACCAGTTACCGCGCTTGCAAGCATATTTGCCACAGTCGTGAAGTTGGTTGAGAATCTTCTTGTCCTCTGGATCGACTAGAGGAGCCTTGATGGAACGCGAGTCAAGAATAGGAAACCGGAATAGGACTACCACGTCTTATAAAATTGGTGTGAACTCACCCTACGAAGCAATGAAAGTATGCGAGAAGGTGCTCCACCGCGAAACTAGAATGTTCAATGCATCTACATCGCGACGAACATAAAAGTCTGAAAAAAGTTCAATGGATTGAAGGATACCAGCCTCAGTAAGAGTGGCACGATGGCAGTCCTGACTGAGGATATGGCTAGACCACATTTTCCAGTCAGTGATAGGGGCTACGTGGCCTTCGTATTCGATAAAAGAAAAGGGTGTCACCCCTTTCAATAACAAGACGAGGAATGGAAAGATGAGGAATGAAGACAGGATCGACTTCGTGGTCTGGATCAAGGGTGATGGAAGGGCTTGCAATAATGTCAGAAGGGACGGCTTGCATGGATGACCAGAAGATATCATGAGGAAGATCGAAGAAGGGGGCTTTTCTCCATTCTGAGGCTTCTGGAACAGAAGGAGCGATCCCAGAAAGAGGAGCAAGAAGCTTAGGAGTGGAAACTTTAGTCATGATAAGACAGTAAGGACACAAAAAAAATACTTACGAAAGGTTTATGAAATGGAAGAATAGGCACGAAAAGAATAGAAGACAAGGCAAGGGGTATAAAATGAGAGGGGTGGGAAAAGGAGCTTTGAGAAAAAAATAAGTTAAAAATGGGGAAAATGACATGTATAGAATATATAGGGCTCGGGCGCGAAAATCGAAAAGGCACATTAAATGCGCGAGGAAGGCAAAATGTTACATAGACAGGCGCACTAAAAAAGTCGTGGATCCGTCAGTGAAGACAAATTGGAAAAATCAAGAAAAACAGGAGCAAGGTAAAAATAAGTACGTGCATGCGATAGGCTGAAAAGAAGCAAAAATGGTAAGGGAAGGTCACGGATTAGATTTCAGTTCGCGAGATGTGCACAAATGCGAATAAAAGAAAGGGGGGAGGACCCACCATGGTATAGAGGTCATGGGGAAAAGCATCTCACAAACAATGATACAAATGACGGTAATTCGCGAGGCAAAGGTTATTGCACTTTAATACTTGGCCAAGTATTTAAGAGCAATGGGGAAAAATGTAAGGGGGGTGGCTCGCACCTAAAAATATATGAGCAAAAACATGGGTTTAACAAAAATGGATTATTTGGGAAACTGGCCCAAGTAAAGGATTATTTAGGAGAATGACCCAAATAAGGATTGTACGCGAGAATTAGCATTATACAGAGGGAATTATGAGGGAACTGATGTGGGTATAACTAACATCTGAACTCATAGCCCTATATGTTGCTCGCGTAGGGAGTACTATTTAGAAATCTAGGGAAATGCTTGGGATATGCATTTAGTGGGTCGCGACCCTATTTGCACCATTCAAAGCAAAAGTACCTTAGAGAGGCCGATAGTACTCAGGGTCATGAAAAAGGTATGCATGCAAAAAGGTAGTGACCCAGGAAAAAGCTATAGCATCATGGTTCCTTGGCTAAGGAAAAATTAGATCCGCTAAGAAATGGCGCGGATCATGGGTCTAGAGGTACAGTATGATCCTCGCAAGAGATCACGCGAATCGGTATCTCATAATCTAGGTCACGAGGTGATACTAAACAGGATAATTATCATGCAGATTGATATTTCATGGACTATGTCGTGAGGTAATGATGACGAGGCAAAGATGATTCACGAAAACCAACTGGACGCATACGTCTATAAATAAAGAAGCTAAAGCTCACATGAAGAGGACTTTTTCGGAGACTAAGGGAGAGAAATTTCTAGAGAGAGAAAGTATTTTACATCATTTTGAGCTGTTGTTTTCTCTTCCATTTTCCTCTTCTCCATTTTTCTATAAAGCATCAAAAGCAATAAAGGTATAAGCATCATTATCTTTTTTGTCAATCTTGTGTGGAAACTATCTCTAAGTCTCATTAAAATCGAACCCCTACAACCATCTATTTTTATTAAGGGTGTAGGATGAAAAGACCAGGCTACCCTTGTTTAGTATACACATACATTTCACAACACATATATTTGAAAGGTAAAATGGTCCAAATGATTTTTTTTGGGTGATGTCAGCAGATTTCATTGTTCATAACCTATGTAGCACGGATACGGATACGGGGTGCAGATACAATACGATACAGACACGGGGATACGACAAATCTAAAAAAAAATAGGATACGAGTACGGCGGGATACGGCAAATATATTTTTCCCGAAATATATATATTTTTTCCCGAAATAATATTTTTTTTCTAAAATATATGTTTTTTTCCGAAATATATATATATTTTCAAATATATATATTTTTCCCGAATATATATATATTCCGAAATATATATTGAGGGTAGTTTAGGTATTTTGACTGAAATATGGGGGTGAAGGGGCAAGGTGATGAAATTAGAAAGTATAGGAGGGGTTAGTTGATTAAATTCAATAGTATAGGGGGTTTATTGAAATTAACTCTTAAATAAAAAGGTTTGTTTTCAAATTACCAATTGACCCCTGTTGTATCCCAAACGTATCCTAAAAGTATCCTAGTGTATCTGTACCGTATCCAGCCATATCCTAGCCGTATCTTAGCCGTATCCGAAAATAAAAAAATTAATTTAAAAAAATTGGATACTTCTATGGAGTATCGGACACGTGTTCGGGAGTATCCGAGGAGTATCGATAATGGATACGTCCTCGATACTACCATGGCGCCTATAGAGAAGTATTTGTGCTTCATAGATCATAACTAATGAAGGGAGTCTCGTGGATACAACGGGCCAAAGTTAGGGGGTCGGGGTCGGGGTCGAGGTCGAGTATTATATAAGAGAGAGGGTTTATGTGACATATAGGCAAAGTTCAGCCGATCAAGATGGTATTTACTCAATAATTTAATAAATCTACTTATTCACCACTTATTTAAGTTAAGTGAAATGCATTTTGTTTGGCATTGATAGGAGATATTTAAACTCATATGAAATCCGAAGAGCAAAATATTGAAAGGAAATAGATAAGCTACTCTTAAGAGATAAGGATAACAACTTTATCACTATATCTTGATATTTGTTATAGTTGAATAAAAATAGGTAACTGAATGGGTTTCCTATTTGACCACGGATACTAAATATTTTCCTATAAAAAGGAGGAGGATGGCACATCAAAGGGTATGGCACAACCTATCACCAAAATATCTACTCCTTTTATCCGTTAAATACTAACATGACCGTCGGAGTGCCCCCGATCGGCACCACGCCGGTCGTCACTTCTTTTCTATTGTTTTGCAGGAGATGCTCCCGGCTTTTGCTAGCTAGGATGGATACTCAGCTCGAATGGTACGAAATTTTGTATCAACAGTTGGCGCCGTTTATGGGAATCGTCTACTAAATTTATCGAAAAAATCATGATTTTGCTTCTAGCGGTTAACTACGCTGATTTAACAAAAAATCAGTGGCTAGAAGATTTTCTAAATCATTCTCATAGCCCCTCCACATTTTGTACGTTACCGATCCGAACATGGAACACAAAAGGAGGCTGCTTCAAGCAGCACACTACTAAAAGGCACTGCCCAAAACAACTGTTGCGTAGGCACTATCCAAAACAAATAGTAGATGTTGATTGGGGCATAACGCTTCTTCACAAAGATAAGTAAAATCATTTGCTCGATTATATTTGTATTGGTAATGTGCTAGCTTAATGTTTGTAGAGGATCAATGTAAATATTAAGTAACCAAACCCAATACATATTATTATTATTTTTTTTTAGTTAATAATACGTAGCAATTTACCTGCTTATCATTCGGAATCAAGTATTCGAATTTTCAACAATTGTAACTACATAATTGCGTGGTTTCTTCCTGGAGTCCTACATCTCCATACATTTGTCATATTTATAAATAAAAGAACAAAGTGAAAATCTCTCTCAATACCATTCAAACACCATTCAAAATTGAAAATTGCTAACTAATACTTGGCATGAAAATTTTGTCAAACACCATTTAAAACAGTTTTTCGTTCTATGAAGCCAAAAGCAGTGTTTGAAAAGTAAATCCAAACAGTGCCCTAAAATATTAATCATACAATAAAAGCGAACCCTTAAAACTAAACATTTATCAAAAACCTTTAAGAATTAAATCATTGAATAGATAAATTTTTATAAAACTAAAAAATTTAACTTTAAGAATAAATAAATCATTGAATAAAAATCGATCCAAAGCTAATACTAGGATAGGCGTGGGCCGACCTTAGAACAGGACTGCCTCTCGTCTTCAATCGCTGAAGGGAAATCAATTTAAAACATATGTCAAACATATATATATATATATATATATATATATATCATAATTAAAGTTTATGTCAGCATGATCGAGTGAAGAATAACAATGAATTTTACCTTGGATTGGATGAACGAATTAAACACCGAAACCGACATCCTCCTCTATCGCTGCCTCGCCGGAGTTCCCTTTCAAGGACAGGGAAATCTGGCTTTCGGTGGTGGAAATATCGCAGGAGTCAACCACCGGCTCCTCCCGCCGCCGCGAATCCGCGACCAGCGATGATTTATGTTCGAGGGACTAGAGTCCTCGCCGTTCGAAGGCGTTCCATTTGGAGTTCTCTTAGTCGTGGATTTGGACATAGAGAAGAATTACGTTTTTACTTCGAAGAATTATGCCATGTTTGGTAGGCGGTCTGGTCTGGTCTGGTCTGGTCTGAGTGATGTTTTCAAAGTCTGTTTGGTAAGCGGTCTGGTCTGATGGTCTTGGTCTGAGAAAACTGGAACCAGACCATGTTTGGCAAACTGTCTGGTTCCAAACATTTTTTAACCAAACCATGTTTGGCAAACTGGTCTGGTCTTAAATTTTTAGAAAACTGTAAAAATATTAAATATATTTTATATGTTATAATAACCTTAAAAACCCAAAAAATTAATTTGTAAACATTTGTTAAAGTAGTTTTCAATTTGGTGTATTATATGTATTTCTTACATGATAATGTCAGCACATCCCCTAAAATTTACCAACAAATTGATTTTATACCTGCCACAATTTTTATTATACATAAAGTACACAGTCACAGAAATTTCACAAGTGCATAATAAGTAATATTACACTCTGTATCAGCCCATTACTACAACAACCACTACACTAAAAAATATAAACACCATAAACATGACCAGACATCCAAGACAACAACAACCACCATATAACATGTACTCATGCTTCCTTTGTTGATATTTCTTTTTTGCAATAACATTATCAAATTCATATGACTTCTCCTTGAATCTCCCTTGCACACCATGGATATAGTCTTCCAACCATATAAATAAATCCTTGTGATCCTACGTTTATAAACAAAAACGTGAAATTAATATTTGAAACCGACAATTATTTCAACATGGTAAAATTCCAAATGACAACTAAATTGTACCTTCCATTCTAGACATCTGTAAAACCACTTTCCGAAATTCTTTTTTGTTTTAGCCTGATACAATTTCATTTCACCAATACCACAACCACAAATGGGCACCTCACATTTAACCTGATGCATTGCTACAAATACAAGTAAAACAAATGATGAGCAGGATATAATAATACAATGTACAATTTATAAATAGATTTTAATTACAACTATACAAAAAAATTGATTACCAAAAAGTCCTAGGGTTCATTTCAACCATGAGTTGTGTAAGTATAGATTTCATTGGCAATCCTATCACGCAATCCTTCCATTACATTGTCCTGCCCTCGCGATGCACTGTTCTTGGTTGAAGGATCCGCATCAACATCAACATCTGGTTCTGGAGGATCACTATCAAAGAGGTCATCTCGCATAGTCTGTATCCGAATGGAATTATGCAGCGTACAACAAGCAATCACTATTGCTACTTGGGCTTCGAACTTGTACCCGGGCATTTGCCTGAGTATACCAAATCTCATCTTTAACAGGCCGAAACATCTTTCAATAACAGTTCTCAACGAGGAATGCCTAAAATTAAAGGCTTCCTGGCGGTTTCGTGGATTTCCACCGCTCCGACGGATGTCTGGCAAGTGGTATCGATAGCCCCGATATGGTGCCAAGAAACCCTCACGATTTACGTAACCGGCATCTACCAGATAGTACTTCCCTATATTGATTACATGTGAAAAAAATCACCATATATAAATTATTTCTCTTTGTCATGATATTTTATGCAGACACAAAGAATTATTATTTCCATAATATCTGGCGGTGGTTTTGGGAATCCTAGGGTTTCGTTGGTGATACACTCATTCAAAATGCGTGAATCATTCGCCGATCCTTCCCAACCTGCTAGGACATATGTGAATTTCATATCGAAAGAGCAAACAACCATAACATTTTGTGTTGTAATGCCTTTTCTGCCACGAAATGGTGTTTGCATATCCAAAGGTAGCTCTACAGCGATGTGTGTGCCATCTATTACACCCACACAGTGTTCAAAGTAGGGAAAATATTTTTCACTGAATAAAATCTCATGAGGGGTGACAGTTAGATCTAGTGGCACAATAATTTTCGTTCCCAGTTGTAAAACCTTTCCTAACACCGAATGGAAGTGTCTTGTAATTGTTTCTGTAGAGTGTTAGAATCTTTCTGTCATCACCCAAATTCTGGTATTATGAGCTATTGTTAACAGGAAAATACCTACTTGTTCCTGTACAGTTAAATATCTAGAATCTTCAAGACCTAGAAATTTTAGCTTGGCACATAGATTGTTGAAAACTTGTGGCTTCATTCGGAAGTTTTCATAGCAACGTGTTGGGCTTGTGGCAATCTCAATTATGTAATCCCTACCTCGTAATGCAGAATTCCTAACAGGACGCTTGTTGTAATGTTTTCTCTGATAGTCTTTCCAGACGGTACGCATTACAATTATCGACCCTTCATTGATCTCATTGTCTTGAAGGAAGTAATTCACCATCAAAAGACGTAAATCGTTGTCCATATTTTGCAGACCATATGGTGAGCCAATTGCCCTTTCAACAACCAAATGGTGAAGCAATTACCGCAGGGTCCCTTAAAATGAACAAGTTTAGTTAGTAAATATAGAACAACAGAGCTCATTATATATCAATAAACACTCCTGCACTGATGGTTATTTATATATCAATAAACACTCCTGCACAGAGCTCATTAATTTCAACAGCACTATGATCCTGCTGATAAACAAGTGGACAATGTGAACTCAGAAAATGAACAAGCAGTTCATAGAGGAGCAACATAATACTTGCAATTATTACTAATCTACACTACAAGAGCAATTGTTATTCCCTGCTATTTTATAAAATATGGATAAAGATCTGCCTTATGCAACAAAAGATCAGAAAAATATGATTTCTATTTTCATATTTCATCATAAAAAAAAAGGAAAAAAACCGAACAGAAAATAAAAGATAAAAGTCAACAAATTGTGATACAGATTTCATATGGAGATGACCCCATCTCCTATTCCAATACAACAAACAGTATCCATACAACCAATTTCCATAATCAAAAACCAAAAAACCAACAAATTAACTATTTTTAAGCAGCAAATAAAACATATAGTCTATCGGAATAAAAACACACAACATCAAAGCATAAGCATAGTCTAAAGATGAGCAATCCAAATGCGTCTCTTCTCATCAGTATTGTTTATAAACCACACCCTCCACTCTACATCCGCCTTAAGGGCCAGTAGAACCTTCATATACTCCGCGGTATCCAAGTCCATTGTATTCAAGATATTGGTACACTCAAGGAATAGGTCGGTAGGAATTTTCTCAGGATGTGGAGATTCCCCATCTTGCTCTTTCATCTGCGCGTTTGTTGTATGAACTTCTGAAGATTGCGGCTTTAAAGCTTCTAAAAAACGGTTGGTGTTTTGGGTGCTAGTGGCACTCAACTTTTCAATAGCAGCCTCAATAGCATCAGCAACTGAGGAACCGGTCCTTTCTCTCCTGATTTTCTTATTTGGAGGAGGTACCGGAGAAGGATTGACTTCAGCAATGTCATCATCATCGACTTCCAAGTTGGTGACATCTGAAGTAGGACAGGAGGATGAATCGAGAAATGATTAGGGTACCCTAGTAGATGACTGAACATATTTTCCAGTGGCTACGGTATCTTTGAATATGGAATCCAACTTCGGGTAAAGTGGAAAACCTTTCTTGAACTTGGAATAAGCCTACAAATTAAATTTGAAAACAAATATTAATAATTTATCGTTTGAAAAATATGTATTTGTTTGAAAATAAATTTGGTACTACTAACCTTATATGGGGCCTCCTCCCAACAATCATTCTCCACAATCACCATACAGTTAGTAATGTCATAGCCAGTTCCAGATAGACCCTTAAGTTTTCCAAAAGCCATATAATCTTCCCTCAACCGCCTCATTTTATTTCTAAGTTGTTCCCTAATCCATGTTTCCCTTGTCTGCTCTGTCATGAATTTTATTAAATTATGCCAACCCAAGTTAGTAAACCCGTATGAAGTTTTATTACCCGCCTTGACCTCCTCCTCCATTTTAGACACAAACAACGACAGTTTGACTTCAGTCCATAAATCATTTTTCCCCTTCCCCTTTCGTTACTCTTGCACTCCCTCAACATTCTTAGCAATGTCATCATTACTGTCCATCTATTAATAACAACCATAATAACAAAAATGGTATTAAAATAGAAAAGATACACAACAGTTCAAACAGAACAGTTCAAGGATGCAAAAATAAACTGTAAACATGGTTGTCAATCAAATGGAACTTTATAGCACCCAGACATTAAAATTGATATAGTATTAAAGTTTGAATCAAGGCAAACAACAGACAATGATTTTATGGCACCCAGACATTAAAAAACAATTGCAGTTGTTGACTCCATTGATAATGAACTCCATCACTGAAATCTTTCAATAATCCACATCACCTATCAGGAGGATAGGACAGAACAGAAATATTTGTCCTTCCCAAATTATCTTTTGATAGAGTGTGTCAATTCTTTCATCACAATAACAAGATAAAGCAGTGTAATGTCAAAAATAAGGAAGTTGATATGTCGAGAAAACAGTAGAGGAATCAATATACCTTTTGTAAAGGTATGGTAAAATACCATGATTTTCCTACAGTGAATGATGACTGAACATTTTCAAAGTTTGATAATTGGAAGGAAGGTAAGTTTAATGGTGTAATTCAGGTAGATTATACTTTTTCTGGGCCAGTTCTTAACAACCCTGTTGAGGTATTATCACAACTAAGACAATGTGATGAGAATGAACATGTAAGCTCAATTTCAAGGATGAGAAATTGAATATTGGTGATTATATATTTTATAAATTACAACAAGATATTTCAAGATTGGATTTGGGGAAGCTTCAGCTGTCTTGTAATTAATTACTAGAAAATATTTTGAGAATTTTTTGCAACAAGGAAATCACAAAGAGCAATAAAGTGGTAGCTTAAAGTACTGCCTCCAAGGCTGGCATGCAGCAAGGTGTTTTCTTTTCCCTAACATTAGTTGATTCACTCAAGTGCTCATTGAAATGCATGTTCATGCACATAGCACATTCAAATGTTGCAGATTGAACTAAGTGATTGCGATAGAAACATCTTTTGGCATTTTTTTTTTGTTAAGTTCATATACAGAAAGAAAAGATTCATCGACTCTGGGATGTGCATTTCTACAACCATTCTTGAAGCAAAGTGCGTGTACATGTTCATAATGTCAGACTAGAATTGGTAATTTGTAGAGGACTACATGGGTTTACGCTTCCTTGTCTAGTATATATGTTTTAACCTTGTTCTTGCTATTTTAGGTAAATTCATGCTTGACAGCAATAATATTCTACGATTATAAATTCATCTATTTTCAGACCATATTTTTTACTATCTGTTATTTGATGGACTAATCTTGAACAATAGAATTGTTGAAGAGCCACAATGTTTTCGGCTATAGCCGCAGTACAAATTTCTCTTATACCTTAAATCTCCTAAATAACAAGCATCTTTTGAGTAGCAAGCATGTGTTATTACAAATATGAAATTTGTCAGTTGGGGACCTCTATGGTGTACTCTTCTTATCACAGCATCTTTTGTCAGTTTATCTTTTATGGTCATTATTTGACGACAACCCTTCCTTACCCCCTCTCATCTCTCTTTCTCACTCACAAACACATACACGCATAAACACACACATGTATTGAATATCAATTCATAATCTCTCTCTCCATCAAAATTTTCCCAATACTAAGAAAGATGGGCAACACTAATAAATAACCCAACTCACTCTTGCTCTTCTTCACCTTAATTTGTGCAGCATATGTTAGACAAGGTCCTATAGGTAGTCCTTCCCTATATATTGTACATGTTTCTAAACTATGTTTTCTTGTTTAATTTCCTCTCCTCTTTTGGGTTAATTATGAAAACCCTTTTTCTTTTTAGCATAATTTTTGTCGGTACAACTCAAAAATATCCAACTCTTGGATCAATTATTAGTCAGCAACAAATAGCTTTAATAGTATACATATAAAAAATCAAAAATCATAAAATTCCAGTTCAAACACACCATATACATTTCAAGCTTATGCAATTACAAAGAATAAGATAGTACCACTTTCCGAACCTAGTTATATGCCTCAAGCTGCTCTGGTTCAATATTGGAGAAACCCTTGTACCTTCCATAATCGAAAAACCACAATCAAACGACAAGAATTATAGATATGGACCAAATTATCATGAAATTAGTATATGTATACATATATATCAATATATATGTCTGTATCCAAAATAATGAAGTTGTGTATATATATGTATATATATATATATATATATATATGTACCAGTTGTCGAAGTAATTTACCTTGTCTCTTTCAGATTCAACCACTAAAGACCAGAAATATAGATCGTCAAGGGTTTGTGAAGAAGAAATTTCTAAAATCCCCAAAATGACGAAAATCGACCAACACATAAATGAAAAACCCTAGAATCCAACGAAATCGGACAATGGTTGAAAGAGAACAAGCTGATTTATGGGATTATTAAGAGAGAGGGGAGAGTGTTCTTCGTTCTAGGGTTTGTGGAGAGAGGCCACGAGAATCCCTAATAACGAACGAAAGTCGGAGAAGGAGGTCTTGAGTCGATGGGTTTCTTTTGGCGACCAACGAAAATGGAGGAGGAGTGTGTTCTAGGGTTTTGTGGAGAGCGACGACCTACGAGAGAGGAGGTGTGGTTCGTTGAAGAGATATGTGGTTCGTGGGTTATGAGATTTTGGTCTCATTTGGTTAGGCCAAATGTGATAAGACCACCATGAACCACCAAATTTTTTGGTCTGAAATGAGAGAGTTTTGGTCTGATTTGGTACCATTTGGTCTAACCACAAATTTGGGACCAGTGTTTACCAAACATGGTATAGTCCCATAAAACACAAGACCAGACCAAACCACATGGGACCAGACCACCTACCGAACATGACCTAGGGCCTGTTTGAAAAGTGGTCTGGTCTGGTTTGGTCTGTCTGGCTTGGTCTAGGCTGGTTTTGTTTGTGGTCTGATTTGGTTTTAGTACTGATTGAAATTCTGTTTGATAAATGGTCTGGTCTTTCTGGTCTGATCTGAAAAACAGGCAAAACCTAGACAAGTTGGGCCAAGATCACTTTTCAAACAGGCCCTTACTCCCTCCTCTCGGACTCATATAAGGTGGATGGCAAAATAATAAATAAATATGGGACTATTATAGTGCATTTGGTACGAATGGATGGAGTGGAATGCTCATTTAAGTAGGAATGGAATAATCACTCTATTCTCTTGTTTGGTTTAATACAAGAAATAAGGTTGAAATAAAATATTTATTATCATTCTCCAATTTAGTTAGATCACTATTTAATTTGGAATGTAATACACTTTTTCCAAAATACCCCTTAATCTTGTTAGATTTTTTTTTTTAGTGGTTTCTATCTTGTTATTACTATGCCAAAGAATTTTAGATAACAAATAGTTTTTATAAGACAACTATATTTTACATTTACTTAATTTATTTGATATTTACCTATGGTAAAAGTAGAGAAAATGTATTTGTGCTAATGCAAATAATATCATGAACCATTTATAGATTAATAATAATAAAAATTATAGATATTATTACCATTTAGAATGAGTTCAACTAATGGAATATTTTGTAGCAAGTAAAATAGAATCACTTTAAAGATTTTTTTGTATATAAATAAGATATATATGGAAATAGAATAATTATGGTCTATATATATGTCAGTTTCTTTTTTTTGAAAGGATATGTATCAGTTATGTAGATGTATATATATTTTAGAGTTGTATATCAGTAGTATGTACCCGTATACTTATAACTTCCATTGTATATATATATATACATATCAGTTGTATATATCTTAGGTTATTGGAAAAGGAAAATGGTTTTAAGTGGGAATGGAATCGGCATTCCATAGGGTGGAGTATGGAATGGGGCCGAGAATGGTTTTTGATGGAATAACTTAAATAATCATTCTCACTTTAATTTTGTATACCAAACAAGATAATGGATCTAAACTAATGGAATGGACATTCTATTTCATTCCACTGTACCAAACGCAACACTACAATTTTGCATCTAATTCCTTAAACTAAAAATATTTTTTCTCAATTATCAACATATAAAAATTAGCTCTCATTTTATTAAAAGAATTACGGTTAATTTCACTCACACCCCATGAGATTCGACCTAATTTTATTTTGACCTCTCAAATTTTAAATATCTCAGTTACACTCTCTTGGATAGACAAATGTTAAATTTACTAATAGTAATTTATGTAATTATCTCTTTTTTCTGAATATTATATTAAAAAAAAAAAAGATAAAACACAAATTTGGGAGGACAAATTAGTCATTTTATAGTGGTCCGGTGGTATTATCATAAAGTAAGTTTAAGTGGGACATAAATCCAATCAAAACGTCATTAAATCTCATTATATTATACATGATTATTATCAGTGAAATTGCCAAACATCAAGTCTAGTTATAATTCAGTAATAATTTTTCATATTTTGAAGTAGAATATTAAATTTTGTATGGATTTAAAACGTATAAGTCAGAATAAAATAACACTTTTGTAGCTAGGATGTGAATAGTTTAATAACCGTTAAAAAATGTGACAGCCAGTGTCCAACCACCTAAACTATGTTTTTTCCTCTAACCACCACCTAATATATATGAAATTCTCATGGGCTATATTACCATAAAATCCCCTACAATTTCAGTTTTTTAACAAATACTCCTTCACTTTAAAATATTTCAGACCTCCTTTTAGTCTCAAAATGACGTAGATTTAGGGTCAAAAAACTGAAACCATAGGGGAGATTATGTAGTAACCCTAATTTTGTGCATGCAATTGATTTGATATTTATGATATGCGTATGTGTATAATTTATAATTTTGAGGTATAATGTAGTAATTGTGATGTGTAATTTAGAAATTATGATGTGTAATTTAATAGTTGTAATGTGAGTAAGTGGATGTTTAAGTATATATATATACACACACGTGAGTGTGTATGTAAATGAAGTGAATGATTGTAATTAGTGGAAAGGATTATAATAGAAAATATAAAAGAAAGAGGAAAATATAAAGAATGATGATGAAAGTGTTGGTATGAGTTGGAGAGAGTTAGCAAGTGGGAAAAGATGGGAACAAATGTTAATGGGTGAATCGCCACATGTTTTAAAAAGAAAAAATAAAAATAATTAGTGTTATAATTTGTTTCTTTAATGATGTTTTGCAAATCATATCACACTTTTCACTCCTTTTCCTTTCCATTCGTCAGTCCCTTGCTCTCTCTTCCTCTTATTGATTTGTTTTCATTTTGCTTCCATTTTGTTGGAATTTGGATGAAGCTTTCAACAAGTGTACACCTTGTCTCGTGCTCGTTCTATTGTATGAGTTCATTTTCTTGGAGAGAAGAAGTTGCTCTCGAATGGATTTGACTTGATGATATTAAATCAAAATCGAATAATTTAAAGCAAGTTACAACTCTATTCTATACCTTTGGATTTATAAATTCAAGACTTTTGTGAAATAATATGTATAAATAGATATATATTATTTATATATAGTTAATTTTCTATAAAAAATGTTATTATGTATATAAATGCATATATATATGGATAGATGAATATTAAATGATTATTATCATATATTTCATATTATCATAAAATTATATTTTAATTATAAAATACATCTATGATTATGAAAATATCAAAAACAATACTCGTTAGGAAGCTTTAATAATATTTAAATAAACTTCTTGAATTTTCTAGAATTTTTTAGGGATTTTTAATGGTAATTTTCGGAAATTATATAAATATGGAAATCTAGTGTGGTTGATTGTACGTTGTTATGGTACACTTTTTTTTCTAACCATAGGATTATATTAACTTTCAATCCAAACCTTTAATTTAAATATCTATGTATGCTGTAATCTAGTGTGGGCGGATATATTTTACTATGGTACACTCATTTTACTAACCATAAGATTTGGTGAACTTTTAATCCTTACTCTTGAAATAGAATATAGTTATTGGCTATAATCTGGTGTAGGTGTGCTCATATTAAGCATAAACTTGACAAATCAGAATCATCCACCTATATGAGAAATTATCTGGTATAAATGCGTACACCGTAGGCATGTGAATTTCATTGAAATTATATTAAAACCCCTGAATATTTCTATAACTATGGATCTACCCATAAATGTTACTGTAATTACAGTTTGACCACTAATTATATTACGGTTTGACCCATTACATTTATACTAATTATAGTATGAACCCTATACTTGACAGAAATTACAGATTGGTCCCCAAATGTTGCTGAAGTTACATCGGTATCCCCGTACTGCACTGTAATTACAGTTTGACCCCCATATTTTTGGTAAAAAGATATTTTGGATCCCTAAACTTTAAATAAATATAATTGTGATTTCGGATCCTATTATATATTAACCTTTCATAAAATAGGTGAATGTTAAAATGGTGTTAAATATATTCATTAGAATGGTTTATCAATGATTATATTATGGAAGTTGATATTTGTTGATTATTGGATATAATGGTTTAATATGTTGTTATAAATCATTATTTATGATGGTGTACATATGTGAAGCATGGGGTGCGCAGTGATGTATAGGATGTTTATTTTTATTATGTTAATAAGCATATATGTATGAAGTGAGATATATAATACTCACTTATTACATGTTCAGTGATGCATATGATGCACTTTTAAATCATAATATTTAATTTAAATAATTATAGAATGAGGATTCTTAAGGAACCACAAGGAGTCTGACCAATAAACGCAGTCTCATGAGTACCACGGGACATGATTGAGTTGTCACAACATGATTGAATTGTCGGGTACGTGATTAAAATAGAATTGATAAATTCGTAAATCTTATTATTTAATTAAATAATTTTGGTTAAGGTTTTTAAAGGAACAACAAGGAGGCTGACTATTAACCCAGTCTCCTGAGTACCACGGGACATGATTGAGTTATCACGATATGATTGAATTGTCGGGTACGTGGTTAAAATATGGTTTGGAAAAGTTGTCTAATGGCATAAAGAAATGATAATGAATATTAATAGATTCATTTATATATTATTGATGATAAGATGCCTTGGTTATTTATTTTAAAAGTATAATTATATATATTTTATTCGATTATGGGATACATATTATAAAATATGTAATGCATTAGTTATGTATTTTAAAAATGTATAATTATATTTCTTTTATTTGATTATGTGATACATATCATAAAATATGATATGTATAAGAGACATTGGTAATTTATTCTAAAAATGTATATTTATATATCTCTTATTTGATTATGAAAAGAAAAATGAATTTTCTAAAGGTTTTATGGAAAGTGAAAGATAAATCTTATTACATAGGGTCTATCTATCCATGTTGTTTCGTTCAGAGATGTTGGTTTTATCGGTCCTCTATATGGTTGTAGTAGTAGTGGACTTGCTCGTGGGTTTAACCCACCTTGTTGTTGATATTTCAGGTCCGGGACAGTTTCGGTTTACATTGTATATTAGTTATACAACTGTTGTAATTTAGTCACAGTTATTAAAAAAATGTAATTTTTATTTAGGGGTCCTTCTTTAACAGGATTCCCAAGTTATATCTTAAAGTCTTTTGTAAGATTTGACGTTAGTGTTGCTTCCGCTATGATTTTTTTATTTCGCAAATTTTCTATTGTATTTTGTATTTTTGTATATCAATTGCGGTATTTTTCGATCTTCGTGTGTGAGTATGGCCAACTCACGTGCGAAAAATTGAGGGTATCACAAATTATGTTAAACACTGAACCATAAAAGGTTTTATGGGCTAAAAAGAGGGCTTTGTATAATCTATAAAAAGTGTAGGGGACAAATGACACATCCGGGGAATGTTTTTTAAGATTTTGAAATCGAAATTTTATGTTAAAAGCCCATTTCTTATGATCACTCAGTTCTTAGGGACAAATATTATTCAACTAATATCACCTACTCATCATTGAATATGTTATCTAGCCCATAAATTAATAATGTCCCTTTTGGCATTTTCACTAACAACTTTTTGTTTATTAATAATTGTGCCATCTTTTTCACAGCATCCAAATTATCAATTACTCCTACAAAATAAACTAAAAATTGTTCAGACCAATTCAATTTCACCTATCCATCTCTCAACCTAAACTGTCACAGTACTTTTTTTTCCCTCCTTTCAGAAATTGTTATATAATCGTATATTCTGTGAGGCATTACAAATTTACAATAAATAAATTGTAAAGTAGACTCCTAAAATATGATATAGATAAACCCAGTTATGTTCAATGAGACTCTCACAAAAATTTCCAGTATTTACTGACATATTAGAAGACCATTATACAACGCAAGTATGAGGTTTGAAATTTGATTTAGTTGAGCCCCCAAATAACCTTATTATGGTGGAGGACCACTTTATGAGTTGAGTCCCCAAATAATTTGATTTAGTTTAGCTAGCAGTTGAACTATTATTCATATTTCACTGCATATATATAACATATTCTCAACCACTCCTAATATCAGTCTAATGCATGTATGAAAGAAAGGTTACTATATTATCATGATGAATGTAACCAAAGTATGAACCCCTTTCGTGACTAAATTTTCACGTGGTTGTGCTTTCACATGATTTGATTCTCTTTTACTATTAGTTGTTAAGCTTAAACTAATCCATGCTTTATGAGCACAAATTTCTTAATTCATTCCAAAACTAAATAAGTTTGAAAATTATCTGAGAACTTGGGTACACCGACGGACTATATGATATGTTACGCATTGTCCTGTTCGAAAGGACAATTCGTAATATTTATTGGAGGTGTTCATATCATTACAGAACACCGATAGTCGTTCAATTTGTAATATTTATTGAAGGTATTCATATCATTACAGAACACCGATAGTCGTTCGATTCGTAATATTTATTGGAGGTGTCATATAGTTACGGAACACCGGTTGGATACTCGCTTTTTACCGTTATCGCGACCGCTACTGTAACCAATACGGCAACAACAAACTATGACGGGTATATATAAGGGAGCAATTTCCACCTGAAAAATAGTTGTATTGAGAAAAAAGAGCACCTTAACTAATCATGACCAATATATTAAGGGCAATTGATGCTTAAACGAAGTATGAACATTACTACATTTATGTTCCCAAATTGGAGTTCCTGACGCTTTTGATCATCTTCTCCACATCTTAACAGAGTCTGCACAGACCAAGAGTTGGTTCTAGCAATCAAAATGTCACTTGATGTATGCAGACGAAGATCTGCTCAATAGGATTAATGTTATATATGAAAAAAAAACATCTTTAATACTTTCAAAAAAAAAAAAAAAACATCTTTAATGACTTCTTTCGATTAATTCTGGAACTTGGACAACTAGTCATCCTCAAAGCTTAGTAGTTATAGAAGTGAAATGAGTTCTTAAACAAATGTAGGGGTCCGTTTGGCATGCATTTTCTTTTTGGTGTTTTCGTTTCAGGCCGGAAATTAATGCATTTTTTGGGCCAAAGCATGTTTGACGTGGTCTGTTTTATCTTGTACAGGAAGATAAATAGTTGAAATGTTTCAAAAAAAATGAAAAACACCAATTTGCTGTATTGCTCAATTTACTTCAACACAGTAGCTAAAATAAATTTGCGCAAACTCAAAACATATTAAAAAATTTACATTATCAAACGAAATTCCGATTTCAACTAAAAACACCCTAATTTTTTTTTTTTATATTTTGGCTAAAAACAAAACGCGTTCAAAACCGGTCCTACTGGTAATAGATTACAAAATGTTTTATGGGAGAAAGGCTAGATCGATCGATTATTGATATATCCTCATCAAACAAGTGAAAGTAATAAAGATCTTATTATTTTTAAAAAAAAAACTTTTTAATTTGAAAATATCCACAAGGTAGCATAAGCAATAAGAAAGGAAATTTTCATTTCAGTTTGGGAAATTTAGGCCACCTGCGGACACACAGAAAAAGAAATTTGTAATGTAGAGGTGGCTGTTGATTCCAGGCATACTCACTCACTCTCCTAGTTCTCATTCAAAAATTCTGAGGAATAAAGCCACAGTCACTCTATTTCCTTTTAACAAGTAAATTAGAAAGTTAAGATTGCAATTAAGCAAAGACGCTAAACAAACTTTATCCAAAATAAAAAACACATAGTAGATTATATTCATTTCAAACAATTAAATTCTATCTGTTGGATGCAATGACACAATTTTCGTGTTTATCTTTTTCTCAATAGCACACAAAATATTAATATTAAACCTCAGCATCCAAGGCACTTACGTATAAATAATACATCTACAGCATCCGGTAAGTGCTAATTAGAGAGAATAATTTAGATATAACTCATACTTGAAAATTAAGTCTTTCGAAAGAAGATACACACCAGTTGAATGCATAGAGGAGGAACTTGAAGGCCATCATCCTTGCGCAATCTTATTTTTCATCATGCCTGAGTACCTATATGATAAACAATAATTGTTAAGAATTAACTCCCAACTCACACTTAGGAATTAATTCCATCCAGGATCATCAACACTTGATTTTTACCCACACACACAACATCACACACAAAAGACACAATATTTAACGTGGTTCAGCCACAACTTTGGCCTACATCTACGGACACACAATTTTCATTCAATAAATAGAGATGTATTACATCGGTGCATACTTCACCCTCACTTCTCTCTTGACACACAAACACCCTCACTTTTCGCTTCTTGGTGCAGTCCACACCCGGTGCCGATCACCCTTACATCTTCACTCACATCTCTATTTTTGCTCTCATTTTGGTGTGACTTCCCTTCATGTCATCCTTGCCTATTTATAGGCATTTTGTAGAATAGCTGACTTCATTTTTGCACCACAAAACAAATTTTGCTTCTTCTACTTCTTCAGTCGTCATTGGAATAGTTAGCCAATATTATTGACATTAAGAATTTTAGTCAAAACCTAACAATCTCCACCTTGACTAAAATTCTTCACCTCGACTCGGACCCATTGTTTGAAACAGCTCCACCTTCATCAGAACATCATCATCTCAAATATTTTTTTCTTATTCTTTTACTCCACCTCCACCGAATCTACTCTTTTTTTTCTCTCTTTCTTTCCAACTTCTTCTACAACATTCCACTAACACATCTTTTTCTTTTATTATTTCTTTCTCTCTCCTCATTTTCCACTCATTTCATATATATATATTTCTTTTTTTCTTCATCCCACGCAACTCAACTCTCTCACTTTTTATTTTAGTTATTTTTCTTCCTCTTTTGCTTTTATTTTTCCCCCACTCTTGTCTCCGCCACCTTCTTTTCTTTAAGTTTTTTCTTCTTCTAAAATTACCAGAACTCTCTTTCTGTCATTGACTCCTCTGTCACTCAATAATTCAACTCACCAACTCCTTCAATTACTCCTCCCACTATTGTCTAAATTTACTCCAACTACAAAGGCTATGTTCAATTTCTAATTGAAAGCAATTACTCTCCGTCAACTCCCTCTTCAATCAACACATCTATAGGAGTCTCCCTATTTTACCACTCTATTACTCCACCTGCTCCTTCTTCTTCCTCTTGACAAATCCAGCGTCTACAAGTCACCAACGAGCCACCATAACTACGCGCTCTCCACCACACCGTTGTGCGTCGTGCCTTAGTGCATCAACCGGATCTTCGTCAACATCTTCTTCTTTATCACCTTCTTCACCGTGTCTTCTGCACGATCACTTCATCATCTACATCGCACCACCGGCCAACTCCCGCTGCCCGCACACCAACGGCCAGCTCCCGCTGCCCGCGCATCATGATTTATCTTCACGCACCACCGGCCAACTCCCGCTGTTAGTGCGTCACCGGCCAACTCCCGCTGCCCGTACGCCACCGGCCAGTTCCCGCTGCCCGCGCATCATGATCCACCGCGCCTCTTTGCGCCATCACGTCTCCTCTACAACCACTTCAATTTTTTTTCTTTTTTTTTTCACACCTCTGTGCTTCATTTTTTTTTTCCATACACACTCACACCACCTACTCAACAACACCACAACCAAGTTCTGATACCAATTGTTAGGAATTAACTCCCAACTCGCACTTAGGAATTAATCCCGCTAGGATCAGCAACACTTGATTTTTACCCACACACACATCACACACATAAGACACAATATTTAACGTGGTTCAGCCACAACTTTGGTCTACATCCACGGACACACAATTTTCATTCAATAAATACAGATATATTACATCGGTGCACACAACACCCTCACTTCTCTCTTGACACATAAACACTATCACTTTTCTCTTCTCGGTGCAGTCCGCACCCGGTGCCGATCACCCTTACATCTTCACTCACATCTCTATTTTTGCTCTCATTTTGGTGTGTTTTCCCTTCATGTCATCCTTGCCTATTTATAGGCATTTTGCATAATAGCCGACTTCATTTTTGCACCACAAAACGAATTTTGCTTATTCTACTTCTTCAGCCGTCATTGGAATAGTTAGCCAATATTATTGACATTAAGAATTTTAGTCAAAACCTAACAATAATGTCAACACATATACTTACACATATATAGAAGGAATATACACAGATTAGACAGCAAAGAAGGATTAAAGTATTACCTGATAGACTAGAATAATCAAGGCATTTTACCCACATCTTCGAGTTACTCCACGACAAGAGGGCTGAATCGTAATTTAGTGGCATCGTCCTTCCATTTTAACGGCTCAGTAGACTGAATCCTCTTCAAATTAGGTGCACTATCAGCGGTAAAAGGAAATATTCCCAGTTTCGGGCAATGGGAAAAATTAACAGAGAAGAGTGATTCCCAATGCATGGTAGCGAAGGAGGCAATTTTATCATTTCCGTTCATCTTGTCGCCCAAACTAACCAATTCTGGTAGATCCTCAAGTACCAACTTCTGGAGATTTGGGAAATGATGGGGGGCAAGAGGAAATGTTTCTAGTTTTTGACAGTCATTGAGAGAAAGTGACGTTAATGAGGGCCAACAAAAATTGTAGGCAACATCTCCCTCGCCCCCGAAGCCAACAAATTCCGACAGTTTCACAAGCCTCAGTTCTTTCAATCTCTGCAGATCATCATCACCTGCCCCTAAAGGAAATATTTTCAGCTTTGAACATCTCTCAAGACGAACCTTCTCTAATGAGGGCCAACACCTTCTCCTCCTCCTCTGAGGAACAACTCCGTCTCCGAAGCCCACAAATTCCGACAGATCCAAAAGGGTCAATTTTTTTAGTCTCTGCATCTCACCATCATTAGCTCCGGTCATAAACATTTTCAGTTTCGGACAGCCCTTAAGATGAAGCTCCTCCAATGAAGGCCAACTCAATGAAACATTCTCCTTGCAGGAAATACTAACAAATTCCTCGAGGTATTCAAGACGCAGAAGCTTCAGTTTGGGTAGTGGTGTACAATATTGAAGCTGCAAATCACTACTGCTGATCTCATCATTGGCATCTTCGTTTTCCACTGAAATCATCTCCTCCAACGTCCCACAATCTGTAATATACAATTGCTCTAAATTAAGGAGTTGCGAAAGCAATCCCCATGATGACAAGAGCTGAGTCAAAATTGGGCAATCTATCACATTCAAACTTCGTAGACTCTTGAAGTTGTCTTTTAATATAGAGGGTGGTATCTTGCAGCCGAAGAAGATGCTTCTTAGTTTACCAAGGTCTTGAAGATATAGTTCTTCCAGATTCGCAAAAGCATTCTCCTGCAATCCATCTTCATCTGCAATGGTTTCAATCATATTGCAGTTGTCAATTATGCAAGCTCTTATCCCAGAAATATTCCCCACACCCAAATCTGATAGCTTTGCTAGTGGCTGCCCAATCCGAACTAATTTCAAGAATTCTGAACGCTTGATCACATCCTTCACTGCAGATGAAATGATGCCCCGGTCTCCTCCATATTCGTCCCCTTCATATATCAGTCCTCTCTTATTTTTACCTAAATCATCCCTATACTGAATGTCACGATTAACATATAATTTGAATTTCGTTAGGATTTGATCACTCCATGCTTTGCTGTTTTCAACAAATTTTGCCAAATTATCGACGGATCTAAAATCGAACACAAGTGAAGAAAGCCGTGTCAAGCTACAAAGCTCTTCTTCCACAACTCCAGCACTACTGTCGTGCAGTCTGAAAATATTGTCTGAAACTTGAAAATGTTCCAATTGAGACATCTTGGATATCTTCCCATTAGGAATCATCACCTCCGTTTCCGTACGAAATGCGAGCCCCTTCAATTTCAAACATTTAAGGCTGGTCAAATCCCACATCTCAGTAGGCAGATCTCTCATTTTGTGCTCAGTGACCACCAGTTCCTCGAGTCTCGTAAGTGCATGTATTTCACGAGGAAGGGCTTCCAAATTACGGCAACATTTGAGAAGCAATGCTCGAAGGCTTGCCAGATTTGATATGGAAGATGGCAATGACTTTATGCTGCTACCTGACAGATCCAGAACTCCAAGGCTTGGCATGAGATTGAAAAAAGATTCGGGGATTTCTTTCAAAGAAGAGTCCGTATAAGGATCATTAGCCTGAAGCAGCAATGTTTCAAGCTTGGGGCAATTTGGCATATCCGGTAAGATGTACCCCCGAGCATCCATGAAGGAGATCTTACACGCTTCCTCCCATTCCTTAGCATCCACGATCCCCTGTACAAATAGTCCAGCTTGCACAATATGTTTGTTTTTCTCTCCTCCACTTTTGGAAGTCAAATTTAGAACGCAGTCTCGCATAACGTCGTGCATCTTTACATGATCATCATCCTCACATTTTTTCAACAATGACGCATCAATAAGATCCCGCAATACGGTATGCCCCTCATCACTGGCTTCTGCCTCAGTACATCCGCTCGAAAGAAGCCCCTCTGCTCTCCAATATTTAATTAATTGAGATTTCTTGATCTCATAGTCTTCTGGATACAAGCCACAATACAAAAAGTGGTTCTTGGGGTTAGGCTCATGTGAATCTAGATGGTCATAACTGGCTTTCAATGCTACAAACACCTTCTTGCTCATGCCTTGGACATGAGATAAATAAGGTTTTCTCAAATTTGTCAATAAATTGCTCCAGACATGAACATCTTCCTCTTTTCTCAGGGTCTTACCTACTGCCTCTAGTGCCAGTGGTAAGCCATCACACTTTCCGACAATTTGTTTAGCTATTGGTTGTATTTTTAGTAACACAGCAGTGTTTCCAACAATTGTCTCAAACATCTTCCATGCTTCTTCTTCCGGTAAAGCCTGCACATTGATCTCCCAATCAGTTTCCATCTCGTGACAAACTCTCAGATCTCTGGTTGTCAAAACAATTTTGCAACCGTTGTTTCGGTTTGCAGTTGGTATACCTAGACTTGGAAAATCCATGGATTCCCAAACATCATCTAAAAGCAATAAGTACTTCTTTCCTTCAAGCTCTCGCAACAATAATTTTTTAACATCGTCTTCTGAAAGCCTTTTATTTGAGTCATCCTTTATCTTCAATGATAAGCGTTTAGCAACTTTGTCCTGTACTTTCGTAATGCTCCAAGAGTTTGAGATTGTTACCCAGATCACGACTTGAAATATTGGTCTAATTTTCGGCATATTATTTAAGAGTTTCATTAGTGTTGTCTTTCCAACACCACCCATACCCCAAATACCAATCTTTTGGATTTGTTCATCTTTGATGTGATCTAGTATCTTCTGCAAGGTGCTCCTGACCGAAGCTTCCACAATCACATTAGGGACTTCCATCTTCTCAACTTGTGCAAGTGGCAAAGTAGTGAGAAAACCTGCTTCAAACTTGGAATTCTCTTGGAGTTCTTTAACTCTTATGATCATCCTCTCCACATCTTCACAGAGCTTTGCCAGAACAACATCATCTGGAGAGCATTCTTCTAAATATCTCCTATTAACAAGGTGCTGCTCTTCAATCTCCTTCACTTGTTTTTCAAATTCATCCACATCTGCAATCCAGCCATTGCACTCTTTTGTTGGAGCCTTTTGTAGATGTACACGGTGAATGGCATCTTTAATGTCATCCCTACATCGGCATAATGTTTCAAGTTGCTTGTTAAGTTTGTCTTTTATCATCTTAACTTTTGATAGTGGCAAATCAGTGAGAAAACCTGCTTCAAACTTTGAATTCTCTTCGAGTTGTTTGACTTTGGCGATCATATGTTCCACATCTGCATAGAGTCTTGCACGAGCACTAACATCTGGACAGCATCCCTTTAAACATCTCTTGTGAACAAGGTGCTGCTCCTCAATGCCCCTCACCTGGTTTTCAATTGCATCCACATCTTCAATCCAGTCCTTGCACTCTCTTGTTGGAGCCTTGTGTGCGTTTACACTCTCTATGCCATCTTTAATCTCATTCCTCCGATGACATAACGTTGTTAATTCGTTGCTGAGCTCCATGAACTTCTCTGGGAGGCTTATTGCAGCACTCACACATTTAGCAATTGGTCCGTATATTGCTCCACATATATCTTTGGCAACGGCATATATTGTCTGAAAGATATCCATTCTCTCTGTTCCAAAGCATGACTCGATTAGCATGTGAAGTCAGAATAACCACATATAGATACAAGTCATTTTTAATCTTCTGTCAGCCAGACTTGGGTCTTGTTTGTTCATACATACAGACCTAGCTCAATTGTATTATCCAGTATTTAAGCCCAATGCCCATAATACAGAAAATAAATAAATAAATGAATTTACACGACAGGAAATACAACAACAACTAACATAATTTAACAACCGAGAGAGAGGGAGAGTACCATAAATTTCGAGAGTGGGAGTAAAATATGATCAAAGATAAATTTCGAGAGGGATAATACCATAAATTTAGGCAAGTAAATCTTTAACATAACACATTGCCGTTCTCTCATGTTGTGCAGTCAGTTGGAAAAGTTTTTTGTAATTTACAGTTGCTCTGTTCGCAGATTTACAGAAGCATAATATATGGCTGCCACTGAAGTAGTGAAGGAATGTATTTAGTATAGAGATTTGGTTTGTGATTTGGGTAGAGCAATGTTTAACTGTTAATTACTTTAACAGTAGAGTGCTATACATTTCACCAAAAATCAAATGTATCACCAGCAAGCCAAATACATCGATGTCTGATGTCATTTTACTCATGATATCATGTCTAAAGGAGTTATCACATTGAAGAAAGTCGGTACAAGTGAGATATATGACAAACTACATTTCGACTCTCAAGTTGAATCATAACGTGAAAAATATTTTATAGTGAAAAATATTAGAGTGTGAGACACTTTCTTTTGGCTCTCTCTTATTTTATAGTGAAAAATATTTGTTGGAGTCTTGACTCATTGAGCCGGATGTTAAACCTCAAGATTAGGTCCCAAAATACTTCGGGAGTTGCCTTTCAAAAACCTAGAATAGGAGACTTCAACGGAGGGTCATAATTATAAGGAGAACGATGTAACAATTTGGCCAAGCACATACGGTCAAAGCTCTGTCAGCTCCACAAATCACTATAGGTGGCAAAGCTTTATCTGCCGCTTTCTTTACAACCGAATCTACTGCGGCCTATAATCTTCTCTTAGGCTGAGATTGAATTCAACCTAACATGTGCATTTATCTTCCTTTCATCCCATGCTAATCTTTTGGGATGAATGCAAAGTGAAGATTGTTGAGGCTGATAATGAATCATTTGTGGCAAAAGTATTATGGGGGGAAAAAGTGTCATGATAAAAATTGCATTCCTATCAAGTCTATAGGCATATATAGAATTGAAAGGTCAACATCACCAACAATGAAGAAAAAATCGGCAGAATCTGGTGTAGCAGAATTGGTTCTTCAAATCTCAGGGCCGAGGCTAGAACTTTCGGCCCCATTATCTAAGAAATTTCAAGTCTATGACTATAGACAAGGGTACCATTAAAGGAAAGAAAAAAAGAAGGAAGCAGGCCTTCGGGGCCGCTTGTTTTAGATTAAAAGCATATCTCGCAGAAAAGAGGATATCCATTACCACACATATTCCCAACATTTTCAGCCAACATGGCTGAAATATAATAACAAGACTCCAAACGACAGCGTTTTAATTTTTTTTTGCCCTGAAACTACGTCTTTTTGGGACGAAAAGGGGAACTGTGAAAGATTTTCAGAGTGAAAGGGGCAATATGACACCTCGGGGGGTATTTGTTAAAAATCTAAAAGGGGTTTTATGTTAATAGCCCTATAAATATAGATAGATATCTTGCTCCAACAGGCTAATAATCATTTTCCTTAATCGTCGAAAAATAAAGCTTTTGCCCAAATAAATCTACTGTGACAATCTCGCCACATATCACAGCAATACAATATAATAAAACTTGAGAAAGATAGACCGGTCAATGGATTGGATTCAGATCGGATCGACCTGATCCGATCTGAATCCGATAAACTCATTAGGCAATCCGATCATATTCGATCATTTGAAGGATTTTTACTTAGTTGATCTATATCCAATTTTCTTGATTATCGCATATTCGATCCAAAATTTAATTATAAATTTTAAAAATTAACAGAAAAATTTAATTTCTTCTCTAGAAACATTAAATACCATATTTTACCGATCAATACTTATAATCCATGTCCATCACAAATATGAAAGCTAAAAAACAAAAGAAAAAAAATAAAATATAAATAAATATACTACTAAACAGATATTTATAAAACCATAATATTATGTGTGTGTGTGTATATATATATATATCTAATCGGATAGTATCACCTAAATTCATAACTGATTTATTAATAAAATCAGACTAACGGATTCGGACATAATCGGATTGTTGGATTTTTTTTACTAATTCATATCCAACTAATCGGATCAGATTGAGATCAAAATCATATCCACATACAGATCTACTCCTAGGTAAACAGGCATGTGAAAAAAACTAAGACAGAAAGCAAAATATGAGATACAAGTTTTTAGTACCAACCTTAGAATAAATTGGAGGGATCCACTCCACCAGAAAGAAAGAGAATTCCAGTAGCTGTATACCACAAGTTTATCTGTGTCAAAACTTATTAACATAGACTTAACCAAACCGATTGAATATCAATCACCAAAATCAAGCATCGATCAATTAATAAAGAAGTTAAGTTAAATTGGTACGTACCTGATTGTTAAATTACTACACCACTACAACCTCAAGGAGATGCTTTGAGTAGTTTCAAGCTTAATTTCTAATGATGAAATATATAGTGGAAAAGTTCGACAAAGCTATTCTACCAACAGCAAGCCAAATATACTATTCTATACAATAAAATATATAAATACAAAACCTTCAACATCTTACGCAAGTTGTGTGTGTGTATATATATATATATATAGCACTATTGACAATCATATTCTGTAATTTGTACATGTAAGTGAACACGTGTGTAACAGCTCATTTATATACTTGTCTAGACTTCCAATTTGACGCCTCAAAGTCGTCTTTCATAGGTAGATCTATTAATACAGTACAAGGTCGTTATCATCCCCATGACATCAATGGGTACATATCACTAAGATATACAGTATTAAATAGGTGGATTCGACCGAAGATTTTCCGGCGGCTGCGGTGGAGGCGGAGAGGAAGGAAGCGGAGGAGAGTTTTCGAAGGGAGTGGTGGAGCTGGTGGTTCTTGGTGGTGAGATTTGGGTGGTTCGAGAGAGATTGCGAGGGTTGGGGTTTGAGTCTGAATTTGCTCCCCCGTAGGAGAGAGAAGCTGGTGGTTTGTGTGGCATTTTCCGGCGGCGGCAGTGGTGGTGATGGAACTGGGGATTCGGTGGGTGATGGGATTCTAAGTTCTATTAGGCCCTGTTTGATAACACGGGTTTTGGTACCATTTTTTTAGTTTTGGTATAAAAAGATGGTATCAATCCATGTTTGGTAAAATGGTTTTGGATCAACAGTATTGGCATCATTGACACCAAATGAATTGATGGTTTTTGGTGATGCAGTACTGTAACAACCCAAACCAAAATCAAATGGTTGCATCATCTCACCCCAAATCAAAACCAAATAATTGCACTATATTAATATTAATATTAAAATATTTTTTGAAATTTTAATATATTTTAATATTATAGTTTTATTATATTTTCTAAAAATTAATATATTATAATATATTAATATTAAAATATATTTTTGGAAATTTAATATATTTTAATATTATTATTTTATTATTTTTTAAAAAAATTAATATATTAATATATTGTAATATATTAATAGTTATAAATAAAATGTGAAACCATTCCAAGTTATCAAACATGGTTTGGTTTTTTATGATCACTTTTTCTTATACCAAAATCATCTGCATCAAACATGATTCCAATTTAAAATAAAACTATACCAAACCAAATCCAACCCAACTCTACCCAAAACCAAAAACTAACACCGCATCGCACCGTTACCAAACGCATCCTTAATGGGATTGACTAGATTTGTATGGTGGGTCATCGGTGATGGGAATCTGACAATCAAATAAAATTTCAAATGATTTTTAATTTTAAATATATAAAATTACAAAGTATCGAATATTATTGTTATTGTTACCTATAAAAAATTTAGAGCCCTAAATAAAATTGAATATATAAAAAAAATATTTTTTGCAAAAGTGCATAATACCCTTGTACTTTTGCTCAGTTGCAAAATATCCATGTGTTATTTTTTGCCCCAGATCACTACCATGTGTTTTTTAAAAGTTACAAAATACTCATTTATGTTTTGTTTAGCTCTAAATCACTACCATGTACTTTTCAAAAGTTGCAAAATACCCCCTGGGTTATGTTTTATATAAAAATATTGATTATTTTGCCCCATTGTCTTGTAATAACCTATTTTTAGTATTTTATTTATTTTTTCTCTCTTTTAATAATATAATTAATAATTCAAAACTTCATACACATATATTTATTTATAGGGGTGTTCAAAACCTGTTCGCTTCCTTAAAAATAGGAATCGGAACCGAACCGAACCGGAACCAAAATTTTGGTTTTGGTTCCGATTTTTTAGATGCGTTTTTCTTCTTTGCACATCACTCGAATGAATCTTATTAAGGCCTAATGACCTTATTTATACAAAAAGTAATGGGTTTTTTGGCCCATCTTAATCACAATCAGATCTCTTAATTTTAGGGATCCGATTTACATTGCATAATAATCTCAATCTATCACCATTTATCTGGGATTTGACTTGAGCCCCAAAAACTTTTAGAATGATCTCTGGATTTTTAAAGTTGGGCTTAATCTTCACTTTGAGCTTGAACATTCCTTGATGGGCCTGATACTCTTTAGTGGACCCAAATTTATTGGCTTTTACACTAGCCCCTTTGGGTCTAACCCTATTATTTCATGGGCTTGAGCCCGCCATGTGACATATATGCAACTTGGTGGGTGACGTCAGGGTAATGATCATTGGGTTTTGCGTGTGGGTTTTAAATTCCAAAAGACGGTTGATCTCCCCTCGTTCTTCGCATTTGTCTCTCTTGGAAGTTGCAACGCATCCACCTTGCATTAATGGCACCGGTTAGGTAATATTCTTTCACCTCTATAAAAACTCAATTCATTGCATACTTGGCATTTCTTTAATCTCTGAAATCTTTCTTTGCTTTTGTTTTTGTAGTTTTAGTCTTCTCTCTCAACAGATCAACTATTGTTTACTCTGGTGACCGGTTTTCTGCAAACCTTCTTCTTTGAGTAAGTGTTCTCCTGATTTTTTTCTTCTTCTAAACCATCATGTCTAACTCAAGCGTCACCAAATTTGAGGATGATCTCAACCCTCAACAAGATGAAGGTATTGAGAGTGTTGAACCCCAAGTTGTTGAAGATGTCCTTGTTTTACCTCCCGCCGATGAGGGTGGTGATGACATCATTGAACCTCCTCCTTTTAACCCTGACTGAATCCCAACCAACCAGAGAAAAACCCCTAGCATCAGGTCCCTAAGAAAGCTGATTAGGCCTCCCAATGGGGTGTAATTTTGTATCCTATGGCCCTAAGTTAGATTTTAGATAGGGGGAAGGGATTGGCCCCCACGACTTGCTCATGTCCTACAAGCAGGCTAAACTTGTTAGATTTCCTCTCCACCCCTTCTTTCATTTTGTTTTCTTCACTTTGGGTCTAGCCCCACTCCAAGTTAACCCAAATTTTTTTTCGTATCTTAACCATGATGTTCTTGGACAATTAGGACCAAAGGCTTAACTTAGGTCTAGGTGACCTCCTCCCCTGCTACCAGATTTTGGACTTAGCTAGTTGTGTGGGAGGTACATCTTTTATCCCTTCAAGGGCATGGGTTTTGCACAGATACTGAAAAATATGAAAAGCACTGGAAGGAGTAAATGGTCTTAATTAAATGACACTGCTCTTATCCCCACTCCTCCCTTTTTCCTATCCCTAGCACCTTTGGCCCCATCAAACTCCCTGAGTATAAGTTTTACCACAAGGAGTCCTACTTGTGCTCCAACTATGATCTCCATAGGATATAATACATTTATGAGTTTCTTGGTATAGGTGTTAAGGCAGTTTATTCCACTAGCGTTTGGAAGTGAGTAAAGTTGCTAAAGAAGAAGCTCTGGTCTACACGCATGTCTTGTACTGACCTTTGAACTCCTACTAATTTGCAGGAAATTTCCAACCTAGGAGTCTCAGTCGATATGTTTCACCTTTCCAACCCCCAAATTTTGGACGATGATGTGGAAGTAATTCCTAACCCTTCCACACAAGCGACCTCATCCTTTGTTCCCGTGGCAGCTTAGGGGACTGGGTCTGCCATGGTTCAGATCACCTTCCTTTCTTTGCTCCAGTCCCCCTTAGATATATATGCTTGAGGGGGTGAGCTGTAATAAGTCATATCTTGAAGGGGTGAAAGTGTAATTTACCCATAGATATATATGCAGTATAGATATAGATATACACATATACAATCAACGTCTTTCTTCTTTATTAGGATATTAGTATCATCAGAATTACACAAGATTATAATATATTTATGTATATAGATACAAAAACAATCTGCCCAAAATCATATATTTGGCACCAACTTAGTAAAGCTAAAAGAGAGCAGGAATCTTGTGGACAAGTCATACAAACACCAAGAGAGTGGAGTCATACTTCATAGCCATATCAATTCGGCAAAAGGGACGAGGACGACCACAACACATCTTTAAGAACCCAAACCAAAGGTACACGGTAATTTCTTATTCATTTTTTTTCTCTCCTTCACAGTTTTGTTGAAAATCTCAAACCTAAGTTGATTTTTTCATCCGCTTATATTCGCTCCTCCATTTAACCGCGCGCACACATCTATATGAGGACCTTGAGATCTGTGCACCGACAAATTAACGAGACCCGTTCAAATCAACCTCCCATACGAATCAAGTAAAGCTCGAACTACGTCTGTGATCACGGTCCCAACGAATCATGAAACTTAATGCTTCTTGAGGCAATAAGTCTCAAGTCTTTTCCAACTAGGTCAACCCATTCGAGTTGGATGTAAAAATCAACTTAGATGAACTGTTTACCTGTAAATAGGATGTATACCATTGCGGTACCCGTTAAGGCATTGAGGGAATAATTTATTATTTATTCACTTACTTTTATTTTTTTTATAATTTCCTTTTCCACCCTCCTCCACCACCCACCAAATTTTTTATAGACGTATAAATCTTTTCAAGTAATAAAAGTGGAACGGGAGAAGAATTACCTGTTATAGTGTTTTTGAAGAATTAAGAGCTCATTTGGCAACCCTGTTTTTGTCTTTGTTCTTGTTTTTTCCACTGGTCACAAGAACAAAAACATATTTGGTTGCCCAAAAATTGTTCTTGTTTTTGTGAACAGTGTTGAGGACAAAAAATATATTTTTTCAACCTTAGATCAAAATTTAAGAACAAAAAAAAACCTATTTTTTTGTTCTTGTTCTCAAAGAAAAAAAAAACAAAAATGTAAACTCTCATTCTATCCCCTTCTGCAAATCCCCTATCTCATTCGATCCCCTTCTCCACCACCACTCCTCCACCCTCCACCACCACCACCACCACCAACGCCACCACCACCACCACCCCACCCCCAAATCAAACCCAAAATTTAATTTTTTTGGTCCAGACCCAAACAAGGTGTGTTTATATATGAATATATATGTACCAATATATATATATATATGAATCTATATGTATGTTTGTGTGTTTATATATGAATCTATATGTATTGAATTTAGGGTTTTGGATTTGGGGGAGAACAATAATGGATTTGATTTTGCCCCAAACAAGATCTTTTTTTTTTTTGTTTTTAGGTTAAGAAAAACAAAGACAAGAACAAGAATTAAAACAAGTTCTTTCCAAATGGACCCTAAAACTAATTTAAAGAATGATATTTTTGTAATATATATATATATACACACACACACGTCTCCTACACATAAACTTACTTTTGGCCAAGGAATTTTTTTTTTCTTTCTCTATATTTATGAAAAGACCCCACTAAAATTCCATAGGGTAAATTATATTTTCATCCTCTCGAGATATAATTTATTATAGTTTTACCTCTTATTTTTTGGATAATTACAGTTCCACCCTCTCAAGTTTGGAAGTTGTAACAAATACTCCCCTGTGATGAAATTCCGACGTGATCAAACCCGTTTAATACTAGGTGAAATGTCAAAAATACCTTCAGATTTATTGTTATGAATATTTTTACTCCAATCTACTATACTATTGTTTCATTTTGCCCTAATTTGGACACACTAATTGGACAATTATGGACAAATCAGACAAAAAACTCAATTTTTCACACCATAATTGAGAAATATTCAGGGATATATATGTTATTTCACTTTTTCAATCATCAAAATTGGGCTAAACTGTAATAAATCATATTTTGAGGAGGTAAAAGTGTAATTTACTCAATTCCATAATTATGCCCAGATCTTTTGGACTTGTCCGAAAAGACTTGTCCTTGTCGGACCAGCATTATCCTTTATATATTGAATTTAAGAGATATTTGTTTTGTAAACATTGTTTCTTAATTTTTTTTAGGGTAAAGTGTATTAAACCCCCCTATACTATTTTCTCTCTCAACTAACTCTCCTGAACTACACTTTTTATACAAAACTCCCTAAACTATCCCAATTTTTACAATTCACTCCATTATGTTATAACACTATTAGTTAAATTAGGATAATTTGCACTCAAATCCCCTGAGATTTCAGTCAATTGCACTCGCCCCCTGAGATTTCATTTTCCTTGCAATGACACCCCCTGAAGGGGTGAAGACATCATTAAATGACTCTTGTGCCCTTACTTTAGTGTAAAAGACATGTTGGCTAAATTAATGGACCAAATAACCCTTCTATCTTTAGCTCAATTTGAAAAACTTTTCAAGTATTTTGGATACAATGATTTTTGAAATATTATCACATTTCTTTAAATTATTTTTTAAAATTTTCATTATAATATAGGCCCCAAAAGTAATCATTTTTTAATGTTTTCCTAAAACTAATAATGTGATATTTTACATTAAATAATAATAATACATTTTATTTATGATTATATTTATTTTTTTGTATTTTAGAAGATGATATATGTATAAAATATTTGTGAGCTCATATAATTTAATTTATTTTGTAAATAAATAATATACAACTCCTACAATTTAAATAAATAGTAATACATTTTAATTATAGTTTTTGTTGTACTGTAAGAGGTGATAAATGTATAAAAATGTTACAAATGGTTTATAATTTATTATTCTTTGTGTAAAATTAATTTAAGACATTACACTGTAAAATAATAACAAACTTTACTTATTGTAATTTTTTATATTTTTATAAAAATATGATAAATGGTTTATTATTTATTAATTTTTTTGTAAAGTTAATTTAAACCCTTACACTTTAAATAATGTCAAACTTTACTTATTATAATTTTTTATATTGTACAAGGTGATAATGAATCAAAATATTAGACAGTCCTTGTGTTTTTATTAGTAGTATACAGATAGATAGATAAATATACAGATTTTTGTATTTTAAGTTATATTATTTTTCCTTACCGAAATATATTTGTCTTATATCTTTACTCTATATCTTATGAAATATACATTAGAGTTACATTTTCAATTAATGTATATTAATTAATTAATTGTTTTTAAAAAAAATATGAAAATATTTATAACCCCTTGTCGTATATCTTTACTCTATATCTTTTGAAATATTTATTAGAGTTACACTTCAAGTAATGCATATTAATTAATTATTTTTATTTTTTAAAAGTATTGAAATATTTTCAACCCTTTTTTTTTTTATTCTATATCGTTTTGACATACTCCTTAGAGTTGCACTTCAACTAATACATATTAATTCATTAATTTTTATTTTGAAGAAAATGTTTGGAAATATTCTCAACCCCACATTTTAGAATAGTTGTTATAGATATATATACATTATAGGGTTTTTATCTTGGGGCATGGAGGTAATTTTACCACCTAGATTTGTCTCATGAAATAAGGGAGACAACACAAGCGCATTCCGGTCATTTCTCCCCTTCAGGGGGTGTCATTGCAGGGAAAATGAAATCTCAGGGGGTGAGTGCAATTGATCGAAACCTTATAGGATTTGAGTGTAAATTATCATAATTTAACTAACGGTGTTATAATGGAATTGAGTGAATTGTAAAAGTTGGGATAGTTTAGAGAATTTTGTGTAAAAAAATGTAGTTCAGGGGGTTAGTTGAAAGAGAGAAAATAGTCTAGGGGGGTTTAATGCACTTTATCCTTTTTTTATATTATTTCAGGCTTGAAAAATTAATATGGATATTGATCATATGGCGCATAGACCGATGCGTACATGTTTTGGTGAATGCATTTGCATATTTTTTGTTGGGTAAAGTGCATTAAATCCCTCTGGATTGTTTTTTCTCT
The DNA here is from genome assembly GCA_963922005.1 of Cornus suecica. NCBI lineage: Eukaryota > Viridiplantae > Streptophyta > Magnoliopsida > Cornales > Cornaceae > Cornus > Cornus suecica. Next base: position 20,058,531 of record OY998247.1, on the reverse strand, counting down.
TTCAACTAACCCCTTTTAACTATAATATTTACATAAAACTTTCTAAACTATCATAAGTTTTACAATTCACTACATTCCGTTATAACACCGTTAGTTAAATTACGATAATTTACAATCAGATCCCTTGAGATTTCTGTCAATTGTACTCGCCTCCTAAGATTTTATTTTTCTTGCAATGACACCCCCTGAAGGAGAGAAATGACCAGAATGTCCTTGTGTTGTCTCCCTTATTTCATGAGACAAATATTTAGGTGGTGAAATTACCTCCATGCCCAAAGATGAAAACCCTATAATGTATATATATTTATAACAACTATTCTAAAATGTGAGTGGTTGAGAATATTTCCGAACATTTTATTCAAAATAAAAATTAATGAATTAGTATGTATTAGTTGAAGTGCAACACTATGAAGTATATCAAAATGATATAGAGTAAAAGAAAAAGAGTTGAAAATATTCAATACTTTTAAAAAATAATAATAATGAATTAATATGCATTACTTGAAGTGTAACTCTAATGAATATTTCAAAAGATATAGAGTATTAAAGATATAAGACAAGGGGTTATAAATATTTTCATATTTTTTTAAAAAATATTATTTAATTAATATAGATTAATTGAAATGTAATTCTAATGGATATTTCATAAAGATATAGAGTAAAGATATAAGACAAATATATTTCGGCAAGGAAAAATAATATAACTTAAAATACAAAAATATGTATATATTTATTTATCTATCTATATACTACTAATAAAAACACAAGGACTCTCTAATATTTCGATTCATTATCACATTTTATAATATAAAAAATTATAATAAGTAAAAATTGTCATTATTTAAAGTGTCAGTGCTTAAATTAACTTTACAAAAAAATAATAAATAATAAACCATTTGTCATATTTTTATAAAAATATAAAAAATTACAATAAGTAAAGTTTGTTATTATTTTACAGTGTAAGGGTTTAAATTAATTTTACACAAAGAATAATAATAAATATTAAATTCATTTTATCCATGTTTCACCTTCTAAAATATATAAAAAAATTATCATAAATAAAATATATTATTATTATTTAATGTAAAAGGTCACAGTATTAGTTTTAGGGAAAAATTAAAAAACGATAAATTTTGGGGCCTATAGTACAAAAATGACAATTTAAGAAAAATAATTTAAAGAAAGGTGATAATATTTCAAAAATTATTGTATCTAAAGTACTTGAAAAGTTTTTCAAATTGAGCTTAAAACACAAGGGTTGTTTGGTCCATTAATTTAGCCAACATATCTTTTACACTAAAGCAAGGGTACAAGAGTCATTTCATGGGGTCTTCACCCTTTGAGGGGGTGTTATTGCAAGAAAAATGAAATCTCAGGGGGCGAGTGCAATTGATCAAAACTTTAGGGGATCTGAGTGCAAATTATCCTAATTTTAACTAACGGGTATTATGACGGAATGTGGTTAAATGCAACACTTAAATAGTTTAGGGGGGCAATACTTAGTTCAGAGGGTCAGTTGAGAGAGAGAAGAAAGAATAGGGGGGTTTAATGCACTTAACCCTTTTTGTTTTTGGACTAGTCATGTTACCATACTGTCACGGGCCTAGAGTTTTCACGCGCAGCGGCACGGCCCGTGCGGCACCATGTCCTGAATATGAGCTTGCAAGGGCATGGTAAGCATCGCACGACGTGCCTCACTCGACTTGCACACTGACTAGTTTCGACCTACCTTGGTCGGGTCAGGGGAACGGCTCCAGCTCCCGACCAGTTTGTGCAGGGGTGGCCCAAAGGAGGTTACCACCTTGTGTCATGCACACCCCTTCACTGGAACCATTCCAGTCATTTGACGTTGAAGTACATCCACCAGCCAGTATGTTTGTCTCTCGAAAGGTCGAGGTGTGTTGTCACGGGGCTCAAGAATAAGTCCGTGACAATACGCAGTACTAACTGGTCAGCAAGAAAATAAAGAAACTGGGAGCCTAGACTTATTTGCTTTTTTGTTTGGGTAAATTACTCTAACCTCCCTTAAGGTTTTACATAATTACTATCAGATTAAAATTTATGCAAATTTACTCTGATCTCCCCTGTAAGATTAACATTACATCAATATTTTTGTGCATATTGTAAAGTACATTTAATTTAAGTGTTTCAAACTGAAGTAATTTATAATTTGCATGTCTACTGACCTCCTAACATTTAAATACTCTCATTTGACACCACTCAAAACATTCTTATCTCTTCCCATGCAAGTTAGTTATGTTATTTTAACATAAATTACTCAGTTTAAAACACTAAAGTTATGTGTACTTTAGTAAATGCACAAAAATATTAGTGTAATACCCCTATGTCCCAAATTATAAGTCCATTTTGGATAATCCAACTTTTTAAAAAGATGACTTTTGTTGTTGTGTTAGTGAATAAAATACCAACTTTACCCATGGTCCCACCATAGTGATGTGATGGTTTATAGTGTTAGTGAATGATTGAAGGTTAAATTGGTAAATTGACCAAATAAAGTGTTTTGACTTTTCAAAAGTGGACATTTATTTTGGGACAAAGAAAAGAGGAAAAGTGAACCTATAATTTGGGACGAAAGGAGTATTAATCTTACACGAGAGATCGGAGTAAATTTACACAAACTTTAATTTGAAAATAATTTTACAAAATCTCAAGGGAGGTCAAAGTAATTTACCCTCTTTTTTTTCTTGTTGGCTCAGTTTTCTTGTGCCTTGGTTACTATGGAAGAACATCAAGACCAATGAGAGCCAATCCAAGTATACAAGAACATCAAATGCCTTTAGCTGGTTGTTAGTGATGTCAAGATAATTTATTTATTTTTACATGACATTATCTATTCCCAAAACAATTGTTCATATTTGACTTTTCAAAATTTATTGTCATATTTTGTGTTTTCAATTTTGTCTTTTAAAAGTTTAGTATAATTTTAGTTTTTAGTTGATCCATTATTTTTTGAAGTTAATAAAAAAACAATTAGGAACATATAAGATTATATTTGATTGAGATTCAAAACCAAAAGAGAGGGAGTATTAGGCCCTGTTTGGTAGGTGATTCGATTCCAACTGGTCTGGTCTGGTCTTGTGTTTTATGGGACCAGACCATGTTTGGTAGCATTGGTTCCAAATTTTTGGTTAGACCAAGTAAGACCAAATCAGACCAAAATGGTCTCATTTCAGACAAAAAAAAAAGGTGGTTCCTGGTCGTCCGGTCTGGTCTTATTAATAAAATATATTTATAAATAATTAAAAATGAATAAATAATAATAATAAATTAATAATAATAATAATAAATTAAATAAAATATAAATAATAAATAATAAACAAAATGAAATAAATAATACCTAATAATAATAAAAAATGAATATAATAATAATAAATAAATATAATAATAAATAAATGAATAAATAATAAAATATATTTATAAATAATTAATAATTAATAATTAAAAATTAATAATATAAATAATAAATTAAATAAAACATAATAATAATAAAAAATGAATACAATAATAATAAATAAATATAATAATAATAAATGGACTAAATAATAAATAATAATAATAAAATAATAAAATAAATAATAAATTATATAAAACATATTTAAAAATATAATAAAAATAATAAATAATAAACAAAATGAAATAAATAATAATAAAAAATAAATATAATAAAAAATAAAAAATAGATATAATAAAAAATAAATATAATAATAAATAATAAGTAAATATAATAATGAATAAATACTTCATAATAATAATAATAAATGAGTATAATAATATTAAATTAATAAAATATATTTTTAAATAATTAAAAATGAATAAATAATTTATAAATTAAATGAATTAAATAATGAAATAATAATAAATAAATAGAATATATTTATAAATTAATATATAAATTAATAAATAATAATATAAATGATAATTTAATAATATAAATAATAAAATATATTATAAAGTGAAGAAATAATAAATAAATAAAGAAATAATACATAAATAAATATTATAATAAATAATAAATAAATAGTAAGACCAGACAGTTTACCAAATAGACTTTTCCAAATCAGATTAGATCAAACCAGACCGGACCAGACCAGATCAAACCAGACCAGAAAAACTGCCTACCAATCATGGCCTTAGATTGCAATTACATCCACTAGGTTTTTATGGAATGGAAGTTGTTGACTATTTATGGAAGTGTGTTATAAGTTGTAGACTACAATTAGGTACAGAGCCACAACAACCACTTGGGGCAACTGTCCCCCATTATTATTATTATTATTATTATTTTGTTATTTTTAATTCTAATACTCCCTCCATCCCAAATTATAAGTTCCTTTCGAAAAATTCATTTTTTTTTAGAGAATGACTTTTATTGTAGTGTTAGTGAAAGAAATATCAACTTTACCATGGTCCTACGACTCCCAGCATAGTGATGTTATGGTTTATAGTGCATATATTTTATAACTTTAATATTTGAAGCTTAAATTGATAAATTGATCAAATAATGTATTTTGACTTTTCAAAATGAACACTTACATTGAAAAGGTTAAAAAAGTGGACACTTAACGGCGAATAATGCATGTTCATCAAGTCGTCATCATATAGGCGGAAGTTGAAAGGGTTTATCAGAGTATTATGATATTCGATGGCTTCTTTCATTAAACTAGTAAGAAATACTACTCAATGCAATTAAAATTTAGAGTTAAAATATAACATAAAAAGATAAAAGCTTAATCTTAAAACTAAATTTAGGTTGTAGAGATGAAATTCAACTAGATAAGTATAATTGGCTTGACACTAATATATAATTTAAAATTTTAAAAGTCACAATCTCTTATGATTATTACTTTATAGTTCAATTGTAGTAAGAGTCTAACTACAGATGGGTTCATATTATCAAAAATAAAAAAACAATAATTGTGTTATTATTAGGTTTGAACTGAAACTGGACTACAATTACATTTACATTTTATATTTATAATTATATTACAATTGCACTCTAGTAGAAGAATATACGGATAATTTATTCACAAATATATATAGTTAAATATATATATATACATATATATAAATATTAGGCTGATCGTACAATAATTGTGTTATTATTAGGTTTGAACTGAAACTGGACTACAATTACATTTACATTTTATATTTATAATTATATTACAATTGCACTCTAGTAGAAGAATATACGGATAATTTATTCACAAATATATATAGTTAAATATATATATATACATATATATAAATATTAGGCTGATCGTACAATCAAAAATATTAATTCTAAAACTAAAATTTAATAATAGAGTTTTAAGTACAAAATGTTACAACTGATATATGATATATAAAATATATTAGGCTATAACTACTTTTCGGGTTTTGAGATTATAATTTGATTCAAATGTATTATATCAGTAGAATTGAGATATGATTTCAAATGAATTGTAGCAGTAGAATTTAAGTATGATTGGTTTAAAACTTGTATATCATTTATTTTAAGACCATTCGATCATTAAATTCAATTATAATTGGTTTAAAAAATAATATATAAGTTATAAAAAAAAAAATTGAAGTTTAAAATTTGTCTTATAGTACCATTAGAATTACTAATTTATAAGAAACATGTACAATCAAGTTGTCGCGCCCACATTTTTCTTCCGTTCAAGAGCGTTTAAGACTCTCTAACTCCCATAAAGCGGTAGAAAGTCGTCACTTGTCGCACCTGAAGAGTCAACTTCTCCAATTTGATCGGAAAAGAAACGTGAATCTTATGTGACGAGGTTGAAATGTGTGCTAAAGGATATGGCCAAAATAAACATCTAATCTTGATTGTGTGGGGCCCTAGAACAACTCTCACAACTTGGCGTGAACCAAATCAATCATGTTCGGGAGCTTGGTTACGTTTGGGAAATGTGTTAGGCACCTCAAACACCCGTACTCAATACGATCACCTACTTTATCTTAGGATGTTGTGTGAGAGTGTCATTTAGCTACTATAAGCTTGACCAAATCAAGTAAAATGAAAAGATCAAGACTTAGGCGAGCTAGTGCTATTTTTAGTTGTTTTTTTGTTTTCTTTTATGTGATGCATGGTAAGAAAGGGGTGAAAAATAAGAAAGGGAAAACAAAAAAAAAATAGGTAACGATGTTGAGAGAGTGTGGGAAATGCCTTGGTGCCTCTTTCGGATGATCTATTCCATTCTCCAGCTGGTTTCGTCCAGTTGACTCTCACTTACACTATTGCTTGAAGTCCTAGAAATTTCTACGCCGCAGTCCTCTTTGGCTGCAACTGCCATTGAACAAGATTCAAATGTATTGTGTTCGATTCCTATTGAATTTGACAAGATTGAGTTCCTAGATCCAAAGATCATAAAAGAAAACGAAATGGTGGCGTCTAAGTATTTCGGGATCCCATCCCATGAGCTGATCCAAAACCCCAAGTCTGTGAGAATTTGGGCAATGCAGAAAATGATAATCACGTTAGCATGGAAAATCTAGTTGTTCATGTCATAGGACGCCAACCTATAAGTGGTCTTGACACGTCCAAGTTTCAAGGGTTGAAAATTTCCAAAGTAATTGTCTAACAAATTGTTCTCCATCAATTTCAGTTCCTGCAAGCTCTCATTTTGAATGTCATACCTCAGGAGCTTCAAAATCTAGTAATCAGGATTCTGTTTTGCCCCCAATGAGAAAATGGGAAGAAATGAAAAGGCCGAGGGTGATTCCTAAAAACTTGTGGAGCAAGTATGGAGAATAAAGTATGACACGTACGTAAATCCAGGAACTTCATACACTTTCTCTGAAAGTTAACCCGTGATGGCTTGGTTCTTTTATTGCATGAACATATATTTACAAGATGGATAAAAAGAAATACAAACTTATGCCACCAGAAAGTACCTTTTTGCTTACATTGGCCTTCTTCAGTTTCTTCTCCTAGCCCATTTCTGCAGATCTTCTCCCTTCAACCTACAGTCACAAGCACAACACCCAAATAAAACCCAAAAGTCCAATCTGTAGCTCCTCTCTCCCACCAATTAATCAAAATCCAAAGCCTCAGTTATTTCTTAGGACATGATAATTTTCCAAGTCATATGACTATTACCACTCCCAAACGAGTATATATAACTATGGTCTTCTAGCCCGTGCTGGATCAGTGACAACAAGACAGCTTCTACACATCTGGAAACCAATCCCCAACCTAGGGATGGTCTACTACTTAGTGCTGCTACATAATATAGACAGTTGGTTGGATGTCTTGTCTAGTTATTGTTACTCGCCCTACATTGATTACGATGACCATTTCATTAATCAGTTTCTGAGAGAGAGAGAGAGAGAGAGAGAGAGAGAGATCCCTGCATCTATTCATTAAGAAGTTGTAAAAAGAGCCTACTTATTAACTAGGTGAAAAAAGTGCAGTAAAGGTAGGTGAGTGTGTTGTCGCAGAAGGTTGGTGGTAGTTGAGTGTTGTAGAAGGTACGAGAGCAGTATAGCTAATATCTAGTCCTATTGCGTGTCTAGATAAATATAGTAAGTGAATACAAATCATATTACATTTCCTACGCTGTCTCTTCATTCAGTTACTTTTGCTACTCACTTCCCTCCCACAATGTTGTTGTCCTTCACAGTCTTTACAACACTCTTTTCCCGAGATTCTCTTATTTCTTGATGTACTAAGGAGCAAACGCTCACAAAACTACTCCCCCTCTAATAAGTGGCTTGCCTATGTCTAGCATATCGTGTTCTAGCTGATACAACTTAAGAACTTCTTTGCTTCATTGAGTCATATAAGATATAGGGTTACACATTCTACTGCCATTGTTCTTCGTTGTGACAATTACAGTGCTATTCGAATTGCTCATAAAGATGTATTCGATGAATGCGCTATAGAAATCAACTGTCAGTTCATTCAAGAACATGATCTTTGTGGCACTACTTGGCTTCTCTCGGTCACTTCATCTGATGAGACTACTGACATCTTCACCACATCTAGCAGAACAAGTTCATGATTTGATTTTTTACACTCAAGTTCGCATCTATTCTGCCACCCTGAGTTTGAGAAGATTTTTGTACTTTTTAAGAAATATAGAAATATGAATTTATCTAGACCCTCAGTACCAATATATAACGATTGTACTACCCTCACATGCTGCCTACCGTGTACAACACTCACCTGCCACGTAACTTGAGACAACAATAATGGATTAAATTGGTATCTTTACCACTAACTTTGCCTCCCAAAATGTATTACTCAGCATTTAGAACAACCATGTAACAACACTGATCTATCTACAGCAATTATGCCAGGTGTAGATTTTATTGCCTGATACCTTCTCCACTAACCAACTTGTACTTGAAACTAGATATGCGATTTCATCAAAGTTGAATGGCATCAATCTCTAAGTTGTACTCACTACTTCCTTGCCATGAGCATGGATACTAAATCTTTCTTTTGTTATACGAAGTGCAAAAACAATGACGGAGCACTTATATGCAGACATGTCACGCTGGACCAGTCTCTCTAGCAATACCCTCAAATTGGCACAAACACCTATCGAACTCAAAGGAGCACCGAGCAAAGCCTAGTTTGCATATAAAAGAAAGAGATTGCTTCACTAGTTCTCACACATATTAGAAACACAAATCTTGAAATTATAGGCAACAAATTATCCAAGGCATTATTAGTCCCTTGAGGGCATTTGAATGGCCACCTTTTGCAGATATGTGAACGAATTTAGTCAAAATAATCACATTAACATTAACTTTGGTTTGAAAAGGATAATCCCCCATTTAAAAAAGCACGGATAAGGAGCCCATGTTTCCACCATCTATACTCCTATCTTGCACACAGGCTTTGGTGGTATTATAAAGCTCCATTCTCAAAGTTCCGTGTCTTTAAAAACCCTTGTACCTTTACCAGGCCACTTTTATTAACATGCTTTGGAATGGAGCTGGTACAAGCCACCAAATTCTACTTGAGGATGACATGAGATGAACACAACCGTACTCTCATATTTGCACCAGAAACATGCATAGAGTGCAAATAGATAGTAGCATACAGATCCATTTTACCTATCCCGATTTAATTTCTTTTAAAGCAAGCATGATGATACTGATAAACATGCATTTGCAATCTGTTTTTCCATGTAATTGTGAATGCATCAACTACGTTGTTGGGAGCAAAATTATGAATGCATATCGAGTTAGAAACAAGTTGATAAGACTTATGTGGAATTTTATATGAATGAAAAGCGGACTAATCACGAATGCTATGCTTTATTCATCAATATTGTAATTCAAGAAAAACATAAGATATCAATGTTACATGTAGATTCAACTGAAATTCAATGACCAATGTGGAAACAATTATCAGTCTCTTCTGTTCAGAAATTTTCAAATCTAGGGTTTCCCCAATTCATAGAGTAAAAAATTTGTAATTCGAAAAGGAAATGAGTGAAAAGAAAAACAAAATGATGCTATAAGAAGTACATTTTCTCTTACATTGCTCTTCTTCTCTTTCTTCTCCCGACAATATCCAATGCCCTACCACTCTTAGCCCATTTCTGGAAATCTTCTCTCTTCAACCTCACACCCACCAGCACAGCCCCAAAACAAAACCCTAAAACCCAATCTTTAGTCCATCTCTTCCACCCATTAATCAAAACCCCAAACAGAAACAAACACAAACCTCCCCAAAACACATCACTATCCATTCCTTTCCCCAACATCAACCACAACCCCAAACCACAAACCATGAAAAACCCAACAAAACACAAATTCTTCTTCCTCTTTCGCCTCCACCCATCAAAGCCTTCCCCTCCAAAACCCCTGAAAAACCCTAACCCCCCACCATTTCCACCTCCAAATTCTCTGATAACAAAACCCAATGGCCCTGGTAAGATATTGAGATTGGAGGCAAGAAAATCGACCAATTCGAGCATGATTTTTCTTGATCTTTGTGACCCAAATCGCCTTTTGTTGTTTCTTGCACATAGAATTGGGTTTTGGGTGTGGGAAAGTGATAGCAAAGGTGAGGAGTATTGGTTGAAAGCAGAGGAGACATTGGAGGGTCTGAGTAGAGATGTTGTGGTTACAGAGAATGCTTCTAAGATGAGAGGATGGGGTTTCAATTGAAGGGTCTTCTGCATTTTGCACTCTTAGAGTATAATGTGGAGAATTCTAGGTTTGAATCTGGAATGAAGTGACCGTTGCAATGGCCAATGAGATCTTAGTTGTGAAGTTTAGAATAAGCTTTTTATTCCATTTTAGGAGGTATGGAATATTTATTATTATTTTTGCATTTTAGGAGAATTCTAACTCCACTAATTTACGGGATCCGTGCAAAGCGACCTCCCACACGAATCAGGTAAGGCTCGGACTATGTCCGCGATCGTGGCCCTAGTGAATTGTTTGTACATAGTAGGAATCGAACATGAGACTTCATACTTCTTTAACCACTAAATCCCAAATCTTTTTCCAATTAGACCAACTCACTCGGATTAGGAGGTATGGTATTGGTGTGGTTAATGAAACTGAAAGCTTAATCCATAAAATTTTTAGAAATTACAGGCAACCAATTATTTCCAAGGCAGGAAGGCTTCGTGGTTCCTTGATCTGTTGAGAAGCGGAGCCTTCAGAGTACGAAGTGTACTTCTTGATTCATAGTGCATCCATACCAGAGGGTATTCATTGTTTTTACTTTTTCAAGGTTTTCCACGTAAAAAAATATTAGTGTCGTCTCTCCTTTATTTCTGCACTCATATTTACTATTGCGTGATTTAGATTATCTTATTAAAAACTTGAATTAAAATTAACTATTCTGCATTTAATATTTTAATTTATCAATTAATTAATAAAAACCTATTCATTCTCTCTAGTCTTAATTTACCATCTTCTATGTAATTTCAAATATTAACTAATAAATAGAATTGTCTGTCATCTATGTAATATACATAGTTAATACTAACTCAACCGCTGGTGTCACCGATGTGATAGACTTACCAGATCGAACTAATTTGTCCTTTTAAAAAGATTAAATACCAATTACCTTTAGAAAATTAAAAAATCCTAAATAAATACCGCAAGATGAACTTTCCAATATGATATGACAATTTTCACGCTCTTTTATACTAATGATTAGAACTTCACCCTATTTACTTTTTTTATTTTCCTAGAACATTATATAAATATATATATATATAAAATTATAAATTAATCGGGCTTGAAAGTGTGTTTACATTGACCCTGCCCTGTTTTGAACCAGGCCAAGGGACTACGCAAGTAATTAAAGGTTGGGGCCGAATCACAAAGGTTGCGTTTGGTAACGGTTTGGTGCGGTGTTAGTTTTTGATTTTGGTTTGGGTTGGGTTGGATTTGGTTTGGTGTAGTTTTATTTTGGTTCCAAACCATGTTTGGTGCAGATGGTTTTGGTGTGAGAAAAAGTGATGCTGAAAAACCAAACCATGTTTGGTAGAGTTGGTATGGGTTAAAATATATTAATATTAATATTAAAATTAAAATATATTAATATGCTAATATATTAATATTAAAATTTATAATATTAAAATATATTAATATATTTTTATTATATTAAAATATATTAATATATTTTTATTATATTAATATTTTAATATTAATATTAATAATATTAATATAAATTTTAATATTAATATATATATTAATATTAAAATTTATAATATTAAAATATATTAATATATTTTTATTATATTAAAATATATTAATATATTTTTATTATATTAAAATATATTATATTTTTATTATATTAATATTTTAATATTAATATATTAATATTAATATAAAATTTAATATTAATATATTATTATATTAATATTAATATATTAATATAATAATATATTAATATTAAAATTTATATTAATATTAATATTAATATTAAAATTTATAAATTTTAATATTGAAATATTAATATTAAAATTTATAATAATATTATTTTAATATTAATATTAATATAAATTTTAATATTAATATATATATATTAATATTAAAATTTATAATATTAAAATATAAATATTATATTCGGTGCTACAGTGATTCGGGTTGCTACAGTGGTTTGCTACAGTACCCGCACCATCCAAAACCATCAAAAAGATGGTTCCAAAATCCTTCACAAATTTGGCACCATGGTTTGCTACAGTAACGGTACCATTTTTTGGTACCATTTTTTGGCACCAAAACCATATTTTTGGCACCAAACCTGTTTACAAAACAGGCCCTAAAGATTTTCTGACATAATGAAATTATACTTTAAATTAAAAGTGTTCAATTATTGATTAGATTTATACAAAAGTATAAACAATAAATTTTGGCATATTTGTGTACAATGAAAAAAAATTATCCTATATCAAATCATTTAAAAGAGAAAAAAAACTAAAACATACTATTGCGAAAACCGAGCTTGGCGATTTTCAAACCAATGACAATCATTTATTTATTGAAATTGAAATACAAGTCCGAAAAATTCGTTATTAATACGCAACTAATCTACAATAAATTGGTCTACCATGTTGCAAGATTGTATCTCGGCAAATTTTATTGTTTAAAATTCTCTTTTGGTAGTTACCTATACTTCATTTATCCGAAACTATAAAATTCTATAGATAGTGTGCATTTGGATATAATTCAACTAATAATAATCATTCAACCCGTTCAACCATAATAGCAAAATTGGTCCCCTTTTTTATTTTTTTATATTATGTTGGAAGTCGTTGAATCACAAATTTAATTACATCTCTAACGTTCTGTAAGTTAAAAATTAAGGCAAATTTTTTTTACTGATTTATAATAAATTAAATTTGCGTTTCCCCGGGGATATTAGGATTGCAGTATCGTCCGGGTATGACACCTCTCAAGACCATTCACGTATAAGATACATACATCTATATATATATATACACACATAAAATCAACCTCTTTCTTGTTTATTAGGATATCAGTATCATTAGAATTACACAAGACTACAATATCTATATACATTGTATATATAGATACAATCAACGTTTAGATACACACACAATCTTGTAGTGAAGCTAAAAGAGAGCAGGAATCTTTTGGACAAGTGAGAGTGGAGTCATAACACATCTCTAAGGACTAGTTTGGAAATTTTGTTTTTGTTTTTGTCATCTTAAGAACAAAAAACATTCTTGTTTTTGTTCTTATTTTCTATCTTAAAAACAAAAAAACATAATTTTTATTTGGGACAAAAAAACAAAAAACACAAGTCTTCTTCTTCTCCTACACACACACACACGATTTACAGTTGTAGTTGCAGATGGTGTTGAAGGTGGTGGAGGGGGTTCGATGGTGGTGGAGTTGCAGTTGCAAATGGTGGAAAGGGGTTCGAATTTAGGGTTTGTAGAGTCGATTTAATGGTTTTGTTTTGGGGTATTGGGTGTCGAATTGGGGTTTCGATTTAGGTTCGGAGAGTCGATCTAGGGATTGTGGTGGTGTCGACGGAGATTTTTGTGCTCTTTTCTTCCCCTCGACCCCCTTCTTATGATTCTTGAAGTCTAAGCTCAGGGAAAATGACATTTTTGCCCTCCGAAAGCCACTTTTGTCTTGACACCACCTCTTTAAGCTCTCCTCTTAGATAGAAATGAGCACGTCTTTAGTTAATTCACCAAAGTTAGCTCTTTTTCTTCGTTAAGCTCCTGACACACTCTTTAACACACAAATGCCATAAAAATACCAAATAATGGAATTGTTAGTCACTAATTAACCCTAGAGGGGGGGGGGGGGGGGGGTGAATAGGGTGTTCAAAAATATTTATAACTCTTTTCGAAATTGGAACACGCTATAACCAAAAATCAATTTCTCAATAATCAAGTGGATGATTCAATTAAATTTCTCTAACAACTAATCACAAGACAAATTATAGCATACAAGATATTCAATTAAATATAACATGCAAATTAATGAAGTAAAGAGAAAGAGATAGAGAGATTGACACCGTGATTTTTTCGAGGTTCGGTAACTCCTACTCCTCGGCTCAAGAACCCCTTCTTGAGACTTTTCTCGATCCTTTCACTATGGCCCTGCCTTAACAGGTGGAATGACAAACCTTTACAACACAAGCCTCTCGAGCTTGTCTTTCAATCAAGAGAACAACCCTCTCTTGAACAATCGTTGGACTTCACTTGTCCGATATTACAAATTCGTATGTAATCAATAAAATCACTCAAGAACAAAAACACTCAAAACCCAAAGGTTTTTATGGAAGATAAATCAATATAAACTCAAATGTTTTTGGTGATTTCTCAATAGCTCTAGAAATGTATTCTCAAATGATATGATCAATGAAGAATGTTTGGAGAATATGAAGAGATACTAGAGGTTTTGATTTTCAAAGATTTTTGTAGAAAATCAGAGTTTCAAAGCTTGGTTTCAATGGCTTTTGCAGAAAAATTTATGTTGAACTTTGAGAGCTTTTCTTTTCTTTTCTTGTACAATATCTTAGCTACAATATACATATCTCATTTTATATATATCAATGCTTTAGGGTTTTGAGAGTGAGTATTGAATTAGAGAAGTCAAGAGCCGTTTGAAATCCATTAAACATGCTGCTCAAAACATGAAAAATGTTTATGTCGAAACTGCAGAAATTAAGGAGCTTTTAGTCGACTACATGGAGTCTCTAGTCGACTAGATGGACTCTCTTAGTCGACTAGATGAAGCTCTAGTCGACTAGATGAAGCTCTAGTCGACTACTTGATGTAGTCTAGTCGACTAGATGGACTCTTAGTCGACTCAATGAAGAGCTTTAGTCGACTTAATGAAGAGCTTAGTCGACTACATCAATTTGGATGAAAAACTTGTTGCTTCTGATTTGTTTAGTCGACTACTAGAGAATACAAAGGATTCTTCTAGTCGACTATAGCTTAAAAAAAACATTTGTTAAAAATATTTTTCTTTCCGTTTGAGTTCGGAAAATCATTTTTCTTTCCATTTGAGTTCGGTTCATTTTATACTTGAGCTTATACGATAATATCGACTCATAAATTTACCTTGTTACAATGATCTCTCCCCGACCTATCTACCCCGAGTCTTGAGTCTTCGACTTTCGCCTTTGCCGTTGAATATTTGATTTTCCATTTTTGTGCTTCAATTTTTTTCTCGACTTTTCGCTTTTATTCAATCTTTCTTTCCGAGCTTGCTTTCCGAGTTGTTTTCTTTCCGAGCTTGTTTTTCGAGTCGTTCACCTGTCTTTTGCTGAAAACATGAACTCGATAATTCATTAGTATCAAACACTCTTTAATGGTTTGTTATCATCAATTTTAAAATTGTTTGCCTAAAGTAAATTTTAAAGCCAACAATCTCCCCCTTGATGATGACAAAACATTTTGTGTTTGTTTGGCATTGGTGAAACATCAAGTGATGCTACCCCCTTAACATGTGCATAATATTTTGTTCAAATGCTCCCCCTTTGTAAATGAAATTTGAAGTTTAATGGGCATTTTGATACAATATATATATAGGCGCACATTTGAGATAAGTAATAAACAACATTTCATTGATAGTTCAATTTAGTACAAGCCGTTTATACTAATGAAAATAGGAAATAACAAACAAGTCGCAAATAACCACCAACAAGCCACACAAAAATAGAAATTGCTAATGTCGGATAATGAAATACATGATAGTACAATAACATAATTTCTCCCCCTTTTTCTCAACGTCGAGGGGCGCGTGAGCGAGGGTTCGTGAGTCCAAGAGTAAGGTCATCAAGTGACCCGACAAGACTAGTAATACGGTTAGACATTCCCTCATCAAACATAACTAGGCGCTCGTTGATCATCCGAATGGCTTCCGTATTTTGGTTCACGGTCGTATCAAGGCACTGAAGCACTTGATCCTACTGCCTAAGTAGCTCCGTATTGCTCTGAACAACCCCAAGAAGTTGGTTGAGAAGAGCAGCCTGAGAAGCCGAAGCACTGTCCAACTGAGGAACCGTGGAAGAGGCTTCCTGGCGCGGTGCAGACATGGTACGAGCTGAGCGTGAACGAGAAGTAGGCGCACTCTCGGTAATGAAGTTTCCTTCCACATCCGAAGTAATATGCATATGCTTGACATGAGTGGTGTCAAGAAAAATAGAGTGATGCTCGGACACTTTATTTGGAAATTAAAAACCTTTCCGCTACAATAGATATGTAATATGCGCAGGAAAGAAAAGCGGACCAGATGACTTGCGTTGACAAGTAAGGATGACAGAATAAAAAATAGTGGTTAAATCCACTCGTGTCCCTGTCATGACGCAATAGACAAGAAACGCCTCCATACGAGACACACTACTACGACTCCCAATTTTAGGCAAAATAGAGTAAGTAATAACATTGTGAATTAATCTTGTCTCGGGTAGTAACATAGAAGCAAGAAGGCCAGCCGTCTGCGTAATTTCCTTGTCGATGTAAATCGTCCGAACTGCCTCAATACAGTCGAACCCATCAGCCATGTACCAATCCTGCTTGGAGAAGTGGCGGATACCGTCATTCGTAAGTGAAAAGATGCAATTAATTTCCTTGTCGTCAACAGTCACTTCGCGACCAACTAAATCAAACTTAAGATAAGGAAGAAATAACCCTTTGCGATTTGTAAGAGAAGCGTAGAATGCTTTGACAATTCGCGGAAGTACCGGAATGTCAAGCGAAATGAAAAAATCCCAACCAATTGCTCGGAACAAATCGAAAGTTTGAGCCCCAATTTTAGTGCATAGAACTTGAGTGACAATACGGCATGGTGTAGGAGGACATTGATTGAAGACGGTGATGAATTGATTTCTATAACAGTCATCATCAAGAAGCACTTCAAGGAACATAGGTTCATTCGAATCCTCTTCCTCTACAATTGTAGGAATGCGTGGTGTGGTGGAGCTTTGGCCTCCATCAATGCGTGAACGTTTCCGGTGTAGACCGCGAGTCTTCGGTGGCATTGTAGAAGAAAATGCAAAATATATAGATATATAATGGTGTATATATATATGAGAGAAGATGAATGAAGGTGAAGAAACTGGGTGAAGGAAATGGGTGGGATATGATGGAAATGAGAAATTGGTGATGATGTGAAGGTGGAAATGGTAGTATGAGAGGTATTAAGAGGAGAGGAAATAGAGGTGGGTGAAGAGTGAGGGAGGCGGATGAAGAAGATGAAAGGGGGGTTAGGTTTTATAGTGGGTTGAGTCGACTAGGGCTAGGTGAGTCGGTTAGAGGGAAGGGTTGAGTCGACTAAGGGCTATGGTGTAGTCGGTTGGATGGGGCTTTAGTCGACTAAGGCTTATGGTTTAGTCAACTAGGAGGAAGGGTTTAGGCGACTAGGAGGAAGGGTAGTCGATTAGGCTAGGTTAAGGCTAAAAAATGATATACACTGATTTAAGTAGTCGACTAAATGGTTTTACATTGCATATGGTGTAGTCGACTATGGCAAGGAAAATGTGAAAAATAATAAAAATAGGTGAAAAAATATGAAAAAAATAAACAAAAATAGCAAAAATATGAAAAATAAAAAATTATGAATGAATTTAAGGCAAAACATCAAAATCCATGGCCATTTCGATTTCTCTACGAATTTTAGAAAATAATTCGTCCGCGAGTGGTTTAGTGAAAATATCCGCCAATTGATTTTTAGTGTCAATAAAAACCAATACAACGTCACCTTTAGCAACATGATCACATAAAAAATGATGCCTAATCTCTATATGCTTGGTGCGTGAATGATGAATCGGATTCTTTGAAATATAAATAGCATTCGTATTATCGCATTTAATAGGCACATGTGTGAAAATAAGATCAAAATCAAATAGTTGTTGCTTAATATAAAGAGTTTGAGTGCAACTACTATCGGCCGCAACGTATTCGGCTTCGACCGTAGATAATGCAACGGAATTTTGTTTTTTACTCGACCAAGATACTAGTGAATGTCCTAGAAAATGACAAGTGCCACTTGTGCTTTTTCGATCAATTCTACATCCCGCAAAATCGGCATCCGAATAACTAATAAGATCAATTGAAGTTCCACGTGGATACCAAAGCCCTAAGTTAATTGTACCACTTAGGTAGCGAAAAATAAGTTTTACCTCAAGTAAATGAGACTCCTTAGGACATGATTAAAACGGGCACATAAGCATACACTAAACATTATATCCGGCCTACTAGCAGTTAAGTAAAGCAAACTACCGATCATGCCTCTATAATTAGTAATATCAACACATTTACCATTTTCATCTTTATCAAGCTTAATGGAGGAACTCATAGGAGTTATGGCATGTTTGGTAGCCTCCATACCAAATCGCTTTAGCAAATCTTTAGTGTACTTGGATTGGCTAATGAATAAGTCATTCGAGCTTTGCTTGATTTGCAATCCTAAAAAGAAATTCAACTCACCCATCATGCTCATTTCAAATTCGTTTTGCATACTTGTAGCAAATTCCTTACATAAAGAATCATTTGTTGAGCCGAATATAATGTCATCAACATATATTTGGACAATCAACAAATTATTCTTAATGGTTTTTGTAAAAAGTGTGTTGTCAATTTTTCCTCTTGTAAAACCATTTTGAGTCAAAAACCCGCTAAGTCTCTCATACCAAGCTCGAGGAGCTTGCTTTAAACCATATAGAGCTTTAGCCAATTTGAAAACATGATTTGGAAAAAGATTATTTTCAAAACCGGGTGGTTGCTTTACAAAAACTTCTTCTTCTATGATACCATTTAAGAAAACACTTTTGACATTCATTTGATAAAGAGTAAAGTTTCTATATGATGCAAATTCAAGAATCATTCTAATTGTTTCTAATCTAGCTACCGGTGCAAATGTCTCATCGTAGTCGATGCCTTCCTCTTGATTATATCCTTGAGCTACCAATCTTGCTTTATTTCAAACAATTACTCCATTCTCATCCTTTTTGTTTCGAAAAACCCAGTTTGTGCCAATTATAGTTTGATTTTCGGGTCTAGGAACTAAACACCAAACTTGATTGCGTTCAAATTGATTTTGTTCCTCTTGCATTGCTATGATCCAAGAATCATCACATTGAGCTTCGTGGAAGTTCTTGGGTTCGATTTATGATACAAAAACCATATGGTTGCAAAAATCTTTAAGTTGAGATCTAGTACTAACCCCTTTTGATGGATTACCTATGACTTGATCAAGAGGATGATTGTGAACAATCCTCCATGCTTTAGGCATTGAGTTGGTCAAGTTATCATTGGATTGATGCTCAACTTCCCTCATTTCCTTTTGGCTACTTGATGAGTTGGAGATATTGAGAGTATTTAAATTATCCTCAATCCCAACAACCTCATCTTCTTATAGGTCAATTCTAGGTGATGGTGGTGAGGGTGATTCATCAAAGACAACATGAATAGACTTAACCATGGTTAGAGTCCTTTTGTTAAAAGCCCGAAATGCTTTACTCCTTGAAGAATACCCTAGAAAAATTACTTCATCCGATTTGGAGTCGAATTTTCCTAGGTTATCTTTATCATTTAACACAAAACATTTACACCTGAAAACTTTGAAATACCCAATATTGGGCTTTTGACCATTCCACAACTCATAAGATGTTTTCCCCAACTTCATCCGAATAATGACACGATTAATTATATGGCAAGCGGTGTTTATCGCTTCCGCCCAAAGGCTTCGGGGAAGGTTGTGCTCATTTAACATGGTTCTAGCCATCTCTTGTAGAAACCTATTCTTTCTTTCAACTACACCATTTTGTTGAGGGGTTCTAGGGGCCGAGAGATCATGAGATACACCGAGGTCATCACATAATTTCTCTAAGTCTTGATTTTCAATTCTCTACCTCTATCACTTTTAATTTTCTTGATTTTCAAATATTTTTCATTTTGAATGATTCTATAAAATTTATCAAGAACGGAGTGAGTTTCATTTTTATGAGTAAGAAAGTGAACCCAGGTATATTTGGAGTAGTCATCAACTATAACAAGTACATAGAGTTTCCCGGCTAAGCTAGCTGTTCTCTCCAGACCAAAAAGATCCATGTGAAGTAACTCTAATGGTCTAGAAGTGGTAATGTCTTTCTTTCTCTTGAAAGAGGACTTTACTTGCTTGCCTACTTAACATGCGCTACATATTTTATCTTTCGAAAATTTAGTCTTTGGGAGACCTTTGAATAAATCATTTTTGGATAAACGATGAATGAGGTCCATACTAGCATGTCCTAGACGTCTATGCCATAACCAACTATTTTTGCTAGATGTGACAAAACATTTAACATCTTGTTCATGCAATTCACATAGCAACAAAGTATATAAATTTCCATTTCTTTTGGCATTAAACATTTGCTTCCCATCTTTCTCGATTATGCATGCATTTGTCCTAAAAATAACATCATAGCCCTTGTCACACAATTGACTAATGCTAAACAAATTATGTTTCAAACCATCAACTAATAGCACATCATCAATAGAGAGAGAAGAGGAAATACCGATTGAGCCAATTCCTATAATCTTGCCTTTAGAGTTGTCTCCAAAAGTTACGTTTCCTCCTTCATAGGATTTTAAAGAAATGAATTTTGGTTTGTCTCCCGTCATATGCCTTGAGCAACCGCTATCGAGAAACCATTTTTCCTTTGATGCGATTCTCAAGCATACCTACAAAACAAGGTCATGTAACTTTCATTGGTACCCAATCTATTTTGGGTCCATTATGGTTAGATAAATATGCAATGGTTCATTTTGGAACCCAAATCATTTTAGTTACGACATTCTCTTTTCTATGCAAGCATGAAATAGTTCCTTTCGGAACCTAAACCATTTTTGTTATAATTTTCTTCTTCCTATGAAGGCATGCATTTGTTTTGTGTCCCTTTCTATTGTAATAGTAGCAAGTAACATGTTTATAATTATTTGAAGATGCATGAGATGATTGTCTAGTAAATGTAGAGCTAAATGATTTTCTCTTTTTCAAAATAAGAGCATCTTTGTCAAGCATCATACCCTAGACCACATTTATCAAATGATCCTCTTTGTCTTCCTAACATAATACTAAGGTTCTTTTTTCCTTTTGTAAATTTAGCTAAGAAATTTATTTGATCATCTATAGTATTTTTCAACCGATTATTTTCCTTTTTTAGCTCAATGCTTTTGTCATTGCAAGAAACTTCTAAGTTGGAACTAGTGGAGCTACATGAAGATTTTGCTTTCTTAAGAAGAATATGTTTTCTAGCTAATTTTTCAAATTCATCATGTAATTCTTTAAACGCATCTTACAATTCATTATAATCAAGGAGAAGTTCATCATACGATACTTTTGATTTATCTAAAACATATGAATTTAAATGTACCTTTTATTCATTTGTCATGAGGCAAATGTTTGTCGTTTTCTCGCCATTTTTCTCCTCATCCAAGTCGCATGAGTCATAGTCATCCCATGTGACATTCATCACCATCTTGCTTGGTCTTTTCTCGTTTTCCTTTTTGAGCTTGAAGAAATCACTTTTGTAGTGTCCCGGCTTTCCACAATTGAAACACGTTGGGGGTTCCCTTTTGCTAGGCTCGCCTTTTGGTTCGATTCTCTTCATGAATCTTCCACCATTAGCTTTCTTTCTTTGAAGGTATCTCTTGAATTTTTGGATGAACAAAGCAATGTCCTCATCTTCTTCACTTGGCTCATTTATTTCATTTTTGGTGGAGGCTTGCAAAGCTATCCCCTTTATTGGCTTGGTGTCGTCTTCACGAGTTTGAACGTGATTTCCTAAGTGAGTAGAGAGCCGAAAATCTCATCGAGACTCATGGTGTTGAGGTCATTAGCTTCTTTTATTGCCGTTACTTTTGCATCCCATTTGGCCGGAAGACTTCTAAGCATTTGCGTGACGCATCGGATCTAGGAATAATTCTACCAAGATGCTTTAGTCCATTCAAAATATTTGTAAAACGAGACATCATAGAATTCACATTTTCATCATCTTTCATAGCAAATAATTCATATTCATGCATGAGTATGTCAATTTTGGACTCTCGTACTTGAGATGTACCTTCATAGGTTACCTCAAGTTTATCCCACATTTCTTTTACCGTTGAAAAAGTAGATACACGATTAAATTCATTTGGACTCAAGACACAATTTAAATTTACTTTGGCTTTAAAATTGTAGGACATGAGTTTACGGTCATCATTATCCCACTCATTGGGTAATTTGGGAACGGTTTTTCCATCAACGATTTTGGTCAATACAAATGGTCCTTCAAGAACTACTTGCCATATTTGGTAGTCAATAGCTTGAAGAAAATCTATCATCCTAGTTTTCTAATAGCTATAGTTTGATCCATCAAACCATAGGGGCCTATTACTTGATTGTCCTTCAACGTGAATGACTAAATTTGATGCCATGATCGTTCTCTAAGACGGTTAAGTCTAAAATTAATAGAGATTAGGCTCTGATACCAATTGTTAGTCACTAATTAACCCTAGAGGGGGGGGGGGGGGGGTGAATAGGGTGTTCAAAAATATTTCTAACTCTTTTCGAAATTGGAACACGTTATAACCAAAAATCAATTTCTCAATAATCAAGTGGATGATTCAATTAAATTTCTCTAACAACTAATCACAAGATAAATTATTCAATTAAATATAGCATGCAAATTAATGAAGTAAAGAGAAAGAGATAAAGAGATTGACATCGTGATTTTTTCGAGGTTCGGTAACTCCTACTCCTCGGCTCAAGAACCCCTTCTTGAGACTTTTTCCGATCCTTTCACTATGGCCCTGCCTTAACAGGTGAAATGACAAACCTTTACAACACAAGCCTCTCGAGCTTGTCTCTCAATAAAGAGAACAACCCTCTCTTGAACAATCGTTGGACTTCACTTGTCTGAGATCACAAATTCGTATGTAATCAATAAAATCACTCAAGAACAAAAACACTCAAAACCCAAAGGTTTTTATGGAAGATAAATCAATATAAACTCAAATGTTTTTGGTGATTTCTCAATAGCTCTAGAAATGTATTCTCAAAGGATATGATCAATGAAGAATGTTTGGAGAATATGAAGAGATACTAGAGGTTTTAATTTTCAAAGATTTTTGTAGAAATCAGATTTTCAAAGCTTGGTTTCAATGGCTTTTTGCAGAAAAAATTTATGTTGAACTTTGAGAGCTTTTCTTTTCTTTTCTTGTACAATCTCTTAGCTACAATATACACATATCATTCTATATATATCAATGCTTTAGGGTTTTGAGAGTGAGTATTGAATTAGAGAAGTCAAGAGCCGTTTGAAATCCATTAAACATGCTGCTCAAAACATGAAAAATGTTTCTGTCGAAACTGCAGAAATTAAAGAGCCTTTAGTCGACTACATGGAGTCTCTAGTCGACTAGATGGACTCTCTTAGTCGACTAGATGAAGCTCTAGTCGACTACTTGATGTAGTCTAGTCGACTAGATGGACTCTTAGTCGACTCAATGAAGAGCTTAGTCGACTACATCAATTTGGATGAAAGACTTATTGCTCCTGATTTGTTTAGTCGACTACTAGAGAATACAAATGATTCTTCTAGTCGTCTATAACTTAAAAAAACATTTGTTAAAAACATTTTTCTTTCCGTTTGAGTTCCGTAAATCATTTTTCTTTCCATTTGAGTTCGGTTCATTTTATACTTGAGCTTATACGATAATATCGACTCATAAATTTACCTTGTTACAATGATCGCTCATCAACCTATCTACCCTGAGTCTTGAATCTTCGACTTTCGCCTTTGCCGTTGAATATTTAATTTTCCATTTTCGTGCTTCAATTTTTTTCTCGGCTTTTCGCTTTTATTCAATCTTTCTTTCCGAGCTTGCTTTCCGAGTTGTTTTCTTTCCGAGCTTGTTTTTCGAGTCGTTCACCTGTCTTTTGCTGAAAACATGAACTCGATAATTTATTAGTATCAAACACTCTTTAATGGTTTGTTATCATCAATTTTGGAATTGTTTGCCGAAAATAAATTTTAAAGCCAACAAGAATGAAAAGACATAACAAATGTAAGATAGGGCCTTAAAATGGATAATATTGAGCACCTATCATTGTCCACTTTTTGAACTTTTGTTATTAATTTTGTTGCAGAAAAAAAAACCATCAGGTCTTGGTGTCTTTTTTATGAATCAGAATGTTCAAAAATAAATTTTTGTGTGTGTGAGAGAGAGAGACATAGTAGAAGTGCGAAGTCACCATGCAACGTTTTAGTGGCAATTCATAATCATATTTTAGTTAGAAACAAACTTTACTTCTAGTTTTCAATGAGACCCCATAATTTTAACTTTAGATTTCACTCACAGCCCAAAATAACTTTTTACTCCCTTTGTCCCAAATTGATGTCCACTTTCTCAACTTTACTTATTCCTAAATTAGTTGTCCAATTTCGAATCTCAATACAATATAATCTTATACTTTTGCAAATTATCCATCTTCATTAACTTCAAAAAGCAACGGATCCCACTAAAAATTACAACTATATTATATTGTCAAAGGCTAAATTGAAAACAAAAAAATTATCCAAAAAAATATTAACAAATCAGACTTGGACAACTAATTTGGGACAAAAGGAGTATAATTTTTTGACATATAAAATGTCGTTTTTGCCATTTGACTTTAGATGAATATGTGAAATACTCTTGTTTAGTGATAATGACTATAATTATAAATTAATATCATCTAACAAACTAGGTTTAATTAGTCTTAATTTTACTAAATTAATAATTATTAACACTCAATTTATTAATTATTTAAATTAATTCTATTTGCACAGTTTGGTCTCCCAATTTTCGGAATCCTTTTTAATAATTTGAGATTTTCGTGCAATTGAAAATGATTCAGGCTAATTTTTTAAGTTAGTGTCAATAAGGCACTGTTTGGTAACGCTGTGTTTTTTTTTTGGCTGTGATTTTATTTTTTACAAAATGAAAGTTGTGATTTGGTTTGCTGCCATTTTGAAAGAAAGTAAAACATGTTTAGTAAAATTCATGTGTAATTGTGAAAGCTTTGAAAGCAAAAAATTCAAAATATTTTGGGTAAATAAAAAAAATTAAGAATTAATAAATTATGAGCTAATTATTAATAAAAATTAAACGTCCTAATTTATATATTTATTTATTCATTTTTGTACAAATTTATTTAATATTTAGTTATTTTTTAAATTTTTTGTAATTATTTATTATTTATTATTTAGTTTTTTTATTTTTAATTATTTTTTACTCAATTTTCATTTATTTATTCATTTTATTTTTGTTTATTATTATTTTGTTTTAATTATTAATTAATTAATTAATTAATCAATTAATTGATTAATTAATAATTATTTATTCATTTTATTTTACTTATTTATAATTTTTATTTATTTATTTATATCTTTTTATTTAATATTCATTTATTCATTTTTCTTGTTATTTATTTTGTTATCTTTTTAATTATTTATTTAATCATTTTTATTTATTATTTAGTGTTAATAAATATTAAAAAACACTTTGTGCAATTATAATTAAGGTGGTATAGTTTGTACCATCAGTGTTAAATTGTTTTTATGTAATTATGTTAATTTAAATGAAGATTAATTTTTTAAAGCTATTTTAGTTATTTCATACAATAAACAAATATTTATAATTTAACTAAGTTAAAAAGGTTAGCATTGACATTTTGCTTGTCAAAAGTGAAAAAAGTGGTTTCAGGGGTCTCGGTATATGATCAAACAAAAAAATTATTAGATATCACGGGGATAAGTAATGATTTATACGAGAGCAAGTGATAGAATTTCTGCGTGTATTATACCTATTTTCTGTATTAGATGGGGGTACCATGTGTATTTATTCCGGGATACCTAATATTTTCTCGACCCAACGAGTGTCACTAAAATTTACCCTACATTTTATTAATATAAAAAGTTATCATTTTAAAAGGACAAAAATGCCCTTTCGTGGACTTGTTTCTCTCCTCCTTCCATCGTTGCCGTGATCATCGGACTGGAGGAGCTGATCACTAGACTCGTTATATTGTTACCCTATTTGGATTAGCTTTTCAAACACTATTTTTGATTTTTCGGAGGAAAAAACTGTTTTAAACCTACAAAAATTTTAGAAGAACTTTCGCATTTTGAAAAAACGTTTTAAAAAAGGTATGTCAGACTTTCAAAACAACTTCTACTTATATTTTTCTTCATCGTACAAAAGGAGAAGCTATGCCAAACAAGTTAGGTGTGATTTGTTGCAGTCAGTAGATTATTGTCTTGTACCACAAAACAGACATACAGATACACACTGCTAGGTATTCAATGTATATTTTACAAAATTGGTTTTGAAATTTGTTCTGGGTTTTCTATGCGTCCAATTATTCCACTGGATGATGCTAAAGGAAACCCTAGAAATTGGGGTGAACGAGTTGTTCACAGATGTCGCATTCTCAACAACATTTTATTTACACTATTTATCAGAGTTACGTTTTTTTTAAAATGAAACCCTAGATTTGTTCTTCACAAATTTAGACACTCAAAATTTCATTTCATTTCATTTCCTTTTGTTTTGATTATACTGGTATTGGTAGGAGGCGCACCCTTTTTTAATGAGTATTAACACGTCCGAGTCGGAATCAGAATCGGAATGGGAATCAGGGTCAGAGTTGGATTTGGAAGAAGGGGTGGGAATTCCTATCTTATGTTTTTTTTTTTTTGGTTCATATGATTAACTTAAAAGAGCGGTTATTCTGATTTTTATGTGGAATCAATCAATGACAGCTATGGAGAAATGTTCCATTTATCGAAGGAAAAGTTGATAAAACAGTGGATCCTCATCTTCCTCTTGAAGATGGATTGTTTCCTCTGCATTATGCT
Source organism: Cornus suecica (assembly GCA_963922005.1). Classification (NCBI taxonomy): domain Eukaryota; kingdom Viridiplantae; phylum Streptophyta; class Magnoliopsida; order Cornales; family Cornaceae; genus Cornus; species Cornus suecica. The sequence continues at coordinate 20,031,671 of OY998247.1, read as the reverse complement.
GCTCTATCTCATGAAAGAAAATTGGTTTCCTTCTTATATTGGAAAAAAGCTAAACCTGATGTCCGATGCAACTGTGTTGGCCACAAGTTCCACGGCATGATTCCCCTTCAAGTTGCTCTTGAATCAGCAATAACAAGGTCTCCATATATATATATATATATATGTATTGATTCTTGAGTTTTTGCCACAATATTTGAATACTATATGAATGAATCACATTTGTTTATCTTTGGTTTGATTTGATTGAGGTTTTATATACTAGGTACAGCGAAACCCTTGCCGACTGGACCCCCAAAGAATCTTTCATCAAGTCGCTTTTTATGTTTTGTAGTCCGGAATGGGTACGCCTGTTGCTTAAAACGGATGGATTTTATTGCATCTATCATTGGAAACAAGACAAAATGATTGGTTTTTTTTTTGTTTTCTTTTGCAGATAAATCCAATGGAAACTATGTGTTCGCTTGCAGGGGGTATGGAACCCAAGTTGATCCAGGACATTGTTTGGTACTATGCACAGAGAGATAATCTCATCCCCTTGGCTGCTTTGCTTGCATCGCTGTCTATGGCTTTGAGTCCAAGGTGGATCAGTAATAGCGAATTGATGAACCACCTTGCAACTAACCTAATGTCACTAACTGTGGTGGAGCAGGAGCATAAATTAACGGGCAGTGACCATTTGGTTGATAGTTGCAAGGAGAAACAGCGGTTGATGATAGCTAAGATGTGCCTTCTTGAATCCTATGAAAGGATTTCCTCTCCTTTAGAAACATTATTGAGTCTGTCTTTTTTCACTGTATGCTCTCTCATATGGGATTTGATGTCAAAATATCTAGAGTTTTTTAATGATTTTTTTCATCCTTTCTCTCTCTTTATTTTAGTTTCTTTTTACTCTTTTTTAGTGTCCACCTCTATTTCACACCGAGACCCCCTTAGAACGTGCTCATTGGGCTTTCAGCCAACCAAGAAACCTTTCTCCGAAAGAAAGGCATTTGCGACTCTTTGAACGTACAAAACGGTTTGTCATGCCATTTACTTTGATCATTTATTTCATTCGCGACTTGGTTTGTTTTGCCTTGTGGTTTATCAAAAGTTGGTGATGTATTCACTAGCCTACACTAATCCTTGTCTTTGTTTTGTGTAGCAAATTTCTCTGGGATGGGTGTCACGACAAGAATATAGGTCTTTGATTGATTCCTTACTCTTTCAGTAAACTTCTTGTTTTTTATGAAAGTGGCAAGGAAAACGCAGTTAACTTTTATCACGTTTTTTCTCAAGTTGTTTAATATATTTGTCTTTTTTTCTTTGTGGAACTAATCCAGCCATGAAGGATCCCATGTTCTCATTGATAGTGCAAATCGAAAATTGTTATCTACAACGTAAGGTAAGAGAAATGCTTCTTGTACATGTTATTTGGATTTTTTTTAGCCAAGTATTAGTTCAATTTATGTTATCAGAGCCTTTTTACCTGTATTACGTATAACAAACGAGCTCGACTTGGATTGATTGAGAGATTGAAAACAAATAAAAAATGTCAAAAACGAATTGTATTACGATTTGGTTGACCTTGCAAAAATTCGAAGAAGTTTAATCTTATGCTTACATTGATAGTTGATGATCAATATATATAAATAGCTTAACTAATTTGAGGAAGTTTACACTATAGTATAGTTTTTTTTTTGTTTAACTTATTATAGTGATGCCTACGTGGTTTAATTATCACAATTTGCTGCTAAGTGGGTAGGCTACAGTTTTTATGGTTACTTTATGATGGCCGATTTAAGTTGTATCTCACTTACACTCGGGGTGTTATTAAAGGTTTAAGGCGCACTGAAGTGCTAGAGGTACTCTAGAGCCTAAGCATGAAGCGCAAGGCGAGGCGAGGCGCGTGCCTGAGTGAAGTGAGACGCACAATGGAAAATGTAATGAAAAACTAAAATTAATACTAAAGCATTCATATTCCATTTTAGTACTGAAGGTTCTAAGTGGTGCTTACAAGAATTGTATTTTAATTTTTTTTGTAAATTTAGTGTTAAGTGTGACATTGTCACTTAAAAGTTTACCTCATTTAAAGTGGCACTTGATGTTTTTAAGTGATGTTAAAATTTCTTACCAAACACACTTAACCGAATAAGTGCTAAATCTATTCAGATTTAAGTGGTAAATAAGTGTTATCAAACGGACATGTAGAGGAGGAGGAGGAGGAGGAGGAAGAAAATCAAAGTGTTCTTTGTCTAAGAGAAAAAAAAAGCGGAAAAAAAATAGAATAAGACCCGAAGAGTGAATATAAAAGTAGGAATTAAAAAAAGAAGAATAAGTGTTTGTTTATAGAAAACAACAAAAAACGTTATAAGACTATGAAAGAGTAGGTATTTGTAGCCATGTAGAAAGAAGAAGGAAAAACCAGAGGGGAAGAATAAGTATATTGTTTAGGTATAAAAAAAGACAAAAAATATCAGGATATGACAAAGATTGAGACCAAAAGCCTAATGGCCCAGCACTACTAACTCTTGCACCCAAATGGGAGATCAAGGTTCGAGCCTCAGTGGAGGCAATGCTTGTGAGTAAATATGGTAAACTTTTGGGAAAAAGCATAGATTAGGTAGTTGTACACATTTAGAGGAGAATTGGAATTTTTTTGGGCTCGCTTGGGCCTTAGTCTTTTCCTTGTATTTGGGATACACTCCCCTCTTGAGCGCCTTTCTATATATATTTCTTATTTATATATATAAAAAATGCAACATATGATTGGAGCTGAAATATGAGAATTGCTCCTTAGTGTGGATGGAACCCCCACATGAGGATCTCTCTGTCGGGAATCGAACCACATTGAAATCCACTTCTACACACCACGGAAATCGCCATAATTTCAAAACCTACCCGAGCTCCTCCCACGAACTCGGTCTCTCCCCATCTTTCGCCAGCCCATAGGAACCAGAAAAGCCCACTGAGAACAATCCTCAACCATAGCAAACAAGCACGATAAAGAGAAACGACCACGACAACCATCTCCAATCCCGCATAATCATGATACTACTCGAAGCACCAATAGAGCTTAACCTTGCATCTGACGAATCTATTGCCCCAAAGACCCCTCGTGAGGTGATGACACTATTAGGAGATTAGACACCACTAATTTCTCTAGTACCTTAAGAGACCCAAGTTAGGGAACCAACTCCCCCCTCGACTATTTAGCTAAACAAAAGCCTTAACGAGATGAGCACATTGTCGATCTTCCAATACTAAAATGTCTCATGAATGACACATCCCAAACCAACCTCCCACTATTAAGATGATAATAGGCAGCTAAGGAATATCGATTAGCAGCAATGGGAGACCTCTCCTTACACCAATGATCTCCAAAACCGAACTCAATAACCATTTTCCCAGTTTGAACCTCATGAGTTTGGAAAAGGCTTCCCCTTCCTTACAAATGCCTTTCCAAACCCCTACTTATGTTCTTTCTCTCTTCTTGATTCCCTGTAGTATGGCGCAGTGGATAGAGATGCTTCAGAGGCAGTTTCTGTGGGGTTGGGGGGTAGGGAAGGGTCTTCCTATCATCCTGTCTGGGGAGACTGTCCATCGCCATTATAAGGGGCCTTGGGGGTGAAAAGGCTAGGTTGTTGCCGGCTAATAAAGCCTTTTTGGGGAAGTGGTTATGGCGGTTTGGGATAAAGAGGACTCGCTTATGGAGGAGGGTGATCGCTTGTCGTTATGGTGAGGATAGGGGTGGTTGGTGTTCGAGGCCCATTCGCAGGGGCATGGGGGTGTGAATATCAGGTTAAGTGTTGGAGAGGGGCCTTTGTATGCTTTTGGACTGATATCTAGTGTGAGGAGACTACTTTGTCCTCTCCTTTCCCTTAACTCTATAGTATTGCACGTAATCGTCGTGTCTTTGTAGCCGACCGTTATCGTTATCAAACCGGTAGGCTCATTTGGAATATTCAGTTTGTGCGTCATTTTCAAGATTGGGAGCTTGAGGAGGTCTGTGGACTACTGGAGCTTCTCTATAGCCAGTCTCCTCCTAGCTCTGTCTCGGATCTTTTCGTTTGAAGACTAGTGGCTCACGGGAGGTTCGAGGTCTCGTCTTTCTTTTGGTGCTTATCCATTCCGATATGTCCGGTGTTCCCTTGGAAGATGGTCTGACGCTCCAGAGCTCCTCTCAAGGTTGTTTTTTTTTTTGTGGTTTGCGGCGTGGAGTCGAATCCTCACATTGGATAACCTCCGTCGTTGGAACCTTATCGTGGTCAATAGGTGCTTCATGTGTAAAAGCTATGGTGAATTTACAGATCATCTCCTGATCTCCTTTTACATTGCCCAGTTGCCTATGATTGTTGATATATGCTTTTAAGGCCTTTTGGTATTTTGTGGGTCATGTCGGCTTCGGTTTGTGATTCCTTAATGCTTGGAGAGGCTTAGTGGGGTCCTATGCTTGTGCTTTTTGGAGGGCTGCTCCCCTTTGCTTTTGGTAGTCTATTTGGTTGGAGCGCAATAGGCAATGTTTCGAGGGGATCCAATCTTCATTAAGCTCCATCAAGGATATCTTCATTTTCTCTTTTTTTTTTTTTTTGGGTTGAGGGTTGATATTGTAAATCCATAGAGGAAAATATTGACTTTTTGGGTGCGGTAGACCCCTAAGGTAGCCCCTTTTGTTGAGGGATTCACTCCCCCTTTGAGTGCTTATATATATATATACTTCTTACTTATCCAAAAAATAATAATAATCCAACCCTTCGGGGAGCACCAACCCCACCATCCTCTTCAAACTGGTCCCATATAACTTTCCTCCACTGCTTGTGTCGCTCATCACCAAACCTCCAGAGTCACCTCTCTAATAGAGCTTTATTAAAAGATTATAGCCTCCTGATCTCACTTGAGGTTTGGCCTAATTAATTATTTTGAAGTTTTTAAGATATGATGGTCAACTTCCCATCAGATTTGGATGACTTTCCGCGGGATATTTTTTATTTTTTTTGACAAGTATATTTAGACCTTACTCCCGCTCTTTGTTGCTTATTTGATTGTTGGGCCATTATAGTCGAGACAAATATGTACCCAAGATGCCAAAATTACCCTTGTATGCAACACAATTTACAAATAAGCTACAAAACAAATAAAATTATTGGTGTAAGGTAACTCCAATACGACTTTTCTCTCTCACCAATACAACCAACACCGCCATCACAATGGTTCATTGGGCCTGTAACTGTGGTTTGTCTAGCTACACGAATATTGGTATATAGACAGACAGTATTAATGATAATTTTGAGAGGATATGGTCGAGGATGAACAGGGGAGGGCTAAAACAAACAACAAACAAAAATGGAATTCTTGGATATCCATTACAAACCCATAGAGATCATACCCTCGTATTCCTAAATATGTGCTATTAGAATTTTAGGCTATATGCTACTTTTCTAGAAGGAAAACGGGGTTATTACAATTGAATCATTCTTAGTTTCTTTAGGATCTTAAGAATTGATGGAAAGAAATAAGGGAGGAATATACATACATGAGATCGATTGAAGATGAGCTTGAATTTGCCTTCTATTTTTTAAACCCTAGCCCCACCATTATCAACTTTTCTTCTTTGTTCTCCACCATCTCATACCTATACTGAACAAACAGTACAACCAATTCTATTATATCAAATACCTATCGAAATAATAGCCCAAAAAACAATCCACAACTCAACTAAATAAAAACACACAAATCCAAAAAGTTTAAATGAACTTGACGTTTCTACAGTCAAGACAGCCAAGTTTCATACCACCCTGTACTCACCAAAGAATAATCAGAAGTACTAAAGGTGATACACCAATCCACTCTCCACTATCCTTTAACATAAACCGTCTTCGTGTAAAGCGTGTTAGTGACCATCGTAGGTCCCCTATATGTAATCAAATTTGATCTAACCACTATGCTGATATTCCCCACTTTTACAAACAATAACTCAGTCCTCACGAAACTCACCAATCCGCATCTTTGCTTAGGTTAAGCTTCAAGGTCTAGATGCACCGCTTACAGGTTCCAAGGATAATACAAAGCCTTGAGTCTCCTTCAAACTCTCACCATTGCCACCTCGACCCAAATTGTTAAATACGCTTGTCTTCAATCTAAAGTCTAAACATAGTGTAGTTGTGGATATAAAGTAGTGGGGGCGGTTGCTGTGGTGGTAGTTGTGGAAAGAAACACATTTGCGTTTTCACTTGGTCTCGTATTATTAAAATTGAGACTATTTTGATGCTTAATCGGTAATAAGTCATTATGTAGTTAGTTTGGTCTGACTGTTTACCTTCCACTTCGGCAGAAAAAAACAACTAGAAGGCCATTTCAGCACCTGCAGCAGAGGTCAATGTCGATGCACTCTTGGCATGTAAAGTCGGGTTTGTTCTCTGTGGTGCAGTCATCTCATTTGCAGCACTTTAAAACCCGCAACAGTTTCTGCACCAGTATGGAATCTCAGACAAAGGAATCATTTCAAGTGATCAAGCGACAAGTGTTAGATTTGCTGCTGAACAAAAAAGTTCAGACCTCTTCCTTAGTCATTAGGAGGGTAATAGGACGTGTCTGATATGCTTGAGGGACAACTTTCAGGTATCACTGATCTTTCTTTCCTTGTTTATAAAGCCAAATAATTCCTAGTGGCATCTTTCCATTATGTAATTTTTTTATTTGAAGGTTTGATAGTTCTGTATTTTCACTTATTTTCAGATGATTATTGATCATAGATATTTAATGTGCATGTGTATGGTAGCAATTTTCTTTTTATGTGTGTACCAACTATTTATTTGAATAAGGTAAACAACCAAGTTACCTTGGAAGTATCACAATATATGATATAGGATTCTTGTTAGTAATTATGTGAAGTTACTGAAATTCCCCTTAACTAATTAATCTCATTTTGGTTAAGCTGCTTTTTACAATCTTGTCATCCAATGGTATTGTCACGTTTTCGGTAGTTTCTAAACATATAAACTGATAAATAAAGGGTTAATTTCATTTACACCTCTTGAGGTTTGCAAATACTTCAATCAAATCCCTTCAAGTTTACAAAAATTCAGTCAGACCCCTTATTTTTGTTGACACGCATCATTTGCACTCGTTGTCCATGAATAGGCCTACCATGCTTCGCACCTGCGGCGTTTTCGCCAGACAGTCATTGCCAGTTGTGTCCATAGACTTATGTCAAATTATTGGTGAAATGTCTAGATTACCATTGCCTTTACCCAAACAAGCTTCTTATCAACTATTACAATATCCGTACCAAGGATAGCATGGATAACTCAACCCTGTAACCAAACGTCCTTAATCATATATTTTTCGTGATTTACTCGTGGATATTATATAATTGAGCGTATTTTCAATGAGAAAATCCTATACTATGTAAGAAAACGCAATCATCACAATTAAATAAAAAGAGGTTAAAAGTACCCAAAAAACCAGAAGAAAAATTGGAAAAAAAAAAACACATTTGCGTAACCCACATGAATTGTAATTTTTGCAATGGTGAACTTTTTTAATTTTGTCACGGAATCATTCAAAAGAAAAACTAATTAATCTCTTTTTAAAATGCATTATACTTCAACGGTAGTTTAGATATTAAATTAAAATTTTGGGTGATATCATGTCGGAAATGTTAAAAGTTAGGGTAAATTACAGCTATATCCCCTCAAAATATGATATATTACACCCACACCCTCTGTTATTTGGATAATTACAGCTAGACCCCCTCAAGTTTGTAAATTGTAACAAATACTCCCCTCAGTTGAACTTCCGGCATGATCAAACTCAGTTAACGCTTACATCACTTTTTCAGAGGTGAAAGGTCTAGAATACCTTAACTAGATGCAAAGACATCAAAAATAGCCATAGGTAAATAAGTTATTTCACAACTCCGTTCAACTGAATTGAACTAGAGGGGGTGAAAATGTAATTATCCAAACGACAGGGGTACACGTGTAAAATATTATATCTTGAGGGGTCAAAGTGTAATTTACCCTAAACTTTATGTTAGGGGTGCAAATGATGCATGTTAGAAAAAGTAAGGGGAAAGGGATTTGACTGAATTTATGCAATTCAAACCTGAAGGGGTCTAAATGAATTATTTACAAACCTCAGGGGTGTAAATGAAATTAACCCATAAATAAATTGAGAGGCTTGCTCGTTCATTTGGTAGGCTTTGTTTGGATTGGCTTTTCAGAAGCCGCTTTTGGCTTCCTGGAAGGAAAAACTGTTATGAACAGTGTTTGACAAAATTTTTAGAAGAGTTTCCGGGCCTTAGAAAAGCGTTTTAAAGAAGCTAGGGGGTACCAGCTTCTCAAAACGGCTTTTGCTTCTCTTCTTCTTCTGTAGAAAGCCGGAAGCAAAAGTTATGCCAAACGGGGCCTTACTCTAGTATATGTGGGTGTTTTTTCTTTTTACGCACTCAAATTGGAAAAGATCAACAACCTTGCACAGAGAGGGAGGGAGGGAGCAACATAAGGGGGGGTTCCCGTAGTGAATATTTGCTTCAATTTTCCCATGAGGATACATATACTGTTTTACTTGGTCTCATATTTTATTAAAATTGAGACTATTTTGATGCTTAATCGGCAATAAGTCATTCTGTACTTAATTTGGTCAGACTGTTTACCTTTGACTTTGGCAGAAAAAAACAACTAGAGGGTCATTTCAGCACCTGCAGCAGAGGTCAATGTCGACGCACTCTGGGCATGTAGAATCAGGTTTGTTCTCTGTGGTGCAGTCATCTCGTTTGCAGCAGTTTAAAACCCGTTCCAGTTCGGAGGTCTGCACCAGTATGGAATCTCAGACAAAGTAATCATTTAAAGTGATCAAGCGACAAGTGTTAGATTTGCTGCCTAACAAAAAAGTTCACTGTTCTTCCCTAGTCATTAGGTGGGTAATAGGACGTGCCTAATATGCTTGAATGATAACTTTCAGGTATCACTGATCTTTCTTTCCTTGTTTATAAATCCAAATAATTCCTAGTGGCATCTTTCCATCATATATTTTTTTGATTCAAAGGTTTGACAGCTCTGTATTTTCAGTCATTTTGAGATGATTTCGATCATAGATATTTAATGTGCATGTGTATGGTAGCATTTTTTTTTATACGTGTACCAACTATTTATTTGAGTAAGGTAAACTACCAAGTTACCTTGGAAGTATCACATTATATGACGTAGGGTTCCTGTTAGCAATTATGAAGTTACTGAAATACTCCTTAACTAATTAATCTCATTCTGGTTGAGATGATTTTTAAAATCTTGTCATCCAAAAGTATTGTCACGTTTTCGGATGTTTCGGCTCCTAGCAAATAAAATCCTAGACGGAAAATATATCAGGGTTCCTAGGGTTTTGTGTGTGTGATGAAGAACACTGAAAATCTCGTGAAGAGAGTTAGGTTTCCTGTTTTCGCTTAGTGAATACTTTTGCTTAAATTTTCCCATGGGCCATTCTTGCTTTAAGCCGATTTCACATAAAATCTTTGTCTTATGAGGTTTTTGTTTTTGTCATGTCTGTTGATTTTTATATTTTTTATTTGGTTTGTAAATAGGCCTCAAGCGAGCTTGTTCACGAATTTAAGCGAGTCAACCTGGATGGTGTTTGAGATATATTTGTTTATTGAACAAACTTCGAAATTTGTTAGTTCGGTTGGTTTACTAATCAAAGAACATGAACAGGGTTTTTTTTTTTAATTTGAGTCAAAAAAGGAGAAAAAAAGAAAAAGGAAGGCCTTTTTTTTTGCCCTGTTCTGATTATTTTGAATAACAAAGTTTGACATCATCATTGCAATACTAGATTAAAATTAGACATTATAATACGTATGCTATTTTATTTTGTCATCGTCTTACCACTCCAAATTTCTCCTCATGAAGGACCTGATTATGCAGGTATTGATGGATTCCCTTTTTCAGTGGAGGATGTCGGCCGGTGCTTATGCTGTTGTTGATCAATTTATAGTCTGAACAACTCCTTTAAACCTAAATTTTCCTTTCTTAGTTGATGGTTGAGGACTTCTAAACAGGTCAACCTAGTAGCGTGTATGAAATTATGTTAGACTTTCTTTTTTTCCTTCTCTTTTATTGGCTTCCAGCATGCTGCTGCTATAACAAAATGTAGTGAAAATTCTGCGAGTTATATATATATATATATTTATGTTCCATAATGTGGTGGACTTCCTGATGTTCGTTTATTATATTAGTGCTAAGAACTTGAAAAATGGTGTTTTTAAAGTATGTCCACTATTTCTCATAGGAATTCTAGGTTAGAGAAAATATTTAATTGTTGCCTTTAATGCTCGATTTCATGGTATGTTGTGTGTATACGTGGTTGTGTAATTTTTCATATGGTTATGTCGGTGGGTGGATATAAATATATTTGCAATTCTTTGCATTTGGTGATGGTCTTGAAATGCTTTTAGCGGAATTGTCCATTTCATTCTGTATGGTCGTGTTAGGAAGCGCACTATATTTTTGAGGGAAGATCTGAACACTGTCTATTAATTCCCATTTATATCTGCATTTTCGTTTTTGTTATCACTGAATTTTGAATGTTTTTGTTTGAGTTTTTTCTTATTGAGGTGTTGTTATGTTTGGATTGAGCATTTATAAATTAATAATCTATATCCATTTTGGATCTGTTAATATTGTATATATATGTATTTGTACATGCACAGAATAACACACACTCATACATATACATATACATATACATATACATATATATGTATACTTACCTGTATATACATGTATAAATATTGTTACTGTAGTCACAGCTTTATTTCAGCTAATTGTTTTTAATAGTTTGAGTTAGAAAAAACCTAACTCAAACTATAAAAAATTACATGCCCGAGAGAAAAGGCAAAATGTTTTTAATTATGATACAATAAATTAAAAGAAATTTCGGGTTACGAGCCAAATAATAAATTAACTGTGGGAGAAGAAACTTTCTATCTCAACAGTGTAATCACATAAAAAGTATGTTAGCAGAAACCAGCAGTTTGAAAATTGTGGTGGAAACTGTATGATGCAGTGAAAATAAAAACTGCAGTGGCACAACTACAAAATATTACTTAGTTAAAACCCAAAATTGCAAATGGCATATGTAACACCCAAAACCCAGGATAAAAGATTAGTTATAAAGTGTTATGCGACGGCAACATAACCAAAAGGAAATGGATCGTATTTGTCATGTGATATAAAACTGCAGTCAGCAAATAACAAACTGCAGTCAGCAAATAACAAACTACCGTCGGTGCATGCCCTAGCAAGTGTATGCGTGCTTGCTAGGCATGGGACCTCTGCAGAAACAAATAATTCATATTGTATATTCCACATTGCTCCCACCAAGCCTTTATTGGAATATGAATGTTGGTTACAAAAACGACCTCTAACTTCCCACACATCACAATTAAGTGTAGCTCCCCAAACCACCTTAACTTCCGCAACAACAACGCGTGTTCTGTATTGTACGCCTGTAAGTATGACAGTATGGCCACTACATTACAATTGTAACATACACGTGTCTTATACATGAGTCATGTAATGTTATAGAGTATGCACAATATTGCCTTCCTATATGTTTTTGTTCCTGAAAATGAGAATACTCAACACTCCAGATAAAATAAAAATAAGTTACATGGGTGTTCACTAACTTTGGCCCTGTTCAAATACAAATAAATGCTTATAAATGTGTGTGTTTGGCCCTTAATCTCTCTATCCAGAAACTCAGACTTGCATAAACACAATCACGTAAGACAGTAATGTAATTCAACCAATACATAAAAAACAAAAAAGTATATATGAAATTAAAATTGTTCACTACCACGTAATGCAATTGTTTGTGAAAATACATTAGGAAATCACCGGAGGTTAGTCATTTACATTGTTAACAATCAATCTTATACCCAATCTCACAGACAGTGAAAAGTCAAATTAATTAACAGAACAAAAGACTATCAAATATAGATTTTGACTTCGATAAATTTTGCAAATGGATGTCAAAGGTTTAGTGTTGTGCTTCTTCTACTAAATATATAGAGCTGAGTAGTAAGGTAACAGTATTTATGAAAGGTTTGGTGCTGGCGACTACAAGCTAAAAACAAAACTAAATAAAAAAGAAGAAAAGTTGTGTCAGTCCTGGTATGTTGCATAAAATCATCTACATTTGAGGGCTATTGAAGCTTGAATTCGTCATGTCTTTTTGTGAAAACTCCTTATTACGTCAGATTTGCAAAATGCAATTTCTGTCGTATACCATGCACTATAAAAATGAGAAAAAAAAAAAAAAAAGTAGGGCTATTGAAGCATGAATTCTTCATATGTTTTTTATGTGAAAACTCCCTATTATGTCAGATTTGCAAGATACAATTTCTGTCGTATACAACTTCAGCCATGCACTTAAAAAATGAAAAAAAAATACCTCAAAGGTAGGGCTTGTTGGTCTTAAAGAACTAGGATTTATTTGTCTTTTTTTTTTTTTTAAAAAAAGGTAGGACATGGTAAATAATTTCCCTAGCTTTAATTCTCTGGACTCCTTTACTACAAATTAAATTTCTAAGATCCATGCATTCCCTTGCATGCTTCTATAAGAATTGTGTACTAGGCTCTTTTTTTCGTTCTTTTTTTATTAATAGCGCCCAAAGGGAGCAAACCCAAGGAACAACTACACAAAAGATAGCACCATAACCTCTGACTATCCAAACTAATCGACAAATACCTCTATAGATGTACATACGCGCTCTTTCACTTTAAGAAACAAGGAGCTTAAAATAGAATGTGTATTACCCACATAGGTTATTGCACACCACCCTTAAAAAAATTTCCTATTTCTCTCCCTCCACAAACCCCCTAGACACACAACAGGCTGCTATCGAAGCGTCTTGAGCTTCTCTTCCCACTAACAACCCCTCCAAGGCTCCAGGGGTTCCCATTCATTGGCCGAAACCATCCCTGAAATGTGTCTTGCAATTGAGGGATGCAATAAGAGGAGTTATCGTCTTTTTATCCCTCTAATGCATGCAACGTCAATTGACTACGTTTTGGCATTTCTTCTTCAAAGTATCCATATGATCAGAAGCCTTCCAACCCCGTTGTCCACCTAAAAAAAGTCACCAAGAGAGGGGCTTTTATCCTCCATTGCTTTCCATAGAAATGCAATCTCAAAATCTCCTTTAAGAACCTGGTAGAACAGCTTAAATGCAAACCACCTTACCGCATCTCATCAATCTCAATACCATAGCCTGCTCTCTATCAACTCGAAAGAAGGTTATATATAACTCCTCCAGCTCCTAATATAGTGGAACTTAGTCTCATACAGTATTATTTAATATTTATGTACACACACACAATAAAAGGAACAAAAATCTATAAATAAATAATCGGTCTAAGCAGCAGGGCATAAAGCATTAGACTGAAGGGAGGCACAGAAAAGTTTGTACAACTGCACATCATGTTTTAACTCCAGCAGGGCTTAGATGCACAACTATTCCTGGAAACTCAACGTCTCACCAGATTATAGATGCAAGGCCTCCCTTCGAAAATCAATAGTTTCACAGAGTATTGTTCATAAATAATTATGAGTCATAATAGCATGACAATGAGGCTTGTGTACCCGTTAGTTTATAAAAACTAATATTTATCAAGTACCTCGGAGGCTACAAAGGATTGAAAGGCAATACGATTCTTGTGGAGAATTCTACAGACACAACCAAAAATATCAACACTGGTTACACTCCACACACAAAACAGTGAAGGTAATCTTTACTTCTAATTCTTTGCCAATAGATTATATCTTCGACCTCATATTATACAGTATCATCTAACGGTGCATAAATTCATCTCTATACCCATTTTAATCCATTCTTCTCCATTCAATCAAATACAAGACACTTACAGATTCCCTTGAAATATTACTCATGTGAATTTTCTTTTTATAGGGAAGATTTCTATCAAAACTAAAAAGGGCTCAAAAGAGGAGAGCATCCCTATACGGGGGAATTATTATTTGTTTAAATAACTTGCACAAGAATTTTTGCCACAAGAATTTGATCTGACCATAAAATCCATCTTCAATAAAAGTGCAAAATAAAGAAATAACCTTTCCTCTGCATACGAATCCAATTTGGTTTAGGGTTTGCTATATTCAAACTTTGCTTAGGCCTATTTATAGATGTGATTGTAATAGTTTAGGATTCATTCTTCACTTTTATAAAACAGAAAATCGAGAGTTTCTCTCAACATATTCTCGCGGATTCGAGTGTTCTAAGAATATGGTGGTAATCATAGTTGTTTTCATTGATCCGCTGTGTCACTAACCCCATTCGTGTGAGATTACAACAATGATGATGAAGTTGAGTTGGCCATAAAATATTTTCCTCTAATAGGTTGCTCGCTTCAAGTAGGAAACCTTATATAAATAGACACAAGAGATTCATTTAAAAATTATTTTAAGAGCTTTGCTACAGGACCTACCTCACCCCCCGAGTCCCTGACCATTTCTCTTTATCAACTATAATAATTGAACTTGGAAAACTGGTTTGCACTGTCCATAAGTAATCTCTCTCTCTCTCCTCTCTTGTTGCCTCCCATGGTTTTATTTCTTTCTTCCTTATTATTGGCCAAATTTTATGCTTTGTCTTACTTTAAGAACCCCAGTCCATGTGAGTTGCATCAGATTAACACTGAAGGCAAACATCTCAGGATACACACGGAGATCGTAGTCTAAAATTTCTTTCCTTTCACTCGAGTTCATTTTGAATCTATATGTTCAATCATCACTCATTGGCCATTGCCTTATGCATTACTATAGCGTCAAGTTCTCTCAATGGAGCGGAAATTACTGCAAACATGCTATGCGTTCAAATCCTTGAAGGTCCAGAAGGTATAGATACAGTCATATCTTGTAGCATAAGGGGATAAAATCACAGACTCATTGATTACGCATATGTTTGTGGAGAATGGCGTCAACGACTAATTTATTATCAGTAACACCATTGCGAAGATTTATAAGGGAAGCTTGTTCTTTTTTCCACCTCTATGGTCAAGATTTCCCAAGTGCTGCTTTAATTTGCCTCGACTTGACAAGCAGAGTGCAATTGGATATGCCCTTCTAATTTGGAAATAAAGAAGAGCACAGATGACCAGTTAAGACTGCCATGTTCGCTAGCCCCTTTCCTATCTATGACTAAGATAGACCTTCATCCTACACTTGAGGGGCCAAGAACCATAGACCGAGATCATCATCATTTAACTTTAGGAGAACATCTCATTCTAATTGTTGGTTTTTGTTTCACCAACCAATGAGTTATTGTATATGGAAGATGGAGCAACAAATAAAGCAGGCAAGTAAGGAAAACAAAGGACTAATGAGCTGAAAATGCAGATTTTTTCTAAGGTAAAAACAGAGCATATAGTGTTCTACCTCTCTGGAATGGTTCTTCACTTTACAACTTCAGCACACCCACTCTACACACACATTACATTATTGTGTTATCTTTTATTTCACAAGACCCACAACCCATTCCTTCAATCACTCCACACCAAACATAATGGCTCACTTACTTAATACCAATACTGCAAACTGTTGAAAGAGTAAGCTAAACTGTACATAGGGAGGAGAAGAGATGATTTTATTGTATATTGAATGAGTGATTACAAGTCATATATATAGTGTTCTCAATGGCACAATTAAGAACACACAAAATCTGCCTCTAATCAATACTATCATATCCCAGATTTTACTCCTAATCAAATCCCAGATTTGACCTTAATCAAGGAATGTCAAATCCCTTGATTAAGGGAAAGATGACTACAAGATCCAATCTCTTAATTAGGGAAAGTTGACGAAACAATCTGTCAACACTCCCCCTCAAGCTGGAGAGTAGATATCAACAACTCTCAGCTTGCGACAAATAGAATCCATAGCATGCTTTGGAAGAGCCTTGGTAAAGATATTAGCTAACTAATTCCCAGATGATACATATGAAGTCATAATTTCTTTCGAAGTCACTTTAGAGCGAACGAAATGACATTCCACCTCAATATGTTTAGTTCGCTCATGAAAAACTGGGTTATTGGCAATGTGTATAGTTGTTTGGTTATCGCAATAGAGAAGAGACGGGCCTTAAACAGAAAAATTGAGCTCTTGTAACAAAGATCTCAACCATGTTAGTTCACAAGAAGTGTGTGCCATTGCACGATATTTAGCTTTAACACTGGACCGGGCTACAACTGACTGTTTCTTGCTTTTCCAAGTAACTAGATTGCCTCCAATGAAAGTGCAATAACCAGTTGTTGATCGCCTGTCTGAAGGAGAACCTGCCTAATCAGCATCAGTATTACCCTTGATGCATAGATGTCCAGACGATTGATAGAGAAGACCATGACCTGGAGCTCCTTTGAGATATTTCAAAATCCGCATCACTGCATCCAAGTGAGGAGCTTGTGGGCTGGCAATAAATTGACTCACAACACTAACTGCATAAGCAATGTTTGGTTGAGTAATAGTCAGATAAATCAGCTTGCCTACAAGTCTCCTATACATCTCCGGATCATCAACAAACTCACCATCATTAGGAAATAGTTTCAGATTAGTCTCCATAGGTGTTGCTGCAGGTTTAGAGCCAAGATAACCTATATCCTTTAAAATATCAAGAGTATATTTTCTCTGTGATAAATAGATGCCTTTCTTTGATCTAGCAACCTCAATATCAAGAAAATAACGAAGCTTACCCAAATCTTTAGTGAGAAAATTCAAACCCAAATGGTGAATCAAAGTTTGAATCCCATTCTTGTCACTCCCTGTGGTGACAATATCATCCACATAGACCACTAAAATGACAATGCTAGACTTTATCTTTTTATAAAAAAACTGAATGATCAGTTTGGCTTTTAGTCATGCCATGAGCAACCACTACCTTGATAAATTTATCAAACCATGCTCGAGGTGACTGTTTGAGTCCATAAATAGACTTCCGAATGTGATAAACACATTCCCCCTTGGACTCAAAGCCAGGAGGTTGAGCCATGTATACCGTCTCGTTAAGGTCGCCATGAAGAAAAGTAGTTTTGACATCAAGCTGATGGAGTGGCCAATCAAAATTGGTAGTAAGAGATATAATTATGCGAATGGAATTTAACTTAGCAACAGGAGAGAAAGTATCACTATAGTCAATACCATAAGTCTAAGTGAACCCCTTAGCAACAAGGCGAGCCTTTAAACGATCGACAATGCTGTCCAGATTTTGTTTTACTGTGAAAACCCAACGACAACCAACAATATGAACACCTGCAGGCTTTGGAACTAGATCCCAAGTATGATTCAACTGTAAGGCATGCATTTCCTCTTTCATAGCTTTTTGCCAACCAGGATGGGAAAGAGCTTCCAAATAAGACTTAGGAATAGAGACAAATGACAATGATACAGAAAATGCTTGAAATGATGGTGATAAACATTCATAAGGCATAAAATTAGATATAGGATGATCTGTATAAATTCTTTTACCTTTGCGAAGGGCAATTGGAAGATCAAGATTAGACTCCGAAAGTTGACCAGTCGGATCCATAGTCGCTGAGGAAGATGGTGGAGGATGCAAGGAAGGCTCTACCTATTCAACATCTTGAGTGGGTGGCATTAGAGGTTCACACTCTGCAGTGGCAAAATGAGGCGAGGTATTCTTGTAACATCACCTAGTATAAACCCAAAAAGCAAGAGGAATATCCGGAACAGGAAATGGCAAAACAGTATTTTGAGAAATGGGTTCTGTTAATTGACTACTCTCTTGAGAATAGTAGGGAACATGCTCAAAACATGTCACATCAGCACACACAAAATATTTTCTCAGAGAAGGACTACAATACATATATCCTTTTCGGGTGCGAGAATAGCCCAAAAATATACGTTTGTGAGCTCGAGGGTCAAGTTTGCCCCATTTGGGATGTAGATTATGTACAAAACACACATCCAAACACCTTCGGAGGAAGAACAAATGAGTCTTTATCAGGAAACATCACTTGAAAAGGTGATTTTCCTTTAAGAACTCGAGATGGCATCCTATTCAATAGATACGCTGCAGTGAGAACTGCATCACCCCAAAAGTGTTTAGGTACATTCATATGAATCATTAAGGCTCGGGTAATAACAAGAATAAGACCATTCTTTCTTTCAGCAATCCCATTTTGTTGGGGAGTCTCAACAGAAGAGGTTTGATGGATAATACCTCTAGAATCAAGGAATTGTTGAAAGAGAGAATCTTTATATTCAAGAGCATTATCAGTTCAAAAAATATGTAACTTTGCATTGAACTGATTAGTGATTTCAGCATAAAAAGATTTAAAGATATTAAACACTTGAGACCGCTCTTTAAAAACATATAACCAAGTCAAATGAGAATAGTCATCGATAAATGAAACAAAATAACGGGCACCAGCTAATCCAGTAGTTCAGGAGGGCCCCCAAACATCAAAATGAACAAGTTCAAAAGGCACAAACAAGGTCCATCAGTCCGAAGTTTAAAAGAAACCCTATGATGCTTGCTAAGTTCACATGTTTCACAATTAAAACTAGAGAAACTTGGTAAAGAAAGAAACAAATGACGAAGACTTTCTGATGAAGGATGCCCAAGCCAACAGTGCCAGTGATATGGAGCAGTTGAGGAATGTAATGCAGATGAAATAGGCGAATAATATTGTTGAAAGTAGTAGAGCCCATCCTTCTCAAAGTCCCCATCAATTGTCATCTTCGTCTTTAGATCCTGAAAGACACAATGAGTGGGATAGAAGGTGACTGAGCAGTTTAACGACTTAGTAAGTTTACGAACTGATAACAAATTAAAGGGAAACTGGGGAAGATATAAAACAGAAGAGATGGTTAGACCAGATGTGCTAACGGTACCAGTTCCTTCGACTTGAGACTTAGAACCATTAGCTATCGTGACAAATGACGGAGATGACATACTATAAATATTTGACAAAAGAGATGGGTTACCTGTTATATGATCTAAGGCCCCGGAATCAATTATTAAGGTGCACTGAGGGAATAATGAAGACAAGTATTACCTGAATCAACAAAAGTGGTTGTGGAAGTGGAAGGAAGATTAACACGCTTGACAATTGAATCATACTCAGTCTTGGGGATAAGAACTTGTTCCTCATTAAGAGGATTAGTCTTCTCCCCCTCAACCACAACCTGATTTGCCCAAGCAGGCTTACCGTGAAGTTCCCAACATTGATAAATAAAATGGTTTGTATGACCGTAGTGTGTACATGTCCAGCTACTACGACCACCTCGGCCACTATGACCACCTTGTCCACCACGACCACCTCTGATTGTGTGTGAAAAACTACGTCCTCCTCGGCCACCACGTGAAGTATCAGATCGTTCAACTGGAGCTGCAAGGGCAGAAAGATCCTCATTCTCTCCAATAGAAGAATGGATGGTGGCACGTTGAACTCGGGCAAATGTTTCACTGGCAGTTGGTAAGTCTTTACCTAAGAGAATTTGAGAACTAATAAGAGCAAGTTATGGCCGAAGTCTCGAGAGAAATTTTGCTACCCGAAATTCTTTTCTATGTTATTTCTGAGTCTCTAAATTTGTAGTCAAAGGCTGATAAACATTGAGTTCTTCCCACATGCCTTTTAGTTCTGAGTAGTATTCCTCAACCGTACGATCACCTTGCTGAAGAGAGAAAATATCTTAGTACAATTGGTAGATCCGAGAAATGTCTTTTCTGACGAATACATCTCCTTAAAAGTGTCCCAAATTTCCTTCGCAGTCTCCAGAAATGATACATTATTGAACACCTCTAGTTCCATACTATTCCATAACCAAGTCATAATTTGTGCATCTTCTTGTTCCCATGCATCAATCTATTTTTCCTCATTTGGCTTAGGTGACTTGATATAAGAGAGCTTGCCACGAGCTTTTAAAAGAACTTGGACAGCTTGGGACCATTGAAGGTAATTAAAATCCTTCAATTTAGTTGTAGTAATGGACCCAAAGAAGAGAGAGTCCTTGTTTTCTGATCTGTCACCCATAATAGTAGAGACAAAACAATCCGAGTACAAGATTCAAGAGAGAAAAACTACAACATGTGATCAAGAAAAATAGAGATTGCTAACTATTGACTTTTGAACATGAAAGAAAGCGGAAAGAATACATGGATTCTAAAACAAGAGGGGCTGGACACCAAAATAAGAGAGACTGTTTTTTTTTTTTTAGGATTCCATCTCTATCCTAATAACAGAAACAATGGAATGAAAAGAATAAAAAGAAATAAATAAGAAGTGGGGTATACAAGAAAGGAAAAAAATAAGAACAAAAAGAAAATAAAAGAAATAAGACAATGACAAAGCTTACTTTAGGTCTCCAACTCTACTTTTCTTTCTCTGAAAGAGTAAGCTAAACTGTACATAGGGAGGAGAAGAGATGATTTTATTGTATATTGAATGAGTGATTACAAGTCATATATATAGTGCTCTCAATGGCACAATTAAGGACACACAAAATTTGCCTCAAATCAATACTATCATATCCCAGATTTTACTCCTAATCAAATCCCAGATTTGACCTTAATCAAGGAATGTCAAATCCCTTGATTAAGGGAAAGATGACTACAATATCCAATCTCTTAATTAGGAAAAGTTGACTAAACAATCTGTCAACACAAACAAACAATACAAAATAATTAAACATTTTACAAATAGGCATTAATTTTAACACTAACTTTAGGCTCTAAAATTAAGTCTTTAGTCACTTCAGTCCTACCCTACCTTACTTTTATTCACAAGAACTCACAGGGGTGATGATCGCCTCCAGAAATCCATGTTGTTTTCACAAAGCCATTGATCTCATTGTTTCTGTTACAAGTGATTATCAGAGACAAAAGGTAAATAGTATTAGTGAGACTGAACATACCTCACCAATGATATCATAGAGGCGGCGGATTATTAAAAATATGGATGAAGATATTTCCCTTGCTGGAATACAAGCATGCACACACAGAGACGGTTCCTCAAAGGAACTTAGATTTGGTGCTTGAAAATTACCAAAATCAGGTGGTAATAGTGGCGCAGAGAGAATGGTGTTTCTCAAGCTTTCCAAGTCTTTGACGGAAGATCAAAATAGAGAGATAAGAGGATATGACTGAGATACAGAGAGAGAAAGGGTATATAGAAATTCTAATTTCGTTGAAACCTAAAACTCATTCTTTTATTTGTCAAATTTCATTTGGCAACAAAAATTCCTTTTTTATTGGCTCATTCAACATTAAAGTTATGCTAGAAAATCCTAAATATAATCAAACATAGTTAAGTGTTTTAAATTTTATATTTTATGGAAAAGTAAATAAGAATGTCTCCTGAAGACTCGAACCCCTCAACCTCTCCATTTGGGAGGGGAGGTTATACCATTGCAACACTTGTGCGTTGGTCACAAAAACTTATTATAAAACTGTTTTTGGTTTGTTTCTACTGATAAGGTTATTTGAGCAGAATGTAACCTAGAGAAACATTTTACTAGAGAGGCTCCTTAGGATCAAGAACTAAAACTTATAGATGTAGGGAATTTAATTTCCTAGCATACTCCCATGACTAGTTACTATAATAATCCAAGTGGCATACCATCAACTAGTAATCCACATCAAGTAGCTTTCAAAAATGTTGAACTAGGTAGCATTGTGGTTATTATTTGTTTAAATTAACCATAGTTCATATTATTCTCCTCTTGTCTTTTGCTTTTATTTTTTTTTAAACCTGAATGCATATGTTGGGGGGGGGGGGGGGGGGGGAGGGGATTATGCTTCCAATTTTTTCATGTTTTTGGAATTTAATGCAGTAGTGTAGGCCCCTTACCATTCTAAAAAGATTGAATGATTTTACCCTTGGCAGCCAAATGTTATAATAAATATTCCATGCATTTAGGCCCCATAATACCATCTGAAGCAGAAACACTAACACACAAATTGTATTTAGACAACTAACAACACACTCTAAAATATAGTTCTTTTCAATCTAAGACTACCTTTTAGGCCAGAGTAGAAACATTTCCAAGACATTTTAACACTAAATGCAGCAACTCAATCCAAAATTCCAACAAATTTATGGATTGCAAGATGTGTAATGAAAATAAAATGCAACGAAGTAATAATGCCAAAACTTATAGGAGCTCCAAAGCCATATCCAGCAGCTGTTGAAAGGACACCATAGCCCATTTCTCCTCAATTTGGGCATATACTAATTCATCTACAAAATCTATTATTATACTGTTTCCAAAGCAATAGGTCTGATGACCATCTTGCATTCTGTCAGCTTTAGGCTTAAAGAGTATCCCATTCTGCTGTGCATGGACTTCAATAGCTTCTTTCATACTCATCTCAAGTGTACCCTCCATCTGGGTTGCGCTACCCACGTTTGCACCAGCTTGGCGAGCTTGGCCTACTATTCTTTGCTGAGCCTCAAACTGCCTTTGTTCAACTGCGCTCTCCCTCAAACCAAGTTGTACTACTTCCACGCCTTCAACAGCCTAGTTCATCATGCCAAGACCCAGCTTAAACCATTTCTGAATGTGTTAATGTGCCTGAAGTTCCACAGGGAGAAGGTCCTTCCAACCCTTAAACCATCGGGTCACTTCTTCAAAATTTGGGTTTGAGCACAACCAATGATGTAGAACACTTTGCCACTTGTCAAAGAATACATCCATCAAAGTAAGCATGTGATGGACGGGAATAATAGTAAGCCAAGTCCGGACCCAATAGAACTGATTAACTAGGTTCTGATTTGTTGGGAGTACCTGGAAATGATGCATGACATGTAACAACTTTGGAATAATGTATCGAACCATTAATTATTCCCAACTGGCTGGATCAAACACAGTCTTCCAAGGTGACAATATATCATAAGCAGACATATCGTTGGGGTGCCAAGCATGAAGAACACTTTCTAATATATTACGTATGGTTCGATAGAATGTCTCCAACGTGTGTCCCGACAAGGGTAGCCATGGATGCATCCAAGAATGAATTGGAATCGTCTCGTGGCGCGGGTCCCATGAGTCCACAGCAGCTGATAACTTGGGCATAACAACGTTGTTCAGTATGATCCGGAGAGCAGAATGAGGCACGACACCTTTTCCCAACATTCCAAAAAGTGAAGCAATGGTTTAGGGTTCCTTGTCTGCCAAGTGTTGGTGCCATATATCCTCATAGCAGGAAAGACAACTTCCATAAACTGCTGAGCATATGGTGAAGCCACATCATCAGAGATACTGCTAAGGATATCCTGATCTCCTTGCAACAGATTCTTCCACAAGGAAATCACTTCCAACGCATGAGATGGATTCTGGAGCGGGTCCCACCCTTAAAAGACTCTAATGAATAAAGGAAGAGCGTATGAGCAGGCAATGCAAGAAAGAAAGGTCAGAGAGTTTATAATTGTCAGTATATTTTCTCTGCAAGTCCTCATATAACTTGGCAAGGGAGTCCAGTGTCAACGTTCCCAACGAGTTCTCCTTGCTAATCATGTCCAAAATGGTAATTTTTTCTTCCATACTGTCCAGGTGCTGCCTCATTTTGAAACTTGTCCTTGTCATTTTGTAAAGCAACGACCGTCTCGCTCTCATTTCTCAAATCCCGTTGTAATTTTTATATATCCATGTCAGCCAAGACCATCACCAGTCCAACATTATGCTTAAGCTCGGACATGGGGAAGTCAGTTGTGTCCTCTGCATTCAAGTTGTCCAAGTTTGTTAAGATCCGAACCTGAGGTCCCCGCATATCAAACACTACATTAAGAACAACTTCAAGGCTCTTCTGCTCTTGTTATTATTAAATCAACATGCTCTTCTATTATATATATATATATAAAATCTACCATGCATACAACTGTAGATATATATATATTGCAATAAACAGGAAACTGACCCGTATTACACAAATGCAAGAAGAACCAGAGAAAATCCGAGCCCTGTGTGATACCACAGTTTCCTTAAGGCAATATTGCTCCCTCTACAGTGCTTAAGGAATTCGAATAAAATGTCTCCCAAGATAGAACGGATTTCGCCTTCACTGTTGCAGCACTGCAATGATGAAGACCGGCGAACTCAAACTTTGTGTTTGTACTCGAACCCGAACCAGACCTATCTATATGTATATGCGAATGTAGAGAGATGATATATTTCTGGCAGAGTGAAAGTAAAAAATGTATCTTTGAATGAAATGCACCAGCCTATAGATATAGAGAATGGAGAGGCACCTCAACTGTATTGGTATCCACTCCAATAGGCATCCAAACTGTATAGGTGTTGGTTGCAAATAAACTATAGATGTAACTCTTCAGAAGAGACATTTGCAGTTTTTCCAAAAAAGAAATGGGTAAAACCGACGACCCACCCACCCACCCGCACCGCGCCACAACCACGGCCCGGACCGGGCGGGCGGGCGGCGCGCGTGTGTGTGGCTAGTCTAAGACTAGCATGGTTCATGCATGGTTTAGCTCTCCTCCCATGCCTCTAGATATTCAAGTCACCCATCTAAAGCAACCATATATAAACACCTTTAAAGTTTACTTTATTTCCAATGTGGGACAAACATTATTACCCAAGTTCAAATGGGTCTCTTTGAGAGATAATTTCTCATTCAATAATTAATAGTTTTAAACATGTAATTATACCAACTTGATCTCCTTACCAAGGAGAACACATTAGTGCTTGGTCCCGTTAAATTCGGAGTTCGGGTTCCATAATTATTTAAGCTCAAAGTTGGGTTTAATTACTTGTGTTTCTAACTATTTCCAACAATCCCCCACATGAATGAAAATTAGCATTTCAAAATGCAGATGAATATGCAGACACTAGTTCGAGTACAATGAAAGGTTACTTTATCAGGATAAGTAGCCTTAGAGCCTTGAACTTTCCCTTGTGAAAGACTATCGGATTACTGGCTAATCAGTGGACGTGATGCCTTGAACTGTTAGCTGTTTGTGTAAACCAAGACAATAGACTTCACACAGTTCCCCTTCGAACACAGTTGGTTCTCACGTTTGTGTCCATTTTGGCCTTGGACACCACTTGGTTTCATGAGTATTTGTCAGAGAATTCCACCTTCAAAAAATCTTCCTAGAAGCGGCCCCTTCTACTCACATAGGTGATTCTATTAGGAAATTTTCCTCACTTGGATTTGTCCAAGTCATAGACATCATTAAAAGCATAACTTACCCTAAAATATGCACTGTCTCATCATAGGAATGGGAAGGAGTTTATTTAATCTCCACAGTGCTTTTAACTAAGTCACGCACAATTCGGTTATCCCTTTGAACCTAGATCTTGGGATCTCCAGTCAACTAGGTTGGGTTGCCATTATGGTGTCTTTTAACCCAGAGGCTTCAAGCTCATTCCCCTCGATGATCTTTCAACTTGATCTCTTCTCAAACCTTTAGTTAACGGTTCCACTATATTATCCTTAGACTTTACATAGTCAATGGATATTATACCATTTGAGAGCAATTGTTTTACGGTATTATGTCTACGACGGATATGTCTAGACTTACCATTATACATGTGATTTTGAGCCCTTCCAATCGTAGATTGACTTTCACAATGTATACAAATAGCTGGCACTGGTTTCTGCCAGTTGTGAATGTCCTCTAAAAGTTACGAAACCATTCTACTTCTTCTCCGGCTTTGTCCAATGCAATGAATTCAAATTCCACTGTGGACCGAGCAATACATGTTTGCTTTAAAGACTTCCAAGACACAGCTGCACTTCCAAGAGTAAAAATATATCCACTAGTGGATTTTGAATCGTTGGAATCAGATATCCAATTAGCATCACTATATCCTTCAAGTACAGCTGGATATCTAGTATAATGCAAACCATAATTTTGAGTATATTTCAAGTATCCCAAAACTCTTAGTATTGCATTCTAGTGACATTTACCTGGGTTGCTTGTGTATCGACTCAGCTTACTAATAGAGTATGTCATATCAGGTCGAGTACAATTCATAACATACATTAAACTTCCTATGATCCGAACATATTTCAATTGTGAAATACATTCATCTTTGTTCGTAGAAAGTTTAACGTTTACATCCATAGGTGTTCGTGTTGAACTTATCCCATATTTCTTAAACTTGTCACACATTTTCTCTATATAGTGAGATTGGGATAACACAAGTCCTTCTGATGTTCTAGAAATTTTAATTCCTAAAATAACATCAGCTATGTCAAGATCTTTCATGCCAAATCTACTTTTTAGCATTTGCTTAGTAGATTTGATTACATCATTATTACTGCCTATAATAAGCATGTCATCTACATATAAACATAAAATGACATACGCATTATGATAACTCTTGACATAAACACACTTGTCACATTCATTTATTTTGAACCCATTTGACATCATAACACTGTCAAATTTCTCATGCCATTGTTTTGGCGCTTGCTTTAGTCCATACAATGACTTTACAAGTCTACACACTTTTCTCTCTTGGCCAGGAGAAATGAACCCCTCGGGTTGTTCCATGTATATTTCTTCATCTAATTCACCATTTAGAAATGTTGTTTTTACATCCATTTGATGTATTTCTAAACCATTTAACATTGTTATAGCAATTAGCATGCGAATGGACATTATTCTAGTAACTGGTGAATAAGTGTCAAAATAATCCAACCCTTCATTTTGCCTATAGCCTTTAGCTACAAGTCTTGTCTTATACTTGTCAATTGATCCATCAACCTTCATCTTCTTCTTGAAGATCCACTTACATCCCAATGGTTTATTGCCTGGTGGAAGATCTACCAGTTCCCATATAGGATTTTGCATAATGGACTCAATTTCACTATTCACAGCTTCTTTCCAATAAACTGTTTCAGATGAAGACATGGCCTCCTTATAGGTTTGAGGTTCGTTCTCTACCAGATTGATAACAAAATCTGGCCCAAATGACTTAGTGATTCTTGCTCTTTTGCTTTATCTGGGTTCTATAGATTCTTCGTCTATAGGTTCCTGACTATCTTGAGTCATATCACCAAATGACCTTTTCTGTGAGCTTGAATCTGATGTCCTTTTATATGGAAATACATTCTCAAAGAATGTAGCATTCCTTGATTCAATTATCGTATTTACATGTACATCAGAAATCTCAGATTTAATAACAAGAAACCGATATGCACTGCTATTGTGGGCATAACCAATGAATACACAATCCACGGTTTTTGGTCCTATTTTCACCTTTTCAGGTTTAGGAATTGCCACCTTTGCTAAGCACCCCCACACTTTTAAGTATTTATAGGAAGGCTTATAACATTTCAATAACTCATATGGGGTTTTAAAAGTTTTCTTTTGAGGCAGTTTATTAAGAATGTAATTAGCAGAAAGTATAACTTCCCCCCACAAGTTTTGTGGTACTCCCGAACTTAGCAAAAATGCATTCATCATTTCTTTTAAAGTTCGGTTTTTCCTTTCAGCTACACCATTCAATTGAGGTGAATAGGGAGCTGTAGTTTGGTGAATAATTCCATGTTCTTTACAGAACTCCTCAAAAGGAGATTCATACTCACCACCCCTATCACTTCTTATAGCTTTGATTTTTCTGCTAAGTTGATTCTCAACTTCAGTTTTATATTGTTTGAAAATATCAATAGCCTCATCCTTGCTTCTTAGCAAATAAACATAGCAATATCGAGTGCAATCATCTATAAAAGTAATGAAATACTTTTTTCCTCCTCTAGTTTCCAAAAACTTTAAATCACATATATCAATATGTACTAGTTCTATAGGCTTAGTACATCTTTCAACCTTTTGAAAGAATTTTCTTGTTAATTTCGATTCTACACAAGTCTCACATTTATGATTTGGGTCAATTTTATACTTAGACAAATCATTTAAGTTAATTAATCTACGTAAAGTGTCATAATTAACATGGCCTAATCTAGCATACCAAATATCAAAAGACTCAAGCATATAAGCAAAAGAAACTGTGTTATTAATCTTATTAGCTGTGGGTACAACAGTCATTACATTTAGCTTAAACAGCCCATCACTGAGATATCATTTTCCTACATACATTTCATTCTTAGTAAGTACAAACTTATCAGGCACAAAGACTAATTTAAAGCCATTTTTGCTTAGCAGAGATCCAGACACCAGGTTCTTGCGAATATCCGGCACATGTAGCACATTATTCAGAGTCACCTCTTTTCCAGAAGTCATTTTCAGGATCACTTTTCCACTACCTTCTACCTTAGAAGATGAAGAATTACCCATAAAGAGTTGTTCTCCATCTTTCATAGGTTGATAAGTAGTGAACATCCACATATTGGCACAGATGTGACAAGTAGCACCAGTATCCACCCACCACTCTTTGTTATTGCCCACCAAAATTGCACTCTGAAACCACGGCAGCAAGGTTCATATCACCTACATCATTTGCAAGTCGATCTGCCTCAGTCACATTCACTTGAGGTCTAGTGTTCCTGAAGTTCCTTGGCTTTCGACAGTCTTTAGAGAGATGTCCCAGCTTTCCACAATTGAAACACTTGCCTTTGAACTTCTTAGATCTTTTACTTGGACCTTCTTCACTGAACTTTCTCTTTTTAGTCTTTGAAGTTGATCCTTCCTCCACAATGTTTGCTTTTGACTCCATAGGATGCCATACACCACTTTTCTTTTCAGACTTACGATTGTCCTCTTCAATTCTCAGGCGAACTATCAACTCTTCAAGATTCATCTCCTTGCGTTTATGCTTCAGGTAGTTCTTAAAATCTTTCCAAAGTGGTGGTAGTTTTTCAACTATAGCCGCCATTTGGAATGACTCACTAAGAGACATACCTTCTGCATGAATGTCATGAAGAAGCACTTGAATCCATTGCACTTGGCTGAGTATAGTTTTGGAATCTAACATTTTAAAATCTAAGAACTTGCCAACAATGAATTTCTTCGTGCCAGCATCCTCAGTTTTATACTTTTTATCCAATTATTCCCATAATTCCTTTGCAGTTTTCACACCACTGTATACATTGTACAGTGTGTTATCTAATCCATTTAGGATATAGTTCCTGCACAAGAAATCAGAATGCTTCCATGCATCCACTATAGCCAGTTTATCTTTATCAGTTTCACCCTCGGCCACTGTTGGAATTGCTTCCATTAAAAACTTGGCCAGATTCAAAGTAGTAAGATAAAACAACATCTTTTGTTGCCAACACTTAAAATCTGAGCCATTGAATTTTTCAGGCTTCTCCCCATGTGGGACAGTGATTGTGGTTGGATTACCAGTAGTCATTTCTGTTACAAGAACAGAAATTTGCTTTATGTATTGTTTTATTATTCCCACACAATAATATAATAACACAATATCACACTAATATAATAAAACAGACATGATATGTATATATATATAATTCTGAAATAAAAAGTCCATAAAATATATATAATTATATTAACAGTTTATATAATTAAATATATATATATACTATTTTCAGAATATAATATATATATATGTATAAAACCGAATATATAATATATATATATAATATTATATACACAGAATATATATATATATATATATATATCAGAATACAAATTACCATATATATATTGTTGGCCTTGAAATTTATTCTCGGACAATAAATCATATTTTCATATTAACAAAACATTTAAAGCGTGTTTAATACTAATGAATTACCGAGTTCATGTTTTCAGCAAAAGACAGGTGAACGACTCGGAAAACAAGCACGGAAAGAAAACGACTCGGAAAGCAAGCTCGGAAAGAAAGATTGAATAAAAGCGAAAAGCCGAGAAAGAAATTGAAGCGCGAAAATGGAAAATCAAATAATTCAACGACAAAGGCGAAAGTCGAAGACTCAAGACTTGGGGTAGATAGGTCGGGGAGCGATCATTGTAACAAGGTAATTTTATGCGTCGATTTTATCGTATAAGCTCAAGTATAAAATGAACCGAACTCAAATGGAATGAAAAACGTTTTACCGAACTTAAACGGAAAGAAAAATATTTTTATTAAATGTTTTTCAAGTTGTAGTCGACTAGAATGACCCTGTGTATTTTCTAGTAGTCGACTGAAACAATCAGAAGCTACACATTTTCAACCATTTCAAAGTAGTCGACTAGAGGAACCTTTGAGTCGACTAGACTACATGTTGTAGTCGACTAGACCTCAATCTAGTCGACTAGATGAAGCATTGTAGTCAACTAGAACATCAAAGTAGTCGACTAAAAGCTTCTCAAAACCTGCAGATTTTTCAGGAAACATTTTCCATGTTTTGTGGGTTGTGCTTAATGGTGTTCAAACGGCTCTTGTCTTTCAAATACAATATTAATTCTTCAAAACCCTAATGTATTGATATATATAGAATGATATGTGTTCATTGAAGACTAAGAGATTGAAAAACAAAAGAGAAAGAAGAGGAAGAAAAGCTCTCAAAATTCTGCATAAATTTTCTCTATAAAAGCCATTGAAACCAAGCTTTGAAAATCTGATTTTCTCCAAGTTTCTTTGAAAATAAAAACCTCTAGTATCTCTTCTTATTCTCCAAATATCATTCATTGATTATATCCTTTGAGAATACATTTCTAGAGCTATTATAAAATCACCAAAAACACTTGAGCTTATATTGATTTATCATCCATAAAAACCTTTGGGTTTTGAGTGTTTTTGTTCTTGAGTGATTTTATTGATTACATACGAATTTGTAATCTCGGACAAGTGAAGTCCACCGATTGGTCAAGAGAGGGTTGTTCTCTTGATTGAGAGACAAGCTCGAGAGGCTTGTGTTGTAAAGGTTTTTCATTCCACCTGTGAAAGAAGGGCCATAGTGAAAGGATCGGAAAAAGTCTCAAGAAGGGGTTCTTGAGCCGAGGAGTAGGAGTTACCGAACCTCGAAAAATCACGGTGTCAATCTCTCTATCTCTCTTTCCTTATTTCATTAATTTGCATGCTATATTTACTTGAATATCTTGTATGCTAATTAGTCTTGTGATTAGTTGTTAGATAAATTGAATTGAATTTATTCACTTGACTATTGAAGAAATTGAGTATTGATTATATATTGTTCCAATTTCGAAAAGGAGTAGAAATATTTTGAACACCCTATTCACCCCCCCCCCCCCCCCCCTAGGATTAATTAGTGACTAACAATTGGTATCATAGCCTAATCTCTATTATTTTTGGACTTAACCGTCTTAGAGAACGATCATGGCCTCATATTTAGTCGCTCACGTTGAAGGACAATCTATTATTAGACCCCCATGGTTTGATGGTTCAAACTATAGCTATTGGAAGACTAGAATGATAGACTTTCTTCAAGCTATTGATTTTCATATTTGGCAAGTTATTGTTGATGGACCTTTCACTATAACAAAAATAGTAAATGGAAAAACTATCCCCAAATTGCCCAACGAATGGGATAATGATGAGCATAGGCTTATGTCTTTTAATGCTAAAGCTAAGGTGAATATAAATTGTGCCTTAAGTCCAAACGAATTTAATCGTGTCTCTACTTGCTCCACGGCAAAAGAAATGTGGGATAAACTTGAAGTAACTTATGAAGGTACTACTCAAGTTAGAGAATCTAAAATTGATATACTTATGCATGAATATGAATTATTTATCATGAAGGAAGCTGAAAATATAAATTCTATGATGTCTCGTTTCACTAACATTTTGAATGGACTAAAGTATCTTGGTAGAATTGTTCCTAGATCCGATGCTTCACGCAAAGTACTTAGAAGTCTTCCGGCTAAATGGGATGCAAAGGTAACGGCAATCAAAGAAGCTCATGATCTCAACAACATGAGTCTTAATGAGATTTTTGGCTCTCTACTCACTTGGGAAATCACATTGAAATCTCGTGAAGACGACATCAAGCCAAGAAAAGGTATAGCTTTGCAAGCCTCTACAAAAAATGAAGCCATTGAGCCGAATGAAGAAAACGTGGATGAGGACATTGCTTTGCTCACTCAAGAATTCAAGAAATACCTTCAAAGAAAGAAAGCCAATGGTGGAAAATTCATGAGGAGAATCGAATCAAAAGGCGAGCCTAAGAAAAGGGAACCTCCAACGTGTTTCAATTGTGGAAATCCGGGACACTACAAAAGTGATTGTTTCAAGCTCGAAAAGGAGAACGAGAAAAGACCAAGCAAGATGGCTATGAATGCCACATGGGATGACTACGACTCATGTGACTCGGACGAGGAGGAAATTGGTGAAGAAATGGCAAACCCTTGTTTCACGGCAAATGTAGAAGAGGTACATTTAAATTCACATTCATTAGATAAAGATAAATTATCATATGATGAACTTCTCTCTTCTTATGATGAATTACAAGATCCATTTGAAGAATTGCATGATGGATTTGAAAAGTTAGCTAGAAAATATATTCTTCTTAAGAAAGCTAAATCTTCATGTAGCTCTATTACTTCCAACTTAGAAGTTTCATGCAATGACAAAAGCATAGAGCTAGAAAAGGAAAATAATCGGTTAAAAAATACTATAGATGATCAAATAAATGTCTTAGCTAAATTTACAAAAGGAAAGGAAAACCTTAGCATTATGTTGGGAAGACAAAGAGGATCATTTGATAAATGTGGTCTAGGTATGATGCTTTTGACAAAGATGCGATTATTTTGAAAAAGAGGAAATCATTAAGGCATACATTTACAAGACAATCATCTCATGCATCCTCAAATGATCATAAACATGTTACATGTTATTATTGCAAGAAAAAGGGATATAAGGCAAATGCATGTTTACTTAGGAAGAAGAAAGTGATAACAAAAATGATTTGGGTTCCAAAAGGAACCATTGCATGCTTGCATAGAAAGGAGAATGTTATACCAAAAATGATTTGGGTTCCAAAAGGAACCATTGCATCTCTCTCTAACCCTAGTGGACCCAAGATAAATTGGGTACCAACAAATGTTACTTAAATTTGTTTTGTAGGTATGCTTGAAGTCCGCCTTAAAGGAAATGGCTTATTGGTAGCGGATGCTCAAGGCATATGATGGGAGACTAATCAAAATACATTTCTCTAAAAACTTATGAAGTAGGAAACGTAACTTTTGGTGACAACTCTAAAGGCAATATTATAAGGATTGACTCAATTGATATATCTTCCACTTTTTCTATAGATAGTGTGTTTTTGGTTGATGGTTTGAAGCATAACTTATTTAGCATTAGTCAAATTGTGTGACAATTGCTATGATGTTATTTTTAGGACCAATGCATGCTTAGTTAAGAAAGATGGGAATCAATTGTCAAATGCTAAAAGATACGGAAATTTGTACTATGTTGCTTTATGAATGTTTTCATTGATTGATAAATAATCATTATTCATGCATCACATTCTTTTGTTTCTTGAAATTGCATGAGAAAAGTGTCACATTGATTTAGAGTGAAATTATTTCAAAAGGGTGATTCTTATGAAAATATCTTTTCATTGTGCTTTCAAATGTTCAAAGAATTTTGAAATGAAATGAATCTTCCTATGTGCTATAGCTTTACAAATCTTGAAAAAGGGCATATAATTTATTTTTGCTAATCAAGGGAAGTTATATTGGTTTTCTTGTCAATTCTTGATGATTAAACATGAATGATGCATATGGTTGTTTACTATGATTCATATATGAAATGGAATTTCATTCCTATCACTAATTTCATATTGGTTCATTGACTTGATAAATAACCATGAGCATATCTTACTACTTGAATTGACAAATGCACTTCATGATAAGGTTCTTGAATGATAAATTCAATTGAAGCATAATGGTTGTAGAAGATCATTCATTTTTGTGCTAATGTGCTTATAATGAATCTTGCCTATAATTGTGCTAACACAAATGGACCCTAGAGCAAAAAGGGTACCAAAGAAAGCTACTTGAGTGTGTTTTGTAGGTGTGGATTGATTCCTTACTCAAGAACTATTGATTCTTCAATTGTGATGTCATAACTAAAAAGGGGAGATGAAATCAAGGTCTCTCACAAAATGAGTGGACAATACAAATCATCAACAAGCAACTCTAAGTAAAATGGGTGAAGCTAGCACCATGGTACACATTTTCTATTCTCCATTACTAATGTGCTTTCATTGTTGAGATTAAATATGACATACATATTAAGGGTGATTGGCTACTAGATGCATGAAATTGACTATGCTTTTGATGAACTCTTGATAATAGCTTGCTTTCAAATGTATAAGTTTTAGAAAATGGGTTTAAAACTATCATAAGTTGTACTTAATTTGAAAAATGATCCAAGAGGGTGTTTTGAATGGCTTTAAGTGATTTTCTTATGGATGAAGGATATTTTAGAACATATTAATAAACATTCTTTTTGTTGTTTATCATTTATAACTTGTCACAAATTTGGTTATAAGATTCATTGGAGTATTATGTTTACCAATTTTTGATGTGTTGAGAAAAGACGTTTATCACAAACATGCAATCTATTTCAAAATGAGCATGATTTCAAAAAAACATGCAGTAGTATTGATTGATATTTTCTTTAGTTGACTATTATTGCAATGGTAATTATTGCATGTTCATAGATGAATTTATTTTCTTCTTGGGAAAAATACATTTAAGTGTCATGACATAATTTCAAATACTTTTTGACACTTCGGTTTTGGGATTATATGGTTTCCTTAGTTGACTACTCTTGGACTTAGATGTTTAGTAACATAATTAAGACTATAAATTATATATTATCTTGGTTCATCTCTTATTATTTTAGATAAGCATTTTTACCATATATATAAGAGATATATCTTGTGTTTTTAGCACTTGTGAAGATTACATATCTTTGCCATTACATTAAAGTTTTCAAAGACATGCACTTATGAGAAAATATTGAGATCACCTTCATGATTATAATTTTCTTCGTCAATATTCTCACAAAGTTTATCCAAAAGAACTCATTGTGTAAAATTTCATAAAGATATGGAAATGCCTTTGAACATTAATGTGTTAGCATTTGTCTTGTATATTTTTCACTTGCTTATTTTAAAATATTCTTTTCTTAGTCATCATCATGATTTTTACTCTATTCACATTACATTCTATAATTAGATGTTGCATATGTGTTTATTTATTTTCATGTGATTAAGATGAAGGTGTTGTTGACTTATTCTTAAGTGCTCATATGTGATTTTAAGTGAATTTTCATACATGACTATGTGAGTTTAAATGATCTAGGCCCCGTTTGGAAACTGTGTTTTTGTTCTGTTTTTTGTTTTTTGGCACTGTTCAGGAGAACAGAACATGTTTGGCAGCCCTTTTTACTGTTTGTTCTGTTCTCAATTTAGAAACTGTTTTCGTGAATAGTAGAAAAAACAAGGGAACAACAAAAACTTGTTTTTTTGTTCTTTTTGGGATTTTCCAAAAAAAATGAATTGTGGTAGAGAGGAAACATTGTGTGAGAATATGTGTGTTTTTTTACCCCAAACATGTTTTTTGTTCTTGTTCTTTTGGGTGAAAAAATAAGAACAAGAATAAGAATTGTTCTTGTTTTTTGATTCTCAAAACAAAAACAAAAACAATGGTTCCCAAACGGGCCCCTAGTGTTTGAGTGTTCTTTGTTTTCATATAGTATGTTGAATACTTATGGTTTGAGCTTTAATTCAAACAAACTCACTTGAACATTAAGTCACTTTTCATTTGAGTCATTCACTTGATATATGTATTTGATTTATGAAAATCTATGTTGAACATATATCCTATTTGTCTATGAAAATCAAGCAAATGGTTTAGTCATCATTGATGACATGTGCTAGCATGTCCTCGTTGCCTTCATGAATGCAAAGTTATGTTTGTAATTTGATAATCATCTTAAGCATATTCATGAAATGTGTGGACATTATGAGATTGTGTTACTGCAAATGATATATTATATGATCACAATTCATTTATGCAACTTGATTATCTTCTTGTACTTAATTGTATTTACTCTTTTTAATGATGCCAAAGAAGGAGAAAATTAGTTGATGAGTATATGTTGTATGCACATTCTTAGGGGGAGCTTTGCTCCTTAGTGATAGGGGAAGAAATACCAAACTTTATACATATGACTATGTGTTTATTTTCAATCATGTGCCCATTGAATGCATTTTTACAAGCGTTATTTGTATGTCAAAGAATCCTTTTCATCGTTCACGAACTAAGCATATCGAGATTAGGCATCATTTCTTACGTGATCATGTTGCTAAAGGAGACGTTGTATTGGTTTTTATTGATACTAAAAATCAATTAGCGGATATTTTCACAAAGCCTTTTTCCGGAGGATTCTCTTTCAAAATTCGTAGAGAAATTGGGTTGGCTTTGGATGTTGACATTAGCATGATAAATTCTTTATTCAACCTTCACTTTCCACCTTTTAATGTTGCCAAAGGGGGAGAAGTAAGTTGCTTTCGTGTATCATGCTTTCGTGTATGTAAGTCATGTTTATGTGTGTCTCCATGCTAGTGTATGAAATTGCAAAAATATATTTACTAAGGGGGAGCATGTAATGCACACATTGAGGGGGAGTATCACTTGATACTTCACCATTTACATGTAAACACGAAATGTTTTGTCAACATCAAAAAGGGGGAGATTGTTGGCCTTGAAATTTATTCTCGGACAATAAATCATATTTTGATATTAACAAAACATTTAAAGCGTGTTTAATACTAATGAATTACCGAGTTCATGTTTTCAGCAAAAGACAGGTGAACGACTCAGAAAATAAGCACGAAAAGAAAATGACTCGGAAAGCAAGCTCGGAAAGAAAGATTGAATAAAAGCGAAAAGCTGAGAAAGAAATTGAAGCGCGAAAATGGAAAATCAAATAATTCAACGACAAAGGCGAAAGTCGAAGACTCAAGACTTGGGGTAGATAGGTCGGGGAGCGATCATTGTAACAATGTAATTTTATGCGTCGAGTTTATCGTATAAGCTCAAGTATAAAATGAACCGAACTCAAATGGAATGAAAAACGCTTTACCGAACTTAAACGGAAATAAAAATATTTTTATTAAATGTTTTTCAAGTTGTAGTCGACTAGAATGACCCTATGTATTTTCTAGTAGTCGACTGAAACAATCAGAAGCTACACGTTTTCAACCATTTCAAAGTAGTCGACTAAAGGAACCTTTGAGTCGACTAGACTACATGTTGTAGTCGACTAGACCTCAATCTAGTCGACTAGATGAAGCATTGTAGTCGACTAGACATCAAAGTAGTTGACTAAAAGCTTCTCAAAACCTACAGATTTTTCAGGAAACATTTTCCATGTTTTGTGGGTTGTGCTTAATGGTGTTCAAACGGCTCTTGTCTTTCAAATACAATATTCATTCTTCAAAACCCTAATGTATTGATATATATAGAATGATATGTGTTCATTGAAGACTAAGAGATTGAAAAACAAAAGAGAAAGAAAAGGAAGAAAAGCTCTCAAAATTCTGCATAAATTTTCTCTATAAAAGCCATTGAAACCAAGCTTTGAAAATCTGATTTTCTCCAAGTTTCTTTGAAAATCAAAACCTCTAGTATCTCTTCTTATTCTCCAAATATCATTCATTGATTATATCCTTTGAGAATACATTTCTAGAGCTATTATAAAATCACCAAAAACACTTGAGTTTATATTGATTTATCTTCCATAAAAACCTTTGGGTTTTGAGTATTTTTGTTCTTGAGTGATTTTATTGATTACAAACGAATTTGTAATCTCGGACAAGTGAAGTCCACCGATTGGTCAAGAGAGGGTTGTTCTCTTGATTGAGAGACAAGCTCGAGAGGCTTGTGTTGTAAAGGTTTGTCATTCCACCTGTGAAGGAAGGGCCATAGTGAAAGGATCGGGAAAAGTCTCAAGAAGGGGTTCTTGAGCCGAGGAGTAGGAGTTACCGAACCCCGAAAAATCACGGTGTCAATCTATCTATCTCTCTTTCCTTATTTCATTAATTTGCATGCTATATTTACTTGAATATCTTGTATGCTAATTAGTCTTGTGATTAGTTGTTAGATAAATTGAATTGAATTTATTCACTTGACTATTGAAGAAATTGAGTATTGATTATATATTGTTCCAATTTCGAAAAGGAGTAGAAATATTTTGAACACCCTATTCACCCCCCCTCTAGGGTTAATTAGTGACTAACATATATATATATATATATATCAGAATACAATTTACCAAAATATATATATATATATTAGAATACAATCAGTATAAATATATACATAACAGAATACAAAACCAGAATACAATTTCAGAATATATATATATATATATATATTAGAATACAATCAGTATAAATATATATATAACAGAATACAAAACCAGAATACAATTTCAGAATATATATATATATATAACAGAATACACATATATATAAACAAAATATATAACATAATACAAAATCAGTATGTATGTATATATATATATCCGAATGTAAAAATATATATCTGAATATAAATATCACAGAATGTAAATATCACAGAATCTATATATATGTATCACAGAATTGATTCAGATTATAACAGACCAGAATTATATATAACAGAGTAGAATACATGCAAGATTAGTGTATATATATATATATAACAGAGTAGAAATATAGATACTAATTTCTGTTATATATATATATCCAGAAACAGATTATGAAAATAGTAATCAAATATAAACCAGTAAACAAATTTTATTTTTTTTCTCAAAAGATATGCATATATATAATAAGGAAACCAGTTTGTCATAGAACTCCAGTTGCATATAACTTCGAAACAGCATTGAACATGTACGTATATATAGATACTGAACCTGTGTAGGTCGACTGTATCAAGACATATATATATTACGTTTCACCAGAATATATATATATCTAAATCTATATACGAAATAGTATATAAACGAATATATATCTATCTATCTACAAATTTCGGAAAGATATATATATGAAGTCTCAAAACAGAACGATATATATATATATGCAGGTTCAACAGATTTTGCAGATATAAAAATATATATGTACGAAATATATATATATACAGATATAACAGAAATTGGAACAGAGGAATATGGCCTTAAGATTGTTAAATCAACATGCTCTTCTGTTATATATATATATATATATATATATATATAATATATCATGCATACAACTGTAGATATATATATTGCAATAAACAGGAAACTGACCCGTAATACACAAATGCAATAAGAACCAGAGAAAATTCGAGCCCTGTGTGATACCACCGTTTCCTTAAGGCAATATTGCTCCCTCTACAGTGCTTAAGGAATCCGAACAAAATGCCTCCCAAGATAGAACGGATTTCGCCTTCACTGTTGCAGCACTGCAATGATGAAGACCGGCGAACTCAAACTTTGTGTTTGTACTCGAACCCGAACCAGACCTATCTATATGTATATGCGAATGTAGAGAGATGATATATTTCTGGCATAGTGAAAGTAAAAAATGTATCTTTGAATGAAATGGGTAGAACCGATGACTCACCCACCCGGATCGGGCAGGCGGCGCGCGTGTGTGGTTAGTCTAAGACTAGACTGGTTCATGCATGGTCTAGCTCTCCTCCCATGCCTCAAGATATTCAAGTCACCCATCCAAAGCAACCATATATAAACACCTTTGAAGTTGACTTTATTTTCAATGTGGGACAAACATTATTACCCAAGTTCAAATGGGTCTATTTGAGAGATAATTTCTCATTCAATAATTAATAATTTTAAACATGTAATTATACCAACTTGATCTCCTCACCAAGGAGAACACATTAGTGATTGGTCCCGTTAAATTTGGAGTTCGGATCCCATAATTATTTAAGCTCAAACTTGAGTTTAATTACTTGTCTTTCTAACTATTTTCAACAGTTTCTTGGCCACCAACAAGTCTTCAGCCATAAGATATTTATCCTTGCTCATGTGCCGAGCTTGCTTGGACCACCGCCACCGCGAGCGAGCCTCCACAGACTTGTGAGGCAGAGTTTTCTTCTCCTCTAATTCCTCCTACTGTAATGCAGCAGGCGCAGTCGTGGTCTCTTTACTGTAATCATTAAAACCAATACCCATATTCTTTGGCCGCAGCTTGGGTTGAATGGGGCCTACAATGCCTGCTCATTCTTCCTAAGGCCGCCACCTCGGTAACCCATCTTCTCAAGCAGCTTCAACCCAATACCCCCAATGTCACGCAACTTGGCCTGAGATTTCCTAATTAATTTAGCTTT
This sequence comes from Cornus suecica, assembly GCA_963922005.1. NCBI lineage: Eukaryota > Viridiplantae > Streptophyta > Magnoliopsida > Cornales > Cornaceae > Cornus > Cornus suecica. Next base: position 19,991,445 of record OY998247.1, on the reverse strand, counting down.
CTCCGGCCGGACACCCTCCTTCAGCCGAATTGGTGAAGTCTTAGCCAATGCGTTGCTTTCGTCGGAAGGCGAATCAGAATCAGTAGCAAAAACGCCGTAGAGGAGGCGTTTCCGATGAAGAACGTCCATCCCGAAGAAAATCTAATCTCAGTATACAACTTTGGAAAACACCTAAAATTATAGTATACTATATACTACACTACAGATTATCAAAAGAATTCAGACAGCAAAGAAGAAGAGTAAACCTTGCTTCATCATCGGCGACCGTCTCCCCGCACTTGCACTTGCACTTGATCTATTGATTGGGATTTGAGATTTGCAAGAGACCGACCTATAAATTGATTCAAGTACTTGTTTTATTTCTAAATCCAGGTAGAATAAGGAAACCTAGTACTACCTGTCCCGCTTAGAATACTAATTTCTTTTTATATTTCGTTGAGATGTTAGACAAATTTTAATTATGGTAATATACACCTTCTATTTTATTATTAGTAATTAATAATTTTTATAAATTTTACATATTTATCATACTTAAAAATAAATAATAAAATTTTTTACTTTTTGGCACAAGGTGGTAAATGCAAATATTCTGCAACCAAATGTTTTTTTTTTATACCAATTATATATTTGTTGCTAAGTTCCAAAAGTTTGCAACCAATTAGAAGTTTGTTTGAAAAAAAAATTTAGATAACAAATATATAAGTTTGTGGTTAAAAATTGAATTTTAGACAACAAACGGTTTTTTGAAGAAAAAAAATTAATTATCTATAACAAAATAGACGGATATATGCGTCATTTTATTATTCAATGATTTTACTCATTTAATCAATTCTTTAATTTAAGGGGCATATGCGTCATTGGGGCATCTTTGTCAACTTTCTCAAACCTCAGTGGGCAATTGAAACGTACTCTCCAAACGTAGGGGTGTTCAGGAACCGAACCGGAATCGGAACCAAACCGGAACTGGCGGTTCGGTTCGGTTCCATAGGGGTTCGGTTCCGGTCCGGTTCCAAAATTCCAAGAACCGAAAATTTCGGTTCGGTTTCAGTTCCGGCGCCGTGGAACCGAACCGAAACCGGAACTGGCGGTTCGGTTCGGTTCCATAGGGGTTCGGTTCCGGTCCGGTTCCAAAATTCCAAGAACCGAAAATTTCTGTTCCGGCGCCGTGGAACCGAACCGAAACCGGAACCGGTTTTTTTTTTATTATTATTATTTTTTTATTATTAAGCAAAAATACTAGCAATAAACCTCTACAAATAGAATAAAATTTCAGTAACAGTAGAAATCCAAACTACTTTTTTTATTCCACTAATTATATATTTGGTTTTGGGTTTGCTTTAATTCAAATACTCTAGTTTATAATTATATTATCTTATAAAATTGAGCCTTTTTTTAAAAGAAAAATAAAAAATAGAAGGAACCGGAACCGAACCGATTTTTAGGTTTGGTTCTGGTTCGGTTCCGGTTCCGGTTCCGGTTTTTCAGGAACCGAAAAAATTGGTTCGGTTCCGGTTTCGTCTAGAACCGGAACCGGAACCGGTTTGAACAACCATATTCAAACGTTGCATCTACCTATAATTTACTCAAATCTCAGGGGGTATCACTGTAAATAATCATATTTTAATTATAATCTTTTTAATTCTTATTGACATATAAGATTAAGTATAAATCCAGTTCTACTTGAAATTTATCACTCCAATTCATGGACATTTTACTACGGTAGAACAAGGAACCTAATACCATACAAAGCATATTTTTAAATACCGTATCAGAGTCGTGAGTTTAAAGAATTTCACTGCCTATCTTTTTATATGTAATTTATATTTCATTTCATACATAAATTCATATTCCCTAATATGCAACAAGTCCGATGCAATTTTTTTTTTATTTTTTTTTTTACACTCTTCAGAAACCTAATATCACAGGAAATTATTACTATAACATTAATTTTCATCTTACATTATAAGATATAAGGAAAATACTAGTTCAAATAAATTTAGGACATGTTTGGTTTGTATTTCTGAAAAAAGTTTTCGAGAATTTTGAGAACAGAAAACAGTTTTATAAAATTAATAAAAATGAGTTCTCTGAAAACAAATATTTTTATTATTGAGCTTTCAAAAGATTGTTTTCAAAAAATTGAACCAAGCAAATTCTTCTATAGTTTTTTTATTTTTCAATTTTCAAAAAAAAATTTATTTTCATAAACACAAAACAAACATGTCCTTAGACTCGAAAGCAAACCATTTCAAATTAAACTTTCTCTAAATACTATGTCCAAATATATCTGATTACTAAGAACTACTAACAATCGACTTCTTAATAGTCCATAATAGGAATCTACAGTTATTTAGCTTCCACATACTTTCCTGATCGATTTTAGAAATTATGGATTCCATATCACAAAGTTATTAGGCTGATTTCTTGCACTGGACACATCCATCGTGGTTACAATGCAATTAAATATGCATTTTGTACGTGAGTAGCCACTACCAAAACCGATATTTGTATTAGATAATGGATTTCTATTAGTATGTTTTACAAACTTTTATCATTATCTATTCTTTTATTAAATATATATATATATATATATATTTATTAGGAGAATTAAATTTGTCTTCTACTACATTCTTTATATTATAGTAGTATTTAGAATTTTGGCTTTTTTACATCTTATACCTCATTGAGGACCTTTTTTATTTTATTTTTTTGATATATAAATATGTCTTTTGTTTATTTATTTTATGTGATATGTTTATATGTACAAATTTGAGTTTGAGGAATTGATTCATCAAATAATCTATATTTGTTAATCCTTTTGATTATATCATTTTCTTCTTTTTCCAATACTAGACTGCATTTTTATTTTTTTATTTAACTATTTAAGTTTTAGTAGTACTTTTCTTGATTTTGGTTTTGATATACTACGTTGAATTTTAGTTGTTGATTTTATGTTTTATATTAATATATAGTACTTGTGTAATAGTTTGACTTTGAGGAATTGAATAATACAAACAAAAATTATATTCTTTATAATTTTTCATTATTTTTTCTTTTTACCTTTCATTATGTGAAAATTATATCATGAATTTTTACTACATGCATCCAAAGAGATTGCTTTACTGGTTCTAACACACATTAAAAGCACAAATCTTGAAATTAGAGGCAACCAATTATCTCCGAGGCATTATTAGTCCCTTGAGGGCATTTGAACTGCCACTTTTAGCATATAGGTCGAAGAATTTAGTCAAAATAATCACATTCGAAGTAACTTTGATCTGAAAAGGAGAATCCCCCATTTTAAAAAAAAATACAGATAAGGAACCCATGTTTCCACCATCTATACTCTCTCTTGCACACACGCCTTGGTGGTACCATAAAGCTCCATTTTCAAAGTTCCATATCCTTAAAAACCTTCATAGCTTTTCCAGGCCATTTTTGCTAACATGCTTTGCAATGGAGCTTGTAAAAGGATAGTAACAAAATCCTACTCCCACATTTGCACCAGAAACCCATGTAGATTGTAAAAGGATAGTAACATACACATCCATTTTGGCTTCCCCATTTATTCAGTAAACCGGGTTAATTTCAGTAAACCCCATATACTATTGAATTTAATCAATTAATTCTTCCAGTATGTATTTTCCAATTCAATCAACTAACCCCTCCTATTTCCAAATTGTCATTTATATTTTTCAATTTCATCACTTTTCTCCCTTACCCTCACATTTCAATATATATTTCCGAAATATATATTTGGAAAAATATATATATATTCAATTTTATCACATTATCCCCTCACCCTCACATTTCAATATATATATTTTTTCCAAAATATATATATTTATGAAATATATAAATTGAAATGTGAGGGTGAGTAGTCAAAGGGATGAAATTGGAAATATATATTTTTTTTCCAAAATATATAGATATATTTTCTGAAATAAATATATATATATTTTTGAAATATATATTTTTTCTAAAAATATATATAAAAATATGTTGAAATGTGAGAGTGAGGGGGTAAGGTGATGAAATTAAAAAGTATAATGGAGAATCCGGACATATGAGGGGTTAGTTGATTAAATTCAATAGTATATGGAGGGTTTATTGAAACTAACCCATATTTTAAATTTATGTTTAGATAGATTATGAAGGAAAAGAAAAAAAAATAATATAATTATTTTTTGGATAAGCTAAATGAGAAAAAAGAAAAGAAATGATAATAATCAAATTATTATTATATCATTTAATTAATAATGTTGTTCTTTTAATTATAAATGGTAGTTTTGTCATTTTAAAATTATTACTTAAGTTGCTATCTTTTCTCTCTAAATCTTCTTATTTTACGAGGGATAGCAACTAAGGATTTTGTAGTTAGAGGCTTATCCCTCTAAATCTCTCCAAATTCTTTTTTTTCTCTTCAAAATGTCAATCCAAACACATATACTACTATCCTTTCTTTTCTTTTCTTTTCTTTCCAAATCCTTTCAAATCACTCCTACCAAACAAAGCCTTAGTTGTGAAGTTTGGAATAACCTTTTATTAGGGTAAAGTGCAAATAACCCCTCAACTATGGTTAGTTAGTTGCAAATTATCCTAATTTTTTAAAACCAAATTATAAATGATCATAATACACTTTGTTATTGAAATATACTCATACATTTTTCTTATTACTATAGATTATGGAATAAGTTTTACAAATTTGATAGCATATTCTTCATAGATATTTGCATAACTTTATACATAATTTTTAAAATTACTTGACTAAATAATAATTTTAGAATATTTAAATAAAAATAATTAAGATTTTTAAAATGATTAATTAATTACTCCCACTATTTATAACACAATTTATTTTTTTTATAATTTAAGTAAATTATAAATTCTTTATGAATGTATATCGTAGGATTTTTTATTATTATATTAGCATTTAAAAAATTTAAACTTAGTTTTATACCTTAAATCAAGCTAAAATTAATAACAAGTTTTTTATTTTAAAAATAAATAGTTACATAAAACAAAATTCTTTTATTTTTTGAGAATATAATTAAGGCAAATACAATCAAGGTGAATGATATAATTAATATCTTAAAAGAGAAAAATAATAGTGGTATAATTAAAAGAATGGACAAATTTATTAAGAATGGTAGGATGGTCTTTTTGTAAGAGAATTTGGGCTTATTGTAACAAATTAATAGTTCAAGGGGATAAATTTTAGTTCCAGATAAGTTGGTTATTCACTTAACCCATTTTATTATTTCATTTTAAGAGCTATGGTATTGGTATGGTTAATAAGAGTGAAAGCTTTATTGATGGCCATAAAAAATTTAGAAAATGTCATGCTATGTTCGATTAACTAGTTTAAGAATGTTTACAATAAATCAGAAACAAGAAATCTGTTTTAGAGAATATTAACGCAACTTTCTTTTTGTTGTTTCTTTTTTCATCTTTTAGAGAAAAGAAAATTTGTTTTAATAGAATATAAAGAAAATAGTTCTTAGAGGGAAAAAAATATTAAAAACGACAATTGTTGAAGCTTATATTACGAAAACAACTTTCAAAAAGTAAATTTTAAAAAAAAATGGTCAATGCTCAAAAACAATTACGAGAAAGGGAAAAATACAACTTTAGTCCATAAAGCCCTTTCATGTATGATCTTCGTGTAAAATTTATATTTTAGCAGGTAAAACTTTTTGATGCATGATGTAAAACTTTTGGATTTAGAGTTTAAAATTTTTATTTCATCTCGTAAAATTTTTATTTCATCACGTAAAATATTTATTTCATTATGTAAAACTTTTATAATTTTTGCGGGCCATTTTAGTCATACATTTATACCAACTTATCAAATTTTTGATTATTTTACTCGAAGTTTTTTTTTAATTATTTTTATTCATTGAATTTTTTATTAAATTATTTTTTGATAGTGGTCGTATTTGTAATATAGGCACCAAAAAATTGTATTGTATTCCAAAAAAATAAAGTTAAATTTAAATCAAGACGAATCAATGTTATTTATTCTTTTCACATGTCATCTATCATTTATATGCCGATGTGATATAGTCCGAATACTATAGTGGTCAATACAATACGATATAAACACACAAATCTCAAAACAATAAAAAATATTAGTGTGAACAGATGCAAATAAAACATATTTTTGATACAAAACCAGGGCCGGCCCAAGGGTGCCCCAAAATCTTTTTTTTGTATTATCTTTTTTTCTTTTTCAAAAAATTGGTACTTCTATAGTCTTTAAATTTATTTAGTTTATCAACCCAATTCAAAACAAAGCTTAATATAATTACACAATTGAGGGCTTTAATTGATTTTAAAAAGTTGGTTTAAATCTTCCTGTTAGAATAAAGTTTTCAAAATTTTTATTTACCAATATAATTAGTATTAAATAACGTTATCATTATAATATTCAAAACTATAATAATATGTTATAAATTACCTAACAGTTACAAATTATAATAAAAGGTAACTATCATTACTAATAATGATTATTTACTAGAGCTAGTATCTACTAGGGGTGGACACGGATCGGATTGGACCAGATTGAGGATATTTTGGATTCGATCCACGACTACTGGATTTTTAATTTCCGGAACAAATTCAATCCATTTGTCTAACGAAACCAATCCAAATCAGACTGCGTTGAACCGGATTGGTTTGGATCGGTTTCACAGATTGAAATATAAACCTATATTAGCTAAAATGATGACTAGAAACCGGATTTCCAATTTAGATTGAAAAGTTGATTCAATGATATCGAACCTAAAACTAAAATGCATTGAATTAGACTTATTTTTAGAATAAAAAGAATCATAAAATAAGAAAACAAAAAATGAGCATATTCTTTAAATAAGTGTCAAACCACCTTCATTTGTCAAACAAAGTAATAAGTTATGGCATTGATAAGTCATTACATCTCTGTCTGCCAAAAAACAGCCCAATGGCCTCAAAAAAGGCTAAAACATTGCTCAAAATACAAAATTGAAGCAAGGCATAAAAACTTCTCTCATTATTTGAAACTGCAGTAGCTAAAATGAAGACCATAACAAAGCACAATATTATTTGAAACTACAGTAGCACACTACAATGAAACTTGTAGTAACATAAGGAATTAAACCACAATATTAAGTAGCACACTACAATGAACCACAATATTCAATAAAACCTGCAGTAGCATAAGGACTTAAACCACAATATTCAGTAGCAAACTACATAGTAGTATATTAACTGCAATAGCATAAGGACTTAAAAACACAACTTAAAAATATAATAGTACATTGAAATGTCAATCCAACAACTCAAAAAGAATAAAGAAAATTACAAATACAACAACAAATGAAACTGCAGTAGCACCGCCCCTTGTGACATTGCACACACTCCGGTACTACCTTCAAAAGTCCTCAAATACTAGTTATGGCTACAAAAGTAAAATTGAATTTAGTTAATTATTAACAAATAATTATAAATAAATTATAGTGAATAAATAAAACATATTTAATTTATAGTGAAGAAATAAAGCATACTTGATTCAACATAAAAAGAGTCGAGTGCTTCAATTTCGTCCAATTGTGTTTCAATTTGAATTGGCACTCACAAGGCATGTAACCAATATTGTGCACAAATCAAGGCTTCAACAACTTTAGGAGAAAGAGAACTATGAAATTGATCAAAGACACGACCCCCCGTGCTAAAGGCCGACTCAGAAGCAACAATTGAAACAAGAATAATTAGGATGTCACGTGCAACTTTGGATAGAATTTCATACCTTGAAGAATTTACTTTCCACCAATTCAATATGTCAAAAGTTGATTTTTCATTCTTCCAAGTAGTTTATTCCAAATACCTCTCCACTTCCGATTTCTTTTCCCCACGTCTTAGTTTCTCCAAATGTTCCAAATATGTCATTTGTGTTATGTCGGTTACACTTGAACTACTACTTGCACGGCCACTTCCACTTGCACAACTACTTAGTTTATCAACTTCCATTGAATTAGAAACTTGATTCGAAGATGAAATACCCCCAAAGTTTGCATATCCAAGATAAATCCGATTTAATACCGTCATTACCTTATTAATTTGATCATTCACTTTGTTAGAATCAATAATTTAGGAATAACCAAAACGCACATAATACAACTTGAAGCGATGATCTAACACAACGGCAATAACTAACATCATATTCAATTTCTCACCGTTCCCCCAATACTTATCAAATTTGTTCTTCATTTTGATAGTCATGCCACTTAAACAATGATCCGTACTCAATATGGCTAGAGACAACTCTCTTTCAATTCTATGAACTTCATGAAAATATTCATTTGAAGTTATATACAAAGAACCAGACATATTGTTAGTGGCATCATTCCAATCACTAAAAGTAATGAAATTGAGTTTAATTGATAAAATCCCCAATTTAAAGTAGTGAAATTGAGTAAATCCCCCATTTCAAAGTAGTTTAATTGAATTCAATTTAGTGAAATTGATAAAATCTTCAATTCAAAGTAGTGAAATTCAGTTAAATTAAGTTCAATTGAGTAAATTCCCAACTTAAAGTAGTTAAATTAACTTCAATTGAGTGAAATTGATAAAAAAAAAAAAAAAATTCCAATTTAAATTAGTGAAATTGACTTTAATTGATTAAATTCTCCAATTCAAAGTAATTTAATTGAGTTCAATTGAATGAAATTAATAAAATCCCCAACTCAATGTAGTGAAATTGACTAAAATTAAGTTCAATTGATGAAATCCCCAACTCAAAGTAAAGAAATTGAGTTCAATTGAGTTTAATTGATAAAAATCTCAATTCAACGTAGTGAAATTGACTTCAATTGAGTTAAATTGAGTAAATTCTCCAATTCAAAGTAGTTTAATTGCATTCAATTGAGTGAAATTGATAAAATCTTCAACTTAAAGTAGTGAAATTGAGTAAAATTAAGTTCAATTGAGTAAATCTTCAACTCAAAGTAGTTAAATTGACTTCAATTGAGTGAAATTGATAAAACACCCAATTTAAATTAGTGAAATTGACTTTAATTGAGTGAAATTGAGTAAATTCCCCAATTTAAAATAGTTTAATTGAGTGAAATTGATAAAATCCCCAACTTAAAGTAGTGAAATTGAGTAAAATAAAGTTCAATTGAATAAATCTCCAATTCATAGTAGTGAAATTGAGTTCAATTTGAGTTTAATTGATATAACCCCCAATTCAAAGTAGTGAAATTGACTTCAATTTAGTGAAATTGAGTAAATCCCTTAATTCAAAGTAATTTAATTGAATTCAATTTAGTGAAATTGATAAATCTCCAACTCAAAGTAGTGAAATTAAGTTCAATTGAGTAAATCTCCAACTCAAAGTAGTTAAATTGACTTAAATTGAGTGAAATTGATAAAATTGAGAATATTATAGATAATTATTTAGTGTAAAATATGGTATTATGATTTAGTTTGAAATAGTATATTGGTGATATAAGATATTATCATTTAGTTTAAAATAATATATTATGTGATATATTATTAATATAAATATATTAAAATATATGTGACCATTACCGGACTAACCGGATTATAAAAAATGGAATCCAGAACCGATCCGTAAAATACCAGATTCGGGATTTTTGGATTCATGTCCAATCCAATCCATGATGAAACTGATCCAAAATATTTGGACAGGATTGGATTTTCGGATTCGCCGGATTTTTGTCCATCCCTAGTATCTGTTAAGAGTTTATATATATAGAGACTCTAGAATATAAATATATACATATCTAAGTTTATAGATTCTCCTCTTATATTTATAATATGAGTAGTCATCGACCATAGTCTATATACTTCGATTTTACATAGTTGGGCAATATGAATTCAAATTTGGGAATTGGTTCTATGTGATCGTGCACATAGAGAACTTTGGAGTTGTATCTTGGAGCCTTTCACGGTCCGCTGGAACCTGCACGTAAGGAGGCTGTAAAGGCTTTTGGACAGCGCATTGCGTGCCTCTCCATTAACAAGTCAGAAGTTTCTTACTCATTTTAATTATATTTTTACTAGCCTCCTTTTTTTATTTTCTTTTTATATTTGATTTATGCAATGCATGATTATACATTGCAATCTTTATATGATAATCTAATTAGATTTTTATGAGAATACATAATATCCCTAACAGTTTCAACCACTAAACCCTTGATTTCTGCCTGAGAAAGCTCTCATCTGCCCTACAATACAAAGTTCTTATAGGTCTAAATTTGTTTTTTTATTTAACAGCCCAATTCGTACTAAATCTAAATCCACTTTCACAATTTACGATTTCAAAATTTTATATTTCACTTACTATTATTATAGATTAAAAAAAAAATCTCAAGTTTTCAACCTAATGAAACTAAAGTGTAATTCAAATCAAACGTCAATCTAGAAGATTCTTGTCACACTCGCACAACGTTCAACAACTATAGTTAAGGTTCTCTCAACTGCAACACGCAAAACAATAAATTTTTACGACAACACCAAGATAGATGTTGTTTTTCATTTTAATAGTAATATATTTAATGTATTTTTTAATATTTTTTTATACTAATAATTTTTCAACCGCGTGAAATTTTACATACAAAGGGCATCACATTTGCTTTGTACATCACATTTGATCTCACCTAGAAGCTTTACTAATTTCAGGAATTTCAAAGCCGGCGTGTATATAAAAACAAAACAATAAAGGATTTTTGTCTTTTTTATATTACATTAGAACCATTAAAGAATATTTAAAACTTTGTTGAACTATTCCATTATTCATACTTAGACTTATAGGCCCCGTTTGGAAACCATGTTTTTTGTTATATTTTTTGTTTTTTGACACTGTTCACAGAACAAAACATGTTTGGCAACCCTTTTTACTGTTTATTCTATTCTCAATTTGGAAAGTATTTTCGTGAACAGTAGAGAAAACATGGAAACAAAAAAAAGTTGTTTTTTTGTTCTCTTTGTGATTTTCCAAACAAAAAAAAAGCTGAAAATCCACACGAAATGGTCTCTGCAACACCTTCTACCCGCACCACCCCTCCACCCTCAACCACTACCAATGCCACAACCACCAGCCACCACCCCCAACAACAATAGTTTTGACCACCTTCGACCACCAAATTGAACCCATACACATACACACACACACATATATATACACACACACACATCACTTCAACCCCAATCGACACCACCTACCTTCACCTCCATCTGATCGTCGTCGTCGTGATTGACTCTCCGAACCCTAAATCGAAACCCCAATTCGACACACAATACCCGAAATCGAAACCCCTAAATCGATTGGCAAAACCTTAAATTGAACCCCTCTCCACCATCTGTAACTGCAACCATCAATCAACCACCTTCGACCACCAACCTAATCGCCACCCCCAACCACCAATCGACCACCTTCGACACCACAAACCCCCAATCGACCGTGAGAGAGAGAGAGAGACGATTGTGTATTTGTGTGTGTGTTTGTTTGTGTGTGAGAACAAAAATAGGGTAAGAATTTTGGTCCCAAACACTACTTTGTTTTTTATTTTTAGGGTAAGAAAATAAAGACAAGAATAAGAATGATTCTTGTTTTTTTGTTCCCAAAACAAAAACAAAAATAAGGGACTCCCGTTTAAGGCATAGCCGCATAACTCTCTGAACTTCCATTACAAAATATGATTGAAAAAAGGGTAAAGTGCATTAAACCCCCTAGACTATTTTCTCTCTCTCAACTAACCCCCCTGAACTACACTTTTTACATAAAATTCTCTAAACTATCCCAACTTTTACAATTCACTCCATTCCGTTATAACATCGTTAGTTAAATTAGGATAATTTACACTCAGATCTTATAAGGTTTCGGTCAATTGCACTCATCCCCTGAGATTTTATTTTCCTTGCAATGACACCCCCTGAATGGGAGAAATGATCGGAATGCCCTTGTGTTGTCTCCCTTATTTCATGAGACAAATATCTAGGTGGTGAAATTACATCCATGCCCTAAAATGAAAACCCTATAATGTATATATATCTATAACAACTATTCTAAAATGTGAGGGGTTGAGAATATTTCCAAACATTTTTTTCAAAATAAAAATTAATGAATTAATATGTATTAGTTGAAGTGCAACTCTAAGGAGATGTTAAAACGATATAGAGTAAAAGAAAAAGGGTTGAAAATATTTCAATACTTTTAAAAAATAATAATAATTAATTAATATGCATTACTTGAAGTGTAACTCTAATGAATATTTCAAAACATATAGAGTAAAGATATACGACAAGGGGTTATAAATATTTTCATATTTTTTTTATAAAAAAAAATAATTAATTAATATACATTAATTAAAATGTAACTCTAATGGATATTTCATAAGATATAAGACAAATATATTTCGGTAAAAAAAAATAATATAACTTAAAATACAGAAATCTGTATATTTATCTATCTATCTATATATTACTAATAAAAACACAAGGACTATCTAATATTTCGATTCATTATCACCTTTTACAATATAAAAATTATAATAAGTAAAGTTTGACATTATTTAAAGTGTAAGGGCTTAAATTAACTTTACAAAAAAAATAATAAATAATAAATCATTTGTCATATTTTTATAAAAATTTAAAAAATTACAATAAGTAAAGTTTGTTATTATTTTACAGTGTAAGGGATTAAATTAATTTTACACAAAGAATAATAAATTATAAACCATTTATAACATTTTTATACATTTATCACCTCTTACAATACAACAAAAACTATAATAAAAATGTATTACTACTTGTTTAAATTGTAGGAGTTGTATATTATTTATTTACAAAATAAATTAAATTATATGAGCTCACAAATATTTTATACATGTATCACCTTCTAAAATAAAAAATATATATATAATCATAAATAAAGTGTGTTATTATTATTTAATGTAAAATGTCACAGTATTAGTTTTAAGGAAAAATAAAAAAAATGATAACTTTTGGGGCCTATATTACAAAAATGACAATTTTGAAATAATAATTTAAAGAAATGTGATAATATTTCAAAAATCATTGTATCCAAAATACTTGAAAAGTTTTTCAAATTGAGCTTAAGACATAAGGGTTGTTTGGTCCATTAATTTAGCCAACATGTCTTTTACACTAACGCAAGGGCACAAGAGTCATTTCATGGGGTCTTCACCCCTTCAGGGGGTATCATTGCAAGGAAAAGCAAATCTTCGGGGGCGAGTGCAATTGACCGAAATCTTAAAGGATCTAAGTGCAAATTATCCTAATTTAACTAACGGTATTATAACGGAATGGAATGAATTGTAAAAATTGGGATAATTTAGAAAATTTTGTATAAAAAATATAATTTAGGGGGGTTAGTTGAGAGAGAGAAAATAGTCCTGGGAGTTTAATGCACTTTACCCTTGAAAAAAATTCACAAAGATAAGTCAAGATATTGCTGCCAGCGGGGCACGAAAAATCAATCTTTGATCTGGCTGTATTATCAATTATCAATTTGTCTATGTTATTGTATGAAATATTATATAATGACTTAAGTTTTTAATAAGGGTTAATTACCATGACACTTTTAAAATTTGCGTAAATTACCGTTAGATACAAAATTTGCATTTTAATTATTATTATTTATTAATTCTATTCTATTCTATTTATTATTTTAATCAATATTTATTTATTTATAAATTATTATTAATTAATTTTATTTTATTTCTTTATTATTTTTATTTATCTATTTATGTATTTTTATTCAAATTTTTTTAATATTTATTTTTATTATTAATTATTCATTAATTTTATTTTTATTAATTTATTATTATTTATTATTTATTTATTTTTATTATCTATTTATATATTTTTATTCAAATTTATTTAACACTTAATATTTATTTAATCATTTTGGTTTATTATTTATTATTTCTTTTATTTATTATTACTAATTATTTTATTTATTATTTATTTATTTATTTTATTTTATATATTATTATTTATTATTTGTATTTATTATAGCCATATTTATCATTATAATAAATTTATTTCAAGTTTCAAGAACTACAAAGGAAATCACTTAAAGAAATCTCAAAATATGAAAGCTTCATTTTCAAGCTTTAAAAATTATAAAGAAAATCTCAAAGTTTTGAAAATTAAATTTTATTTTTTTAAAAATTTTTGAAAACTAAAATTAATTTCCAACAATTTTTTCACTTTCATTTTGTAATTTTGAAAATGAAAATAGAAAATCAAAATTGAAAGTGTTACCGGCGACTTTAGTAGTGAGATTTCAACAAATTAAGGACCCGTTTGGTAGGCGGTCCGGTCTGGTCTGGTCTTATCTGGGTGGTGTTCTGAAAGTCTGTTTGGTCTCATGGTCTTATTTAAGCTGTTTAGTCTTCTGTTTGGAAAATAAAATAAAAAATAAAAAAATAATATATAAAATTCAAAAAATATATTAAGTATGAAAAGTATATAAAATTTGAAATTTTTTGAAAATAATATAAGAAATTCAAAAATAATATATTTTTTAAATTTTATAAATTATTTCAAATTTTTATATTATTTTTTGAATTTTATATATTATTTTTGATTTTTTATATTATTTTCAAATTTTTTATATTTTCTCAAATATATATATATATATCTAATTTTGTATATTATTTTTGAATTTTATATTTTTTTCAAATTTTATACATTATTTCAAATTTTTTATATTATTTTTCAAAACTTATATATTATTTTTTAAATTATATATATATTTAAAATTTTATATATTAATTTTGGTTTTTATATATTTTTTTCAAATTTAATACATTATTTTAAAAAAATTATATTATTTTTCAAATTTTATATGTTATTTTCGAATTTTATACATTATTTTTGATTTTTTCTATTATTTTGGAATTTTTTTATTTTCCCAAATTTGAAATATATTTTTTGCATTTTATATATTAATTTTGAATTTTATATATATATTTCAAATTTTATACATTATTTCAAATTTTTTATATTATTTTTTTAATTTTATATATTATTTTCAAATTATATATATTTTTTAATTTTATATATATATTTCAAATTTTATGGTGCCATGTGTTAAGACAATTGTATATAAGACCACTTGAGACCATTATTTTTTGTTGTCTCAAATTACCCCTTTTGGTCCCAAGTGGTCCTTGTTTTTTTGGAACCGTGTTGCCAAACAGTGTCCGGTCCCAAAAAAGCCATTATGAAACCGGACCACATGAGACCGGACCGCGAACCAAACAGGGCCTAACAAATGCCCACTCACTTTGGCCCTGGAATAAATGGGTCAACCGCTCAATGCCTGTTTGGTAGAAGGAGTTGGTGCCAAATATATGATTTTGAGCTGAAATTCGTGACTCAACCCATGTTTGGTAATCTTGGTGTTGGTGCAAGAGTGTCAAATCATTGGTACCAAATGCCCCATTTTTCACATCATCTCAATAGATGAGTTTTGTTTTCTCACACCAAAATCATTCTTTAACCCAAACCAATTCAATTTGGTGTACCATTGTTTAACCAAAACAATTCATTTATAATATTATATATATATATATAAATTCAAAAAATAAAATATTTATGAAAAAATAAAATATTTCAAAAAAATCAAACGAAAAAATATATTTCGTAAAAAATAAAATATTTTGGGAAAACAAATATTTCTGGAAAAAATAAAATATAATGAAAATATATTTATTTATTTTTACAAATATACAAATTATATGTATTTTTACTAAAATCTTTTATTTTTTCAAAATATTTTATTTTTTTGAAATATCTTATATAAAATATTTTTCTATAAATATTTCGAAAAAATTAAATATTTTGAAAAAATTAAATATTTATATATTTTATTTTTTAAAACATATATATTTACAAAATGTTATTTTAAATAAATAAAATGTCAAACTATTCAAAGTTACCAAATATGATTGATTTCAGAATTTCAGCGCATATACCAACTCTTCCAAACATGGTTTGATTTTTCAGCTTTACTTTTTTTCACACCAAAATCATCTGCACCAAACATGGTTTCAATTCAGAATAAAATCACACCAAACCCAACCCAACTCAACTCAAACCAAAACCAAAAACCAATACCGTACCGCACCGATTGCCAAACAAGCACTCAGTAAAATACTCTTCTTTAAAAAGACAACAATGCCCTTATACTGTTATACACCACTCAAATTCTTAAAAGATTCTCTTGGGCAAATAGTATTTGATAGCCCCTTAATAATTGTTATCAATTATCACTGCTCTATTAAAAATAAATAAGGTAAAGTGTATTAAATTCCGAATTATTTTATCTCTCAACAAATTCCATTAACTAAGTGATGACTACTCAAATTATAAAATTGTTACAATCAAATCGAGGACACTCCATCTTAACGCCGCGAGTGAGAAGCAAATTTACAAACCTTCCTTCCCCTTTCAGCAACCGTTTTACAAACCTTCCACAATCTTGTACTGTTTGTGACATTATTTTATTGCCAATATTATCCTCATATAGTCAAATGCACCAAAATAATTTCTTTTATTGGATTTGATTTAACTGGCATTACATTAATAAGTGATTATTCATGATGGGACAGAAACAATAATATGAAAGTGATATTTGGCATCTATCAATTACTTGCAAATTTTTATTCACTTTAAATACCTCAAATATAATGAGTCTTTCTTAAACATTCAATACTTAATTATTTATATATATTTCTTTTCTAAAAAATAAGTAAGATATTTAACAATAATAATAAAAAAATTAATTCACTTATAAAATATTTATATTTAAAATTAGGCTCTATAATTTTTTCTTAGATTGAATTATTAAACATTTCTAAAAATTTATTGAAAAAAAGATGATAGAAGCTTAGGGAGAGTTGTAAAAATTAAATCTTAACCGTTTAATTTTAAATATAAATTATTGATTATGACAACCACTACCCATATATAACTTGACATACTCCTAAATAAAACGTTTAAATTTATTATTATTTAATAAAATATTTTTATTCTAAGATGATTATTCAATATAAATCTACATGTATAATAGATAATTAGTGCAATATCATACATAATTTTTTATGATTTTGTTATTTAATCTTTTTGACTCAAAATGTATTAAAAATTATTAAAAAAATAAAGGCAATAAAATAATTTACTAGTTATAATTCTAAGTAATAAAAAATTACCACTATTTTGGACTTTGTAAAGAGAGACGAAACACTATCTTAGTTAAAGTTTGTGAATAAAAATAATATCGGATAAACTAAACAACAAGTTAAAATAGGAAATAACTATGTTAAAAAGTATAAAATTGATTGATAAAAGGATAAGTTGACGCGAAAATAAAATTTCCCCGTATTTTATGTCAGAAAAGTTTTAAGGATTTTTCTCAAAATTTTTAGTTTCCGCCCTCTAACCAAACTCAAAAAAATTATAATTATTTTCCATCTCTTGTCCTTTCCTTCTAATTCACGCTAACCAAACCGAAGTTAACGGGACATATATATATATATATATGCACCTAATTTACAAAACATGGGCATAATTGATGTTATTGATAACTGTCAAGTATATAAACTCCTTGAAGATAGTTCTTAACCTCCCTGGTTGAAAGTCATACTAAAAAATACCACTTAATCTGTCAATTTATAAGCCTAAACTTGTTCAGAATCTGAAGAACATTCCCGATTGCGCATTCGACGTCTACGATGAGCTCTTTTATGGTTGCGGCCATGTCTTTTGGGAGATGCAGTGGAGGTAGTAGCAGGATGAATCTCCTCAACCCTTCCCGGGAGCCCCAAAACGCAGTCGAAAGGGTTTGCCAGTGCATCCAGACCTTGATTCATCTACAAAGTACAAGATGAAATGATTCACGGTCCATCCATAACATTTCAATGTTTGTTTTGGGTAATTAACTGATATAAAATAAGAAAAATGGAAAATTTACAAGAAAAATAAAAGGAAAAGGCCAAGAGAGAGGCTATAAGAATTTTTTTGAGTATTGTTTATTTATAATAGGGTAATTTGTATTGACATCCCCTGAGGTTTGATTTAATTGCAGTCAGATGACGGTCAACGTACAAGTTTGCAGATACACCCCTAAGCTTTCAAAAATCTTGCAATAACACCCCTTTGGGCCATAAAAAGTCAGATTTGCCCTTATTTAATTTCAATAAACTCTCCTCTACTATTGAATTTAATCAACTAATCCATCTTATATCCGGATTGCCCTCTATGCTTTCCAATTTAATCAACTAACTCCTCCTATATCCGAATTGCCCTCTATATTTTTCAATTTCCATCACATTACCCTACACCCTCAAATAATATATATATATAATTCAAAATATATATATCAAATTTCAAAAAAATATATAAAATATATAAAATTCGAAAATATATATATATAATTTTAAAAAATTATATAAAATTATAAATATATATATTTCGAAAATAATATATAAAATCAGAAAATAATATATAAATTTTGAAAAATATATAAATTTTGAAAAATATATATAAATTTCGAAAAAAATATAAATTTTGAATATATATAAAATTCAAATATATATATATATACACACACATATATAATTCGGAAGAAATATATAAATTCAAAAACATATAAATTTAGAAATAATATATAAAATTCGAAAATATATATATATATATATATATTGAAAAAATAAATTAGAATAAATAAATAAATTTAGAAGAAAAAATATATATTGGTAAAATATCATATCTTTTGTAATGAAGTGAATCAAACTACTTCCACCAACAACAATTAGTGGTCTTTTTATATATATTTTTTCAAAATATATATTTTTTTGAATTATATATATATATTTCAAATTTTATATGACGTTTTCGAAATTTATATGATATTTTCGAAAGTTATATGATAATTTCAAATTTTATAAAAAAAATTGAAATTTATATATTTGTTTCAAATTTTATATATGTTTTGAATTTTATATATTGTTTTCAAATTTTATATATTATTTTTGAAATATATATATTTATAATTTTATATAATTGTTTTGAATTATATATATATATATTTTTGAATTTTATATATTTTTTTAAAATTTGATATATATTTTTTGAAATTGATATATATGTTTTGAATTATATATTATATTGTTTGAGGGTGGGGGGTAATGTGATTGAAATTGAAAAGTATAGGGGGCAATCCGGATAAGTAGTTTGATTCACTTGATTAGAAAAGATATGATATTTTACCAATATATATTTTTTTCTTCTAAATTTATTTATTTATTCTAATTTTGTTTTTTGAAATATATATTTTTTGAAATTTATATATTATTTACAATATATATATATATATATATATATTTATAATTTTATATAATTGTTTTAAATTATATATATATTTTTTTGAATTTTATATATTATATATATATTTTTAAAATTTGATATATATTTTTTGAATTTTATATATATATTGTTTGAGGGTGTGGGATAATGTAATTGAAATTGAAAAGTATAGGGGGCAATCCGAATATAGGAGGGGTTAGTTGATTAAATTGAAAAGCATAGAGGGCAATCCAGATATAAGAGGGGTTAGTTGATTGAATTCAATAGTAGAGGGGAGTTTATTGAAATTAAATAAGGGCAAATCTGACTTTTCATGGCCCAAAGGGGTGTCATTGCAAGACTTTTGAAAGCTCAAGGGGTGTCTTTGCAAAATTTTCGTTGACTGTCATCTGGCTGCAATTAAGCCAAACCTCAGGGGGTGTCAATGCAAATTACCCTTTATAATATGTTCTAAACAATAACCATGTTGAGTGTTAGATAGGTCATTTTGGTTTCAATGACATTTACAAGTTTGGCAAAGGAAAAATCAAGAATTGAAAATAATAAAGAATAGAAAAGAATTGAAGTGGAAGCAAGTTTGTGAAGAAAATGCATTCCGGATGGTAGAAACGTCATTGTTTCAAGCCGCAACTTTAAGAATCTTAACAAGTAAGTCAAGGATGGTCAAATGGCTCAAATATTAAGAAAAGTTGGTTCCGAAAGTTTTGCGTCGCATAAGTTACGCTTATGACAGTCAAAAAGTGGCTAGAAAGTGCATTTTAACGCTTGTGACAGAAAGAAAATAGAGGAGAAATTAGAGCTCCTACGTTCCAAGCGTAGGGGTCTGGCGAGTTATGATGCTGGAAATTCCTGTTTTGCCCCCAATTTGTTTTCCTTTGAGGCGGTTGCGACTTTTAACATTGAGATACGTGCCATATACATGATATTCATAAAAGAAGAGGGTTTAACTTGGTTTGGCGTGAAATTACAAAAAATGGTGAACTTAGGGTTTTTCCTAAGTTGTGTCTATAAATACCAAGATCTTCTACACATGAGAGGCAACTTTTTGAGCCATTGAGAAATCTCTGCAAGTTTTCTACATATTCATATTCTTCTACAGAGATAAAGATAGAGAGAGAGAAATATTGAGTGATTCTACATCTTTTAGTTCTCTCTTGGTGAGGGTTTATTCAATTATGCTTCTACATCGATGGTCTTATGCACAATTGAATGACCTAGTTGCTAAAAATCAACACACCTTGTGCAACTTAGTTGCTTAGATTCATTTGAGAAACAGAGTCGTCTGAGTGCAGAGATCGAAACAGGAGGCTTCGTGGTTCATTGATCCGTTGAGAAGCGGAGCCGTCAGAGTACGGAGCGGTGCGAGAGCTTCGCAGAGCGCGAGTGATTCAAGGTTTGTTAGATGTCGAGTGGAGAAAGACAGATCTTGACGGATTTGTAAGTCTAAAACTTCATAGAGTCTGTGTGCTATTTGATTCATAGTGCATCGATACCTGAGCGTATTCGTGATTTTTACTTGGAGTCTTTCTAAGATTTTCTACATAAAAATATCGTGTGTCTCTATTGCTTTATATTTTGCACTTAGATTAATCTTTGCATGATTTATCTTGTTTGAAAATTGGATTAAAATTGAATTTTCCGCAATTAATTTTAATTTGTCAATAAATTCACAAAAAGCCTATTTACCACCCTCTAGGCGATTTTCATTGTTCGTCTAGGTAATTTCAATTGGTATCAGAGTGTGGTTGCCCCGATTTAGGTTAACGACCTAAGGTTAGATTCTGAACTTAGACGATGGAGATACCTCGTGAAAGAGGTTATGTTACTAGGTCCCCTTTGTTTGATGACTCAAATTACACGTATTGGAAAGCGATGATGAGACCGTTTTTGAAATCGTTAGATGAGAGAGATTGACTGGCTATAGAGATAGGATACTCACCTCCCACTGTGAAAGATATTGTTACTAATGAATCTAAGGTAAAACTGTCAAGTGAGTGGACTACCGCTGAGACAAATAATGCTAATTGGAATTCCAAAGCTTTAAATGTTTATACAATGTTGTGACTGCGAGTGAGTTTAAGAGAATTTTCACATGTGAGATTGCCAAATAAGCTTGGGATATTCTCCAAGTTACTCATGAAGGGACTTCAAAAGTCAAATAGTCAGAACTCCAAATTCTAAATTCACAATTTGAACAGCTTAGGATGGAGGAGGATGAAGTTTTTGATGACTTTGAGACTAGATTAACTGATATAGTAACAAGTTGTCACAATCTAGGAGAGCCTATTACCGAGACTACCATAGTGAAGAAAATTTTTAGGTCTCTACCTGAATGTTTTCGGTCTAAGGTTACTGTCATTTATGAAATCATGAGTTTAAAAGAGATTAAACTTGAAAAGTTGGCTAGAAATTTGAAATCTTATGAGATGGAGATGTGTGCTTAATCCTCTAAGAAGTCAAGCGGTACAAAAGAGAAGAGCATAACTTTGAATACAACTAGGAAGGATCCTAGTGAGTTTGAGTATGAGGGTGAGAGTAGATCAAGATAGTTTGATATAATCATGAAGAAGTTTCATAAGTTTTTAAAATCTTCTCATGGTTAAGAATTGATTAATGGACAAAAATTTGGAGATAAATCATATGATTTTAAAAATAAAAAGGTTCAAAATTAGAATGACAAGATTAACCTTAAAAAGAAGAAACCTCAATATTTTGAGCGTCAAGGGTTCGGTCACATAACTGCTGAGTGTGCGAATAAGAAGAAAAAGATAAAAGGTCTAGTTGTTACTTGGAATGATGGATCAGATGATGGAATAACTAGTGACTCTGTTGAGTTTGACGTGGCTGATGAGTCTAAAAATTTCACCGTATTTGTTGCACAAAGTAAGGAGGTTGGTAAAATTACTGCAAGTTGGGCAATGTTTGAGGATGATGATTCTGAGGATAATGAAGATTGTGGGGACTCGTATGAAGATGTATACAATAAATTGTATGAAAAGTTTGTACATGTTAGCAAAGTGTACTCAAAATTTATGGTTCAATTTTAAAAAATTAACAAGGAGAGACAATCCTTGAGAGAAGAGTTGACCAAGTCTGAACAAGAAAGGACTCGGGCTATGAAGAGGGTAGATGGTCTCAATGAGGAATTAATCACTTTAAAATTGGAATTGAGTGAGAAATCTCCAAGGATTGAGAGTTTGGAAAAAGGAATTGAAGGATGCTAACTCAACTATTCATAGATGGTCTAGTGGAACTAATAAGCTTGATCACATGTTGAGTGTAGGAAAGTCAATAAGAAATATAAAGGGATTGGGGTTCAAAGGAGCAATGAGTGATTCTAACATCGTTTCCAAAACAACCTTTGTTAGGGCTGATCAAATAGCATCTAGTTCTTCTCAAGGTAATTCTTATAGGAATTTAAATGCTCGATCTTATGTCAAAAAACCTGTTGAGAAAAAGTCTCCCTTTACCTCTAGAGTCAATAAGGGTTTGAATAATGATTTTCAAAGGTTTATCCCAGTTTGTCATCACTGTGGAGTGAAAGGTCACATTCGACCCACGTGTTCAAAGTTAAGAGGAAAAACATTGAAATCAGAGTGGAAGCATAGAACTCAGAAAAGACCCAATGTTGAAAATCAAATTCGGGTGTTGAGTGAAGAGGTGAAGAGATTGTTTAGGCTAGCAAATAGAGCACCGAAAATTAAACAAATGTTGGTTAGGAAAGATGAACTACATTGTTTGGTTGCTCATATTGCTTGTAAAGCGCGTGACTCTAATTCTGAGAAAGGTCTTGAGTATATATCCACAAATTCTCAATTGACAGACATCTCTACAAAACCATTAAATTTTCAAAAGCATGTGCATCTTAGAGATGGTTTCATATGTATCATTCTAGGATTATCTTGCATTATCTTTTATCCTAAAATTGATATTTTATCAAGCATTTTGTATTATTTTCATGTTTATTTATTTATTTTTATTTTATATATGCATCATGTTTTGTGACTATTAGGATTTTTCATGCATGCATCATTATGACAAAAATTCCATAAAAAGCATAAAATAAAATTCTTAGCATGTTGAGCTTGGCTAAGGGTATAAATGATTGTCATATTTTACTCTATTCTCATATTTAATTTTTGTATTATACTTATGGGAATTGGAGTTATCAGTCTGACTAGAGGATGTGAGTTATTCACTTGACATACTTAAGTATTATTTTTAGAACTCATTAACTTTAGGTGCTTGTTTACTTCGGAGATGACTGTAATACTTGTTGAAACTTTTAGTATTTTTCATCTAATCTGAAGTGATATGTAGGTTCATAAGCTATGCTAGATTGATCTATGCTTTTAAATACCGTTTGCATGCTTATGAATGTTGTGGTAATGTTGAAGGAAGAAAGAATGAGATAATTAAAATATATAAATGCAAAAAGCAGTTCTTCAATTCAAAAAAGAAAGAAAACTGATGAGCATATATCACATGGAAAAAGCTTGAGCTCAGTTGGTTGGGACTAAAAATCCTTGCTGGAAAGTCTGGAGCTTAGAAAGACAAAAAGGGATATGGTGAAAAAGTTGAAAAGGTGAAAAGGATACATTGTGTGACATGGTTGTTTTTTTTAAGCAATAAGGTCCAAATGAATGATTTGACTTATAGTTTAGGTTTTGGACTGAAATATCATCGAGATTAGTGAGGATATTATTAGAATTAGTACGTATTGCTTTTATCTTAGTTGTTTGCTTGCACCTGAATATTTTTTCATATATTCAAATTGTAATACCCCGTATTTAATGGATATTTATTTATTTTTATTTATTTCGGATGACATATTGGGTGTTTAAATTATTGAATGAGGTTATTTTAGTCATTTTAAGGCTAGTAGGTCATAATGTAATTATGTGATCTAAGGGGGGGCAAGGTTGTCATTAGTGTTTGGAAGTTTAGTGATTTATGTATAACACAAGAATATTTTGGACAATTCCCTAACCCTAACCTCTTTAATATAAACATCCTTAACTTCAGATGTAGCCACCATCTCATTTCTTATACTACTTTTTCTTCATCATCAATTATACCCGAAATTGTGAGGATTGAGAGCTTAGGGTTGGTTTGGATCTACACTTGTGGTGGATTCAGCTCTACATTACAGGTAAGACATATGTTCTACTATTCTTCTTTGTACTGAAATTTCGTAGCCTTTACTTTGTGCATCTATAATCTGCTAGATAGTATTTTTCATATATGTATATGTATGTGTAAATCATGTACATATATGACATTTATATATTCTGTTTATACATATATGTATAGATCCGTAAGTATATATATAGATCTTGTATATATGAAGAGATTCATGGATCTATATAGGCATATATGTATAGATCTGTTAGAGTATGTTCATATTCATGTTTATTTATGTGATAATATATATTCTGTTTATATATATATGTACAGATCTTGCATATATGTAAAGATTCGTAGACTTATATAGATATATATGTACAAATCTGTTAGAGTATATTTATATTTATATATATATATATATATGATGATTTATATTCTGGTTATACATATATGTACAGATCCATGATTATATGTATAGATCTTGTATATACATAGAGATTGTGACCTTATATACAGGATTATATGTATAGATCTTGTATATACGTAGAGATTCGTGGTGATATATTGATATATGCACAAGACTATGTTTATATCTAGCTATACGTACAAATCAGTTTTTACCATGTGTAGATATACATGTATGGATTCGTGGTTATGTGTCTTGCTGGTATGATTCTGATGATGTGTATATGGTTGGAACTAAATATAAATATCTGAATACAAAAATATTTTAGGTTTCAATATTGATAAAGATTGCAAAACTGTTATTAGAAAAATATTGCATATTTATGTAAATGTTTTTCTCTATTTTCTTTGTTGTCAGACTTTAGATATTGATTTATATTGTTATTATGTGTTTCACGAATTATACTGGATTACGTATTTTTGACCATATAAATGAACAATTTTGACCGTACAAAATACCGAATTGTTATACGTTCCCGAATAAAGGATACAAGTGAATTAATAAATTCGTAAAATCATAAGATTTAATTAAATGACTATGTTTTGGAGATTTAGAAAGAACCGCAAGGAGGCTGACTAATACTGCAGTCTCAATAGTACCACGGGACATGGGTGAGTTGTCGGGTACGTGGTTATGGTAGGGCATGGATGTTGTATGGAAAAATCGGATTAATGGAAGGAATTTATGGAGATAATTATATTAAATGGTGGTATATTAGTGACTATGATTATAGTTAAATATATTATTATTTTATAATATAATTTTGGGATTAGGTGTCACTAGGAAATGGGATGGATTTTGGTACTCTGCTTGGGATCATGTAAAGTTGTACTTGCTCGTGGGTTTAACCCACATTTTTGTTGTTTCAGGTCCTCGGCAGTTTCACCAGCAGGGTTGAGGACTTCATCTCTATCCGTTCGGTCTATCATATTTTCCTTCCACTCCAAGGTAGGATCCGATAAATGACATCTGTTGTATTTCTTTTAAGTGTGTTTCTAGGGGTCCATGTTTATGGGATTTCCAAGTTGTACCTTGTGGGACTTATTTTATTTGAGGATGTATTGGGTGTGGTCTTATTCATGTATAAGTTGTATCAGTGTTTTTGTCATTGCTGTTATTATTATATTTTAATTTTATGTCTTCTCTTCTGTGCTTATGTTTTGAATTACAGATGCTCATAGTTTTCTGTGTATGGGTCTGGCCAACCTATGCATGAAAATTTGGGGGTGTCACACAAATGTTATGTAAAGCTTGCCTTGTGACTACTTATATCTACAAGATACGTGTGTTGATTTTCTTCATTATCATGTGTATAATAGCTAAGTCAAATATGCGAATATGATGTGTTAATGATCAACTCATAGTTTTTACTGCCCTGCTCACATGGTTTTAAGAACAAAAATATTTTTGGTTGTTTTGCATTTTGCATTCATGCATTAGTCTTAAATTCATGCATTGTAGAGATTTATGTTACTCGAGAATCTGAATATAATCTTATAGAGTACTTTATCTTAGTATTTAGTTCTTGACTTAGATTCTATAGAGGTTTTCCCTTGTTTTCTTCATGTGCTTTGAATGTTTTTATTGTTCCTTGTCATTTCAATGACAAAAAGGGGGAGAAATATTGAATAAGGGGGAGTAATGGTTTTAGGGGGAGAAGTATTGAGTAAGGGGGAGAAACAGTGTGTGTTATGATCATTAGGCTTACATGGATATTATGTTTTTCATACTTGCGTTTAATGGTTTGTTGAGTGTTGTGGTTATAGGATTGGTGGTCCGTCATGAAAGCATGGTGATTGTTTATATCTATGTTTATCGGCGTGTGTTCATAGGTATAGATGTTATGTTGTTATTTGTGAGGCTATATTATAAAATATGGTTTTGTCTCAGAAATGCCAAGGGAAAGATTGTAAGAAATTTTTTGAGTATTGTTTATTTATGGCATGTTCTAGACAATAACCATGTTAAGTGTTAGATATGTCATGTTGGTTTCAACGATATCTACAAGTTTTGGTACAGGAAAAATCAAGCATTGAAATAATAAAGAATAGAAGAGAATTGAAGTGGAAACAAGTTTGTGAAGAAAATGCATTCCAGAGGGTAAAAACGTCATTGTTTCAAGCCGCAACTTCAAGAATCTTAACAAGCAATTCAAGGATGGTCAAAAGGCTCAAATATTAAGAAACGTTGGTTCCAAGAGTTTTACTTCGCATGAGCTACGCTTTTGACAGTCAAAAAGTGGCTAGAAAGTGCATTTTAACACTTGTGACAGAAAGAAAATAGAGGAGAAATCAGAGCTCCTACGCTCCAAGTGTAGGGGTCTGGCGAGTTATGATGCTGGAAATTCCCGTTTTGCCCCCAATTTGTTTTCCTTTGAGGCGGCTGCGACTTTTAACATTAAGATACGTGCCATATACATGATATTCATCAGAGAAGAGGGTTTAACTTGGTTTGGTGTGAAATTACGAAAAAGGGCGAACCTAGGGTTTCTCTTAAGCTGTGTCTATAAATACTAAGGTCTTCTACACATGAGAGACAACTTTTTGAGCCATTGAGAAATCTTTACAAGTTTTCTACAGATTCATAATCTTCTACAGAGATAGAGATAGAGAAAGAAAAATATTGAGTGATTCTACATCTTTTAGTTCTCTGTTGGTTAGGGTTTATTTAATTGTGCTTCTACATTAATGATCTTATGCACAATTGAATGACATAGCTGCTGAAAAATTAACACACCTTGTGCAACTTAGTTACTTAGATCCGTTTGACAAACGGAGCTGTCTGAGTACGAAGAACGAAGTAGGAGGCTTCGTGGTTCATTGATCTATTGAGAAGCGGATCCGTCATAGTACAGAGTGGAGCGAGAGCTTCATGGAGCGCAAGTGATTCAAGGTTCATCAGACGTCGAGTGGAGAAAGGCATATCTGGAGGGATTTGTAAGTTTAAAACTTCATAGAGTCTGTGTACTGTTTGATTCATAGTGCATCGATACCCGAGCATATCCGTGATTTTTACTTGGAGTTTTTCCAAGGTTTTCCACATAAAAATATCGTGTGTCTCTATTGCTTTATATTATGCACTTAGATTAATCTTTGCATGATTTATCTTATTTGAGAATTGGATTAAAATTGACTTTTCCACAATTAATTTTAATGTGTCAATAAATCCACAAAAAGCCTATTCACCCCCTCTAGGCTATTTTCATTGTTCATCTAGATAATTTCAAAGACCCAAAAAAAAAGAAAAAAGGCAAAAGCCCAATACAGTGAAGATAAATAAATTAGGGCACGAAACAAAAGATCATACTTTAATCCCCAATTAATTTGTGGAGGGGATGAAACATTCCAAGACCATGCATTGGGCAATCAAAGAGCTTCAGACCTGTTAATATTTTAAAAGCATGGAGCAATAATCGAGATCTCATTTCCAGAAAAGATGGGCACATAACAAGATTTATGTTCTTCTCTCTCAATTCATGGTGGGTTGGTGAGGATGAAGGGAGTGAGGCAAGATTGTGTTATATTTAGGTGACTCTTTTCCTTGTAAGAAAAGTTAAACTTAACCACCAAACAATCACAGTTATGGTAGGAGATCAATCAGTAGAAGACTCCTAATTAAATTGATTAACTTGTCCTTTACTCCAGCCTCTTCTATAGATACAGTGGTCAGCCTTATTTTATTGTGTGCACAAATAGAGAGATAATAGAAGAGATACAGACTAGTATTCTTCTTGGAAAGAGTTAGGAATAGTATAAGCTTATACTATTCTGGTGATAGAGGCGTGAGTATACACTGTGTGTGTGTGTGTGTGTGTATGTGTGTGTGTGTGTTTGATTTGTTGATCAACCCTTTGTAATCCTCTATTTGATTATAGTGAAACGGTGCTCTAAGTGGAAGTAGGCTTATTTTGGCCAAACCACTATAAATCTTTGTATCTATTGTTTGGTGTGTGTTCGTGTGCGTTTTCTAATTTACAGGTACACACGGCTTCTAACAGTGTTCTTGGGCGGGTGTAAAAATCCTAACAAGTGGTATTAGAGTTTCAGGTTGAAGCAAAGAAGAAACCCATACGTTCTGGTTAGAATCGAATTTCAAAAGTGCCCGAAATCATAAACTAACTGTACCAGGAGATTCGCCTCGACAAGACGAAGCAAACCCCATTTGCCGCGCCGCCATCGGAGCCTCCACTCGCCCCCACGGACCGCCATAAGTTTTGGTAGAAGATTCCATGTGCAGGTCGCCGGGAAAACCAGTCTGGCGACGCGCCTGCCAGAGAAAATGAGTGAAGTTACCGAGTACTCGATGAAGAAGTCACCGAGTACTCGACGAGGCTTTTACTGAGTACTCGATGGAATGTTTACCAAGTACTTAATCAATTTAGCTAGTGACATCAACATCCCCTGCCACGTCAGCAGGTCTGTCACGTCAACACTATTTTGTGTAGAAATTTGTTTTGGCCCATTTATAGTCATTTTTTACCCATTTTTGACACGGTCAGAGGTATTTTTAAGATTTTGGATCACTTCGGACGCAATCGTATGATCGGTTTTGCGTAATTTGACTTTGAACACCTTGAATAGGCTAGAAAATGCCGCGATGATCGACAAGTTTGATGGTTCAAACTTTGCTTATTGGAAGATGCAAATTAAGGATGTGTTATTCCAGAAAAATTTGTTCTTAACATTAGAAGGAAAGAAGCCAGAATTGATGAAAGACGATAATTGGACAATCCTAGATCGAAAGGCTCTTGGTATGATCAGACTGGCGTTGTCAAAGTCTATTGCTTTCAACATCAAAAATGTGAAGACAATAAAGGCTCTCATGGATACTCTTTCGAGCATGTATGAACAACCGTTTGGAGCGAATGCGGTACATCTCATCACTAGATTGGCAAATCTGAAGATGTCCGAGAATAGGAAGGTTAGTGAACACATCAGTACTCTTAATGAAATTGTTGAGCAGTTAGAATCAGTTGAGATGCCAATCACTAACAAAATAAAAAAATAGCTTTTCTTATAAGTCAATTGCCAGAGAGTTGGAGCGTCATAAAGGCTACAATCAGTAATTGTTCAGGAGTAGAACCGTTACAATATGATTCCGTAGTGAGTATGATACTCACAGAAGAGATCAGAAGACAGTCAAACTCTTTTAACAGTGGCTCAACATTAAATGTCAACGATAGAGGCAGAAGTTTGAACAGAAAGAAAGGTGAAAACCAAAGGCATGGCCGTTTTAAGTCAAGACAAGAAATACCACATGGGAGATCACAGTCTCGAAGTCCCAGAAATTCCAAAGAGATTGAGTGTTGGAATTGCGGCAAAACTGGTCACCTCAAGAACCGATACAGATTCCCGCAGAAGGTAGCGGAGAACAAGACTGAGGCAAACATTGTCTTAGAAGAAGCTGATGATGCATTGATATACTATTTGGAGAGCAAAGTAGAGTTTTTTGTCTTGGACTATAGAGCATCATTCCATGCCACCTCAAGTCGAGAGCTATACACCTGAAAACCTTGGCAAGGTTTATCTAGGTGATGATCAACCCTGCAGTGTTGTTGGCAAGGGTGAAGTTGAAGGATGTTAGACACATTCCAGACTTGAGAAAAAACCTAATATCAGTAGGCCAGTTGGCGAGTGAAGTTATATGACCACTTTCAATGAAAGAGAGTGGAAAGTTTCCAGAGGGGCTATGATTATAGCACGAGGAAAGAAGAGTGGTACACTATACACTACCACCAAAGGTAGCACGTTGATAGCAGTTGTAGAAAGCAAGGAGGATCACAATTTTTTGCATCAGAGGCCAGGTCACATGAGTGAAAGGGGCTCAAATTTATGCTCGTAAATGGAAAGCTACTAGGCCGAAATTCGATTGATATTGACTTCTGTGAGGATTGCGTATCCGGTAAGCAGAAGAAAGTTAGTTTTCAGAAAAGTGGCAGAGATCTCAAAAAGGAAGTGTTGACCCAAGGTTTTTCACCATGGGTAAACATGACATTTTGATGATAACAAACCATTGAATGTGGTGAATTTAATGTCTACTTGAGTTATGCTTAATAGGTTGTTGATTCAAGATAAACTCAAAAGAGCTAGTGAATCCATGAGAAGATCAAATAAAGGTGCTTAGAGCTCAAAAGACATTGGAGACAAGGATGGAGACATCAACCCAAAGCTTAAAGAAATTGAAGATCAAAGAATTGGGTAAATAGGCTTGGGTGAGTGCTATACTTATTGCAAAGTTATTTTTGAAATAATTTATCTGAAAGCTCAACTCTTGATCATATATCATATAGGACCATGCATATCATTTTTGAGTCCTTGCATCATTAGCAATAGACTATGCACATTATTGAAAGACACATTTATATGTATAGTCTTTGTTAAAGTTGAGTTAGTTCAAGCTTTCATAAGCTATGGAAGAACTCAACAAAGATGTTGTCCTAGAACCATTAACTTAATTCATATCACTTGAAATGGATTCTAGATGCATATTAAAGCTTTGAACAAAATTGTTAAACCATGAAAAACTTTTGTCTAATATTGAGAAATTGTTTAAATTGGAAAAACATTTTGTGATCTCAATATTGATTTTAGGCATGTCAAGGATCTTAATAAGTCTCTAAGACATCCTAGGAATATGTCTAAGTCATTTCGGAAACATCCCAAAAGATTTCACGAAAAACCGTCAAGGGAGTTAATTGTTCGAAATGAAGCATCACATTCAGATGACCATATTGTACTCAAACATTGGTTAAATGGAGTGATTCAAAATCCTAAAATCAAGATCTTGAAGTCCTCTTTCCAAAAAGATAAAGAAAGCCTCAATACGATGAACGAAACTCAATTTATGACTAAAAGAGTGAATTGCGTCGAAACTGGGTCAAACCGCCAAGTCGACTAGGTAAAACCTCCTAGTCGACTACAGGGTGCTTTAGTCGACTAAGGCAAAAGGGTAGTCGACTGAACCAAGTTGAAAGTTACAAAAAAAGCTACGAAATTGATTTTTGAAGCCTTAGTCTACTACCCAATGTCCTTAGTCGACTATAAGGTCCTGATTTTGAATTGTAACAGCAAGTTTAGAGTTCAAACTTTTCTTAAACTACCTAAAACACCCCCAAACGGCTAGAATTGTTTCCTACTCTATATATATACCATATATGAGCTAAAAGAGGGTTGAATAAGAGAGGGATAGGAGTATGAAAGAAATCTACCATCTGTTCTTCATTTTTGAATTTATATTTAGGTAGAAAACTCTCCTATAGGAATCACACCATGGTGCATCACTCATATCATCTTCATACTTGAGTTTAGCTTTTCAATTGAGTAATTCATTTATGACTAAGTATGTGATGAAGTGAGCTTTGAATTTCCATATTTATCTATTGAGAGAAAATGTTGTACACTCAAATTCCATTCTTATTCATTGTGAGTGAAAGACCAAGAAGTTGTCTTGGCATGGGATGGGCTTGTTGAGCTTTGTAAAGGTTTTTCTATACCTTAAAAAGAGAGGATTAGGTTGGCTCTCCACCCGCAAGTGTGAGCAAAGGTCGGCTCTTCACTCGGAAGCAAGAGTGTTCGAAGGTTGGTTCTCCACCCGCAAGAGTGAGCAAGGTTGGCTCTTCATCCGGAAGAAGGAGCATGTAAGAGTTTGTTTTTCACCCGCAAGAAAAACATGATAGTGGAATCCTTGAGAGGTTTTCTCAAGGCATGGAGTAGACTAAAGCTTTGGTTGAACCATGTAAAAACTCGGTGTCTTGGTTTGCATTTTCTCTATCCCTTAACTCCTTACTTTACAAGCAATTTCATTTCAATCTTGAGCTTTATTTATCAATGCTTGGAAATTGTGTGTACTTAAATATTCATGAGGGGATTGGGAAAATGCTTGGTTGAAGTAAATTGCAATGTGAACTTGATTATAGCTTAGATTATAAATTCTCCACTTGCTCATTAGTTTGCTATAATCTAGTTGCACACCAAGTGTTTGATATAATTTATCTTCACCACACCATAACATAAAAGCAATTGTCATTTATAATCTTAAGCCTTATATATAAATGCTATGAAATTGCTTGTGTTTGTGTATTAACGAAGTTGTTAGAAAATCATAGTTGAAGTGAATTAAATTGTGAACTTGGTTAGATAAGGTGTAGATTATAACTTATATACTCTCTTATTTATCTATAATATAAGTGTTCACCAAGTGTTTGATAAAATGCATCTTCCACAAACCATAACATTGAAATTTCATATGTACACCAAGTGTTTGACAAAATGCATATTCAACACAACATTCTCTTTAAGAGTTTATGTGTACTCTTAATATTTAATCACTTTGTAAAAACTCTACAAATATATTTTTCATGACAAATAACACTCTATACATTAAGTCTATATATGATAAAAGTGTTTTACATGTTTAGTTGAATAACATATTCACTTAGTGCTTGAATTGTTTCATATGCTACTTGAATCCATAATGCATGTATTATCATTATGAGATAAGTGCTTCAACATGTTTGGTCGAATTGTTTACTTGGTTAATAAAACAATTCACCTTTACTTGAATCAATAATGCATGCATTCATTTGTATAAATTACTAATGCATGATTACAAGTATGAAATGTGAAAGTCACTTAAGAGATTATATAAACCACTAAGTGTTTTACTAGAGTCTTGTGATGCTTATCTTTCTCTAAATAAAGTCAAACTGAAAAAGTCTCAAAGTTTGTCATTGATCATATTCACCCCCCTTCTAGGTGTCAATATGTGGCCAACAGGAGGAGCTTGAGCTAGTTTACACTGATGTCTGGGGGCCAGCAAATGTCTCATCTATTGGCGGAAAGTCCTATTTCATCACCTTCATCGATGACCATTTCAGGAAGGTATGGGTTTACTTCTTGAAACATAAATCTGAGGTATACAATGTGTTGAAGAAATGGAAGGCTATGATAGAGAATGAGACAGGTTTGAAGATAAAGAGGTTAAAATCTGACAATGGTGGAGAATATCAGGACACCGGGTTCAAAATTTTTTGCTATGAGAACAGTATCAGGTTAAATAAGACTGTTCCACATACACCACAACAGAATGGCATAGCAGAACGTATGAACTGGACGTTGACTGAGAGAGCCAGAAGCATGCGCATTCAGGCAGGATTACCGAAGCAATTCTGGGCAGAAGTAGTCAGTATAACAACATATCTTATCAACTGAGGTCTATTAGTACCATTGGAGCACAGAATACTATAAGAGGTATGGAGCGGTAAAGAGGTAACACTTTCACATTTAAAAGTTTTTGGTTATGTTGCATATGTACATGTTAGTGATAATGTGAGGGATAAGCTTGATCCCAAGTCACAGAAGTGTACTTTCATTGGCTACGACGGTGATGAGTATGGGTACCGCATGTGGGATAATCATAACCGAAAAGTGATTCGAAGCAGAGATGTAGTGTTCAATGAAAAAGTGATGTACAAGGATAGACACACAATACCTCAAAACCTACAGCACAGAGTAATCCTGTGTCTGTTGAGTTAGATGATGTTCAAGACAGTGAGAGTACTAAGTCAGAAGAACAGGTTGAAGATGGTATTACTCAACAGGCTGATACACCGTAGTCTCCTACTCCTATTCCTGTACCTAGGAGGACTTTATGGCCTCATGTGCCGAACAGGAAATACATGAATTACTTGTTGCTCATAGATGGAGGTGAACCGAAATATTATGATGAATCATGCAGTGCAGCAGATGCGAGCCAATGGGAGCTTGCTATGGAAGATGAGATGAAGTCACTTATCTCTAACAAGACATGGAAGTTAACCAAGCTGCCGGTGGGAAAGAAAGCTTTCCATAACAAATGGGTCTACAGGGTCAAAGAGTAACATGATGGTTCTAAGAGGTACAAGGCGAGACTCGTAGTAAAAGGTTTTCAGCAGAAAGCAGGAATTGACTACACTAACATATTTTCTCCGGTTGTGAAATTGAATACCATTCGTTCAGTTCTTAGCATTGTTGCAGCAGAAGGTTTGCACCTAGAACAGTTAGATGTCAAAACTACTTTCCTCCATGGTGACCTAAAGAAGGAGATTTATATGCAGTAGCCGGAAGGTTTCTGTAAGATCCTGAATTTCAATTTTGTTTTATCATTGTCTTTTAGATTTAATATTTCCTAGTTAAATTGAATGTTTTTCATTAGTAGTCAATTAAGTTTTAAATAACATATTTTGGTTAAAAAAAATTATTTATTTTATTGCATTATACATTTTTTATTTTAGGAAAGTGACTAGTTTTTTTAAAATTAAAATATAGTTTAGGAAATTGTGGTTGTTGGTTTATAAAGGTTTCTCTATTCTATTATATATATATATATATATAAGTGATATAATGTGACTTTTATTTTTTTAGTGAGCCGGTTGATTCTAGTGGTGTATATTTTGTATTCATTTTATCGATCACTATCCATTATGGAATTTAACAGTGGATTTGCGTTTCATGAGTAGAATTCAATTTAAAGATTTTGATGCATGTTTCTATGTAAGTGGGTTCCAATATAAACACAAGAAGTTTGATACATGTGAAGAAGATTAATTTAAATTTGTTCATGTAGCCATGTGTGTATTCCTTTTTGTATAGTTAATTTTCCAAGTGTTACCAAAATAATGTGATTGTAACCTTGTTGCATGAGTGGAAGGTGCTGGGTGGTGTAATTGGTTCTGTGTTACGCATTAAGATATGCATGTTTTCTGATATGATTTAAGTAATTTATATTCATTGAAAGAAATTTATGTGCATCTATATATATATCACAATCCTACATGAGACTTTGGTAGTGGGTCCTATATTCATGGATGAGTCAGCTTAATAAACTTACAAATTAAGACACCTATTAGAATTCAGAATACATATATGGATATATAGATTACAAAGGCCAGCATAACATGTTAACTACACCTATGTTATATGAAGTCTTCTAAAGTAGGTGAAGTACTCATGTTTGACACTTATAAGGCGGACATGGGTATGGATACATGTGATTTACCTAAATTTAGCTCCAAATGATTCCATGTTACTATCATATTACTTCAAATGAGTAAAATATTTAGTTTGAACACTATATTTGATAAAAACATTATTGTACACTTGAGAAGAAAATAAAACATTAAATAAAATAAATATTTAGCCATGTTCATGTGTCATTCTATTAGATATTTGACACGTCCAACACACGGATACTGTTGGACCTAAATGCTAATCAAACACACACAAACACATAGACATAATGATTTATACGTGATTTTCCAAATTCGGGTACGTCCACGGAGGGGTAGCTCAATATATTTTTTTCGATATTTCTCTCCACCCTCACAATGCTCTCTAATACTGAATTGAGCTTAGGAAAAACTCATCAAGACACCCATATATATAGGGTTGAATGTGGAGTAAGCAAAGATGATCACCACAATGCTTTGTTGACAAAAATTTGCGTGAACCATTTTGTAACTACTTGATCATCTTGATGCATGCATGGAGGAGAGGTGTCTGTAGAGAGCTGGCATGGAAGCTTCTTAAGTTAGGCAAGTGGTCTTGAGGTCATCACATGCATCATTCTTGAGTCATTAATTTCACAAATCTCCACCATGACGAAAAAGTCTACTGTCTGAGTCTTCTGATTGAAGCTACCCCCCATTACGCCTTTAGGCACTCTGAGTCCAAGAGATATTGATCAAGTTCAAACAGTGTTGAAACTTGATCCCTGTAACCACTTTTGTAAGCATGTCTGCAGGATTATCTGCAATCCCTATCTTCTGTAGTAGAATGTTCCCATCATTTACTATGTCTCGAACAAAGTGGAACCGAACATCAATATGCTTGGTACGACTATGATGGACCTAGTTCTTTGCCAAACAAATGGCACTCTGACTATCACAAAAAACCTTCATGATGTCTTGAAAAACACCCAAGTATGTAGTCAACCCTTGAAGCCAAATAGCTTCCTTGAAAGCTTTGGTTACAGCCATATACTCTGCCTCTATAGTAGACAAAGCCACCGTTGACTGTAATGTTGACCTCCAACATACTGGTCTGCCTGCCATAGTGAAGACATAACCGGTAGTAGATATTCTTTTATCAAGATCTCCAGCATAGTCAGAATCAACATATCCAACTAGATGCTTACCCACTGTCTTCTCTCTCTCGAACTTTAAACCGATATCTACAGTACCATGAATGTACCATAGAATCCACTTCACTGCTTGCCAATGGCCTTTACCAGGATTGTGCATGTATCGACTCACCATATTTACAGCATGTGAAATGTCGGGTCTGGTACATATAATTGCATACATAAGGGCACCAACTGCATTTGCATATGGAACATGTTCCATTTGCCTTTTCTAATCATCTGTGGTTGGTGACATCTTTGCACTCAGCTTGAAGTGTGAGGCTAGCAGTGTGCTTACTGATTTGGTGTTGCCATCAATGGAAAATGTCTGAAACACTTTCTTCAAATACTTCGTCTGAGTTAAACACACTGTGCCTTTCTGTCTGTCCCGCTTGATCTCCATCCTAAGTATCTTCTTAGCTTCGCCAAGATCCTTCATCTCGAACTCTGAGCTTAATTGAGCCTTCAGTCTATCGATCTTCACCTTGCTCTTAGATGCTATCAATGTATCATCTACATATAAAAACAAATATACAAATGTACCATCTGGGAGTTTTCGAAGGTATACACAATGATCAAAGTGGCATATGGTATACTTCTGTTGCTTTATGAAGTAGTCAAACCTCTTGTACCATTGTCTCGGGGACTGTTTCAAGCCATATAGTGACTTGCTCAATTTACATGCCCAGTTTTCACGACCTTGAACTTTGAACCCATCTGGCTGAGACATGTAGATCTCTTCGTTCAAAGTGCCATGGAGAAATACAGTTTTGACATCAAGTTGAGCTAACTCGAGATCAAACTGTGCTACTAAAGCCAAAAGTATCCAAATAGAGGAATGCTTAACAACAAGTGAAAATACCTCGTTGTAGTCGATTCTTTCCCTTTGAGCGTAGCCTTTCACTATTAGTCTGGATTTGTATCTGATCTGATTTATGCCGGGAGCACCTTCCTTCTGAGCATAAACCCATTTACAGCCAATAGCCTTCTTTCCCTTCGGAAGTTGAACTAGCTTCCAAGTCTGATTTTGATGTAGAGATTTCATCCCTTCATCCATTGCTGCCTTCCACTTCTTATTATCAGTACTGTGCACTGCTTCTCTGTAAGTGTTAGGGACATCATCTTCTGTCACTGAAAGGGCAAATGACACCATGTCAATAAATCGGGCTGGCTTCTGAATGACCCTTCTGGGTCTGCTGGTGGCGATAAAGTCTGGCTGCTGACTAATCACCTGTACTAGAGATGGAGTCTCCACCTCAACTGAGTCATCATCCTGACTATCAGAATCATCTTCAGAACTATCAATTGGTGGCTCAGTATCTTCGTGACTTTCAAACTCCACCTGCTGCTGAAGATTTGGATTCACTTCTTCTTTAGCTGGAGCTGTCTGTCTCAGCATGACAGACTCATCAAAAGTAACATCTCTGCTACAGACGATCTTCTTTGTTTCAGTGCACCACAAACGGAATCCTTTAACTCCTTTACTATGTCCCATGAAGAGAGCTTTCTTGGCTCTAGGATCCAGTTTAGATTCCACAACATGAAAGTATACTGGACACCCAAATATATGAAAAGAATCATAATCAGAAACTGGATATCCGGACCATACCTCCTTGAGGGTTTTCCCATTTAGTGCAGTTGTAGGAAGTCGGTTGACAATATGAGTGGAGTATGCCAACGCCTTTGCCCAAAATACTTTGCTTAGCTCAGATTGAGATAGCATACATCGTACTTTTTCCACCAAAGTGCGATTCATTCTTTCTGCTACTCCATTTTGCTGTGGCGTTCTAGGCACCGTGAAGTGTCTAATTATCCCTTCATTCTGACAGATTTCTAGGAAGGGATCTGATTTGTACTCGTCACCGTTGTCTGATCTGAGCCTTTTGAGCTTCCTGCCTATCTGGGTCTCTATCATTTTCTTCCATTTAAGAAAGATATCTAGCACTCCATCTTTATGCTTCATAGTATAAACCCAGACATATCTAGAAAAATCATTAATAAACATTAGAAACCAACGTTTACCTCCCAATGAAGCGATTCTGGATGGCCCCCATACATCTGTGTGAACATAGTTTAGTGTTGCTATCATTCGATGAATCGCCATGCCAAACTTGACCCTCGTCTGTTTGCTTAACACATAGTGCTCACAGATATCAAGTTTGCCAGTTTTGGCACCTTTTAGTCTGCCTTGCCTCACCAAGCCTTGTAATGCTTTCTCACCCGCATGCCCTAAACGCATGTGCCAGAGTCAGGTAAGATCGGCTGACTTATTTTTAGAACTGTTCGCCACAGCTGCTCTTCCGGTTACTGTATACCCATTTAGGTAATACATATTTTTCTTTAGAGTACCTCTCATTGCCACGAATGCACCTCGAACTACTTTTAGAACTCTACCTTCCATGGTCACCTTGTAACCACTGGAATCTAAACC
This sequence comes from Cornus suecica, assembly GCA_963922005.1. NCBI lineage: Eukaryota > Viridiplantae > Streptophyta > Magnoliopsida > Cornales > Cornaceae > Cornus > Cornus suecica. The sequence continues at coordinate 19,951,864 of OY998247.1, read as the reverse complement.
CCCTAATGAAATAAGGTTTTTCTTCAGGTCTGGAATATACCTGACATCGGAGAGTTTTCTGATTATACCGTCGTGCATCTTCAGACGTATTATTCTGATCCCTTTGGTCTAACAGGTGTTGGTGTTGCCCATTAGCACAACTCCTCCATCCAGCTCCTCGAAGCTAGAGAACCAGTTCATGTTCGGACACATATGATAAGAACAACCTGAATCAAGAATCCATCTATCAGACTGATCAGTGTCTGATGATGAAACAATAAAGACTTATTGATCTTTGTCTTCCCTTTTTCGGGCAATATTGGCATGTGACTTGTCCTTGTTTGGACAGTCTCTCTTCCAGTACCTTTTCTGGTGTTATTGGAAACACTCATCCTTCTCTTGCCATATTCTGGATGATTTAGATTTGTTTGATTGTGATCTGGATTTGGACCGCCATCTCCCCTTTCCTTTTGATCAGTTATTCGACCTGCCTCTGTCTACAGTCAACGCCTCTGATGTATTGTCTCGGTGATCATGTTCATCCTTCTTCCGGTACTCATTGTTTACCAAAGCGTTAGCAACATCTATGTATTTAACCTCATCTTTTTGGTACATTAAAGTTGTGGATAAATAATCATATCTTTCAGGCAAGGAATTTAATAAAATCAAGACTTTATCCTCATCAAGAATTCAACATCTAAATTTTGTAAATCTGTAATTAATTTGTTGAAATTGTTTGAGTGTTCAATCATAGGGGTACCTTTCTTGTACTGGAATCTGAAGAGCTTTGACTTCAGATAAAGACGATTTTCTGGACTTTTCATCATGAATTTGTCCTCCAGTTTTTTTCACAGATTTGCCGCCATATTTTCCTTCATCACAAAATACTTCTGATCTTTTGCTAAGCACAATCGGATTGTGCCGCAAGCTTGACGATTGATGAATGTCCAGTCTTCATCCGAAATATCCTTGGGCTTAGCATCCAAGGCAATTTGGGAACCATCTCGAAATAGAAGATCTTGGACTTCGCATTGCCACATGCCAAAGTTATTGGTGCCGTCGAATTTCTCCACCTCAAACTTTGCATTTGACAACATGGTTTTCCTCATAGAACTGCTCGTCCCAATAGTATTTCTGGCTTCTGATTGCTCGGTATCCTGTACTTCAGTCATGACTTGAAATAACAAATATAAAAAAATTGATGAATTTACTCACCAACTAGGAGCAATAAAACTTCAAACCAGAATTTTCCAAAATTAGAGTACTAATTTTAAAAAATGGAGCCCACCATTGAATCCGGAATGATCGATTTAGCTATGATTGACCTTTCGTTTACTCAAAACGGACTTAAAACGAGTTCGGAATGGCCAAAATAGTGTAAAAGGGCAAAATTGTAAATTTAAGAAAAGTGATGACGTGGCAAAATATCGTATCGCCAATTTCTAGCCAAAATATCGTCAATTTATCGTATAGTCAATTTCTCGCCAAAAACTCGGCAGTATATCGTATCGCAAATTAATCGCCGAAAAAAGTCGTCGGCGCCAGAAAAAACTGCCGGAAAAACTAGAGTTTGCCGGAGAAGGCACGTGGGCGCGTGACGACGAGGAAACTCACGCGTGTTTCTTCTTGGAACGCGTGTGGGCGCGTCAAGACTCGAATGAGGCTGAATTTTATACCATTGCGCTTGTCTCTGAACGGGATTTCCAACGATATATTATACGAGGTGTGTTTGATGCGTTAACAGGTTCGAAATAGGCTCAAAAAATGCAACTCTAGTTTGAACAAAAATAGCTCTGATACCAATTGTTGGACCTAAATGCTAATCAAAGACACACAAATGCATAGACACAATGATTTATACGTGGTTCCCCAAATTCGGGTACGTCCACGGAGGGGTAGCTCAATATATTTATTTCGGTATTTCTCTCCTCCTTCACAATGCTCTCTAATACAGAATTGAGCTTAGGAATAACTCATCAAGACACCCATATATATAGGGTTGAATGTGGAGTAAGCAAAGATGATCACCACAATGCTTTGTTGACAAAAACTTGCGTGAACCATTTTGTAACTACTTGATCATCTTGATGCATGCATGGAGGAGATGTGTATGTGGAGAGCTGGCATGGAAGCTTCTTGAGTTAGGCAAGTGGTCTTAAGGTCATCACATGCATCATTCTTGAGTCATTAATTTCACAGATACATACCCGTGTCCGACACTCGTACCCAAGTCTATATAACATAGACCAACACTAACACGTGTCCATAATTAAGGACATATGATTTAAAGGCTTGGCTCTCGAAACGGCGGAACGAATTATGGAAGAAAGATAAACATATGAGAGAGATGGTTTGAATCTACTGTTTTGAATTGAATATCCCAACCGAGGTGACCGAGTTACACACATATGACTATAAATCATAGGGATAGAGAAGGAAAAGAAAGAGGGAGTTCTGCTTCTGTCATTGAACTACAGTTCAAGTAGGGATATATATATATATATTTTTTATTTCTGTAGGAAAGTTTGTTGTTTTCATTTATAATTTTGATTAAATTCATGCTTATTTGGATTGCTACTATCTATTCAACTTTAATCCTTAAACTGCATGGATATTAACATAAAATGGAACTATTTATATGTGTATTTGGGTTACCTTCATAACAATGGATATGTATGTGATTTGTTGGCTTCATTTGATTGTTGTTGTAAATGTAACATTGTTGTAAATGTGCACAGTGGAAAGCATTACCTTGTTATATTCTTTCCATATATGTGGTTAGTCGACATGAGTTATAGTTTGGGTTGGAAGATATGACATGTTTGTATTAGGGTTTTCCCTTAATTGAAATAGTGATGGAATTGTGGATATGTTGTATCCAAAATGGTTTAATTTACAGTTACAGGTACGAGTTTTAATTGGGTAGTACGTTGGGGGCTGTGTGTCATAGGGATTAAGGGATCTCTATGCGCATTGTCCTAGGGTTAAAGGATCCCTAAAAGGACCGAAGACTTATGCGTGGGGCACGATCCTAGGGTGAAACAGTCTCTAAAAGGGTTCAAGATAGGAATTTGGGGCGTGGGGAATTTTAAAGAACCTTATGGGTTCTAACAGGTTTGATTTTGTTGTTGATATATCCTATTATATCCTAATGGGCCATATGAATGTTTTGCATGCTATTTGCTACTTGTTAGTTATTATCTCGTCCCTACTGGGCTTAGAGTTCACCCCTTTGCATGTCCCCTTAGATGTAGGTCCCAGTGGACGCTAGTTGTAGCTGTGGCGTGACATTTTCTACTCACCTGACGATTTGGCGTACTTGTTTAGGAGTAGAAGGATTTTGTTGTATATTTTCCTGTATTTATTCACTTTTGGTTTGTAAACCTTTGGAGTTGTAAAATACTATGTCTGTAAAAGTTTTATGTAATATAATGTGTTTTTACATGAAAAGTATTTGAAATAGTGTCTGGATGGCATGTGGTGGGTTGGAGGACCTCTTTGAAATTGAGATTTGAAATGGAAATTGGAAATGGTTTATATTTCATATTTTATTATATCGATAGGTTTTATCGCTTCTGGGAGACAATATTTTAAAGGATATGTCACTAAATGGTTTACTAAAAACACTTTTAAATAAATAGTATTTTTCCAGTAAATGAAAGGAGTAAATTCACGAGATAAACTTTATAAATTTTTTAAAAATAATCCTACTTATTATTTTCTTAAAACCTTAACCCCACAGATCACACCTCGGATTTTGGGTCTTAAAATTTGGGGCGTGATAGTTTCTCAGTGAAAGGTAAAAAGAAACTTGTGTGTAACTTGGAAAAGAGCTTGTATGGTTTGAAACAAGCTCCTAGACAGTGGTACAAGAAATTTGACAGATTTATGTAGAGACATGGTTACAACAAGTGTAACGCTGACCATTGTTGCTACTTCAAGAGGTTTGACACGAGTTACATCATCCTCCTACTTTATGTTGATGACATGTTAGAAGCGTATGGAACCTTTGGCTAGTCACTTTTGATTATCCAAATAGCAGTCTCCCAAGTCAGAAACAGAGAGGAACAACATAGCCAGTGTTCCGTACGCTTCAGCCATTGGTAGGTTGATGTATGCGATGGTTTGTACGAGACCAGATACTGCATATGTAGTGGGAGCAGTCAGCGAGTTCATGTTCAATCCAGGGAAGACTCACTAGGAAGCAGTGAAGTGGATATTGCGATATCTATGAGGTATCATAGACAGATGCCTTTATTTTGGTAAAGGCGAAGTGAATTTACATGGCTATGTGGATTCAGATTTTGCTGGTGAGATAGACCGCAGAAGAAGCACTACTGGTTATGTCTTTACAGTAGGTATTACAACAGTCAGTTGAGTTTCGCAGATACAGATAATTGTAGCGTTATCTACTACAGAGGCTGAGTATGTAGCCATGACAGAGGCTAGCAAAAAGATGATTTGGTTACAAGGTTTGTTGGCAGAGTTGGGATTTGAGAAAGGGAAGAGTGTTTTGCACAGTGACAGTTAGAGTGCTATACATTTGACGAAGAATTCAACATTTCATTCAAGGACTAAGCATATAGATCTTCGTTATCACTTTATCAGATCTCTATTAGATGATGAAGTGTTGACACTTGAGAAGATTCAAGGAAGCAAGAATCCAACCGATATGTTGACCAAACTAGTGACAAGAGAGAAACTGGAATTGTGTGCAACTTCAGTGGGTCTTTAAGCTTGATGACAGAAATGAGGGCACTGTAATGCACTGATCATTGACTGAGTTGATTGATGGATGGAAAGTCATCAAGTGGGAAATTGTTATATTTAGGTGACTCATTTCCTTGTAGGGAAAGTTAAACTTAGCCACCAAACAATCACAGTTATGGTAGGAGATCAATCAGTAGAAGATTCATAATTAAATTGATTGACTTGTCCTCCACTCCAGCCTATCCTATAAATACAGGGGTCAGCTCTATTGTATTGTGTGCACAAATAGAGAGAGAATAAAAGAGATACAGACTAGTATTCTTCTTGGAGAGAGTTAGGAATAGTATAAGCTTATACTATTCCGGTGATACAGGCGTGAGTATACATTATGTGTGTGCGTATGTTTGATCTGCTGATAAATCCCTTGAACCTTTTATTGGCCGAACCACTATAAATATTTGTATCTATTATTTGGTGTGTGCGTTTTCTGATTTGTAGGTACACATGGCTTCAAATGGTGTTCTTGGGCAGGTGTAAAAACCTAACAGATTAACGGTAAAAAACCAATTGTAGAATAATGGTAGGGATCAAATTGTCAAAAACTAGATAGTTCAGGGAGTTATATGTAAAAAGTAAAGTTCAGAGGGGTTTGTTGAGAGAGAGAAAATAGTTCTGGAGGTTTAATGCACTTTAAATAATATGATTTGTGAATTATTTAATAGTGGCAAAAATATCATTCACGTACTCAAAAGTCATTAGGGAGTTACTTGTCAAAAAACTCAAGAAAGTTAATTAATCGTAAATTATAATTTTTTTATTTAACTGTCATCATGAGATATCACTGTAACTTAGAGCTGACAATTTCGTGTTACGGGTCATGTTCGTGTCGAAGCCGACATGACACGAACCCGAAATGACTAGACACGAACACAACACGAATAATATTCGTGTCGAAAATATTAAATACTAACACGACCTGTTATTTAAATAGGTAACACGACATGATCCGTATAACATGTTTAAAAAATTGGGTCACGTCGGGTTGGGTTGAAACACTACCTGTTTAACCTATTTTAAAAAAATCACAATAACTTTGTATGTGAATGTCACCCAAATGCTAATCAGTGAGTTCGATTCAGATTTGCACAATTATTAAAGCACTGAAGCTTAGATAATGTCGACATGCTCAAGATTAATTTAGTGAAAAACCTAGACTTGAATTGAGAAGTCCATATATGAGAAATTTAAAAATTGGGGAAGTCTAGAGAGAGAAAGCTGAGTTCAGAGATAGAAGAAAGTTATGGTTTTTAAGAGAAGGGAGAAATCCCATTTCAGATACGTACTCTAAATCTCCAACAAATAAAATATAACCTTGTATGTATATATATAAGATCTGTGAGATATATTATATATATACGATCACACTATCTATATATATATACGGCTCGTATGTTTTAAGGGGGTGTGTGCATAATATATATGTATGAGATTGAGAGAGATTCAGAGAAGATGGAACGAAGCAGAAGGAGCAGAAATTGGGGCTTGGAATTGGAAGCTATGAAATCACTAGTTTTGAGAGGAGTAGGTGTGTATCTGAATGTGTGTTTTTGGATTGTGTCTTAGACATGTATAACTTGCTTAAATTAAAATAGAATGAGCTGACCATTTTATTTTAATACATATTGAATTTTTAAATATGTTGCATTAATTTAACGGCTCAACACGATCCGACACGGATTTGACATGAACACAATTAAAAAAATTTTGTATCATATTCAGGTCAATCCTTTTTAGGTCTTTATCCTTTTATGCTCAACCCTAATCCTTTAAAATAAGATCGTATTCGTGTCGTGTTATCGTATCGTGTCTAATTTTACCGATTCTAACTTTAACACTTCTCTATAAAAGAAGAGGAGGATCACACAATTAAAAAGTGATATTTTAACGGATAATTGTTAATTTGATGTCGGTTCACACGATGATGACTTAATTTGTTGTGGGGTCCTCGCTGTGTTAGGTGGACACCTAGGTAACCTATCCTAAGATGATGACTTAATTCCTTGAAGCTTGGTTATCCTAAGATGATGACTTTTTAATTCCTTGAAGTTTGGTTGCAAAATGCTTGCATTTAGCGATAAAAAAAAAAAAAAAAATCGTGCAAAATATTTGATTTTTTAGTAATAAAAGTTTTTTTAGCAAATGCTTAGATTGTTGCAAGTTGCCTAAATTTTAATTTGTAGTCACAATTTTGTATTTTTGTTGCAAAATAGTGCACTTTTTGGTATAAAGTTTTAGTTTGTTATATAATAATGAATTTTTATTTTTTTTTATATTGCTGTAAATAATTTATAATTTTTTGTAAATAACTTATATCCTTACTTTATTTCTCTCTGTTCTTTTTTTTTTTTTGGTCAATTTCCAATACCTACATATAATTTAAGCAATAATTCATAAATAATGAAATATAACAATCTACATATTGTAGTGAATTATTTAACTACGTCCAAATCCATTTAGTTAAATAATATTTATTATTATTTTTCAATTAAAAAAAGATAACAATTGGAGGATAGTTATTACAAAAGGATAATGATCACGTAATAGTATTATAATTGTGATGTTATCTAAAGATGACACATGTTCTTGTTCTATTGGTGTATGTTGTCTATAAATATAGACATGATGGAGAATGAGGAGGGACAGAAAAATTACTTGAATTCTACAAACATTCAGTACATTCCTGGTGATTTAAGATCAAGCATTACTGCCCTTGGATTCAAACCACAAAGGAGGTCAAATCGGAGAACTTGTTTTCTTTCTATTGTAAATAGTAGAAGAGAGGATTGTACACTCACTATTTATTAAAAAAAATCGATTTGTTCTCATATTATGTGAGTATTTTTGTGCTTTTATCCATTTATCATGATTTTCTAGATATTAAACTTGTAAATAAATAATAATTATTATTAAATTTGTATTATATTATAATTAAAAGTTAATTAATACTAAATTATACTTAATTTGAGAACACAACTACAACCAGTTTGAACCTCTTTCAAATTTGATATTTTCTCCACAATTAGTTGGACAATCGAAAATAAAATGTTTACCAAAAGTATCTAAAATACTTTAAAATTTTATATTTGTTATTTTTTAATTATTTTATTTTTCAATTTATTTTTTCTTCAAGTGCAATGCATTATTTTGTATTGGGTCGTGAGCAATTACCACATATAATATTGATATAATGCGTATAGACCCCTGTTGTTCTCTAGGACTTCAATATTTAAAAATGTATGCTTATTGCACCTATTTTTCATTTATCGGTCACCGGAAAAGTTTAATGTCTAAACTACCCTTAATATAACTTTTTTTTTCAAAAAAGAAAAAATAGGAGTTGTAAAATGACCATAAAGGTCAATCTTTACTTCTTCCTCTTCCAATTTCTGAATACCCTAACCCTAATTTTCTTCCTCTAAACATACACAAAAAGTTTTTTTTTTTTTTTTTGGTCTATTTAGGGGGAAGCATCACCCTCATAAACTGTCTCACTAAATTAATTCACGGGCCTTTTTATTAATGCATATGACATCTAAATCCTTGTTCATCTAATTATATTTTACATTTATATAACAAGCGAAGTACAATATTCTTCTTTCTTTTAAATTATATAAATATTATTAAAAAATTATATACATAACATTTCATATATTATCTCTAAATTACTCTCCGTAAAATGCCAACCGGAGGGGTTATTTTTCCTATTTTAAATGTTTGTATCTCAAAATTACAAATATTTGAAAGAGTCAGGTTAGAAGCATACTAACAAATTCAAATAAAAGTTTACAATATTGACATTTTATTCCGAACAAAGTTAAGATAAATTTTTTTTTTCCAAGAAAAAATACTCATAAACTATTTATTTGAAGTGAATTAGTCTTAAAATATTTGGCATGCTTAAAATTTTCATACTTACATAAATTTTATTCATTTTTGTAAAACATAATTCATGAAGTAAAACTTTGTTGAACTAAAATAACAACGACTTATTAGAGTGTAAATAACACTCTTGTATACTTTGCGTTTTCAGCGAATTACTCTCTACCCTTAATTAGGAAAAAGAAAAAAGATAAGTATACTATTGACAAAGAACAATGTATATATTATATACAAGATGATGAGGATAGACATCATCTCGTCGTCCTCACTCTGTTCCTCAATCACCCCAACTGACAAGCATAGGCTTAGGAATAATGCTAAACAAGGTAGCAAGACCACCGTCATTATTGAAATGAAGTCATATCCCAGCAATGTCCTCCATCATCCTCTACTCGCGAATATTGCTACTCACGGATAGCAATATTGGCAACAATGCCCCGTAATTTTTTACTCAAGGAGTCGCCCACCACATTGGCCTTCCTAGACTGGTCCTAACACTCGAATTCATAGTCATCCATGTACTTTACCCATCTTCGATGCCTTAAGTTCAAGTCCCTCTGTGAAATTACATACAGAAGACTTTTGTGATTAGAGAAAATCTAAACTTCTTCCCGTACAAGTAGTATCTCTAGCCTTGAGGAAAAAAATGACGGCCGCTAATTTTAAGTCATGAGCCGGACTCATGAGTCTATAATTGTCTAGACCCATATGCAACAACCCGACCCGACAACATCAACACGCAGCCTAAACCTTTCCGGAAAGCATCTCAATAAATCACATAACCCATACCTCGCTATGGTATTACCAAAATAGGTGGAGTGGTCAACCTCTTCTTCAATTTCGGAAAAACAAACTCACATGCATCATCCCAAACAAACTTGATTCCTCATACTGCATGAGAAAAGTCCTTCACAAAACGGCGATAATACTCAGCCAAACCCAAGAAACTCCGAATCTCAAACTCGGTTGGCACCAATTCATTACCCGCCTCAACCTTTGATGGATCAACTTAGACACCACCGCCTGAAACCACGTGCGCCAACAACTTCACGATGCTCTCTTAGGATTCAAAACATAGTCCCAATTCCCAAAGTGAATCTCATTGACCCCAATTGCACAAAACTTTCATATTCTTTTCAGTTCCACCAATAATTGGCGATTTTCGTGCCTCCACTCTTGAAAGGGAACGTTTAACCCAAATTTTGAGCCGGTTCTTGGACGACATGCGAGAAAAATGCCAGGCGCGATAATACCTTTATTTCAACACTTAAATTTGAACATATAGAACACTTATTCAATAAACTGCATTTGGTAAGTAATCACTAACACATCAACTGCCACTTCAAATAGTGTAAAACTTTAACTAACAATGTACTTATGATAGAAGTCTAAAGTTCTTTTTTTGAAAGGTAAGGATAATAATTTTCAGTTTTATTAAACATCTTCCTCTTTCTTCTAGGGAAGATGCCTTGGGCTACTTATGACTACTACTTTCTACGCTAGAAGTCCTCACAATCCTTCTCTGAACCATAACTGTTTTGTGCAATGGTGAAGACATAAGAGAGTGAGTGAGGCATGACAAACATGAGGTTATTATTGTTTATATATACATATATATATGGTAAATTATAGTTTCACCCCTTTTGTTTGGATATATTATACTTTTAACCCCTCTTGTTTGGATAATTACATTTTCACTCCCTTTAGTTTGGTTATGGTAACACTTTGACGATTCTAATATGATTTCAGGTATGATTTTACCTAACTGCCCTTCACATTACATTATAATTTTATGGTTAATATCAGTAAACCCCTCTAAATTATTGAATTTTCACATTGCCCCCACCCTTATGGGTAAATTACATTTTCACCCCCGAAAATTCGAAAAAATATTTAAAATTTTAAAAAATACTTAATTTTTTTAAAAATATATAAAATTCAAAAATATATATATAATTCAAAAATATATATATAATTCAATAAATATATATAAAATTCAGAAAAAATATATAAAATTCAAAAAAAAAATATAAATTTCGAAAAACATATAAAATTTTGAAATATATATATATATATAATTCAAAAAAATAAATAAAATTAGAAAAAAATATATAATTTCGAAAAAATATATATACTCGAAAAAAAAAATTAGAAACAATATATAAAATTCGAAAAAAATATATAAAATTCGGAATATATATATAAAATTCAAAAAAAAATATAAATTCGAAAATATATATATAAAATTATAAAAATTATATAAAATTCGGAAAAAATATATAAAATTCGAAAAATATATATAAAATTTGGAAAAAATATAATACACTAAAAGGTTGAAAGTTTGGGTTTTTATGGAGTCAAAATTGTATGAGTTTTAATTTCTTGTCTAGGTAAATAAGGATTGTTATTCATTTCAACTTATTGTTAATTTGGGCATATAGACCTTGGTGTGTTAGCTTCCTAGGTGAAGGTAGGTGTGAAAAGTGTACCATGGTGTGTTAGCTTCCTTGCAAAATATAAAATCATATTTAATGAATCATCTTATGTTTCCATTCATGTGTACAGATTAGAGATTGTACCATTTATTGGTTTGGAAAATATATATTTTTTGACACCATATTTAATGAACCATCTTATTAGAAATTTTTTTCCGAATTTTATATATTTTTTCGTATTTTATATATATATTTTTGAATTTTATATATTTTTTCAAAATTTATATATATTTATTGAATTATATATATATTTTCGAATTATATATATATTTTTTGAATTTTATATATATTTATTGAATTATATATATATTTTTGAATTTATATATATTTCAAAATTTTATATGTTTTCAAAATTTATATATTTTTCTAATTTTATATATATTTTTGAATTATATATATATTTTTTGAATTATATATATATTTTTGAATTATAAATATTTTTTTGAATTTTATATATTTTTTAAAATTTTAAATATTTTTTCAAATTTTTAGGGGTGAAACTGTAATTTACCCATAAGGGTGGGGGCAATGTGAAAATTCAATAGTTTAGGGGGGTTTATTGATATTAACCATAAAATTATAATATAATGTGAAGGGCAATTAGGTAAAATCACACTAGAGGGGGCAAAGTGTTATCATAACCAAACTAGAGGGGGTGAAAATATAATTATTTAAATAAGAGGGGGTGAAAGTATAATATATTCAAACAAAAAGGGATGAAATTATAATTTACCCATATATATATTATGTCTCGTGGGAGGATTCTAATCACCAATTCTTGAAAATGAAATCATGCGAGAGAAAATTGTAATTTAATCTTTGGGGTATGATGGATAATTTGTTTTAGGATAAATTAGGATAAATTATACGTAATTCCACTAAGGATTTAACAAATAGCAGGTTGATGAAGTGTTTGACCTTTATTATTTTTGGATCCTTAAAATTTGGTGAATGTGTTAAATGACCCCTCCATAGTGACCAAGTTACCCATACCTGACATAAAAAGACAAAAATAGAGGCTGTCATTTCTTATTTTTTAACATCAAATAAATAAAAAAAAAGGAAAACATAATGTAAAGGGAAGTCCCAATCTGTTTGTGATTTGTTCAAACCTCAAGAGAAATCACTATAATCTAATTAATTTTTAGACATATATTTTGGGGGCATAGAAAGAGAGAGGATATTTTAATGATTAAACTAAGAGGGCAAATGGGGTATTTTAATTTCAATGAATTTTGTTCTCAATAAATTTGAGAAGTAGACCTTATTTATCATCATAAGATAGAGACAATTTATTTTTAAGTATTATTTGATACATCTATTTTAGCACTTACTATCTCTGTCCCATATTAATTATCCACTATTGCAACTTTACTTGTCCCAAAATATTTGTTCAGTTCGAATTCCAATGCAATTTAACCTTCCACTTTCCCCAGCTATCCTTATTTCACTAACTTTAAACAAATACCGGACCCACCATAATAGTATATCATCAAGGGCAAAATTTGAAATTGAACATTAGTCAACCCAAATCAATAAAATGTTAAAAAATTCAAATTGGACAATTATTGTGGGACGGAGGAAGTAAATTTAAGCACATTCCACATTTATGTAATAAATAAATTTGATAAACAATTTAAAAATTATTACAAATATTAAATACCTTTTACAATGAATCATCATTTAACACTGAAATAAAATTTAACACACTGAAATACTAAAAATCTACAATACTATCTAAACATCCCGTATCAAAAATTCAATTCTTAAAATTTTTATTTTTAAGTTTCAATTTTATCAAATACCACCATAGATTGTTTTTAGTTCCTCAGGAACACATGTTCCCAATTTCTATAGCAGTGTAGAGAGATGGTCTTATGAATGATAATGGGGCGGGGCGGGGATCGCATCCCCGTTTAATTTTGCTATTCCCATATCTATTCCAAATTCGATTATTAAATGGGGTAGGGCGGGACGGGTTTTGTTCATAATTTTTTTTTTTTTATACAAATAAAGGTAATGTGTAATTTCTTAATTAGAACTTTTAATTTACTATTATTGTACGAACATTAAAGTAAAACATGTAATTTTTAACATAATTAAAATAAAATTAAGGCGAGAAGAGTTAAATGATAAGGAAACTAGAATTTGGTATTTGGTGAAATATAAAAAAATGACGAAACTATTTTATATAAAGGATATATATTAATAATATATGATAATATTTAAGAAAATGATCTTCAACATATATCTATATATAGATGATGTTCACTTCTTACCTTATATATATATGTTTGTATTTAAAATATGAAATGCATATATATATATATGGAATTAGAGCGGAACGGGGCAGCTAATCAGGATGGGGTCGGGACAGGGCAGGGCAGGAGTTCCCCATACCCGCCCCAAATATAATCGAAATTTTTTTTTGGCTTCAATATCCGTCTTGATTAGCTTAATTAGGCCCCCAAATCCGGAATAAATGGGACGGCCCCACGGGGGCGGGTTTTATGGCATCCCTGTATGGTCTGCATGTGCGAGCTTGGACTTTGGGAAGCAAGAGAGAGTGCAGTGGCAGCAATTCCAACGAATTTGGAAGTGGGTTTTCTTAAATGACATAGAACCCACCGAATCCTCACAGACAGTTCGTGTTGAGAATTCAAAAATCAATCATTTTAAAACACACACACAAACATATATATATATATACTCACATACACATACTGACACCCACACATAATATATATTACCAAAGAGAATACAATGTCTGGGGCTTCAAGAGCATCACATTTACAGAATCCCTTTTCCTGGATCTTACACTTACCCGAGAAAGTCTCTGCTTTTCTCCGAGGAGTGCTGAAACTCCTCTGTGGAAGTTAATGGATCGTCGGTGTTGATGTGAGAAATGGCGGATACTGTAATAAGGGTGGGGAGGTCTCTCGCCGAGACGCCAACATGGTCCGTTGCAACGGTCACTAGTGTCATGGTTTTCTTCTGCCTTCTGGTCGAGCGATCCATCTATCGATTTGGAAAGGTGGTCTCATGAATTAGTAGTGAGCATGAGACTCACAAAATTACTTTTGTTTTATTCTTTGGTCAAAGCTTGATTATAATTTCGGTTGTTATGTGCATTTGTTGTTATTTGTTGTACAGTGGTTGAAAAGGACTAGGAGGAAGGCTCTGTTTGCTTCTTTGGAGAAGATTAAGGAAGGTCAGTGAGTGATTTGGGTTTTTGAATTTTTCACACACACACACATATATATATATATATATATATATATATATATGTAAATGGGAGGATTAAGACCTTGAAGGACTAATGCCTATGTGGGATTGTTGGGTTCTTAGGATCTAGTAGTTTTCTTTGTTCTCAGCCCTTACTAAAATTGATTTAGAGTGAGAATTGAAACCATTTTGGAGGATTAGTGATATGGGATTTGAGATATGGAGTGATTTGTTTGTTTATATGCAATAAGTTTGTTCTCCTCCATCTACCAAAAAAACATAAAAAGGAGAAGTAGAAAAGTTTGTTCTTTCGCCTCCAGAACTGACAGTGAAGGACTATTGCCTGCCTGGGTTTAAAATGATGTTTTGGGCAGCAACAATCCTCCGGTTGATTGATGAAATGATGTGGGTTTCTGGATTTTGATGAATTGAGACCATGAAGGACTATTGCCTGCCTGGGTTGTTGGGTTTTTGCGATCTCTCACCATCTCTAGAACCCATTTAGTGTTAGAATTGATACGGATTCTGAGGATTATATATTTGGAAATTGGGATTTGAAGTGATTTGGTTGTCTATGTTATAAGTTTGTCCTAAGTTGTTAAAAGGACAATACACAAATCAATGTCAATTCTTTTTTAAAATTTTTTTTGGCCTCGTATCCAACTTGTATTGGACCATATCAGCGGGAAGACGAACTTGGCTCACATGGGGGCAGAACCTAAGTATTATACTTATTAAAAACTATAAAAATTTTGTTACAAGTTTGTTCTCTTCCACTTGCCAAAAAAGATTAGAGGAAAATAAAGCGAAGTTTGTATTTTTTTCGCCCCTAGATCTGATGTGTACCATGAGAGTTGACGCTTTTTAGGCATCTTATGGTTCTAACACTTTTTTTTTTTTTGTTTGTTTCAGAACTAATGTTGCTTGGGCTCATATCCTTGTTGTTGGGGCAATGGGCAAATTCGATTTCTCAGATTTGTGTGAATTCATCTCTTTTCAGTAGTCGATTCTATGTTTGTTCTGAAAATGATTATGGCATTGATGAGACTATAGCATTCATAAAATCTCAATCATATCCAAATGAGACTGTTATTCCTCCAGGAGGAATTAATAATCCTTCATCTCATCAATGTGGTGAGGTAATTAGCTTCCAACTTGTCTTTTTATGTCCCTGTTATGGTGGTTGGATACATTATTTATTTACTTTATTCTTATTATTTCTTAATTAAGAGGAATGATTGATTGTAGGGGCATGAACCTTTTGTTTCGAAAGAAGGTCTTGAACAGCTTCACCAGTTTTTGTTTGTTCTCGGTATCACTCATGTTTTGTATAGCTGTGTTGCTGTTGCTTTGGCCATGACTAAGGTACGGTCTCCACCCCCACGTGCGGTTGAATGAGGATCACACCAATTATTTTGGGTCTCTGGACCTCAGTCAAAGTGGGGTTTACAAATTTGTTTTCAATAGGTGTTCCTATCCATTTGTCGAAACAATTCAGTTCTCAAGGTTATATTTGCTTATTTTGCACTTTTCCTTTTTGTAGATTTATAGTTGGAGGAAATGGGAAAACCAAGCAAGCTTAGTCACTGATGGGACTCTGCAAGGTATGGAATAAGTTGAACAAATAATAGATAACTGGATCACATTGAAACCCACCTAAACATATCTTAAATTTAATTTAAACCACTCATGCTAGTTGCGCCGGAGTTTGCTTGTTTTAGTCCATACAACGCCTTCCTGAGTCGACTAACTAGAAGAAACTGATCGCAACCCAGCCTTTGCATTAGTCTGTCTTGAATTGCTGGTGTTTTTTTTTATGCTGTTGTCCAGTGTATGTTCCTTTTTCCAAGGAGCAAAAAGTAATTGTAATGTACACTTTGTGGATGCCATAGGCTAGTGTATACGTGTATGCTAGATTTAATCTACAAGGTGCCTCAGGTGCCAGTTTGTCCTCCACACAGCAC
Source organism: Cornus suecica (assembly GCA_963922005.1). Classification (NCBI taxonomy): domain Eukaryota; kingdom Viridiplantae; phylum Streptophyta; class Magnoliopsida; order Cornales; family Cornaceae; genus Cornus; species Cornus suecica. Next base: position 19,935,552 of record OY998247.1, on the reverse strand, counting down.
CTCCAAGTGGCATTTACCGTCTTCGGTTGTCATACTCGATCTTGACTTTATTTCAGAATATCGAGTAGTATTATTTTTTTCCTTTATCTAAACAAATGTTCACTGAATGGATATAAATCTGGTTGCTACCATCTTGGATCCGCATTGTGAAGCAAACCATAAGCATTGCAGGCTATTAGTTAGCTTGTTGCATTCATATATTCTTATACTGCAAATTTCAAAGTTGCACCAATTTAACACAACATTCTGTATAAAACACGTACAGGACACTGCTCTTTTGATGCAATGAATCATGATGAGGTTCTGGCATTAACAATATGAGCATTTAGTTGCAGTTTTTACTGGTGAGTTTTGGGAGGGTGTTGGGGGCAGGGGTTCTGCAACATCATTATGTTGGAGGTGGTGCATGGAGGCCACTTTAGTGGAAATTTAGTGAGTATGCTTCAAAAAAGTTCGTTGTCGCAGAGGCAAATGAAGCAAGAACTTTATTCTTTTATTTTTCCTCTCCATTTGGATATGGTCAAAATACACTCCTAAATAAAAGCAATTTTCTCTCGTTGCAGAAGAGTATCATATAACTTTATAATTTGTTTGAAGTTCATTTACTAAAATGTGTTGTCCTGTCGGTATCGTTATTATTTTCCCAGTAACTGAAGCTTCCACTTCCAATGGAATAAATAGAACAAATAAAGTCAGTTTGCGATTGCAGGCTAAGTAGTGTGTAACTCTTTGCTTGTTTATTTTTATTTTCTTTCATAGCTAAGAGGAACAAGGTGATGAGGCGACAATCCACCTTTGTTCTACATCACACATCTCATCCCTGGAGCAGGAGCCGCATTCTCATTTGGATGGTGAATATTTATGCTTCTGGTTCATTTATACCTTGTAGTAACTAGATATTACTTTAATTTTCTTAGGTTGTATCCAGGTGGTTTCTTCTTTTGATGGGATCACCTAAGATGAAAGGCTTTAGAGGAATAGGCTTATCACTATGTAAGATATGAGAGTTTTTTCCACTAAAATATAAGTTCTGAACTACATTGTGTGGACATACTTTCTTCTTTTGGATATTTAGATTATGTTAGAAGATTCATGTCCTAGCCATAGAGGCATATTTGCATACATCCTGGGATCAAAGCAAGGATGGGAAACAAATGACTAAAGAATGACCGACATTTTTTAATTTTTTCCCCTTGGGCAGTTCCTGAAAGCTCTTTCTTACTCTTAGATGTTGCATAAAATTTGGGTCTTAAAGAAAGACCTGCGAAGTGGTGATGTAAATAAAAACATAACCCATATAAAAGTATGTGATTACAAGAGTCTTTGTTTAGCACCATGCCTTTGTGCCATTGCTTTAGAAATTGTCACTTGTAATCTCATATGATACAGTAACTCCTAATATATAATTGTAACCACTAGTGTCAGTTATCTACACCTTTCAAGATAAAAAAGTCTTTACAGGGATCTGTGGTTAGGCGCATGTGAACTGTGAGTTGTTTTTTTTTTTTTTTTTTCTGCAAAGATAATTGGAGTTCATCATGGAGATGATGTGACAGAGAAGCTCTTATTCTCTCAACTCTTGCAATATACTTTGATTATAAAGGTGTAGGTAATTTGAATACAACCATTTGAAGCTTCATTAAAAACCTTCCAACACGTGCTTTGAAAATTGTGACGCTTGGAATATGATGCCTGCTGGAACCAGGCTATGTGGAGTTCATTGAAATTTCACAGTCCCAAAGCCAACGGTACATTGGGATGCGCTGAAATCATATTTGGCACTTTAGGTGATCAAAGCCTCATATTGTTTATTATGAAAGGAGTTTAAGTTCGTTGAACGTGTTGCAAAGTTATTATTCCTAATGCAATTCAAAGCCATAAGACGTACAGTGTGAACATTTTTTCATCAACGATGTCAGTAATGACCTTGATCAGGAAAGTCTTCATCTCTTTGACATTTGAATGAATGCACAAGGTCAATGACAGATGTAGGACTGACTTTGAATAGAAGCACATTAGTTGGGTTTGAAGTTGAAATGTAGATGTGCAGTAAAGTCACTTTTCATGATTTGATTTAAACAATAGTTATTTGCTATACAAAGGTTTTGTCTTGTCTTTTTGTTTTCTTTTTTCAGTTTAATTAGCTTACTTCGATGCACAGACACATTTATTGCATAGTTGCTTTGTTCTTAATAGAATGAGACGACATAGAAAAATTATTTTGTTCTTTTTCTCCAAGGCACGGTGCATCGATTCTGTTCTTTTTGTTTGCTCCCATATTGTTTTATCCCCCTCCACCCCATCAAAAACTGAAAAAGAAAAAGGACATGCGGTGCTTTTGACTAGAGCTTACTTTCTGATACCTTAGATGGTTGCACAATTGATGTTTGTTTTGTTTGCGATCTAATTTACTGCTGAATGCTAAACTTGATTTTGTGGTCTAATGATGCAGCTTTGCTTTATACGGCAATTCAGGAGTTCCATACAGAAGTCAGATTACTTGGCGCTCCGATTAGGTTTCATCACCGTGGGTATCTAATATTCATTATGCCTTTTGCGTTTTTCCTATTTACTGACGCGCTTTTTACCATTGTCACTGTTATGGATTAATCCCTTTTCTCTTCTTAGGAAATTAATTCGCCCAAGATCACGCACGCAACTTTATAACAACTCACTTATATTGAAGAATAACAAACAAATACAACACTCAACAATAACAAGAGAATATTTCACACACTCTCTCTCTCTCCTCTCTCCTCTTCTCTATCTTCTATTTTAAGAAATGACTCGATCAAATTCACTCCAATTCTGATCCCAGAACACCTACTTGTAAACTGCTGAGTATGCTTGTATTTATAGCCAATTGTTACTTGTTCAATAAGCTGTCCTAGGCAGCTAGTACTTCATGGTTAAGGAAAGTAGGAAGCTTCCTGCATGCTTCATCCCCTTCCTCAAGTCATCAACCGCCATTTTGAACCAATAGGAAACTGCCTTAACCTTGAAGCAGCTGATGCAATAAATACGTTACTTGCCACAACAACATATTCATCATACAACCAATGAAATGCTGCCACATAATCAAATGGTAGGCTGACAACTTCAATTTGAATGGCTCCTCTTTTTGGTGCAACTGTGACTAAAATTGAAACCACACATCTAACAAAACTGTGACATACCAATTATTTTTGCCAACAAATTTCCACCTTTGGCTAAAATTCTACACCTTCACTTCAGATTTCGAAGTGAATTTAGACACCATCTTTGGAAGAGCTCCACCTACCTAGCAATGTATTTCCTAGCAACACATACAAATTCCCAACCTTCTTTTCAATGAACATGATATGTAGGTCTCTTCTTACTTTCAACAGTCCATACTTTGCTTCGAACCAACAACCTTTCGACACCAAGACACCCAAAGAAATTTCATTCCTTCTGACACTTGGAACATGATACGCATCAATTAATGTACTCACTAATCCATTTGTGGTCTTGATATTGATTGCCCCAGTCCCGACAACTTCACAAGTAGAATTATCTCCCATAACTACTTTACCGACTATAGGCTTGTAAGAGGTAAACTTGTCTTTATGTGAACACACATGATGGAAACAAGCGGAATCAAGAATCCACTCATTTGCTTCTTTTCCTTCATCAACAATTGATAATACTTCAAGCATGTCATCATCTACATCACTTGCCTCAGACATTGCAACGGTATTGGACTCAGTTTCTTTCTTTTTAAGGCAATCCCGTATCAAATGTCCTTTTTTCACCACAAAAATAGCATGCCCGCTCCGAAATTGGCATCCAGTTTCTAAAAGCTCCACCTTTCCATTTATCCTATCCTCCTTGCCTTCTTTCAAATTTAATTTTGTTTTCTGCAACTAGAGCTTGTGATTGATCATCCCAGATGTTTCTTTCACCTTCTCCTGTTATTTTCTCATTAGAAACTAAAGCACTCTTCAGTTGCTTCATTGTCACGGTATCTCTCCCATAAAGCAAAGTGTTTAACAAATGCTTATGAGTAGTGTGGATCGATGTCAATAAAATAATTGCTTTTTTTTCATCTACTCAATTTAACACCCACATTAGAGAAATCGCAAATAATTTTATTGAACTCACTGAGGTGATCATGCAAGTTCACGTTATCTTGTTTACGGAAGGAGTACAGTTCTTGCTTTAAGATCATCCGGTTGGTAAAATTCTTTCCCATGTAGAGGTCTTCCAATTTTTGTCATAAATCTATTGTAGATTTTTCCCCAACAATATCGTATACAACATCATCTGTAAGTGTCCACCGAATTGTACTCACCGCCTTTGAGTTGATTCTATTCCACCTTTTCTCATCCATATCTGTTGGCTTCTTGTCCAACGCCTCATCTAAACCTTGTTGAACTAACAAGTCTCATATCCGAACTTGCCAAAGATTGAAGTTCTTTCTTCCATCAAATTTCTCCACCGCGAACTTGAGATCTAGAGTTCCCGCCATAGCTCTGATACCAATTTGTTATGAATTAATCCCTTTTCTCTTCTTAGGAAATTAATTTGCCCAAGATCACACACACAACTTTATAACAACAACTCACTTATATTGAGGAATAACAACAAATACAACACTCAACAATAACAAGAGAATATTTCACACTATCTCTCTCTCTATTCTCTTCTCTCATCTCCTCTTCTCTATCTTCTCTTTTCTCTAAGAAATGACTCAATCAAATTCACTCCAATTCTGATCCCAGAACACTTACTTGTAAACTGCTGAGCATGCTTCTATTTATAGCCAATTCTTACCTGTTCAACAAGCTGCCCTAAGGCAGCTAGTACTTCATGGTTAAGGAAAGTAGGAAGCTTCCTGCATGCTTCATCCCCTCCCTCAAGTCATCAGCCACCATTTTGAACCAATAGGAAACTGCCTTAACCTTGAAGCAGCTGATGCAATAAATACATGATAGTTGTACTTGCCGCTAATGAAATGCTGCCACGTAATCAAATGGTAGGCTGACAACTTCAATTTGAATGACTTCACTTTTTGGTGCAACTTTGACTAAAATTGAAATCACACATCTAACAAACCTGTGACATACCAATTATTTTTGCCAAATCCTAAGAGTCACCAATTATTTTTCTCCCTATTTCTCTGGTACAATCTTCATTTTTGGTAGGTGAGTCATACACACACACACACACCTATTTGTTCAACTGGGGCTTCGAACCCTCAACCATCCCCTTGGAAGGCGGACGAAATAACCCTTGGGTTAAGCTCTTGGTAGCTGTACGGTCTATTGATATTCTCCTGAGTCTTGATTTGCATGACACTTCATAACACTCTCCGCAAATTTTTCATGCCACTTTTTGGAGAATTCTCAGTTTTCTACTTTCAATAATAAGGACCACACTATATGGTGAAAAACTAATGCATATAAGAGGAGAAAATGGTTGAGGAGCAGCGGTCTTTTTTAACAAACATAGACAAGCATCGGTATCTTTAAAATGAGAGATAAAAAAATGGTCGAGGAGCAGCGGTGGTCTTTTTTTAACAAACATAGACAAGCATCGGTATCTTTAAAATGAGAGATAAGTATGGGTCCAACAGTACCTGTTGAATAAACATCATGTAATGAGAACTGATATACCTGCAGACAATTGACATAATTCCTTTCCTTTCAAGTCCTCATAAAATGGAGTAAATTATTTAAAATTGAGGAAATGAAGTCTAAATTCTTCCAGATTAAATAGAAAATGGAAATTGAAAAAGAGATGAACGCTGCTTAATCACTTAAGAATAAATTTGCTACCTTCACTTTTCTGTTTTTCTGTGTACAGAAAAACTATGTTGTGGAATTGGAATATGAACCATTCTTTATCCTTAGAATGTTCCCCTTTCTTGTTTATCTTTCTTGATTCCTGTAGCACATGTAATCCTGGATATAAGTGGTTTCAGTGCTATTTTAGTACATATTTTAGTCAGATTATGTTACACTGATCTCATCAGTTAAATGTTTTACTACATAATGCTGTGTTGTTCTGGAATCTGATTGTAGCATTTTATCTTTGACACTATTTTGCAGAATCACAAACTGCCACATTCTTATAATTTTCATAAATATATGGTGCGGAGCATGGAAGAGGAATTTTATGGCATTGTGGGGATCAGGTAATGCACAAATCTGAATTGGTTCATTCTACTTGATTCAATTTTTGCGGTTTATGCTATCATCTGATTGGTTAATGGTGATTGACATCTGGATCAAATGTCAATTCATGTATGTACCGTTATAATGAAAGTTTTGGGTGTTACATGTTCTTACAAGGTAGCTTATTTCTCTACCTTCCCCGTCGTAATGAAATTTGATTATTCAAAAACCAGGATTTTTATTCTCTTTGTGAAGTAACTCAACTTTCTAAACTCGATACATTTTTAGTCTAACTCTTTATATAACAAAGAATTACACCAAAGTAAATCCTGGCACCTCAACTTTGAGTGAAGAACTTGACTGCAATCATAAAGCGGTTCAGGTTATATAATTGGCCTCAAAGACGTTCTTAAAGTGATATTAATATGGGACCCTTGACATTCTTATTTTACCCCATTTTCTTCTACTCTCTCGTTTCACACTTCAATTTCTCTAGCATAGCTGTTTAGAGAGAGTGTCCCTATATATAGTGAAGGTGCAACATGCCCCGGTGCCATGTGCCATTTTTTTTCTCCACCTTTTATAGTTGATGACTTTTATCAATTGAGCTCGAATATTGAACAATGAAGTCCACTTAGAATCAGGTTATGCAAGTATGTCTAACATGCCACCATCCAAATGATGAAGTTGATCAATGTTAGGAATTGGATTTATTTGTTAATTCAATTTACCAACTGATCATCGTAAAATACTTGAAGTCTTAATTGTTTCAGTTTTTACTCCTTTACTTCCTCTATTGCTTTTTTTTTTTTTTTTTTTCACTTTTTTTGTTTTTCTTTTAAGAGTCTATAGTTATGAATACATTTCCATCTTGGACAAATAGCTTTAATGACCCTATCCACATTCTGCTCTTTGACTTTGGTTTCAAGTGAAGCAATCACAGGAATATCTAAGGAGGAGAGCATATTATATCTAATTTTTATTCTTCTCTATCTTTCTCTCACTTCTTTTGTATTATTAATATTTTAATCTATTTTCAAAATTTAATACACATTATATCTCTGAACAAATTGGGCAGTTGATCGGATATCTGATACACTATAAAATCGGATATGTAATCAATAACCGATAATTTGTGGGATAGTTGGATTGAATTGGATTGGGTCACAGATATTCCTTATTGGACCTAGAGTGGATCTAGCTAGATTGGGTCTGAATCGGTTTCATTGGAAGTCTACTTATTGGGCTATGTGATTTATTTAATCTCTCTTATGTATCTTCTTTGTTCAAGAATTTGAGAACTTTTGGGCTGTCACAGCATATTAGGTTCATGCATGTGAATAGTTCTTTTCCTCCCTGGGGGAAAAAGAATATGCAGGCAAATCTTCATTTAACCTGCTTGTTATTACTTGAGAGAGATTATGCTTTATGGTTAAATAGATGCCTATTTGCTTTCGTCACTCATAAGCATGTTTTTGTTTTTGATAAGTATGAATATATAAAAAACGCTCAAACGGGGAGCGTATCCCATATACAAAAAGAGCAAGGCCCTAAGAGCCAAGAGAGTCCAAAAACTCTTGCTTCTCATCAATGGAAACACAATAGCGAATTCGAAATAAAGAAATCTTTGAAGTTCACTACGGGGGATTCAACACCCTCAAAGCATCGCCTATTCCACTCCAACCAAATACCTCACCAAAGGCAAAGGGGGGCTACTCTCCAGAAAGAGCGGACATGAGACCCCACTCGCACGCTCCTCCAAGTGGCCAAGACATCCCGAACCGACGCTGGCATTACCCACTGCACACCAAAAAGGGTAAAGAGAAGGCACCAACAATCATAAGCTACCAGGCAATGCAAAAGGAGGTGATCAACGGACTCCCCTTCCTTTTTGCACAAAAAACACCAATTGACCACAATAACACCTCACTGTCTCAGCATATCCAAAGTGAGAATGCGGCCCCACCGACCAAGAGAAAAAAGCCACCTTGAAGGGGGCCTTAGAGCGCTAGACCGCTTTCCAAGGAAAATCCTCTTCCGCCCTAGGCGAAAGGCAACGAAAGAAAGAAGCAACCGAAAAACGCCGCATAGGGGACGGATTCCAAATCAAGGCATCCTGCCCGACGCCTACAACCTGAGAATACAAAAGATTCAGTAGACCAGCAACCTCCTCTAACTCCCAGTCCTGGAAAGGATGCACAAACAAGACATCCCATACTAGCCTACCAGTATTAAGGTGATAACAGTCGGCAATATAAGCATGGCGGTCACGCGCAATCCTATAGAGCTGAGGGAAAGAGGAGGTAAGGGAACTCTCGCCACACCACCAATCCGTCCAAAAATAAATATGTCGGCCGTCCCCCACCCTGAACCTGGAAAAAGGAGCGAAGGAGACCCATCCGCGCCAGATATCCTTCCATACACCCACCCCTCTACGGGTCCGAACCTCACCAGAACAACATCCACCCCATAACGACTGGCAATCACTCTCCTCCATAAGCGGTTCATCTCAGAACCAAAACGCCAAAACCATTTTCCCAACAAAGCCATGTTGAAAAGAATCAACCGGAAAATACCCAAACCCCCTTCCTGAAAGGGCCGGCACACCACCTCCCACCGCACCAGGGAACACGAAGACCTCTCTGAACACCCTCCCCCCAAAAAAACTGTCTCTGAAGCCTCTCAGTTCGCTGAGCCACACTGCAAGGGATCCGGTACAAAGAGAATATATATGTGGGGAAATTGGAGAACGTGCTCTTTACCAAAGTAAGTCTCCCACCATATATTGCCGCTTCCAACTCGCCAAACACCTTTCCACCCGCTCCACCACCTTGTCCCAACAAATCGAACGCTGACCAGAAGACCCCCAAAGGAAAGCCTAAATACTCAGCAAGTAACTGACTGACCCTACAACCAAGAGCCGTGGCCAACACAGAAACATTAGCCACCTCTCCCACCGGGATCATTGAACTCTTGCTAGTGTTGATCTTCAACCCAGAAACAGCCTGAAAAGCACGTCAACACACACCAAAGGTACCGTAACTTAGCCACATCTGCATCACAAAAAACAAGAGTATCATTCGTAAAGAGCAGATGCGAAATAACCACAGGTCGATCAGACCCATCACCCACCCGGAAACTTGAAATCAGGGACGGATTTAGTTAAGGCCCAGTGGGGGGCCACTGGATTTTTTTTATTTTATATATATTTTACCTTGAAATTTTGGATATTTCGTATCTAGCTCCCATTGAAATTTTGTTTTTACCTTAGATACCACAGAATTTAGATTTCTTTACAACTAAGCCCCCACTAAAAATTTGTTTTAAACCCCAAAGAAATAAATATATATCATTTATTCCCCAAAAACCCAAAAGAGTTTTTTAGCCTCCACTGACACGGATCCCTAGATCCGTCACTGCCTGAAATAAAACCCAACTCCGTCGCTCGACGCATCATCTGGCTTAAAGTCTCCATCACCACAAGAAAGAGAAATGGAGAAAGAGGATCTCCCTGCCTCAACCCACGGGAGCTCTCGAAAAAACCTGCAGGCGAACCATTAACCATAACAGAAAATCGAGCTGATGAGATAGAAAACTCGATCCACTGCGCCATCTCACCCCAAAGCCCATCCTTTCCAGCAAATATAGTAAGAAACCGCAATGCACATAATCATAAGCCTTTTCCACATCCAGCTTCACCAAAATCCCCGGCCTCCCACCCAACAGCCTAGCATCCACAATCTCACTAGCAATGATAGCAGAGTCCATAATCTGATGACCCCGCACAAAAGCATTCCGAGTGTCCGAGATAACCCCATCCAAAACACCTCTCAACCGAGAAGAAATGACCTTCGCAATGAGCTTATAAATACATCCCACCAGGCTAATGGGTCTGAAATCCTTAATGTCAGTTACTTCCCCCTTTTTTGGAAGGAGGGAAATGAAAGTGGCATTAAGAGAATTCACAAAGCATGCCTCCTCATGAAAAGCACTAAAAGTACCCATCACCTCCTCACGCACAATAGGCCAACACTCCAACAGAAAACGCATAGAGAAACCATCGGGACCCGGAGCCCTATCCCCATTGCACGACTTTAAGGCCCGAAAAACCTCCTCTTCCGTAAACTGAAGCTCCAACTTGTCCTGGTCACCCTCCTCAATGGAATAAAAACCAAGCCCATTAAGACTCGGACGCCCACCTCAGAAGATAGTAGAGAACCATCAATAGACAAACTCCCAATAAAATTGGTCCTCCTCCGAGCATTTGCCGAACGATGAAAGAACTTCGTGTTCCGGTCCCCTTCCTTGAGCCAAATAGCATGAGATTTCTGTCTCCGTGAAATCTCCTCCTAAATAGTAATCTCCTCAATGCAGCTAAACACTGCACCCTCCTACCCCTCCTAATCTCATCCAAACTTGTACTCAAATCAACTCTATCAATCTCAGTCATCAACGCATTCCGTCTCCAAGCCAGATTACTGAAAACCTCATTGTTCCAAGTGATCAGAGAAGATTTCAATCTACGCAATTTAGAGGCCAGAATATAACTCGGGGAACCCGCCCGCATAGCACAGGCCCACCACTCCGTTCGCAGCCACATGTTCTCAAACCTGAAAGGAGAACGACCCAAAACAATACCCCCACAATCCAACAAAAGTGGAGCATGATCCGAAGTGAACCGAGTAGTAATAGTCTGAATAACATCATGAAAGTGCTCCTCCCAATCCCCTGACACCAAGAAACGATTAATGCGAGAAAAGGTCGGAACATCCCTGCAACTAGACCAAGTGAAAAAGGCCCCCACTAGTGGAAGGTCATGTTAAAACTGCCCATCAATGAACTCCGAGAACAACTCCATGGCTCTGGTCCATCGCCCTCCAGAAGATCTCTCCGATGGGGACCTAATAACATTAAAATCACCACCCACATACCAAGGAAGATGTCATGCCTCCCTCATAACACCTAGCTCCTCCCATAACGCCCCCCTTATCCCATCATCAACATGACCATACACACCGGAGAAAACACAGCTAAAACCATCATCCACCATTGAAAAAGAGCAAGAAATCAAGAACCAACCCTTGCGGGTATCCCTCAAAGAGACCTACCGCCTGTCCCACATCACAATAATACCCCCTGAAGCACCACTAGACTCCAAGCACGCCCATTCCACAAAACAATTTTCCCACAAATTCCTCACCACCTTACCATCCATGCAGTCCATCTTCGTTTCCTGTAAACAAATAATGTGAGCGTTCCACTTACCAAGCGCCAATCTAACTAGCTTTCTCTTGCCCGGGCAATTGAGACCCCGAACATTCCAAGAAATGATGCGTAACTTCATTTGGAAACAGTAGAAATACCCCCATCCCTCATTTTCCCTCCACCTCTTCCTCCCTTCTTCACACCCCCTCCACCACTCATTCCATCATAATTAACGATACAAATCAAGTTGCGCAACTCCTTTTCGCCTTTCTATGGAGAAGACAGACGGTGAACAACAATAGCCTTCTCTTTGCAACTACCCTCCTTTTTATCATCCATTAACTCCAATAGCAATGCCTCCCCTTGCTCCTTGCGAATGCCAAATTCCATACCCATATGAGCAGCTACCTCCAAAACATTCTCCTTCCTCCACTCATTGAAACCCGAGCAATCAACTGCCACAGGTCTCACATTCTCCATTACATCAAAATTTGCCGTACCCACCTCCACCCCTAGAGAACCCAATTGATCCTGTCCACTCAACACAAGATTCAATTCATTGCCCACTACACTGTCCATGCGAACCAGCCCTGTAACTGGTGGCCTAGCATCACTGTCCCTAGCAACAGGAGTGAAGCTAAAACCCATCTCACCTATATCAATACCCTTTAAGGAGGAACATTCCAAAACAACAAAAGATGAACCCTTACTAGCCGCGATGGACCAGTCCTTTGATGTAGAAGGAAAAAGCTCCAACCCCACCCCTTCCTCAACACCAGTACCACCATTACGGCCCACCTCCATTTCTACCAGGTCCTCCGATGGCAACCTTTTCGCCTGAACCAGAAACGAACCATTAGTTTTCGTCTTACCTTTCTCTTCCCAGCTTCGCCATTTAAATCGGCTAGAATCCCGATTACCCCCATTGTAATTGCGCACCCATCCCTTAGCTCGCGACACAACCCATGGCGGTCGTCCCCTATAAAATGAGCCACGTCACCGCGACACCAATTGAAAGCCTTCGTCATCAACAACTACCTCCCTCGTTGCTGAAATTAGCGTCGAAACCTGCCTCCTATGAGCCTGCATATGCGGCGAAACTCCATCAGTGAAAAACGGGTCATTCTTCTGACCCGGAACTGCATAAGGGTAAGACCTATATAAGGGTTTATATGGTTGACCCACCAAACCCAATGACTCACCCGATCTATCAAAAAAAGAACCGCCTCTATTAACTAAGTGGGTTGTAGCAAAGCTATTCCACGTGGCAACACATCATTGGACCTCACGTCTTTCGCTGCCACCTGTCGAAGAGTCTCGAACACCCCGCGCGAGTTAGATCCAAGCGCCTTACCACCTACCTCAGGCACCACCGCCTCCGTACCATTCACCAACGAGTTCATAGATTTGCAAATACCCATCGGAGAAGACAATCTAGGAAACCCGTGGTCCGCCGCCACCCATTGGCTAAGCTCCAACCCTTCTCTCCGACCTTCGGCATGTAAAGAAGACCACTCATTGTGGCAAAAAACCAGCGGCCCAAATCCACCCTCCATGCTTTGGGTCGTCGGCACAACCATTGCAGGAGAATCATCCAACACAGATTCCCGAAAGCAAATAGCGTCATCATGAATAAAAAGGACAGGAGGACTTGTTTTCCTTGTGACGACAATAATACAGGCCATGTCCGGCCGATTTGGATCCACATCCTCCATACCCCGAAAGCCCCCACACAGATCCCCAATTTCCTCAAACAACGCCTTACACCATAGATGCAAAGGGATCCCACGAAGAAAGATCCGACGAACACCATTCTTGCGCCAAGGCACCGCCACCCCAACACCTGGAGACCATGCATCAAGCGAGAGCTGGAGGTGACCCCAATCTCTTCGACTAGACGCCAAAACACCTTTGGCCACCTTAATCGATGGGAACCGGAAAAGAAAAGAGCCATCACAGAGCAGCCCCACTGAAAACCCCAACAAAACTCTCCATGCTTGCCTGGCTCAAACCTCTACCTTACCCACATCCTCCACAACACTGTCAAAGCGACCCACCAGACAAGCACGGAAAAATACCTTTCGCCTTTCGATGGAGGCCTCATCCACGTACAACGAATGGCCTCTGGGAGGACACGTAACTCTCACCTCACCCCCCAGAAGAAAAAAGGAAGGCTCGCAGCCTCCAAGAAAGATCTCATCTCTTGGTCAACATTTTTGTTCCATTGATTTTCCCTTTTTCAAAGACTTGGCTTAACTTGAGTTTTGTGTAAAAACAATCTAAAGCTTACCTCACTCCGAAATTCAAATTCGACAGCTAAAAGCTCGATGCATGATGTTGGAATCTACATCAACCCCTTCCAGAGAATTTGTTAATGAGACGGTGACAGAGTCTTTTAATGAGCTTAATCTGGAACTTGATGAATGGATATTTCTTGTGGGGGGATATGATGGTGTATCATGGTTATCATAACTAAATTCCTTCTCACCATCCCATGATGTGATGAAATCTCTTAAGCCAATGAATTTCCTTCGTTCTTATGCTGTTGTTGGTAATATATCCTATTTGAACTTAATTGGAGCGATGTATAAAAATCTACTATTCCAAACATGAATGAACATCATATATGGCTTGCTGAGGTTGGGTGATATGATCAAATGCAATATAAAGAAAATCCTTTTTCACAACCAAACTTGATTTCATATTTGTAACAACTCAACATGATAGGTTTCCTGGATAATAATTTGTTTTTTTTTTTGTAGTAGGATATATATTTTTTTTCATCCATAGCAATTGAGTATAGAATCTACCTTTGTGAAAATATGACTGTAAATTGTCGTTTTGTGATTAACAAGGTTTAGAATATAGACCAAAATGGGGCACCCTTTAGAGAAGCCACGGGTTGAGAATAGAAGCAAAAGTGACTTGCTGAAGCCTTGGGTGGAGAATGTGAATCACAATCCACTGAAATGCAAATACATCACTAGTATGACAAAGAAAAAGAGATGATTTCTATTGGAATATATATGGCTAATATCATTATAGGAAACCACTCCGTGAATCACTCATACCAACATTATGTCGAGTGATGCAAGGGTCTTGGATCACGCTATACTTATGTCCATTATATCTTCAATACTGCCTATACCAACACAAACTGATGTTTTCACGAGGAAGCCAACAGGTCTACGCAAATAATCGAATATAACAAGTTTGAGAAGATTATTACGGTCCGTTGATGGTCATCGGTCTTGACTTGATTTTCAGAGTTCAACACCCAGTCCCTGGTTCTAGCTTTTAGTTATCTCAGAGATTCTGGTAAATAAATATGTTCTAGTAGTTCCCCTTCTAGTTTTGTCGTGCCCCATACTCCATTTTTTCGGTCCTAACTGGATCAATGCTTTCTCACTTTCTTCATCTTGGTTCGATATTTTGGCACTCAAGTGTAACATGGTGTAACGAGTCGGATGTTTCGCGGTTCCTATAACAGGTATGATGTTTCACAGTTCCAAATACAAGGCTTGCTCAGACAAAAATATCCAATATGGCTATAAAGATTTGTATATGGTGCCATGGAATCATGTTCATCATGGCACAGACCGTATGCCAAAGAAAGAGATGGACCTCCATGAAATTCTTCCATCTCACTTGGAAAGAACCGATGCTGCAAAACTTTAGCCACACTGTAGTGCTAGAACACTAAACTTAGCTACAAGCCTACATCTGCCTGGTAAAACATTCGCAAAGGCTCTGACTGGCACAAGTTTCCCCTCATTTTAACTTCTTTTCTCCATGCAAACAGCTCCACGGGCATGATTTGAAACTTGTGCTCTCTTCTGATAGCTCAACAGACACATTTGATCCCTATTTGTACTCTCAGAGGGTGCCAAGCTCGCTCTCAATGAATGGGAAATGGGTGTTGGACTTGGCCAGGATCAATGCCGTTATGGCCCAACATATTGTTGAGAACGACAAATCACAAGAGGCTGTATAGAGCCTTGGGATGATTTAGAAGGTCTAGGATAGACTTGGCCAAAAGGACCCTTTGAAGCTAGATACTTTTTCTGCCAATTATTCTCACTATCTTCCTCTAAACTCATTCTAAACCGTTTATATCTGAAACAACTCAAAAAACATTATATCCTAGCTGAAATCTACAATCAAACAAATCTAAGCTTTCATCTAATTGGTAATTTTCTACTTTTTGTTGTTGTACTTAGATCCGACATGAAATTGTTATTTGGCTCTAATCTTTAGAGTATTGTTTGCTAATGACAAGTATTCTCCCATTTAGATATGACATGAAATTTTTAGTTGACTCTAAATCTGTAGATATTGTTTGTCTAGTAGTATTCCCTCCGTCCCAATTTAAGTGTTCATTTTCATGTTTTTCTCCGTCCCAAAATAAGTGTCCAACTTTGAAAAGTCAAAGTACTTTATTTTGTCAATTTACGAATTTAACCTTCATGCATTAAAATAATAAAAGCCTACTATCGCATCATCATGGACCCCACTATGGGTAAAGTTGGCAATTCATATACTATCCATACAATAAAAAAATACTAAAAGTCATTCCCTTAAAAAGTTGTATTCCCCAAAGTGGACACTTAAAATGGGACAGAGGGAGTAATAAGTATTCATCATTTCCATCATGGTTTCCATTTTACGTTTTCCCATATAGAAAACGATATGTATAGGATCTGAACTTTTTGGTTATCTTTTATTTATTTAGTACTTATGACTTAAGTACATTTGGAGTCATGAAAGAACAGAAACTTCCAACGATTAAGTAGTTACTGCTGACAACGGCTTATAGAGAGCCATACAGCAATATAGATTTATCAAGCTTACTTTTCTCTCAGTGATTGAAGTCTAACGGAAACAAAGAACTGAACGGTATCATATTTTACTGTGCAGTTGGCCACTTTGGGGTTATGCCATACTTTGCATCTTCATAAACATCCATGGTAGCTATACTTTTTATCAGGAAGTAAATTTGAATCTTTGGATCTTTTGAGGTTCAAGGTTTATAACACCATTTTGGCCTAATGTCACAGGTCTTAATATTTACTTCTGGCTTTCTTTTATCCCTGCCATTGTAAGTTCTCGTCTACTCTGACGTCTTTGTAGTAAACTATATTCTTCCTTTTATTGTTAATAATTTTAATATTAATTATTCCACCTGTCAATAGCTTGTCATGTTGGTTGGAACAAAACTCCAACACGTTGTCTCCTTATTGGCACTCGAGATTGTGGAGCCAAAAGAACCATCAATTGGAACTCAAGTAAAGCCACGTGATGATCTCTTTTGGTTTGGAAAACCAGAAATTTTGTTAAGGTTAATTCAGTTTATATCATTTCAGGTAATTATTTTTGTAGCACAATATTTTTCATCAAGGAAGAAGATAACTATATCTTTGGGTTTTCTCATTGTTTTCTTGTATCTGCAGAATTCCTTTGAGATGGCAACATTTATATGGTCCTTGGTAAGAGTAAATCCTTTCTAAACTGTGTGTGTGTGTGTGGTATTTTCTCATATCTTAAGGTTGAGTGGTCTACAGATTCTATATAACATGATGGTGAGAAATGCCTGCCACTGGTTCATAACATGGAAACCTACTAGCCTCATAAACAGCTACAAGCATAAATCTATCTAAGTTGAGAACCAACCACTAGTACTTTTCTCAACATATATACTTGAAATGCCCTGGGGAAACTTGAGGAGTTAATGAAGAGGGGAGAGAAATAAATAAAGTATTATGAGAAAGTACTAAATGCAGACAGCATATGGGAGATCACTTCAATTTGAGGAGACATCCTTTTTACTATTGTATGCTTTCCCAATCCCCATCATGTAATTTCAATAAGGGCAGTACTTGCCTTAGTCCAAGTGAATAGGCACTCCTACTTACATGCACATGTGGCCCAATCAGAATTAAACACCTATTTATAAAAAATAATTATTTTCTGTAAATGGATCTCTCTTCACGCGCCTCCCTTCTTCTCTTTCAGGAGCAGCCTACTCTCTCTCTCTGAAACATCAAGTGACCCCCCACCCTCCCTCTATATTAATACCTTTTCTTAATACCTTAATAAATAATTTCTTCCCAAAATGCTCTTACATCTTCGTTGTTCACTTCGATTATTGGATCGGAGTGCTTGAGATCGGGTTGGGGGATGGAGAATTTGGGCATGGTCGCGGCACGTTGGACAGGGGAGGAGGAGAAGAGGGGAGGCGGATGCGGAGGGAGAGTGTCGAAAGCGCGCGGTGGATGCGGAGAATTGGGAGGGCGGGAGGACCTCGCCGTGGGCGTAGTCGGAGAGGGCGGCACCAATGTTCTTGAAGGACATGGTGTAGTTGGAGTGCGCCGCCGTGAAGGCGTTGCAGGACGTGACGACGTGTGCAACCCACTGAATATTCACAACATTTGTATCTATGATAACCAAGATGTTTATGCCAGATTCTCTCTCACCTATAACCCTAATGAGACCCTTTCAACTAGCATCATCAATGGCGGTGGTAAAATCCCAGAATTCAATGAAAAAATGGTCTTGAAATTAACCGAATTTGATGTTGTCCTCGAATGTGAGATTTGGATGCTTATCAGAGCTAAGAATTACATGGAAGATCAACTTTTGGGGTTTGTTTTGGTCCCAATTTCCTCACTTGTTGGGAAAGGAAAGGTTATAATCTATATTCCACTGATTTGTTTCACTCCCCAACTAGAACCATTAAATTGAGTCTTTCTATGAACACAGATGTGCCCCTCAGTCCCCTATTGATTCTTTCTCTGATTCAGCTGCTCCCATTTATTCAATAACCTGATAGAGAAGGCAGGCGCGTGAAGATTGACCCATTTACATAAAATTTATTTTTTTATAAACAGGTGTTTAATTCTGATTGGGCCACATGTGCATGTAAGTAGGAGTGTCTACTCACTTGGCCTAAGGCAAGTACTGCCCTTTCAATAAATAATGAAATTATGCTCCTTATATATACTCCGGCCTATAAGCTCTTAAAGAGTTATCAACTAACCTGGAAGAACACATGAAATCCCTTATTTCGCTCTTTATTGGAATTTGGGAATCTCAATCATCGGAGAGGTACAATACGTATGGCTGAAATCTTCTCTTTCAATGTGCTACAGAGAAATGTAGGTGGAGCAGTACTCCAAATATATTGAGAACTGATTTATTAGGTAGTGGTAGATGAAATTATGGAGCTAGAGTGATGCTGAAATTTAACTGATCTAATCGAAAGGCGTTGGTAATATTATGTACTTAAAGATATCTCACCTGTTGTTGAGAAGGTAGCTGATAGACAGTTCTTAACTCAAGTCGTAGAGTTCTCGAATGATAAATTACAGATTGATGTATTTGGAAGTTTCATTCTTCAATTTGATCAGGTTAACCAAATTAATTATAAATACATCAAAAATTGTTGTTAAAGACTAAAATACCCTCCCAGTGCTAACAGAACTCCGGCTGCTTGCAGAACTTCCTCTCCTCATCGGAATCATTTCCGGCGACACCGCAGACCGGTAACAGCACCATCACACTGTTTGAAAGAGTGGGCTTATCAATGTCAATGTCAGAGAGTATAGCAGAGAGAGGAGCTGAGAGCAGAGGAGGGTATGAGGGGGAGGGAGATGGGACAGAGCAGGGTTGTAAGTGATTGTGAGAGATGGGTATGAAGCTGAGAATGGAGATTCCCAAGGAAGTGAAGAAAATGAGTAGAGTGAGAAAGAAGAGAGAGAGAGGGGCTTGGGGATGACAAGAGATGTCTTGGGCTCTTCCTGGGAGAGACGAAGAGGAGTGAACTAAGTGGAGAGAGTGAGAGCTCTCGCCATTAGAGTGTTCTTGATCTTCTATGAATTGAGAGAGAAAAAGAGAGAGAGAGAGGGTCTGGAGGGCTATGTAGTACAGATACGGACACGGGGTTACGATACAGACACGGGGATACAACAAATCTAAAAAAAAAGGACACGAGCACGGCAGGATACGGCAAAAATTAAATAATAAATAAAAAAATTATATAAAAAATACAACTAATTTTATTAATTTTTTTATAATATGAGAAATCTCAATGTATTGTATACAATGTTAATAAACTAAGAAGAATTAAATACAAGATATGATATCATCACACATTAAATATCAAATTTCACCATTGAATCATTCATTAATTTAGATATATAAATCATATGTTCATACCTTTCTTTATAAAAAAAAGGTTAAAAAGACGGTATTTCATTACAAAAATATTAGCTATATAATTGATAAGCAAATGACATTACAAGTGGTAGTTTTGCAATCTAAAAGTCATGTTCTATTACAAGAAAGGAAGGTAGATTTAACAAATTATTTATTTATTTTTTATTTTATTCAAAAAAATTATATATTTTGCCGTGTCCTGGCCGTATCCTAGGCGTGTCCTGCCGTGTCCCAGCTGTGTCCCTGTCGTGTCCGAAATAAAAAAAAATTAATTTTAAAAAATTGGATATTCCTACTGAGTATCTGACACGTGTCTGGGCGTGTCCGAGGCATATCGGGGCCGGACACGGGACCTCCGGGGAAGTGTCCGTGCTTTCTAGCTGGAGGGTATTTTAGACTTTATTAACAGTTTTTGATGTACTTGTAATTAGTTTGCTTATTGTGATCAAATTGAAGAATGATTTTTTTTTTTTTTTTTAAAAAAAACCATTTTTAATTTATCATTCCTAACTTTACTTCTTGTTTTTTTTGATAAGTAAGTATGTGTATAGAAGATCACTCAAAAGGGGAGTGCATCCCATGTACAATGAGCCCCTAAGGACCAAGAGAAACCAAAAAATCTAGCTTCTCATCCATGGAGATACAAAACCGACCCTTCACCTAACTCTACTTATATGTAGTTTTCCCAAATAAATATATATTGTTGGGAGGTTTCATCACGGGCAGGATATTCTATGGGCTAATTTTGATTGAGTTCCTAATGAATAATAATTTCTTAATTTAAGAATTATTTCCTTCTCTTCAGCTTTGGACATTGCATAAACTTGAACCATTCTTAGATGCTGTAAGAACAATATCAAACAACTGATACTTTCTGGCCCTTGAAGAACTTTGACATGAACTTTCACTTTCTTTTATTGTAAACTGCAGTTTATCTTATGCTTAATTAGTAACATAATATTGATTTGTGATACTGTTTTCCTTGATGTGCAGTGGAGATTCAAGCAGCGATCTTGTTTCATGAAAAACCACGTAATGATTGCCATTCGGTTGACTTCTGGGTATGTTTTTTTTTATAAATTCGTTCCTGTAGTTCATTCATGAAGAGAGAGAGAGAAAAAAAACCCCCAAGGGCAATCATCATATTTTAAAATTCATACTTTTGCAAGTAGAACAAGTCACAACCTTAGTTGCAAACATCAGGGTCTGAATGGAGTTAACATTTTTTAAAAATTTGACATACTATGATGGTGCAATTGGAATGGTCAACACAACAAATCACTTTTGGTTAGGTGTTCTTCAATCATCTTCTTAAGATGCCTGCAAAATTCTCACTTAAACACACAAATGATGGCCTTGTAGGTTAAGACCCTTTAGTTTTAACCAGAGATGCATTTCAAAAACATTTCCGCCTCCAATTTGGTAAGGCAAGTATTGATGATTGTAGTAGCTATCATGTTTTGGTCTTTGT
The DNA here is from genome assembly GCA_963922005.1 of Cornus suecica. Taxonomy (NCBI): domain Eukaryota; kingdom Viridiplantae; phylum Streptophyta; class Magnoliopsida; order Cornales; family Cornaceae; genus Cornus; species Cornus suecica. The sequence continues at coordinate 19,914,525 of OY998247.1, read as the reverse complement.
TTTTAATTGAGTAGATGTAGGCTATTTTTTTTTTTAAGACATGCAAATAGAGCAAAGTTTAAATAGTTATATTCTTATAAGAAATCCAATGGGGGTGTTCTATAACAAATCCATGCACGAGTATGATCCCATGCTCATCCATCCACTACACACTGCAGTTATACATTCCATAGATTGTATTTGTATGAGATCCTCTTGAATATGTTCATTTTTTCTACTTAAAGTGACTTTGGAGAAGAAGTTCAATTTGTACAATTTGCTTTTAATGTTCATTCTTAATCTCATTTTTAAATCATTCAATACACCCCTCCCACAACAAGCCTCTCTCTTGTGGCATTCTTTTGCTTCAACATATGTTTTTCAGTTTTAAAATAGAGTGACGGTGAGGTTTGAAAACAAGACCTAACTTGCTTTGATACTATGTTAACAGTCATTTACTCTGAAAGCTTAACTTCCATATTTAATCCTTTAAAGCTTTCAATGTTAATTACTTTGATTTTTTTTAAAATATATTTTCGTATGTAGAAAAGGTTGCTTCTTTATTATATGGTAATTGAAAACAACAAATAAACGTCGACAACAAGGTTTGAACGTGCGGGAAGGAAGCCCGGCAGTTTTCTAGTACGTCTTCTTGACCACTTGGACATATCAAGGCTTTTAATAAAATACTGACCAACTTTCTCAAGTATTGGCAGGGACAGATGTGATGTAGATCTGACTTTCGATGTTTCACCTATTATTTGAGGGTTGAATATCATTAATCATAATTTTATTTTTATTTTTAATTTAGATATTAAGCCTAAAGTGTAACACCCAAGTTTTAACTATTTAGGAAGCACACCAAGGGCCGTAGCCTGGTGGTGGTACTTGTTGTAATTAACACAAATCAAACAAGAATAAAGATGAAGATGAAAAGAAGAGAAAAGAGGAAGAGAGAGAGAGATTTGGGGAAAGAGTGAAAGAATGAATTGAATCGTATCCATCCTTCCACTATATTTTGTATATATATTAATAAGTTTCTAAAAATACAAAAGCACCCCACTTTAAATAAATAATAACAAATAACTCCCTTGCAACAGTACTTCCTAGCCTTCCAAAGTATTAAGTCGAGGGTCAAGTCCCACGGGGGCAAAGCGGGTGTGTGTAGTTATTGCTAAGGGGAAAAATTATATATTTAGGAGGTATCCTATGATTGTGCATATAGCAGTCTTCTAATCTCCCTATTTTGGAAGAATAAAATATATCAAGCTACTTCATACGTCAATTAATATTATTTTTCACTTGTAATAAAAAAAATTATGCCATGGCTTGCAAATTGCATTAGATTATGGATGAAGCTGAAGAATATGTAACAACCCGCTCCAACACGTGGTATGATATTGTCCGCTTTGGGCCCAACTAGCACGGTTTTGTTCTTGGGCTTCCCCCAAAAATGCTTCATACTAATTGGAGTCAACACTTCACATATAAGCATGTCACCATCACTATGTGGGAGGTCATAGTATATGAATTCTAGTAGTCTTCAAGGCATGTGTCAGTATATATATAAATACCTCCTTTATTAATATTAACACTGATAAGTATAAGATCTATAGGATAAATTTTTGGGAAAAAGAACGAGGAACAGTGGATTTCTTTATGATTTAATACTGTATTAATATGGAGCTATCAAGTAATCTACTTGAATCAAATCCATCATATTGTGATAATCCAATCAAATTGGTCTAGAAAGTTCTTATTATCTTTCTCATCCTATTAAACTACATTATGCATAAGACCGAAGTTGGTAAAATTTCCTTTTTAGGCACTCGTGTTGCAGTTAGTTTTAATTTTTCAGAAGGTATATTGCACCCACTCGCAACTTTTGGTTGACGATGCTTTTATTGAAACCTACGACTGAACAAATTATGCCACTGCTGTATTGTGCAAAGTCTGTTTGTTTTCATGTCCAATCTGATGATACACTTCATTGGCACTTGGTACGATTTTCCAGTTCTCCTTCAAGTAACTAGGTTTTAGTACTTTTGGATGTGACCTTTTTGTTTTTCCCCCTTCTATGGTCAGGAAACTGGGTGCAAGAAATATTTTCGAATTGAGGGGATTATACTATGAATGTTTGCTCAAAACAGTTATAAATTTTTATTTTTGTATGTACTTGAAGCTCTTGTAGCTTTATATTAGGCAGAGAAATATTAGGTTGTTATTCATGGAACAAAAAACTTGTTTACTAGCGATTATGCCTAAAAGTTATGTTCTATGACGTTCAACCTTTAGTATCGGATCTTAGAGACTTGTAGGTGCTTCATACTGGCTTCAAGAGTCGATTAATTTAACATAGAAAGATAGAAACAAATATATATATATATATATATATATAAGGAAAATAGAGAGGGGGGAGCCACCTCAGTTCCGACAGTGAGACGCTTTTATTGCTAGGTTTCTTCAATACATTGTTCTTGTAACAAACACAAAGGGATCAGTGGTGGTTGCTGCAGTGGTAAAGTTTGCTGTCAAGCCTTAAGACGTAGGTGTGAGTCTGTTTTGTGTAAATCATACCAAATGATGGGTTTGCATCCAATCTACGCATCACTTTTCAGCATCCTTGACACTGGAAATGTCCCCTACACATATTGAGTATGCGCCAATTGCCACCAAAGCTATGAAGGATGAACATTGAAATTCTGGCATTAACATTTACTGTTTCGATTGTGCCTGGACTTCCTCTGTTGCTGGAATGAACTTTATTACCATTGCCCTTGTTTATATTTATTTTGGTTCATTTTGGGTCTTCCATTGCAATGTGTGGTCGATTTTTCATATAACATAAATTTGAGATAAAATTGAATATGAAATTTAAAAAATTGCAAGTTCACAGTGGGATATGGACTTAATGACTCCATCATAGCATAACTGTCCCTTGTCGAGATTGTGGTAATAATTTTATAAAATCGTGATTGATTTCTAGGTAAAAATGTAGTTCCTCTTGACAAATTGTGTTTAAATTGAAGTCCTTAGCAATTATCACAAAATTATAGTTTTTATTTTTATTTTTATGGAGATTCTCATATGAAAATCAATACTGGATTTTTCTTTTTGTATTTGCAGGGTTCTTGTGCAGTTCTGGTGTAGCTACAGTACAGTACCTCTGAACGTAATTATTACACAGGTTTGTTTAGACAAATTCCATTGAAAGAAGTTTAATTCTGAAGCAAATGGGTATCTAAACCTCATAATCTGAATTCAGAAGTTGACCGCCATGATGCATCACAATGAAACAAGCATGCATTGCATCTAGAACAACCCACATAGTTGTGCCAGTCAAAAATACAAATGCAAATGGCCGTCTTTTCATATGTCCAGTGGCCTTGTTCTACTTTCAAAGCTTAAGTTGTTAGAGATGGTGTTGACATAAATATTTAAATCCTTAAACATGCCCCCTCACATGTGGCCTTCTTTGGTCCAATACGGGAAACAAATTTTGATTGGGCTAGAGTAAGGTTTGAACGCAAGACTTTCTGCTCTCTGATATCATGTTAACTACACATCTACTCTAAACTTGAACACCTCTAACTAGTGCTCATCTCATGTTTCCGTAATGAGCTTCGTGCACCTATTAACTTTAGCATAAAAGTAAAACCTAATCCTAGGTTAGTCCAGCACTCGCATTATGAGATTTCCTTTTTGTAAGTTGAAGTCTTCTCAAAGTCAGATCCTGAGTCCACTCTTTCCCCAAAAATCATAAGCTACTACAGTCACAAATACCTGAATATGGCAAGCAACTGTTAGAAATCAGCAAGTGAAAAATTAACAGAGATAAAAAAGGAAAATGAACTAGAAGACCTCGGAACGGATCAATGGAGATTTTTACACTTTTATCCTCCTTATCCACAAACCATTTATTGCTATATTTTCTAGTTTAAGTGAAGTATATCTAATTTATGGATTATTTCGAAGGTATACCTCACAGACATGCTCATGAGAGCTATTTCTCTTTCCCCCTTTTTCTCTTATGACAAATGTACTAGAAAGTTACCAAAGGGCCTCTAGCCCAATGGTATGACTCTCCTCTCTAAAGATGGATGTTGAGTTCGAGTTCTACTAAGGACAGTGGACAATGGTTGTCTTTGAAAATAGTGGTACTTGAAAATTAGACACACACACACAAATATATATATATGTATATATATTCGTTACACATAATTTAATACGGTAAGGAGTCATAGGGTATAAGTTGGTTTCTACTTTTGGACAAAAGTGTTAATAATTCACTACTTGATGATTACAGATGGGATCTCGGTGTAAGAAAGCGTTGATTGCTGAGAGTGTACGAGAATCGCTGCACAGTTGGTGCAAGAGAGTGAAGGAGAGGTCGAAACAGGATGCATTGCATTCAATTACTACAAGGTCTACTTGTTCTCTTGATTTTACAATCAATGAGGAGGACGAAGTCATCACAATTGCCTCGAACACTCTATCCCACTGCTCATCAGCAAGGTCACTGGATCAGGTAGAGCTAAATGAGACATCGATTGAACAACAACCGGAGACCCTTTTCGACGATTCCAACACACCGCAATACGAATATTCCTTCAGAATACCAGAAGACAATGTGAGTGATAGACAAGAAGGTGAAGTCAATACTCTTTTTGAGTTGTTTCAGAAGACATGAACACCAGACATTCGAGGAGCTTAACTTTCTAACTGTCTGGACGAAGGATAAAAGCAAGTGGAGGGTCGGTCTTCCTCATATTTTTCCATAAAAAGAAGAAGAAGAAGAAGGTAGATTTAAGATCTAAGTACTGTTAGATGAGAAATGTATTTGAGTATCACACATGCCTCAGATGAATGTTTTTTTTTTTTACTCGACAGATTGGCAATTATCTGTAGTGTTAGATGAAACAATGCTGATTTCACCTGCAATGTGAAATTAAGATGAGAATCTTTGTTTCTGATTCTATTATTTGGTGTTTTTTTTTGGTGTTCTCTCGTTTTTTCAAAGTAGCATTTGAACTGCCACATTGTGCATAGAGGTCTAAAAAAATAGTCAGAATAATCACATTAAGATTCAACTTTAGTTGAAAAGGATCATCCCCATTTGAAAAACACATTCATCAACCGATGTTGCACCATCTATACTCCTATTTTGCACACAACCCTTTCTGGTATCAGTAAGCTCCAGTTTCGGAAGATCTATGTCCTTAGAACCTCTCATAGCCTTACCAGACCATTTTTTGTTGACATGATTTGCGTCGGAGCTAGTCCAAGCCACTAAATCCACTCGAGAATGACATCAAACAACAAAATCCTAGTCTAATATTTGCACCAGAATCATACATATGAGATAAATACATGGCACCGTACTCAGCCGTTTCAAAAGTTTATATGCATATATGTTGGGAGAGAGAAACAAGTCGATAAGGTTTATGCGGGATCAATTAGATGCATGAAACAGAATTAGTAACAACATTATGTAGATCCAACTGAAAATTAAGGAACAACTTTGGAAACGATATCATCCTTTTAAATAAATTATTAAATCCTGGGTTTCCGCAATTCAATGAGTAAAAAGATTGGATTGCCAAAATGAGCAAGAAATGAATAAAAAGAATAACAAGCTTATGCTACAAGTACCTTTTTGCCAGTCTCCATCAAACTGCAAACCTTTATCCCATTTCTCAAGATCTTCTCTCTTCAATACACACTCACAAGCAAACCCCAAAAGTCCATTCTTTAGTTCCTCTCTTCGACCCACTAATCAAAACCCCAAAACTCAGATGACTATTACGTCTTCCAAGCAAAGTACACCCCTAGTCTTCTAGCCCATGCTGGATCAGTGACAACAAGAACCAATGCCTAACTAATCCCCAAGGATGGCCTACTGCTTAGTGATGGTAGTGCTACTTTATACTGACAGTTAGGTGGATGTCTTATCTATCTCATTGTTCTCGCCCTGACATTGATTATCGTGTCCATTTCGTTAGTCAGTTTCTAACTTTCGACATGATAAAGTTAGACGGGCGAGAGAGATATCCCTGTATCTTACTATTCCTTAAGCAGTTGTACAAAGAGCCTACTTATCGGCTAGACGAAAGAGTGCAGTAAAGGTAGGCGAGTTTGTTGTACAAGGTAGGTTAATTTGTACAAAATAGGCAGTAAGTGAGTGCTCTAGAAGGTAAGAGAGCAGTCCGATTGTGTCATGATAAATATAGCTCGTGAGTACAAAACACATGACATTTCCTACATTGTCCATCTCTTCAATCAGTTTCAATTTGCTCCTTGCTTCCTTCCCACTATGTTATTGTCCTTCACTTTCTTTGCTACACTCTTTTTCATGGTCTTCAATTTCCAACTCATTCTTTTCCCGAGTCGCATGCTGATTGGGCAGGTGACCCATCTGATCATCAATGTACTTCGGCCACTGTTTCTTACTTATAGATCCTCTTATTTCTTGACGTACTAAGGACCAAAGCTCACAAAACTCTGTCTAGCACTGAAGCTGAATATCGTACTCTAGCTGATACAACTTCAGAATTTATTTGCTTCGTTGACTCGTAGAACATATGGCGTTACACATTATACTACCATTGTTGCGACAATTGCAGTGCTATTTGAATTGGTCAAAAAGATGTATTCCATGAACGCATAATAGAAATCAACTCTCATTTTGTTCGTGAACATGTTCTTTGTGGCACTATTTGGCTTTTCTCAGTCACTATCTGATGAGACTACTGACATCTTCTCCACATCCAGCAGGACAACTTCATGATTTGATTTTCAAACTCAATTTAAAACATAATCTACCACCTTGAGTTTGAGAAGACAGCAGGACTCACTACCGATTGTACTACTCTTGTACTTTGTGCTGCCCTCACACATCGCCTATTTTGTACAACACTCACCTGCCATGTGGCTTGTACAGACTCGCCTACCACCTATCACGTACCATACTTACCTACCTTGTACTGCACTCTTTCTCCGAAGACATAAATAGGCTATTTGTACAACAAATTTAAGAAATCCAGAAAGACACAGATTTCTCTCATTCACTCTCTCCTGTAACTTAAAGCAATAATAATGGACTAAATTGGCATATCTTCCAGTCTAACTTTGTCTCCCAAGATGTCTTACTCAGCATCATAAAACAACAATGCAACAACACTCGTCTATCTTTCGCAATTATGCTTTCGCAATTATGCCATAAATACTTCTTGGTAGATGTCGAGTTTATTGTCTGGGACCTTTCCACTAATCAACTTGTACTTGAAACTGGATGTGTTTCATCAAAGTTGAATAGCATTCATCTCTAATATGTACTCACGAATTCCTTGCCATGAGCATGGATATTAAGCCCTTGATTTTCCAAGCAGCAGCAATCTTTCTTTCTTTTTGCAAAATGCAATAACAATGACAGAACACTTAAGCATACATGTCCTGCTGGACAGCCGCTCTAGCAATACCCTCACAAAATCGATCTCAGATTTTCAATATGCTAAGTGTGCCTTATTCTAATGCTGGAGTCCTCAAATTGGCACAAACACCAATCAAACTCAAAGGGGTACGGATCAAAGCCTAGTTTGCGTATAAAAGAAAGAGATTGCTTCATTGGTTCCCACACATTAAAAAAACAAATCTCGAAATTACAGGCAACCAATTATCCAAGCCATCATATATTAGTCCCTTTGCCACCTTTTGTATATATGTCAACAAATTTAGTCAGAATAATTACTAAACGTGAATTTTCATTTGAAAAGGATAATCCCCCATTTAAAAACCAAGGATAAGGAACCCATGTTTCCACCATGGATACACCTATCTCGCATGCAGGCCTTGTATTATATAAAGCTCCATTTTCGAAGTTCCATATCCTTAAAAACCCTCATAGCTTTACCAGGCCATTTTTGTAAACTTGTTTTGCAATGGAGGTCCAAGTCACCGAATTCCACTTGAGAATGACATGAGATGCACATAACCGTACTCTCACATTTGAACCAGCAACAAACATAGAGTGTAAAGAGAGAGTAACATACACATCCATTTTGGCTATCCCGGAATATTTTCTTTCAAAGCAAGCACGATGATACTGATAAACATTCATTTGCAATCTATGTTTTCATGTAATCGTGAATGCATCATGTTAGGAAAGTGTCTCAAATTCTATTGTAATTAGGTTTCCTATTTTACAGTTGTATTATAAAAGGAATTTCTTGTTAGAGAGTTTTATTCTCCAATGAGTTGTAATCCTTGTCCAACAAGAAAATAAATTTTCTTGTTCAATAAGGAATGGGGTTTAACTCTATAAATAGGGACCTAGGATTTGTGTTGAGACTTAAAGAAGAGATGTGAGGAAAAGAGGAGAGGAAGAGGGTGTGAGGGTGATGTGTGCACCGGGTGAGGGTGTTATGTTGTTTACCTATGTAATATCTTCATAATAAATATTTCTTCTCTCCGTGGACGTAGGCCAAAATTGGGGCTGAACCACATTAAATATTGTTTGTTATCTGTGTGATTTATTTATGTGAGTAAAACAAGTATCGATGATCTTGGGCGAGATTAATTCATAAGTATGTGATGAGAATTAATTCCTAACAAGTGGTATCAGAGCGAGGTTAAAGCAGATGAGCCAGATTGAAGCAGATTAGAAGATCAGAGTTGCACGAAATCAGGAATCAACCATACCAGGAGCTTCGTCTCATCAAAACGAAGTTGGAGCAGTAAAGCGTGTCGCGAAAGGAGGTCCCACACGCTCTCACGCGCCTGCCGAAGTTTGCTGCCGTCGTTGAACAGTCCGGCGATCGGAGTTTTGGAGAAGAAGGTTACCGAGTACTCGACGAAGGAGTTACCGAGTACTCGAAGAAGGGTTGTACCGAGTTCTCGACGAAGTTGTACCGAGGACTCGAATAGGTGTTTTACCAAGTACTCGACGATCCAGTTATCGAGTACTCGAAGGAGTGTTTACCGAGTACTCGGCTAGATCAGCAGTGCCACGTCAGCACAGGAGTTCTTAAAGTTTTGGATCATCCTGGACGCAACCGTATGAATATCAGAGCTCGATTGTGGCTGTTTTTACTCACAAATAAAGATGATGAAACAGATGAAGATGTTGAAGATGATGTTGATGTCGAAGAATGTTGAAGATGATGTTGATGTTGAAGATAGTATTAAAGATGATGTTGACGTTGAAGAAGCGCACATAATCACGGTGGAGGTGGAGCATGATGCGTGTAGATGAAAAAGAAGAAATTGAAGAAGAAGAGTGTTGATGAAAAAAAAGAAAATAATGAGTAGAAGAGTGTTGATGCTTGAAGCAAGGTGGAGCTTTGAGAAGATGATAGAATTTGAGCCAAGGTGGAGATTGTTAGGAATGTTAGGGTTTTTACACCCGGCCAAGAACACTGTTAGAAGTCGTGTGTACCTGCAAATCAGAAAACGTACACAAACATACACCAAACAACGAACACAAAGATTTATAATGATTTGGCTAAAATAAGCCTACGTCCACTGAAAACACAGTTTCACTATAATCAAAGAGAGGATTACAAGAGGTTAATCAGCATATCAAACACACGCACACACACAGTGTATACTCACGCCTGTATCACCGGAATAATATAAGTTTATATTATTTCTAACTCTCACCAAGAAGAATACTAGCATGTATCTCTTCTATTCGCTCTCTCTATTTGTGCACACAATATAATAGGAGAGACCCTATATTTATAGGAAAGGATATAGAGGTGGTTTTGCCTTTTAGTCGATGTGGGACAACTTTCAATACAAAGTAGTCACCCTTTATATATAATAAGGAAAGTGTCTCAAATTCTATTGTAATTAGGTTTCCTATTTTAGAGTTGTATTGTAAAAGGAATTTCTTGTTAGAGAGTTTTATTCTCTAAAGAGTTGAAATCCTTGTCCAACAAGAAAATAAGTTTTTTTGTTTAACAGGGAAGCAGTTTTAACATCTAACTACTCTAGGTGCAAACCCTCTGCTGCAACAATGTTAAGAACTGAACGAATGGTATTCAGTTTCACAACCGGAGAAAATATGTCGATGTAGTCGATTCCTGCTTTCTGCTGAAATCCTTTTACTACGAGTCTCGCCTTGTACCTTCTAGAACCATCATGTTCCTATTTGACCCTGTAGACCCATTTGTTATGGAGAGCTTTCTTTCCTACCGGCAGCTTGGTTAACTTCCATGCCTTGTTGGAGATAAGAGACTTCATCTCATCTTCCATTGCAAGCTCTCACTGGCTCGCATCTGCTGCACTGCATGCTTTATCATAGTACTCTGGTTCACCTCCATCTGTGAGCAACATGTAATTCATGTATCTCCTGTTCGGCGCACATGCTGCCGTGAAAGTCTTCCTTAAGTACAGGAATAGGAGTCGGAGATTGCGGTATATCATCCTGTTGAGTAGTGTCATCTTCAATCTGTTCTTCTAAATTAGTACTCTCACTGTCTTGAACATCATCTAACTCAACAAGCACAGGATCACTCTGTGTTGTAGGCTCTGAGGCAGTTGTGTGCCTATCCTTGTACATCACTTTTTCATTGAACACTACATCTCTGCTTCGGATCACTTTTCGGTTTTGATCATCCCACATGCGGTAGCCATACTCATCACCGCCATAGCCAATGAAAGTACATTTCTGTGACTTGGGATCAAGCTTATCCCTCACATTATCACTAACATGTACATATGCAACACAACCAAAAACTTTTAAATGTGAAAGTGTTACCTCTTTACCGCTTCATACCTCTTCTGGTATTCTGTGCTCCAATGGTACTGATGGACCTCGGTTGATTAGATACGCTGCTGTACTGACTGCTTTTGCCCAGAACTGTTTCGGCAACCCTGCTTGAATGCGCATGCTTCTGGCTCTCTCAGTCAATGTCTGGTTCATACGTTCTGCTACGCCATTCTGTTGTGGTGTACGTGGAACAGTCTTCTCCAATCTGATACCGTTCTCATAGCAAAAGTTTTTGAACCCGGTGTCCTGATATTCTCCACCATTGTCGGATCTTAACCTCTTTATCTTCAAACTCGTCTCATTCTCTATCATAGCCTTCCATTTCTTGAACACATCGTACACCTCAGATTTATGTTTCAAGAAGTAAACCCATACCTTCCTGGAATGGTCGTCGATGAAGGTGACGAAATAGGACTTTCCGCCAATAGATGAGACATTTGCTGGCCCCCAGACATCAGTGTGAACTAGCTCAAGCTTCTCCTTTCTGAGATCTCTGCCACTTTTCTGAAAACTAACTCTCTTTTTCTTACCGAATACGCAATCCTCACAGAAATCGGTATCAATCGAATTTAGGCCTGGTAGTTTTCCCTTTGCGAGCATAACTTTGAGCCCCTTTTCACTCATGTGACCTAGCCTCTGGTGCCATAAATTGTGATCCTCATTGCTTTCTACAACTGTTATCAACGTGCTAGCTTTGGTGGTAGTGTACAGCGTACCGCTTTTCTTTCCTCGTGCTATAGTCATAGACCCTCTGGAAACTTTCCACTCTCCTACATTGAAAGTGGTCACATAACCTTCACTCGATAACTGGCCTACTGAGATCAGGTTCTTCCTCAAGTCTGGAATGTGTCTGTCATCCTTCAACTTCCATATTGATCCGTTGAGTCTGATATGTACTTCACCCTTGCCAACTACACTGCAGGGTTGATCATCACCTAGATAAACCTTGTTAAGGTTTCCAGGTGTATAGTTCTCGAAGAGCTCTCGATTTAAGGTGGCATGGAATGATGCTCCAGAGTCCAAGACCCAAAACTCTGCTTTGCTCTCCAAAGAGCATATCAACGCATCATCAGCTTTTTCTAGGACAATGTTTTCCTCAGTCTTGTTCTCCGCTACCTTCTGCGGGGATCTGCACTGGTTCTTAAGGTGACCAGTTTTGCCGCAATTCCAACACTCAATCTCTTTGGAATTTCTGGGACCTCGAGACTGTGATCTTCCATGTGGTCTTCCCTGTCTCGACTTGGAACGACCACGCCTTTGGTTTCCGCCTTTCTTCCTGCTCGAACCTCTGCCTCTGGTTTCGACATTCAATGTTGAGCCACTGTTAGAAGAGCCTGACTCACTTTGTCTTCTGATCTCTTCTGTGAGTATCATACTTACTACGGAATCATACTGTAACTGTACCACCCCTGAACAATTACTGATTGCAGCCTTTGTGGAGCTCCAACTCTCTAACAATTGGCTTATAAGAAAAGCCGCTTTCATTTGCTAGTGATTGGCATCTCAACTGATTCCAACTGCTCAACAATTTCATTAAGAACACTGATGTGTTCACTGACCTTCCCAAAATAAGCCTACGTTCACTGAGAGCACCGTTTCACTATAATCAAATAGAGGATTACAAGGGGTTAATCAGCAGATCAAACACACACACACACACAGTGTATACTAACGCCTATATCACTAGAATAATATAAGTCTATATTTTTCCTAACTCTCACCAAGAAGAATACTAGCATGTATCTCTTCTATTCTCTCTCTCTATTTGTGCACACAATATAATAGGAGAGACCCTATATTTATAGGAAATGATATAGAGGTGGTTTTGCCTTTTAGTCGATGTGGGACAACTTTCAATACAAAGTAGTCACCCTTTATATATAACAAGGAAAGTGTCTCAAATTCTATTGTAATTAGGTTTCCTATTTTAGAGTTGTATTGTAAAAGGAATTTCTTGTTAGAGAGTTTTATTCTCCAATGAATTGTAATCCTTGTCCAACAAGAAAATAAGTTTTTTTGTTCAACAAAGAATTGGGTTTAACTCTATAAATAGGGACCTAGGGTTTGTGTTGAGACTTAGAGAAGAGATGTGAGTAAAAGAGGAGAGAAAGAGGGTGTGAGGGTGATGTGTGCACCGGGTGAGGGTACTATGTTGTTCACCTATGTAATATTTTCCTAATAAATATTCCTTCTCTCCGTGGACGTAGGTCAAAGTTGGGGTTGAACCACATTAAATATTGTGTGTTATCTGTGTGATTTATTTGTGTGAGTAAAACAGGTGTCAATGATCTGCGGGATTAATTCCTAAGTGTGTGATGGGAATTAATTCCTAACACATCAACTACATTGCAAGGAGCAAAATTGAATGCATCAACTACATGGTGGGAGCAAATTATGAATGCGCATTGAGTGAGAAACAAGTTGGTAAGACTTATGCAGGACTTTATACGAATGAAAAGGGGATTAGTCACCAATGCTATGTTTCATACATCAATATTACAATTCAAGAAAAACATAAGATATCTATGTTCTATGTAGATTCAACTGAAATTCAATGAGCAATGTTGGAAACAATTAGCAGTCTCTTCTGTTCAGAAATTCTCAAATCTAGGATTTCCCAATTCAATGAGTGAAAAATTGTAATTGCCGCAATGGAAATGAATAAAAAGAAAAACAATAGCAGTACATTTTTCACTTACATTGCTCTTCTTCTGTTTCTTCTCCCAACAATATCCAATGCCCTGCCACTTTTAGCCCATTTCTGCAAATCTTCTCTCTTCAACCCCACACCCACCAACACAGCCCCAAAACAAAACCCTAAAACCCAATCTTTAGCCCATCTCTTCCACCCATTGATCAAAACCCCAAACAGACACAAACCCAAACCTCCCCAAAACACATCACCATCCAAACCTTTCCCCAACACCAACCACAGCCCCAAACCACAAACCATGAAAAACCCAAGAAACACCAAATTCTTATTCCTCTTTCTCCTCCACCCATCAAAACCTTCCCCTCCAAACCCCCTGAAAAACCCTAACCCCCCACCATTTCCACCTCCAAATTCTCTGATAACCAAACCCAATGGCCCTGGTAAGATATTGAGATTGGCGGCAACGAAATCGACCAATTTGAGCATGATTTTTCTTGATTTTTGTGACCCAGATCGCCTTTTGTTGTTTCTTGCACATAGAATTGGGTTTTGGGTGTGGGTTTGATTGGAAAGTGAGAGCGAAGGTGAGGAGAGTTGGTTGAAAGCAGAGGAGACATTGGAGGGTCTGAGTAGAGATGTTGTGGTTACAGAGAATGCTTCTGAGATGAGAGGTTGGGGTTTCAATTGAAGGGTCTTCTGCATTTTGCTCTCTCAGCTTCTGTGGTTCTACAGAGTAGAATGTGGAGAATTTTAGTTTTGAATTTGGGAATAAAGTGACCGTTGCCGAGAGATTTCAGTTGTGAGGTTTGGAATAAGCTTTTTATTTCGTTTAATTGGGTATGGTTCCCATGGGATATGATCATATGATATTTAAAAGCTTTATACACGGCCCATATAAATGTTAGAAATTATATGTTAGAAAATGTCATGCTCTGTTTAATTCAGCTGTTTAAAAATGTTTTCAATAAATCACAAACAACAAAATTATTTTAAGAGAATATAAAAGAAAAATATTTATTTTAAAGACAAAAAAAGAAGAAATTCTAATCAGAATAAATTTTCAGAAATTAAATCCGGAATCATCTACGAAGAAAGAGGATATTGGTTTATAACTTTATATGCAAACAATGTAATAGTGAGAAGGATTAGGGGACAAGTACAGTACAATATGGACACCGGATAATTTTCAAAAGAAAAATAGTTATCAACATGGCAAAATATGTTTTATTTATTTATTTATCAAAAAGGTTCATATTATCATTTTTATAAAGCATTATGAACTTTAATGCAATAATATTAGTTTATAAATAAAAAACTACGTGAACTTAAAATCTTGAACCATTCACTCATTCATTAACTTTGATAAACGAGGCATATGTTTCAAAATTTTCATTATCAAAAACGGTAAAAGAATTGCAAAATTTTCATTATCAAAATTTTCCAAATCTGATTGCAAAAATTATCCCAATAAAAAGTTATTCCTATGTCTCTTCACTTATCTTACCCCTATTCGACTATTAAAAATATTAATTAAAAGAAATTAATTAATCCTCTGGTAGGCATATCGGTCCTTGACATGAGTCCGATACTACTAGCACCGTCGGATAAGTAATTTTAATTTGTAAATAAGACCATAAACCAAAGTAATATTTCAGCTTAATTGTTCTTAATTTTAGGATAAAATGCATGGTGATTATGATCATTGCTTGTTACACTTGGTATTCCTATTAATAAAAAAATTTCCTTAAATATCTTGTTTAAAGGATATTTTTATCAATATATTATGTCATTTTTGTCATATAAGTAAATCATATTGTATTTCTAATACAAAATTTCAGTAACATATTCGACTCTAAAATATTGGGAGGGGTTATTGAGATCTTGCGTAAAACCTGAATGATATAGGGTGTAACAAATGACAAGCATAGCCGTTGACACCGACCAATGACTTTTTGCATCGTTTTGTTTTGGGTCCTCCCTCTTTTAGCTAGATAACTTTACCCTTTTGGATCAATTAAGATTTGAGCAAAATAATATTGGATTGTTAGACAAACAGAATAGGAGAGAGTTTTCCCCAATTCCTTGAATTACACTGGGTGGAAGTTTCAACAGCCTTGAAGCCGAGCACCTACCTTTTTTGAGGAGCCTATAATGCACTAAAAATATCCCCTCCCATAAAACTTTTCAGAACCTGTCCTTTTTCTTACCACATGTATTCAATTTATATTTAAGCTCTCTATCTCTGTCTCTGGTAAAATTTCTTTTATTTCCCGGAAATTAAGTATTGTATTGCCAAAAAATGTAACCTACATTTGATTGGAATATGAATGATGGGAGGCCTACTAGTAATTTGAGATTCATCAACATGTCATATTGCCTTGTGATGATTAAGTGCTAAAGGATAAGAAGCATGAATAAAACTTGGTTGTGTTTTGTGACACCCAATTTTCATGCATAGGTTGGTCAGACCCATACACAAAAAAATTAAGAGCATCTTCAATTGACAAAAATGAGCACAGATGATAAGACATAAAATAGAGATAAGATAATAAGAGTTGATGATAACACTTATACATGAAAGATCCCACACCCAATACATCCTCGAAATAACTTAAGTTTTTTTTTAATTGATACAACTTGAAAATCCCATAACATGGACCCCTAGACCACACAAAATTACATTAACTACAATAAAACTGAATTCCTACCCTGTAGTGGAAGGAAACTGCTGGACCGAGAAGACAGGAGAGACAAATCCTCAACCCTGCGGATTAAATTGCCGAGGACCTGAAATATCAACAAAGGTGGGTCAACCCCACGAGCAAGTACATCTCTACATGATCCCAAACAGAATACTAAAATCCATCCCATTTCCTAGTGACACCTATCCCAAAAATATTAATAAATATTAATATACCTTACTATACTTTATTTTCACTAGAATACCACTATGAATATATAATTAATTTCATAATTTCTATTTATATTTACTAGGATACCACCGTGAAGATATAAAACAAATACCATAAATTCCTTCCTTGGGTCCAATTCTCATCATATCCATGTCAAACCATAACCACGTACCCGACAACTCATCCATGTCGTGACAACTCATCCATGTCCCGCGGTACTAGTGAGACTGCGTTTATTAGTCAGCCTCCTTGTGGTTCCTTTTAAATCTCCCGATTATAGTCATTTTAATAAAATCTTATTATTTTACGAAATTATTAATTCATTTCTATTCTTTACTCGGGAACATATAACAATTTATAACGTCGAGCCTAGGGGGTTTAAAGGGCGGCGCAACATTTCCTGAGCGCCCCCTAGAGGGGTCTGGGGCAGCGCCCCAGCGCCAAAAATACAGTATATTTATACAGTCAAAACTGTTCATTTATACGATCGAATATACGTATTTTAGTATAATTCGTGGTGAATCATAATAACATATAAATCAATGAACAAAGAAAATAAAGAAAAACAATTACATAACATAAGTAGTGTTTCTCTAATGATAATGTTTAAATTCATTGTCAACATTGAAACCTAAAATATTTCTATATTCAGATTTCTTTATGTAGTTCAAATCATATGCACCTCAACATAAATCATAATAACAAGACATATACGTATGCTCACAGATCTATACATTTACACATAAATTCATACACGTACGTCTATCTACACAGAATATAATAAATATCGTATATATTCATGGACATGAACATGGTAAAACAGATATGTACATATGACTACAAATAAAGTTATATACGTATAAACATAATATATACTATCATATGAAATCATGAATCAAAACCTACGATAACTGATCTACACATGAGTGGTTATATATATCACAAATCTATCCATATACACATGATCTATACATATACTCTCGGATCTATACATATATGTATAACAAAATATATATCATAATATATATACGTAAATACAAACATATTATAACAGATCTATACATATAGCTACTAATCTATACATATAACCATATCGCTACGGATCTATACATACATGCTCATATAACTTCATATCAATACATATAGCTACGGATCTAGCCATACATGTTCATATAACTACATATCTACACATATAGTTACGGATCTACACATACATGTTCATATAACTACATATCTACATATATAGCTACGGATCTACACATACATATTCATATAACTACATATCAATACATATTTGAACATGCTAATACTCATAAGTATACATATACGAAATTAATGTATAACAGTTTATAGGAGCACCAAACAAAGGTTACGAATTTTAGTACAAATAGGAAGAGTATAACATATGTCTTGCCTGATTTGGAGAGCTTACTACACCACGGATCCAAATCCGAACCAAGTAATTGTTCTCTCTAGATCTCTCTCTATCTATATATATATGTATACGTATATAGGTGAGTGAATAAGAAGATGAAGAACAAGGGAGAAGTCTGAAATTCTTCTTAGTTTTGAGAGAGAATAAGTTGAATATCATATGTTTATATAGGGGAAGCTAGGTTATGGCGAATGACCATAATGCCCCTAGATCTGCCACAATAACCATAATGTCAATCGTCTTAAAGACTAATATACCCTTATCAGATCCCATAATAACGAAACTTACCTAGTAGTCATAGAATAACTAGAGTACCCTTACTCAATAATTTAAATACCCACCATGCCATCCAAAATAAATAAGGCAATAAAATAATTATTTAAATACGGGGTATTACATGTTTGGTGCACCGTGTGAGCGAATCTGGTTAATAGGATTTAGGGTTTAGGTTATGTAACACCCCGCTCCAACACTTGGTATAATATTGTCCGCTCTGGGCCCAGCCCGCACGGTTTTGCTCTTGGGCTCCTCCCAAAAGGCCTCATATCAATTGGAGACAACACTGCACATATAAGCACATCCCCAGACCTCTACCCGGGCGATGTGGGACATCACAATCACCCCCTCTTAGGACCCAGCGTCCTCGCTGGCGACCCACGGGTGATGTGCATGCTCCCACACTTAATTTCGCCGGGGCTTTGGCTCTGATACCAATTGTAACACCCCGCTCCAACACTTGGTATAATATTGTCCGCTCTGGGCCCAGCCCGCACAGTATTGCTCTTGGGCTCCTCCCAAAAGGCCTCATACAAATTATAGACAACACAACACATATAAGCACATCCCCAGACCTCTACCCGGGCGATGTGGGATATCACAGGTTATGTCCTGTTTGGATTGGCTCTCCAGAAGTTGCTTTTAACTTCCTGGAGGGAAAAATTATTTTTATAGGTATTTGACAAAAGTTTTAGAAGAGTTCCTGGATTTTGGAAGATCGTTTAGAAGAATATAAGAGATATTAGCTTCTCAAAATGGTATATGCTTCTCTTTTTCTTCTGAAAAAGTCAAAAACAAAAGCTCTACCAAACGAGGCCTTAGTCTGCGTCATGATTTCTATGTATCTAAAAAATATTCAGATTTTATTTCAGATAAAATGCTAGGCATTAAAATCATTTAGATTTTTGATAAGCAAGTGTACTTAATTAAGCTTGTGGAATAATGCAGAGAAGTAGTTAGGCAATTAAGAAGGTTAGTTGCCTTTTGTTATCCCACCTCACCGAAAAGCACATGCATATGGACCTTTTGGAGCCACCTTATAGATAAGGTATATATGTTCTGTATAAATATCATCCATTTATATATAGATATTGCATTACACCTATCTCTATCAGTGCAACCTTTTTCTCTAGACTAGGGAGAGTAAGCCAGTTGATGGACAATGATTGGTAACAACAATCTTCATGGAGCTTTAAAATTCATGCTACATTAGTTTTTCACCTATCTAATGCATCATGAAATCCATGCTATTACTATTAATACCAGTTAATTCATGCTGTAGTTGTCGGAATTATTCGTAATATGTTACAATTGAAAAGTTCTAATTAATAAAAAATTTCGTTTATTCGTGATCTAGGCATAGCACGCCATTATTATTATTATTAAATAAATCTTCTTATTACTTCTCATGGAAAATGATCGGACAAAAAAAGAATTGTACGGTACGAAATAACATAAAAAAACATATTCATATTTAAATTATTCCTTTTTGTCAAGAATCAACAAGAAATAATGAATTTTCGAACACGATAAGATTTTAGTCAATGAGGGGGACTACTTATTGAAATTACATATTAGGATAACTTGAGAAGTTATGGTTGAAAAAGAAGAAAAAAGATTGAATAATATACTATGTATGATGAAAATAGAATAACCGTCTATTTTGTGTTGTGTGCATATCGGTTTTGCACCCTTTTTCGTCTTCCTTATAAGTATTAGAAATATTGCTGCACAATGTAAGACGTCACAGATAAGCGGTAATATTGGTAAGGAGTAAAACTGTATTGTTACATGTGGGGACTGAATAAGGCAAAACACTTGCTAATTTATTTCTCCCCATCTATATATATATTATAGAATTATGATAATGACTGATTAGTATAAGAGCTCTTCCTCTGGCTCTATATAATTCTATATATCTTCCGAATAAATCTTCAAAAATGCTCAAAGAAAAATGAAGTACAGGGTTGCCATTACTAAGCATGAGAAGGCTACTGTGGATGCAAAGAGTCTCGAACGAGAAAATTCCACACGTGCCTCCATTTTCAGAGGGAAAAATAATCATTGTGTCATTTTTCCAGCCAATGTGAGTATGGTTGCAGAATCAGTAGAAAGGAGAGACAAAAGCTGGTAATCACTCCATATATCTATATGCATTTGTATACATGTGTCTGTGTGAGTGTGATCAGTATAGAAAGCTGCTAGTGATTTGGGCATTTACTATCAATCATTCTTTGCAGGTTTGTCAAGACTAAAGTTGCTAGTGATTTGGTCATACAAATAAGAGAAAGCAGCTTTCACTTGCATAAGGTATATATTTCAGTAGCTTACTTATTTTTACCTCTATTTTGATGAATGCTCTTCTTAGTGTTTGTTTGGTAGACGGTGTGGTGTTGGTTTTTGGTTTTGATTTGGTTGGAATTGGTGTGGTTTTATTCTTAACTGAAACTATGTTTGGTGCAGATGATTTTGGTGTGAAAAAAAGTGAAACTGAAAAACCAAACTATGTTTGGTAGAGTTGGTATGAGCTGAAATTCTGAAATCAATCATATTTGGTAACTTGGAATAGTTTGACATTTTATTTATTTAAAATAACATTTTGTAAATATATATGTTTTAAAAAATAAAATATTTAAATATTTAATTTTTTCGAAATATTTAATTTTTCATAAATTTTTTATTTTTTCGAAATATTTATAGATAAAATATTTTATATAAGATATTTCAAAAAAATAAAATATTTTGAAAAAATAAAAGATTTCAGTAAAAATACATATAATTTGTATATTTTAAAAAAAAAAATAAATATATTTTTATTTTTTCTAAAAATATTTGCTTTCCCAAAATATTTTATTTTTTATGAAATATTTTTTTTCGTTTGATTTTTTTGAAATATTTTATTTTTTCATAAATATTTTATTTTTCGAATTTATATATATATAATATTAGAAATGAATTGGTTTGGGTTAAAGAATAGTTTTGGTATGAGAAAACCAACATAACTCCAACCAAACCATCTATTGAGATGGTGTGAAAAATGATGGATTTGGGTCCAATGGTTTGACACTATTCAAACACTATTGCTCCAATACCATACATGCCAAACATGGAGTGGTGCACAATTTTCAAACCAAACCCAAAAAAATGGCACCACTTTCTCTACCAAACAAGCACTTAGTATCTCTGTTTCCAAATAAGATTGGCCTTTTAAAAAATATTGAACTATTTTAATCTTAGCTAAGCAGAACTAATTGTTGGACAGTTTCATTAGAGGAGCTTTAAGGTTGTTTGCTAATCCAATGAGGTTGGTTTTCATGAATTGGTTTTGTCATATTCAGTACTCCCACTATAATAAAGATCTCCAATTTTTATGCTGCGAATGACACGATTAATTAGAGAAATTTATCACATTTATACAGAATTTATGCAAGCTGATGTACTTGAACTGCAAGAAGTTATAATCTTAGCTTAGGTTTTGATTTAATAGCTTAAAGAAAAAAAAATCTAATCAAGAAACTAAAGCCCACCAATTATATGCGGAATTATTGCGAATTTCTGAATGTCTTTGTTGCTGAAAAGAAGAAAATAAAACAGCACTGCAAAAATTGAAATTTTGTGGGATACCAGGTTTGTCCTCTCTTCCTTGCAATTTATCAGCAAAACAGTGAGATTGTTCCTCTTAAATGTGGTTTGAGTACTTGCTTTTATGCTAAGCTCTTTAGGAAATGCTCTTATATTTAATCTTACTTATAGAAGATAACCATAAGCTTGTCATTGACAGGATTAGTGAGTTAGAATCTAAAGATATATCAAAGGAGAGAGAAATTTCAAAATGTAGTATAGATATCAAATGCAATAATAACCTTTTAAAAGTATTTTGTTTTTTTATTTGCTCTAACACTATATTTGCATGTCCCATAGACTTCTTATTTGGTAATTCTAAATTCATCTATTTTTCCTTTGTTTAGCTCGCAATGGTCTCCAAAAGTGGCTACTTAAATAGACTGGTGTTTCAAAGGAGAAGCAATGGAGAAACCAATCACCATATCCGGATCGATAATTTACCGGGTGGATTCAGTACTTTTGAATTAGTGGTGAAATTCTGTTATGGATGGAAAATCAATCTAACCGCAACCAACATTGCGCCACTTTACTGTGCTGCACATTTCTTGGAAATGAGTGATGATCTTGAACTAGAAAATCTGATTCCAAGAACCGAAGATTTTCTAAGTTTTGTGATTTTTTCTTCATGGAAAGACACATTCCAAATTTTCAAGAGTTGCGAGTCCATCTCCTCGTGGGCAAGAGAGTTGCAAATCTTGAAGAGATGCTCAGAAGCCATTGCTTGGAAGGCATGTACTGACCCCAAAGCAATTAGTCCTGATTCTAATGACGATGATTGGTGGTTTGAGGACATTTCATATCTTCGAATCGATCACTTCATAGAAGTGATTGTATCGACTAAAAAGAGAGGAATGAGACCTGAGCTTGTTGGAAAATGTATAGCTCATTGGACTGCAAATTGGCTTTTGCAAGTCAAGTTTGGACATGAAAATCTCACTCACAAAGGCTTGACCTTCAAGATGCAAAGGGTCACTACTGAATGTCTCATAAGGGCACTTCCTATCGAAAAAAAGTCCGTATCCTGCAATTTTCTACTTCACCTTCTCAAGATAGGTCTGGTTTTGGAGATTGATTCTGAATTACTAAAGCAGCTAGAACGAAGAACGGCCTTTATGTTGGACAGTTGTCGTGCCAAAGATCTTTTGGTGAAGAACTATGGCAAGAGTGATGAGGTTTACGATATAAGCATTGTTGCTAAAGTAGTGGTAGCTTATGTTTCTTTCATTTCAAACAACCCGGAATCAAGAATTCTTGCTATTGGAAGGTTGGTAGATGAATATCTTACGTTGGTGGCAAGAAGTACCAATCTTCCAGCCAAGGATTTTTGGTTGCTGGTTGAAGCATTGCCAAGAAACGCCCGGTATTGTGATGACAACCTCTATAGAGCCATAGATATGTACCTCAAGGTATGCAAGATTTGTCCTTTCATTTTTTTCTATTCAACAAAATGAAATTGGTTATACGCCCTGATGAGACTTACCAAGGGCCCGTTTGGAGTTTGTTATCATAAATCTAATGTAGAAATTGATATTGGTAATTACCTAGGAGACGACACACAAATACGTGGAAAACCTTGGAAATATGATGTTATGTCACCATATTTTGTTTCGGCCTTGAAAAAATGTCTGTTTTGCCCTCGAGTATGCATTTTCGTGGTCCAAACTTGCTTCATCTTCAAGTTCTCTTGTATTATTTGCTACTGTAATCTTGATTTGAGTTTGACGAAGCTTGTCGATGTCTTTGCTTGACCACTTTAATTTTCCTAAACCTACCTGACCTCACAAATCACTCAACATGGTTATTGTCTAGAACATGAAAAAATTAAACAATACTAACAAGTGTTCTTACAATATTGTAAATCAAACATTTTGTATTTATCTACTTTGCCACCATCAAAAAGTTACTCCTGAAATTTCCACTTCTGCTTCGAAAAATGTCACTATTGTTCAAAGTATAGCACCGACGCCAAACATGCTTCTGCTGTCAAATAGTGGTACTGTAGCTTTTCGAAGCAGAAGAAACGGAAGCAGAGCACGAACCAAACAGGGCCAAAGAACTCAAAATATGATGTTATGTCACCATATTTTGTCTTTTAGTTCAAACATTTTAATATTTCATTGTTAGACCTGATGTACATAACATGGAAACAAGTTTCTAGTCTAATAGTGTGTGCAACTCTCTTGTTAGACCTGATGTACATAACATGGAAACAAGTTTCTAGTTCTAATAGTGTGTGCAACTCTCTTATTCCATGACTAACTTTGCAGGCACACCCTAGCCTAACAGAAGAAGAGAAAAGCAGCATATGTAGAGCCATGAGTTACCATAAACTCTCACAAGAGGCACGCAAGCACGCCATGAAGAACGACAGGTTGCCATTGAATGTTAGTACACGGTTTATCCTTCTTGAACAAGTGAACATGACAAAGTCGATGACAGCCAACGGATCGAATTACAAGAGAACAAAATCACAGGCTATTATGAGAGTGAGTAAAGGTTTAGGGAAGGCGTCGATGAATTCGCTCAAGGAGGTGAAGATGATGATGAAAGATGTCGAGACAATGAAGGTGCAACTCAATGAGCTGCAGTTCTGCAGAATGGAGTTGCAAAGGCAAGTAAAGAGAGGCATCTTTTATACTTCCTGAGAAGTTTTTACATTGTTAAGAAATTCATAATGATTGTAATGATGATAGATTCAACACTTGAAGTATGAAAATAAGAGTTCAAAATCATATGTCCTTACACAACCTTTTTTACAAGGCATTGTAACTCATCACTGATCCTATTAGTCACTACTTGTAATGCTCTATTGATTCAAAATAAGAGTTCAAAATCATATACTATATTAGATTGTGAATTTTTTGTTGGAACATAGGGTAGGCTATTAGATTGTGATATGTGGATAGGTTGCAAATGAACCGAGCCGTTCGTGAGTAGGCTCAGGCTCGACTCATTAACAGATTAGCTCGGGCTCGGTCGACTAACTAATAAGCCGAGCTTGAGCACATTTTTTAGGCTCATTTAATAAATGAGTCGAGCTTGAATATTGCTGAACTCGGATCACCAAACTCGTGAACAGACTTGTCTAAATAAAATAGTTATTGTATCTTATAATTCCCAAGAGAAGTGCCAAATTTAAAAAGATTGTGCATATAGTTGTTGAAAATCATAGGACTGATATGATCATTTCGTAAAAATACTTTTAAAAATTATGTACTACTAGTGAAAAAAGAATATAGATAAAATAAAATAAAATAAAATAAAAAAAGAACCAAATAACATGATATTCAAAAAAATTGAGACAAACATGCAACAACTTAATATATGCGACTATTGGCAAGAATAATATAGGGTAATTTGCAGTGACACCCCCTAAGGTTTAGGTCAATTCCACCTAGCATCCGGTCAACGCACAAGTTTACAATGACACTCCCTGAGCTTTAAAAAGTCTTGCAGTGACACCCCTTTGAGCCGTGAAAAGTCAGGTTTGCCCTTATTATATATAGGGTTAATTTCAATAAACCTCCATCTACTATTGAATTTTAGTTTGATGTGAAATTACGAGAAAGGGTAAACCTAGAGTTTCTCCTCAGCATTGTCTATAAATATCAAGGTCTTTTACACATGTGAGACAGCTTTTGAGCCTTTAAGAAATCTCTGCAAAATTTTTACAGATTCATATTCATCTACAAAGATAGAGATAGAGAGAGAAAAACATTGAGTGATTCTACATCTATTCCTCTCTTGTTTGGGGTTTATTCAATTGTGTTTTTACATCGATGATCTTATGCACGATTAAATGACCTAGATTCTGAAAAATCTACACATCGTTTATTGCAACGTGGTTGCTTTGATCCGTTGAGAAACGGAGTCATCTGAGTGCGGAGATCGGAGTAGGAGGCTTCGTGGTTATTTGATCTGTTTAGAAGCTGAGCCGTCAGAGTACGGAGATCAGAGCGAGAGCTTCGTGGAGCGTAGGTGAATAGACTTTCAGACGTCGGGTTAAGAACAACAAAAATTACAACGGTTGTAAGTTCTATTTTCACAGAGTCTATACAAATTCTCTTATTCATAGTGCATCGATACCTAAGCGTATCTGTGATTTTTACTTGGAGTATTTCCAAGGTTTTTCACGTAAAAATTTATGTGTCTTCTCATGATTTAGTTTATGCACTTATATTCATAACTGCTTGATTAATCTGATTCGAGAATCTAGGGTTTTGTGACTAATTAAATTTGAATTTTCGCTAGATAATTTTAATTGATCATTAAATCGATAAAAAGCCTATTCACCCCCCCTAAGCTATTTTCATTGATCGCCTAAGTAATTTCAATTGGTATCAGAGCATGGTTGCCCCGTTTTAGGTTAACGACCTAAGGTTAGATTCTTAACTTAGACGGAGGAGATACCTCATGAAGGAGGTTCCGTATCTAGGTCTCCTTGGTTTGATGGCTCGAATTACGTGTATTGGAAAGCGAGAATGAGAGTGTTTTTGAAATCGTTAGATGAGAGAGTTTGGTTGGCCGTAGAGGTAAGATATTCACCTCTTACTATGATGGATGTAACGACTAATCAATCAAAACTAAAACCATCAAGTGAGTGGACTGCTGCTGAGACAAACAGTGTTAATTAGAACTCCAAGGCATTGAATGCTTTATACAATGTTGTGAGAGCGAGTGAGTTTAAGATAATTGCCAAAGAAGCGTGAGACATTTTCCAAGTAACTCATGAAGGAACGTCAAAGGTTAAACAATCGAAATTTCAAATTCTGAATTCTCAATTTGAATAGCTGAAGATGGAGGAAGATGAATTCTACACCGACTTTGAAGCTAGACTAACTGATATTGTCACAGTTTGTCACAATCTCGGTGAACCCATTCCTGAGATAACCATAGTGAAGAAAATTCTTACATCTCTACCTGAACGTTTTCGGTTTAAGGTTACTGTCATCTCAGAGGTCATGATTCCTAAAGAAATTAAGGTTGAAGAATTGACAGAGAACTTAAAATCCTATGAAATGGAGATGTTCAAAAATCCCCCTAAGAAGACTGGTGGCACAAAAGAGAAAAGCATGGCTTTCAAAACTATTAGGGAGGATTATGTTAAATCTGATGGAGAAAGTGAGTTGAGTCTGAATGATATTGTCATGTTTGCTAAGAGGTTGAACAAATTTGTTAAGGCTAAGCAGAATGGCCAAGTACAAAAATTCGGAGATAGGTTGGGTGAGTCTAGAAATAGAAATAAGACTCAAATTCGAAAAGACAAGTCTAATCTTAACAAGAAAAAAACTCAATGTTTTTAGTGTCAAGGATATGGTCACATAACTGCTGAGTGTGCAAACACTTTGAAAAAACCCAAAGGTTTAGCTGTCAGTTGGGATGATGAATCTGATAATGGATCAGCTAGTGATGCGACAGACTCGGAGGTTGGTGATGATTCTGAGAATTTCACCGTGTTTGCTGCACAAAACAAGGAGGTCAGAGAAGTTGCTACAAGTTGGGCGATGTCTGAAGAGGAAGGTTCTGAAAGTGATGAAGATTGTGATGACACGATTCAAGAGTCTTATGACAAATTACTTGATAAGACTACACAACTTCACGTAAATAGGTTGAACAAAACCCTCTTTTAAGCCCATAAAACCCCCTATAGTTTTAGTGTTTTAACATAAAAACCCCTATGATTTTAGAGTTTTAACATAAACCCCATATGATTTCAGTTTTTTGGCCCTAAAAATACGTCATTTTGAGACTGAAAGGGGATTTGTGAAAGATTTTAAAGTGAATGGGGCAATATGGCACTGTTAAAAAACTAAAATCATAGGAAATTTTGTGTTAATAACCCATACATTTATTAGAATTTTGTGATAGTCACAAATCATCTTTTTATTAGGGTAAATAACAATCTCACCCCTCTTATTTAAATTTATTACAGTTTAACTCCTCTAGTCGTATAAACAATTATTATTAAGGTCAAGTGCATTAAATCCCCTTAACTTTGAGCAACTCCCCAAACTATGTTAAAGATTGCAAATAATCCCCATAAACTATTCTTGTGCAATAAACCCCCTCAACTATCACAAAAATAAAAATAAAAATAAAAATACACATTGGGTGCGTTTGGAAAGTTTGTTTTTTGTATTTGTTTTCTATCTTCAAATATAAAAACTGTTTCTGTATTTGTCTTTGTTTTTTCAGCAAAAAACTAAAAACAAAAAAGCGTTTGGATGAAAATTTCTATTGAAAAATAAAATGGTATTGGTGGGCGGCGGGGGGCGGTGGTGGTGGGTGACTGGCGGCGGCGGCGCCCGGAGGTGGTGGGGGCCGGCGGCGGCGACCGGTGGCGGGGGGTGGTGGTGGTTGGCGGCTGTGGCGGAGGTGGTACCCTAAATAGTGAAAAAACTCAAAAAATAACTAAAAGTTGTATTTGGTGTTTTCACTACTTTTACACACTATTCACAGAAAACAGTTTTTTTTGGAAAAAAAAAGTGAACAGTAAACGCGTTTGCCAAACGTGTTTTTTTTTTTAATAGGGTGAACAGTAAAAAAAACAAAAACTGTTTTCTCCGTATCCAAACGGACCCATTGTCTTAAAATTATTTCATAAATAACTATAATGCTCTTTCTTATCGAATTAACTTAATACACTTTTGTTATTAACAAAGATTATGAAATAATTGATGTGAATTTGATAGCATAATCTCCATTCAAATTTGGTCAATTAACACATAATTTTTATAATTAATCAAAAAAATAATTATATTAACATTTTATAAAAAAATTGAGTATAAATTTTAAAATGATTAATTAAGTATTCAACACTATTATCCTAAGTTTAAACTCTTTTATGATAAAAAAAAAAATGATACGATATATATTCATAATAAATTTAGAAATTAATTTAATAACAAAAACCTTTTTTTCTCATGTTATGTATATAAATAGTCTTGAATAATTACTAAATATTTTTAAAATTTTATATTCAATTTAGTTTTTATAAAAACCTAAAATCTTTATTTTTTTATTATTTATAAAAATTATGTGTTAATTTATCAAATTTGAATGGAGATTATGCCATTAAATTTGTATCAATTATTTCATAGTCTTTGTTAATGACAAAAGTTATTAAGTTAATTCTATAAGAAAGGGCATTATAGTCATTTAATAAAAAATTGAAGACAATGGATATTTTTTATATTTTTGTGATAATTTTGGGAGTTTATTGCACAAGAATAGTTCAGGGGTTATTTGCAATCTTTAACATAGTTTGGGGAATTGTTCAAAGTTCTGGGGTTTTTTGGGGGAGAGAATATTATTTACCGCAATTGCACCGGAAAAATCACGAAGGTCTTTCCCCTCATCTATTCCTATATAATATACCTGTACATATATATATATATATACTGCCGGAGTTTGTGGTGGTGGAGTCACTGGATAGTGGCCGGAAACGTAAGAAGTATACATGACGGAGGAGCAGAGCAAAGGCTCTTGCTCATCCGCATTAAACCCTTGCCCTATTTGCCTCGGCCCTATAACTGAAGACTCCTATCTCGATCAATGTTTTCGTATGTTCCCCTTTCTCTCTCTGCAATTTTGTGCGAAACCCTTGAGTTTTTCATTATTTTGCACTATTAATCATATAATTGTACATGATTTTAGTTTAATTCAATTCTCAAAAATCATTTACATCTCAAATTTTATGTTGCCCGTGATTGCAAGCATATATATATATATATATAATCATATATAAATAATAGGGTTGAGTTAAGCATATATAAATCATAGGGTTGAGATGATAGATTCGTACTCATGAACTACTGCAAGATGATTATTGAATTACAGAAAGTAAGATCTTGAGAACGGAGGACAGAGCATAATGTAACACATGACAGAATTTCTCTGTCTACAGACACACACACACACACACACACACATATATATATATATATGAATTGTTATACTTTATTCGGATGGGTTGAATTAATAATTAAAGTCTCAATTTTGTTTAAAACCCTTTTAGCTGTAGTATCTGAGAAGTATCAATATGGTGATAGAAGTATGCTAGATATGAAATATTGATACATGTTATAAATTGCAAAATATAGTTTAAAATTACCAGATACGTTTAAGAAGTATTGAAACCGTATCCGCAAGTATCTAAGGAATATTACCCGTTGCTATTGTAGAAGTGTCTGTGCTTCATAGATACTCATGTACCACTGCAAGATAATTATTGAGTCAGGGAAAGTAAAATCTTGGAACCATGACAGGGTATAATGTAATATTTGATGCAGTTTAATTTCTTTGTGTAGTTCATTTGAACTGTATATATTTGCGCAGAATGCGATTCAAGTTTCAATTTTTTATTTTTTGGTTTGAAAATCGCATGAGCATAGGTCCGCACTTATTCACTACTCCAGACTGATCATTAGATTAGAGAAAGTGAAACCCATGACAGGGTACACTGCAATAAATGAGTCAATGTAATTTCACTCTGTGTTATACACACATATATGTGACTAGTAGTTCAATTGAGTCGTTGGATACTTGGATATGTGAATTGAAGATAATTAAACTTGAAAACCCTTTAAGACAGTTTATTTTAAGCCTTGATTCAATTATTTTGTTGCAGATAACTTTTGTTACAACTGCATTGTACGTTGGACAAAGGTGGTTGCTAGCAAGCATTCTCACCCACCTTCCTCTGTAAAGTGTCCTCTCTGCAAGGTTTGTTCTTATATATCTTTTTTCTTCCACTTCTACACTAACTTGGTGCTAGTATTTTTATTAATTATCTGTGCTGGGATGTGGTATCGACGTAGAATGTCATCAACGATGCATTTCAACTCCTCTTCTTGATGTTCTTGTACTCAACGGAACATTGACTTTTTCCACCTACTTGTTGTTGGCTATTTTTTTTATCTCTTATGAACATGTACTATTAGTGCCTAATTAGATCTATATATTAGAGTTTCAGTCACATTAACCCTTTAACTGTCTACCAAGCAGACAGAAAATTTCTCTATTATACATGGATATGATGGAAGTTCTTTTCAACGTCATTATGTTAACCAGGATTCTGGAAATAGGTAACTGATTCATTGACTCTACTTCCATTTTCTGTATGTTCTTTAGTCTTGACTTCTGTATTTGAAATTGTTACAAGTTGATCTACTTCTTACATGACACTGCAGTGCTTTCTTTTCAAAAGCTCACAAGTATAGACTGCAGTGTTACTACATTGAACCAGGTATTTTCTGGTCATCTTTTAAATACATAATAATTCTTATTTCATTGGGTATTTGTTGTGCTCCTTCGTTATGCTTGTGGGATTTTGCCCATCTGCTTTAATTGGAGTCCCACAGTTTATTTATCTCACTGATGGTGAGTAGCAAGGTCGCCTAGTTGAAACAAATGTATCTTTCTCTATTAAAGTTTGTGTTTAACAGGTGCTATTAATGAGAGATTCGATGTATCCCGGTATTGGAAGTGCCGCAGGTATCTTCAGCCAAATAAGTGGCTGCAAAGCTGGTTGAGAAGGGAAATTCAAGCCTTGATTCAGGTTCGCGTTCATCAGTTTTGTTATTTTCTTATATTGTTTGTGGTGCATTTCATTTCTTATGGTTTATGTTGTACACAATCAGTAGCTGGATTACATGAAATACCCTGTTTCTCTGGTATATTTACCATTTCTATTGTGTTGGCTCCATATTGTGTCTCCAGCAAATGTAACTAAACCTTGACGTCCTATGTAAGATGCAGCAGAGCCATAAATTTTCAATCACACCTTAATATCTAGCTAGGCATAACCCCAATTTCTTGGACCAGCTAGCGAAATCAGCTTTAAGAAGGGCAATTGTCTGTTCTCTCTTATGAATAGTCTTAGTTTACATTGGTCCCCAGATGTTACTTTACAGCATAGAAGTTTTAATGCTGAGTGATATATTGGAAGCATGGATATTTGCATTGGCAGACAGAAATAGATAGTCCAAACTTGAACGTTTGAATTAATTTTTTTATTTGATTTCAATCCAAGACTCGGATTCCAGGCTTCCAAATGCAACATGAGTGTTTTTTGAGGAATATCCCTTGCATCTATTTGGACTCCTATATATTAGGAAGGTGCAATATAAATGACTTTAGGTAGTCAAGCCTTCATTTTCTTTGCTGCACAATATTGATATCCTCTCTATATTATATTGTACATCTAACCTACTTACTGACAATGTTCTGGTGCTGACATCACAATCTTGATGACATATGCCTCGTTGAATATTCCCATTCAAAGAAGTCCTGTTTTCCAGTGAGCAGAAGGGATCTTTTCTGTTAAAGTTCCCTAGATTAAAGTTTTTCATTCGTAATGTAATGGTTTGAGATCCTTCATCAATTATATCCCATTTTAAAAGAAGCTTAATTTTTTTGCAATTTTCCATTCGAATTGTATTTTTGTAGGAATGATGCTAAAAATGATGCCAAAATCATACTTCTTGCCTCGACAGTTAACTGTGCAAAAATCATAAAATCATACAGCAATGCTAAACTGATCCCAAGTCATACTTTTTGTCTAGACAGTTGTGATAGTAAATTACAAAATTTGACCTGGATCCCTTAGTCATCTGAACTCTATGGCGTGACAAATTCCTAAAATGCTCCCTTCACTGATGCATGTGTAGGAGGAAGATGTTGAAATCATCATGCATCACATACTCGGTGCAATAGACTCGTTGAGAAGGTAATTAGTTACTGCTTTCTTTTGTTATTCTTCATGCAATTTTTCAAATCTGACCACGAGACTAAAGCCAACAATTTAATCACTCAAATCTTTGTCGTAAGGTTTTCAGCCATCTATATTGAACGTCCAATCAGAATAAACGGTAGCTGTCATAATGTTTTGTGTTATATTATATGAATTTACACCCACCCCTTGTATTCCAGGAAAGAACAAAAACATCCAAGAAGTACAGCTGAAAGGGAACAAGATGATTTCAAGGCCTTGGTGTCTCAATCAGCAAGACCTTTCTTAACAGGAAGAACAGATCGATTTGTGAATGAAGTGGAATTGTTTCTAGCTTCAGGATTAAATATTGAAGCCTATGACATAGCTTATATGCAGCATTTGGGTTGGAAAGTTCCTGGGCTAACTAGTGACAACGAGGAAGGAGAATGCCATAAACACACACCTTCAGTTCCATTTCTGTCTTTCTTTGATGAGGACTCTGATGAATTCGATTGAATTTCTTTTCCCGAAAAAAGTGGAATTTTCACCCGCTTTATTTCAATTTTTATATTCGGGTCCCTTCGCCAAGTGGTAGTACTCGGTTGCCAATTTTTGCCTCGATGAGAAAGAAAAGGAAAGGATGAACAACAAAAGAGAGAGGAAGTGAAGAGAATTTTCTTGATCTATACGTTTGTATTGTATAAGAGAAGTAGTGATTTTACTTGAAATAAAAGTTTGTTTGTATTTACTTCTCACTTGCATTTTTCTTGATTGAAATGTTTTCATGTGAAGAGATTCTAAAATTGAGAGGTAAACAAAAATTTGCCCTTGAATCTTTCGTCAGACAGTGAGAGAACAATTTGCCATGGTATTTAGGTACATAGTGAAAATATGTAGTATAAACAAGTGATTTTTTACATGGAAAGTTGAGTTTTGCAATTATGTGGGAATTGTTTATGCAAATTATAATTAACACTTCGGGAAATGAAAACAAATAATCACATCCAAGGCGTTTCTTGATAACGTGACGAAATGTAAGGTGGTGTCTAATATTTCACAAGCACCACTGGTAGAAAATCTATTTCATAATATATATATATATATATATATATATATATATATATATATATATTTATTTTATATGAGGGAGTTGAGGTGAAAATAATATTTTTCAAATCATCACAAGAAATAAAATAAATTCTGCATTAACTTATTCTATTTAAAAGATAAAAGTAAAGAAAAAATATTTGGTCCACATTTCACATTAACTGTTAGTTGAGAACAATAAAAAAAAAAAAAAGATTTTAACAAAATGAACAAAAAAAATTAAACATAAGTTTCAATAAAATGACTTTATTCCGTACACCATTAAATCTATACAAATAAAATAACTTAACACTAGAGAAGAAAAGGTAATCATTTAAAACCTGAATTGTTTAGAGGGGCATATTTTTGTAGAGATTCATTTTCTTTAATTTTAGGAGGGCATAGGTGAGTCTTTTAATTTCAATGGGAGCATAACGGATTTTGTATAATTTTAGTTGGGGAATAAGGGATATTTCATAATTTGAGTTGGGGCATATTCCTAATTTTATAAATATATATAGGAATATATTATAATTAACAAAAGTTTCAGAGGGCGCATATGTCCCCATTGGTCTCTTATTAGGTTTGTGCGTGTATATATACAATTACATTAGTAATTTCTTGCACTGTAAGAGTAGAGTAGAGTAGTTGCATGCACTAATCACGCTCAATTCGAATATGAGTACGCTCAATTTGAAGATGGATTGTAGCCAAGTCGGATCGATTGTATCTTTTCTGGGATTAGGAACTTGCTTGAAGCCGTACTAATCTAATTCACATATGTTGTATCTTCCTTTTGCAATTGAATAGATAATTTTGCATTATAAAGCTAGTAGTGACATTGAAAAATCCTAGGCTTTCTCTATCTTGATCTTCTTCACACTACAATTTACTTTCTGCTTTAATTTACTTGTTTTCACTTTGATTCATAGAAGTAGTTAAAATCCAAATCAAATCAAATATTCTTAGCAATTCAATTGTAATAACTTTTTTGAAATCTGAAATACAACTTAGTCTCCGTGGATTCGATACCCTCTCTAGACTATATATTATATTTTGACTTGTGCACTTGCGAAGATAGGTAAAATGAGGTCGCGTAATTCTAGATATTTAATTATATATTCTAAACACCTCTAAAGACCGGTCAGGAAAATTCTGATGAGACAGAAGAAGATCCCGAGAATTAGGAATATTTAGTGATGATGAAGATGATGCCACTCTTGATGATAAGAATGATATTTAGATATTTTGTTTTGTCATTTTAGAAAGATGTGAACATTTTATTTTGTTAGCGAACTGTAAGAACATTTGTTATTCTAGACAATAACCATGTTAAGTGATTTGTAAGGTCGGGTAGGTTTAGAAAAAATGAAGTGGTCTTGCAAAGGCATCAACAAGCTTCGTCAAATTTAAATCAAGCTTAAAGAAAGTGGAAAATACAAGAGAAATGAAGAAGGAGCAAGTTTGAGCAAAAAATGCATTCCATATGCCATAAACGACATTTTTCAGAGCTGAAACTTAAAAGAATCATTTTAATGAAGTCGAGGGGGTTCAAACAACACTATTCCCAAGAAAAATGGTTTCCATGAATTTTACTACGCCCAGTAGTTAAAAGTGGCTGGAAAGTGCTATTTCTACGCCCCATCTATGCCCCGTGAAAATTGGCCTACGCGTTGCGCGTAGGTAGGGTTGCGAAGTTATGTTGTGAAATTTCAGTTTTGACCCCGACTTAAGTTCTTTTGATGCGGCTGCGACTCTAACACCTTGATACACATGATATATACATATTGGAGTCCAAATCAAAGGGTTTTACTCAGTTCAATGTGAAATTACGAAAAAGGGTAAACTTAGGATTCTCTCAGCCTTGTCTATAAATACCAAGGCTTGCTACAGAATTGAGAGAACTTTTGGTGAGATCTCTGCAAGTCTTCTACATTTTATATTCTTCTGCAGAGATAGAGATAAATAGAGAAAATCATTGAGTGATTCTATATCTTCTAGTTCTCTATCTTGTTTAGGGTTTTTTCAATTGTGTTTCTACATCGATAATCTTATGCACAATTGAATGACCTAGATTCTGAAAAATCTACACACCACCTTGTGCAACTTGGTTGCTTAGATCCGTTTGAGAAACGGAGTCGTCTGAGTGCGGAGATCGGAGCAGGAGGCTTCGTGGTTCATTGATTCATTGAGAAGTGGAGCCGTCAGAGTAGGAGCGGAGCGAGAACTTTGTGGAGTGCTAGTGATTCAAGGTTGTCAGACGTCGAGTGGAGAAAGGAAGATCTGGAGGGATTTGTATGTCTAAAACTTCATAGAGTCTGTATGTCTCTTGATTTATAGTGCATCGATACCTGAGCGTATCCGTGGTTTTTACTTGGAGTCTTTCCAAGGTTTTCCACGTAAAAATATTGTGTGTCTCTATTGCTTTATTTTATGTACTTAAATTAATCGTTGCATGATTTATCTTGTTTACGATTTGGATTAAAATTGACTTTTCTGCAATTATTTTTAATTTATCAATAAATCCATAAAAAGCCTATTCACCCCCCTCTAAGCTATTTTGCTTAGTCGTCTAGGTAATTTTAATTGGTATTAGAGCATGGTTGCCCTATTTAAGGTTAACTACCTAGGGTTAGATTCTGAACTTAGGCGATGGATTTACCTCGTGAAGGTTCGTATCTAGGTCCCCTTTGTTTGATGGCTCGAACTACACCTATTGGAAGCGAGGATGAAAGCGTTTTTGAAATCTCTAGATGAGAGAGCTTGGTTTGCTATAGAGGTAGGATACTTACCTCCCACTGTGAAAGACGCTACTACTAATGAATCAAGAGTAAAACCACCAAGTGAGTGGATTACTGCTGAGTCAAACAGTGCTAGTTGGAATTCCAAAGCTTTAAATGTGTTATACAACGCTGTGATCGCAAGTGAGTTTAAGAGAATTGCCACGTGCAAAATTGCCAAAGAAGCTTGGGATAATCTCCAAGTAACTCATGAAGGAACTTCAAAAGTTAAGCAATCAAAACTCCAAATTCTAAATTCACAATTTAAACAGCTTAGGATGGAGGAGGATGAAGTTTTTGGTGACTTTGCGGCTAGATTAACTGACATAGTAACTAGTTATCACAATCGAAAAGATCCTATTTCCGAGACTACAATAGTGAAAAAAATTCTTAGGTCTCTACCTGAACGTTTTCGGTCTAAGGTTACTATCATATCTGAAATCATGATTTCAAAGAGATTAAACTTGAAGAATTGGCAAGGAATCTAAAATCTTATGAGATGGATATGTGTGTTCAATCCTCTAAGAAGTCTAACAGCACAAAAGAGAAAAGCATAGCTTTTAAAACCACTAAGGAGGATCTTAGTGAATCTTATGAGGAGGGTGAGAGTAGATCAAGACAGTTTGATATGATTATGAAGCAGTTTCATAGGTTTGTAAAATCTTCTTATGGTCAATAATTGATTAAAGGACAAAAATTTAGACATAAATCATATGATCTTAAAAATAAAAAATTCCAAAATCGGAATGACAAGGTTGACCCTAAAAAGAAGAAACCTCAATGTTTTGAATGTCAGGGGTTTAGTCATATAGCTGTTGAGTGCACTAATAAGTCAAAAATGACAAAAGGTCTAGCAGTCATTTGGGATGATGGATCTGATAATGGATCAGCTAATGATGCGACAGATTCGGAGGTAGGAGATGAGTCTAAGAATTTCACCGTGTTTTCTGCACAAAGTAAGGAGGTCAATGAAATTGCTGCAAGTTAGGCAATGTATAGGGATGAAGATTCTGAGGATAATGAAGATCGTGGGGACTCGTATGAAGATGCATACAACAAAGTTTATGAAAAGTCCACACATCTTAGAAAAGTCTTCTCAAAATATATAGTTCAATTCAACAGTGTTGATAAGGAGAGACAGTCCCTAAGAGATGAGTTGACCAATAGTTCTTAGGCCTTAAATCTCATGCAGACCCAAAAAGGTCAATTGTCTGAGAAATTGGTTGAGTCTGAATAAGAGAGGAAACAGGCTTTGAAGAGTGTAGATGATCTAAATAAAGAGTTAAACACTCTTAAATTGGAATTGAGTGAAAATATACAAGGATTGAGGGTTTGGAAAAGGAATTGAAGGATGCTAAATCAACTGTCTATAAATGGTCTAGTGGCACTCTTAAGCTTGATCATATGTTGAGTATGGGAAAATTTGCAGGAAATACAAAGGGGTTGGGATTCAAAGGAACATTAAGTGATTCTAACATCGTTTCCAAAACTACCTTTATTAGGGCTTCCCATGTAGCATCTAGTTCTTCTCAAGGTAAGTCTGATAGGAATCTTAATGCTCAATCTTATGTCAGAAAACCTGTTAAGAGTAAGCCTCCCTTTATCTCTAAATTCCTTAAGGGTTCGAACAATGGTTTTCAAAATTTTATTCCAGTATGTCATAATTGTGGAGTGAAAGGTCATATTCGACCATCGTGTTCAAAGTTAAGAGGAAAAACTTTAAAATCTGAGAATAATCAGAGAACTCGAAAAGAACCCAATGTTGAATATCAAATTCGGGTGTTGAGTGAAGAGGTAAAGAGTTTGTCTAGGCTGGCAAAGAGAGCACCGAAAATTAAAC
Organism: Cornus suecica; assembly: GCA_963922005.1. NCBI lineage: Eukaryota > Viridiplantae > Streptophyta > Magnoliopsida > Cornales > Cornaceae > Cornus > Cornus suecica. The sequence goes on along the minus strand of OY998247.1, from coordinate 19,876,455 downwards.
AAGTGTGGGTTAGGAAAGATGAACTACATTGTTTGGTTGCTCATACTGCATGTAGAGAGCATGATTCTAATTATGAGAAATGTCATGAGTATATATCCACAGATTCTCAGTTGACAGACATCTCTACAAAATCATTAGATTTTCAAAAGCATGTGCATCTTAGAAAATCTAGTGGCATGTTATCATTAGGATATATGGTTTCATATGTATCATTCTAGGAATATCTTGCATTATCTTTTATCCTATAATTGATACATTATCATGCATTTTGTTTGTATTTGCATGTTTATTCTTTTTTATTTTTCTGCATGCATCATGTTAATTCTTACTACTAATAGGATTATTCATGCATGCATCATTATGAAAACAAATGATAAAAATTATAAAATAAAATTCTTAGCATGTTGAGCTTGGCTAATGCTACAAAGGGTTGTCATATTTTACTCTATTCTCATATTTACTTATCTTATTATGCTTATAAGAATTGGAGGTATTAGCCTAACCTGAAGATATGAGTTATTCACTTGACATGTTTAAGTATTATGTTTAGAACTCATTAACTTTGGGTGTTTGTTTTACTTCGGAGATGAATGTAATACTTGTTGAAACGTTTAGTCTTTCTCATCTAATCCGAAGTGATATGTAGGTTCATGAGCTATGCTAGATTGATCTATGCTTTGGAATACCTTTTGCATGCTTATGAATGTTGTGGTAATGTTGAAAGAGAAAATAATGAGATAATCAAAATATAGAAATGCAAAAAATAGTTTTTCGATTTGAATAACCAGGCCTCCTACCATAAAGTAGCATCTTGTTCGCATAAAAAGGGAAGAAAACTAATGAGCATATATCCTAAGGAAGAAGCTCGGGCTCAGTTGGTCGGGACTAAAAATCATCGCTGGAAAGTTTGGAGCTTAGAAAGATAAAAAGGAATAAGGTGAAAAGGTGAAAAAAATAAATTGTGTTTCCTTTATTTAACAATAAGATCTGAGCTAAAGATTTGACTTCTAGCTTAGGTTTTAGAGTCAAGTATCATCATGGTTAGTGAGGAGATTATTAGAATTAGTATGAATTGTTTTCATCTTAATTGTTTGCTTGCACCTTAATATTTTTCATATATGCAAATGTTATGTAAAGTTTGTCTTGTGACTGCTTATAACTACAAGGTACGTGTGCTGATTTTCTTCACTATCATGTGTATAATAGTTAAGTCAAATATGCGAATATGATGTGTAAATGATTAGCTTATTGTCTCTATTGCCCTGCTCACATGTTTCTAAGAACAATTGTTTTTTTTTTTTGGTTTTGGTTGAGCATTTTGCATTCATGCATTAATCTTATGTTCATGCATTGTAGAGATTTATATTACTCGAGAATCTGGATATAATCTTATAGAGAATTTTATCTTAGTATTTAATACTTGACTTAGATTCTCTAGAGTATCCTCTTTTATCTTTTCCCTATGGTTTTATTTTGTTGTTTTTCCTATGATTTGATTGTTATATCTTTGCTTGTTATTTCAGTAACAAAAAAGGGGAGAAGTATTAAGTAAGGGGAAGAGATTTGTTGGTTAATAGGGAGAAGTATTGAGTAAGGGGGAGTATATTCTCAGGGGTAGAAGGAGTAGTTTTGTCCATGATGATCATTATATCTGTTTATGCTTACATTGTTGTTATGTTATTCTTATGATCATTATATCTTTTTTCCATACTTGTTATTCATGGTATGTTCAGTGTTGCGATTGTAGGATTGGTAGATCATCATGAAAGGAAGGTAATAATTTATGTCTATGTTTGTGGGTGTGTGTTCATATGTATAGATGTTATGTTGTTAATTGTGAGGATATCTTTGTAAAACATGGTTTTTTCTCAGAAATGTCAAGGGGGAGATTGTAAGAACATTTGTTAGTATTGTTTATTATTGACATGTTCTAGACAATAACCATGTTGAGTGAGTTGTAAGGTCGAATAGGTTTAGAAAAATTGAAGTGGACTTGCAAAGGCATCAACAAACTTCGTCAAATTTAAATCAAGCTTAAAGAAAGTGGAAAATATAAGAGAAATGAATAAGGAGCAAGTTTGAGCAAAAAATGCATTCCGAAGGGTATAAATGACATTTTTCAGAGCCGAAACTTAAAGAATCATTATAATGAAGTTGAGGGGGTTCAAATGACATTATTTCCAAGAAAAGTAGTTTCCATGAATTTTGTTATGCCCAGCCTACACGCCTAGTAGCTAAAAGTGACTAGAAAGTGTTATTTCTACGCTCGATGGAAATTGGCCTATGTGTCGCGCGTAGCTTATGCCTACGCGCCACGCGTAGGTAGGGTTGCGAAATTTCAATTTTGACCCTAAGTTAAGTTCTTTCGATGCGGTTGCAACTCTAACACCTTGATACACGTGATATATACATATTGGAGTCCAGATTAAAGGGTTTTGCTCAGTTCGATATGAAATTACGAAAAAGGGTAAACTTAGGATTTCTTTCAGCCTTGTCTATAAATACCAAGGCTTGCTATAGAATTGAGAGAGTTGTTGGTGAGATCTCTGCAAGTCTTCTACAGTTCATATTCTTCTACAGAGATAAAGATAAAGAGAGAAAATCATTGAGTGATTATATATCTTCTAGTTCTTTTTTGTTTAGGGTTTGTTCAATTTTGCTTCTACATCGATGATTTTATGCACAATTGAATGACCTACATTCTGAAAAATCTATACACTACCTTGTGCAACGTGGTTGCTTAGATCCGTTTGAGAAACGAAGTCGTCTGAGTGCTGAGATTGGAGTAGGAGGCTTCGTGATTCATTGATCCATTGAGAAATGGAGCTGTCAGAGTACGAAGTGGAGCGAGAGCTTCATGGAGCGCAAGTGATTCAAGGTTGTCAGACGTCGAGTGGAGAAAGACAGATCTTGAGGGATTTGTAAGTCAAAAACTTTATAAAGTTTGTATGTCTCTTGATTCATAGTGCATCGATACCCGAGCGTATCCGTGATTTTTACTCAAAGTTTTTCCAAGACTTTTCACGTAAAAATATCGTGTGTCTCTATTGCTTTATTTTCTGTACTTAGATTAATCTTTGCATGATTTATCTTGTTTGAGATTTGGATTAAAATTGACTTTTCCGCAATTATTTTTAATTTGTCAATAAATTCATAAAAAATCTATTCACCCCCCCCCCCCCCCCCCCCCCTCCCCCCCCTCTAGGCTATTTTGCTTAGTTGCCTAGGTAATTTTACAAACTATTAAGTTTAGTTAGATTTTACATCATTTTGTTAGTTGGTTGAATATTGAACTAAAGTATTTTATTAACCAAACTTTTGCATCTTTACAATTGTTACTGCATCTTTTATTAAGTTTATTTTATTTTCCTTCATACTATGTTGTGCCTTTCTTCAGTTTTGCGCACGCCTCGCCTTAAGCCTCAAGCTCCTAGAGGCTTTGGTGCCTTTGTGCACCTTGAGTCTTTAACAACTATGAATCCTGATAGGAGCCAAATGTTACACATTCTAGACCCTTAACTCGGTATTATTAGTCAATAAAGTCTATTGTCTTGGTATTTTTATCTAATTTGCATGTTTAAGTGCGTTTCAAATTCAATGCGTATAAAACGAGCTAATTTCGGTAAATTAACTGGAATGCCGTCCCAAGATCATTTGAGAGCCGAAACCGACAAAGAATTGAGCTAACTTGAGTCACGAAGTGGGTAGAGATGTTGGGAAAAAAGAAGAAAGGTTGTCGAGACTAAAGAAGAAAGTGAAAGTACTAGCTGAAAACCCCAGAAAACCGAAATAAAGGACCAATTTCATGTGATTATAACTTGTTCAAAACATATCCGAATTGAGTCATTCAAAATCCTAAATACAAGTTCTTGAAGTCAGCTTTCTAACAAGCTAAACAAAGGCAAAAATAGACACCCGTAGCTCAAGTTATGAGCAAAACAAGACAGCATGGTCAATTAAGGATTTATGTGCGGGAATGTACGAATTTGGCAACTTTGCGGACCTTGTTTGGTGTGTTGACCACTTAAGGATGTTTTAGAAAGTCTTTTGTAACCTATTTTGATAAGCCTTGAAGAGGGTGGACCCGTTCTATAAGATATACACTAACTAAAGAGTTCAACAAAAAAGGGGAAGAAGTTGACTCAATGAAGGACTCTACTTCTATATACAATAAGATTTTAAGGTGGTTATCTTCTTTTATCTGCAACAAAAATTAATGCGTAAAAGAACACATCTGGACAGAGACAAAGAGAAAATAGAGGACAACACCAAGAGGTCCATGGATTCAGGCTCAACATCAACGATGCGATCTTCGATAGACATGAACAACTAAACGGTATCTAGGATTTCTAGCAAAACGCTAGAAAATAATATAGACTGTATTTATTTATTTTTATTATAAAAGGGGAAGCTAAATAGCACTTTTGTGATGATTATATAGATGAGAGAACGAACTATCATTTTTATATAAGATTTTGCATTTATTATATTCTTGTCTTAGATTGATGTGATGTTTAATCTTTGCACAACTATGTTTAATCACTACGAACTAGAACACTGAAGGTTAAAATATTAGTTCTCTACATAATGATTCTTAACACAGGAAATCCTGATTTAGACAGGTCATGCTAAGGAGAGGTGAAATAGACATGTTTTAATTTAATGCACCGTAGGAATAGAGTAGAATAATCGCATGCCCTAATCACACTTATTCTGAAGATGGGTTGTAACTGAGTCCGATTGAATGTATCTATTTGCGGACTATGAACTAGCTTATAGTGGTACTAGTCTGATTCACAGAAGTTGTATCTCCCTTTTATAATTAAATTAATAGAATGTCTATATTATGCGGTTAGTGGTGGAGTTAAAATACCCTAGACTTTAATCTCATATTTTCTTTCTCAATCTATCTTTATTTGTTTTATTTAATTTAGTTGGTATTAACCTTTTTTTCAATAAAATAAAATCCTAAATCAATATATTCTCTTTATAATTCAAGAATGTTATTTTATTAGAATTTAGAGTACAACTTAGTCTTTTGAGTTCGATAACCTGTCTCAAGCCATACTATTCTACAATATGATTTGTACACTTGCGATATGTAAAATTAGGTCAATATAATTTTATTCTTAATCATTATTTTAACGACCTAAGACACCGATCAAATCATACTATTCTCAAACAAATGGTCAAACTGGGGTAATAAACAAAAGTTTGGAAAGTATTTTGTAATGCTTTTACCTATAATTACTATGTGAATTGAACTATCCAAAAATGTGCCTTTGAAATATTATACGTTAGACAACCAACTCATTATTATAATCTATTTCTTATACCACGGATTGGGACGAGCAATGGAAAAGTTTCATAATCAAATCAGATTACAAATTTGAAGAATCAAATGTAAGTATAAGGAGTATGTAGACAAAATAAGGCTCTTCTCTAGTGGTTTAGAGAAGGCAAAATGAAAATGGTTTACTTAAAAAATTAAAGGTTTTCAATTGTCTCTTATTCTATACTCAACAAGAAAGGATTGAGCAAGATTATAAAAAAGATTGGAGGAAATACATATAAAATTGATTTAACTCATCATTTTAAGTATTGATTTTACATTCAATGTTGTAGATTTGGATTTAAGCCAATGAGTCAGTAAAAACAGGATTGTTAGACTGAATTTAACTAAAAATTGATTTAACTCATCATTTAAGTATTGATTTTACATTCAATGTTGTAAATTTGGATTTAAACCAATGAGTCAGTAAAAACAGGGTTGTTAGACTGAATTTAATTCGAGGACGAGTTTATTCCAAGGAGAAATGATTGATATAGTCATTTATCTCTTGATTAAAGTTTAATGATGGTATGGAAATTCATAAAATGTACTCAGAAATAACATATGGTAGTTTTGAAATCAATCTAGAAAAAATAAATATCATTAATAGTATTATTATATATAGGACAACCATGTTGTGCCCTACGACTCTGAATCATCTCAAACCAAACACACACATACACTCAGAGACAATGATTTACGTGGTTCTCCAAAAATGGGTATGTCCACGGAGGGGTAACTCAATATATTCATGGGAATTTTTCTCCACCCTCACACTACTCTTACACTTGAGCTCTCACATGAGCTTCAATGAGCTTAATTTTATACACATGTATACACTCATATATATAGGCTCTAAAGTGGAGAAGAGGTAGCCAAGTTATTGGCTACAACTTGCTGGCAGAGGTGGTGTTCAACTTATTCACGCATGTACTCTCCTTGACTTTGATTCATGCATGGACTTGAGCTAGATTTGGTTGTGCTGGCAGAAGCTTCCATCCTCAAGTGGATGGGTCTTGAGTCATCTTTTTGAGTCACCATTCCTACAAATCTCTACCATGACGAAAAGAGTTCACTAATTGACGCTACCCAATGCGCCTTTATGCGCTCTGATCCCCAAGATATATTGTTTATGCCGGAAGCACCTTGGCATAAACCCATCTGTAGCTAACGTTTGGAAGTAGGACTAACTTCCAAGTCTGATTCTGGTGAAATGACTTTCATCTCATCATTCACTACTTCATTCCACTTCGTACCATCAGTACTCTATACTGTTTCTTTGTCCATGTACGTGACATCATCGTATGTCGCTGGAAGGGCATAAGCTACCTTTTCTTTCTTCTGGATCTGCTAGTGTCAATAGCTTCTGGCTACTGACTGATCACCGATTCTAGAGATGGATCCCCCACCTCAACTGATTCATCTTGCTGCTGAGTCACCGATGTTGGAGATCTCTTACTAGAGACCTCTTCTGGTCAGTCTGATTATTCACTAGTCACACAGTACTAGAGATGTGACAATGGATCCTCCACCTCAACTGAGTTCTCTTACTGGAGATCTCTTCTGGTCAGTTTGTTACTAACTGATTACCGATACTGGAGGTGGAACTCTATCCACCTCAACCTGAGCTGCTGACTGATCACCGATACTGGAGATGGAACGCTATCCACCTCATCCTGAACTTGCTGACAGATTTCCCGGTACTCGAGATGGAACACTTTTTCATCTCAACCTCAACTGCTAACACATTTCCCTGTACTGGAGATGGAACACTTCTTCATCTCAACCTCAGCTGCTAACTGATTTCCCGGTACTGGAGATGGAACACTTCTTTACCTCCCTTCAGCTGGTGACTGGACTACTTGTGCTTAAGATGGAACTCCTCTTCATCTCCCTCAGTTACTGACTAACTTCCCGGCACTTCTCATCACCTCCATCTGAGTTGCTGACTGGACTACCGGTACTGGATATCTCTAACTAAAGACCTTTCCCTTAACTGTTGTCTTTAGTCATTGACTCTTCCTGATTATCATTTCCACCTTCAGGATGATCAACTGCTAGAATGGTTACTGTTACTGTATTTTTTGGTACTGGAGATGGAACATTCTTCACCTCCACTTCAGCTGCTAACTGGCTACCGGTATTGGAGATCTCTTACTGGAGACCTCGTCTGAACAGTCCCTTCTTGAACTGCTTGTTGAATTTGATTTTTTGGATACCGCTCTCTCAGACAATTCATATCTTAAAGCTGATTGAAGGTTAGGTTATACTAGGCTTCCTGGAGCTGGTATGTCTGAGCAAATCTCCACCTCAGTAAAACACTAGGTTGTACTAGTCTTTACTGATGATACCTAAGCTGCTGACTGATTTCCTGCCCTGGGGATGAGACCATTGATCCTCCACCTCCCTTAAGCTTTTGTGCCGAACTTGAGTATTTGTTTGATTGTACCGCAAGTTTGACGATTTACGAATTTCTAATCTTCATCCAAGAAGTCCTGGCGCTTGGTCTCCAAGGCTTATCCTCCACTTTCTCCTTCATCCAAGAAGTCCTGACGCTTGGCATCCAAGGCTTATCCTCCACTTTCTCCTTCATCCAAGAAGTCCTGACGCTTGGCATCCAAGCCTTATCCACCACTTTCTCAGAGCACGAGAAGTCCTGGCACTTAGTCTCCAAGGCTTATCTTCCACATTCTCGAAGTTGTAGATCTGGAACCTTCGCATTGTCACATGCCAAAGTTATTGTGCCATACTATTTCTTCACCTCAACTTTGCATTTGACATCATGATTCTCCTCTTAGAACCACTCGTCCTGACATTTGACAACAGTGATTCTCTTGAATAGATTGCTCGGTCTTCTTATTTTAGCCATATGAAACACAAGAACAGTTAATTGATGAATGCACTCATCAAACAGGAGCAATACTAATCTAACCAAGTCAAACTCTGCTTTTCTGACTTCGGATTGCTAGGTCTTCATTGCTTCAGTCGTATGAAACACCGGAACAATAAATTAATTACTACACTCATCAAACAGGAGCAATAGAAATCAAACTCCATTTTTCCAATTTTCCTTTACTGATATGGAAAAACGGAGCTTTATGGTTGGATCTGGAACAGTCGAATTAGCTAGGAACAACTTTTCATTTGCTAAAATCGAACTTAAAACAGGCTCAAAATGGCCAAAATAGTGATGAAGAACAAAATAACAATTTCCTTCAAAACTGATGACGTGGTAGTCTCTAATTGGTCAACGTGGCAGCCCAGGCCATGCCACGTGTCAACATTTGGTTAGTCCACGTGTCAGCGCTAGGTCATGACACATGCCAGTCTCTCACTGGTGCCATATGGTCACTTCTGGTAGTGCCACGTGGCCGTTTCTAACTAGTGACACGTGTCACCTTCTGATTAGAGACACGTGTCAGTCCCCCGATTGGAGACACGTGGCACTATCTGAGTGGGCCACGTGTCAAACTCCTGTCGGGCCACGTCGCTGCTGACGTGTCAGCGCGTTTGACGCGTGGGCCTCACGCGCGCTGGAGGTTAAAGATGACTGAGGCGTGTGATACCGAACTTTCTCACGCGCTTCTTTCCTGGCCGCGCGTGAGGGCACGTGCGGAGGCTGTTGTACCTGTTTTCAACGGGCGTGGCTTCCTTTCTTGATGGGCAAGCCTATGGAGTGTTTGTCTTTATGTTTTGGTGACTGAAATGGTTTGAAATAAGGTAAAAAGAAACACCATGTTTTGAACCAAATAGGCTCTGATACCAATTGTTGTGCACTACGACTCTGAATCATCTCAAATCAAACACACACATACACTCAGAGACAATGATTTACGTGGTTCCCCAAAAATGGGTACGTCCACGGAGGGGTAGCTCAATATATTCACGGGATTTTCTCTCCACCCTCACACTACTCTTACACTTGAGCTCTCAAATGAGCTTCATTGAGCTTAATCTTATACACATGTATACACTCATATATATAGGCTCTAAAGTGGAGAAGAGGTAGCCAAGTTGTTGGCTACAACTTGCTGGCAGGGTGGTGTTCAACTTCTTCACGCATGTACTCTCCTTGACTTTGATTTATGCATGAACTTGAGCTGGCTTTGGTTGTGCTGGCAGAAGCTTCCATCCTCAAGTGGATGGGTCTTGAGTCATCTCTTTGAGTCACCATTCCTACAAACCATCTACATGGAATCAAGTCTTTGTCAATATAATTAAGAGCCCGTTTGGGAGGTGATTTGTGATTCCTGATTCCAAACAAAAGGAAAGCGAAACATGCGTTGCAGTTTTTTTTTTCTTGAAGCGGAAGAATGTTAGGTGGTGATGATTCTGATCTAAGAAAAATGAAAGCTAAAACAAAAAGAGCATGTTTGGTGGAATTGGTGATTCCACAAATATTGGATGAAACTAAAATTTATTTGATATTTAAATATTTGTTTAATTATTTTTATTCAAATGTATTTAATATTTTTAAATAATAAATAAAAGTTTAAAGTAATTTAAATAAAATTTATTCATTTTTTCAATTTATTTAATATTTAAATATTTATTTAATTTTTATTAATTATTAATTATTTATTCATTTTATTTTGTTAATTATTTATTTTGTTTTGTTTTATTTATTATTTTTTACTATTTATTACTCTTTTTATTTAATAATTATTTTTTAATCGTCATTTTATTTTTTATTTTCACTAGTATATGTCGGTAAATTGTATGTATATATTAAGTAGTACCTTTTTTTTCTCTTATTTTTATTTTGAGAGAGAGAGATGAGTAAAATGGAAGCCGGATCAAAATTTGGAAGCACTTGGGATGGGCCTACCAAGCTACAGTGCACTACTGAGCACTTGGAATCACCTCAAAAGGGTATTCCAAATAAGCCCAATTTTGCTCCATTGCTATGGTTACTCTCAATTGTTGGAAGCAAAATCATGTTACCAAACAAGTCCATGTTGCTATGGGCTGAAAATAGTGTTGAAGCGCCTCCCAAAAAAGGCCCTAGGGTGCGTTTGAAAACTAGTGTTTTCGTTTTCGTTTTTTATTTCTTGAGAACAAAAAATTTTCTTGTTCTTATCCTAAGGGTAATCCGGAAACAAAAACACGTTTGGTTGAAAATTTTGTCTAAAAAATTTTTGGGAACAAAAGGTTAGGGAATCTGCAACAAATTTTATTTTTTTTTGCTGAGAACAAACAGTGCCGAAAATAAAAAAACACCATTTTGGTGTTCTCAAATTTTGAACTAAGGGTGAGAAAACGCACCCTAAGGTACGTTTGGATAGGGGTGTTTCCATTTTTGTTCTTGTTTTTTCCACTGTTCACGGGAACAAAAACGCGTTTGGGAGCCTTTTATGGTTTTTGTTTTCGTGAACAGTAAAAAAAGCGTTTTCTCACCCTTAGTTCAAAATTTGAGAACACCAAAATGGTGTTTTTTTGTTTTCGGCACTGTTTGTTCTCAGCCAAAAAAAAAATAACTGTTGCAGATTCACTAACCTTCCATCTTCAACCTCCAAACCCTAACCTCCATCTTCAACCTCCAAATCCTAACCTCCAAAATTTTTTTTTTTTTTTGTTCCCAAAAATTTTTTAGACAAAATTTCCAACCAAACGTGTTTTTGTTTATGGATTACCCTTAGGACAAGAACAAGAATTTTTTTTGTTCTCAAGAGATAAAAAACGAAAACGAAAATACTAGTTTCCAAACGCACCCTAAGTTTTTCAAGATTAGACTATTCTTTTGAGGCTTTTTCCATATTTTTCTTTAGAATTGGTTGAAAAATGAAAATAGTATAAAGTAGTGTGTTTCCTTAAATGTTACTTTTGAATCAATTACTAGTATTAATTTATCACAAGAAAAAAATAATAATTTATTTTTAGGGTTAATTTTAATAAACTCCCCCCTACTATTGAATTTAGGGTTAATTTTATTTACAGTATGTTTTTATTTCAATCAGACCTCCCACATTTGAGAATCTTCATTTACAACCCCTGAGATTTGAAAGTGTCATAATTTACACCCCTGATATTTGAAATTTTATTTTAATACCTAAACTACCCTTCATGTTATCCATGTTGTGTTTGAAAACAATGATTGAATTTTTTTTTTTCAATTTGACCCCCTCATTTTATAATTTACTCAAATATTCTTTATTTTTATTTTTATCAGATAACATATATAAAAACTAATAAAAATATATTAAAATAATACAAAAAATCTGAAAAATAAAAAATAAAATTAGTATATATATATAATGATGTATTTATTCAATATAGGAAAAAAGTGAACAAATATACAATGAAGAAAAGGTTAAAAATAAATAAAAATCAAAGATAAACACTTAAAAATAATTTAAATATACATATATTTATGAGATATTTATTGGAACTAATATATTATATTGGCGTGTATAAACTATTTTTTTTCAAAAAAAAACATATATTTAAACTAAAGGAAACTTGAAAAAATTAGTAAAATTTCTAGCAATTTTTTTTTCATGTACCCATTTTTTTTGGGGGAGGGGGGGGGGGGGGGGGGGAGGGGGGTTTTTTTTTTTCATGTACCCATTTTTTTTTGGGGGAGGGGGGGGGGGGGGGGGGGAATATATATATAATTTTTTAATTACCAAGTGAATTTCACATCTTCAATATTATTTAAATTATGATGTATTTATTGAAATTAAAATTAACGGGGTGGGGTTTGGGGGTGGGTTGTGGTGGTGGCAGCAGGGAACGGCTGGGGTGGTGGTGGTGGTGAAAGGGGGTGTTTGGATATTTGGTTTAGGGTTTGGATATAAGGTTAATACTATTCTAGAATTAAATTGATTTAAGGGTGTTTGGATCAGGGTATTTTAGACATTTCATACCATGAGGGGGTGTGTGTGTGTGTGGGGGGTGGGGGGATGTTTGATTGAAATAAGAGTAAACCTGATGGGGTGTAAATGAAATTAACCTTTGAATTTAATCAACTAAGAAATCCTCATATGTCCGGATTGCCCCATGTGCTTTTTAGTTTAATCAATTAATCCCTCCTATGTCCGGATTACTCCATATACTTCTCAATTTCATCACCTTGACCCCCACTCTCACATTTCATAAAATATATATATATATATTAAACTGAAATATATATATATATATTGATGAAATGTAATGGGGTAAGGTGATAAAATTGAAAAATATAGAGAATAATTCGGATATAAGAGGGATTAATTGATTAAATTTAAAAGCACATACCAAAAATTAATTAATTAAATTCAACCGTATATGAGTGAGTTTATTGAAAATAACCCTTATATTTATTCTTTTGAATTTTCCCATCACTTTACTCCAATCATGAGCCATCCTTCATATTCCTTTGTGGATGTGATTCAACATTAGTCTCATCCTATCTTCATAGACGACGAAAGATTGGCTATGGAAAGCAAATGATTGAAATCAAATTTTTTATCATAGGTTCAAAATTCGAATAAAAAGTGAATTAGTTTATATCCAAATTGGAGATGATGTCGCCGAGGGCCTGTTTGGCAACCTTGGTTTTGGTCTTGGTTTTGGATTTTAAGACCAAATCATATTTAGCAAGCCGGTTTTGGAGTTGGTTTTGAGCTTTTTAAAACCAACCACTAAAACCTGGTTTTGATCCACCAATTTTGACTTTTCTCTCTCTCTATATATATATATGGCCAAAAATATGAATTATTTTGAAATTTTTTTTATATTTTTCGGAAAAATTATTTTCAGAAAAATTTATTTTTTCGGGAAAAAATTAATTTTCGGAAAATTATTATTTTTTCGGAAAAAAATTAATTTTCGGAAAATAATCATATTTTCGGAAAAAAATTAATTTTCGGAAAAAAATCATATTTTCGGAAAATAATTATTTTTTCGGAAAAAAAATTAATTTTCGGAAAAAAATATTTTTTGGAATTTATATTTTTCGGAAAAATTAATTTTGGGAAAACATTTTTTTTGCAAAAAAATCATAATTTAATGTAATTTTTCAAAAAATAAATTTTCGGAAAAAATTTATTTTTTCGGAAAAAATAATTTTTCAGAAAATATTTTTTTTTCGTGAAAAAATTAATTTTCGGGAAAAAAATTAATTTTTGGAAAAAAATCATATTTTCGGAAAAAAATTAATTTTCGGAAAAAATTTATTTTTTCGAAAATAATTATTTTTCCCAAAAAATTTATTTTTCAGAAAATATTTATTTTTTGGAAAATAATTATTTTTTTCGGAAAAAAAATTATTTTTTCGACAAAAATTATTTTTTGGAAAAAATTAATTATTTATTTTTCCGAAAATTAATTTGTTTCCGAAAAATTAATTTTTATATTTTTCGGAAAAATAATTTTTCCCCGAAAATTACTTTTTTTCCAATTTTATATATATATTTTTAATACATATTAGTATATATATATAATTATACCAAGACCAAGACCAAAATCAAAACCAACTCCTTACCAAACATTATACATTGGTTTTAGATTTACCTAAAACCACCCAAAACCAAAACCCCAAGACCAAACCAAGTTCCCAAACGGGTCCCAAGAATATGTAGAATTAAATAACAATAGCCACAAAAACAAAAGAAACGACGTCGTCAGCTGCTTCCCTGACTTTATATTATCACTTTATCAGTTTGTGTTCTCGCGTGCGTGTCTGAGAGAGGGAGAGAGAGAGAAGGGGATGGCAAAGCACTCTGATTATGGAGCTTTCATGGAGAAATTTATTCTACAGCCAAGCTCTTCATCTCAAGAGCTTCCATTGAATGGCCTCACTTTTGCTGTTAAAGACATGTAACTCTTATTTTCACCATCACTTCACTTTATCAATTTCTCTGATAATCTTACTCTTTAATTCCACCCAATTATTGTCTTCTCTGTATGATCCAAACTCATACACCAATATTATGAAATGGGTTGTTCTTTTCTTTTGTAGAATAGTGTATACGAAGTATATATGTAACAATGTCCCAGTAAACATGATTGAACTCTTTTTCTTACACTATTTCATCATTATCAATATTTTCCATATTTTTTAATTTGTTCTTGTTAGGAATGAGAAGATATGAAGTGGGTTAACCATTATTTTTGAATTTTACCAAACTCATACATTAATTTCATTCATTGATTTTGAAATTAGTTTGTAGTTTATGGGTTTTATCTCTTTTGACTGAATTGTGGAAGCAGATTTGATGTGGATGGTTATGTGACTGGGTTTGGAAATCCCGATTGGGCACGGACGCATGAGGTTGCAAGGACAACAGCTCCGGCAGTGTTGGCCATTTTGAGTGGAGGTGCTACATGTGTGGGGAAAACTGTAATGGATGAAATGGCATACAGGTTAGAATCAAAGACCCAGTTTTGTTACATACCCATTTTGTCTATAGCTTAATGTGGTATGTTGGGGCTTTTGATAACATTATTGTGCGTTGTGTAGTTTGTGTTTGATAACATTATTATTTTAATGTATTTTGATATGAGATATCTACTACTGTGACTAATTTTGCAACTTTCAAAAAGTCTCATGAATTGGGTTTTTCTTGATTATTCTGTTGTCTGTATTGAACACATCTGATCACAATATTAGCTCATGAATCAGTTTTGAGCTTATTATAATCTGCTTGAAAAGCATATTAGATAGGTATGCGAAAAAGATAAGAAGGAATCAGTTTGAGCAATCACTTTGTGCTAAACAGTGCTAGAGATTAGGTTTGATTGCAATTCATCCTCCAAACACCCTGAAGAGGTGAACCAGAAATTTGATGGGGACCTTTTATATGAAGAGAGATGATCTGATAATCACTGTAATTGCAAATGTATTCTTGTCATAATTCTAATATTCAATATGTTCTTTAGTTTTCTTTCTTTCTTTCTTTTTCCCCCTTCGCACCTAGATGTTTCAATTTTCTAGTTACTGTCTTTACAATTCAATCCTGTGTTACAGGAAAAAGAAAGGGGAAGAACCAATTCATTATAGGAAATTCCAAATTCCAAATAAAATAAACCCAAATTATCCGTTTGTCGAGAGCTGTCTAATTTCCACAGCTTCTGGCATGTCAAATAGACTGAAATAGAATGAGAACAGCCATGTTAACATTGGAATATTATAGGTTCTTTCTTCTTTTCTTTTCCTTTTTTTACCAGTTACTTAGGGATGAAATTTGTAAGTTAATATATATAGTTTTCTGAAGACATTGCTATAGTTATACTTTGTTCTTGTCCATAAAATGATTAGGTTTTATAGTTGCTAGAATTAAAGTGGCTACACTAAATGACTAAAGTTGACTTCATGTATATACATTTTCTTCGAGAAAGATTTACACCCCATGACTAAAGCTGACTTGATATATATACATTTTCTTCAAGAAAGAGTTAAACTCCTTGTTTCAGAAATTGTATAGGCTGTACAGCAACATTGATAAAAGTGGGTCTGATTTTGGTAGAGATTGGGTGTTAACTGCATAGGACCAAGCAAGTATGGCTAGTCTGCAACTATTCACTATAAGATATTAAGATTGTTCAATTCATTTTCTGTTCTACATCCAAAAGTATAGGGCAGGATGTGTTTGCATGGCAATCAAAGAGAGATAGGAGGAAAAGCAACCTTCATAAGTTCAGAACATAATTGTAGATTTAACATATGAATATTAGGTTGGGGGCATTATAAAAGTCGATGTAAATTATATTTTGTCATTTTAAAAGATCATAATCATAGTGAAAACAAGGAGAACAGTGCAGAAGAGGTTAGAATGTCCACCTGGGTTTGAGAAATTGCCCAAAACCCAAGCAGATGGAGATCATAATCTCGGTTGAATTGCATAAAATGAGAGAAAATGTTCGATGAAGATTTGTATAATGAATACTTGATGACAGTGATGAATGTTGTGCAAAAGCGTGTTCAACATACAAGTAATTGTGGTTGTGATCACACACTAAAAAAGAAAGCACTCACAACACAAAGACAAATATTTACGTGGTTCTGCCAAGGCAGTCATAATCGGGATTCTAGCTAGAATCGTTTTGGGGTCCGTAGAATCGGAATCGTAGAATCGTAAGATTCTAGCAACTCGTATTAATTTTTTAAAAAAATATTAATAATTAAATATTTAATTTAAAAGCCTAAATCATATTAGAATTTTTAAAATTTTCTAATACCTTGGCTCTTTAAATATTTTCTCATAAATTTAGGGCATCTATTAGGATATTGGACTAAATTATAAAGTTTTTGGGCATTTTATATGAAGGGCGAAACCGTCAAATCATTATAAAAACATAGTAGAATCGTAGTGAAATCGTAAAATCGTATAAAATCGTAGCAGAATCGTAGAATCGTAAGATTTTACTAGGTAGAATCAGGATTCTGACTACCTTGGGTTTTGCAATGTGCCTACGTAACCAATTTGTTTACTAGCAGGTTGGTAAGTGGGACATGGTGGGTGGCTCAATTTTGTAGCCACACAAGATTTTGTGGCTGCTGATTGAATCAATTTGTAACCACAATTCAATCACTTGGTTCTGCTATAAAAGGAAGCACTGAGGTCCAAGATGAAGACATGAAGTAGAGAGTGAGAAACATAGAGCAAGAGTTTAATTGAGAGCATAAAGCTTTGTGAGGAGAGAAGCAATTATAGTTTCTCATTTGTAATCTCTTTTGTAACCCATTGGGTTTAGATATAAGTGCAGTGATCTTGAGTTGCCCATGGGAGTAGGCACATTGCCGAACCACGTAAATCCTTGTCTTCGTGGTGCGTGTTATCTCTTAAGTTTTTTGTTTTGTGAGTGGTCTCTTGTTTAGTGTGTGATCGCAACCACCATTACTTATTTATTGAACATGCTTTTGCACAAAAAATTGGTATCAGAGTGCCCATGTTCTATTTTGATCGGGTACTGTTCGTGTACGGTACCATCCACTTGCGTATACTGTTCATGTACAGTACTATTCACTGGGTGTTTTTTTAGAGAATAAAAAATTTAATTTTTTTGAGTGATCCTAATCATTGACAAAAAGATGGCAAGCGCAAAATTTGATGTTGAGAAATGTGATTGGGCAAAATAACTTCAGCATGTGGCAATGCGAAGTTCAGGTTATTCCGACTCAACAAGGGTTGGATTTAGCTCTGATGACGGAGAAACCTGTAGAAATGAAGGAAGACGATCGGACAAAACTCAATCGAAAGGCTTGTGGTAGGATTCGGCTTTATCTCGAGAAGGATAAAAAATATCCTTTCATGCGCGAAACTTCAGAAAACAAGCTTTGGACTGAACTGGAGGACAAATATATGACAAGGAGCATTAGAAATCGGCACTATTTGAAAAAGAAGCTCTTCCGTTTTCAGTACAAATAAGGTATGTCGATGTCCGAGCATTTGGACAATTTTAACAAAATTCTTGCTGATTTGCAAAATTTGAATGTTAGAATTGATAAAGAAAATAAAGCAATGATAGTGTTGAACTCTCTACCGAAGTCATATGAGCATCTGGTTACAAAGTTACTGTATGGAAAAGAAGAAACTATACATGTCGATGTCTCAAATACCCTCATGAATAATGAGCTTCGAAAGAAAGATAAGGAGGTTAATAGAGACTCAACATTTGAAGCTTTGGCAGTACATAGTAGAACAGAAAAGAACAAGTTTGGTAGCGGTAGAAGATCTTGATCCAAATCGAGAAGTGGAGCATCAACTTTAGGTAGGAGAATTCCTGCCAAAGATGATTGTGCCTTTTGTCATAATAAAGGTCATTGGAAGAAGGACTATCCCAAGTTGAAAAACAAAGACCGAAAAGAATTTGCTGCAAACGTTGCAAGAAGTGAAGATGAAGATGAAGATTTTGCTTTGACTGTACAGTTGGATCAAGTTCGAATGGATCTTGGACTCGGGTTGCTCCTATTATATGTGTCCCAACCGGGAGTGCTTTTCCAGATTTAAGGAGCTGGACAATGGAACTGTTTATTGGGCAACGATCATACCTGTACACAAAGGGCATAGTGCGTTTGAAGTTGCACAATGGAGCAGCTATGTTCGGTATGTTCCGGATCCGAAGAAAAATCTCATCTCACTTGGAGCTTTGGCAGCAAAAGGTTATGAGATCACGCTGAAAGACGATGGTCTGAAGGTTACAAAAGGTGCTTTAGTTGTGATGAAGGGTATAATTAAGAGTAATTTGTATTTTTTGCATAAAAAATCAGTTATGTTTCAGACAGTTCAGATGCAGATGCATCAGACGCTACCAGATTGTGGCATGATGGAGAGAAGGTTTTGCAGGGCTTCCAGATTGTGGCATGATGGAGAGAAGGCTTTGCAGGGACTCGTTAAGCAGGGTCTATTAAGAGGTGCTAAGATACAAGCTTGGATTTTTTGAACATTGTGTTCTGGGCAAGCAAACAAGATTCAAGTTCAGCACAGCAATACACCCGAAGGGAATACTTGACTATGTTCACACAGATGTTTGGGGACCTACCAAAGTTGCATCTTTGGGAGATAAGCATTGGTTTGTCTCTTTTGTTGATGACTTCTCCAGACGAGTTTGGGTGTACACCATGAAGCATAAGGATGAAGTCTCAAAAGTGCTTTTAAAGTGGAATGAGAAGATAGATGAGTTTGGGTGTACACCATAAAGCATAAGGATGAAGTCCTAAAAATGTTTTTGAAGTGGAATAAGAAGATGGAGACCCAGACCGGAAGAAGAATCAAAAGACTCATCTGATAGTGGCAGTGAATACACATTGGATCCATTCTTGCAAGTATGCCAAGACGAGGGTACTGTACGACACTTTACATTAGAGCCACGCTGCAACATAATGGGGTGGCAGAAAGCATAAATCAAACCTTGTTGGAGAAAGTGAGGTGTATGTTATCCAATGCTGGATTGGGCAAATAGTTTGGGTTGAGGTTGGAACATACGTATGTCGTCTCATCAACAGATTGCCTGCAGCAGCAAATGAGGGCAAGACGCCAATGGAGGTATAGTCTGGGAAACATGCTACAGATTATGATTCTTATGAATATTTGGTTGCACTACATACTTTCTTGTGAAAGAAAGTAAGTTGGATTCTGGACTCAAGAGAGCCATATTCTTGGGTTATAGTGAAGGTGTGAAGGGGTATAGACTTTCGTGCTCTGAGACGAAGAAAATCATAAATAGCAGGATGTTACATTCAATGAGTCTTTGATACTGAAAAGTTCTACTACAGAGAGTAAGACCAAGGGAGTTTCGCAGCAGGTGGAGTTTGAGGCTCAAAATTTTCCAACTGGTTAATAACTCCGATGATGAAGAAAAAGGTACAGAAGAAGAGGAGGCTCCAACCCAAAAATCTCCACAGTAGCTAAATTCTATTGCTGTTAGTAGACAGAGGATAGAGATAAAATTCCCTGCGCGGTTTGCCGACATGGTGGCATACGCTCTACCCATAGTTGACGACGACAATCCATCTACCTATAAACAAGCTGTCAGAAGTTCGGAAAATTCAGACTGGAAGAAGGCGATGGACGATGATATGCAGTCTCTTCAAACGAATCAGATTTAGGAGCTAGTCCATCTTCCAAAAGAGAAGAAAGCTATTGGGTATACACCAAGAAGAAGGACTCCTCAAGAAAAGACAGTGTGAGGTTCAAAGTTAGACTTGTGGCGAAAGGCTACGCACAAATGGAAGGGATCGACTATAATGAGGTGTTTTCTCCTGTTGTGAAGCATTCTTCCATTCGAATTTTGCTAGCATTGGTTGCATAGTTTAATCTCGAGTTAGCTCAACTTGATGTCAAAACTGCTTTCTTACACAGAGATTTAGAGGAGGAGATTTATATGACTTGGCCAAATGAATTCAAAGTTGCTGGAAAGGAAAATTGTGTTTGCAAACTAAGGAAGTCACTGTATGGGTTGAAACAAAGTCCGAGGCAGTGGTACAAGTGATTTGCTCAATTCACGAGAGGGCAACAGTACACAAAAAGCCATTTTGATCATTGTGTGTATTTTTTAGGCTTCGTGACAGATCTTTTATGGATTTGCTCTTATATGTTGATAGCATCTAAAAGCAAAGTTGAAATTGAAAAGTTGAAAACTCAGTTGAGTACTGAGTTTGAGATGAAGGATCTTGGAGAAGCTAAGAAGATACTTGGTATGGAGATTAACAGAGATAGAGTGAAGGGCACAGTTTGCTTGTCTAATAAGCAGTACTTGAAGACGGTGCTACAACGGTTTGGTATTGATTCCAAATCTAAACCTGTAAGTACTCCTTTGGCCTCTCATTTCAAGATTAGTGCTACATTATCTCCGAGCACAAATGAAGAGCGTATGCATATTGCTCATGTTCCGTATATGAGTGCAATTGAAAGCTTAATGTATGCAATTGTGTGTACCAGGCCCGACATTTCACAGGCTGTTAGCATGGTGAGCAAGTATATGATAAACCTGGCAAAGGTCATTGACAGACAGTGAAATGGATTCTACGATACATCCAAGGTATTGTGGATGTTGGTTTGATGTTTGAGCGGGATGACAAACTTAGTCAGCATTTGGTCGGATATGTGGATTCAGACTATGTGGTGATTTGGATAAACATCGGTCCACTATAAGTTGTGTTTACACTCGCTAAAGGACCCATATGTTGGAGGTTGACATTACTGCCAACCGTTGCTTTGTCCACTACAGATGCAGAATACATGGTTGTAATAAAAGCCATTAAGGAGGCTGTATGGCTGCATGGGTTGATTGAGGATTTGGGGTTTTTTCAAGAACATGTCTGGTACGACAGTCAAAGTGCCATTTGTTTGGTAAAGAACCAAGTTCATCATTCACGCACGAAACACATTGATGTCCGTTTCCATTTCATTCGTGAAATGTTAGAAGAAGGTGATGTTCTTCTTCGGAAGATTTGGACTGTAGATAATCTTGCAGATATACTAATAAAGGTTGTAACTGGGATCAAGTTTGAGCGTTGCTTGGACTTGATTAACATCCAACAAGTTTGAGCACCTCTTGGTGCATGGCATTTTTAAAGCACATTTGGAGGCAGTTGAGGATTGTTGAAATTAGTGTAATATTAACTTACTAACTTTCTGGTTAGCAGCCCTATATATATATATATAAATATTAGGGCAACACATAGATAGGTACACAAAATCATATGGGCCTGACCCATATTGGGTTAATCCCAAAGACACCCACACACTATAACTAACACTCCCCCTCAAGCTGGAGCATAAATATTAATCATGCCCAGCTTGTTACATATATAAGAAACCCGATTGCCCATAAGAGATTTAGTAAACACATCTACTAGCTGATCACTGGTCTTCATATGCTTCAAAGAGATCTATCCACCTTGTAGCTTATCCTGCACAAAATGACAATTCACTTCAATATGCTTTGTTCTTTCATGAAAAACAGGATTAGAGGCAATATCTATAGCTGCTTGATTATCACACCACAACTGGGACGGTTCTGAGGACTTGTAACCAAGCTCATCGAGAAGTTGTTGCAAATATATCACCTCACTAGTTAAGTGAGCCAATGCACGATACTCTGATTCAGCACTGGAGCGAGCCACTACATTCTGTTTCTTGCTCTTCCAGGAAATCAAATTATCACCAAAGAACACACAGTAACCTGTAATAGATTTCCTGTCACACGGGGATCCTGCCCAATCAGCATCCAAAAACCCTTCAATCCGCATATGGCCATAGTTATTATACAATAATCCTCGACCTGGAGTACCTTTAATATATCGTAGAATATGAATCACTGCATCCCAATGCGAAACACGAGGCGTTGTCATAAACTGACTGACCACACTTATAGGAAAGGTAATATCAGGACGGGTTACTGCAAGATAATTAAGCTTCCCAACCAAACGTTTATAACGCTTAGGATCAGAGAACACATCTCCATCTTCTCTAGATTATTTAACTCCAAGAGCCATAGGAGTATCACATGGTTTAACACTCATCATCCCCGTGTCACGTAACAGATCTAGAACATATTTTCTTTGAGAGAGAAATATTCCCCGTTTGCTTCGGGCCACCTCAACTCCCAAGAAATAACGAAGACAACCAAGATCCTTTGTCTGAAATCGAGGTTGCAGAAATGCTTTTAGTGAAGAAATACCTGCACCATTGTTGCCAGTGATCACAATGTCATCAACATAAACAACAAGTAAAATGCTACTTGCATTCGACTGGCGATAAAAGATTGAGTGATCTTTGGCAGCCCGTTTAAGACCAAACTCTAAAATAACATCACTAAAGCGCCCAAACCATGCGCGTGGGGATTGTTTCAAACCATATAGAGACTTCTTCAGGCGGCAAACAAGACTAGACTCCCCCTGAGAAATAAAACCAGGTGGTTGCTCCAAATAAACTTCCTCTTGGAGATCACCATGCAGGAACGCATTCTTAACATCTAACTGATGGAGCGGCCAACCAGACGTAGCTGCAAGAGAAATAATCAGTCGTACAGATGCAAATTTAGTCACAAGAGAAAAAGTATCAGTATAATCCACCCCATAAGTCTGAGCATAGCCTTTTGCCACTAGGCGAGCCTTGAGTCTAGCTATAGAACCATCTGGATTCGTTTTAACAACATATACCCATTTACTACCAATAGGTCCTTTGCCCGGTGGGAGGGGCACCAAGTCCCAAGTATGATTGGCCTCTAGGGCGAACATTTCATCCCATATCGTTGCTCGCCAATCTGCAGAAGAGAGAGCCTCAGATAGATTTCGAGGCATAGAAATAGAGTCCAGACCTAATACGAAAGCCTGTAATGATGAAGAAACACCTGCATAGGAGAGGGTCGCAGAGATAGGATAACTAACATAACTACGCTTACCCTTCCGAAGAGCAATGGGCAAATCATTGTCAGATGTCTGAACTGACACTAGAGGATCAGAGGACGAAGAGTTTGATGCAGCAGGGGGCGGCTCAGGATTAGATACGGGAGTAGAACCAAACACCTGACGTGGTCCACGAACATATGTCTGAAGGGGAGGACACAGGCTGAACTGAGCGAACTGAGGGGACAGATGTGACACGAATCAAGTCATAGACCAAAAGCTCATTAACTTGTGGTGTGGGAGGTGGATCCGCGGACGAAAGATGTGACCAGAAGGAAGAAGACTCATGAAAAACTACATCTAATGACACTAGGTACCGTCCCAACTCAGGAGAAAAACACCGATAGCCCTTCTGAGTACGTGAGTATCCCATAAATATGCACCGTAAGGACTTGGGATCAAGTTTAGTCATCTGAAGTCGAATATCCCGAATATAGCAGGGGCATCCAAAAATGCGTAATGGGAGAGAATGAATAGACCAGTTAGGAAATAATACTTTATGCGGAATCTCCCCCTTAAGAACAAACGATGGCATCCGATTGATCAAATATGTTGCAGTCAATACCGCGTCGCTCCAGAATATTTTTGGGATTCTCATATGAAACATAAGTGCCCGAGCAACTTCCATAATATGTCGATTTTTATGCTCATCAACTCCATTTTGTTGGGGGGTATCTGGACATGAAGACTGGTGAATGATACCCTCTTGGGTCATGAATGATGTAAAGGGAGAAGAAAAATATTCAAGTGCGTTGTCACTACGCAACGTGCGAATAGACACAAAAAACTTATTACGAATTTCATTGTAAAAAACACAAAAGACAGAAAAAATCTTAAAACGTTGTTTTATTAGATATAATCAAGTAACACGGGAATAATCATCCATAAATGTAACAAAATAACGGAACCCAGACTTAGACTAAATTGGACATGGACCCCAAACATCATAATGAACTAGATCAAATGGAGCACATGCTCGTTTATTTATCCTAGACACATGACACGCGATGATGTTTCGCGAACTGACACGACTCACAAAACAACTCTGGTAAAGACTGAAAAGCTGGATATAGACGCTTGAAACTGGGGAGAGCAGGATGACCAAGGCGACAGTGAAACTCGAAAGGAGTGGATGACACACCAGAACACGCCATGGATATTGGTTCCTCATCTAGCACGTAGAGTCCTCCTGAAGTGTGACGACCCCTACCAATCGTCCTCTTCGTCGAGCGATCTTGAAATTCACAATATTCACCATAGAAAATTACACAACAATTAAGTCATTTGGTTAGTGCACTGACAGAAATCAGATTAAAAGGAAGATCAGGCAAATATAAAACGGATGACAATTGTAAACTAGGTGTAAAAGATGCTTTCCCAATCCCTCGAACAACAATATATGATCCGTCAGCCACTCGAACATCGGGAAGAGATGATGTAGGAGAATATGCACTCAATATACCTGTGGTGCCAGTCATATGGTCTGAAGCTCCAGAATCAATAATCCATGCCCGAGGAGAAGTTGAAAGACAAGCAGTAGATGGACCCGTCTGAGCAACAGTGGCAGATATAGAGGCTTGATTAGATAACAAGCGAGAGTACTCCTCAGCGGATAAAGTCACACGACCATCATCAACAGTAATATCCTGGGTAAACTGATCAGTCCCGGATATCATATTTGCGGACCGAACATTAGGTGGTTTACCATGTAACTTCCAGCATCTGTCACGCATATGACCAATGCCACCATAGTGAAAACAAGCAACTCGACCATCTGGTCCCCTCGTTTTCCCCCAGCACTGCTTCCGGATTGACCTGCTAGGGCAGTCCTATCACCATTATCACTGAATCCTGAAGATTGTCGAGTAGAGCATTGAGCCCTAGAATATGCCTCTGTAAGTGAAGTTTCGCGACTCGCTAGAATCTGAGACCGAGCCGATTCATATTCAGGTTTTAAACAACTCAGGAACGCAAGAATAACTAACTGCTTTCTCTGTTTCTGCATTTGATGAATATCTGACGTAATAGGCATCAACATATTAAATTCTTTATATGTTTTCTTGAACGAAGCGAAATAATCACTGATACTTTCCATTTGCTCAGGGCGGAATAGGGACTGACATACATCATATATCTGTTCATATCAGCTCGGCCATAATATAGAATTTGTAGATACTCCCACAACTCTTTAACTGAATCACAGTGGGTAACCAACATGGCTACCTTTGGCTCCATTGAATTGATAAGTTGGTTATATAACCGTGCATCATCACGTAACCAAATCTTATAACCGGCAGGGTCAGATTGCTTGTTCAGGAATTCAATAGTAAGATGATCTTCCTTATCCATACCACGAATAGCAAAAAGAATAATCTTTCTCCAATGCTGGAAATTAGATCCATCCAAACGTTGATCTGTAAGCTTGGTAGAGGCAGAAACAATCTCAGAAATAATGGGCTTGTTGTTGTTCTCAACAGCCCTACCGCCGAAAGACGACAAATCCGCTATAATAAAATCTTAAATAAAAAAAATCCAGAGATGACCCTGCGAATTGAAACAGAAAAAAAAAAAAACTAACAAGGAAGAACTACACCCCTAATCACATAAACAAGGGGGAACCGTACCCCTATATATATCAAGACAACTTTTCAGTCAAGGACCCATTACGAAATTAGGGTTTCATGATCGGAATTACGAAAACAGACCAAGTATCACAAAAAAACAAGGGTTAGGGTTTTGTGTGGATTAGGGTTAAGGAAGAAGGATGGTGATTAGGGTTAGGGTTTTGTGAGAAGAGAGTTTCTTAAACTTCGGTAACTGGCTCTGATACCATGTTGAAATTAGTGTAATATTGACTTACTAACTTTCTGGTTAGCAGTCCTATATATATATAAATATTATGGCAACACATAGATGGGTACACAAAATCATATGGGCCTGACCCATATTGGGTCATGCCCAAAGACACCCACACACTATAACTAACAAGGATCATGTTTTGTTTCGGAAATACTTCATTTTTGGAAATGGTATACTAAAATTTTTGCCAATGTGGAGATTTGTTGACTAGCAGGATGGTAAGTGGCACATGGTGGGTGACTCAATTTTGTAGCCACACAATATTTTGTGGCTACTGATTGAATTCATTTGTAGCCACAATTCAGTTACTTGGTTATGCTATTAAAGGAAGCATTGAGGTCCAAGATGAAGACATGAAGTAGAGAGTGAGAAACAGAGAGCAAGAGTTCAATTAAAAGCATATAGCTTTGTGACTGAGAAGCAATTATAGTATCTCATT
This sequence comes from Cornus suecica, assembly GCA_963922005.1. Classification (NCBI taxonomy): domain Eukaryota; kingdom Viridiplantae; phylum Streptophyta; class Magnoliopsida; order Cornales; family Cornaceae; genus Cornus; species Cornus suecica. The sequence continues at coordinate 19,849,992 of OY998247.1, read as the reverse complement.
TGTAAGCTCTTTTGTAACCCTTTGGGTTTAGATATAAGTGCAGTGATCTTGAGTTGCCCGTGGACGTAGGCACATTGCCGAACCACATAAATCCTTGTCTCCATGTTGTGTTTGTTATCTCTAATTTCTTTTATAGCAGAACCAAGTGACTGAATTGTGGCTACAAACTGATTCAATCAGCAGCCACAAAATATTGTGTGGCTACGAAATTGAGCCGCCCACCATGTGCCACTTACCAACCTGGTAGTCAACAATGGAGACTCAGCTAATGATTCCTAGATATGCTGGTCACCTTTTTTGCTTCTTACAAGGCTGTGAATCATAGGATTTGATTCTGGTTAGATTAGGAAATATGAGAACTTCCATACGTATGTGAACAAGATTCCAGGTTCTTTCTGTTCACAATTCAGATAAAGATAGAAAGATAAAGAAGATGATCAATCCAATAAATCGCAAGGAGGATAAAGATCAAGGTTCTTTTGAATTTAATTCGAAATAACATATTAGTTGCCTATGGCTTACTAAGGTTATGAGAATGATGGTTTTGACAAATCTAAAAGAATATTATTTGTTTGAAAATCTGATCCTGTGGTTTCCAAGAAGAATTGGAAGCAAGTAGTGGAAAACTGAGTACTCAGCAGGATTGAACAGTGAGCTACAGGGCAGTTGAGCAATAGTTCTTGCTTGTTTTAAGCCCTACTGAGTCTGATCTGGGGAACAGTGCATATATTCTATCTGCTATGTAATTAGTGTTTTCCTTTAATAAATAACTCCGGTCCTTGCCAAACTCCACCTGCAATTGTTTTATTATGTTTTACTTGTGAAAAAGGGAATGACACTGATAAAACAAGATAATGCCACTTACTGGGGAGACTTTTAAAGGATCTTTCATGAATTAGCTGTGGCATTTTCCTATTTATTTTGCTCTCGGTCTTTTTTCTTATTCATTATCTAAATGGATCTTCTGTTCTTTCTTTTTTATTTTGTTTAATTTTTTCTCAATGCATCTAATGATCATTTTATGAAGGTAGCATCTGGTAAAACTCAATCCTTCAGGAAATTGATCTCTTAAAATTCTTATCCTTTTCTCCCTTGTTGTGAGTCGATTATTTTTTCAATCCATTCCTATTAATGATCTCTGTGCATTCAAATTGGGATTCCAGCAGTTTGGGTTCTTCTTGCATATACTTGTAAGTTAACAGTTCATTTTTTGTTTTGCAGTATAAATGGTGAAAACAAACATTACGGTACACCAACAAACCCGTGTGCACCAGATCGTATCCCTGGAGGATCTTCTAGTGGATCTGCAGTTGCAGTTGGTGCAATGCTCGTAGATTTCTCCCTGGGTGAGTTTTTTCTTTACTGGATAACTTTTGGTGGTTTTAAGTAGATCCTTCTATTCATGAACAAAAGGGTCCTGTCTAATTTTCAGGTACTGACACTGGAGGAAGTGTTAGAGGTCCTTCGGCATTCTGTGGAATTTTGGGGTTTCGCCCTTCTCATGGTGCTGTTTCAACTAGTGGAGTTATTCCTATGGCACAGAGTTTTGACACCGTTGGTAAGGAACCATCTGGTTTCTGCAATTATTTTTTAATTAGGGGGAATTCAGCTCTGTCTAGAAAAGCCTAGACACAATATAGGGGCCAATTAATGTTCATTTTGGTGCATTGGTTGACAAATATTCCAATATTTTGGAACCGAAGAACTGAAATTTTTATTGTAAAGTTTTTCCTTTAACGCGTCAAGTTGGGTGCATTCTGCATTTCTTCTAAAAGTGTTACTTCGAAATCTAGCAGGAACAACAAGAATATTTTTTCCCACATTTTGGCAACCTGGGGCATAGTGGATTAACTTGATTTCAACAATATAATATTGAAGAGTGCTTTAGAGCAGCCACTATCCAACAATATATCTCTCTCTCTCTATCTCACACACACACACACACACAAATACACACACACGCCCCCTATAACACAAACACACTCCGCAATGTTTGATGGTTCAAAATCATTTTCTTCTGCCTAAATGCTTCCACTGAACATTTGGTTACTTCATAGTTGTTATGACATGAAGCGTCCTAACTCTAATTTTCAAGTCATATTTTTAACCCAGTTCTTTTCCAGGGTGGTTCGCTAGGGATCCTGAAATCTTGAATCGAGTTGGACGGTTACTATTACAATTGCCTGTCCTGGAACCTGTGAAACCTAGTCATATTATTATTCCAGAAGATTGTTTCAAGCTTCTAAGTATTCCAATCGATCGGGTGAAGAAGGTTCTTGTGCAATCAGTAGAGAAGTTATATGGGGGTAAGTGGGTTGATTCTATCATTTTGCTATTGCTAGTCGTCATTTGGACTTCACATACCAGAGAGAAACAATTATCTCATAACATGTTCGATAACATGTTAGCAAACCAATCTAGCTGTAAGAATAAAATCAATTTGAGGAAAAGATAAGGAAAACTGTGATAGCAAGTTCTAAGAATTAACCCTATTAATTCCCCTCTGGAAGCATGTTATTGTGGATCTACCTTACTTTGTTTGTTGCACAGGTCACATAGTAAAACATGCAAATCTTGGGGATTATGTCAAGGACAAAGTTCCAAGTTTGAAGCATTTTGACGGAATTGCTCCTCAAGAATATAATATACCATCCCTTGTAGCTCTTTCAAATGCCATGAGGTTGCTTCAAAGGTGCAAATAACAAACAAAAACTATTATATGCTTGGTTGTTATGCTTGATTAAGTTTTTGGCTTGTGTAATCTTTTTATATAACCGAGTTTTGGCATCGGAAAATATATTTTCCTTCTCATGTTGACTTATAAAACCAATTACCTTTTCAAGTGTAGGCATGAATTCAAAAATAATCATGGTGAATGGGTCAGTACAGTAAAACCGGATTTAGGTCCAGGAATATCAGAACGAGTATGGGAAGCCCTTGGGTCAACAGACGCACATATTGATGCCTGCTGCTCTGTGAAGGCTGAATTCCGTGCTGCTCTCGGTGATTTACTAGGGGTACTCTCTTTCTCAATATCTCTCCCTCTCTCTCTCTCTCAAGAAATTTCACATTTTAGGAAGTAATTCTGGCTTTAATCTTCGTAAGTTGTTTTGAGCTTATCACAGGTAGCAAGAGGCCACTGTAATCGTGGATGCTTTGGCTGAGAGCAACCGGTGTGGTTTCACCATTTTGGCTAGCCAAAGTTTATAATTTAGCAACCACATCAGCCCAATAGACTGGTTGGGCTAATCACTTTCTATTATTGTGTATATGTTGATTGTTTGTTAAAGAGGGAAAGAGTAGAGAGGAGAGTTTAAGTTTGGTGGAATCCTGAATTCAATATATATACCCATTGCAATTAAAAAGGGCAGTGCGAAAAATTTGTCGGCCAAAACATTTGCTACATTGGCTAGTGTTTTAGTAAGCACCCACATGGGGCCCGCACTTAGCCAGCCCCAAACGTACGAAATCCTAGGCAATATATTTAATTCTTGGCTAAAAGAAGACCACACCTGATGGTAATGTTCTATCTATTTTGCAGCCTGTTTGGCACGCCAAAACGTTCTTCGTTTCTGTTTTGACCTATAATAGAAACAACATTTTTGTTTTGGAGCGTCTTCAATCTTTTTGTAAACATGTTCGGTAACGCTCTATTTAGTGCTAGAGTTTTTGAAGTAAACATGAACACAAGTTTAATATGGAAGTGTTGCAAGTGCTACAGAATAGAAACATATAAAAATACTAAATTGTTGTTTCGACTTTCGTCCACTATTCATGAATCATTTTTGTACTGTACAGAACTTTTTTTTTTTACCAAACATGTAGCAAAAACACTGCTACAGTACCAGACACGAAACAAGAAGTCATGCCAAACAGGCCTTGTAAAAATACATTTTGGGGTTTGGATTTGGGTTTTTCTTTATTTGTTACTTCATAATCACCTGTTACGCATCTTTGTTTTGTGTTTTTAATCTGACCGCTAATTCTCTCTCTCTCTCTCTTATTTTTTTGTCTCTCTTGTTTAATAATTCTATTGAACAACTGCAAGAAACTCCCATTTTATCCCTAATTGGATTTCTACAGTGCCACTCATTGGTGGCCAAACACCAGATCACCCTTGCAATAGAAGACACCTCCTTCACGAGGTTATTAAATAGGAGATTTATGCATAGAAGTAGAGATTGTCTTGTCATAAGTTAAATCTTCTCCAGTAGAATAGTGGTCCTCTTCATAAAATTAATCATGATAGTAAATAAGCCAATTGGATTTGTTCCTGACATTGTCTTTCCTAAATGTATCAAGGTTCTGTGAATGGCTGGATAAACCCTATTGTCACAGCCCTGAAAATGTCCTCATTTGCACGATGTTGGTCGTTTCTTTTTTGTATGTCTCATCAAATTACTCGTACGGAGGAGCAATCCTCCTGTGACTGCTGTTCCACTTTTACTTGTCCTTTTTTCTTTGTTTATTCTTGTTCTTTGTATTCTTTTTCTTATGTCCATGCTCTTACAATTTGTTTGAAGTACCAAATGTAGAAGATCACTCAGTGAATAAATTTTCACCCTTGGTATGCTTATGGAACATAATTCTATAGGATTTCGGCATCCTTGCAATACCCACAGTTGCTAGTCCTCCGCCAAAACTACAAACAGAGGCATCTACGCTGGAAACATTTCGTATCAGGGCTTTTAGCTTGTTGTCCATTGCTGGAGTATCTGGATTTTGCCAGGTTCTCTCTCTCTCTCTCTCATATGTCAGTACCATAGAAGCAGTGATTTCTCTATCCTTGATAACCATACAAGTATTAACTTGCTGCTTCTGGAAATTGTTCAATTTACAGGTGAGCATACCATTAGGGATGTATGATAATCTTCCAGTGGCCGTGTCCTTGTTGGCAAAGCATGGTTCCGATGGGTTTCTACTGAATGTTGTGGAGGCTCTATTTGGCACTCTCAAAGAACAGGTCGAAATTGCTGAGAAATGAATTTATACATTTGGCATCTTCATAGTACTTATGTGTAAGTCCCATTTCTTGCTACAAGAGATTAAAACTGGGCAAAGTTCTTACATATATTGCATTTTCTTGCTCCATGACACCATTATTGTCATCATTTATTTCGTTCATGTCTCTGAACTGCAACTACCCCAACGCCGCATTTATTTCGTTTCGACACCAAACTATGTAGAACCATGCAACTCCAGCTAATTGGGATTTGTTCTGAGGCCAAAAGATCTACATTTGTTTGCAATTTTTTCTGTTCATGTGAAACCATAAATCCCATTATTCCCATAGGTGGATATGAATTTGGCACGTCGGATATGATGACTGACATAGTTGCAGAATTAACGTTGGAGATGAAAAAGCACTGGCAATATTACAACTCGGGACATATTAACATTTGTAGTATGGTGATTACCACTTTGTATAAGTAAACGGCCTTCCTCGGTCAGGGACTAAAAATATAATTTTTGCATAAAACATTCAAATTCACTAAAGCTTCGTACGGTTGCTGAGGAAAACCTGAGGCTTAATTTAGAACCTGGTCACAATCTTTCGGACTCCAAAAGTTTTAATACCTCATCATACCAGCAAAACTTCTGATTCTACATTATTTTTCTTGCGTTGAACAGGGCCATCTGTCTGATGGGTACCGATGGATGCTGACAAGTTTTTATATTTTTACATATGTAATACTTTGGTTTGACTGTGTGCGTTATAGTAGGAACTGATCCCCCGGGCGCGGAAGTACCCTACTATATCTATATTGTGATTGCACGTGGCTATATGTGTGTGTGTATATATATATATCAACACAGATGCTCCCACTTCTTGTATTAAAAAGCGTGTCTCGTAATTGCATGTGGGCTATATATGTGTGTGTATATATATATATATCAACACAGATGCGTACTCTACTATATCTATATTGTGATTGCATGTTATCTATATATGTGTATATATATATATATATCAACACAGATGCTCCCACTTCTTGTACTAAAAAGCGTGCTCGTAGGATCATGGTTCCCCTCGGACAATATCTGTGTTAAAAACGAGTATTGGACGGGTACCATCATACCAGTGTTGTGTAATAGTATCGATGCATTTCAAACGAGTACCGGTCCTGCGTAACAATATATTTCAAAAGCGTTACGAAGAGAACGTATGGGCCTATTCAAATAATATGACAAATCATGTATGGGAATAGAAAATTGATTGTTTTCAGCCTGTGCCCTGGAAAATGGAGTCCCTACTGCTTTGTAAAGAAAATAATAAGTTATATATTCCATGTAAACAAACAAGCGCAATGGTCATGTAAGATGACAGTTTTCGTAAATTATTGAGGTCAACAAAACTAGGTGGTGTGGTGTCAATGAATGTGGGCTAAGAAGCAAGCAGAATAAAAACCCATTTTACTTGAAAATAATGCTTTGTCAACTACCTAGAAATAAATTATTAAGTGTGAATCTGAAGCATCCTCTCCTTGAACAAGAAACCGACCCGGAAAAAATTTAAATTAAAAAGAGAAAAGATGTAGACGATATACAAATTACAATATTATATTAAATTGTAAGTACTTTTGTCTAAGTCAGAAAAGTAAATGAGCTGAGTTCAGCTTGCTTGAACCATGTCATCCAAAGTTAAAATTGAAGTTTATGGATTAGATTGATTCTTATTTCTAATATGACTTTCCAATCTTTTTCTTTAGCACTTCGAACAAACAAGTACTTTGATTAAAGTATTAGGTCCAGATTCGATTCCCGCTGACTACAATTTTGTTTAATTTTGTTTGAGTTATTGAAGGATTACACGGTCGTTAATTTCAGAGTCCCGAAAATTAATTGAAATGCGCGTAAACGGGTCCGAATACTACGATTACCCAAAAAAAAAAAACAAGTACTTTGATTAAGCCATTGACAAGTTTTATGGGAACTTCTTCGGATTTCGAATAGGAGTAAAAGTTGTTATGAAATGACAAATAAAGCATAATTCTAAATCAACTTTTTAAAATAATAAAACAAGGAGTAAGTGCGTTATATTAGTGCCTGGGTTTATATTTGTTTTTGAGCCGTTTAGGTTAGCCCGTTGTTTGAATTTTATTTAATTATCATTATTATTTTCTTATAGCTTCATATCACTTTCTTACGTTCTTATAAGAAAATAGTTCACGATCCATTAAAAAAAGGGTATTGAACTTTCACAAATAACATAATACTCTTAACAATACGTTCATCACCCAAGCTTGATTGAGTATAAAATATACGCATTATTACAATTATTTATGTGGGCGTTACCAATAATGAGTTACAAACCTACAACCATAGCACGACTTAGCACCAGACTCCATAGTGTCATTGTGTAACAGATCGAATCCTTCGCATTTTGACCCAAAATTTAAAACATTAAGTGAGGCTAACACATCTAATGCTTATACTCGAATTACTTTTTCATTTGGATCCGATGTGGAAAAAGGACATCTAACATTTTTTTCCATCCGGACTCATCGGACGACTTTGCCTACCCAACCTATATCCGGACTCAACCCGAGTGGTGTAAATTCAAGTGGTGTTTGGCGGGGCACCAAATTAAGGATTTAGTTTGACTCTAAGATCAACTGCAATGAGTCCGATGTTTCGCACTTCGATCTAAAATCTTAAACTATTAGGTGTAGGGGTGCACAAAGAACCGAAAGAATTGAAGAACCGGAACCGATGGTTTGGTTCGGTTCCGGTTCCAAAAATTGAAGAATCAAATTTTTAGGTTCAGTTTTGGTACTTAACCATATAGAATCAAACGGAACCAGAACCGAACTGATTTTATTTTATTCTTGTTATTTCTATTTTTTATTAGTATTATATTTTTACTTATATATAATTTAAAATTTATAAGTTAGTAGTCTTTAGGAGATGTAATTTTGAAATAATTACTTTTATTTAATTAATTATATAATTGATTTGAGATTTGTAATATTTGAGACATTCTATTTAATTTAATTTATAATTATATTACGTTTTGATATTTTAATTTTTTTGAAATGGGATAATAAAAATCAATTTCTTACCGTTCGGTTCTAGTTCTCTTTTTAAATAACCGAAATAACAGGTCGGTTGTCGGTATGCATACGTGTTTAGGTGAGACCAACACAATCAATCCTTATATCTCAACAACTTTATCATTCAAATCCATCATAGAATAAAGACATCTTAACACATTGTCCTTTGCCAATCCTAGTGAAGACTATGACTAATAACTAATAAAGTCATAGTAAGAAAATCACATTTAATTCAAATTGATATTAGTGAAAATGAGAGGTTGGTGGGCTTCTATTTATTGAACTCTTCAAATTCAAAGCAAGATAAAGTCATAGCTGGGTGGCTGAGTATAGAGTCAGCGTTCTTATGCCCAACCACGAGGCACGTATATATATCTTTTTAAAAATGATATTACACTACAGAGGATAGAGGTTCCTTAATTATAAAAAACATGATTATAGGAGAATGCTTCAGTCTTCACTTGTGAGAATAAACTTAGTTTTACTCTTTACTTAGATCAATAAAATTAAAACGTATAATTAATATTAATTATGCGTTTTAATAAATATTACATACTATCATTAGTTAAATCCGAATCTAATATATATATATATATATATTCTTTTTTCTTTTTTCCTCTATTCGTGGACAAACCTATATATATATATATATATATATATTGACATGGTCTTACAATCAAAAGAAAAAGGGATTTATAGTGAGTCACATAAAAAGTAGCCGACCTTAATTTAAGAACCCTGGACAAAACCCTATATCTAACATGACTCTATGAAGAATATATATCTATCCATGTATGTATGTACACATATGATGACATAGTTATACAATCATCATGATGAATACCACCACCACTAACACCAAGATGGCGCCTCGGAAACTCTCTCTCTAAAACAGCGGTATAGGGACGAAGAGAGGAAAATAAAAATAAATTTAAAATAAGATTTAACCCATGATAATGGGTATTCGGATTTAACCCATAATAATGGGTAATACATATATATTTTTTAATTAATATTAATCATGTGCAGTGATGAATCTAGGAGTCCGTATCAATAAGGGCTAAAATTTTTTATTTTGAATTTTTGGGGTATAAATGACATAAATTTATTTTTTTGGGTTTAAAATAAATTTTTAGTAAGGCTTAGTTATACAGAAATCTAAATTATATGGTATCTAAGGTAAAACAAAAAATTCAATAGGAGATAAATATGAAATATTCAAAATTTAGAGTAAAAAATATAATAAAAAAATTTAGTGGATCTTAATTCTATTAATGTATGTAAGGAGTGATAATCGAGTTGATCCTAGACCCAAGCATTGTCCCACTAATAATAATGTTGGATGTGGAAAATGTGGAGAAGAGGCAGTAGGTGAACGTTCCCACAAGAGTATCCGAGAAGTTTGGTAGGCTACTAATTGTTATGTTCATGTATATACGTGTATATAATATATAGGACTAATTTTATTTAGACGTCAATCATATCTTTCAATTATACAAAATATTAGTCAAATCCCCTAAATAAAAAAATTGGCATCATTTGCACTCTCTGACCAATTTTTGAATTAAAATACTTTTACCCAAACACTTACTATACCTATTTTCAAACACTCACTATCTTTATTCCTAAATATATATATAAAATTAGAATATATATATATATATATATATATATATATATATATATATATATATAATTCAAAAAATATATATAAAATTCGAAAATGTTATATAAAACTCGAAAATAATATATAAAATTCAAAAAACAATATATAAAATTTGAAATATATATATAAAATTCAAAAACAATATATAAAATTCGAAAAATATATAAAATTTAAAAATAATATATAAAATTCAAAATATATATATAAAATTCAAAAATAATATTTAAAATTCAAAACATATGCCTCTATTTTTGTGAATCGTTATTTTCAGTGATCATGAATTGAGAACCACATATGATGTTATGATATGGTTGGATGTGTTCTTCATTCACCATATATGTGTGCATTGTTAAATTAGGAATGAGAATGTTAGCCCCCACTTGAGACCTTAATTTTTAGGCTGTGAAAGTTCCTCCCAAAACCTCTAATTGACTATAGGGATAATTTCATTTACACCCCCTGAGGTTTGTCCTATCATCATTTTGACCCCTCAGGTTTGCATATCTTCATTTACACCCCTTATGGTGTGAAATGTCTAAAATACCCTTATACCAAACACCCCTTAAATCAATTTAATCCCTAAATCAATTTAAACCCTAAACCAAACACCCTTTAGAATCAATCTAACCCTCAAACCAAACACCCCAATATATATTCAATATTTTTTTTCTCTCTCTCTCCTCTATCTCTCTCTAACTCTCAGATTCTCTCTCTCTCTCTCTCCTCTCTATCTCTCTCTCTCTCTAACTCTCACACACGCACACACACACGCACATATATATATACACACATATAGATCTATACATATATATATATAGACCCATCGGGGGAGGGGGAGGGGGTGGTGGGAGGGGGCGGCGCCGACGGGGAGGCGGTGGGAGTCGGCCGGCGACGAGAGTGTATATATATATAGATCTATATATATATGTGTGTATATATATATAGATCTATATATCTGTGTGTGTATATATATATAGATCTATATATATATGTGTGTATATATATATGTGTGTGCGTGTGTGTGTGTATGTGTGTGTGTGTGTGTGTGTGTGTGCGTTTGAGAGAGAAAGAGAGAGAGATAATTTTTTTTTTTAATTTTATATTTATTTTCGAATTTAGTTTTTTTTTTGAAATTTAATATATATATATTTGAATTTTATATTTATTTTCAAATTTTATATATTTTTTGAAATTTATAATTATTTTCGAAATTTAATATATATTATTAGAATTTTATATGATTTTTTTTAATTTTATATATTTGTCTTGAATTTAATATGTTTTTAAAAAAAATTCAAAATTTATATATATATTTTATTTTATATTTATTTTCGATTTTATAATTTTTTTGAAATTTAATATATTTTTTTGAATTTTATATGTTTTTTTTTAAAATTTTATATATTTGTTTCAAATTTTTTATGTTTTTTGTGATTTTTATATTTATTTTTGAAATTTATTATGTTTTTTTGAAAAAAAAAATAATTTCAAAATTTATATATATATTTTAATTTTATATTTATTTTCGAATTTATAATATTTTTCAAATTTTAATATATATATTTTTAAATTTTATATATATTTTGAAATTTTAATACAAATTAAATTATTAAATGATGGGAGGGGGTCTAATTGATAAAAACACTATCCTTGTTTCCAAACAGAATAAGGATAAGACATTGAGGGTAGTTTAGGGATTTTAAAAAAAATTCAGGCTGATGTCATCGTTTAGGGGGTCTAAGTGATGAGAATATTTAAAATAGGGGGTGTAAATGAAGATATGCAAACCTGAGGGGGTCCAAGTAAAGATAAGACAAACCTCAGGGGTGTAAATAAAGTTATCCCTTGACTATACTTTATATGAAAAATCATGTCACCCATACTGGGGTTGAAAAATTAAATGGTACCCCCCATTCCATGAATTCCATTGTCCTCTATTAGTGGAATTCATGGATACAAATGATTGTCCACATATATTATTTTTGAATTTTATATATATTTCAAATTTTATAAATTGTTTACGAATTTTATATATATTTTTTGAATTATATATATATTTTGAATTTTGTATGTTATTTTCGAATTTTATATATATTTCAAGTTTTATATATAATTTTTGAATTATATATATATATTGAATTATATATATATATTTCAAATTTTATATATTGTTTTTAAATTTTATATAATTTTTTCAAAATTTATATATTATTTTTGAATTATATATATATTTCGAATTTTATGTATTTTTTTTAATTTTATATATTTTTTGAATTTTATATATTGTTTTCGAATTTTATATATATATTTCGAATTTTATATATTGTTTTCGAATTTTTTATATACTTTTTTGAATTATATATATATTTTTTGAATTTTATATATTATTTTTGAATTATATATATATTGAATTTTATATATTATTTTCTAATTATATATATATTTTTAGGAATAAGAATAGTGGGTGTTTGGGTAAGGGCATTTTAGTTCCAAAAGTGGTCAAGGGTGCAAATGATGTCAAATTTCTTAATTAGGGGTCTGATTGATATTTTACATAATTGAAGGGGTGCGATTTATGTATAGACATAATTCAGAGAATATAAATAAAATTATACATATACATATATGCATACACACATACTTTTTGCACATCAAACACTTTAGCACTTTAAATTTATATTTATAAGATTCTGTAATTTTTTTGAGGTTTATTCATAAGATTTTATATACTTAAGACTATAAAATTCAGTAAAATATCAATCTTGAAAAACATAAAAACTAAATTTAGTTTTGGTATTTTATAAAGAATACAATTTTACTTATATTAAAAAATTAAAACGAAATATACAAAACAAATTAGTCACTAATTCAATGTAAGAAAATATGTGACACAAGTTACTAAAAAAATTAATATAATCTTTTTAAATTTTTAATGAATTAGATTGACCTTAACTTTTATCAACTCAAGTCTTGGTTTAGTACGTAAATTTCAATGGGTCAAATTGACTGAACTTTTATTTGGGATGATAAAAATTAGGTTAGTTACTTTTCATTTTGACTAACATTTAAACCATAGAGGATCACACTATAATTTATCAAATGAGAGAGGTCACGAGTGTAAAAAATAGGGTCAAAGGTACTAAAAAAAAAGAAAAGAAAAAGAAAAATCACCATTAAATTTAAGTCATTTTGATAGCAGTTACTGGACTCCTCCATACAAACAATTTGTTTGAGACATATAGAATAAGGGAGATGATCGTTTGCGATTATTGCTGCTGCAATAATCTGTGTATCTTCTTCTGTGTATCTTCTTGTTTTTGGCGCGAATATTTTCCTTCTCCCGCCCAATCCTATTAACAGGTGAAGCTCGGTGAAAGGTTGTTCCTTCTTCATCTTCTCTCCGAAAACCCTAAAAAGCTCATCTCTCCATAGCTTTCATGTCCTGAAACAGGTGAAGCTCGGTGAAAGGTTGTTCCTTCTTCATCTTCTCTCCGAAAACCCTAAAAAGCTCATCTCTCCATAGCTTTCATGTCCTGAAATCTGAAGAATAAGAAATTTTTAAAGGAATGAAGTATTTTTTTGTGTTCGTTATACTATAAAGCAGTTTAATCTACTTGAACTTCATTGTATTAAAGTATTTTGAAGTTTCTTTTATGTTTTTGTAAGTTTTTTTAGGGTTTAGGGCAAATACCAATGTGAGACTGATAAATTAGGAGTTTTTACAGGTAGGAAGTATTTTGTGGTTTCATTATAGTATAAAGTACTTGAATTTTTTTGTATTGGTCGTATTTTGAATTTTTTTTAAGATTTAGGCAAATAGCAGAGTCGGATATCAACATATGATTTACATGTTACAAATCTTCTGCCAATAGACACAGGACACTTGGTCACATCATTAGTGCAAAAATTGTTTGTTGCAAGGAGGGTAAAAGACTGAAAGACAAGAGAGATTGCATGGTTATTAAACATAGGGCAGAGACCAGGACTGAATGTCATGCCTGCCTTCATTTTAAGTTATGATAGAGTTGAAGAACATTTGTTCGTAGACGATTTTTTTGAAGAACACAATCACGAATTGGTTAAGGCTGATTATACAGAGTTCTTGCGATCTCAAAGAAATATTGGTAAAGCACAAGTTTGTGAGATTGAATTGGCAGAAGACTGTGGAATACGAGTCGGTCCATCATTTGATCTTATGGCGAAAGAAGCTGGCACAACCGGGGCTTTGGGATTTACAAGATTGGATGTTAAGAATTTATTGAGAACAAGAAGACAAAAGCAACAACAATTTGGGGACGCAGCGTGCATATTGACATATTTTAAGAGCGAGCTTCTACACAACCCATTTTTCTTTTACGACATGCAACTAGACTGTGATAACTTGATGGCCAACATATTTTGGGCAGATGCCCGGATGATCATAGACTACTCTCTGTTTGGTGATGTTGTCACTTTTGACACAACGTATAAAGTGAATAATGTTCATCGGCCATTAGCAGTTTTTGTTGGCTTGAATCACCACAGAGAAAGTGTGATATTTGGCGCTGCGTTGATGTATTATGAGATAATTGAGTCATTTGTTTGGTTGTTTGAGAGCTTTCTAGCAACAATGAGTATGAAAGCTCCGAAGACAATTCTAACCGACCAAGATGTTGCAATGAGCAAAGCTTTGGAAATTGTGATGCCCGAGACAGAACACTGTTTGTGTATATGGCACATCATGCAAAATTATTTGAAGCATCTTGGTCATGTGATTTGCGCCGACGTTGGTATTAGAAGTGTTTTGTTCCGGTGTATGAAGTGTGTTGATGACGAAGAGTTATTTTTATCCCAGTGGAAGGACACGTTGGATGACTTCGATGTTACGAAAAATAAATGGTTGTCAGATTTGTTTGCACTAAAGAAAAAATGGACAAAGTGTTATGTGAAACATCATTGGTGCGCGGGTATGAGAACTACACAACTTAGTGAAAATTTTTATTCTCAAGTGAAACGTTTCTTGAGATCGGATCACTGCATTCTTGATTTTTTAAGCAACTTGAGAGATTGGTCAGTCAGTTACGACTTGATGAAAAACACTCTGAGTTCGATTTGTGTAATAAGTTGCCGATGATAACATTTCACTCCCCGATGATACAACAAGCTGGAAAACTCTTCACCAGACAAATATTTGAGCGATTTCAAAAGCATTTTATAAGGTCGGTCAATGCGTATATCGGCGAGAACATTATTGATGAAGGTGGAGAGTTGAAATATACTGTTGTCGTTGTTGAAGGGCATCGATTAGAATGATGTGTAAGGAGGATTAAAACAACTAACTAGTTAATTTGTCATTGTGGGAAGTTTGAAATGGAAGGAGTTCCATGTTGTCATGTGATAAAGATTTTAAGAGAGGTCTTGCATGAAACTGAAATTCCGATGGAATATATTTGTAAACGATGGACCCGAAATGCTAGAGATGAAACAGTACATGACATCGTTGGCAATGTAGTCGAAGCGGATGAAAATCATCAGGAAGCTGTTCGGTACAAAAACTTGTGTCATCTAGCGACTCGCCTAAATGTTGCTGCAGCAGCAACTGAGAAAGATTATATTTTAGTCCTCAAAAACTTTGAGAGCATGCTTAATTCTATAGATAAAAGAGATAATACACCGAATCACCCAACTTCAAATGATGGAAATCCTGTTGATGAACAAAACATAAACGCAACTGTTTTGAAAAAGAAGGATGCTTGGCGAGGACAGCGTAAAAAACGTAGAGAGAAGCTAGGGTACGAGGCTGCAGCAACAAAGAAGAAAAAAGCGTATGCAAAGGAGGGTCGAATGAACAGTAATGTGAGTAAACGTTATATGTATAGAATTTAGGGTATTCTAATTATTTACACAACTAATATATGCTTCCGTATTTTCTTTAGGCTGCTGAAGGTCGTAAAAAGAAACCGGTGTCAAATGAAACATCGAGTACACCCAGAAGCAGCTTTTGCTGGAGTTTTACTCAGCCAATGTCAATGACAGGTTCAGCACAACCAAGCTCCCACGCTACGAACGATCCATTGTCCCAACCAGAAGATATTACAACGCAGTCGGCCAGAGAAATTCTGTTTGTAAGTCGAATAACCCATTAATAAATCTTTGTTATTTTACGATTTACGTAGTACTATTTTCTTAACATATAATTTGTTGAAATGCAGCCATTTCCAGATCTCAATGAAGTTACAAATGAAGATCCATGCAAATTAACATGAGACATGAGACCTTCCTTCAATGCCAGTTCAATTTTTGTGGTAGTGATATAGAATTGGCAAGCTTGTATTGCTTGATCTTTGTAGTAATTATTTTTGACGTGTATATTTGTATTGCATTAATTTATTCGTATTTGAAATTCCATGAAGTGAGTTTGAAGTGAGTTAAATACTGTTTTATTTTAACAGAGTTTGAAGTTTTAAACATATAGAAACATGCAATCAGTCGACTGATAAAAGTTTTGAACATATAGAAACATATAACCTCCAGGTTTTGCTATTTCATAACTTCAAAATAGATTCCATACAGTCAAAACCAATGACTCGAATAAAATACATGAGAAGAGCTACATTTCATAAGTTCAAAATACATTCCCTAATAGTCGAAGTACATTCCATACAATCAAAATACAAAATTGGATACTCCACCTACATGATCAAAATAATATCAAAGTCCCAAAGTTACTTCCCCAAAGTACTGAATATCCAAAAAAATTACATGCCATCAAAGACCCGTAAAATACATCAAAAGGGTGGTAAATCCAAACTTCCTCGAATTTCAGCCACATTTTTATCAAGGTTATCAATGCTGTAATCCATATTTTCCACCAGAAGTTTGACAGAGTGGAGTTCTGTAGTCAAATCATCAACTTTTCCATGCAGGGCACACAACAATGAAGATTGGTCATCCATTGGACCAGGTACTTCGGCATGTTGAGAATCCCCGGCCACACTATGTGTGGGTTTGGTTTGTTTAGCTATCCACTGCCCATTATCCCGCTCCATCCCCATCTGCTTGAGCGTCGTGCTGCCAAATACTTCTGTGAGACTATCAACTTCACGAGAATCCTCACCCTCCAAGGCTACTTCATGATATTGGAATATCTTTGCAAGTGGAATGACATAGTAGCACTTAGTAATTCCTTTGGACTTCAACATATGATGGAAAATTATGAAAGCCAGATTAAGTTTTTTCCCAATCAAAACACACCAAATGATTAAGATTTCCATTCGAGACACATCCGAGTGGCTGCCACTTTTATGCATGATAGAATTAATAATTATGTTGTGAATCAACCGTGCATCGAGTGTCATCTGGGACACTGGTAATTTATCATGAGAAGTCATTGTAGGATTTGCACACAACTGCCGAACAACTTCAGTGGGATCAAAATCAGACACTTGTGGCCAAATTTTGGTAGAATAGTGTATCAAGTCTCCCTTTTGAATATCAAGATTTGTCCTCAACCTATGTTTTGACAATATAATTTCTTTTCCTTTTGCAAACGACCTAATTTTTCGAGGAGACCTATCCTCTAGATGAGCATAGAATATCTGGACAAGTTTTGGATAACATGGAAGTTTAAGGGAAACCAAATTACCCCAACCTATGCTGGAGAAGTAGTTATAAGTTTGCAGTCCCAAATCTTCGCATGCCTCTTTACAAAGTACTTTACCCTTGCACACTTCATGGTGTAAGAAACTATTTTCATATACACTCTTCATATTGAGATTCTTGAAGTATATATAATCGATCTCCATGGTGTTTGATCCAGACGTTTTATCTTCCATATATGGATTCTTGAGGGTTGGCATGATGACTATCTTAAGTTTATATCTGCACAGTGAAGTGTCAAATTTATTTTATTCATAACCATGAATGAGAATTCAGCACACTATTGTCAATTTAATAGGGCCAATCAAAGGATTGACCATTGTCAATTTAACAAGTCCAACAAGAGAACACCATTATGAATTTAAGACGATAAATAATCAACAGGGCCAACCCTAAAGAATGAAAATGTATCCAAAAAATTAATAATCAACAGGGATAACACCATTATGAATTTAAAGGAGCATTATCATATAATAATACTTAGCATCCATGATGTGCAAGCAATTTTATATTTAGCACCCATTTCATATTATTATCACGATTCCTAGGGTTCGGGTAATGAAAAAACAGAAGAGAAACTCACTTGAGCGAATTGGAATGTGGGTTAGGGGTGAAATGGACAACAAATCAGTGTTGATGGAGAAGGAAGAAGACAGGAAATTGAAGGATAGTATCGGTCGACTGAGGAAATCGCGTCTTAGTGAAGAATGCTTCGAGAATGAATTTAGGTTTTCAAAAGGGGAGGGTAAGCTTGTTTGGTAGTTATGATTATTAATTAAGTGTAAAAATGTAGAAAACCCCCTTAAAATATGATTTGAATAACAATTTCATTTAATACATATTATTTAATAAAGATTTAAATTGATTTACTAATTACTAAGAAATTAATTAATTATTTCTTAAAATAAAGTAAATCCTGAAAACCAATTTTTAATTTAACAAATAAACTTACTATATAATAAATTATACCAATAAAATTGAATAAATAAATACACAATAAAATGTAACTTTGATTAAATAAAATAAAATAGTTAAAATATATATATATATGTAAGGTGGAATATAAAAAATAGTGTACTAAAAAACCACAGTGAGTGATAAAAATAAAATAGCAAACTTACTATTAAAAGACGCGATTGAATTATTGAAATGTTTTAAAATTGAATTTAATTGAACCCAAGTGCTAAGGATAATCTTGGGAATTCATATTGTTATTATTTATAAATCTATTTGGCACATAATGTTTCGGATTTTTTGGATATTATTAGTAATTATTAACGACTATTTAGTAATTCACAAATCATGTAATTATTTGAAACTACATTTGAAATCATATTTTTTTTACAATATTACTTCTTTGTAATATATGATTAATTTTTTTCTATATTCTTAAATTAATCATTTAATGGGATTTATTATTATTATTATGATTAGTAATTATAAATGAATTTTGGAATTTCTCTTCACCTAGGGTTTCAGTAACTAACACTCGTTCTTAAAGCAATTGGGTTTTTGTAATTGGGGTCTTTTGGAAATTTTATGAATTGGGTTTTTGAGGAGTATGTGATTGGACATTTGGGGTTTTAGGACTCGAATCTTGTTCTTTCTCTAAATGGGTCTCCTCGAACAATAAGTACTAAAAATTAATATATAATTATTAATAATAAAAAAATTAAATTGAACCCTAATTTTTTTTAATAAGATTAATGGGGGGAAATGAAAATTTTAAAATTGAAGTTGATGTGACAAAAAATATTTCCACCGAAATTTTTAAATATCAAAAATTGGTATTAGTTAATAGTTTTTCCCTAAAACTATTACATACTATTATATTTCATATATTCCTATATCTAAGCCGACGTCAGCCTCGATCCCTTCTTGGATCCCAGCCCTAGTTCTCCATACTCCATCCCAACAAATGTCATCTTCATCAAGCTCCACTTGGACCCAAAAAACTGGCCATGTGAAAAAATGTTGGTGTGGTATCAAAACTCCATTGAAGACGTCCTATACAGATATGAACCCTAGTATAAGGTTTTATGGGTGTCCAAACTGGAAAATACGTTCATGTGGCTTTCTGGAATGGGTTGACGAAGAAGTTTCGGATCACTACAAAAGGTTCATGTCCAAACTCATAGAGAAAGTCTACAATAAACCATAAGTGAATATGAACGACGATGGAGTTCAGACGGAATCCGAAATAGCCGACAAGTTCGCCGAATTGCAACATCAAATGGAGGTAATTATGCAAGAAAATAGGGAAATGAGAATGGAATTTGAGAACAAGGTCGAGATTTCCATCAATGGAAATTCTACCATTTTCTTTGTGGTGGTAGCTATTTTTGCATCTGGTGTCATAGTGAAAGTGTTAGGAATGTAGTGTTAGGGTTAGGTGGTAGTTTTGGCTTCGAATGGCTTTGTAGTGCTTTGTTGCAGTTGTTTTGGATTGGAATTGGTTTGTACAATTATGCACTTATTTTGTTATTTTGGGGTTTAGGATGAATGCAAATGGTTTGAATGAATGATTTCGTGATTTTCATTGGTACCCTAAAACGAGAGAGTTTTATGAGTTTGAGATTAGTACAATATTTGGGATGTAAATGGAGTATCAAAAAAAAATTAATTCATTACATTTATTGATTAAATAATACTGTTTATATAAAATTAAATGTCAAATAAATTTGTACTTAAATATCGAAATCTACCAGTCCGCTGGTATGTCTTAAAAGTCAACCGGTACAACATTAATGTCCAAACATCTTTTAATTTCCTCAAAAACTTAGTATTTCAGTTCGTTAAAATACAAACTTCCCTCAAAATTACATTGATTGATTACTAATACTGTTTATATAAAATTAAGTGTGAAATATATTTTTAGTTAAATATTCAAATCTATTAGTCGCCTGGTAGGTCTTTACAGTCCACCAGTACAACATTAATGGCAATTTTTTTAAAATTCCCTCAAAAACTTAATATTTCAGTAGACTACTTTTTGCGCTCTCAATTAACAATAAATTCATACAAATGTCTTACTGCAACTCATTTTTAAAAATAAAGAACTGCCAATTTTATTACATTAATAAATTTTCATACACGTACAAGGAAATCATAAAGGTCAGTCAAATAACAAAAACTTCAGCCTGTCTTTGTCATCTCTATAATCCCCTACAGACTCCATTTCCCTTTAGTGCTTAGTTTACTTCATTACGGCTTGTCCTTCTTCGGAGACTGGTGTCTTTGTTTGAAGAGAATGATGATGGATGGCAGGCGGAGGTCGAAAAAGGGATTGAAGAAATATGATTAGCCGAAAATGTACAAGAAAAAGGAGCTGTAGATAGAGATGAACAAGAATTGACAGAAGATGAGGATATATTTGGAAAGGTAATGCATGGGATAGAAAACGCAAAACGAAGGCCGTGTTTTGAGGAAGAGGAAAAATTTCGGAAGTTGAGGAAGGGTGATTGTGGTGAAGGAAGCTAGAACCACGCAAAGACTATGGTTTAGGACAGAGGGGTTCGAGGACTTATGATCTATTAAAGTCGAAAGAGGAATCTGATTCCCATCCTTGGATGGGAGAAGATTCCTCTTCAGGATCAAGTCCTCGAAACCCTCTGTCCTAACATAGTCTTTGCGCGATTCTAGTTTCCTTCACCACAATAGCCCTTCCTCAACTTCCAAAATTATTACTCTTCCTCGGTCTTCCTTATCCGTTTTCTATAGCATACATTAACTTTCCTCTTCCGCCAACTCTTGTTCATCACTTTCTACAAGTCCTTCTTCTTGTACATTTGTTTGGGAATTTCTTCAATCACTTTTAAAATCTCTCTTTGAGAAGAGTTTGGCCCAGGGCCATACTAGTCTGCAAAATCAGAAGATTAAAATTAAGGATTTACACTTTAATTCTAATAATTTACTAACATATGAAAAACCAAGTAACCAAACAACTATTTCGATGAATTATAAATTATGTGATATGGTTAGTCAACATATAATTTAATTTATATCGTTAATATGATTAAGAATCATTTCTTCCCATGCATGATTAGATTATTAAATTATTGAATTAGTTAACCAAACTATATTCCTCTATCTACTGACTTTTTACCTTTTGTCGGCTAAAATTACATTAGGTATATATATATTTATTTGATTCTTTTTTCTCATTTCACTATCAACTACTGTTATCAATTTTATATGAACTACGTCTCATAATTTACAGTTTGAGTCTCATAATTCACAAACACCTGAAAAACGAAGCAACCGAACAGATATTTCAACTCCTTATACTCTAAAAAATGAAAGGGAAAAGAAATGCCTTACCGAGAGTGAAGGTCGACTTGTTGATGAAGATGAAGACAAACTAGTGTAGGCAAGGGGAGGGTATCTCGGATCTCCGTATCAAATAAGGCGAGTTGGAGTAGAAATGCAAAGATGTATATATATAAACAAAGATATGTTTAGGGCCCTTTTAATTTCCTCGTTTTCAATGGTTGAATCTATTTTTAAGATTATATACAAAGAGGGAGAGATATAGAGAGGTGATATGGTTAGTGTATTTTTTGCCTAGTTTAGCAGAAAGGAGATATGGTAGGGCATGTTTGGCCCTCGTTTTGGATGGTAGGATCTATATATATGACCATATACAAAGAGGGAGAGAGATAGATATGTGATATGGTTAGGGCATGTTTTGCCCTAGTTTTGCAGAGAGGGGAAAAGATATGGTTAGGGCAAGTTTTACCCTAGGTGCGATTTATATATAGGGCTATAGATGGTGGTGATCAAGTTTATCAGATCAATTCAATCTTGGTCGTCCATTCAATAAAGTCAATCAGATTAATATGTGAATTTTGGATTTTAGGAGTAATTAAAAATTTACTAATTAGGGAGATGATGAGATCAATTCAATCTAGTACTAGCTATTACTAATAAAGTAGTCTGCTAAATTTAAAATAAATTATAATCAAATCGGAAATTTTTCATATTTTGGAACATAATAGTATATATTTATTTTTCGTAAAAAATATCATATTTTCTGAAATATATATATATATATATATATATATATTTTGAAATTTATAGTCTTTTGGAAATATATAATTTATTTTCTTAAATTAATTTTTTAAAGGGTTGATTTCACTAAACCCCCTTTATGTCATGTTTGGTACAGTTGAATGGAAATGAATGAAAGTGAGAATGGAAAATGTTGATGGAATGAAATAACCATTCTCATTCTATTGTTTGGTTATAAATATGAAACACATTAGGAATGGTGGAGAAATGGCGGTGGTGGTGGCGGTTTGTTATTTTTTAAAAATGTGAGAGGGTTCTTTAAGTAATTTTATATTTTAAAATCATTACTAAAGGAATCAAACCATCATTCCATAGCTTTAGTAATGGAATGAAAATCCATTCCCGAGAATAAAATTTCATTCCCTGAGAATGATCAATCTTATTCATTATGTTGTACTTTACAAAAGAATGGGATGAATGAGTATTCCATTCCATTTTATTCTTGCATACCAAACATATATAAAACTATTAAGGGGGCAAAGGGGACACAGTACCGGTTAGTTGATTAAATTGAACATGAAAGGGGGTTTTCTTAAAGTAAACCGTAATAATTATTTCTAAACCCTAAACCCTAAACCCTAAAGTGGATAAATATAGATGATTAGTAAAAATCCAAAATTAATAGTATGACTTCGAGAATTTGCATACAATACTCGGAATGTCAAATCAGGTGTCAAATAAATGTATAAAAAGTAAAAAATTGAAAAATAAGAAGGTTGCTCAAGGGACCATCAAGCTGTGTAGATTAGTTTCAAAATCCGGAGTTAACATCTCTCACATATTGTTTGCCGACGACCTCTTGTTTGTTTCCAAGGTTGACTATGGCTCTGCAAGAGTTATTTCAGACCTTTTCAAGGTGTTTGAGCTTGCTTCCGGTTTGGAAATCAACTCGGGAAAAAGTGTGTTGATCTTCTCTAAATCTGCTGGGAGACATCGAAGAATAGTAGATTTATTCCAATTTAAAGTCTCTTCCTTCCCTATTCAATATCTCGGAGTGCCCATCTCTGATACAAAACTAAAGAAGGCCGACTTCAATATTTTATTGGACAAGATTAATGAAAAATTGGCAGGTTGGAATGCTGTCAACCTCTCCTTAGCAGGCAGAGTGGAACTAGTCAAATCTGTCCTCTACTCTTATATTTATTATTGGAGTTTTGTCTACAACATTCCCTTATACTCTATAATCATGATTGAGAGAAAATTCAAGAAATTTCTTTGGGGCGGTAATGTGGATATAAACAAAATGCATCAACTGAGTTGGAAGTTGGTCACTAGGCCTATTGCAGAAGGTGGTTTCGGACTGAGGCGAATAGTCGATATAGATTTTGCGGCAAAGTGTATCATGGCATGGGACTTCATTCAAAAGAACCCAAAGTTATGGGTACAATTATTCCAGGCCAAATATCTGAAAAATTATTCCTTTTGGTTTATTCAACCAAAACCATGTCACTCCGTTGTTTGGAAGCAAATCCTTGATGTTCGCGAGTTCATGTTGGAGAAATGTCCTTTCACTCTTGGAAATGGGACTTGCTTTAGTTTATTGTTCGATCCTTGGTGTAATGGCAACTCGATCGCAAACCTATTCGGTAGGAATATTCTTAGGGGTATTGACAAGAATACCACCACTTCCTCTATCATTCAAAATGGTAGATGGAATTTCCCTCATTTCTTCCCTGACTATATCTCTGCTGTTATCTCCAACATTCACCCAAGGGACGCCCTTGATAATATTCTTTGGAGAAAAGACCCTTTCACTTTCAAATCAGTTTGGAATGCTTGCCGGAAAAGAGACAATATTGTTCACTGGCATAAATTAGTGTGGAAATTCAGTAGACCCAGAGCTGCTATCACTACTGCGTTGGTTTTGTTGAATAGAAATTTGTCTTTAGTTAATCTAAGATGGAGAGGAATCACCATTACTCCAGTTTGTCATCTATGCTTTAATTGGGACGATAGCAACGACCACATATTTTGGACATGCCCTTATGCCTCTTCCATCTGGAGTCAAATTTTTGATATGATGGTTATTCCTTTACCTCAAGATGCTTCCTTGAACCAATTAGTCTCATGGTTCACCAATACATGTAGCAAGAAAACAGTCAAGACCACCATTCTCTCTTCAATTTTCTCCACAACGATATGGAAGATTTGGAAAGAAAAGAATTGTGCCCTCTTTGAGGGACGCAAGGATAGCATCGAGGGTGTTGTTTTGGCCGTCATGTGGGAGGTGATGCTGCTGCAGAATATCACCATGGAAGACTTCATGCAATTACTTTGATATTCTTTTGCTTGTTGATGTTGCTTTTTGACTTAATTCCGTCTTTTGTTCTTGACGATTTTCGGGACGCTTCTTACGGGATATCCTCCCCCATCCCTCACTGTACTATATTTGTTTTTATTATTCTTTTCCTTTTTATAAAATACTCATTTAGGAAAAAAAAATGTTGATCCTCGAAACCTATCAGTCGGCTGGTATGTTTGGTCAGTCGGCCGATAAATAATATAGGGTATCCCCTGCAGCTGTTTATTATCCATGTGAAGCGTTTTATGTAAGCTCTGCAACGATATTTTCACCCCTAAAAAGTAATTTTATATTTCCCCATTTTTTCATAATTTATTGAAATTAATGTACGTGAACAATGTTTCCCTAAAACAATGAATGAATATCTTAATTTGAAACTCCCTAAAAAGTAGGCAAAGAGAGAAACAAGAAGATTGGTGATAAAAAGTAGGGTAACCTTCTCGAAACCCTAAACCAAGTAGAGAACATATTTTTAAACACCTCGAAGCATACTTTATACAAACGACAACATAATTTTAACCAAGTGAAACAATGGGTGTACTACGCGCAACATCTTTATTATTTTGTGGATTCCAAAATTTTGTTGTAATGGAACCCCAACTTTAAGGATACTATTGGGAAGCCAAATTATCCATTTAAGTAAAAATTAATGAAATAAATTGAGGTCTTCGGAAGGATGGTGTACTATGCAGCAAATAAAATACTGTGGGAAACAAGTTGACTTACACTGGAAGCTAATTTGTATACAACTGCAGCAAATAAGTGACTACGGTTTTAGTGAATTGATTGGGCGGGAAGTGAAAATTTTAAATAATCCAAGTGCTTCATATGGAGAGAAAATAAAAAAATTGAATTAATAATTATTTATAAAAATATCACCTAAAGTGGATAAATATAGATGATGATTAAAAATCCAAAATTAATAATAAATTACAAGTATGAGTTCGAAAATTTGCATACAATACTTGGAATGTCTAATCATGTGTCAAATAAATGTATACAAAAAATTGAAAACTAATGTTGATCCTTGAAATCTATCAGTCGGCTAGTATGTTTGGTCAGTTGGCCGATAAATAATTTAGGGTATCCCCTGCAGCGGTTTATTATCCATGTGTAGCGTTTTATGTAATATATGCAGCGATATTTTCACCCCTAAAAAGTAGTCAATGATTTTGAGATTTTTTCAGAATTTATTGAAATTAATGTCCGTGAACAATGTTTCCCTAAATCAAGGAATGAATATCTTAATTTGAAACTATATAAAAAATAGGCACAAAGAGAAACAAGAAGATTGGTGATAAAAAGTAGGGTAACCTAATGGAACCCCAACTGTTAGCCCTGTTTGGTAACATGGGTTGGTACCATTTTATTGGTTTTGGTGTGAAAAGTTTTTATCAACCCATGTTTGGTAAAATGGTTTTGGGTCAACAATATTGGCATCAAATGGCCAAAATTTGGAACCATGTGAATTGATGGTCTTTGGTCGTGCGGTACTGTAGCAACCTAAACCAAAAGTAAATGGTTGCACCATCTCACCCCACCCTAAAACCAAATACTTGCACCATATTAATATATTACTATTATAAATTTTAATATTTATAAATAAAATGTGAAACCATTCCAAGTTACCAAACATGGTTTGATTTCAGAATTTCAACCCATACCCAACTCTACCAAACACGGTTTGGTTTTTCAACATAATTTTTTCTTACACCAAAACTATCTGCACCAAACATGGTACCAATTTCAAATAAAATCACAGAAAACCAAATCCAACCTAACCCAAAACCAATAACTAACACCGCACCGCACCGTTACCAAACGCACCCTAACAATACTATTGGGAAGTCAAATTATGCATTTAAGTAAAAATTAATGAATAAAATTGAGGTATTGGCAATGATGGTCCACTATGCAGCAAATAAAATACTGTCGGAAACGAGTTGAATTACACTGGAAGCGTAGTTGTTTACAACTGCAACAAATAAGTGATTACGGTTTTAGTAAATTGATTGGGTGGGAAGTGAAAATTTTAAATTTCAAGTTCATGTGATTGGGCGGGAAGTGAAAAAAAACTAAAAAAATATAATTTCGAAAAACATATATAAATATCAAAAAATATATATAAAATTTAACAAATATATAAATTCGAATATATATATATTTATATATATATATATATATATATATTTATATTTCAATAAATATATTTTCGCAATTCAAAAAATATATATTGTTTACAACAAAATTCAAAAAATTATATAATTTTAGAAAAATATATTTATATTGGTAAAATGTCATATATTTTCTAATGAAGTGAATCAAACCACTTACCACTAACATCAATTCCTAAAATGAATTAATAATTATTTCTAAAAATATCACGTAAAGTGGATAAATATAGATGATTAGTAAAAATCCAAAAATAATAATAAATTAATAGTATGAGTTCGAAAATTTTCATATAATACTCGGAATGTCAAATCAGGTGTCAAATAAATGTTAGAAAAAATAAAATTGAAAAATAATGTTAATCCTCGAAACCTATCAATCAACTGGTATGTTTGGTGAGTCGGCCGATAAATAATATAGGGTATCCCCTACAGCGTTTTATGTAAGAACTGAAGCGATATTTTCACTCCAAAATATTGTTGTATACAACTGCATCAAATAACTACATCAACTCGATTACTCTTCTATAACCATGAAGCAATTGAAAAATAAAAATACCATTACATAATACTATTGTTTATTCATAGGTAGTACAGTTTACCAATCATCATTGTTTGAATTATAATTTTTATTAAAAATAGGAGATTTTTCTTTGTCATGGTCGTCAACGTAGCCACGTTGAATGTGTTTGTAGAAATTTGCCATGTTATCAAAATACGGCAGTCCCACAAGACGCCTTGGTTGTTGGCTAGTAAGACCCCAAATTTGGTGATCCACAAGGCAACCAACACATTTGGGGGGTAGATGAACCTATTGTGGGTGGTGTACGCTATTAAATGGTTTTCGTTCTTGTAAATATAGGAGAAATTTTCGTACATCTGATGTAGAAGTTGCTCGTCACCGAGGCTCACAAGTACAAGACACACCATAAGCCTGTAAACCTTCACTTCTGCCGTCGATGCAAAGAGCATTTCCTTCAATATTTTCACTCCCTTATCCCTTAAGCTTGAATCATTCTACAAAGAAGCAATTGCCCATGCAAATCGAGAAGCCCTGTGGCCATCACACATTAGCTTTTGTAGCATGGCAAGACCACTATTCTGCTGATGTGAAAAAAAATCAACCAATCCCTGTATCATTTTGGCATTCTGATTCCCAGAAGCCACGATGGTCGTGAATAATTCTCCACCTTTTTGTCTTTGGTGTATGAAAATACGAAGGCATGCGACGAATGACGAATGACAAATGAGATAAGACTATCGAGTCCATGGAATACTCATTTAAGGCTTTGGAATTGCGACACTTTTCAAAAAATTAATTAGAGACTGGTAAAATGAATTATTTTCAGTTAAAAATAATGAATTATTATGAAGTTGAATGATAAACTGAAAATCTAGACGAGTATATATCACATATATATACATAGGTACATATACATACATATTGGTTGAAATAAGCATAGACATATACTCTTACCACCGTCGAAGTGTCTTCAACCTTTCAAAGGATTTGGCCTCAATTGTGCAAAGAATAAAGATAATCAAATCTTTTAGCAGAACGTCCATTGTATTTCTGATTGATAAAGATAAACACCCCAAAATATAAAACTCAAAACACAATCACAAATATGCTAATGACCTTGGATATGCCTCTTGATGTTAATATATATATATATATATATATATACACTTAAATTTTTGGGGGGTTGTTGAGGTGTTAAATACAATATTAAATAACAGGCAAGATAGTGCTACCCACACATGTACCCAGGCATCAGCCAATACGATTTCCACCACGCCTGTATCATTTCCCTGGAAAAAAAAACCAAATTTGAATAGATGTGACTTTTAACTAAAATTAAATAAATATATATATATTAACTAACCCTCTAATATTTCCAATTATATTTTTTAATAAAATTATTATAAAAACAAATTTAAAATTGTATACAATATTTATTATTTTCTATATAATTACAATATTTATTTATAGGAGAATTATATCAATTTCATATATATACTAATTGTAGGTGTAGAGTTTAATAATAATTGTACTTGGAGATAAAGAACAACATAATCCTGTATTTTCAAAGAAGTTCTATATTTTCCCTAATACCAATATTTGTCCTTTCATATACAAATGAGGTGGAATAATACTAAAAGTGGACTGATAACTAATAAGAGTCTACCGATAGGAAGCATAACATATTCATATACAATATTTTTCCTTTCATTTTTAATGTTAGTTGGACATTAATTTCCCTAAATTACGAAAATATGTCAAAACTAACTTTGTTGCTAGAATTAAAACTAATTGTCACATAAAAAACTGCATATTTCAGTCCACTATAATAGATACAAAATTCTTCTCATTGTTTTACATATGCACAAAGAAGACACGTCAACCATATTACATACAAAATAATTGCTACCTAGTGTTATCAAATTAATGATCATGTACAAACATTTGATTCAGTCATCCTCCCAAAATAAATATGTATCTCTCATTTGGTTGCACTTGTGGTAGATGAGGTGAATTGCGATTAGGTTCCTCAGTTCCTGAGGATCTTCCTGCACAAAAGGGTTAAACCGCCATATTTAATACGCTTCCATTGTTGTTAACAAACCATATAGTTCAATTTATCACTACAAAACATATTCCACTCACTGTCGGCAAAATAATTTCATGAACCACATCATGAACCACATCATGAAGACACCGCATGATTGCCTATAAGGAAACTTCATGAGTTAGAAACTAAAATAAAACGATATAATAATAGACAGAATGAGTGATGGGGGTGGTTGAACTCAAAGCCTAACAAAAACTTGCTTTAAACTTACGTATCAATTTATGTGGGTGCTTGAACCCTAACGATTTTAAAATTTTCAAAGTCTCCGGTCAAAGCATGGATCTCTGAGAAGCTTTTAAACATGTATTCCAAAAATTTCACCTGTAAAAAGATACGCCTCTCTTTAGACACTATTATGTCATGCATTATTCTCCATGTATATTAAATGTAAGTTACCAATATCTGAGCTTTCGGTATACTGTTCGAGATAACAATAGAATCAATAAAAAATACTGTCTTCAATTTAAGATCCACCACAAATAAATTCCAGTGATGACTCAGGGAAGAAAAACTGTACCACAAAAAACAATTATAAGTATACACAAATTGTGAAAATTAATTATCATGATTTGAGATTCAGGGAACTTTTTTTTAACATACTTACCCTCAGGCATTGCACCAACTCCTCTATACACATCAGTGAGCTCGTTCTGAATAACTGAATGTTGTTGTTAAATATTTTGTCGACAGCACTCTGATCATCCTTACATTTGTGACCTTCCGCAACACTTGTCTGTGGTGAAACTAAATAACTCGGTGTTCTAATGGAAAATTTATTGAAGTTGAGGTTAGATTGCACGACTTACGGAAACATTGCACGACACAAAAAAATCCACTTTTTCATCCTGCCTCTCATAATTAAGCAACCTTGAATATGAATCCACTACCTGGAATAATTAAAAAAACGCAATTAATATTGATATCACCATTGAAATCAATTGTTATGGCTAAGAAACAGACTCACACATCTTTAAGAAGAAAACAAAGAAGCACACTCACAGATCCATCTATCCAGTCATCGCTGAGCAATCTTTTATTCTCAGACCTATTCAGATGGTAATGGTGCATATCGACAATCAATTCACTGTCAAACATTACAACTCGATGTGGTGAGAAAATTATAGCGATGTTTAAGTTATGAAAATAAAATTCTATAAATATAAACTGACCCCTGATGGTCTTCATCGTTGACGAATTCAAATATTCTTACTAGCTGCCTTTTCTCTAAACTTGTGAATTTTTTAGCTTTTTTTACCGCCACAACCCAAGGCGACTTTAGATACTGGCTCTCTTTCTTTTGCCTCACTGGTTGCTTTTGATAATATTGTGGGGTTTTTAAACTCTGAACCTCGTCTTCAGATATTACATTGATAATATCATCCTTCACAACATTCTCATCTTTCTTCATTCCATTTTCTTCATTTTCCTTATCCACATCATTCTCATCTTTCTTCATTTCATTATCTTCATTTTCCTTATCCACATCTTTCTCATCTTTCTTCATTTCCTTATCTTCATTTTCCTTATCCACGTCTGCTTTATGGACTCCTTCATTTGGAATATCAAAAAAATTATCAAAATACGCTTTGTCCCCTGGAGAGTTGACATTGAAGGCCTGATCAGAAAATGCATCCTTTGCAGAATACGCTTCGTCCCTAGGAGAATTGACATTCATTGGAAAATGATTTGAAGTCAATCTAGACCGCAATTTCTTCAACACTGCATTAGAAGCTTCTAGTTCTGCCAATTTTTTTTTCATTTCATCTATGACAATATCATTTCTTCGTATTGACTCCTATGTAAAATAGCTAAGGTTCAAAACATGCTATAAATTTTTGATAATAAACAAGATAAATATTGTCCATTTTAACTACCTCCAATTTTTGACAAAAGCCCGAAGAGGATCCCGTCATCGGATCAGCTTCAGCAGTGCGATGAATGCTCTCGAAGATCAGATTCGGAGTATCTACAAACTGTATTAAATGGAGAGATTTCAAAACAGTAGTACAATAAAGTAATGTTTATCTTAATTTAAATAAGGGGAATGTGATATATCTACAAACTCTATTAAATTGAACAACAGTACATACGTTTTTTCTTTACTTCTTGTATAACTCAAGATAAATTGAGGTGAATGTGATATATGCATGTAGTTACCATTCCAAATTTGAACCCTCCAAACATATCCTTCTCATACTTCAAACGTTGTTTAGCCAGCAAGTTAGTTCAATTTTTTACTAGACGGGGTTCCACTAGTGGTTTCGATCCATCCACATCGAAATGGACCAAGTAAATAAGTTGTTCAGATATACAAAAATAATAATACAATTAGTCAAGTCAAGCAATGTCAACATTTGTTTTATAAAAAATCATATATTACATTTAGTTAACTATTGCATCCCTAATACATTTCTTATTATGAACTACTACATGTAAGAAATAGACACAGCCGTCGCAGATCCTATAAGAATTTGTTTGGCATTTTTTAATCCCGCTAATCAAGTCATCCAACACAACTTGTGCCCAGTTGTACTGTCCAATCGTATCAACATTGTAAGCCACCTCCAAAAACCGTAATTGAGTATTCAGATGACTATTTGGACTCAATATAGACCCACTGGTGTACAATACAAATAGGCGCACAAAATCCTCATTTGTGTCCTTTCCTTCCTCCCAATCATTTATCTTGTTATACAATTTTGGGAGATTAATTCCGTCGTGTTCCAACAAACTAGCAGTTTCTGCCCATTTATAGGATTTGCTATTTTGCGATGCTGCTGCTTCAGGGAGGACAAGGTCACCCTTGGGTACACCAAGTATCTCTGCAACTAAATCATCGGAAACACGATGAAACTTACCATCACCCAGGTGCAAACGTTTTAAGACGAGATCAAACTTTCTAAACAACAGATCAATAAGATCATGGTTCAAATGGTGAACCTTCAAGTCCATCATTCGTGCCCTTTTTTTTTCTCCCGCGCCAATTTTCGCAGCCTCATGGTATGGCTTCCTCTCAGCAAGGCTTATTCTATTCCAAGCAACTAATGCCGCAGTTGAAGCCTCGACGCTTTTTGCAAATGTTTTTTTGTTGAGTTTTTGGAACTCATTCCTGATTAAAGTAGTGAAATAAACATTAATACTAAACAAAAATACCATTTCCTAATACAACTAGTAATATTACAAAATAAATAACCACTTACTTAAATATAAGGAATGGGTTTTGGGCTTTCGTGGAAGTTGAAATCTCAGCATCGGAAGAACTTATGTGGACAACTTTACCTCTCTTCCTTTTTGGGGGTGTCATAATACTTTGCACTATTCAACTGATTCAAATTCAATACATTAAAGGACAGAAAATTAACTCCACTACAAAGTATATCAGTCGACTTGCAAAAGTATCAGTCGACCGAAATGTCGACTGAAATGAATAAATATAAGGTGCATCAAACTCTCTACATCATGCAACGTTAAAATAAACAACCAATTTTTTTGGTACTAATTTTAAAAACTGTCTTCCTTATCACATAACACCCAACTTCAAAATTTATATAATACTTTGCACTATTCAACTGATTCAAATTCAATACATTAAAGGAGAGAAAAATAAGTCTACTTGGTATATCAGTCGACTGGTAACTTTACCAGTCGACTGAAATGAACAAATATAAGGTGCATCAAATTCTCTACATCATGCAGCGTTAAACTAAAAAACCAAGTTTTTTTGTACTAATTTTAAAAACTGTCTTCCTTATCATATAACACCCAACTTCAAAATTTATATAGCCGTATTCGAAATACGTGATCTATTTTCTATTTCGTTCGTTTTAAACCCTAGAAAATTTTATTAACCGAAAAAAAAATCCTAGAAACTTTTCGTCTAGATACAAACCCTTTCTCCATTTTTCAAAACTACAACCATAAACCATTAATAAGGAGAGAACCAATAGGGAGTACCTAGAAATTCATGTATGAGACTTCTCTTCAAGGCCACCAAACACCAAATTTACAGTCGGCCTCTGCGATTCAAACTTTCAAATATGGCCTCTGCGATTCGAACTTTCGAACATGACCTTTGCGATTTGAAGATGATTAAAGGGTTTCGGAAGAAGATGGCCTCCTGGAATGCGGATCACTCTATATATAAATCTGTCTCTGTTTTTGCCCTAAATCATAAATAATTTTTTGGGAAAAAAAAATATGGAGTCTATTTGCCCTAAACCCTAAAGATGAAGATGTGGAAGATGAAAATGGGTAAGAAGAAGAAAATAAAGATCAGATGTGGATGAATTTAGAGAAGAAGAGAACATAGAGGATGTGATGGTTTTGGGCGGGAATATGGTGGTATATAGGCACCTATACACACAGTGCAAACGGAGCTCTGCGATCTTGACTACGTGAATTTTTTTTTTCTTTTATGTGGGACCTATATCAAAACGGCAGCATTTTGTGATTATTGCAGCAGCAATAATCGCAGACGATCCTCTCCCATAGAATAGACCAAAATCTTGCAAAAAGTACATTTCAGGGCTATGACAACAAGTTTTTTCAGCCATTCATAGAACCTTACATTTAGGAAAGAAAATCAATGTCACAGCCCTGAAATGTACTTTTTTGCATGATTCTAGTCTATTCTATGTCTCAAACAAATTGTTCGTATGGAGGAGGATACTCCTCCATACTTGTCCTTTTTTTGTTTTTCATATTGAATGATCAAAATGCACTTTTACTTGTCTCAAAAAAAGTATTGGCTACAATTTCGTTTCGATTACTGAAGATTTACACGGTCGTTAATTTCAGAGCCCTGCAATTAATCAAGGTGCGCGTAAATTCAAGCGGTGTTTGGTGTGGCACCAGATTAAGAATTTAGTTTGACTATAAGATCAACTGCAATGAGTCGAATGTTTCACGATTTGATCCAAAAACTTAAACTATTAAGTGTAGGGGTGTACAAAGAACTGAAGAACCGGACCGAACTGAACAAGAACCGATGGTTCACTTCCGTTCCAAGGTGGTTCAGTTCGGTTTGAAGAACCGAATTTTTAAATTCAATTTTGGTTCTTAACCATGTAGAACCGAACGGAAACAGAAGAAAATCCATCCTAAAATAAAGACCTATTAACACATTGTCCTTTGCCCATCCCAGTGAAGACTGACTAATGTAGGATCGTTGCCAACATCTTAGTTCTAGAATTTTATTTTAATTATAATTTTTATTTTTATTTTATTCTCTATCTTTTATTTTCCTTCTAGGACTAGATTTCCTATTACTATGAGATTTTCTAGATTTATTAGTTTTATTTTAAAATAAGTTTTCTTGTTCACCAAGATTAGGCCCAGGTCCATTATGATTTCTTTGCCTATAAAATACCATGTAATTGTTGGGAACTTATTAATTCATTCAATAATATTATTCAAGATTTCTCTAGAAACTTTTTTGTGAGTTATTTCTTGACTTTGAGAATTTCAAAGTCTTCATTATTTTTTTTTGTTTCTAGCTGAACTCCTATTCGCTTCCACTACGTCAGTTGGTATCAGAGTCTTGATCTATCCTGGCCTGATGGTAATTACTCGTCTTGATAGCAACCACTTTGTTGACAAAGATCGCAGAGTGAAGGTCTCTTGGACAGCCAGACGTACTCAAGAACAGCTGTTTGATCTACAATGCAGTCATATTGCTAATTTTGGAATTGATGGCAACCAGGTTCGTGATTCAATTTGGGATCGTGCTGGAGTTTTTCCTCGCAGCCAACCGTAGATGAGTTATGTTCTTGTTCATCCACGTAGGTCTCCAGCCTATGCGTATTATTCCGATTATGAAAACGCTGGTGAGTTTAATAGAAAACTTAATATATTAAATTTTAAAGGTAGTTTCATTATCGAAGATGTTTTAGATTAGATGGAGGAATTTGAATTTTTTTTTAGTATTTCGACATACCCGAAAACAAGCAAGTTTCTCTTGTGGCTCTTAAACTCAAAGGATATGATTTGGCTTGGTGGGCACAAATGTAAGATTATCGGAGGAGTCAAGGAAAACATCCGGTGAAGTCATGGTACAAGATGAACTAGTTATTGAAGGCTAAATTTCTTCCACCGAATTATGCAGAGATCATGTATAAAAAATATCAGAAAGTAAACGAATCTCCAGAAAAAATTTTCAAGGCAGATTGTGACATTGAGGAGCATAACAAATTTATCGAAGCATTAATTGATTCTCAAGAGATTGATGTTGAGAAAAATTATGTGAATGTTGTGGTGATGTTGAAAAGAGGAAAGAATGAGATGTTTAAAATATAGAAATACAAAAAGTAGTTCTTCGTTCTGAGTAACCGGGGCTCTTGCCTCAGTAAGTATTGAGTGTTCGCGTAAAAAGGGGAGAAAACTAATGAACATAAATTCGATGGAAGAAGCTTGGGTCCAGTTGGCCGGGACTAAAAATCTTCGCTGGAAAATTCGGAGCTTAGAAAGATAAACATAGATATAGTGAAAAGGTTGAAAAGATTAAATTGTGTTCCCTTAATTAGCAATAAGGCCTGAGTTAAAGATTTGACTTTTAGCTTGGATTTTGAATTGAAGTATCATTACGGTTAGTGAGAAGATTATTAGAATTAGTATGTATTGCTTTCATCTTAGTTGTTTGTTTGCACCTGAATATGTTTTTATATATGCAAATGTTATGTAAAGTCTGTCTTGTGATTGCTTATATCTACAAGGTATGTGTGCTGATTTTCTTCACTGTCATGTGTATAATAGCTAAGTCAAATATGTGTATATGATGTGTTAATGATTAATTAATTGTCTCTACTGTCCTGCTCACATGGTTCTAAGAACAATATTTTTTTTGAGCATTTTGCATTCATGCATTAGTATTAAGTTCATGCATTGTAGATGTTTATGTTACTTAAGAATCTGGATATAATCTTATAAAGTACTTTATCTTAGTATTTAATGCTTGATTTAGATTCTCTAGAGTCTTCTTTGTGATCGTTTCCCTATGTTTTCTTCTTGAGTTTTTCTCTTGTTTCTCTCATGTGTTTTGTTTATTTTTATTATTCCTTATCATTTTAGTGACAAAAGGGGGAGAAATACTAACTAAGGGGGAGTAATGGTTTTAGGGGGAGAAGTATTGAGTAACTGAGAAGGAGTGTGTGTTTTATAATCATTATGCTTACATAGATATTGTGTTTTTTTTGTGATCATTTTATATATGTTTTTCACACTTGCGTTTAATGGTTTGTTCAAGTGTTGTGGTTACAGGATTGGTAGATCGTCATGAAAGAAATGTGACAGTTTATATCTATATTTGTCAGTGTGTGTTTATAGGTATAGATGTTATGTTGTTATTTGTGAGCTTATATTGTAAAATATGATTTTGTTTCAGAAATGCCAAGGGGGAGATTGTAAAAACACTTTTGAGTATTGTTTATTTATGGCATGTTCTAGACAATAACCATGTTGAATGTTAGATAGATCGTTTTCGTTTCAACGACATCTATAAGTATCGACAAAGGCAAAATAAAAAATTGAAGTAGTAAAGAATACAAGTGAAGTGTAAAAGTGAGTGTATTGAGTAAAAATATCTCCCGGAGGGCAAAACGATATTTTCCGAAGCCGTCACCTAAAGCAAAATATCTCATGGAATCAAAACGGTCATTTTGGTATAATTACGGAGAAAATTGGTTTTCACAAAGTATCTACGCTCAAGCCTATGTCTACAGAACCTAAAAGTGACTAGAAAGTGAAAGACTCAAGAGTACGCTTAGTGTTCTGCCACATCTATGCTCAAGGGTTACGCTTATGGCGTACCTATACCTAAGGCGTAGGTGTCTAGCGAGGAATTTTTTGCAGATTTCATGAATTATCGAATTTGACCCCGACTTAAAGTTTGATGATGTGGCTACGACTTATTGACATATATATATGTTTGTATATCAATATAAGTCAGTCTTACTCCTAATTGGAAGGGTTTGACATAAAGAAGGAATTCTAATCAAAGTGGGGAACAAGTGATCTCAAAACTAGGGTTTCCTACTCTATAAATAGGAGAAACCTCTACAAAATTAAGAGTGATTTTTGAGAGATCTCTACAGTTTTTATACCGTTCATATTCTTCTACATAGATAGAG
The DNA here is from genome assembly GCA_963922005.1 of Cornus suecica. Classification (NCBI taxonomy): domain Eukaryota; kingdom Viridiplantae; phylum Streptophyta; class Magnoliopsida; order Cornales; family Cornaceae; genus Cornus; species Cornus suecica. The sequence continues at coordinate 19,812,335 of OY998247.1, read as the reverse complement.
ATAGAGAAAGAAAATAATTGAGTGAAGATATTCTTATTCTATATTAATTAGGGTTTATTCAATTGTGCTTTTAGATTGAAGATCTCTATGCACAATTGAATGATCTAGTTGCTGAAAAATCAACACACCACCCTGTGCGACGTGGTTGCTTTGATCCATTGGAGAAACAAAGTAGTTTGAGTGTGGAGATCGAAACAGGAGGTTTTGTGGTTATTTAATATGTTCAGAAACAGAGCCGTTTGAGTATGGAGCTGAGCGAGAGCTTCGTGGAGTACGAGTGAATCTAAACTTTCAGACGTCGAATGAAGAACAATAAATTACATCGGTTGTAAGTACTATTTTCATAGAGTCTGTACAAAATTTATGATTCATAATGCATCGATAGCCGAGCGTATCCGTGGTTTTTACTTGGAGTCTTTCCAAATTTTTCCACGTAAAAATATCGTGTCTCTATTGTTTTATTTTCTGCATTTAGATTATTCTTTGCATGGTTTATCTTGATAGAGAATTGAATTAAAATTGACTTTTCCGCAATTATTATTAATTTGTCAATAAATTCACAAAAATCTATTCACCCCCCTCTAGGTTATTATCATTGATCGTCTAGGTAATTTCACATTCAATAATATCATTCAAAATTTCTCTGCAAACTTTTTTGCGAGTTCTTTCTTGACTTTGAGAATTTCAAAGTTTTAGTTATTTTTTTTGGTTCCTAGCTGAGCCCCTATTCGCTTCCGTTACGTTAGTGACTAATAACTAATAAAGTCATAGGGTAAATAGCTTAAAACTCCCCTCAAGTTTACTCTCTTTCCCAACTATATCCCCTCAACTAAATTTTGCCCCCTAAACTTTCATTTTTTTGCACCATGGGCTTGTCCTCCAAACTTTTTACCCTTTTGCCCTCCAAACTTTTTATATTTTCACCTTACATTTAACTCTCTTATAGGGTAAAGTGCGAAAAACTAATTTTCCCCAATTCTATTATAAAATACTATCTTACCCTTACTATTATATTTTTTAATTTTTTAAATTAAAAAAATATTATTTCTTTTAGTTAGAATATTAATTCTACCATTTACCTTCAATGTATTAGACTAAATATACTCTTAAATGCTAATTTTGTTTTATAAATTCTAATTATTTTATTTGTAAATCAATTAACTTGTTATTAAATTTTAGTTTGATTTAAATTATAAAACTCATTATCCTAATTAATTTTTTTATGCCAAATGAAATATTCTTTTCATAAAAATATATTCATAAATAAATCAAAAATTACTTAATAATAAACACCTGTTAATTTTCTCATATTATATATATATAGTTCATTTGTTAATTTTATCATATTATATATATATAGTTCAGTTTAACATGTACTCTACATGTTAAACCGATTATCAGTGCATAATATTTGCCACATATTGACACCTAGAGGGGGGGTGAATATGGTCAATTACAAACTTTGAGACTTTTTCGGTTTGACTTTGTTTTATCAAAAATAATCTTTGTAGAGCTCTAGTCAAACACATAGTGAATAAGATGATATCTTAAGTGTATACCTTAATTCATACTTTGAATTATGAATAATGAATTGCATTACAATTTATATGCATAATGGAATCAAGTAGAATATGAAATAATTCATGCACCCAAGTATGCAATTCAACTAAGCATGTTATAACAATTTTCTCATTTATAAAGACATAATGCAAAGTGTTATTAATCATGAGGAATGTGTTGTAGAGTTTATGACAATTTATTAAGCATTGAGTTCATACATAAACTTTCAATTAGAATCTTATACTGAATATGCATTTAGTCAAACACTTGGGGTGCATATGAACATTTTATGTTAAAGTGTGTTGAATATGAATTTTATCAAACACTTGGTGTGCACATGGATTATATCTAAATGAGATAGTAGTCTAAGCTATAATCCAATCATGTTCACAATTTAATTCATTTCAACCATATCATTTCCTAACCTCTTCATTGATACACAACCACAAGCAATTCCATAGCATTGATATATATAAAGCTCAAGACTATAAATGGAAATTGCTTTTAAAATAAAGAGATAAGGGTTAGAGAAAATGCACACCATAGACACCGAGATTTTTACATGGTTCAACCAAATCTTTGGTGTAATCCATGCCTTGAGATAACCTCTCAAGGATTCCACTATTGTGTTTCTCTTTCCAGGGATAAGCAAACCCTTACATGTCTCATTCTTCCGGGTGAATAGAAAACCCTTACACGCTCTTTGTTCTGGGTGAAGAGCCAACCTTGCTCACTCTTGCGGGTGGAGAGCCAACCTTCGAACACTCTTGCTTCCAGGTGAAGAGCCGACCATTGCTCACTCTTACGGGTGGAGAGCCAACCAAATCCTCTGTTTTTAAGGTTGATGGAAACCTTTACAAAGCTTCAACAAGCCATTCCCATGCCAAGACAACTTCTTGGACTTTCACTCTCAAATGAATAAGAATTGAATTTGAGTGTACAACAATATCTCTCAATAGATGGATATAGAAATTCAAAGCTCACTTCCTCACATAATTAGAGTCATAAATGAAATACTCAATTGAAAATCTCAACTCAAGTATGAAGAATGAATCACAAGAAGAAAATATGAATGATGCTCATGTGGTGATTCATGTAGGAGTTTTATACCCAAAAATAATTTCAAAATTGAAGCACAAATGATAGATCTTTCATACTCCTATCTCCCTCTCTTCTCTTAACCATTTATGGCTCATATAAGACATATATATAGTATAAGAACACAATATAGCCGTTTGGGGGTGTTTGGGGAAGTTTTGGAACACTTTGGATCTGAAACTAGCCGTTAGAATTCAAATTCCAGATGAGGCAGTCGACTGGGTGTTTTGGGGCAGTCGGCTGGGTCTTCAAAAATTCATTCCGAAATTTATTTGTAACTCTCTGACTCAGCCAGTCGACTGGCCTTCTTGGCCCAGTCGACTGGGTCAACAGGCAGTCGACTAGGTGGTTACCCAGTCGACTGGGCTGTTCAACCCAATTTCGACACAGTTCACTATTTTGGTCATAACTAGAGTTCCGTAACTCGGATAAAGGCTTTCTTTAGATTTTTGGAACGAAGACTTCAAGGTCTTGATTTTAGGATTTTGAGTCACTCCATTTGACCCATGTGTGAGTGCGATATGGTCGTTTGAATGTGACGCTTCATTTCGAACTTCTAACCCACTTGATGGTTTTTCGTGAAATATTTTGGAATTTTTCCGAAATGACTTAGACACACTCCTAGGATGTCTTAGAAACTTATTCAGGTCCTTGACATGCCTAAAGTCAATATTGAGATCAGAAAATATTTTTCCAATTTAAACAAATTCTCAATATTAGACAAAAGATTTTCATGGTTTAACAATTTTGTTCAAAGCTTTAATGTGCATATAGAATCCATTTAAAGTGATATGAGTTAAGTTAATGGTTCTAGGACAACATCTTTGTTGAGTTCTTCCATAACTTATGAAAGCTTGAACTAACTCAACTTTAGCAAAGACTAAATGATGTTTATAGTCTAATGCTAATGATGCAAGGACTCATGAATGATATGCATGATCCTATATGCTATATGGTCAAGAGTTGAGCTTTCAAATAAGTTTTTTGAAAAATAAATTTACATTTAATCTAGCACTCACCCAAGACTATTTTACCCATTTATTTTATCTTCAATTTGTTTAAGCTTTGGGTTGATGTCTCCATCCTTATCTCCAATGTCTTTTGAGCTCTAAGCACCTTTGCTTGATCTTCTCCTGGATCCACTATCTCTCTTGAGTTTATCTTGAATCAATAACCTATTAAGCATAACTCAAGTATACATTAAATTCACCACATTCAATTGTTTGTTATCATTAAAATGTCATGTTTACCCATGGTGGAAAACCTTGGGTCAACACATATGAAATTTGGAAATTTCATAGAACCTACCAAATGTATGGATATGCACTCAAATGCCCTAATTGTATATTTAACCAAAGAACCTACAAAATTCCCATCCAACACAAGATAATGAACACCCAAATAATAAAAAGGAAAATTTAACTCATTCTCAGAAAGAAGACAGAGACATTAAAAAAATGATAATATCCAAATTTGAAACCCCATGTACTAAAAATCATATCATGTAATTGGACATAAATCATGTTCCTCTCACATCCCCTGTCCATCATCTTCCAAATTATACAACACTCGATTTTATTTTTTTCCTCAAAAAATTATAAAAAATCAAAAAAAGGGATACCAGTTAAACATTTAAATCTTTAAAAAATACATTTACAACCACCATTTTATTTTCTATTTCTGTGTGTACAAAAGGCACTGAAGTCATTTCCTAAAAAAATGCTTGGTGTTTTAGTGATGGTATTTCTTTCTCAATAAGAACTAAATTTGACAAAAAAGAAAAAGAAAAACCTAGGTAGACAATTGCTTTAAACAACTATAGAAGCTAAAACCTAGAAAGCCAAAACTAGTACCAAAGAACTAGAGATAACAAGAGACTTACCGATAAGAGCTTTTGGAGTAGAAATCTTCGATATACTTATTTTCTCATGTTATATATATAGGTATGACAATTTGCCCCGCCCCGCCACATTTATAACGGCTTTGGGTACCCCGTTTATACTATATGGGTGGGGATGGAGTTGGGGAAAAACCCTCATATAAACGGGACGGGGACGGTTTTAGGTGTCCCCGCCCGTTTAGACATATTAGAATAAAAAATAAGTGTAACCCACTAATCCTAAATTTTATTTTTGTTGTTGTCTAGATTGAAATGAACGTAATATTGAACAAACTTCTTTGTTGTTATTTTTTGTAAAATGTATTATAATTTGGACTGTTGGATAAATTGATGTTTATTTAGTTTCTATAATATTGAATTTCGTGTTTTAAGTATATGATTTTGTGAAATTGTTTAATTTTAAAGTGAAATATTAAAAAAAATTAGTTGTTAGCGGGTACCCGTGGGAACCCAACGGTTTTAAAAAACCCAACAGGGATGAGGACGGGGTGACCTCCCACCCCGTTTAGCCGATTTTGGGCAGGGATGGGGTGGAGATTTCTTAACGGTTGTTGGGGCAGGGCATGTTACACCCGCGCCCAGAACCGCACCCGTTGTCATCCCTATATATATATATATATATATATATATATATATCATGAGAAAATTAACAGGTGTTTATTATTAAGTAATTTGTGATTTATTTATGAATATATTTTTAGGAAAATAAAGTTTCATTTGGCATAAAAAATTATTTAGGATAATGAGTTTTATGATTTAAATAAAACTAAAATTTAATAACAAGTTAATTGATTTACAAATAAAATAATTAAAACTTATAATTTTTTTATTAGCATTTGAGAGTATATTTAGTCTAATAAATTAAAGGTAAATGGTAGAATTAATTTTCTAACTAAAAGAAATAATATTTTTTTAATTTAAAGAATTAAGAAATAGAATAAGAAGGGTATGATTGTCTTTTATAATAGAATTGGGGTAAATTGATTTTTTGCACTTTACCCTATAAGAGGGATAAATGTAAGGTGGAAATATACAAAGTTTGGAGGACAAAATGGTAAAAAGTTTGGAGGGCAAGCCCATGGTGCAAAAAAAATAAAAGTTTAGGGGGGTTAAATTTAGTTGAGGGGTATAGAAACGAAAAAGAGTAAATTTGAGGCGGGTTTTAAGCTATTTACCCTAAAGTCATTGGACGAAAATCACATTTACTTCAAATTGATATTAGTGAAAAGGTGGTAGGCTTTTATTTAAGGGTTAATTTCAGTAAACCCCTATACTATTCAATTTAAATAACTATCCCCCTACTGTATTCATTTTGCCCCCTATACTATTCAATTTTATCAATATGCCCCCTCATATCTCAAAATACCTAAACTACCCTCAATAGTATAAGGGGGTTTAGTGAATTATTTCGGAAAAAATAATATATACTTTTTGCAAAAAAAAAAATTTCGAAAAAAAAATCATATTTTCGAACAAAATATGAATTTCTTTTTCGAAAAATATTGTTTTTGCGAAAAAGTATATATTATGTTCCAAAATATGAAAAACAAATTCGAAAAATATTTGTTTTGCGAAAATGTATATATTATGTTCCAAAATATGAATTTTTTTTTCAAAAAATATATATTATGTTCCAAAATATGATTTGTTTTCCGAAAATTATTTTTTTTGCGAAAAAGTATATATTATGTTCCAAAATATGAATTTTTTTGCAAAAAATATATATTATGTTCCAAAATATGATTTTTTTCTGAAAAATATTTTTTTGTGAAAAATATTTATTATGTTCCAAAATATGATTTTTTTTTCGAAAAATAATTTTTTTTACAAAAAATATATACTATTATGTTCCAAAATATGATTTCTTTTTGAAAAATATTTTTTTTTTTGCAAAACATATATACTATTATGTTCCAAAATATGATTTTTTGCATAATAATATATATTTTTTGCAAAAATATTATTTTTCGGAAAAGATCATATTTTGAAACATAATAGTATATGTTTTTTGCAAAAAAAATATTTTTCGAAAAAAAAATCATCTTTTGGAACATAATATATATTTTTTGCAAAAAAATTATTTTTCGAAAAAAAATCATATTTTGGAACATAATATATACTTTTTCGCAAAAAAAATAATTTTCGGAAAAAAAATCATATTTTGGAACATAATATATATATTTTTTGCAAAAAAATTATTTTTCGAAAAAAGAAATTCATATTTTTGAACATAATATATACATTTTCGCAAAAGAAAATATTTTTCGAAATTTGTTTTCATATTTTGGAACATAATATATACTTTTTCGCAAAAAAAAAAAAAATTTCGAAAAAAATTCATATTTTGGAACAAAATATGAATTTTTTTCGAAATTTTTTTTTTGGCAAAAAGTATATATAATTTTTTCCGAAATAATTCACTAAACCCCCTTATATTATTTATTTAACTAAACCCCCTTATACTATTGAGGATAATTTAGGCATTTTGAAAGATGATGGGGCATATTGATAAAATTGAATAATATAAGGTGCAAAATAAATACAGTAAAAATTACTTGATTAAATTGGATAGTATAATGAGTTTACTGAAATTAAACCATTATTTAATGAACTCTTCAAATTCAAGCAATATACAGTCATAGTTGGGTGGCTGGATATAGTTCTATGGTTCTATGCTCCAACCATGTGGCACGTATATATATATCTTTTTGAAAATGATATTACACTACAGAGTGCGAGGTTCCAACCACTACTAATATTAGAGGATGTGGATAATGTGGAGAATAGGTAAGTGAACGTTCCCAAAAGAGGTCAATATCTGACAAGGTTGGTAGCGTCTAATTGTTATGTTCATGTATATACGTGTATATATATATATATTATATGTATACACACTTACTTTTTACACATCAAACACTATAGCACTTTTTTGAGGTTTATTCATAAGATTTTATATACTTAAGACTAGAAAATTCAGTGAAATATTAATCTTGAAAAACATAAAAAATAAATTTAGATTTGGTATTTTATAAGGAATACAATTTTGCTTATATTAAAAAATTAAAACGAAATATAAAAAACAAATTAGTCACTAATTCAATGTAAGAAAATATGTAACACAAGTTACTAAAAAAATTAATATAATCTTTTTAATTTTTAATAAATTAGATTGACCTTTACTTTTATCAACTCAAGTCTGGTTTATAGAGTATGTAAATTTCACATTGACTGAACTTTTATCTGGGATGACAAAAATTAATTTAATTACTTTTCATTTGGACTTTAAACCAGAGGGGACCACATTATAATTTATTAAATGACAGAGATCACAAGTATAATATATCATATTTTATGAGGGTCAAACAGTAATTTATCCTAATAAAAAAACAAGAAAGAAAAATCACCATTAAATTTAGATATGGATAGCAACCAATTAGTTGGTCCCCATGAGAAGATATTTAGTACCCCCACAAATTTATTAGATGTGAAGAGGGGTTACTATCTCATCAAATAAGATGCCACTTTCCAAACTTTTGAAGTTGAGTGAGTATTTGGAATGAGAATTCTCATCAAACATGGAAAACAAGATCCGATGTTTATTTCACTTACAAATATGATTTTACATGAAAAGGCTCTCTTAATTAAAATCAAACATGGAAAACACAACAAACAAAACCAAGTCCCTACTAATTTCGAAGGATTATAAAAACTCAAAACATTAATTGTTTTCTGAAGATAACTTATATTTTTATTGGCCAAATTCAAAAAATATAATGAACAAAGTAAAATTTATTCTTATAAAGCTAAACGTATTACTCTATCTTAGCTTAACAAAAACAAGAATAAAAATAAAGATAAATTCTTTTTTTTTTTCCAGAGAGAAACAAGTTTACGATTTTTTTAGATTTTCAAAAAGTAGTTTCACTAAAACTAATTTATATAATATTCCTATGAAATTGTGATACGTTCTGTTGTAACTTTGTATCTAAAGCATCACTGTGCAAACACGACCAAAATTAAGAATTTATATTCTAATTTCTCATTCACTCCGCCATCCGCACAGTTATATACGACTCTGTATCTATAACTACTATATATATATATATATACAGACTCATACCAGATCATACAGAGAGAGGGAAGGGGGTCAATTGGCAGAGTAAACCAGTCAGAGAGAGAGAGAGAATATGGAGGTGAGAGCAAGAGCTCCCGGAAAGATCATTCTCGCGGGAGAACACGCGGTGGTTCACGGATCAACGGCCGTCGCTGCCTCCATCAATCTCTACACATACGTCTCCCTTCACTTTCCTACTGCTTCTGGTGTGTTCCCAATCCAACCTTCCCAAACAACCCAACTCTTCATCTCTCTACATTAATTTTCAACGTTTCCCCATTTTTTTTCTCTGCTTATCCTTGTTTCAATTTCTTCATAACTGTGAATCTTTGATGTGATTCATTGGTCAAAACCCTGATTTCTAGATACCCTTTTAGCCAATTGTTTCATTGATTTTTGAATCTTTGGATTTTTACTTGTTTTGATTGTTGTGATTTTGATTTTGATTTTGAAATGTTTGTTACTTGTTGCTGTTTTATTGGATCATTTCTCTATTGTTACTTGCTATGTAGCTAAATTTTTTGTTTGTCTGTTGACTAACAATTGTAGTTGCTTATCGGTTGTTGATGAATATCTAAAATTCTACTAATGATTGTTGTTACTTGTTTTGATAGATTGGGATAATTTTTTTTAGGAAGAGACTCTGCTTTAATTTTCATATTAATGCATTTCGTAGAGATCTAGAGAACTTGATTTTGGAACTATATACCAATTTTAAAGGAACAAAGCCTTTAGAAAATGCAGCACAGGGTGGGTTTTTGAATCATAGCATTTGGAATCTGCCTCGGATGGAAGTGAAATAAACCACATGGCGTGACAATCCTTAAAAAGGCTTTTTTGGTGATTGTTTTTATTTTTATGTTTCATAGATATTAAAAGTCTGAGACTTCAAGTAATTTTAGTAGTATTTTGTGACGGCAAGTCCTTCAATTTCATTGAAGGATGTTCTTCAAAACAATTATACTAGGGACTTGATTGTCACCTAAATTATTAGATTTACATATTCCTTATTTGAAGGGTGTTATTTCTTCATATTTGATCGACTCATTTCAAGAATTAAATGATTTCACTATATTCTTTCCATGTATTCGTTTTTATATCCCTTACGAATGACCGTTTAGTAAACACATCGATTTTGAGATCATTACAATTGTTTCAAATGGATCCACTCAAGTTGATTAAAAATTTATGCAAAAATGCTCTGTAAATAGTGTATAATATTAAGATTATATGTTTTGTACCATTGTATAAGGCCCACAAAGGCTCTTGGAGATCCCCTAATTTTGAAGCTTCAGCATACTTTGTTTTTCAAAAATAATTTCTTATCCCGGACCTCCCTAAACATTTAGTTGTCTATGAGTAAAACTTCTTGTGCTTTGTCAGTAAATGTTGGGGTTTTATATATTTCTTATATAAATGTATATAAGCATGTCTATATTATTATTTTTGAGCAGGTAACGACGATACACTGAAACTCCAACTCAAGGATCTGTCCCTAGACTTTTCATGGCCAGTGGGAAGAATAAAGCAAGCACTCCCTGGAATGGATAGATGTCTCGCTTCATCACCCACATCATGCCCACCGGAGACTATGAAATCAATTGCAGCTCTAGTTGCGGAGCAGAATATTCCGGAGGCAAAAAATGGGTTGGCTGCTGGTGTTTCAGCTTTTCTATGGCTATACACCTCTATCCAAAAGTGCGTATTCAATATTGGGTTCTTCTTCATAACATACTTTAAAACTACTGATATAGTTTCTTTCATTTATCAGGTATAAACCTGCAAAGGTTGTTATCACCTCTGAGCTCCCACTGGGTTCAGGCTTGGGTTCATCTGCTGCACTCTGTGTCTCACTCTCAGCTGCCCTGCTTGCTTTGTCCAATTCCGTAAATCTTGATTTGGGCCATCAAGGTTGGTTAATGTTTGGAGAGACCGACCTGGAATTGGTGAACAAATGGGCTTTTGAAGGTGAAAAGATTATACACGGGAAGCCTTCTGGTATAGACAACACAGTGAGCACATATGGTATGTGATCTTGCTTTGCAGTTTCCAAATGCAACTTAATTCACTTAGTGAATGGAAAAGAAGTTATCTAAATAGTTGAAATTTTCAGTGAATTCTCCTTATAGTCAACTCAGCCAAATACTGGCTGAGAAATAGTTTTTGAACGTGATTGGTTGAGATTGTTTATATGTTGTTTTTCAGTGAATTGTTTTTTAATGTATGGCTTATGATATATATGCAAGTGATGAAGTCCTATATGACAGGTAATATGATCAAGTTCAGGCCAGGTGATTTGACACGGATCAAGTCCAATATGCCACTCAAAATGCTCATAACTGACACTAAAGTTGGGAGGAATACAAAGGCTTTAGTTGCTGGTGTTTCAGAGAGAACTCTCGGGCATCCAAAAGCTATGGCAGCTGTATTTACTGCTGTTGATTCTATTGGCAATGAACTGGCTACTATTATCCAATCCCCTGTTCTCGATGACCTAGCTTTAACTCAGAAGGAAGAGAAGCTAGAAGAACTAATGGAAATGAACCAAGGATTGCTCCAATGTATGGGTGTCAGCCATTCGTCAATCGAAACTGTGCTTCGAACAACGTTGAAATACAAATTAGTTTCCAAGCTGACAGGAGCTGGTGGCGGCGGCTGCGTTTTGACATTATTACCAACCCGTATCCATTTCATTACTCTGATTATTAATTGTGCCTTCATTCTATTGATTAATTTTAGTATCTCCATCTTTCATATTTCGAATTTATTAGCCCCCCCTCCCATTTGCATGTTGCTTTAGTTATCATTATGGGAAGCCAGATTTAGCCTCAGTAGGCCGGTCAGCTAGATATGAAGTTTTTTTAAATATTCCTGTTGACTAGTCAATATTGTGTATTAGAATATGATATTAACATGTTTGATTGAAGTGATTTTGGGGGTGAAGGGCATTCAAATTTCATATGAGGAATGTATATCCTACTGTGCGATAGAAGTGAAGTCCGTAGTAGAGGGGGCCTGAAGGTTTAAAGCCAGTGGTACGTGGGTTACAAAGTGGGTTTCCCGTTCATCTTGTGGATCCGTCTAGCATTTCCACACAGGTTTAAAGGTCATTGTAAGTTGTAACCCACAAATTATATTTAGGAAAGATTGGAGAAGTCATGCCAACTAATTGGTAGATAAAGCCTAAACTATTGTTTGGAGATTTTTTGAAAGAGTCGAGTGAAGGCAATAATTTGGTTTTACAGTTGTATGGTAAACCTTTTTGCTGGATAGAGAGAACTGTGTGACAAATTTAGGGAGGATGAAAGTGTAAGGAGAAAGGATGAACTCTGGCGAAAGTGTGGAAGCCTGGGAAACCATAATTCTATTAGAAAATATGAGAAGATAGGACAAATATTTGGAGGATGTGTCTTTTAGATATAATGATGCTCGTAACAGAAATCTTACATAAATGAGTATGCGAAATGCATATTATTCCTTAGTGCAGAAAACAACATGAAGAGATTGCTTCGTAAGATCAATATGTCTTTGCAGAAAGGTTGGATAAAATAGGTCTACCAGAATTTTGGCGATTTGAGTTCGTAGGAATTTCATAGACATCACATTTAAAGTGACTTGGCAGAGAGGGTTTGGCTTTAGGGACAAATTTCTTGCCCAGGTACTCTGTAATTCTAGAAAATAAAATCAGAAATTGATATTTTAAAATTTAAATAACTTGGAGAATATAAGAATTTTTTTGCCGGATTCAAGCATTCAGATTGGGACTGGCATGAGCATATTACATTTAACTTTCTTAATATTCTTGCAGTTTATTTTCGTTAAAATGTTTCCTTGACTATATGTATCAGTATTATCAGAAACAGTTGTTGACAAATTAATTGCTGAGCTAGAGTCTTGTGGATTCCAATGTTTGATTGCTGGAATTGGCGGGAAAGGCACGGAGGTCTCTTTCAGTGGTTTCCCATGATTTTGTTAACATTCCAAGATCAGTATCTCTCTTAAAGGTCAGCATTTCAAGATACCAAGATCAGTATAAATTCCCTTGTGTCAAATAATGACATGAAATGTATCCATCTCCCACACTGCAATGCACTGTTTGCGATTGCTGTCTGTACGCTTACTCTTGTTTCTTTATTGAAGCTCTCAAAGTAGTAGTTCTTGAGACCCTATACTTGTTGTTTGAAATAACTGAAACTTGTATGGCTATTGGAATATTTAGAAATGTTATTTTGTCTCTCTTCTCTTGCAGTGCAATTTATATGCTTGTTTAGCTATTACAAATATTTAATGATACCACAGGCCTTGTAGCGCGATGGTATCACATTTCCTCTCGTTGGAGCCCCATATGGGTTTGTGGGTTTCTTACCATTCAAAAAATATATATATATATATATTTAATGATATCATCTGCATAATCTCTGCGTAGCTTTTTATTTTTATTTGTATTCAAGTTACTAAATACCATAACAGTTCCTTTTTAACAAGTTCATTTAATACAACACTCTTTGATCCCTATCAGGAGTATCATTGCAGAAGTTAAAAGATTGACCTTAACAGAAGAGACACACCATTTATTATCATAATCAGCTGACACTTTCTTAAGGACCTATCACAACAATTTAAGGTTAATTTAGAACATTAGTCAGGTCACTAATTGTCAAAGACTCTATTCAAAAACTTATTAAGAGTGATTTTTTTTTTAATGACTCATGTTCCTAATCCACATAGTCTGTGGACATGAATTAGATGCAAATATCATTTTTGATATTAATTGCCTAAAATTAACTAAAGCAATTTTCGATCTAAAAAAAATGAAAGAATTTGAAATCAATTAAAAGGATCTTAAATGCATACAATTTGATTTTTACCATCATAACTTCATGATTATCTAGAAGTCTCAAATACAACTGCTTTAGCCCACTGAACAGCTTCAATACCTGCATTAGAGTGAAATCCTTGGTTTCTTTTTCCACCATATATCCACAGGCAGCCTGTGAACAAAATTCTTCAGAACAGTACCCCTTGATGCAAAGGGATTGACCCAATTAACTTCCACACACTTTCAGCTTCCGAATAATGATACTAAAAGAATGTTATAATTACAATAGAGCCAGAGAGGGGGAGAGAGCTCTCATTTCATTTGCTATCTTAATATATAAGCTCAGACCTTATATTTATAGAAATGGAGGATGGCTTGTTATGCATTCCTTACAAATACCATTATTTTGATGCAATCAATGAGTGAGTTATTGCTCAACTACCATACAATGAGTGGTCTATATTTAAGTTTTCCACTATCATGCAATGGTGATCCATATCAAGGTGAATCCCATGTATATGTAACACTCCCTCTTGGGATGCACTACGCGAAGTACATTCCTCATTAAAACCTTGTCAGAAAAATCAGTGAAAAAAAATCTGATCGAAGGAAAAAGAATACAATATTCTTGTATGGCTGGAAATTGTATTGCATAGGATAAAACTCGCTCATTAAACCTTGTCAGGAAAACCAATGGAAAAAATCATGATCGAAGGAAAAAGAGTACATCATGCAAATACAATGTCAAAAATACATACTCCCCCTCATGAGTAGAACTCTTAGTAGCAGGTCAACATTATAGCTCCTTGAGATGACGCATACCAATACTCCGTACAAGTTTCTTGAATGTTGAAGTTGGTAATGATTTGATAAATAAATCCATCAAATTATCACTCGAGCGTATCTGTTGAACATCAATGTCACGACTTTGCTGGAGCTATTGAGTGTAAAAGAATTTGGATGAGATATATCATCTTTGATGTAGCCACCTCTAAGTTGTGCAATACATGCATCATTATTTTCAAATGATATCCTCGGGCTATTATGAATTGATATATGGAGTACATCAAGCCTTGATATATTAAGTACATCAAGCAATAAATTAGGGATGGAAACATCAAGCCCTAAAATCACAAAAGAGAAATAATGAAAGAATCAGAACCATCCTCCATGCCTATAAATATAAGGTCTATGCTTATGTATTGAGAGAGCAAATGAAATGAAATGAGTTCTCTCTCTCTCTATTATATGTTCTTATAAATATTATTATAACAAAGAACTAAATTAAGGCAAATTTTGTATCACCACACTGGGGCCAAAGACCTGAATTATAAAGTTCAGAAGCTTCAATATTTAAGTGGGTTTTAAGATTTCAAATTCTCTCTTTCCCAACACTCAAGTCCCTGTAGACACTTTGGAGGCTTCAGTCCTTCACCTCCCAGATTAAGTTACATTTCATAGTACAACTAAAATTTCACAAATATAGAATTTTGATTACTTTTTATTTAAAATTCTCATATATAACTTTTCTGATCAGAACAATCCATACTTTCTTTTAACAAAAAAAAACTCAAATTGCTCAATCTAAATTTAGACTATGCTAAATAAAGAAAAATTGCATACATTGAAATTCTTGAATCTACCAATCTCCTCTTTTGTCACCTCTTCACTCAGGGTGCAAGTATCACTCTGTTTTAATTATACCAATCTCCTTCAGAAATTCAGAATTTGTTACCGATAGTGGCGGAAACAAATCTTCATCATCTGAAGGTGTATCGGAGGCAACAGTGATCAAGTGATCCTTGTCATCACCCTCATAAACCAAACTAACCCCACATTTTTTCACCTGCCAGTGATCAAGTGTGGTATCAAATGACTCGATTAATATTGTCATCTTCACTTCATCTCCACCGTCCAACCGGCAATGGTTCCCCCACTCAGATTCATGGTTCCGGTTTGGTGCGTAGTAGAGCCACATCTGATCTTCCAAAGTTGCAGGATAGAGAAACACTCTTGGTTGAGGAATTGATGCACTAGACGTTAACTTGTTGCTATTCGAAAGATAATAGCAAATAGTAGCAAAAATGTGATCATCTTTACTCGAGGTATATCTGACGCAAGAAAAAACAACACAGAGAATAAAGCCTTGAATTATCCGACCCCCAAACTGAGACACCAGAACCCGTATAACATGTCCATCACTCCGGTAGTTGCACCACCTCGGAACCTCACTCCCCGGAACAAACATACTCAACTCTTCTTGTTCTTGCAGTCCCTACATTAGACCAGCAATGACCCGAGGCTTAGCTGATTTCTAGTACTACATATATATGTCTATATATATATATATATTTAGAGAGAGAGAGAGAGAGAGAGTACCTGGTGAAGGAGTAGCTTTCTTCTAAAAGTATACGCAAAATTGTTGTCGACTAATTTGGGACAACTGTAAAAACTCATGAATAGTGCTTTTGCTGCTTTTGATTCCATTGAGATGCTTTGCAATGATGTGCAATAGTTTGCATACAAGCTCAATAAATTTACCGGAAGTGCCGGAACTGATTCAAGTCGGGTACATTTGGCTATAGAGAGGTCCTTTAGTAGTGTAAGGCTCGTGATGGTAGTTGGTAGGTTAGAAAATTTGTTTCTGCTGAGATTCAAAAATTCCAATGACACTAAGCTTCCAATTTCGCTGGGCACATATGTTAGATTGCAGTCTTCCATATGTAATTTCCTGATGCTACTTGATATCTGTAATGGCGAAAAGCTTGCGTGGCGTGGCGATCCTTGAAAAAAGGATGGCCACTCTATTTTGGAGCATCCGGACACACTGAAATCAACCAGAGACTTCAACCTGAAAATGGTCAGAGGAATCTTCTCAAGATTCTGGCAATTCTCTAGGTCTAAGACAAGAAGTGTTTTTAGGCATCCAATGGATGGGTGAACCTCTACCAGCTTTGTACAATCATTTAGCAACAATTTCTCAAGGCTGGTGAGGCCGGTGACATCCGGAGTTTTGATCAGGAAATAGGAATGACCTAGATTTAGGTACTTCAATTTGCACAAAACCTGTTTGGAACAGAAAGAGTCGATAAATTTCCATACTTGTCATTAGAGTATGTTTTGAAGAAGATGATCAGAGACAACAATAGCATAACCTTTGTTCCTCTCCAAACTTGTACGAGTTTGCTATAGCTCAAGTCAATGGCAACCAGATTCTCCATAATTAAGGTTGATGGTATATATCTCAAGGTAAATCCTTTCCAAGAAAGCCATACAAGTCTTCCAGAGAGATGTCCGTAGCTTCCATTTAGATGGACATAATTGAAATGCAGAACTCTTAACTTCTCCATCTTTGTAAATGCCTTTGCATTTAGCTGTAGCTCCTCTGATTCCGGTAAATTTAGGACTAAGCCTTGAATTGCTTTCGTTCCCTGGTGATAAAAAAAAAGATATATACATAAATATGTAGTTGAAAATAGGCTCACATCCCAGATTGTGCGACTTTCATGATTTGTTGTGTGCTATGTCATTTTTAGTGACAAGATATGTAATTGTTTCAGACATTGGGATCTTACCATGTTATTTCTTAGTACATCGAGAACATCTTCATGATTCCACAATCTACTACGTTCGCCAGGCTCTTCAGGGGATTCTTGGCGGACAATTTCTCTAACCATGTCTTGAATCAAGTCATACATCATCAGCTCTTTATGTCTATTAATTCTTAGAAGACAACGACGAAGTAAAACTCCAATCCCAGATTCTGGGAAGAAACCGCAGCCTTCTAGAATTTTGATTGCCAAATCTCGGTCCATTCCAACAAAAAAACATGCAATATCTAGGAACAAACCCTTTTGTTCCTCATCAAGTGCATCGAAGCTCAACCTAAGTTTTCCTTGAACATCGTTATGAGGAATCTTTTTCAACTTCTTCAATTCACTTCTCCATTCAGTTATGGTTCTGTTCGATAAGAGCGAGCCTAAAATTTCAAGAACTAAAGGAAGCCCCTTAGCATATCTCACTACTTCCTTAGAGACGATCTCATACTCTTCTACAGGACTCTCTCTCCGAAAGGCATGCCAACTGAAGAGTTGCAGAGATTCCTCATTTTTCAACTTCCCAAGTTTATACACCTCATCTAATTGAAGTCTAAGCGAACTTACTGAAGACAAATCTCTAGTTGTGATTACTATTCTACTTCCAGGACGTAACAAATCACGAGTTATGGCCAATGCCCTCAATTGGCTGATGTTGTCCACGTCATCAAGAACAAGAAGCAGCCTTCGACACCATGCTCGCCGTTTTATCACTTCAATCCCATGATCCTCGCTTCTTATTCTCTGAGTTGTATCCATTAGGATACGGCGAAGAAGCTTTTCTTGTAATTTAACATGGCCATTGGGCTGCACTGATGTTCGTCCAACATTTGCAAGAAAGCAACTGCTTTCAAACTCATAACTACGATGAAGGCGATTATACATCTCTTTAGCAATTGTTGTCTTCCCTATTCCACCAATCCCCCATATGGCAACAATCCTAACATCACTGCCTGTACACCCCAACTTTAGAAGCTTGCTCAGTTGTTGAACACGAGGCTCTATTCCAACTGGGTAATCCGCAACATTCAAACACGTAGGATTTAATTTATCTGCCACTTCTCCCACAATAGTCTCAATAAACGTCGATTCACAGCTGCCAAAAAATAAACGTTAGCAATTTTTGTCTACCCTGAGGAAAATAAATGATTGGTTTTTTGAAGAGAAGAAAGAAAATGAAGTACCCATTGGCAGCATTTCGCAGGAGGTAACCAGACAAATTGGCAGCCTCAGCCAGAGCCAGCCTCCAACTCTTCACTGATTCGGACTCGAACCTCTTTCCATGACTGACAAATGCTTCTGCATAACAACCCTCCTGCGAGCGAACATCAGAGGGTTGGACGTCAAAGAAGATGGGAATAACAATCTGATTGAGCGTTCTCTTGCAATCCACGATCTTGACAAGCTCGTCCAGGCACCATCTTGAGGACGCGTAGTTTCTTGAGAATACTATAAGGGAAAGCTGTGGATAAATATGACTCAAGAGTTGAGATCCAAGCATGCATGCATGCCTATGATGCAAGCAATGATGAAATGAGTATAGATGATGTATAGGATGACCATTAAAGAAGCTTCCACAGCCATGCCACCTTTCACATGCATGAACCAAAGTCTTCACCAAAAACATGCGTGAAGAAATTTGCCACTCTTACCTCTGACAACACATGATTATTATCATTTTGATTTCCTCTCTCAAACCCTATATATATGGGACAAATATATATTGTATAGGTGTGGTTAACAAGCTCAAAATCTGTAAGAGTTTTGTGAGGTAGAAAGAAAAGAAATCCCCATATATATTGAGTTACCCCTCCGTGGACGTACCTGAATTTGGGGAACCACGTAAATATTGTGTTTGTGTGTGTTTGATTACAATTAGGTCCAACAATTGGTATCAGAGCCATTTTTGTTCAAAATAGAGCCATTCCTTTAGACTCTATTTCGAAGCAAACCAAGCCTTAAAATTAAACACCAAATACACTGGGAGCTTGCCCATCAAGAGAGTAAGGTTTTCCCGTTAATTTCAGGCCAAACAAGCCCTCCACGCGCCCTCACGCGCCTCCAGAAGAACGGCGCGTCAAGGGGCATCGGCGGCACGCGCCCACGCGCCTTCTTCCTCCAGTGCGCGTGAATCCCACGCGCGGCCACGCGCCCCACGTGCCTTCTCCGGCGAGTTCTGGTTTTTCCGGCAGTTTTTTCCGATGCCGGTGACATTTTCCGGTGATGACGTCATCAGCCACGTGTACCAGTAATATGTTGACACGTATCACCAACCAGTGAGTGACACGTGTCACCAACCATAGGCTGCCACGTGTGCCCAATCAGGGGCTGCCACGTGTCATGCTGTCAGCTGCCACGTCATCAATTTTATGATATTTACAGTTTTGCCCTTCTACACTGTTTTGGTCATTCCGAACTCATTTTAAGTCCGTTTTGAGTGAACGAAAGGTCGATCCTAGCTAAATCGACCGTTCCAGATTCAACGGTGGGCTTCGTTTTTCGAAATTAGTACTCTAATTTTGGGAAAACTCGGTTTGAAGTTTTATTGCTCCTAGTTGGTGAGTTAATTTCATCAATCTTTTAATATCTGTTATTTCAAGTCATGATTGAAGTACAGGATACCGAGCAATCAGAGGCCAGAGATACTGGAGGGAATACTGTTGGGACGAGCGGTTCTATGAGGAGAACCATGTTGTCAAATGCAAAGTTTGAGGTGGAGAAATTTGACGGCACCAATAACTTTGGCATGTGGCAATGCGAAGTCCATGATCTTCTATTTCGAGATGGTTCCCAGATTGCCTTAGATGCTAAGCCCAAGGATATCTTGGATGAAGATTGGACGTTCGTGAATCGTCAAGCTTGCAGCATAATCCGATTGTGTTTAGCGAAAGATCAGAAGTACTTTGTGATGAAAGAAAATATGGCGGCAGATCTGTGGAAGAAACTAGAGGACAAATTTATGACGAAAAGTCCAGAAAATCGCCTTTATCTGAAGTCAAAGCTCTTCAGATTCCAGTACAAGAAAGGTACCCCTATGATCGAACACTCAAACAATTTCAACAAACTAATTGCAGATTTACAGAATTTAGATGTTGAAATTGTTGTTGAAGATAAAGCTTGTATTTTATTAAATTCCCTGCCTGAAAGCTATGATCATTTATCCACAACTTTAATGTATGGAAAAGATGAGGTTAAATACATAGATGTTGCTAACGCTTTGGTAAACAATGAGTACCGGAAGAAGGATCAACATGATCACCTGGACAATACATCAGAGGCGTTGACTGTAGACAGAGGCAGGACGAATAACAGATCAAAAGGAAAGGGGAGATGGCGGTCCAAATCCAGATCACAACCAAACAGATCTGAATCATCCTGAAGACGGCAAGAGAAGGATGAGTGTTTCCAGTGTCACCAGAAAGGGCACTGGAAGAGAGACTGTCCAAACAAGGACAAATCACATGCCAATATTGCCAGAAAGAAGGAAGACGAAGATGAATCAGCCTTTACTGTTTCATCGTCAGACACTGATCAGTCTGATAGATGGATTCTTGATTCAGGTTGTTCTTATCATATGTGTCCAAACATAAATTGGTTCTCTAGCTTCGAGGAGCTTGATGGAGGAGTTGTGCTAATGGGCAACAACAATACCTGTCAGACCAAAGGGATCGGAACAATACGTCTGAAGATGCACGACGGTACAATCAGAAAACTCTCTAATGTCAGGTATATTCCAGACCTGAAGAAAAACCTCATTTCATTAGGGGTTTTAGATTCTAGTGGTTACAAGGTGACCATGGAAGGTGGAGTTTTGAAAGTAGTTCGAGGTGCATTAGTGGCAATGAGAGGTATTTTGAAGAAAAATCTGTATTACCTAGATGGGTATACAGTAACCGGAAGAGCACCTGTGACAAGCAGTTCTGAAAACAAGTCAACCGATCTTACCTGACTCTGGCACATGCGTTTAGGGCATGCGGGTGAAAAGGCGTTGCAAGGCTTAGTGAGGCAAGGCAAACTAAAAGGTGCCAAAACTGGCAAACTTGATTTCTGTGTGCTAAGCAAACAGACGAGGGTCAAGTTTGGCACGGCGATTCATCGAACGAAGGCAACACTGGACTATGTTCACACAGACGTCTGGGGCCATCCAGAATCGCTTCATTGGGAGGTAAACGTTGGTTTGTAACGTTTATTGATGATTTTTCTAGATATGTCTGGGTTTATACTATGAAGCATAAAGATGAAGTGCTAGATATCTTTCTTAAATGGAAGAAAATGATAGAGACCCAGACAGGCAGGAAGCTCAAAAGGCTCAGATCAGACAACGGTGGCGAGTACAAATCAGATCCCTTCCTGGAAATCTATCAGAATGAAGGGATAATTAGACACTTCACAGTGCCTAGAACGCCACAGCAAAATGGAGTAGCAGAAAGAATGAATCGCACTTTGGTGGAAAAAGTTCGATGTATGCTATCTCAATCTGAGCTCAGCAAAGCATTTTGGGCAGAGGCGTTGGCATACTCTACTCATATTGTCAACCGACTTCCTGCAACTGCGCTAGATGGGAAAACTCCCAAGGAGGTATGGTCAGGATATCCAGTTTCTGATTATGATTCTTTTCATATATTTGGGTGTCCAGCATACTTTCATGTAGTGGAATCTAAACTGGATCCTAGAGCCAAGAAAGCTCTCTTCATGGGACATAGTGAAGGAGTTAAAGGATTCCGGTTATGGTGCACTGAAACAAAGAAGATCATCTGTAGCAGAGATGTTACTTTTGATGAGTCTATTATGTTGAGACAGACAACTCCAGCTAAAGAAGAAGTGAATCCAAATCTTCAGCAGCAGGTGGAGTTTGAAAGTCACGAAGATACAGAGCCACCAGTTGATAGTTCTGAAGATGATTCTGATAGTTAGGACGAGGACTCAGTTGAGGTGGAGACTCCATCTCCAGTACAGGTGATTAGTCAGCAGCCAGACTCTATCACCGCCTGCAGACCCAGAAAGGTCATTCAGAAGCTTGCCCGATTTATTGACATGGTGTCATTTGCCCTTCCAGCGACAGAAGATGATGTCCCTAACACTTACAGAGAAGCAGTGCACAGTACTGATAGTAAAAAGTGGAAGGCAGTAATGGATGAAGAGATGAAGTCTCTACATCAAAATCAGACTTGGAAGCTCGTTCAACTTCCAAAGGGCAAGAAGGCTATTGGCTGTAAATGGGTTTATGCTCAGAAAGAAGGTGATCCCAGCATAAACCAGATTAGATACAAAGCCAGACTCGTAGCTAAAGGCTATGCTCAAAGGGAAGGAATCGACTACAACGAGGTATTTTTGCCTGTTGTTAAACATTCCTCTATTCGGATTCTTTTGGCTTTAGTAGCACAGTTTGATCTCGAGTTAGCTCAACTTGATGTCAAAACTGCATTTCTCCATGGCACTTTGAACGAAGAGATCTACATGACTCAGCCCGATGGGTTCAAAGTTTCAGGACGTGAGCACTGGACATGTAAATTGAGCAAGTCACTGTATGGCTTGAAACAGTCCCCGAGACAATGGTACAAAAGGTTTGACTACTTCATGAAGCAACAAAAGTATACTAGAAGCCATTTTGATCATTGTGTATACCTTCGAAAACTCTCAGATGGTACATTTGTATATTTGCTCTTATATGTAGATGATATGTTGATAGCATCTAAGAGCAAGGTGGAGATCGATAGACTAAAGGCTCAATTGAGCTCAGAGTTTGAGATGAAGGATCTTGGCGAAGCTAAGAAGATACTCGGGATGGAGATCAAGCGGGACAGACAGAAAGGCACAGTGTGTTTAACTCAGACGAAGTATTTGAAGAAAGTACTTCAGACATTTGCCATTGATGGCAACACAAAATCAGTAAGCACACCACTGGCCTCACACTTCAAACTGAGTGCAAAGATGTCACCAACCACAGATGATCAGAAAAGGCAAATGGAGCATGTTCCATATGCAAATGCAGTTGGTGCCCTTATGTATGCAATGGTATGTACCAGACCCGACATTTCACATGCTGTAAGTATGGTGAGTCGATACATGCACAATCCTGGTAAAGGCCATTGGCAAGCAGTAAAGTGGATTCTACGGTACATTCATGGTACTGTGGATATCGGTTTAAAGTTCGAGAAAGCGAAGACAGTGGGTAAGCATCTAGTTGGATATGTTGATTCCGACTATGCTGGAGATCTTGATAAAAGAAGATCTACTACCGGTTATGTCTTCACTATGGCAGGCGGACCAGTATGCTGGAGGTCAACATTATAGTCAACGGTGGCTTTGTCTACTACAGAGGCAAAGTATATGGCTGTAACCGAAGCTTTCAAAGAAGCTATTTGGCTTCAAGGGTTGACTACAGACTTGGGTATTTTTTAAGAAATCGTGAAGGTTTTTTGTGATAGTCAGAGTGCCATTTGTTTGGCAAAGAACCAGGTCCATCACAGTCGTACCAAGCATATTGATGTTCGGTTCCACTTTGTTTGAGACATAGTAGATGATGGGAACATTCTACTACAGAAGATCGGGACTGCAGATAATCTTGCAGACATGCTTACCAAAGTGGTTACAGGGATCAAGTTTCAACACTGTTTGGACTTGATCAATATCTCTCGGACTCAGAGCGCTTAAATGCACATTGGGGGGTAGCTCAATCAGAAGACTTAATCAGTGAACTCTTTCGTCATGGTGGAGATTTGTGGATAAATATGACTCAAGAGTTGAGATCCAAGCATGCATGCATGCCTATGATGCAAGCAATGATGAAATGAGTATAGATGATGTATAGGATGACCATTAAAGAAGCTTCCACATCCATGCCACCTTTTATATGCATGAACCAAAGTCTTCACCAAAAACATGCGTGAAGAAATTTGCCACTCTTACCTCTGACAACACATGATTATTATCATTTTGATTTCCTCTCTCAAACCCTATATATATGGGACAAATATATATTGTATAGGTGTGGTTAACAAGCTCAAAATCTGTAAGAGTTTTGTGAGGTAGAAAGAAAAGAAATCCCGATATATATTGAGCTACCCCTCCGTGGACGTACCCGAATTTGGGGAACCACGTAAATATTGTGTTTGTGTGTGTTTGATTACAATTAGGTCCAACAAAAGCCTGGATTGCTCGATGGCTTTGAGCAATCCGGGACCAACTTCTTCTCCTCTTTCGAGTTTAGTGTCATCTCTGAATGTGTTAAAACCATGGCGCTCCAAAGCGGCCAAGAGATGGCCTGTAAATTTCCTGCGAGTATCTACGCCGCTGAAAGACAAGAACACATCGTAGTTACAGGATGCTGCCATTTTCAAAGATGGAACAGTTTGAGCAAATGAAAGGAGAAGGTTTTGTGCGTCAGACGAACAAGAGCAGGGTATATCATTGGCTTATTTAGATAATTAAAAAAACAGAAGAAGAATTGAGTTGTTTATGAGTCTGTTTTCTGTAGTGATTCATGATTTCGTGTTGAGTTGGCGTGTTTGACATAACTATTGTATGAGTATATGGATATATAGGACAATACCTAAGTCCTCCCCTACCTCCGGACATAGTAGTTCAGTTAAAACAAAATTTTAAGATTAGGAAGACTAAAACATACTAGTATATATGAAAAGGTGAGCTTAATAAAGACTTGGAAATGAATACTTGAATAACAGCAAAGCAAGACCACATGGTTACTCAAAGTCATTATTTTTTATAGCTAGGATAACTAATACTTAAAAATAATGGCAAGATAGATTATGATGTCATTAGTATGATTGGCATAGGTTGAACCGAATGGAGACAGACTAGTGGTATTCTGGTGCGTCTTAGTGATGGGTTTGGAAAAGGAAACAAGAACAACATATTTTACATAATTGAGATGAAGATGATGATTCATATTATAGGAGTGACTGGGAAAAGTATATTTTCTAATCAGAGTGTGAGGTAGATTTTAGAAATAGCAACTAATAATAAGTAGAAATAGCAAGTGCTATGAACACGAAGAACGTTCTCCGTTTATAAATCCATTAAAATTGAAATTAGTTTGCATAGTGGGTAAAGGACAGCAAGGCCGTTGGCATAGGGTCAAATCGATAAGCGGACTATTGTGAACTGCCAAGTAAGTTCAAAGGCACCGGTTTGGTACGAGTCACATCTAAACTTATTTGAAACAAGTATAATAGAAAATGTGTAGATACAAAATTTGCACAACACAAAAAGATGTTTTCTCATTACTCTTTATTGGATTATATACATTTGTCATCTGGGCCTTTGACCCATTAGGGAAACATTTTCAATTTTGGAATATTATCCTTACTTTACACGTCAGCTATTTTATCCCTATACTACGTCATGATCTTGAGCTGCAAGTCTCTTCTAGAGTCTTTAAGTTTCTTCTAGAATGCTCTTCGGGTCGGGCCATAGGATGGGTCTGGTGGTTGGGTCTTTGGGCGGACCATAGAACAGACGTGTCGGTCGGGTTATGATGTGGGTCATCGTCTCGGGCCTTTCCAGGATCGATCTGGTCGGGGGTGAGGCTTTTTATATGGGCCGGGAAAACCCACATGTACAAAAATCAACTCTTGATTTGAGGATGTTGTCCAAGAAGCGTCACAAGTACCTAATTTCTTATTATGCCGAATGTGTCCCTCACTCTGTTAGCTGCACCACCTCTGAATCTCACTCCAGGAAGGAAACCTATGCAACAAAGATTTTTCTGCCAGTCCCTACATTAAACCCATAGATGACGTTTAATTGGTTTCTAGTACATACATATATATATGTATATATCTAAACAGAGACACAGAGAGGGAGAGTGTAGGGTACCTAATTGTTGAAAGTTAGGTAAATTGGTCAAATAAAACCCAAGCAACCCATGTGTTATTCATGTGGTTGTCATGGATGCTTCTTTCTAGTCAAATAAGGTATGACAAGTTTTAGTAGGTGAGTTGCCATTTTTGAAACTCATGTAATCTGTGTGTATTAGTTTATTGCGTGTTTAGGATTTGTAAGCCTATAAAAGGCATATGTAACCATTTTTTTCATATCAAGCAATCTTACAAGGAATTATTTCCTTAGTTCTCTCTTTCCCTCATTTATATTTTGTTCTTCATAAATTCTAGTGTATCTTTGTATTCCAACAAGTGGTATTAGAGCCAACGATCCCGAAGTTTTAAATTGAATCATGTCTGTAAATAATTCGATTCATTTACAACTTCCAAAGCTCACCGGAAAAAATTACAATAGTTGGTCCGTCCAATTGAAAGTATTTTTTCGGTCCCAAGATTTATGGAATTTGGTGGAGACCGGCTACATCGAAGTAGCGGACTCAAAAGTATTTGAGGCGTTGAAGAAAGAGGAGAAAGATGCATTGATCGAGATCCGGAAAAAGGATCAAAAGGAATTATTTGCCATTTTTCAAGCCGTAGACGAGTTGGTATTTGAAAAAATAGCGGCGGCAGAAACGACACACACGGCGTGGGATATTTTGCAAAACTCCTATAGAGGCGATGATCGGGTCAGACGAGTGCGACTACAAATGTTGAGAGGTTATTTCGAATCTCTAACCATGGGTGATTCAGAATCAACCTCGGTGTACATCGATCGGGTGCAATCCATCGTTAATCAATTGAAGGTTAATGGAGAAATGATTGATGATCCAAAGATCATGGAAAATGTTTTAAGATCTTTGACCACAAAATTTGATTATGTAGTGGCGGTGATCGAAGAAGGGCAAGACATATCAACCATGTCCATCGAACGGTTGATGGGTTTATTAGGCTCCCACGAGCAAAGAATGAACCAGAAGGCCAACAACTCTAGCACGGAGCAAGCGTTGCAGAGTAGATTTGTTTCGACAAATCGAGGGGGCAATCATGGACGGCGAGGTCGAGGTCGCAGACGTAGTCATGGCAGAGGAAGAAATGACTTTGGAGGTCGTAGTGGTAATACCGAAACACGTGACAAAACCAACATTAAATGCCATCGATGTCAACGGTTCAGACATTACAAAAATGAATGTCGAACCCATATGTCGGACGAAAAGAGTGAGTATGCAAAGCTTGCTGACACAGAAGAAAACATAGCTCTAGCATGCAACGATGTTGGCCTAGATGGCGCATGCACACATATATGGTATTTGGATACCGGATGTATCAACCACATGTGTGGGAAGAATGAGCTATTCTCACACTTGGACAAATCGTTTCGCGGTGAAGTGAATTTTGGAAATCGATCCAAAGTTCCTATAATGGGCAAAGGTGACGTAAAAATTATATCAAAAGATGGCACCGATGTCACTATTGCTGATGTTTTTTTTGTGGCCACAATGTTCTGGAATTTGTTGAGTATGGGACAACTTTCAGAAAAAAGGGCATGCCATTCATATTTTGGATGGTGTGTGTACCGTTCATAGCAAAAGCGGGAAACAAGTGGCAAAGGTGCAAATGACAAAGAATAGAATGTTCCCATTGGATTTTTATACAAAAATTGAGGTAAATCTGATGGCGAGGTTGAAAGATATCAATTGGCTATGGCATCTAAACTTTCGAGGCTTGAGACTCCTGGTGCAGAAACATATGGTAACGAGGTTACCGCTAATCGATGCTCCTGATCACCTGTGCGAAGGATTCTTTCTTGGAAAACACCACTGAGAATCTTTTCCAGTTGGAAAAACGCGGAGAGCCAAACAATCGTTGGAGTTGGTTCATACTGACATATGTGGACCAGTTGAGGTAGAATCTCTCGGGCACAAGAGGTATGTTCTACTTTTTGTAGATGATTTTTCTAGAAAAAGTTGGGTGTATTTTCTAAAACAAAAATCAGAGGCGTTTGGAAAATTTAAAGAGTTTAAAGCTTTTGTTAAAAAACAAAGTGGCTTTAATCTCAAGACATTGAGATCAGACAGATTAGGAGAATTCAGCTCTAACGAATTCAACAATTATTGCAAATCTCAAGGGATAAAATGCCAATTAACCACCAATTATACACCTTAGCAGAACGGTATAGCTGAAAGAAAAAACAGAACCATTTTTGAAATGGTTAGAAGCATGTTGAAAGCCAAAAGTTTGCCAAAGTCTTTTTGGGCAGAAGCTGTTGTATGTGCTATATATCTATTGAACAGGTGTCCAACGAAGAGTGTTTTGGGAAAAACTCCACATGAAGCATGGAGCGGTAGCAAACCGGATGTTTCACTCCTACGAGTATTTGAGTGCGTCACATACACTCATGTACCAGAACAACGGAGAAAGAAACTTGATGACAAAAGCCAAAAGTGTATCTTCATCGGCTACAGTGAGGTAACTAAAGGTTATAAGCTTTACAATCCTCTCACAAAAGATGTTATTGTAAGCCGAGATGTCCAATTCATCGAGGATGATACTTGGGCATGTAATCAAACACCACATACGGAGCAACGTGTCATCATTGAAAATGAAACAGAAGAAACAAGTGATTGCTCTTCACCGGATAGTTCATCACCATCACCAACATCTTCACCGGCACCTGCAGGTCGTCCAAAGCGAACACATGTGATGCCTGCACGTCTCCAGGATTATGTGGTCACAAATGATAATGATGATGATTTTACTGATGAAACTCTAGTAAATTTTTGCTTATTTGCAGATTGTGATCCAGTTTCATATAAAGAAGCAGAGAATGATGAGCGGTGGATCCATGCAATGAACGAGGAGATTCATGCAATTGAGAAAAATGATACTTGACAACTAACTTCTTTACCTGTCGGAAAGAAGTCAATTGGTGTTAAGTGGGTGTATAAGACAAAATATAAACCAAATGGTCAGATGGACCGATTAAAGGCGAGATTGGTAGTCAAAGGCTATAAACAGAAGCCAGGAATTGACTACTACGAAGTATTTGCACCAGTGGCAAGGATGGATACTATCCGAATGACTATAGCACTTGCAGCTCAAAACAGGTGGAAGATTCATCAGATGGATGTCAAGTTCGCCTTTCTCAATGGCGTTCTTGAGGAGGAGGTATATGTTGACCAACCACCAGGTTTTCTTAAAAGAGGTCATGAAAAACTAGTGTACAAGTTGAAGAAGGCGTTGTACGGACTGAAGCAGGCACCACGTGCCTGGTACACACAGATCGACACATACATGATGGAAGATGGATTCCAAAAATGTCCTCATGAGCAAACCTTTTATATCAAATCAAAGACTAATGGTGATATAATGATTGTATGCCTTTATGTTGATGATTTGATATTTACAGGAAATTGCGAGACGATGTTTACTGAATTCAGGGAAGCGATGACTCACCAGTTCGAAATGACGGATATGGGATTGATGTCATATTTCTTAGGCATCGAAGTGCATCAAACTGAAGATGGCATATTTATTTCACAAAATAAATATGCAAATGATATTCTCAAGAAGTTTCATATGGATTCAGGGACGCCAATTCGGACTCCAGTGGCAGAATGTCTAGAGATGAGGAAAGAAGGAAGCGGTGAACTGGTAAACCCAACATATTTCAAAAGTATAGTCGGTAGTCTACGTTATTTGACTTCCACTAGACCAGATATTGTTTATGGTGTGGGGCTTATCAGTCGGTTCATGGAAACACTTCGACAATCACATCTACAAACAGTAAAACGAATCTTACGGTACGTGAGTGGTACTCGAGATCATGAAATTTTTTATACCTATTCTGATGATTTCAGTCTAGTAGGCTATACAGACAGTGATTGGGCAGGTGATATGGAGACTCGGAAAAGCACTTCCGGGTATATTTTCTATCTGGGAGAAGGAGTGTTCTCTTGGTCCTCGAAGAAGCAACACGTTGTTGCATTGTCAACAATGGAAGCGGAATATATGACAGCTACATCGGCAGCATGTCAAGCTGTATGGTTACGCCGCATGCTGGATGAGTTACACTACGAACATGGAGGTCCAACCAAAATCATGTGCGATAATAAGTCAGCAATCGCACTTGCTAAAAATCCAGTGTTTCATGGTTGAAGCAAGCATATTGGGATCAAATATCATTACATTCGAGATTTGGTCAAAGATGGAGAAATCGAACTAGATTTTTGCAGGTCAGAAGATCAAGCGGCAGATATTTTGACTAAACCGTTAAAATTTGAAGTGTTTGAAAAATTGAAGAATATGTTGGGGGTTATTAAAGACCAATTTAAGGGAGGCTGTTGAAAGTTAGGTTTTGAAAGTTAGGTAAATTGGTCAAATAAAACCCAAGCAACCCATGTGTTATTCATGTGGTTGTCATGAATACTTATTTCTAGTCAAATAAGGTTTGACAAGTTTTAGTAGGTGAGTTGCCATTTTTGAAACTCATGTAATATGTGTGTATTAGTTTATTGTGCGTTTATGATTTGTAAGCCTATAAAAGGCATATGTAACCATTAGTTTCATATCAAGCAATCTTATAAGGAATTTTTTTCTTAGTTCTCTCTTTCCCTCATTTATATTTTGTTCTTCATAAATTCTAGTGTATCTTTGTGTTCCAAAACACTGATAACAAATAACATGTTTTTCTAAAACTAAATGCAGCATTATGGTTCATTAATTTAAAACAACCATTAAAAGTCAGTGAACTTCCAATGCTTTTGATTCCATTGACAGTGGTATGTTTTGCAATGATGGACAGTAGTTTGCAGTAAATACGACCAAATTTACTTGTTGCACCGGAACTGATTCAAGCTGAGTACATTGTTTAGGCAGAGTCCTTTCAGTAACGGAGGGCTAGTGATGGTAGCCAATACATTATAAAATTGGTACTGCAATGACACCAAACTACCAATTTTGTGCGGTATGTTGCAGTCTTCCAGAGATAATTTCTACAGTCCGGTCTAGCCGGTGAGAGAAAGTGCTATAATTGATGCTACTCCATAATTCTAAGGGTAAATAGCATTAAACCCCCTTTAATTATATTCTTTCTCCCAACTAACTCCCTTCAAATAAGTAACGGTCCCTCAACTATGAAATTGTTACAATTTAGTCCCTCCCGTCATAACGCCGTTAATTAAATTTAGGATAATTTGCACTCAGATCCCCTAAAATTTTGGTCAATTACACTCACCCCCTGAGATTTCATTTTCCTTGCAATGACACCCCCTGAAGGGGTTAAGACCCCATTAAATGACTCTTGTGCCCTTGCTTTAGTGTAAAAGGCATGTTGGCTAAATTAATGGACCAAACAACCCTTGTATATTAAGCTCAATTTAAAAAACTTTTCAAGTACTTTGGATACAAGGATTTTTGAAATAAGGATATCTACTATATAATATAGGTAGAGATAAGGATCACTAATTATAAATAGGTAAACTTTTACCTTTCAATTACTAATACATCAACTTAACTAAACTAATTACAAATAGGTCAATTTTTTTGTTTAAAGACTTAAATACCCCCAAAAAACTCTAATATTCTTTTTCTTCTTTTCTCCCATTCCAAAATCCCCAAACACTCAAAAATAAAAATAAAATATTTTGAAAAAATTAAAATATTTGTGGAAAAATAAAATATTTCGAAAACAAAATAAGGAAAAAAATATTTCGGGAAAAAAATATTTTGAAAAAATAAAATATTTTTGGAAAAATAAAATATTTCAAAAAAAATGAGGAAAAAAATATTTTTAAAATATAAAATATTTCTGGAAAAACAAAATATTTCGAAAATATAAAATATTTCGGGAAAAATAAAATATTTTTGGAAAAATAAAATATTTTGAATTATTTTTTTTTATTTATTTTTCAATTTTTTCTTCTTCTTTTCAACGAAATGTATTCAAGCCTTAGACCTCTTGGTGATTACAATGCAATATTTTGGAGTCAAGTGTGTCAAGAAGTATCAAGAACGAGTTGATTGAGTTGAATTTGTTTTGAAATTTGGTGTCTTAAAAAGTAATAAATCTTAAGTGAGTTATATTTAGATAATTTATTTCAATATGACAGTGGACATAATCTGAATCTTACTTGTTTAGTATGAATTGCTTTACTCGATTCCTATGAATTGCTTTGAATGCATGTCATACATTTTTTTCCTCATTTTTTTGAAATATTTTATTTTTCCAAAAATATTTATTTTCCCGAAATATTTTTTTTCCTCATTTTGATTTCAAAATATTTTATTTTTTCAAAAGTATTTTAATTTTTTCGAAATATTTATAGTTTTTTCGAAATATTTTATTTTTATTTTTGAGTGTTTGAGGATTTTGGAATGGGAGAGAAAAAGAAAAGGAAGATTGGAGTTTTTTGGGGGTATTTGAGTCTTTAAACAAAAATATTGACCCATTTGTAATTAATTTAGTTAAGTTGATGTATTAGTAATTTAAAGGTAAAAGTTTACATATTTGTAATTAGTGATCCTTATATCTACCTATATGTAAATATCCTTATTTCAAAAATCCTTATATCCAAAGTACTTAAATTTTTTTTCAAATTGAACTTAATATACAAGGGTTGTTTTGTCCATTAATTTAGCCAACATGCCTTTTACACTAAAGCAAGAGCACAAGAGTAATTTCATGGGGTCTTAACCCCTTCAGGGGGTGTCATTGCAAGAAAAATAAAATCTCAGGGGGTGAGTGCAATTGACCTAAACTTTAGGGAATCTGAGTGCAAATTATTCTAAATTTAACTAATGGCGTTATGACGGGAGGGACTGAATTGTAACAATCATGATAGTTTGGGGGGTTTACAGTCAAAAACATAGTTGAGGGGGTTAGATGGGAGAGAAAGTATAGTTGAGGGTGGTTTAATGCTATTTAAACTAATTCTAATGACGAAAATATTGATTCATCTGTCAGTTCTTGAAAAAAATGATGGCCAAGCAAATTTGTAGCTGTGAGTCTGCGACAATATCGATTCAGTCTTTTAGCCTCTGTATCTTTGTAAATGCCTTCGCATTTAATTCTACCTACTCTGGTTCGGGCAGATTCAGTACTAAAGCGTTGAATTGATTTCATCCCTGAGGATAATAAAAAGCTTAGATATAATAAGACTACAAAATATATATTTGTAGCACTGGTGTGAAAATTAATTCATATCCCAATGTGTGTGACATTATAGAATTTTTACGTTGGCAAGTAATGCAATTAATTCAAACATATGTGATCTCACTGTTGTTTTATTTCTGATATATCGAGAAGGTGTGCATTTTACCACAATCTACTACGTTCGCCAAGCTCTTCAGGAATCAGGAGATTCTTAACCGACGATCTCCCTAGGCATCTTCTGAATCATATAATGCAGAAGCAAGAAAGAACCCCAATTCCAGATTCTACAAAAAAAAAAAAAAAAAAAAAAAAAAAATGCAATATTCAAGAATAAGCCCTTTTTATTCATCATCAAGTGAATCAAAGCACAGCTTGAGTTTTCCTTGGAACATCATTGGGAGGAATATATATATATATTAAAGGCATGCCAACTGAAGAGTTTGAGCAATTCCTCCTTATTCGACTAAAAAAAATACGCCTCATACACATGAAGCGAACTTAGTGAAGACTAGTCTCTATTGGTTAAAGACGAGCGAAAAATTGAGCTTAAACACGACTTGTTTGATAACAAAATCAACTGTATATGAGTTCAACTATTGAAGACAACCACTCCTCTAGCCATAACACTCTAATAAGAAATTTACGCATCAGTATTTGCGTATGTTTAATTAAATTTATTTTGAAGCTTACCATGAAGCATATTATCTACTCCAAGATACTACTTTATGACAATGCGTTGGTATTTTACTATTTTTTTTTGGGGTTAATCCCACTTTCATCTCATGAAGCTTGTCCTATTCCTACTTACACACCCTCAAATCTAAATAATCCTAGTTATACCAACAACCGTTTAGTTCGCTAACAGATTTTTGTGATTTTACCTTTATGCCCCCAAATATTATATTAATAAAAAAATAAAAACACCATTAGTTAAATGACCAAAACGTTCTCTTCTTCCTTCTCGCCCTTTCACTTCTTTTATATACATATATGTATTTATATTCATCTGTTACTCAGAATGCCACTTTGGGCTCCACTAGTCAAACCCCTCACCACCCTTTTGAAGGAAGAGGGGTTAACAACCAGTATGTTGGATCCACTTGATAAGACTTTCCTATTTCTTTAAACATGTTTATTACCACTCAGATTACTTGTTTAGATATCTTTATTACCACACAAATGATCTATTTGGTCGACAATGAAATCTCAGACATCAAAGACTACCTATGTTTATAGGCAGGTTATCATCAATAAAGTTTGTTTAAATTTCTTTGCTTTTCCCCTTATCCTTTCCTTTCACAGAAGCTCGATATAGATCCACTAAATGTTTCGACATATGCGATTAGTTCCCTTTCATACCACATCGAAAACAAGGCTTATCACTATAGTTCTCAGCAGAGTTGCTATAGGTACCTTTGTATTTGTCTTGTTTATTATTAGACCATTTCCAGTGGCTATGTGTGGAATTCCTTCGGGGAGTTTTGAAGGAGTCACGAGTACCGAGATACTTATTGTATCCCTTTCCACGATATTTCCCACGACCACGATGTTTTGCGGTTACTCTGAGTTGTGATTGCATTCGCTTCTGGGAATGACACAGATACAGTTGGACGAGCTTGGTGGTTTCTCAAAAGGAGCTCTGTAAGAATATTTATAGTATTAATAGTGTTTGACATGTTCTAGAAAATAACCATGTTGAGTGAAGTGTCATGTCGAGAATTTTTTATATTTGAAATCGAGTTGTTAATATGTTCGTTTCTATCTCGAGAAAGAAGTCAAGGAGTGTGTCAAAGCAAAGAAAGCTTCCGGAGGGAAAAATCATCATTTCCAGACATCGTCACTTCACCGGAGGGTAAAAATGTCATTTCCAGACATTATGACTTCATCCAAAAGCATCGGGAGTTCGAGATGATCATTCTAGCTCAAAAATGAAAAAATTGCAAAAGATGCAACATACTTACATTAGTAGAGGCTGAAACAGGACAAATTGGCTCTGACCTACGCTGTGGCTTTTGGAGTTGGGAGGGGACCTTATGCCCTTGACCTACACCCAAGTGTAGGTCCCAATGCTTGGTCACGTGATCACTTGTTATGCAGGATTCGTTTCGGGGTGCTTTCGGATTTTTCTAGTTTGGTCCATACTTCTAGTTTTTAAATGATTGATGACTTCAGTCCTCTATGTATTGGTGTATAAACATATTTACATCAGATTTTAGAGGATTTATCAAGGTATTGTGAAATTACGTAAGAGGGCAAGGTTAGAGTTTTCTATGGCTTGGTTTATAAATACCAAGGTTCTACAAGAGAAGAAGCTACAGTTTTTTACAACAATTTTTTGAAGAGAGTTTTTTTGTGAGAGCTCTGCAACATTCTATCGTTCATATTCTTCTACAGAGTGATACATAGAGAGATGTGATTATTGAGTGATCATACATATTGGTGTTATCTCTTGTGTTGGATTTCTTCAATCGTACTTCTACACCGAAGTTCTCTATGCATGATTGGATGAGTGGTTGATGAAAAATCATCACATCGTCCATTGCAATAAGGTTGCTTTGATCCGTTCGAGTACGAAGCGATTTGAGGATTTTATACCGCAAGTAAAGAAAGGTAAATCAAGCGTGATTTGTGAGTCTCTCATAGTGTCTGGCGGAGCAAGCGTGCTTTGTGAAGTATGAGTGATTCAAGGGTTTCAGACCACGAGTAGATGAAAGCATATCAGGAGTGATTGTAAGTCTAAAACCCTCATAGAGTCCGTACTTGTTGATTCATAGTGCATTGGTACCTGAGTGTACCCGTGGTTTTTTTTCCTTGGAACGTTTCCTTAGTTTTTTCCATGTATAATTCTTTGTGTCGTCTCTTGCTTTATTTTCTGCACTACATTGATGTTTTCTTGATATTGCTTGAATGATGTGGTTTGAGAATTAGGGTTTTGTGATTGGATTAAAATTGAATTTTCCGTAATTAAATATTAATTTTTCAATGAATCCACAAAATCCTATTCACCCCCCTCTAGGCTATTTTCACCATCGTCTAGGTAATTTCAATTGGTATCAGAGCGTGATTGCCCCGATTTAGGTTAAGTACCTAGGGTTAGATCTTGAACTTAGACGATGGACGTACCTCGTGAAGGAGGTTCCATATCTAGGTCCCCTTTGTTTGATGACTCAAATTACACGTATTGGAAAGCGAGAATGAGAGCGTTTTTGAAATCGCTAGATGAGAGAGCTTGGCTTGCTGTAGAGGTAGGATATTCACTGCCCATTGTGAAAGATGTTGTTATTAATGAATCTAGGGTAAAACCATCGAGTGAGTGGACTACTGCTAAAACAAATAGTGCTCGTTGGAATTCAAAAGCTTTGAATGCATTATATAATGCGGTGACTGAGAGTGAGTTTAAGAGAACAACCACATGTGAAATTGCAAAAGAAGCTTGGGACATTCTTCAAGTAACTAATGAGGAAACTTCAAGAGTTAAACAATAAAAACTCCAAATTCTAAATTCTAAATTTGAACAGCTTAGGATGAAGGAGGATGAAGTTTTTGGTGACTTTGAGGCTAGGTTAACTCACATAGTAACTAGTTGTCATAATCTAGGAGAGCCTATTTCTGAGGCGATCATTGTAAAAAAAATCCTTAGGTTTTTGTCTGGACATTTTTGGTCTAAGGTTACCGTCATATCTGAAATCATGAGTTTCAAGGAAATTAAACTTGAAGAGTTGGCTGGTAATTTGAAATCGTATGAGATGGAAATTTGTGCTCAATCCTCTAAACAGTCAAGCAGCACAAAAACGAATGACATAACTTTAAAAATCACTAAGGAGGGTCATAGTGAGTCGGATGAAGAGGGTGGGAGTAAACCAAATCAGTTTGACATAATCTTGAAGCAGTTTCATAAGTTTTTAAAATCTTTTTGTGGTCAAGAATTGATTAAAAAACAAAATTTTGGAGATAAATCACATGAGTCTAAAAATAGAAAAATCAAAAATAGGAATGATGAGTTTGTTCATAAAAAGAAGAAGCCTCAATGTTTTGAGTGTCAAGGGTTTGGTCACATAGCTGCTGAGTGTGCTAATAAGTCGAAAAAGAAAAAAAGTTTGGTTGTTACTTGGAGTGATGGATCAGCTAGTGATTCGACGGATTCAAAGGTAGGAGATGAGATTGAGAATTTCACCATGTTTGCTGCACAAAGTAAGGAGGTTGGTGAAGTTGCTACAAGTTGGGCAATGTCTGAGGATGATGATTCTGAGGATAATGAAGATCGTGGGGATTCATATGAAGATGCATACAATAAATTGTATAAAAAGTCCGTGCAGGTTAGCAAAGTGTACTCGGAATTTTTTGTTATATTCAACAATGTTTATAAGGAGAGACAATCCTTAAAAGAAGAATTGACCAAGTCTGAACAAGAAAGGACTCTGGCTTTGAAGAGGGTAGATGGTCTCAATGAGGAATTAAAAACTCTAAGATTGAAATTGAGTGAGAAATCTATAAGGATTGAGAGTTTGGAAAATGAATTGAAGGATGCTAATTCAACTATAACTAATAAGCTTGATCATATGTTGAGTGTAGGAAAGTCAGCAGGAAATACTAAGGGGTTGGGGTTAAAAGGAATGAGTGATCCTGACATTGTTTCCAAAACAACATTTGTTAAGGCTTACCAAGTAACATCTAGTTCTTTTCAAGGTAAGTCGGATAGGAATCTTAATGCTCGATCTTATGTCAGAAAATCTGTTGAGAGTAAGCCTCCCTTTACCT
Organism: Cornus suecica; assembly: GCA_963922005.1. NCBI lineage: Eukaryota > Viridiplantae > Streptophyta > Magnoliopsida > Cornales > Cornaceae > Cornus > Cornus suecica. Next base: position 19,774,497 of record OY998247.1, on the reverse strand, counting down.
CTAGAGTCAATAAGGGTTCAAATAATGTTTTTCAAAGGTTTATTCCAGTCTGTCATCACTGTGGAGTGAAATGTCACATTCAACCTGTATGTTCAAAGTTAAGAGGAGAAACTTTGAAATCTGAGCGGAAGCATAGAATTCAGAAAAGACCCAATGTTGAAATTCAAATTCGGGTGTTGAGTGAAGAGGTTGACTAGGCTAGTAAATAGAGCACCGAAAATTAAAAAAAAGTGGATTAAAAAGGATGAATTGCATTGTTTGGTTGCTCATACTGCATGTCTAGCACATGACGCCAATTCTGAGAAAGGTCTCGAGTATATATCCACATATTCTTAGTTAACAGACATCTCTATAAAACCATTAGATTTTCAAAAGCATATTAGAAAATCTGCTTTTGAAAATCTGGTGGCATATTATCATTAGGATAGATGTCTTCATATGTATCATTCTAGAAATATCTTGCATTATATTTTTATCCTAGAATTGATACATTATCATGCGTTTTGTTTTATTTGTATATTTATTTTTTTTGTTTTGTTATTTTATTATTATGCATGCATCATGTTTTGCTATTATTAGGATTATTCATGCATGCATCTTTATGACAAAAATTCTATAAAAATAAAAAAATAAAAAATATTCTTAGCATGTTGAGCTTGGCTAAGGGTATAAATGATTGTCATATTTCACTATATTCTCATATTTAATTTTCTTATTATGCTTATGAGAGTTGGAGTTGTTAGTTTAACATGAGGTTATGAGCTATTCACTTGACATGTTTAAGTATTATTTTTGGAACTCATCAACTTTGGGTGCTTGTTTTAATTCGGAGATGACTATAATACTTGTTGAAACTTTTAGTCTTTTTCATCTAATCCGAAGTGATAGGTAGGTTCATGAGCTATGCTAGATTGATTTATGGTTTGAAATATTTTTTGCATGCTTATGAATATTGTGATGATGTTGAAAAGAGGAAAGAATGAGATGTTTAAAATATAGAAATGAAAAAAGTAGTTCTTCAATCTGAGTAACCGGGCCTCTTGCCTCAGAAAACATTGAGTGTTCGCGTAAAAAGGGAAGAAGACTAATGAGCATAAATCCCATGGAAGAAGCTTTGGCCCAGTTGGATGGGACTAAAAATCCTCTCTGAAAAATCCGGAGCTTAGAAAGACAAAAAGGGATTAGGTAAAAAAGTTAAAAATGTGCAAAGAATAAATTGTGTGACAATAGGGTATTATTGTTTTAAAAAAAAAAAGCAATAAGGTCCATGTGAATGATTTGATTTCTAGCTTAGGTTTTGGACTGAAGTATCATCACGATTAGAGAAGAAGATTATCAGAATTAGTACATATTGCTTTTATCTTAGGTGTTTACTTGCACCTGAATATTTTTCATATATGCAAATGCTATGTAAAACTTGCCTTGTGATTGCTTATATCTACAAGGTATGTGTGCTGATTTTCTTCACTATCATGTGTATAATAGCTAAGTCAAATATGCGTATATGATGTGTTAATGACTAATTCATTGTTTGTACTACCCTGCTCACATGGTTCTAAGAACAAAAAGATTTTTGGTTGTTTTGCATTTTACATTCATGTATTACTCTTAAGTTCATGTATTGTAGAGATTTATGTTACTTGAGAATCTGGATATATTCTAATAGAGTACTTTATCTTTGTATTTAGTGCTTCGCTTAGATTCTCTTGAGTATCCTCTGTGATCCTTTTTTTATGTTTTCTTCTTGAGGTTTTCCCTTGTTTCTCTCATGTGCTTTGAATATTTTTGTTGTTCCTTGTCATTTCAGTGACAAAAAGGGGGAGAAATATTAAGTAGGGGGAATAATGGTTTTAGGGGGAAAAGTTTTGAGTAAGGGGGAGTAATGATTTGAGGAGGAGAAATAATGTTTGTTTTATGATCATTATGCTTACATGGATATTGTGTTTTCCTTATAATCATTTTATATCTATTTTCCACACATGCGTTTAATGGTTTGTTTAGTGTTGTGGTTATAGGTTTGATAGACCGTCATAAAATCAAGGTGACAATTTATATCTATGTTTGTCAATGTGTGTACATAGGTATAAATTTTATGTTATTATTTGTGAGGCTATATTGTAAAAACATAGTTTTGTCTCTGAAATGTCAAGGGGGAGATTGTAAGAACATTTATAGTATTAATAATGTTTGGCATGTTCTAGACAATAACCATTGTAAGTCACTAAATTACCCTAGAGGGGGGGGGGGGGGGGGGGGAGTGAATAGGGTTTAAAAAATAATTTCTAACTTATTTTTATTCTTACTAGAACATGCAACAAGGTTCAATATTAATTTATAAGGTAAAATGTGTAATGAATAATTTCAATTAAATTTAACAAGCTATTTACCACAATATAAATTAAGCATGCATGAACATAAAGTAAGGAGATAGAGATAGAGATATTGACACCGTGATTTTTACGAGGTTCGGTAACTCCTACTCCTCGGCTCAAAGAATCCCCTTCCTTGAGACTTTCCCGATCCTCATACTATGGCTCTTCCTTTAATAGGTGGAATAACAAAACCTTTAGAAAAGAGCTAACTAGCTCTTCACACAATCAAGAGAACAATCCTCCCTTGATACAATGTGTTTCACTCACCCAAGATCACAAATTGGTGTATGCAATCAATATATCACTCAAGAATAAAAAAACACTCAAAACCCTAAGGTTTTTATGGAAGATAGATCAATATAAGCTTAACTGCCAGTCGACTGGGCACAGTCAGTCGACTACCTTGGACAGGCCAGTCGACTGACTCATGCAGTCAAAACGTTTATAGCTTACTGGTTCATCCAGTCGGCTGGGTCCTTATTGGCCAATCGACTGGGTCACAGTTAGTCGGCTGCCATTTCATGGCCAGTCGACTGAATGACTCCAAGAAATATTTTCAAGGTCCGTTTTTTATCCGTTTGAGTTCGTTTGATTTATTACTTGAGCTTATAAGACCAATCAACGCATAAGATACCTCGTTACAATATTCTCACCCCGACCTATCTACCCCAAGTCTTGAGTCCAGCTTTTGTTCTTTCTTTGATCTTTTTGTCCTTCTTCGAGTTTGCGCTTGAGTTTCCTTATCGCTTGTTGCTTTAATGATCTTTCCGAATCATTTACTTGTACTTGCTGAAACACTTAGCTTAAAGTCATATTAGTACCAAACACGGTTTTGAATGTTTTGTTAATATCAAAATAAGATTTATTGTTTGAAATAGAATTTCAAAGCCAACAATCTCCCCCTTTTTTATGTTGACAAAATATTTCGTGTTTGCGCATAAATGGTGAAGTATCAAGTGATTCTCCCCCTCAATGTGTGCATCTTTCATTTTTATTTGCATGTTCCCCCTTAGGAAATAAATTTTTTTTTCAATTTGATACTCATTTACGTAATACATGGAAAGGTAATAGAAACAACATATTTCAATTCATAATTTGCGAGTTCGGTACATGTTGTTTTACTACTACACATTACAAAATGATAAAGCATAGAAATGAAACGAAACATAAACAACAAACATAAAATATAGGTAACGTCCTATGCTACACAAAATAGACCTATGGCCAAAAACACAAACACCCTGAAACACAAATACCCTACATTCTCCCCCTTTGACGACATAAAAAATGCAGAGGGTCACGGCGAAAGGCGTCCATGGTAGTGGCGATGCGGTCAATCTTGTCCTCAAGATGCTTCATATCCTCGGCCGTATTCCTTTGGACCTCCTCATTGTGCTTTTGGGCCTCTTCATTGCGCTTTACGATTTCCAAGATTTGGGTAAGAGTTTCGGGATTTCCCCCAAACCCAAAATCTGGAATATCGAAATCGCTACCAAGAGACGGAAAAGAAGAAGTTGGAGCGTCCGAACGAGATGCCGTGGGAGGAGGAGCATCATGATGAGGAGCAGATGGACCAGCCTGGTCCGCAGGAGGAACAACCTTAAGTGAGACTAACACTCCATCGGCATTCTTACCAATATGCATCTGCTTGAGATGCGTGCGGTCCAGAAAAATAGGATTGTGCTCCGTAGGCTCGTCACCAAGTGGCACACCTTCTTATCCAAGAAGATACGATATATGGGTAGGAAAAATAAGTGCGCCTTTCTTCTTGTGGCACTCGAGGATTGCCGAAATGAAGAGAAAAATAAGGTTGACCTTATGACCGGTCATGACACAATAGACTAGGAAGGCTTCCATGATCGACACAAGACTCCGGCTTCCGGACTTGGGCAAAATCGAATATGTGATAATATTGTGCACAAGTCGAGCCTCGGGAGTAAGCGAGGAGGAAGGAAACTCTGAAGTGGTAGTGGTGGTTTTATTCACTGAGATGGCCCGAACTGTTTCGAGAGGATTGAAATCACTCGAAGAGTATCAAATGGATGGGCAGAAATAAGATATACCGCCAGTAGGTAGCCGAAAAATAGTATTAATTACTGTTTCGGTCAACTCAAATGAAATGCCTGCAACAGTGGAACAAAGTTTGCGAGCGGGAGGACTTGGTTGAGAAGGATTCTCCAGATTTGTATAAAATGCTTTGACGGCTCGTGGAAAATTCAAAATATCAAGCGATACGAATAAGTCCCAACCCATATTTTGAAAAAGATTGAACGTATTAGCGCCAATCTCTTCGCACAAGGGTTGAGTCACAATGCGACTCCGAGCAAACTTGCGATGAATGAAGTTAGTTTCGAAAAGACGAATACTATCTTCATCACCAAGAAGAGTAGAGAGAGACATCGGACCAGATTCAGGTTCTAAATCAGTGTCCTCATGAACAGGGGACGAAGGTGGATGAGGTGCAGCCGAAGAGCTTCCACCCCTACGGGCGCATTTCTTGATGAGCACAACATTGGGAGCCATGAGAGAGAAGAGAACTAAGATGATTGAAAGGAAAATGAAAAGAAATCGTGAAAAAATGAGAGAGAAAAGAGAAACAAAAAAAATGATGTGTAGATATGTATATATATAGATGGATATATATGACTATATATGAAGAGAAGAGTGGTGATAATGGAGGAGAGGATCGTGGTGTAGTGGGGAAGTGGTTTAAAGGTGATTAAATGGCTTGAATAAAAGAAGAAATGGGAGAAATCGTGGAGAGAAGATAAAGAGAAGGAAGAAATAAAAACTAGGTACGCGCAGAGGCAGTCAACTGGCCATATGGAGATAGTCGACTGGCTCATGAGGTAGTCGACTAGCTGAAGATGAATAAAATCAGAAAAACTCACTGGTTGATCCAGTCGACTGGCCCTCAAAAAAACAATTTTTGAAAAATATTTTAAATTTTGAAAGCCGAGATCGTGGACGAGATTTTATGAAAATTTAACTGATTACTTCAAAATCCATGGCCATTCCTAATTCCCTACGAATTTTTGAAAATGGTTCGTCTGAGAGGGGTTTAGTAAAAATATCCGCCAGTTGATTTTTAGTGTCAATAAAAATCAATTCAATGTCACATTTGGCTACATGATCCCTTAGAAAATGATGCATAATCTCTATGTTCTTTGTGCGAGAGTGTTGAGTAGGATTCTTTGAGATAAAAATAGCACTAGTGTTATCACATTTAATAGGTACGAGATTAAAAACATGTCCAAAATAAAGTAATTATTGCTTAATATAAATAGTTTGGGCGCAACAACTACCGGCCGCTACGTATTCGGCTTTAGTCGTAGACAAGGCAACCGAATTTTGCTTTTTACTTGACCATGAAACAAGAGAGTGACCTAGAAAATGACATGTACCACTTGTGTTTTTCCTATCCACTCTACAACCCGCAAAATCGGCATCCGAATAACTAGTGAGATCAAGTGTGGTGCCACATGGATACCATAGTCCTAAGTTAATCGTCCCACTAAGATAGCGAAAAATACGTTTTACGGCTAGAAAGTGAGATTCTTTAGGACAAGATTGAAAATAAACACATAAGCATACACTAAACATGATATCTGGTCTACTAGCAATTAAATAAAGTAAACTTCCAATCATGCCTTTATATTGAGTAATATCAACACATTTTCCATTTTCATCTTTGTCGAGTTTAATAGAAGTACTCATAGGAGTAATGGCATGTTTGGCTCCCTCCATGCCAAATCGCTTTAGTAAATCTTTAGTGTACTTAGATTGGCTAACAAATAAGCCATCCAAGGTTTGCTTGATTTGCAACCCTAAGAAGAAATTCAACTCACCCATCATACTCATTTTAAATTCGCTTTGCATACTAGATGCGAAATCTTTGCAAAAAGAAGTATTTGTGGATCCGAATATAATGTCGTCAACATATATTTGGATAATCAACAAATCATTCTTGACAGTTTTTGTAAAGAGAGTGTTGTCAACTTTGCCTTTAGAAAACCCTTTTTGAAGTAAAAAGTCACTAAGCCGTTCATACCAAGCTCTAGGAGCTTGCTTTAACCCGTATAAGGCTATAGATAATTTGTAAACATGATTTGGAAAAAGTTCATTTTCAAAGCCGGGTGATTGCTTTACAAACACTTCTTCATCTATAGTTCCATTTAGAAAAGCACTTTTGACATCCATTTGATAAAGAATGAAATTTCTAGATGATGCAAATGCAAGAAGCATTCTAATTGCTTCTAATCTAGCTACGGGTGCAAAGGTTTCATCATAGTCAATGCCCTCCTCTTGATTGTAACCTTGAGCTACCAATCTTGCTTTATTTTGAATAATCACTCCATTTTCATCTTTTTTATTTCGAAAAACCCATTTAGTGCATATTATAGTTTGATGTGTGGGTTGAGGGACTAAATGCCAAACTTGATTGCGTTCAAATTGATGTAGTTCCTCTTGCATAGCCATGATCCAAGAATCATCACATTGAGCTTCGTGGAAGTTATTGGGTTCAATATTAGACACAAAATCCATGTGGTTGCATAAGTCTCTAAGTTGAGATCTTGTGCTAACACCTTGTGAAGGGTTACCTATGACTTGGTCAAGGGGATGGTTGTGCACAATCCTCCAAGATTTAGGAATGGAGCAAGTCAAGTCATCATTAGATTGATTTCCAACTTCACTCTTATCCATTTGCCTACTTGATGGGTTAGAGATATTGAGATTATTGAAACTATCCTCAATTCCTACAACTTCATCATCATCTAGGTGAACTTTAGGTGAGGGTAGAGGGAGTGATTCATCAAAGACAACATGGATAGACTCTACCATGGTTAAAGTCCTTTTGTTAAAGACTTTAAAGGCTCTACTAGTTGAGGAATACCCTAAGAAAATTGCATCACCGATTTGGAGTCAAATTTTAACAAGTTATCTTTATTATTTAAAATGAAACATTTACAACCAAACACTTTGAAATACCCAATATTGGATTTCTGACCATTCCACAACTCATACGGAGTCTTACCTAATTTTATTCGGATGATAACTCTATTTATGACATGGCAAGCGGTGTTTATCGCTTCAGCCCAAAGACTTCGGGGAAGGTTGTGTTCATTTAACATAATCCTAGCCATTTCTTGTAAATATTTATTTTTCCTTTCAACTACCCCATTTTATTGAGGAGATCTTGGAGCCGAGAGATCATGAGATACACCAAATTCATCACATAATTTCTCTAGATCTTGATTGTCAAATTCTCTACCCATATCACTTCTAATTTTCTTGATTTTCAAATCTTTTTCATTTTGAATGACTCTATAAAATTTATCAAGAATGGAATGAGTTTCATTTTTATGAGCAAGAAAGTGAACCCAAGTAAATCTAGAGTAGTCATCTACTATAACAAGTACATAGAGTTTCCCGGCTAGGCTAGCCGTTCTCTCCAGACTAAAGAGGTCCATATGAAGTAACTTTAAGGGTCGAGAAGTGGTGATATCTCTCTTTCTCTTGAAAGAAGATTTCACTTGCTTACCTATTTGACATGCACTACATATTTTATCTTTTGAAAAATTAGTCTTCAGGAGGCCTTTGACTAATTCATTTTTAGACAAACGTTAAATGAGGTCCATACTAGCATGTCCTAAGCATCTATGCCATAACCAACTATTTTCACTCGATGTGACAAAACACTTAACATCTTGTTCATTTAATTCACATAGCAACATAGTATATAAATTTCCGTTTCTCTTTGCATTGAACAATTGTTTTCCATCTTTCTCAACTATGCATGCATTTGACCTAAAGATAACATCATAACCTTTGTCACAAAGTTGTCTAATACTAAACAAGTTATGCTTTAAACCATCAACTAAAAGTACGTTATCTATGGCTAGAAAAGGAGATATACCAATGGATCCAATTCCAACAATTTTGCCTTGTGAGTTGTCTCCAAAAGTAACGCTTCCTCATTCATAAGATTTTAGGGACATGAATTTTGATTTGTCCCCCGTCATGTGCCTTGAACATCCGCTATCAAGGAACCATCTTTCTCTTGCGGCGGACTTCAAGCATACCTACAACACAACGTTACGTGACTTTTATTGGTACCCAATCTATTTTGGGTCCATTATGGTTAGAAAGAGATGGAATAGTTCTTTTAGGAATCCAAATTGATTTAGTTACCAAATTTTATTTTGCACGTAGAGATGCAATGGTTCCTTTAGGAACCCAAAACATTTTTGAGACAATTTTCTTCTTCTTTCTTAGAAACATGCATTTGCTTTGTGACATCTTTTCTTGCAATAATAGCATGAGACATGGTTGTGATCAATAGAAGATGAGAGTGAAGATTGTTTTGAAAAAGTATGCTTTAATGATTTTCTTTTCTCCAATAATAGTGCATCTTTGTTGAATGCATCATATCCTAAGCCGCATTTGTCAAAAGAGTTTCTTTGTCTTCCTAGCATGATGCTCAAGTTTTCTTTTCCTTTTGTGAATTTTGCTAAGATGTTTATTTGATCATCAATAGTCTTTTTTAATAAAATATTTTCCTATTTTATCTTCATACTTTTGTCATTTATAGCACTTACATCAACTATGGTGTGACAACTAGAATTACATGAAGATTTAGATTTCTTGAGCAAACTATGTTTCTTAGCTAGTTTTTCAAACTCATCATGCAAATTTTCGAAAGCATCTTGTAATTCATTATGAGAAAATAAAAGCTCATCATATGACAAAATGGAATTATCTAATGCATGTAAATTTAAATGTACCTCATCTTCAATTGCCATGAGGCAAAGATTTGCAATTTCCTCACCATTATCTTCCTCATCTGAATCACAAGAGTCATAATCATCCCATGTTACATTCATGGCCATTTTGTTTGGCCTTTTCTCTTTCTCCTTTTTGGGCTTTAAACACTCATTTCTATAGTGTCCCGGTTTACCACAATTGAAATAAGTAATGGACTCCTTCTTGCTTGTCTCTCCTCTTGGTTCGTTGCTCTTTGAGAACCTCCGACCTTTAGCCTTCTTACGTTGAAAAAATCTCTTGAATTGTTGAGTGATCAAGGCAATGTCTTCATCAACCTCTTCTTCGATTCTCTCATTTGCTTCACTTTTAGTTGAAGCTTGCAAGGCTATACCATTTGACCGGAAGGCTTCTAAGGACTTTGTGTGCCGCATCAGATCTAGGAACAATTCTACCAAGATGTTTTAGTCCATTCAAAATATTAGTAAAATGAGACATCATAGAATTGATATTTTCATCTTCCTTCATGGCAAATAGTTCATATTCATGCATAAGTATATCAATTTTAGATTCTTTAACTTGAGTAGTTCGTTCATAAGTAACTTCAAGTTTATCCCACATTTCTTTGGCCGTGGAGCAAGTAGATACTCGGTTAAATTCATTTGGACTTAAGGCACAATTTAGATTAACATTAGCTTTGGCATTAAATGACATAAGTCTACGCTCATCATTATCCCATTCGTTGGGCAATTTGGGAATAGTTTTTCCATCAACCACTTTGGTAATAGTAAAAGGTCCATCGACAATAACTAGCCAAATTTGATAATCAATAGCTTGAAAAAAATCTATCATTCTAGTCTTCCAATAGCTATAGTTTGAACCATTAAACCATGGGGGCCTATTGTTAGATTGTCCTTCTACATGAGTGACTATGTTTGAGGCCATGATCGTTCTCTAAGATGGTTAAGTCTAAAATAAGTAGAGATTAGGCTCTGATACCAATTGTAAGTCACTAAATTACCCTAGAGGGGGGTGAATAAGGTTTAAAAAATAATTTCTAACTACTTTTTATTCTTACTAGAACATGCAACAAGGTTCAATATTAATTTACAAGGTAAAATGTGTAATGAATAATTTCACTTAAATTCAACAAGCTATTTACCACAATATAAATTAAGCATGCATGAATATAAAGTGAGGAGATAGAGATAAAGATATTGACACCGTGATTTTTACGAGGTTCGGTTACTCCTACTCCTCAGCTCAAAGAATCCCCTTCCTTGAGACTTTCCCGATCCTCACACTATGACTCTTCCTTCAATAGGTGGAAAAGCAAAACCTTTACAAAAGAGCTAACTAGCTCTTCACATAATCAAGAGAACAATCCTCCCTTGATATAATGGGCTTCACTCACCCAAGATCACAAATTGGTGTATGCAATCAATATATCACCCAAGAATAAAAAACACTCAAAACCCTAAGGTTTTTATGGAAGATAGATCAAAATAAGAACAAGTATTTTTAGGTGATATTTCAAGAACTCAAGATATATATTCTCACAATATATTTTCAATAAGAGAATAAGCACAAAGCTTGAGTTTAAATCTTCAAAATGATAGGAGTGAAAAAATGAGATTTTGATCTTTCTTGCTATCAAAAGATTTTTCAGAAGATGCTTGAGAGAAAATTAGAGATGAATAATATTTGAAAAATTTCTCACATAAGAACCTTAAGATTTCAATCCATATCTCTTTCTTTATATAGTGTAACACTAGGGTTTGGAGAGTGTATCTCACCCTAGACAATATGGAGAGGAGGACCAGAGAATCAACAAGCAAAATCATTTCTTTTTGGGCAAAAATATTGTTTAGAAATACTTTTCCTTAAAATCCTGAAGCACCAAGTCGACTGCCTCCATGCTTAGATTTAAAATATTTTTCCCAACGGCTAGGGTCAGTCGACTGCCTTGGACAGGCCAGTCGACTGCCTCAGGCAATCAAAAATGTTCAAAACTCTCTGGTTCAGTCAGCCAGCTGGGTCCTTAACTGCCAGTCGACTGGGCACAGTCAGTCGACTGCCATGGACAGGCCAATCGACTGCCTCATGCAGTCAAAACCTTTACAGCTCACTGGTTCATCCAGTCGGCTGGGTCCTTATTGGCCAGTCGACTGGGTAATAGTCACTCGGCTGCCATTTCATGGCCAGTCGACTAGGTGAATCCAAGAAATATTTTCAAGGTCCGTTTTTGATCCGTTTGAGTTCGTTTGATTTATTACTTGAGCTTATAAGATCAATCAACGCATAAGATACATCGTTACAATATTCTCACCCCAACCTATCTATCCCAGGTCTTGAGTCCAGCTTTTGTTCTTTCTTTGATCTTTTTGTCCTTATTCGAGTTTGCGCTTGAGTTTCCTTATCGCTTGTTACTTTAATGATCTTTCCGAATCATTTACTTGTATTTGCTGAAACACTTAGCTTAAAGTCATATTAGTACCAAACACGGTTTTGAATGTTTTGTTAATATCAAAATAAGATTTATTGTTTGAAATAGAATTTCAAAGCCAACAACCATGTTGAGTGAAGTGTCATGTCGATAATTTTTTATATTTGAAATCAAGTTGTTAGTATGTTCGTTTCTATCTCGAGAAAGAAGTCATGGAGTGTGTCAAAGCAAAGAAAGCTTCCGAAAATCGTCACTTCACCAGAGGGCAAAAATATCATTTCCACACATTATGGCTTCATCCAAAAGCATTAGGAGTTCGAGATGAAATATGAAAAAACTGCAGGATTTACGTTGGTAGAGGATAAAACAGGACAAATTGCCTCTGACCTACGTTGTGGTTTTTGGAGCTGGGAGGGGACCTTACTCCCTTGACATATGCTCAAGCGTAGGTCCCAATACTTGGTCACTTGATCACTTGTTATGCAGGATTTGTTTCGGGGTGCTTTCGGATTTTTCCAGTTTGGTCCCTACTTCGAGTTTTTAAGTGATCGACGACTTCAGACCTCTATGTATTGGTGTATACACGTATTTACATCAAATTTTAGAGGATTTATCAAGGTATTGTGAAATTACGTAAGAGGGCATGGTTAGGGTTTTCTATAGCTTGATTTATAAATACCAAGGTTCTACAAGAGAAAAAACTACGTTTTTTTACGACAATTTTTTGAAGAGAGGTTTTTGGTGAGAGCTCAGTAATATTCTATCGTTCATATTCTTCTACAAAGCGATACATAGAGAGAGGTGATTATTGAGTGATCATATATAATTTTGTTTTCTCTTGTGTTGGATTTCTCCAATCGTGCTTCTACACTGAAGTTCTCTATGCACGATTGGATAAGTGATTGTTGAAAAATCATCACACCATCCATTGCAACGAGATTGCTTTGATTCGTCCGAGTATGAAGCGATTCGAGGATTTCAGACCGCGAGTAAAGAAAGGTGTAAGGGGAGTGACTCGTGAAAAAGTAAATTTGCGGATTGGTTTATTTGGGAAACTAGCCCAAATAAGGTTTATATGCGAGATTTAGCATTATACAGAGGGAATTATGAGGGACTGATGTGGGTATAGCTAACATTTGAACTCATAACCCTATATGTTACTCGCATAGGGAGTATTATTAAAAAATCTAGGGAAATGCTTGGGATATGTAAATAGTGGGTTGCGAACCTATTTACAGCATTCAAAGCAAAAGTACCTTAGAGATGCCGATAGTACTCAGGGTCATGAAAAAGGTATGCATGCAAAAAGGTCATGACCCAAGAAAAGCTATAGCATCATGGTTCCTTGGCTAAGAAAAAATCAGATCCGCGGAGAAATAACGCATATCACAGGACGATAGGTACAGTACGATCCTCGCAAGAGATCACACGAATCAAAATCGAGTAATCGAGGTTGCGAGATAATACTGTACATGATATTTATTGCGCGGATTGGAATTTCATGGTCCATATCTCGAGGTAATGCTGACGTGGTAAAGACGATTCGCGAAAACCTACTGGATGTTTACGTTTATAAATAGAGAAGCTAGAGCTCACTTGGAGAGGAATTTTCGGAGACTAAGGGATGGAAATTTCTAGAGAGAAAAAGTATTTTTGCATCATTTGTAGCTGTTGTTTTCTTTTCCATTTTTCCTCCTTCTCCATTTTTTCTATAAAGCATCAAAAACAATAAAGGTACAAACATCATTATTTTCTTGTTAATCTTGTGTGAAAACTATCTCTAAATCTCATTTAAATCGAACCCATACATTAAAGGAAAATCATGCGTGATTTTTGAGTCTCTCATAGCGTCTGACATAGCAAGCGTGCTTCGTGAAGTACGAGTGATTCAAGGGTTTTAGACCATGAGTAGAGGAAGACATATCAGGAGTGATTGTAAGTCTAAAACTCTCATAGAGTCCGTACTTGTTGATTCATAGTGCATTGGTACCTGAGTGTACCCGTGGTTTTTTTTCCTTGGAACGTTTCCTTGGTTTTTCCATGTATAATTCTCTGTGTCGTCTCTTGCTTTATTTTCTGCACTCCATTGATGTTTGCTTGAATGATGTCGTTTGAGAATTAGGGTTTGATGATTGGATTAAAATTGACTTTTTCGCAATTAAATATTAATTTGTCAATAACTCCACAAAAGCCTATTTACCCCCCCCCCCCCCCCCCCCCCCCCCCCCCCCCCCTTTAGGCTATTTTCATCATCGTCTAGGTAATTTCAAGCTCGTTATTTTGCTCAGCCACCAGCAGGCAAGAAATCAACTTAGAATATTTGGAAAACCTTCATTCCCTTTATTGCTACTATAGGAGCAAGTTAGTGGGATGAAAAGTAGATAATATCTTTTCAATCAGTCCTGCATCAGAAATTAGTTGTTTACACAACTGTAAAATTGAGTTGATTCTGAACAAAGCAGAATTATATTGACTGATAGTCTTAAAATCTTGTAATCGCGGACTCAGCCATTCATATTGGGCTTTAGGAAGGAGAACTTCAATTTGATGTTCATATCGCTCTTGCAACTGTTGGCACAAGATCAATGGATCATTTATTGTTAGGTACTCTGATTTCAGTTCTTCTTGAATATGATGCCTGATAAAAATCAATGCCCTCACACGGTCTTGCAGTGAGACTTGGTTACCTTCTTGGATGGTATGACCAAGGTTTTTAGCATCTAGGTAGATTTCTGCATCCAAAACCCAAGACAAATAATTATTTCCAGTAATTTCCAAGGCGACAAATTCAAGCTTAGTGAGGCTTGACATGTTGATACCTTTAAATTAGAATGATGAGAAAAATCATTAATTAATAATATAATAAACAATGATTCATCAATAAATAATAATGTAATAAGTTGGCGCAACTTCGGGCTCTTAATAGGCTTCAAGCTATTTCATTTAGAATATTTTTGTGATAAATTCTAAATTATTGCTAAGGTTTAAGCTTACGGCAAATTACAAATTATAAATCTGTAGATAAAATTTTGATAATTTATGTGGTACTCCAGGTTTAAAAATAGTAGTTTTTCGACTTCAGGCCATTGAAATTTTATGGTAAACTCCAAGTTCACAAAAATCATATGTGAGTGGTAAATTTCAGGTTTACATATAAAATCATATGTGAGAAGCTTCAAGCTCAACCACAATAGAATTACAGTTGGAGACTCCAGGCTCTACCAAACACACACACACACACACACACACATATATATATAAACAATAACAATAACGAATAAAGTAGCTTACTGGTAGGCAGTTCAGATTATCCATAGTAATATCGTCGGACCCATAAGGCACGATTCGAATCCTGTTCCCATCATTTTTTTCTTTTTTTCGGGGTAGAATTAGTAATTTTACTAAAATTTAGGGATCAAAATATAATATTAGTAAATTACAAGGGTCAATCTGTAATTCTAGTAAATTATAAGGGTCAAACAATAATATTTGTAAATATTAGAGATTGAACCATAATATTCATAAATACTACATACTTATAGTGTATGTAGTTGTACTGGATCGCTCGTCTGATTGGTGTATTTGCTTATTGTACCCACATAATAATATACGTAAATCATAAATCAATAATACAAAAAAAAACATGCGAATGTGCTGTACTTTTTTTCTTGGGTAATTTGCAGTCAGATCCTCTGAGGTTTTGGTCAATTGCAGTCAGTGGCTGGTCAATGCTTTTTCGGTCCCATAGCCCCCTAAGGTTTCAATTTTGTTGCAATGATACCCCCTGGGCTGGTGAAATAACTAGCATGCCCCTTTAATTGTTTCACTTATTACATTAGGGTAATATATGAAGTGTAAAATTACTCATATATCCAAACACTTCACCCCTCTTAAATTACTAATTACACTTCCACCCCTTATTACAATATATATATATATATATATATATATTACGAAAATTATAATTTGATTTTGTTTCTTTATAAAATTCTAAATAAATACATAAAATTTGAAACAAACATATAAAATTAGAAAAAATATATATAATTTGTAAAAAATATATATAAAATTTGAAAAAACATATAAAATTCGAAAAAATATATAAAATTCGAAACAAATATATAAAATTCGTAAACAATATATAAAATTCAAAAAACATATAAAATTCTAAAAAGTTATATAAAATTCAAATATATATATATATATAAAGTGTGACTGAAGTTTAAGTGGACAAGCCTCATAGTCATTAGTCAAGGTAACATATCATCTCTAACTCTCTGCAGAGCTATTTCAATGGTCACGATGACGACACATGCCCCACGATAGTGACCGAAATCGGAATCGAATCAACATTTTGTTAAAATATTTTAATCAAAATTAAATATATTAATATTTGGATCAAAATTAACGGTTCGGTTCCAGTTCTCATTTTTAAAAGGTACTTTGGTTCCCAAATCTAGGGATGCATACGGTCCGGTTCGCTTCCGATTCTGACAGAAACCAGAATCGAACAAATACTTTCATTTCCTTAAAAATGAGAACTGAAACTGAACCGTTAATTTTGATTCAAATATTAATATATTCACGGTGCGGTTCACTTTCGATTTCGACCGAAACCGGAATCGAACCGATACTTTCGGTTCTTTAAAAATGAGAACCAGAACCGAACCGTTAATTTTTATCCAAATATTAATATATTTAATTTTGATTAAAATATTTTAATAAAGTATTGGTTCGATTCTGATTTCGGTCACTATCGTGGGGCATGTGTCGCCATCGTGGCCATTGAAATAGCTCCGCAGAGAGCTGGAGAGGATCTATTACCTTGACTAATTACTCTGAGGCTTGTCCACTTAAACTTCAGTCACACTTTATATATATATATATATATATATTTGAATTTTATATATTTTTTAGAATTTTATATGTTTTTCGAATTTTATATATTGTTTACGAATTTTATATATTTGTTTCGAATTATATATATATTTTGAATTTTATATATTGTTTCAAATTTTATATATTTTTTCGAATTTTATATGTTTTTTCAAATTTTATATATTTTTTACAAATTATATATATATATATATTCGAATTTTATATGTTTGTTTCGAATTTTATGTGTTTATTTAGAATTTTGTAAAGAAAAAAAATTAAATTGTAATTTTCGTAATATATATATATATATATTGTAATAATGTGTGAAAGTGTAATTAGTAATTTCAGAGGGGTGAAGTTTTTGGGCATATGGGTAATTTCACACTTCATATATTATCCTAATGTAATAAATGAAACAATTAAAGGGGCATGCTAGTCATTTCACCGGCCCAGAAGGTGACATTGCAACGAAATTGAAACCTCAGGAGGCTATGGGATTGAAAAAGCATTGACCAACCATTGACTGGAATTGACCAAAACTTCAGAGAGTCTAACTGCAAATTATCCTTTTTAGATGGTAACTTCATTAAAGCAGTTCTAGAAATGAACAAAATAGTCATGTCCAGAATTTTAATTCTTGCTACAAGCACACAAACGAATATTTTTAAACCAATAGTATATAGTTTAAATAAGAATCTTTATATCCCAAATTCTTTCCCCTGTTTGGAAACTCAAACTTTTATATCTAAAATTTTATATGTGTTTTCTTAATTTATAAATCTAATTCTACTTGAATTATGATATTGAATTTTATAACGGCAATAAAAGTAGGAGTCTTACAAACTTAGATTCCAATTGGACTATAACATTAGGATAATTTTTAGAATCTAATTTGATATATATAGAATTAAATTGTAAGTGTAATCTAATTTCAATTGTAACTACCACTATTTAATTAGGGTTTGAATTTATTGTGCGATAATCTAATGGTATTTTAAAAAAGTCAAACATATCTTAGCAACTCTACTGTGTAAATTCATATTTAATCAAATTCATATAAATTTACATTGAAAAATAAGTAAATAAATTTAACTTAACAAAAGATTGTTAGATTAACTCACGAAAATAAATGCCAAAATGCGAGGGAAATTAAAATAAATAAATTGAAAGAATACAAAAACAAAAATAAAATAAGTGTAAAGAAAAACCAATATACAAAAAATATTAAAAAAACATGATATTTAAAAATACAAAAATCGGGAGGTATTTATTAACATTACCAATAAAATATAATAAAATATAGAAATTATGGTGTATTGATTGACTACTACACACAAAATTATGAAATAGTGAGGTATGGATAGAGTCACAAAATTAAAATTAAAAAAAAGAAAATATTAACAATGAATTTGCAAATATTACGTTTAAACTCTATTACTAGAATTTACTTATAAATTAGTAATCCTAATTGTAGTGCTATAAAACTAAAATTTTAAATTTTATTTTATTTTAATTCCTCAAATTATATATTATTTCGAAACAAATTATACTTAATTTCTTCTACAACAATGCAATTGTAATTTGATTGTAAATTTAAAATCCAAAATGGAATTGTAGTCTAATTTTAGTTTAAACCTAATTGTAATTTTTTATTAAATTTCAAACCAATTATATTTAAGTTCTACTACTACAATTCATTATAAATTCATAATCCTAATAGTAATTGTAGTCTAATATATTTACATATATGAGTTGTAAAACAAGTCTATTTCAACTCTATTACTAAAATTTAATTGTAGTACTATTAGACTAAGATTTTAAACTATATTTTATTTTTAATTTTGAAATTATATATTATTATATTTATTTTATTCTACTACAATGCAATTATAATTTAACTATAAATATAAATTTTTTTATTATAATTGTAATCTAATTTAAGTTTAACCTAATTGCAGAATAATTATTAAGTTTTTTATTTTTTTATTTAAATGCAATTTTAATTTATATTTATTGTGAAGTAAAATTTACTACGTGCAAAGAACGTTCATTTTACTAGTATATATATATATATGTATGTCTTGCATTCAATCTTATATAGGTCTATTGAATTTTCTTACCTTTCTGTGAGAGAAAGAAAACAATAAATTTTCTTCTCAGATTATTAGAGGTTGTCGTGTTGATAACGTTTTATAAATATATATTATATCAGAGCAATAGATAGAGAAGAGAAATTTGTGATTTTAATTTATTTTCTGCACCCTTTAATATGCACCAATATTACCTATTTATAGGCATGAAAAATAATTACAATAGTTTTGCTACAGAATCCCGACGAGAAAGATCAATTGTAAATGGAGGTGAGCAGATAAAAGATTTATTATTGATTCCCACATTATTTACTTTTTCATAACAGTATAATATATGTATACATATAACTTTTTATATGTTTATAAAGCAATCAATGATATAAAGTAATCATTTTGAATTGGTGTATGGAAAAGACAAAAATTAATGTTATTGGACAGGATTTCGGCAAGGACCAATTAATTAGGCTACATAAATTTTCTGAATTCTTTTTAGAACTGTTGTATATTTTTTTGGGTAAATACCACTGACACCCCCTCAAAGATATCATAATCCCATATAGACCCCCTCGATATTCACTATTCCCACTCAGACCCCCTCAAAATTGAATTTTGTCCCACAAAGACCCCCTCCGTCTCCACGCCGTTAAATTGTGCCGTTAACCACCCTGTGAATTGTCTATTTTGCCCTCAAAATGATATAAAATGACCTACATATCATTCTTCTTCTTCAATTTGGGTATCCTAAAACCCTAGCCCTAATTTATATATAGAGAGAGATTGGAAGTGGGAAATTGGGAGAGAGAATGAAGATTGGAATTGTATATATTGCATACCCATATATACATATATATATGATGCTATATATACCCGTATATATATATACTATATATACGGGTAATATATATATATATAGATGTTGCTATATATATGTATAGATCTATATATATATATATATATGTGTGTGTCTATATATGTATAGATCTATATATATATGTGTGTGTGTATGTATATATATATATATGTGTGCGGCAGTGTGTGTGTGTGTGTTGTGCAGAGGTGTGTGTGTTGTGCAGTGTGTGTGTGTGTGTGTGTGTGTGTGTGTGTGTGTGTGAGTGTGTGAGAGAGAGAGAGAGAGAGAGAGAGAGAGAGTATTAAATAAATTTTAAATGTTTTTTTAATTTTATATTTAATTTAGAATTCAGTATTTTTTTTGAAATTTAATATATATATATTTTGAATTTTATATTTATTTTGAAAATTTATAATTTTTTATGTTTTTTACGAATTTTAAAATTATTTTTGAAATTTAATATATATTATTTGAATTTTATATGTTTTTTTTAATTTTATATATTTGTCTTGAATTTAATATGTTTTTAAAAAAAAAAATTCAAAATTTATATATATTTTTTATTATTATGTTTTTTGCGATTTTTATATTTATTTTCGAAATTTAATATGTTTTTTTCAAAAAAAAATAATTTCGAAATATATATATATTTTTAATATTATATTTATTTCCGAATTTATAATATTTTTCAAATTTTAAAATATATTTTTTCGAATTTTATATATATTTTGAAATTTTAATACATTTTTTTTTTAATTTTAAATATTTCTTTCAAATTTTATATATTATTTTTGAAATTTATAATTTAGGTATTTTTTTGAAATATAAATATTTTTTTGAATCTATATATTTTTCCCCTTTTTATATATTTTTTTCTAAATTTTTATATATTTTCAGATTTTAATATAATTTTTCAAAATTTTATATTTTTTTTGCATTTTCAGATTTTATATATATATTTTGAATTTTATATATTATTTTTGACATTTATAATTTATATATTTTTTCGTAATATATATTTATATATTTTCGTAATATATATATATTTTCGTAATATATATATATATATATATATATATATATTTTGGGCATATGAGTAATTTCATACTTTATATATTACTCTAATGTAATAAGTGAAACCTTAGGGGGTGCTACTGCAATTTACCCTTTTTTAAAATATATATCGAAGGGCAAATTAGTAATTTCACAATAAAAATGTCAATAAAACTAACGGCCGTCTGTCAGAGGGGTCTGTGTGGGAATACTCAATATCAAGGGGGTCCGTGTGGAATTATGATCTCTTTGAGGGGGTGTCGGTGGGAATAACCCTATTTTTTTTGCATTCTGAAAATTTGGTGCGGGTGTGTTCATGGTACTACAATACATTCATTTTTCTGACCGTATGGGATAATACATGCATGTTGAAAGACGTATGAATTTATGGATCCTTGTTTGGAGTATACTGGCTATAGCTTTTATTTACTGTCCGATTAATACGTATATCTTCAAATCATTGCTACTTGCAGAGGTATACGTGGGTCTGTTTGCACAAAAAATTGGTAGATTGGTGGAAGTGCGGGCGTGCCAGACTGTAGAAGAGTCAAGAACTTGTCAAAAGAATGTACAATTCTTCTTTTGAAAATGAAAGGTGAATCAAGCTATTGTGAAATAAAAGAATCAAACTTCTATTTCAAGGGTTCTTTTTACCTTAATTAAAAGGACTTAAATGTTAAAGTTCAAAGAAATAAAACTAGTATAAGAAAGGAAGGAATTTGTAATTGACTGGGAATAAAATTGAAAGAAGTTGCAAAAAAAGAAAGACTTTGTAATTGACTGGGAATGAAATTGCATGAAAAAATAATTGCAGAAAATTGAATAACTGGAATTGAAAGAAGAAATAAAAATACCACTTCCTGTAATATGGATTACAAGATAATGATTGAAATAACAACAACATAAATAATTTGAACTAATATTGTAAGAATAAAAGTACAAATTGAAAGGATAAAGACTACAATTTGTAAGAAATTGTAAAGATATGTGTTTTGTTTGTGTGCTGCCGGAGAGAGAGCAAAATTACACTAAGTATCTTATTTATATGATTGCCAAACTTGTTCCACAACCTTTTCTAACTTCAAGCCTCAGATGCAGCCATGTGTCACCATCAACTCCTACTCTTTTGCCATCTGTCACTTGTGATTTGTCTACACGAACCAACTTTGGCACGTCTCCATGCACGTTTCACTTCATGGTCATGCTACTGAGCTAAAACTGCGTGTAATGAACCTAGCCCATTTTCCAACCACATTCGTCATATCAATTACCTTGAATATAGGCCACGTCCCTTGTTTTTCGCCCCTTTTCTCTCTGCCACTTCTCTTCTCTTTAACCTAAATTGCTTCAGGTCATTCTCATGCAATTTCATATGTTCATAATTTGAATAGCTGCCATGTGTCCCTTGTATCTCTTAGCCTTAGAAATGCTTTGGTAATTGCTAATGCTTTATTCTCTTTGCCAAGATTTTCTAATGATACTGGCCTACTTTAAATATTCAACAATGTTTGACTCTTGGCCATTAGTTAATGGAACTTTCTTGGCCATTTCCACATGAATTGGTGTTGAATGGCTGACATATGACATGAAAATATGGGTGGCAACATATGTCCCCCAAATTTTGGAAGCTTGTTGATTTAACAAACATAGCCTCTAAAATTTGAAGTCTCTGTGGGCCTGGGCCGTTCTCGGAATCAAAGGCCACTTGAAATTTGTTTAGCCTTAGGAGAAAATTTCCCTTTTAAAACCAAGTTTGAATTTTCTTACTTTATCTAGTTGTTGCCACGTTTTACACGCTGCATGGTGGCACTTGGTCGTTCCCTCTTCTTTACCTCCTCTTTCACTATAAGTTGTCATCTCAACAACCTTGGGAATTCCAATACCATTATGACTCTAGGTGAATCTTAGATAAACTCTACTTCTTCCAAGAGATCCATTTTTTTTGAAATATTTTAAATTAAACAATCATCCACTTTTCTATCCATATATCTATGTGTACATATATATACCATATATATATATAGCTCTCCTCATTCCCTCAATACACAAATTTAATCTCTTAACTCTTTCTAATCCTAATAGACAAAATCGAGAAAGGAAAACAAAACCCTAATTTCCCCTCTCACTACCTGAATTAGCTTATCCTTCCATGGCTCCCAAGGTCAGTTCCATCAATCTTGACCATGAACTATTTCCTACCTCTATTTCTTTGACGACCCATGCTCGTCAAGTTGAAGCCATCATAAGGGCCTTTATAGTAGAGGGGTATTCAATAGAATCCTTCATTCCATTTGAAGACTCTTCTACAGGCTTAGGACCGACCTTCTTACAACTCCCCCTGAATCTCTTAGAAACCTATATCCTATGTCAGAGAGTCATCTACTCTATTTGAGACAGATTTCACTAGAGGATGGAGGGCATTTGCCACAGTTTCAGTTCAAATCTTGGCCCAGTTCCCATGATAGCTGGTCAGTTTGGGTTGACAGGGTTACAGCAGCCAAGGGCACCTTGTAGCAAGATTTGGGAATTTTTGTCGCCATCCAATTCAGCAAAATTCCGCAAACCCGAGATAAGTCTCTTTTGTGTTCTTCTCTGTTCTTTTGGAGTTCTACCACCAATTCATTTCACCTCAATTGTGGAATGATATCCCCAACAATGAAGGACATTTGTCATTGGAGTGGCTTTAAAACTACTGGGGCAAATGTCCACTCTCTTCTATCAAACAAAGAAGAATTAATTTTCCACAGAAAGCCTTTGGCACTAAGAATTATGTGACCACTTTTACCCCTTTTATCAAACACTTCCAGAAAAAGGATGGCCAAGTTGAAGATGATGAACACATTGCTTTATTATTAGTATGGATCAATAGGTATTTATTGTGTGTTACGGCCAACCAAGTGAACAAAGAAACCACAAAGGTGGCTATTGCCTTGGCCAAGGGAAAACACCTGGCTCTTTCCCATTTCTTATTAGCCTATGTTTATCGTTATCTTACTGATACGGTCTTAACTGATTTTGGCAGAACCTTAGATTCTTATTAGTTGATTCAAGTCTAGCTCCAGGTGTATTTTCCAGAATTGAGCCCCTCAATGAAAGTACCTTCCAATGATAACTTGATTACTCCTAGCTATTTAGCTGCCACTCCCAAATGCTACACTTTTATAAAATGTTTTAAGTTTTTCTATGACCGGTTCAAAACTAGGACCCCTGACCAATTTATTCCCTTCCAAAATTTCACTCAAACTCTTGCATGGCTTATTCCTTCCCTTCAGATTGCCTCTGACAAGGCCAAAGAAGAATACTTAGACATAATGGTCTATTTCCTCCTCTGCCGGGACTTGCAGTATGGTACAGGTTCTCTCACTTCCAAAAATGGCAAAGTGGGGTAGAATTCTACAATCTCGCTCAATTGGCCAGACAATTTAGCCTGAGGTAGATGATTTCATTACCTCTTTCCCCTTTTTACAATCATACAATCATACTTTTCACAAAACAGTTAGGTTTACCGAGAGGGAACTGGTAACAGATGTTAGCAAAAGGTTTAGGAATTTGAGGAAAGATTTTGTTTTCTAACCATTTGTCATCCATCCAGACACCCATGATCTGTTTGATGGTTGGTGGCATAACTACATCACCACTACAAGGAAAATTGAGAGCTCTATCCGTATCAATCAGCAGTTAAATTCTTTTAAGTATGTTTCTTTAGCTTTTAATGGCCAAGCTCAACTTGTTTCTGATACTCCAAAACCAAGGAAAACCACATCCAAGGCTACCACTTCCACTACTAAAAAGGGTACCAAGGCCTCTGGCTCCCAAACAGGTATAAGCTCTATTATATTTTTGAATAATCCAAATTTCCTTTGACTTATTTAACCCTTATTTTCTTTTATAGTTGAATCAGGTGAATCCAAGACCTCCAAGGTGAAGGGTTAAAAGCTGGCCATCTCTAAGAACCCCATTGCAATTCCATCAAATGTAGCTACCACTTTTTTTGGACTTAAGTCTAGAGCTATTTCCTACAGGACAAGGGTATGTATTTTCTATAGTCCCTTTTTGCTTTTTGTTTTGGCCACTAACTAAGATGTTTCTTTTTGACAGAGCCGACTCCAAAAACAAAAAAAAGTTAGTTAAGCAACCTCATTGGATATAATTAAGATAGACAGTGACATTCATGAACCTGACCACATTTCCATAAAAACTAAAGTACCAGCGATTTCCAACAAATCAAAACCCAAAATTTTAAAGGAGATCCCCATTTAACGCCAAACTCAAACTCCCACTGCTGCAGACCTCCCTCTTCTAGAACTTGGTTCTGATTCAGAAGTTGAAGCTATGTTTGATGACCAGGCCTGTGGGAAAGGCCATGTTACAGTTCCTGACCAAAATCCTACAGAACAATAAACTCCAGAGAACAACAACCAAGAAAGTGATACGAAGGCGAATGTGAAGATGTGAAAGGGTATGGTGGGAGTGATGATGATGGCCAAGAAGGTAAAGATGAAGATGATGAGGATAAGAAAAGGAAAAAGAAAAAAGGAAAAGAAAAGAAAAGGAGATTGAAGGGCAGTGAAGAAGATGACGAGGATGAAAAAGAGACTAAGAGTGAGAAACGCCAAAAGAAGAAAAATAAAAAGACGGCCAGAGTTTCAGAGACTTCCTCTGCTGAGGTATCTCCTTGTTTGATCAATTTACTTAGCCATTTTGACTTATATATATATATCTTCTTAACTTGGCTCTTTCATTTAGGACTCCTCTCCCCTGAAGACTAACCCTTAAAAGCCTGTTAAGTCTCAAAGTGTTTCTGCTCAGCCAGTTGCCAAAGTAAATATTTCCAAGGCAGGAGGGACCACTGAGACACCCACTTCCAAGAGACAGGTAAACAACTTCTTTTTTTCCATTTTCATTCTATATTATGCTTATGAAATCACTTACTTGGAATTTCTACTTTTAGTTTTCCTTTCCTTCTCCCACTGCCTCAACGACCATGACGCATTCTCTTTTGGATGCAACAGATTTCTTCCAAAATCTTAAGGTCACATTACAGCAAGTGAAGAGTTATTCTAGTAGCACCTCAGATTCCACTTCTCAGCCTGAATCTAATATCAATCAACTTAAAGACACTATCAGTAGCCTCTTGAAACATAATCCTGAAGACTTTCCTTTTGTGGAAACAGAAATCTCCTCAGCGTTGATTCATGCCATGAACCATCCTCAACTTTCCAGTGAAGCTAAATAATCCATCTCCATCTTTAAGGCTCAGCTATCCAACTTCTCTCAAGCCATCAAGACTTCAAAGGCCATCAATGAATCTTTTCCATGTAAAGAGGAACAAAAGTTGGCCTTAGTAGAGAAATTACAGAATGATGGCTTGACTTTCCAGGTCACCAAGGCAGAGATTGACACTTTTACCGAGAAGGAAAAGAATTGGATAAGACCCTTGCTAAGACCATAGAGGAAATGAAAAGTAAACAAGAAGTGGCCAATATTCTTTACACTGAATCTGTATGCCTCAGCCACCAAATGCTCTCCCTTCATGAAGTGACTCAGAAGATGGAGGCCGAAAAACACTTTTTCAACTCTATCATTCAGCAATCAAAAGTGATGTGGGAAGATTTTCAGCAGAAATGTGAAGGATTTTGATAATGTACTTGAATAGTTATTTATTTTGCTCTTAGCTTCGGCCATGTTATAAACATTTTCAATTTTGTAATACTTAACTTCTAAGCTTCCATGAAAATGCCTAAATAAATGGTCGTTTTGCCTATGTTACTGTTTCATCTTTACACTTGACAGACTTGTTATCATTTCTGCAAATACACACACAACACTTGCCAACAAATTTACCAAAAATAAACTAACTTAAAGAAATGTTTACATCAATCAAAAGATAGTTTACAACTGCCAAGGTAGCACGAAGCTAGCCTTAGCTTTGTTTATCTTTGAGAACTTCAAAGAAACTTGACCGATACTTTTTAAGATATCGTCCTTCGGTAGGATAAGCATGAATAGTTCCATCTAAGTCCATTAGATGATATACTCCATTGCTAAAAACTCTACATACTTGGTAGGGACCTTCCCAACTTGGAGTCCACTTGCCATATTTTTCATCTTTCTTCCAAACTAGCAGATTAACTTTCCAAACCAAATCCTTCTCAGTAAAACTCTCAGGCTTGACTCTCTTGTTGTAGGCCCTGGTCACTTTATTTTTATGTGCCACCATATGGTCTAAGGCATTCAAACTAGTTTCATCCAAAGCCTCTAACTATACCAATATAGAATTTGTGTATTCTACTAGAGTGAAGTGATTTTGATAGACAATCCTGGTAGACTTGACCAATATCTCCATAGGAAGAACTGCTTCATGGCCAAAGGTAAACATATAACGAGTGACACTTGTGCTAGTCCTCTTAGAATTTATATATGCCCATAAAGCTTCCGGAAGAAGGTCGTGTCAAGTTCTTGGATTTTATTTAATCATTTTCTCTATAATGCCTATAATTATCTTGTTGGTAGCTCCACTTGGCCATTTTACTGAGCATAGTAGGGTGCAAAACATATCATTTTAACTCCCTTGGACTCTGCATAATTCAACATTTATGTTCCTCTAAAGAACCCTCCATTGTCAGATGTAATAGACTCTGGAATTCCAAAACGATGGAAGATTTTCTCTTTTACAAACTTAATGGTCTCATTTTGACTTAAAACTTTGAATGCCTCTACCTCCACCCATTTTGTGAAGTAATATGTGGCCACCACTATCCATTTGTGGTCGTCTGAAGAAGAAGGTCTGATAATCCCAGTCATGTCTATGACCTATTGATCGCTGGTCAGACATTGATTAGTTTGACTTACTAGGAAGGGATGATAAATAATAATGATAATAATAGTCTGTGCAGATAAACCCTTGAAGTTGACCTAGTTTTCCCTATCGCAAGTGTATGAATCAATTATAGTATAGTGTTAATGAGATAGGGTATATCAAATCCACAAAGACTAATGATTCTTCAACTCTTTTATAATTGCTTCTAACTAAGTTATTAATGATAGTTTGTTTTGTTTTGTTTTCTATAACTAATAAACATAAAATAAATATAAGAGATAATTGATTTTGATTGTGAACAATGGAGATAAAGATCTTGTCTATTTCTAACTCAACCACTAACCATTTAATATATTATCTAAATCATTTAATTGTAAAGGGCAGTTCATCAAATGTGAATCAGATATAGGGTCACAAACATTGGCGAACCCTAATCCCAAAAAAGAAATAATTCATCCATCATTGGCACATGCCATCTCTAATCAAGCATAACTAACACATGCATCTATTCTAAACTACTCCTACTAACATAAATTAAAAGTATGTCACTAATTATCCCTTTCAAGCATGGTTTATCTAAATCAAGATTACATGTTAATAACCACTATTATGTAAAAAATCATGAGTTAAGCATCCGAGTTCTAGCCCATATTGAATAATCATGATTGTGTAAGATAAAAAATTAATTCAAGCTAAAACAAGACATATAATAAACGTAGAATCTTATATAAAATCAAATGTAATCACTCATCTACACAATCATCACATACGTGTCCTTCAGTTTCCCCTTATATAATAAAAATAAGAAAGAGTCTACTTGGCTAGGGTTTCGTTAAAAACCCTATATATTGGTTTAGTTGTCCATGGTAGTGGTTGTCTGCATTATTGATGTAGACGCGCCCTCTATGATTGATATTCTACTCTAAACTTCAATATATCACCAAGACAAAGCTCCAATAATCCTGATCTTTTGTAAAGGAGACCCCTCTTTTTTAAAGAAAAATAGGTATCTTTATTTGGTAATATGATTGCTTCACGGTTAAGTCAGGAATGTATCTTGTGATATATATTGAAGAATGATATGTAATCTTTTCGTATATGGTCAAAATTGCATCTAAAATAGCTTAGAGATCATTCCATGTTGACTTAGTTCGAAACGGCTCCCGCAGATGTGTATATAAGTCGCTGAATTTATTGGTCGCATCAGGGTTTACCGAGTACTCGGTAGACTCCAGGTCTCGCAAAAATAAACGTAAGTGTGCTAAACCTCTCAAGCAAATTTTCCTTCCTCCGCGCAAGTGCACAGAATTTGTCACTCTACCAAGTACTTGGTGAAGGATCTACCGAGTACTCGGTAGTTCTTCACCTTGAATTTTGCACTTCGTCTTCTTTGCTCACTTTCTCTTCTCAGCTTCATTCTTCTTTAATCCTTTTGTATCCTTAACTTGTTTTTGGTGTCTCATAGATCTTTTATTCATGATTTCGGCTCTTGAACAATCTTGAGTCACATATTCAGTTTATTCACCGGATTAAACTCGTTTTACAAAACATCGCCTGAAATATCGTAAAACACGAAAACCGTATAAAAACACCAATATAATGATAATCATAGACATAACAATACATAATTAGGAGCCTTAAATATATGATATTTGGCTCCGATCAAGCCCCCAAACTTCAACATTGCTAGTCCCTTAGCAATCACTTAAAAAATTAAAATTGGTGATGATTGTATTTTTAGTACAATAATTTAAAATCTATTTATTTAACTAACTAATTGACTATCTAACTAACATTTTCTTTAGTGAAGGTGTATGATTACACTTAACACGTGTAACAAGCCTTTTAAACCACTCGGCTATGCCGAGTGGACGAGTGAAGTCTTGTGAGGGTTAAATATACTACCTATAAATTCTTTCATTCTTCATTCTTGTATGCTCATGAAATCAAATAATCATTAACTTATGCAATTCTATAATTTCATCAGAGTAAAATGCATACAATTTATCCCCACTCACTTATAAGTAAAACTTTTCATGAATTAAAGTTAAAAGAATGGTCCCCACAGTAGTGAAATAAACTTGCTAATTTCTACTACCGATTCACATAGTCTTTCGTGTTTTTGTGAACATTCGCGATAGTAAACGAATCTACCTTCTTCTACTTTGTTGATCAATATTTGTCATGACACAAATTCAATATATGTTTTTTCATTTGTATCCC
Organism: Cornus suecica; assembly: GCA_963922005.1. Lineage (NCBI taxonomy): Eukaryota > Viridiplantae > Streptophyta > Magnoliopsida > Cornales > Cornaceae > Cornus > Cornus suecica. The sequence goes on along the minus strand of OY998247.1, from coordinate 19,745,003 downwards.
TTTTTGTCTTTCTATATCTCCGAACTTTCCAACGGGGATTTTTAGTCCCAACCAACTGGGCCCGAACTTCTTCCATGAGATTTATGCTCATTAGTTTTCTCCCCTTTAAACGCGAACAGTGATATTGGTAATACCAAGGCCCGGTTACTGAGATAAAAAAAATACTTTTTTGCATTTTTAATTTTTTATATTTTTCTCCATACAATTCATTTTTTCATTCTTCACTACTCCCATTCTCCCCTTGTCATTGAAACAAATATATGTTTTCAACTACATAGTTAAAGGTCAATATTTGTCCCATAGAGACCATGTGCATGTGTTTATAGGTCAAAACTATCATTCTCGGTTTGAATTTCACTCATCTATTCACTCATGTGGACCACATCTTAAAAATTCAATTTAATCAAACTATTACATACTCATGAGTGGGGTGATTCCATACATAGTACATTTTTAGTCATAACATGTACACAAATCAACTCATACTTAATGTCAATCACATATTTCGAATAAAGAACTTAATAAAATTTTCAAAAATTTTCAAATTTTTATTTTTCTAATTCCCTTAAAACTTTAGCAAATAACTAATTTCTCCCCCCCCCCCCCCCCCAAACTTAAATCGGACCATGTCCTCATGGTTTAAAAATAAATAAATAAAGGAAGAGATTGTTACTGCCCTTGAAGTGTAATTCCGTTCTTTGCATTGTAGTGCTCTTATCTCCCCCAAACTTGTTTTGAATGATCTATTAAAACACATAACACTATGAAATACCCAATATCATATCAAATAGAGAGATAATAATGAATAAATCGGAATATTTAAGTTATTATTACTTAAATAATAACTTAAATAAGTAATAATATCGAGATATTTAAGTTATTTAAGTTATTATTACTTATTTAAGTTATTTTTTTATAAGAATATACAAAAATATTATTAATATTTTTATATATCTAAAATATATAGAAAAATAATTTCTCTTAATTTAAATTATATAAATATATTTTACTAATTTTATATATAATTACTTATGTATACTTTTATAAATATTTGCTATACTTTTTAAAAATTAAAAAATAATAATTTCTAAAAATATATAATTATTTATGTAGACTAACTCTTATATTTATTCTATGTATAATTTTTAAATACTAATATATATATATATATAATTTTAAAAACAAATAATGAAAACAAGTTTTTGAAAATTATTTGGTATAGGAACTACCGAGACCTCGGTTGTCTTCCCATCGAGTACTTAGTGGAACTTGGAAAAAATTATTATTTTTGAAAATATATATATATATATTTATGTATTTTGATTTTTCCTTTCAACGTATGATTCTGACTATAATCTAACAACATATTATATAGTTTTAGTAACTTTTATAAATATGAAATCCTAAACGGATTTGGTGGAAAAACAAGTAATTAAAACAAAAAATAATAAACTACTAATTCTAAATGAAATCCATTTAGGATTGGTTTTATCTTCTTTTTTTTTTTTCTGCAATTTTGAGAATTATAGAATTGTAGGCCCTTAAGGCCAAATCATGGGTGCTTTTATTAAATAAAATTCTATTCCTTCGAAAAAATTGTTTTATATTTTATATTCCGATTTATTCATTATTATCTCTCTACTTGATATGATCTTGGGTATTGCATAGTGTTGTATGTTTTAAGAGATCATTCAAAACAAGTTTGGGGGAGAGACGAACACTACAATGCAAATAATGAAATTATACTTCAAGGGCAGTAACAATCTCTTCCTTTATTTATTTATTTTTAAACCACGAGGACATGGTCCGATTTAAGTTTGGGGGAGGGGGGGGGGGGGGGGGGGAGAAATTAGTTATTTGCCAAAGTTTTAAGTTATTTGAAAATTTTATTAAGTTCTTCATTCTAAATATGTGATTGATATTAAGTATGAGTTGATTTGTGTACATGTTATGACTAGAAATGTACTATGTATGCAATCACCCCACTAATGAGTATGTAATAGTTTGATTAAATGATTTTTTTAAGATGTGGTCCACATGAGTGAAATTGAAACCGAAAAGGATAGTTTTGACCTATAAACACATGCACATATTATCTATGGGACAACTATTGACCTTTGACTATGTAGTTGAAAAAATAGATTTGTTTCAATGACAAGGGGAGAAGGGGAGTAGTGAAGAATGAAAAAATTAATTGTATGGAGAAAAATATAAAAATTAAAAATGCAAAAAGTAGTTTTTTGATATGAGTAACCGGGCCTTGGTATCACCAATATCACTGTTCGCGTTTAAAGGGGAGAAAACTAATGAACATAAATTCCATGGAAGAAGCTCGGGCGCAGTTGGTTGGGACTAAAAATACCCGCTGGAAAGTCCAGAGACTTAGAGAGACAAAAAGTGATACAAATGAAAAACATATATTGAAGTTATGTCATGGCAAAGATTGATCAATGAAATAGAAGAAGGGAGATTAGTCTACTATACCGAATATTCACAAAAACACGGAACACTGTGGATCGGCTGTAGAAATTAGCAAGTTTATTTCACTGTTGTGGGGACCATTCTTTTAAGTTTAATTCATCAAAATTGTTACTTATAAGTGAGTGGGGATAAATTGTATGTATTTTACTCTGATGAAATTATAGCATTGCATAAGTTAATGATTATTTGATTTCGTGAGCATACAACAATGAAGAATGAAAGAATTTGTGGGTAGTACATTTAACCCTCACGAGACTTCAATCGTCCACTCGGTTATGCCGAGGGGTTTAAAAGGCTTATTACACGTGTTAAGTGTAATCGTACACCTTCACGAAATAAAATGTTAGTTAGATAGTTAATTAGTTAGTTACATAGATAGATTTTAAATTATTGTACTAAAAATACAATCATCACCAATTTTGATTTTTTAAGTGATTGCTAAGGGACTAGCAATGTTGAAGTTTGGGGGCTTGATTGGAGTCAAATATCATATATTTAAAGCTCATAATTATACATTGTTATGTCTATGATTATCATTATATTGATGCTTTTATACGGTTTTCGTGTTTTACCATATTTCAGGCGATGCTATGTAAAATGAGTTTAATCCGGTGAATTAACTAGATCTGAGATTCAAGATTATTTGAGAGCTGAAATCATGAATAAAAGATCTATAAAAGACCAAAAACAAGTCAATGATATAAAAAGATTGAAGAAGAATGAAGATGAGAAGAGAAACAGAGCAAAGAAGATGAAGAGCAAAATTCAAGGTAAAGAACTATCGAGTACTTGGTAGATCCATCACCGAGTACTTGGTAGCGTACGAAAGACTACGCACTTGCGCATAGGAAGGAAAATTTTCTTGAGAGGTTAAATGCACTTGCGCTTGTTTTCGCGAGACCTAGAGTCTACCGAGTACTTGGTAAACCCTGATGCGTCCAATAACTTCAGTGATTTGTATACACATCTGCGGGACCCATTTCGACCCAACTCAACATGAAATGATCTCTAGGCTATTTTAGATGCAATGTTGACCATATATGAAGTTATTATATATCATTCTTCAATATATATCATAAGATACATTCTTGACTTAACTGTGAAGCAATCAGATTACCAAAGAAAGACTCATCTTTCTCTATAAAAGAGAGGGGTCTCCCCTACAGCAGAGGAGGATTATTGGAGCTTTGTCTTGGTGTTATATTGGAGTTTAGAGCAGAATATTAACCATGGAAGGCGCGTCTACATCAACAATGCAGACAACCACTACCATGAACAACTAAACCGGTATCTAGTGTTTTTAACGAAACCCTAGCCATGTAATGTAGACTTTTTCTTATTTTTATTGTATAAAGGGAAACTGAAGGACACGTATGTGATGATTGTGTAGATGTGTGATTACGTTTGATTTTATATAAGATTCTACGTTTATTCTATGTCTTGTCTTAGTTTGAATGAATGTTTTATCTTGCACATATATGGTTATTCAATATGGGCTAGAACTTGGATGCTTAACTCATGATTTTCTACACAATAGTGGTTATTAACATGTAATCTTGATTTAGACAGACCATGCTTGAAAGGGATAATTAGTGACGTGCTTTTAATTTATGTTAGTAGGAGTAGTTTAAAATAGATGCATGTACTAGTTATGATTGATTAGAGATGACATGTGCCAATGATAAATGAATTTTTCTTTTTTTGGGATTAGGGTCTGCCAATGTTTGCGACGCTATATCTGATTCACATATGATGGACTGCCCTTTACAATTAAATGATTTAGAGAATATATTAAATGGTTAGTGGTGGAGTAAGAAAACCCTAGATCTTTGTCTCCATTGTTCACAATCAAAACAAATTATCTCTCATATTTATTTTATGTTTATTAGTTATAGAAAACAAAACAAAATAAACTATCTTTAATAATTTAGTTGGAAGTAATTACAAAAGAGTTGAAGAATCATTAGTTTATGTGGATTCAAAATACCCTATCTCATTGGTAGTGTACTATAATTGATTCGTGCACTTGTGATAGGGAAAACTAGGTCAAATTTAAGGGCTTATTTGCACACACTATTATTATCATCATTATTTATCATCCTTTCCTAGTCGGTCAAACCAATCGAGGTCTGACCACCGATCATTTGCCAATTTTTGTGACCCTATATCTGATTCACATATGATAGACCACCCTTTACAATTAAATGATTTAGACAATATATTAAATGGTTAGTGGTGAAATTAGAAATACCCTAGATCTTTATCTCCATTGTTCACAATCAAACCAATTATTTCTCATATTTATTTTATGTTTATTAGTTATAGAAAACAAAACAAAACAAACTATCCTTAATAATTTAGTTAGAAGTAATTATAAAAGAGTTGAAGAATCATTAGTTTCTGTGGATTCAATATACCCTATCTCATTGATAATATACTATAATTGATTCGTGCACTTGCGATAGGAAAAATTAGGTCAAATTTAAGGGCTTATTTTCACACACTATTATTATCATCATTATTTATCATCCCTTCCTAGTAGGTCAAACCAATCGAGGTCTGACCACCGATCAAGTTTTTGGCGTCGTTGAAGTGATATTTGTTTTATAATCAAGGTCTGACCACTGATAAAGTTTTTGTGATATTTGACATAACAAGGATTTATGCTTATTAGTTTCCTCTGAATGACCATGGCTTGATATTGAACTGTATTTCTACTGCTGGCAACTTCTGTGTTGGTCCATGAACTTGGCTTGGCTTGCAACCTTTGGCATTAGTTATGTAATCTTTTAAAATTCCTGGCCAATAATACCCATATCTCCTAATTAGCCATCTCATTTTTTTCCAGCCTGCTGTGCTCCACATAGGCCTTCATGTACTTCCTCCATCACTTTCAAGGCTTGGTCTTTGAAAATACATTGCAACAAAAGGCCGTCTTCTTTACTTTTCTTGTAGAGCTCATCATCCAGCAGAATATAGTTACTTTCCATCAACCTTATTCTTTTGGTAGGTGGAAATTTAGGACTTGCTAAGTAATTGATAATGGGAACTCTCCAGTCCTCCACGTTGCTATAAAAAATGTCAATAACGAACTATTCTGCGATCACATCATTTCTCATTTTTACAGTTAGTAGTGGCCTTCTTTTGACTGACATTAGTAGCTCTTCAAAGCCATCTGGAACCCTTATTCCATAAGCCATTTGTGTCAAGTTGTTGGCTTCATTGTTTCTATTCCTTGGTTTATGCTCCATGCTTACTTCATCAAACTGTTGAACAAGTTGAGTGGCCAAAAAATAAAAAGGCCTCAATTGCCAACTTAAACACCTAAAATCCTATGAGATTTGGCTGATCACTAAGTTTGAATCTACCACAATATGCACACTTTTTACCCCCATTCCAGTAGAATTTCAAGGCCTATTATCATGACCTCATACTCTGCCTGATTATTTGTACATTCGAAATCTAACAAGAAAGAAAAAGAAGTTTTCTTATTACATGGAGATATAATTACAATTTCAGCCCCTGATCCATTGGCCGTACTTGATCTATCAAACATTAATGTCCATGGAATTAAACTGGTTAAGGTCGAGTCTAGTTCATAAAAAACTTGAGGTTTTACTTTAACTGAAGGATGAGCAACCAAGAATTCGGCCAAATCTCTTCCTTGTTTTATAGCTTTTTATAGGATATATTTGAGATTTAATTCCATTAACGTAAGGGACCACTTCCCTAATCTACAGTAAGTAAGGGCCTTGATGGCAAATATTTAATAACATCAGTTTGACAAATTATATAAACTTCAACCGGCAACATATATACTCTAAATTTCATAGCTGAATAATACAAAGATAGACACAACTTTTCTATGACCGAATACCTACACTTCACTTGGGTCAATACCCTACTCAAATAGTAAACGGTTTGCTCTCTACCGGCCTCATTATTTTGGGTTAACATACTTCCTATTGATTCATGAGCGGGAGAGAGATACAACTTCAATGGAAATCTCTTCCTGGATGGCATAATCACTGGTGGGGTTGATAGATATTCTTTAATCTTGTTGAAGACCTTCTAATGTTGCTCTTCCCATACAAATTCCTCTCTCAACTGTAACTTTAAAAGAGGGGAAAATTTGTGGAGCTTACCTGCACAATTTGTGATGAATCTCCTAAGGAAGCTAACTTGGCCAATGAATTATCTCAATTCCTTCTTATTCCTGGGTGGTGCTGCTGCCATTATGGCCTTGGCCTTATTTTTATTCACTTCAATGCCACTTTGGTGTACCAGGAATCCCAAGAAATTCCCGGCCGAAACCCCAAAGGCACACTTGAGAGGATTTATCTTCAACTTATGACTCCTCATTTTGGCAAAGGCCATCCTCAAGTCTTTTAGGTGGTCGATTTTATCACCACATCATCTATGTAGACTTCTAGGAACTTGCCAATCATATCATGAAAGAGGGCATTTATGGCTATTTGGTAAGTTGCTCTAGTAGCATTCTTGAGGTCAAATGGCATGACCACCCACTCAAATGTCCCCACTAAACATGGACATCTGAATGCAGTCTTTGGAATATCTTTCTCTGTTATATAAATTTGGTAATACCCAGAATGGCCATCCATAAAGGACAAAATCTCATGTTTGGCTGTTGCATCTACCAATTGATCTGCCACATGTATAGTATACTCATTTTTTGGAGTGCCGAAATTCAAATTCCTAAAATCAATGCATACTCTAAGTTTTCCATTCTTCTTGACTACTGGAACAACATTGGAGATCCACTCAACATATCTGGCCGTACGAATGAAGCCAGCTTTCAGAAGCCTTTCAATCTCTTCCTTAATTTTTAAGATCACTTATTGAGACATTCTTCAAGGAGCTTGCTTATGTGGGTGACATCCTTCCTTGATAGGCAACTTGTGTTCTACCAACTCTTTGGCCAGGCCTGGCATCTCTTCATAATTCCAAGCAAAGCAGTCTATGTATTCTTTTAGCAAAACAATTACCTCTGTCTAGAAATTTGGTTCCAACAGGCCACTCATATAAGTTGGTCGAGGATCATCTTCTATCCCAAGTTAATTTCCAGTAGGGGATCTTGCACTTCTGCCAAAGCATCAACCATTATTGGTGAAACCTCTTCTAAATCTTCCAGTTTTATAATATCCAACTTTTCACTAGCCAAATCTTGAATTTTGTCCAAGTTGTCCTAAACTTCGGCCAAGTTGGCCGAAAGCCCAATTTCCTCTTGACTTTCCATGAAAACTCTCTTTTAAGCCAAATATGTTTTTTGTCGAATGCAAGCTACTGCAAAGGCATATTCTCTAAGCCTCTGATTCTCCTCTTCATTGAATTATTCTATGATCATAATTAAACAATTTGGCAGATAAGGCCTGAATTTCCATCTTTGGCCTAACAGCTTCCTTGGATAGTTCTCCCACCTCTTCCTCAGTTAGATTTGTTCTCATGGTGGCAGCCACTGGTCTTCCAGATATGTCTACCTCAGTAAATTTGATTGGAATGCATTCTTCTTCATATAAGATTGCTTCGGCCGAACATACCCTTGCCACAAAAGGTTTGTTGTTGGCCTCTACAATTTTAACTTCATCCCCATCCTAAAAGATTAATATTTAATGAAGTGATGAGGGTATACATATATTTGGATGAATCCAATCTATTCCAAGGAGAAAATTATAGGTGGCAGATGTCTCAATTATGAAAAAGGCCTCATAGGTTGTTTTGCCCCCATGGTAATTTCCAAAGGCAACATTCCTTTGGTACTAATGTTTCCTCCACCTAGGCCACTTATGGATACTTGACTTGGGATTACATATGTTATGATCTTGTCTAAGGCTTTCAAGGTTTTGGTAGGGATAACATTTAGGACTGACCCATTGTCTACCAAGACTCTATTGATTGGGTGGGTTTCTATTAGTACTTTAATATATAAAGGTCTTAACTGCTGGGTTATGGCCAAGAGTGATTTATGAAAAATAACTTTATCAGATTTACAATCATTTTTGGAAGTGGCCATACCTTTTTCAGCCAAAACTCTTCCACATTTTAACAACTCTTTTAGATGAGCAACTTCCACTGTAGCACATTCAAATGGGTCTAATACCTCCACCTCCTCTGCACAACTTGGTGCTTGAAAAGTGGCAGGTAGTATAAAGGCCATATTACATAGGGCCTCCATTGGAAGAGAGACAAACTGAATTTTCAACTTAGGGGTATGCCTGGGGTTAATGTCTTCCATGTCTTCATCTTCTTGGATCACCTGCTGAGCTTGTGGATTTTTATATTGTCCTCCACTCCTTTGCCAAACCATAACAGAGTGGCCATTTTGTAGAGTTTGCTGATACTTCTCTTCATTTGGCCTTGACCTAATCACTAAAGGTTGGCCATTCTGTTGGGATACCATTTTCCTGTACTCAACCCTTCTTCTCTGCAACATTTTTTTTGTTGACTTGGAAAAAGTAGGTCTTAAAGGTGTTTCTTCCTCCCTTGGAAATTTTGAATGTTTAAGCCTCTATCAAACATTTATAGGGATTGGTGGGGGTTTAACCATTCTAACTCTACAAGAAATTTTACCTTTTTGAATCCAAAATTTTGACCTCAAAGGAGGTTTTCTTTTGAACAGAAGAGTTCTTTGTGGGTTTGGAAAAGCTCTTTCTTCCTGCCGTTCCCTAGACCGATTAACAGTGATCCCTCTCGGCCTATAATCATTCTTTACTGGCTGAGAGTCTCTTCTCTCATAATGGTATGTCAAATGGTTATGCACATTGGTTCTAGGCGAATGGTAATGGTTCATTTGCTCTACTTACCCCCTTCTACTCCCAGACCCTTTGTAACTTGGACAACATCTATGGTTGATTAAGGCAATTTGGGCATCCCTCAGCTTCTTCTCAAACTCTTCTAATGTATGATACTTAGCTGTAGAGACTTCTGGCCACATCTTCCCCTGTTTTCTCCTTTGACCAGATTAATCACATTACTACTGACTATGGTTGGAAATGGGTTATTATCTATACCCAAAGCCTCTGGTTTCTTTTATGGAAACTTGAGCTTTCCCTCATCAATGGCCTTTTGCAAAGTGTTTCTAAACACTACACAATTGTTGGATGAGTGGCTCCAAGAATTATGGTATTTGAAAAATTCCTTGCCTTTCATCTCATTCGCTAGAGGAATTACATGGCCTTTTGACAGAATAATTAACTTATCTTCCATAAAGGTGATCGAAGAAATGTTCTGTCTTGGCCGAGTCAAAGGTGTATACTTTTTCAAAGTCATTTATTCCCTTCTTGGCCATACTGGAAGATGGTTGAGAGCTGTTTGTGGCAGATTTTTCCTTAGTCAAAATTTCACAAACATAAGGTTTCTTAATACTAATCTCTGTCAGGTTTGTTTCCAACCCTTCTTCGGCCTTTCCTGTGAAAACTTCAAAGTTTGGATATCTATAGTAGGTTCCTTTTGAGGAATTCTTCCGGTCCCTTTCTTATTTCAAGATAGTCTCATATCTTGTTGCACGATCATCCAACTCAAAGAGGTCTCTAAACTTCATTCTTTCAAACCTCTTCCTGAGCACGAAGTCTAAACCATTGAGGGCCAGCCTTACATACTCAGATTCTGGAAGATCCACCTTACATTTCAACTTAGACCTCCTAAATCTAGAAATAAACTCTTCCACTGACTCTCTTTACAACTGAGAGAGCCTAGACAAATCGGGCAAAGTAGCTCTGGCTCTGACCTGTAAAACTGATTGTGGAAAAAACTCTTCCATCTGTTTCCAGTTTTGAATTGAATTGGCCGGAAGATGGATATAGCAAGAAAAGGCCGCACCAGTTAGTGAGTATGGAAAAAGCTTCATCTTCAACCAAGGGTTGACACCTGCCTCTCCACATTGCACAGTAAACCTGCCAATATGCTCAACCATAGACGAATTTCCTTTTCCTCCAAAAGTCATAAAATTAGGCACTTTTTAGCCCCTTGGAAACTCAATTTTATAAATGACCTCGGGATAAGGCTTCCTATAAAAAGGATTTCTCACCTTTCTTCTAGTTAGGCCATATTCCTGATTTATCAATTCTGCCAACTGAACTCTGTCCAACATGATTGGCTGAACTAACGGGTTGGCCAAATGAGGTGGATTGAATGGCTACTATCCCCCGGGTGCCATGGGTTGTGGCATTCCATGTACAAATAAAGTATTTTGCCTCCAACGTTGATTGTTACCCCTCGAGTCTGGAAGGTTATATGCTTGAACATTTGGAGGGAGAAATGGCTGCCGAGGTGGTGGATATGGATGAGGCACTTATTGTGGTAATGGATATGGCAGTGTTTGTGGAAGTGTTGGGAACATAGGTGGGAGAACTATCTATGGTCTCACCTTTGGCCATGGAATTGGCATGCTAACTAGGACACTTGGGCATAGGGCACATGATGGATACAAGGCCTGAGAAACTTTTTGGCTTGCAGCGGCCAAAAGAGGTAATGCCACTGGAGCCGGTATTGTTGAATATGGTGCTGGCTGAGAAACCGATCCCATGGTGTTGGCAGATGCTCTGAGTTCAACAATGGACTCTTTCATGACATCAAATCTAGCATAAAGTCCTCCAAACAGCGCAGCCAATGAGGCCGTTTGAGATCTCACAAATGCCTCATCTTGAGGCAATGGTACCTCATATTCTGGGCCGAGATTAGAACTACCAGTGGAAACCGGTACAGCTTCTGCCAACTCACTTTCAGACATGATATTCTTTCCTGACCTTAGCTATGCTGGCATGCTTTAAACTTTGACACGGGTCCCGCTGCGGGCGTGCCACTAAATGTTTGCACAAAAATTGGTAGATTGGTGAAAGTGCGGGCGTGCCAGACTCTGAAAGAGTCAAGAACTTGCCAAAAGAATGTGCAACTCTTCTTTTGGAAGTGAGATATGTGAATCAAGCGATTGTGAAATAAAAGAATCAAACTTCTATTTTAACGGTTATTTTTTCCTTAATTAAAAGGACTTAAATGTTAAAGTTCAAAGAAATAAAACTAGTGTAAGAAAGGAAGGAATTTGTAAGTGACTAGGAATGAAATTGAAAGAAGTTGCAAGAAAAGAAAGACTTTGTAATTGACAGGGATTGAAATTGTATGAAAAAGGAATTGCAGAGAATTGAATAACTGGAATTGAAAGAAGAAATAAAAATACTACTTCCTGCAATATGGATTATAAGATAATGATTGAAATAACAACATAAATAATTTGAACTAACATTGTAAGAATAAAAGTACAAATTGAAAGGATAAAGACAGATAGGAGTCAAATATCATACATTTAAGACTCCTAATTATCATTGTTTTGTCCTTGAATATCATTATCTTGGTGCTTTTATACGGTTTTTGTGTTTTAAGACATTTCAGGCTAGTTTAATTCGATGAATTATCTGGATTTGTGACTCAAGATTGTTTGAGAGCTGAAATCATAGATAAAAGACCTATAAAGGACCAAAAATAAGATAAGGATGCAAAATGAGTGAAGAATAATGAAACCAAGAAGAAAAACGGAGCAATGAGGATAAACTATGAAAAGTCAAGCTGAAAAACTACCGAGTACTCGGTAGACCATTCACCGAGTACTCGGTAGGTGCGAAAGCCAGTGAACTTGCATAAATATAGAAAATCGACCAGAGAACTTTGGGGTACTTGCGCCCGTTTGTGCGTAACTCTGAAGCCCCCGAGTACTCGGTGAGACCAAAACCTGCTAGCCAAGTCAGTAATTTGTATATGTACCTGAGGGACCCGTTTCGACAAGAATCAACATAAAATGATCTCTAGGCTATTTTGGATACAATAATAACTATATTTGATAAGATTATATACCATTCTTCATTATATATCACGATACACATTACTGACTTAACGGTGAAACAATTAGATTACCAAACAAAGACGCGGAGAGCTTCGTCTGTGTGTTTTGATTGAAGTCTTTGGTTGAAGATTGGAGACGAGATTAAGAAAGATATCAATAGAAGAACAACCATGGAGGGCGCGTCTATATCAATAATGTAGACAACCACTATCATGAACAACTAAATCGGTATCTAGGGTTTTTAGCAAAACCCTAGCCAAGTAATGTAGACTCTTTCTTATTTTCAATTGTATAAGGGGAAACTGAAGGACACGTGTGTGATGATTGTGTAGATGAGTGATTACGTTTGATTTTATATAAGATTCTATGTTTATTCTATGTATTGTCTTAGCTTAAATGAGTGTTTTATGATACATAATCAAGGTTATTCAATATGGGCTAGAACTCGGATGCTTAACTCATGATTTTCTACACAATAGTGGTTATTAACATGCAATCTTGATTTAGATAGATCATGCTTAAAAGAGATAACAAGTGACGTGTTTTTAATCTATGTTAGTAGGAATAGTCTAAAGTAGATGCATGTACTAGTTATGCTTGATTAGAGATGGTTTGTTCCAATGTTGGATTAATTGTTCCTTTTTTGGGATTAGAGTTTTGCTAATGTTTATGACCTTATATCTGATTCACATATGATGGGCCGCCCTTTACAATTGAATAAGTTAGAGAATATGTTACATGGTTAGTGGTGGAGTTAGAAATACCCTAGATCTTTATCTCCATTGTTCACAACCAAAATGAATTATCTATCTTTATATTATGTTATTTTACTTTTTTCAATTAGTTATAGAAAACCAAACAAACAAATTATCTTTAATAATTTAGTTAGAATAATTATATAAGGGTTGAAGAATCATAAGTCTCTGTGGATTCGATATACCCTATCTCATTAATTCTATACTATAATTGATTCATGCACGTGCGATAGGAAATATTAGGTCAAAATTAAGGGCTTATTTGCACACACTATTATTATTATTATTATTTATTACCCAAGCCTAGTAGGCGAAATTAATCAAGGTTCGGCCACCGATTAAAGACTACAATTTGTAAGAAATTATAAAGGTATGTGTTTTGTTTGTGTGCTACCGGAGAGAGAACAAAATTATACTAAGTATCTGATAAATGCTCAATATTGGTCATTTTTCGTCCCTATCTTGTGTTTGTTTTGTCTCTACATTCCGTTACTTGGTATTTTCATCCCGTTTGTGTGTGTAAGCAAGTCTCAGGAGCTTAATGAAGAAACATAGCTAATCTCGGTGAATTAACTGAGTTTGTGTTCGTTTCTATCTCGAGAAAGGAATCAAGAGGTGTGCTAGAGCAAAGAAGAGCTACTGGAGGGAAAAATCATCATTTCCCAACATCATTATCTCTCCGGAGGGCAAAAATGTCATTTTCATACATTATTACTTCACTCGAAAGCATCGGGAGTAAAAAATGACTAGTCTAGCTCAAATATGAAAAATGAGTTTTTACAACAAAAGATGCATAATACCCTATGTCGTTAGAGAGAAAAGGAGGCAGATTGGACCTGAGCTACGTTCTTGAGTTACGCTTTGGTTTGGACCCTATGCCCTATACCTACGCCCAAGCATAGGTAAGGAGCGTAGGTCCTACCTTGTGGCCACGTGATCCCTTTACATGTAGAAGTTGTATCGAAGTTGTATCAAAATTTTCTAGTTTTGACGCTACTTCGATATTTTAAGTGATCGGTGATTCCAAATCTTTACATGCAGGGTTATACACATTTATATTAGATTTTATGGACATTATTTTTGTATTATGAAATTACAGAAGAGGGCAACAATTAGGGTTTCCCTCACTTGTCTATAAATATGAGAGAGTAAGGTTTAGAGAAGGTGTGCTGTTTTTGAGGTTCTGGTTCTCACGTTCAAAGTTCAGACTCTCTTCCATTGAAGAGAACCACCATTGAATACCTAGAGATCCGGAGGAGATGGCCATGGAGAGAGTTTCTACACCGATAATGTAGATTCTCTCCACCATGATCAACTAACTCGGTATCTAGGGTTTTCTCACGAAACCCTAGCCAAGTAATGTAGTTCTAATTTTATATTCAATTATAGAGAGGGGAAACTGTGACTTTATTATGATGATTGTATTAGATGAGAGAGCATTTTTATTCGTGACACAAGTTTATATATTTAAATTGATTCTTGTCTTAGACTTTTTGAATATATTTATCTTATACAAACATAATTATTCACTATGGGTTAGAACTCGGATGCTTAATCTGTGATTTTCAACACAATGGTGGTCATAAAACTCGAAACCCTAGGTTGACATAGGTTATACCCTGACAAACTGATATAGACATTCTTTAGTTTATTTTCACACTTTAAATTTTTATTTTTCTGCATTTACTTTCTTTTAGTAATTGGCATGCACTAATCAGTTTAGTCTTGAGATGGGTTGTCGCGATCCGGTTGAGAGTAATCCTTTTTGGGGTCAAACTGCTGGCGCGGTACGACCTGATTCACAGTCAATGTATCGCCCTCATGTGATTGATATATAATCTGAACTATATTATGCGGTTAGTAGTGGAGTGAGGAAACCCTAGTTTTCTCTCTCTCTGAATCACAACCATTATTTATTATTTCTTTATGTTTTATTTTTACTAATAGTAGATAATTCATAAAAACCAAACTCTTTTTGGAAAAATAGAATTCAGTGTTTTTAGACTATTGAAGTGAACAATCCTCGTCTCTGTGAGATTGATATTCCCCTACTCAAGCAAAACTGTCTACAATTGATCTGTGCGCTTGCAGAAGGGTAAAACCTAAAGTGTCGTTAATGTGTCATTTTTAACCATATATTTTGCACCACCTAACGCCCAACAAGTTTTTGGCGCCGTTGCCGGGGACTTGGCATTGTTGAATAACTTTAGTAGTTTATTTTCATTGTGTTATTGTAGATTAAATCTAAAGTTTTGTTTTGTGACTTTTAGGTACAATTGAAGGGCGTGAAAGGAAAAGACAAAGCTGCTGAAGTTCCGTTTGGACCTTTTGAGAGTTTCAATTTCGCTTGGTTTTTGCATTTAATTTTAGCTTTGCTTTTAGTTCATAATTTAGATAAGTTTAGAAGTATTTTAGTTAATTTGCTTTATTTTAGAAAAAAATTTTTCAAAATAAAAAGAAGTTTTTAGTGTATGTCCGTTAGATCGATGCGTTCAAATTCAAATTCCGCGTTAGTTGTTTTCGACCCGGAGATCGAAAGAAATCTAAGGCATTTATGAAAATATATTGAAGAGCGTCTTCAGACAGAAGAAGTCGAGATGGGTGACAAGACAGTCAATCCGCGGAGGGGACTAGATACCTCATTGAAAGGATTCTACGCACTAGACGCGTATGAATCGTATGCTGAATTTTCAGAAGAATAAGGTGTAAAGAACTTTGAGATCAAGATGAATGTGATCAACATGCTCCCAAAGTTCTCTGGTCTTAGGATAGAATATCCGTACCAACATGTCAATGAATTCTTAGAGGTAGCATCAATTGTTAGGTATGGTGGTTTGACTAAAAATGATTTAAGAGTGCGTCTGTTCCCATGGTCCTTAAAAGACAAAGCAAAAAGATGGTATATTAAATTGACCCAAGCAACTAAACCTTACTGGGAAACATTTTAACAAGAATTCTTAGAAAAACATTTTCCCATATGAAAGACTTTAGAAGCATAAGATGCAATTAAGCGATTTAGACAGTTACCAGGAGAGCAATTTCATGATGCGTGGGAGAGGTACAATGAGATTTTGTATAAATGTCCCCACCATAGGATTTATGAGCAAGATGTTGCTAGAAATTTTTACACGGGTTTGGGTTAAAAGCATAAAAATCTGATAAATGCCTCTACACAAGGTCAGTTTACCTTGAAACCCGCAAGAGAGCTTTTAGAGATGTTTGATAATATCAGTGAATATGCCCTTCAGTATGAATCTGATATGAGGTTTAGAGATGGTCAGGATAGGCGATTTGAAAAAGCATTTGAGGTTGATTGTGATATGAAAAATCCAGTGGCATTGATAGAGGAGAGGTTAGAGCAATTTGAAAACTTCTTACCCAAAGAAGTCATTCTCCTAGAAGAGAAGTTTATGAGGTTGAACTAGATTATTCTCAAAATGAGTGTGAGGACGTAATAGCCACTGATGTCAATGCAGCATAGAATTACTCAAATAATGCCCCGTTCTCCAACTCATACTCTTCAAATAATAGAAATCATCCATTCCTATCCAATAACTCCACAAATGTGGAAAATCTTCCAGAAAAAGTTCAACAAAGACAGTGGTTCAATTCTCAATCTAATTTTCAACCAAGGCAGCAATATACCTCGCAACCAAGGTTTCAACAGAGCCAACAATCATTCCAATCTCAACCAACTATATTGGCTCACAATTTTCAATCAAATTTTGAACCCAGAAAACCACCTAATAATTCTCTGGCTCTTCAGCCATTCAATAACAACCAAGCTATCCAAACAATCTAATATCAGCTCCTTCCTAAAAGAAGCCAAGCTCCCCCACCGGGTTTTTAAAATAACCGGATAAAGTAGACCTTGGTGGACCTCCAAAATCAGATGGGTGTTCATACTTAAGCACTGACCCAAATCATCATGCAGTTAGGACAAATGGCAAATCAAAGAAATACTAGAGAGCCAGGTCAATTGCCTAGTCATCCTATCGCTAACCTAAAGATTTAGCAAGCGTGGATCATTTACCAATGATAATCATGAGTATGTTCAAGCATTTACGACTCTGAGAAGTGGAAGGGTAGTGGAGAGTAGAGTGGAGGAAGAATATGAGGACAGGCTGTATAGAAAAAAAGAAGTTGAGCAAGCTCAAATGAAGGAAGCGGAAAAAGCATAGCAGAAAGATGTTGAGAGTAGAGAGGCTGAAGTTCAAATAAGATAAACTATTAGTAGATAAGAGTGTCGATGAGACATTGCTTGATGAGCCAGATAGGGCAAACTACGAGGAGGCACCACCATTTCCTCAATGTCTTAGAGAACCGGCTAAGTATGGGAAGATGAAAGAATCTGATAAGTTGGATATGTTCTGACATGTCAAGATTAATCTGCCGCTTTTAGATGTGATTGCCTAAATCCCACCTTATGCTAAATTTTTCAAGAATATTTGTACATAGAAGAGGAAAAGCAGAGCGAAGAATCCAAAAAAAGACTCTTGACTGAGCAAGTGAGTTCACTGCTGTTAAGAAATACTTCACCAAAGAGGAAAAATCCTAGTGCTCCTACTATTTCTTGTGTTATCGGTGACTTGGAAATTAGTAGAGCCATTCTTGATCTAGGTGTAAGTATTAAATTGCTTCCTTATTTAGTCTATAAACAACTACGGTTGGGAGAGATCAGTGCCACAGAGGTTGTACTGCAGTTTACCGATCTATTTGTCAAGCAGGCGAAAGGAATTTTGGAAGACGTCATAGTTCAAGTGGGCAAGTTTCACTTTCTAGTTGATTTTGTAATCCTGGAGATAGAACCTGTCCCGGACTCAGAAAAACACATCCCAGTGATCTTAGGCAGTCCATTTTTGGCCACGACAAATGCATGCATAAATTGCAGAACTGGAGCCATGGGTCTGACCATTGGGAACTTGAAAGTCAGGATGAATATGTTTGAGGGGCGCCATCAATTACCTGAGTCTATGGACTGTTTCTAGATAAATGAGTGCGATGAGCTATATGATATTATATATGATTTTGTGACTTAAATTCTGGAGAAAGACGAGCCTGAAGAATTTATGGGAAATGAAGTACCAAATGAAGAAATCAAAGATTGGGATGCATATATGGAATGGCAGAACAAAGAGTTGGATAGAATTAAGACTACGTTATACGCACAACTTTGGAAGGAAGAGCCAATGGAACCACTCCCGATAGTCTCAAGTACTCCCTCAGTTCTAGCACTTACGATTCCGCCTATTTTAGAACTGAAGGAGTTGCCAGAGAAGCTGAAGTATGCTTTCTTGGGACCCGACGAAACTCGTCCTTTAATTATTTCATCAAAGTTGATAGCAGAACAGGAATCGAGTCTGATTGAGGTCTTGACCAAGAATAAAGAAGCGATTGGGTGGATTGTTATTGATTTGAAGGGTATTGATCCATTAATTTGAATGCATCGGATTATTTAGAAGATGAGGCGAAACTGTCAAGGGATACGCAACGAAGATTGAATCTGAACATGATGGAGGTGGTAAGAAAAGAAGTAGTGAAGTTGTTGGATGCGGGAATCATCTACCCGATCTCTGATAGGAAGTGGGTAAGCCCAACTCAAGTGGTCCAGAAGAAGTCAGGAATCACAGAAGTGCCCAAGGAAAAGGGTGAGCTAATTCCTCAACGCACGACTACGGGGTGGCGTGTGTGTATCAGCTACAGAAAGCTCAACTCTAACACCAGGAAGGATCATTTTCCATTACAATTCATCGATCAAATCTTGCAAAGATTATCCGAACAGAGTTACTACTGCTTTTTGGATGGATATTCCGGCTATAATAAAATGGTAATTGATCCTGCAGATCAGGAGAAAACCACTTTCACTTGTCCATATGGCACATTCGCATATAGACGGATGTCTTTTGGTTTATGTAATGTGCCAGCAACATTCTAGAGGTATATGATGTCTATCTTCTCTGATATGGTAGAAACTTTTCTGAAAGTGTTCATGGATGACTTCTCAGTTTTTGGGGCAACCTTTGAAGACTGTTTGAGGTATTTAACACTAGTTCTTGAAAGGTGTAAATAGACCAATTTAATTATTAGTTGGGAGAAGAACCATTTTATGGTTCAAGATGGAATAGTATTTGGCCATATTATATCAAAGCAGGGGATTGAGGCCGATAAAGCGAAAGTCGAACTGATTTCAAAATTACCTCATTTCACATCTATGAAGCAGATACGCTTTTTTCTGGGCCATGTCGGGTTTTAGAGAAGGTTTATCAAAGATTTTAGCAAAATTACTCGACCATTATGCAATTTACTAGCTAAAGATGTAGTCTTTGACTTTGATGAAGCATGTCTTCATGCCTTTGAGGAATTACATGCTAAACTCTCATCTGCCTTAATTATCTATCCACTGGACTGGTCTCTACCATTCGAGCTGATGTGTGATGCTTCAGATTACGCAATTGGAGTTGTGCTGGGGTAGAGAAAAGACAAGCTGCCATATGTGATTTACAATGCCAGTAGAACTCTGAATGAAGCTCAGATGAACTACACAACTACCAAGAAGGAGTTACTGGCAGTGGTATTCGCCTTGGACAAATTCAGGTCATATTTGTTGGGAACTAAGGTGGTCGTGTACTCAGATCATGCTGCACTAAGGCATTTGCTAACCAAGGAAGCCTCCAATCCCATACTAATTTGATGGATTCTGTTGTTACAAGAATTTGATTTGGAGATAAAGGATAAGAAGGGTACGGAGAATATTGTAGCTGATCATTTGTCAAGAATTTTCGTTGAGTCCACAAAATATGATACTCCTCTTAAGGATGAGTTCCCAGATGAACATCTGTTTAGTATTACTGTTATGGAACAGATACCGTGCTATGCAGGAAGAATTCCTAGTGGATGGTCTAAGCATGAGAATGATCATTTTTTCAACCAAGTAAAATTTTATATCTGGGATAATCCGCGACTGTACAAATATTGCCCGCATCAGATAATTCGTAAATGTGTTCCAAAGAATGAAGTTTAAGGCATACTAACATTCTGTCATACACTAGAGTGTGGAGGGCATTTTGGTGCTCAGAAGACAGCTCACGAAGTCATACAAAATGGTTTTTATTGGCCCATTATATTCAAGGATGCGTTCAATTTTTACAAATCTTGTGTGAGATGTCAGAAGTTGGGATCCATATCTCAACGAGACATGATGCCACTGAATCCTATTTTGGTGGTTGAGTTGTTTGACGTCTGGGGCATTGACTTTATGAGACCATTTCCAAAAGCCGGCGATAAGCAATACATATTAGTGGGAGTTGATTACATTTCCAAATGGGTAGAGGTTGTTGCCACATTGCATGTGAATCACATTATGGTTGAGGAGTTTGTTAAATATAATATCATTTCTAGATTTGGTATGCCACGAGTGTTGATCAGTGACGGCGGCAGCCACTTCGACAACTAGTTTCTTCTGGCCTTGTGTAAGAAGTATGGTCACTCATAGAATTAGAACACCATATCACCCATAGGTGAGTGATCAAGAGGAGGTTTTGAATAGGGAGATCAATAACATTACTCAAAAGACGGTGGATCCTGATTTGAATAATTGACCGAAAAGGTTAAATGATGCACTGTGGGCATACATGACCGCTTATAAGACACTGATTGGTATGTCACCATACAAATTGGTCTATGGTAAGACGCGTCATCTCCCTATGGAACTTGAGCACAGAACATATTGGGCAATTAGAAGATTAAATTTTGATATCAAAAGATCGGGTGCTCAGAGGAAACTCCAACTCGCAGAGATTGAGGAGTTGAGGAACAACACAAATGAGAATTATAGAATATATAAAGCCGAACCAAAGCATTCCATAACAGACATATCAGACAGAAAATATTTGAGGTCGGCCAGACAGTGTGCTTGTTCAATTCGAGACTCAAATTGTTTCCCGGTAAGCTCCAATCAAGATGCAACGGGACATAAAAAATTACTAAGGTTTACCCCATGGAGAGGTGGAATTTGACGACCCTGAAAAAGGAAAGCGATTTGTTGTGAATGGTTAGTGTTTGAAACATTATATCGAGGTTGAGCCAACATAAAGTGTTGTTGAGATAGTTGATTTAACAGAACCAACACCGGAGCTGGTTGATTTTGATGTTGAGTACTGAGAGGCGGTAACGTTGAGCCAACGACGTTAAATACTGGTACTGAGTGATAATGAGTAGCTTTTTATCGTAGTTTGTAGTTGTAAAATAATATTTTAATTCAATTTTTGTGAAATTTTCGCCCACGAAGCGCCAAATTTTGACAAATCAAAGTCAATCAAGTCAATAGTTATGTATAGGGGAGGTTCGAGTGTTCGAAAATCGAGAACGAGGCAAAAAACGGCCGAAGCCAAAAATTCAACTTTGGGACATACGCCCAAGCATAGGGTAACCTATGCCTAAGCATAGGTCACGGGACTGTATAAATATAGTCCCGCGACTTTTCATTTCAAAATTTCACTGTTCTCCTTCTCCTCTCCACCAAATTGACTTCCATTCATTCCTAAAGCCGAATATCGATATTCTTTATGATTCCTAAGTGGCGGATCATCAGATTAGTGAGCGGTGTGTACGGATTCACATGAAGAACTCGAAAAGTCTCCGGAATCCAATTTTGGGGAATTTGCCATTTCTCGCGATTCGATAAGTTTTGATCCATCCTTTTGGTTTCGATTACTTAATCTAACTATTCTAAACTAGTATTAACGAACGAGAACGATCGAAATAATGTTTTAATCCGTTCTCAAAAAGCTAGGTTTTCGGCTTCAAATACGGGTTGAATATCGAATATTTGAGATGAGGTTTTGTTTAATCATCGTATTAGCATAATTTAGATATAGTTTTGATTTTGATTCGTTGTCCGGTGAGTTTTTGCTCATTTTCAAAACAATTCGAATTCAGTAGGCATGGCTCGCGTAAAAGGATCAAGGAAGGCTGCCTCGGGAGCATCTTCATCGGGGATGGTAGTACAGAGAGACAGATCATGGTCATCTCCCTTGGAGAGTACATGGCCTGTACCTCATTGTACTCGGGCGTCGAGACCGGTGTATGTTAAGTCGGATTTATCAGATGAGGAGAAGGCTGAGAGGCCGAGTGCACTGATAGAGGGCATCGAGCTAGATTTGAGATATAGCATGATGATAGTTCCACCTACTGCATCGAAGGTATCATCACGACCCCGGGCATAATCTCCAGTCATCGAGCCATCACCACTGCCACATGAGTCAGAGACATCCAATGAGCAGACTACCGAGAGTGGTGATAGTGAGGATGGGCAGGGAAAGCATGAGGATGAGCTGGAGGACGTTGAGTGCGGTGAGGTGCCATATCCTGAGCCGGCAATTGATAGTGATGAGGGTGAGCTCATTTCTTACAGATGGAAGCACTCCACGGTCTCCAATGAGACACTCCTGGCCCGAGCTTTGAAGAAGGGTTCCGATATGAAAACCCTTATGCTATTGTGCCACTTGAGCGAATAGAGCCAGTTCCACAGTGGAACATAGGCATACTGAGGGAGCGCAAATTATTTCCGATTATAACCCCAGCTACACCACACATTTGTGCTAACATGATTAGCGAGTATGGCTTTATATAAAGCATTTTAGTAGAGGGACTCAGCTAGTGATAGTGGTGTAGGGGCGGGACATTAAGATTACTCCCGAGAGTATTGCTGCTACTTGGGGTATTCCACATGAGTGCCCTGCAGAGCTAGAGGAGCGGTTCCCACCTATGCCAGACCCACTTCCGCCACTTTATGATATGGGGAGATTGCAGACTGAGGGGCAGTGGGAAAATAATAGGTGTAATGGGACCAAGAAGTCCAATGTGCTACCACATAGTCATCAAACCATGTGTTACCCGCCATTTCCGGCGTATGACTATGTTTTTGAGTTTAGTCACTGGTATTGCATTCCACACGCCCTTTGATAGACTTTATTCCGGCATTATATTCACTTGCGTCGGGAGAACAAGATCGGGACTACCAAGTTTCAAATGGTTCTTCCTTGCCTTGTGATGAAGTTGATGTTTGACCAGGGATTACAAATTAATGCTGAGGATAAGTATGCACCGCTAGTTACGTATGACATGGGAAAGTGGAACAAATGGTGGATTAAGAAGAGTCCAGCGATATATGCTCGCCAATACAGATTCGGAGGAGTTTTATTGCTAGGTGTATAAAAGGATGATGTAGAGCAGGCTATGCCAGATGAAATGCCTAAGGTGGAGGTGCCACAGGCTGATGAGCCTGCTTTAGGAAGTGATGCGCCATAGGCCCCAGTTGGGGGTGCTGTTATGATGACTCAGGCTTAGTACGACTAGTTGATTGGACGTATTGAGGGATTGGAGCACTCATTTGAAGAGGAGAGGCAGGCCTGACAATAGGAGCACCGTGAGATGATGGATCGATGGGATATTATGATGTGACACATGGGAGTGACAGTTCCACCACCACAGCCACCTCCAAATGATGCTATGTAGTTATAGTTTAGTTTAGTTTATTTTATTTTATTTTTAGGATTTCTTGATTTAGTTGTCCACGGTAGAGATCAATCGTAGAGCGGAGAGTCAGTGTTCAATCTTTTGTGACCACTTTGACGATCATCTCTAACTGTTTGTGATATTTTTGCTTTTATATAAAATGACAATTGTTGACCGCTTTTACTGATATACGTGCCTTACTATGTTTATTATATTGAGTATGTGTGATTTTATTTTGGCGTTATGAGGACATGTGTGCGTTTAATTTTGAGGGTGCGTCGGTTATCGTGAAAATGTATCGGAAAGCGTGTCATGAAAAAAAGTAAAAAATATATTTTAAGCCCTACCCTACGCCCAAGCGTAGGGTAGAACGTGGGTGGGCCAGAAAAATTGAAAATGTTTTCCATTTTTGGGTTGGTTTTGCCTGGTTTGTACTTATACTTATATTAAGATTTGTTTAAGTTATTTTTAGGAATTTGTGTAGAATGTGTGTAAAAGTTTTAGAGTAATCCTAATCTGACATAGAGACAGATTTAAAATAGAATTTGATTAGTTATTGCTTCCCCTTTCCTGGTCAATTAAGGGTTTTAAATCCTTCTTATCTTCTAATTTTACTACATCCATTTATAAATACATCCATAGGGTAGACACAATTCACAATTCTCAAGGAGTGAACATTAGATTAGGTATTCTTCTTCTATTCTTCTTTTATTATTTCTATTTTGAGGAGGATTAATATGGATAATGCTAATGAAGATTATTCTGACCCGGAGGAATTTATAGAAGGGACGGAACCAAATGTGGTCATGAAGAGCACTATAAAGAAGTTACAAGTCAGAAGGGAAGCCGAACCGCACAAAAATCATTTTTGCACAGTTGGTTGCAATTTAAGGAGGTATTTTGTTCAAAGAGGATGAATTGACTATTAATTGAAGATTGAAGAGTTTAGAAAAATCGGCAGGCAAAAAGGTGTATTTGGGTTTGGTTAAAAAATTCTATGAAAATATGATAATTTCGGGACCGCCAGGATTTGAGGTGATAAAGGATAAAGTGACTCAGTGGAGGACTGAACTTGTGATTCGAAGAAGAAGTATTGCCGATGCATGGAATATACGAATCGGTACTCCGACAAACTTACAAGGAATATTAAAGGAGCATCCTGTACTATGACCAAATAAGGATGAGGAGATGGTTCGGGAATTGTGTGCAGTATCAGATCCGAGAGATAAGACGTGTGATAATTAGTGGTTGAAGTCGGATCTTCTTTATTTGGATTGTGTCATTGCAGCTCAACTTTCTATACCCTAACTCATGGATATGAAGTGTGTGTTCTAACAGTGATTATGGCTGAGATGTCATATGCCTGAGCAATTGTGAGTAGAGACTGGGTGGGTGCCGATAAATGTGAATATTATCTTCCATACCCGTTTTTATTATCAAAGATCATTGCTGAGTAGTTGGGTGATATAATGAAGGATTTGGATGAAATGCGGTGGACATTTATGAAAATCTATCCGGTGGAGGATTTAGAGAAGTTGAAAGAGAATGTAGACTGTTAGATATGGTTGAAGAGTGTCGTGTCAAGTGATGAAGAAGAAGAGGTGGACTAGGATTTAGGTTTAGGATTTTTAGGTTATTTTATTTATAGGGATGGTAGACCATTAAGGCTACATCTATTTCTTTTTATTATTATTTTATTTTATAATTTTCGTTTTAAAAAAAAATCAATAAAATCCAAAAAGCGGAAGTTTAAACTTCCCATGAAAATTGTGTGTCAATTCCTGGATATTCTTTTTGCAGTTTTTTTTCCCCTTGCTATGATGTTGGTATATGTTTGTTGTCAATGTTTACAGGTAATCCAAATCAAGTTTGGGGGAGGGAATTGAACACTTCATAGATCTAGGACTGTGCTTCAAGGGTAACTATATTTGTTCTCATTATTTATTTTTAACCATGGGGACATGGTCTTAATTAAGTTTAGGGGTGACTGTATAGTGATAAATTTTTTTTTTTTTACAATTTTGAAGAAATTCTTTGTTTTTACGCATGAGTGTTTCAGATGATGAGCTCATTAAGTTTATGTTTATGATACATAAGTAGTATGTGATGTGATATTCCCGCTCATAAGAGTAATGATCATTAAGTTAGTGAAGTGATTTGGTTTACATGGGTGGGTGAGTAGTGAAATTGAAATTAAGAAGGACGACTTTGACCTATAAACACAAGCACACATTCACTATGAGAAATAGGTTAATTTTTTACTATGTAGTTGAAAAATAATTTTTCCGCAATAAAAGGGGAGAAATGGAGTTGTTTTGGTTGAAATGGAGAAAATTGAATTTGTTTTTGAAAAAATAAATTGCAAAAAGCAGTTCTTTGATTTGACTAACCGCACTTTGGTATCACCAATATCACTATTTGCGTTTAAAGGGGAGAAGTCTGATGAGCATAAATCCCATGGAAAAAGCTCGGGCCTAATTAGTTGGAACTAAAAATCCTTGCCGGAAAGTCCGAAGACTTAGAAAGACAAAAAATGATGAAAAGTGGAACGATGGAAAGAGTACGTTTTTACTAAAAATGGCAAAGTTTGATCAATGAAGTAGGTGAAAATAAACTAAAATATTGTAGTTGAATGTTCATAAAATCACGGAAGGTTGTTTGGATTTTAAGTAGAAATTAGTAAAATCATTCACTTAAGTGGGGACCATTCATAAGAAGAATCTTGGTATAATTGTTGTTTTGTAGTGAATGGGAATATTTGCATTCATATTATCTTATGTGTTGTATCATAGCTTATTTGACTTGTGTGTGTGAACTCATGAGTGCATAATTACAAAAGAATTGAGACGTTTGTAGGTACCATCACTAGAAACCTTCACGAGACTTCACTCGTCCACTAGGGGTAGCCTAGGGGTTTAAAAGGCTTGTTACACGTGCTAAATCTAATCGTTTACCAACATAAAAGTAAGGGATTAGATTAGAGTAGATAGGCTAGATAGAATAAGAATCATCACAATTAGTTCTCTCTAAGTTTATTGCTAAGGGACTAGCAATATGTAAGTTTGGAGGTGTGATAGGTCTCAATATTGGTCATTTTTTACCCATATCTTGTGTTTGTTATGTCTCTACATTCCGTTACTTGGTATTTTTATCCCGTTTGTGTGTGTAAGCATGTTTCAGGAGCTTAATGAAGAAACAAAGCTGATCTCTGTGAATTAACTGAGTTCGTGTTCATTTCTATCTCGAGAAAGGAATCAAGAGGTGTGTCAAAGTAAAGAAGAGCTACCGGGGGGAAAAATGGTCATTTTCCGACATCATTATCTCACCGGAGGGCAAAAATTTCATTTTTGGACATTATTACTCCACCCGGAAGCATCGGGAGTCAAAGGTGAGCAGTCTAGCTAAAATATGAAAAAACGAGTTTTTACAACAAAAGATGCATAATACCCTACGTAGTCAGAGAGAAAAAGAGGCAGATTGGACTAGAGCTATGCCTTGGTTTGGACCCTACGCCCTAACCTACACCCAAGCGTAGGTCTGGAGCATAGCCTACGCCCTATACCTACACCCAAGCGTAGCTCAGGAATGTATGTCTCACCTTGTGGCCATGTGATCCCTTTACATGTAGAAGTTATTTCGTAATTTTCCAGTTTTGACCCTACTTTGATATTTTAAGTGATCGGTGATTCCAGACCTCTACATACAGGCTTATACACATATTTACATAATATTTTATAGATATTATTTATGTGTTTTGAAATTGCAGAAAATGGCAACCATTAGGGTTTCCCTCACTTATCTATAAATATGAGAGGGTTAGCTTTAGAGAAGGTATGCTCTTTTTGAGGTTCGGGTTCTCACGTTCAAAGTTTAGACTCTCTTCCATTGAAGAAAACCACCATTGAAGACCTAGAGACCTGTGGGAGAAGTCCATGAAGAGCGTTTCTATACCGACAATGCAGATTCTCTCCGCCATAATGAACTAACTCGGTATCTAGAGTTTTCTCGCAAAACCCTAGCGAAGTAATGTAATTCTAATTTTATATTCAATTGTAAAGAGGGGAAACTGTTACTATACTTTGATGATTATGTTAGATGAGAGACCATTTTTATTCGAGATATAAGTTTATATATTTGAATTGATTATTATCTTAGACTTTTCGAATATATTTATCTTACACAATCACAATTACTCACTATAGGCTAGAACTCGGATGCTTAATCTGTGATTTTCTACACAATGGTGGTCATAAAACTCGAAACCCTGACATAGGCCATGCCTTGACAAACTGATATAGACATGCTTTAGTTATTTTCATGCTTTAATTTAATTTTATGCATATACTTTATGTTAGTAGTTGGCATGTACTAATCTGTTTAGCCTTGAGATGGGTTGTCGCGATTCGATTGAGAGTAATCCTTTTTGGGGTCAAACTGCTGGCGCGGTGCGACCTGATTTACAATCAATGGACCGCCCTTATGCAATTGATATATAATCTAAACTATATTATGTGGTTAGCGGTGGGGTGAGGAAATTCTAGTTTTCTCTCTCTCTAAATCACAACCATTATTTATTATTACTTTCTTTTTTATTTTTACTAATAGTAGATAATTCAAAAAAACCAAACTCTTTTCGAAAAAATATAATTCAGTGTTTTTAGACTATTGAAGTGAACAATCCTCGTCTCCGTGGGATCTATATTCATCTACTTAAGCAAAACTGTCTACAATTGATCTGTGCGCTTGTAGAAGGGTAAAACCTAAAGTGTCGTGAATATGTCATTTTTAACCATATATCTTATTTATCCCCAATTCCAACAGAGCGGTTTTTATTGGCCCACCATATTCAAGGATGTGTTCGAGTTTTGAAAATCTTGTCTGAGATGTCAGAAGTTGGGATCCATATCTCGACAAGACATGATGCCCTGAATCCTATTTTGTTGGTTGAGTTATTTGACGTCTGGGGCATTGATTTCATGGGACCATTTCCAAAAGCCGGTGATAAGCTGTACATATTAGTGGGAGTTTGTTACGTTTCTAAATGGGTAGAGGTTGTTGCCACGTCGCATGCGAATCACATT
This sequence comes from Cornus suecica, assembly GCA_963922005.1. NCBI lineage: Eukaryota > Viridiplantae > Streptophyta > Magnoliopsida > Cornales > Cornaceae > Cornus > Cornus suecica. The sequence goes on along the minus strand of OY998247.1, from coordinate 19,716,321 downwards.
ATGGTTGAAGAGTTTGTTAAATTAAATATCTTTTCTAGATTTGGTATGCCACGAGTGTTGATCAATGATGGCAGCAGTCACTTCGACAACCAGTTTTTTCCGGCCTTGTGCAAGAAGTATGGTGTCACTTATAGAATTGGAATGCCATATCACCCACAGACGAGTGGTCAAGTGGAGGTTTCGAACAGGGAGATCAAGAACATTATTGAAAAGACAGTGGATCCTGACTTGAAGAATTGGCCGAGAAATTTAAATGATGCACTGTGGGCATACATGACTGCTTATAAGACACCGATTGGTATGACACCATAAATATTGGTCTATGGTCAGGCGTGTCATCTCCCTATGTAACTCGAGCACAAAGCATATTGGGCGATCAGAAGATTGAATTTTGATATCAAAAGATCGGGTGCTCAAAGGAAACTCCAACTCGCTAAGGTTGGCTTTGAGGTTGGCCAGAAAGTGTGCTTATTCAATTCAAGACTCAAATTGTTTCCCGGTAAGCTCCATTCGAGATGGGATGGGCCGTACAAAATTACTAAGGTTTACCCCCATGGAGCGGTGGAACTTGACGACCCGGACGAAGGAAAGCGATTTGTTGTGAATGGTCAGCATTTGAAGCATTATATCAAAGTTGAGCCGACAGAGAGTGTTGTTGAGACAGTTGATTTAATAGAATCGGCATCGAAGCCGGATGATTTTGCTCCTGAGTACTGAGAGGCGGCAACGTCGAGCCAACGATGTTAAATATTGGTACTAAGTGATAAATAGTAGCTTTTTATATTAGTTTGTAGTTGTAAAATAGTAGTTTAATTCAGTTTTTTAAAATTTTAAGATCGAATCCCAAATAGTCGTCATCATTTAGAGGGGTATTTTCGTCCACGAAGTGCCAAATTTTGATGAATCGAAGTCAATAGGTGTACATAGGGGAGGTTTGAGTGTTCGGGAATCAAGAATGAGGCAAAAATGGTCTATGCCATAAATTCAGCCTTGGGACCTACTCCCAAGCGTAGGTCATGGGACTGTATAAATACAGTCCCACGGATTTTCATTTCAAAATTCTCTTTTCTCCCTATTTTCTCCATCAAATCAATCCCCATTTGTTCCTAAAGATGAATATCAATATTTCTCATCATTCCCAAGCAGTGGATCGTCAGATTAGTGAGCAGTGTGTCCGAATTCACGTGAAGAACTCAAAAAGTCTCCGGAATCCAATTTTGGGAAATTTTCTATTTCTCATAGTTCGGTAAGTTGTGATCCATTCTCTTGGTTTCGATTACTTAATATAACTATTATAAACTAGTATTGATGAATAAGACTAATAGATCATGTTTTAATTCGTTTTCAACAAAGTTGAGTTTTTCAGCTTCAGATACGACTTGAATATTGAATTTTTGAGATGAGGTTCGATTTAATTGTCGTATTAGGATACATTAAATATAGTTTTGAGTTTGATTCGGTGTCCGGATAGTTTTTGCTAATTTTCATAACAATCCGAGTTCTGTAGGCATGCCTCGTATGAAAGGAGCGAGGAAGGTTGACGCGGGAGCATCTATGTCAGGGACGGTGGTACAGAGAGACAGATCACGGTCACCGCCCCTAGAGAGTACAAGGCCTGTACGCCATAGTACTCGGGCAGCGAGACAAGTGTATGTTGAGCTGGATTTGTCAGATGAGGAGGAGGTTGAGAGGCATATTGCACCGATAGAGGGCATCGAGCTAGATTTGAGATATGGCCATATGACAGTTCTGCCTGCTACATCAAGGGCATCATCACAACCCCGAGCGCAGTCTCCAATCCCCGAACCATCACCACCACCACATGAGTTGGAGACATCCGATGAGCAGACTACCTAGAATGGTGATAGTGAGGATGAGCAGGCAGAGGAGGAAGATCAGCTGGAAGATGCTGAGCGCAATGAGGTGTCGTATCCTGAGTCAGAAGATGATGGTGATAAGGGTGAGCTTGTTTCTTATAAATAGAAGCATTCCATGGTTTCAAAGGAGACGTTGATGACCCGAGCTTTGAAGAAGGGGTTACGACATGAGCACATTTATGCTATTGTGCCACTTGAGCGAATATAGCCAGTTCCACAGTGGACCATAGGTGTACTGAGGGAGTGTAGATTATTACCAATCCTAGCCTTGGCTACACTAGACATTTGCGTTGATATGATTAGTGAGTTATGGCTTCATATGGGCATTACAACAGAGGGACTCGGCTAGTGACAGTAGTAGAGGGGCGGGAGTTTGATATTACTCTCTAGAGTATTGTTGTTGCATGGAGTATTCCACACGATTGCCATGCAGAGCTAGAGGAGTGGTTCCCACCTATTCCAGACCCACTTCCGCCACTTTATGATATAGTGAGACTATAGACCGAGGGGAAGTGGGCAGATAATAGGTGTAATGGAACCAGGAAGTCCAACTATCATCTTATGCTTTGGCTTTGGGATGTGATAGTCCGAGCCAATGTGCTACCATATAGCTATCAGACCATGTGCTACCCGCCATTTTCGACACTGCACTACACTTTCGAGTTTGGTCACTAGTATTCTATTCCAGAAGCCCTTTGGAAGACTTTGTTCTGGCATTATTTTCACTTGCGTGGGGAGAACAAGGTTGGGATTTCCAAGTTTCAGATGGTTCTTCCCTGCCTTGTGATGAAGTTGATGTTCGATCAGGGATTATATATGCAGGCTGAGGATAAGTATACGCCGATGCTTGCATATGGCAAGGGAGCTTGGAACAAGTGGTGGACTAAGATGGGTCTTGCAACATATGTTAGCCTACACAGATTTGGAGGAGTTTTACTACCAGGTGCACAAGACGATGCTGCAGAGTAGGCTTTACAGGATGAGATGCCTAAGGTAGAAGTGACATAGGCTAAGGAGGATACTATAGGAGGTGTTGCGCCACAGGCCCCGGCTAGGGGTGTTGTTATGATGACTCAGGCCCAGTATGACCAGTTGATTGGACGTATTGAGGGATTGGTGTGCTCATTTGCGGAGGAGAGGCAGGCTCGACAACGCGAGCAATGTGAGATGATGGATCGGTGGGATATTATGATGCAACACATGGGAGTGACAGTTCCACCACCACAACCACCTCCGATGATGCTATGTAGTTATAGTTTAGTTTAGTTTATTTTAATTTGTTTTTAGGATTTCTTATTTTAGCTGTCCACAATTAAGATTAATCATAGGGCGGAGAGTTAGTGTTCGATCTTTTGTGACCGCTTTAACGATCATCTCTAATTGTTTGTGATAATTTGGCTTTTGTATAAAACTGACAGCTTTTGATCACTTTTATCGATATGCATGCCTTACTGTGTCTAATACATTGAGTATGTGTGATTTTATTTTCTCACTATGAGGACATGTGTGCTTTTAAGTTTGGGGGTGCGTCAGTTATCGTGAAAGTGTATTGGTAAGCATGTCATATATATATATATATATATATATTAGACACATATATATATATATATATATATATATTACAAAATTAAGCCCTACCCTATGCCCAAGAGTGGGATAGTACATGGGTGGGCCAGAAAAAATTAAAAATTTTATTCATTTTTGGGATGTTTTGGCCTATTCTGTACTTGTACTTGTATTACGACTGTTTTTAAGGAATTTTTAGGATTTAGATAGGAGTGTGTAGAAGAGTCCTAATTCGAGCGGGAAGTGTAATGGAAATACAACTTTAAGATGGATAATGGTTGTTTTTACTTTCCCGTTTAAACAATGATTCCAAATCCTTATTCACTACAATTCTTTGCCATCCATATATAAATACAACCCTTGAGAGTTCATAATTCATACTTTAATATTTATTTTAGAGCTTTTGAGAAGAAAAGAGTAAATATGTCTATGCCCGACTTCTCTATTGATTCTGATACCGATTCTTATGATTTTTCTGTTTATAATGAGGGGGTACATGATGAGGAGAACTCCGAGGTTGATTTTGATCTCGAGGAAATTTTTGATGATGATAAGGAAGACTATGATGACATACATGAGTTTGTGAAGAAAGAAAAGTAGTATATGCAGGAGGGACGGAAAATTGATCAGTATGCGACAAGTCGGTTAGATAGGCAGATCACACTGCACTTATTTATGGAGTGTCGGTTACATATGGAGTTGGAATTTTTCCCACATAGGATACGGAATCCATGGGTAGAACCGAAAAGAAGAATCCTAATGGCTTGAGGATTAGGGCACTTGGAAAAGCCGATGCATCACATAGTTTATCCTAGATTAGTTCAAAATTTCTATGATAGGAGAACCATAGTATGGTAAGATGGCATAGTATCGATTCATTCCCGAGTTGATGATTTTCAAAGTGATCCCGTTGTGGTGAATCCCGTGATAATTACTCGTGCATGGCAGTTGCCCCTTACTTGTCCACAATATTTTCCATTTAAAGTTGCATCGGTACCATGGATAATTTTGGTTGAAGAGATGATTGCAGAGATATGCTTGTTGACCCAAGGATTTTCACCATGGGTAAACATGACATTTTGATGATAACAAACCATTGACTGTGGTGAATTTAATGTCTACTTGAGTTATGCTTAATAGGTTGTTGATTCAAGATAAACTCAAGAGAGCTAGTGAATCCATGAGAAGATCAAGCAAATGTTCTTAAAGCTCAAAAGACATTGGAGACAAGGATGGAGACATCAACCCAAAGCTTAAAGAAATTGAAGATCAAAGAATTGGGTAAAATAGTCTTGGGTGAGTGCTAGATTAAATGTAAATTTATTTTTGAAATAAATTATTTGAAAGCTCAACTCTTGAAAAATTAGCATATAGGACCATGCATATCATTTACGTCATCCATGAGTCCTCGAACCATTAGTATTAGACTATGAACATCATTGATGATACATTCATATATATAGTCTTTGCTAGAGTTGAGTTAGTTCAAGCTTTCATAAGCTATGAAAGAAATCAACAAAGAGGTTGTCCTAGAACCTAAACTAATTTCATATAACTTGAAATGGATTCTAGACATGTATTAAAGCTTTGAACAAAATTGTTTCAATCATGAAAAGCTTTTGACAAATATTGAGAATTTATTTAAATGAATATATTATTTTATAATCTCAATATTATTTTTAGGAATGTCAAGGACCTTAATAAGTTTATAATACATCATAGGATTGTCTCTAAGTCATTTCGGAAATATCCCAAAAGATTTCCCGAAAAACTGTTATGCGGTTTAAGAGATTGAAATGAAGTGTCACATTAAAACGACCATATCGTACTCAAATATGGGTTAAATGGAGTGATTCAAAATCCTAAAATAAATATCTTGAAGTCCTCTTTCCAAAAAGCTAAAGAACTCCTCAATCCAACTTACGGAACTCGAGTTATGACCAAAAGAGTGGAACTGTTCAGAGAAGATCCGAATCAGTTGACCGACACTAAATGGTCAGTCGAACGAACCCACCAGAGGCATTTTGGCAATTTTTTTGACAATTGTTAGTCCACCGACAAAGCAGGTCAGTCGACCGACTCGGCCTGGAACGACTTCCAACGGCTATTTTTTGATTCAAACTTCTTCTAAACTACCCAAAACACCCCCAAACGGCTAGAATTGTTTCCTACTTTATATATATGCCATATATGAGCCAAAAAAGGTAGTAGAAGAGAGGGATAGGAGTTGTATTGAAATCTACCATTTGTGCTTCATTTTTGAATTCATATTTGGGTAGAAAACTCTCCTATAGGAATCATACCATTGTGCATCACTCATATCATCTTCATGTGATTCATTCTTCCACATATTGAGTTGAGCTTTTCATTTTATTATTTAATTTATGACTCTAAGTATGTGAGGAAGTGAGCTTTGAATTTCCATATCTATCTATTGAGAGAAAATGTTGTACACTCAAATTTCATTCTTATTTTTTGTGAGTGAAAGACCAAGAAGTTGTCTTGGTATGGGATGGGCTTGTTGAAGCTTTGTAATGGTTTTTATTTACCTTAAAAAGAGAGGATTAGGTTTGCTCTCCACCCGCAAGTGTGAGCAAAGGTCAGCTCTTCACCCGGAAGCAAGAGTGTTCGAAAGTTGGCTCTCCACCCGCAAGAGTGAACAAGGTTGGCTCTTCACCTAAAAGAAGGAGCATGTAAGGGTTTGTTTTTCACCCGCAAGAAAAACACGATAGTGGAATCCTTGAGAGGTTTTCTCAAGGCATGGAGTAGACCAAAGCTTTGGTTGAACCATGTAAAAATTCGGTGTCTTGGTTTGCATTTTCTGTATCCCTTAACTCCTTACTTTACAAGCAATTTCATTTCAATCTTGAGCTTTATTTATCAATGCTTGAAAATTGTGTGTGCTTAAATATTCATGAGGGGATTGGGAAAATGTTTGGTTGAAGTAAATTGCAATGTGAACTTGATTATAGCTTAGATTATAAATTCTCTACTTGTTCATTAGTTTGCTATAATCTAGTTGCACACCAAGTGTTTGATATAATGTATCTTCACCACACCATAACATAAAATCAATTGTCATTTATAATCTTGAGCCTTATATATATAAATGCTATGAAATTGCTTGTGTTAGTGTATTAACGAAGTGGTTAGAAAATGCATAGTTGAAGTGAATTAAATTGTGAACTTGATTAGATAAGGTGTAGATTATAACTTATCTACTCTCTTATTTATCTATCATATAAGTGCTCACTAAGTGTTTGATAAAATGCATCTTCCACAACACAATAGCATTGAAATTCCATATGTACACCAAATGTTTGACAAAAAGCATATTCAACACAACCTTCTCTTTAAGGGTTTATGTGTGCTCTTAATATTTAATCACTTTGTAAAAACTCTACAAATATATTTGTCATGACAAATAGCACTTTATACATTAAGTCTATATATGATGAAAGTCCTTTACATGTTTAGTTGAATAACATATTCACTTGGTGCTTGAATTGTTTCATATGCTACTTGAATCCATAATGCATGTATTATCATTATGAGATAAGTGCTTCAACATATTTGGTCGAATTGTTTACTTGGTTAATAGAACAATTCACCTTTACTTGAATCAATGATGTATGCATTCAATTGTATAAATTACTAATGCATGATTACAATTATGAAATGTGAAAGTTACTTAAGAGATTATATGAACCACTAAGTGTTTGACTAGAGTCTTGTGATGCTTATCTTTCTCTAAATAAAGTCAAACAAAAAAAGTCTCAAAGTTTATCATTGACCCTATTCACCCCCTCTAGGTGTCAATATGTGGCCAACAATGCTTAAATGCTCTCGGAGGAACCACAGTTGGGGCTAATTATTGGTTGAAACCGTTATTGCTTTATGTGGACAGTATGCTAGCTTCTCAAGTTTTCCAGAACTACAAGATGTGTTGGAGGGGATACTCATTTATCAAGATTCTGTACTGCATGCTAAAAGGATATTGGGTATCATTTGTTGAGGTGATATTGGGTAATATGCTGGCAATGGATAAGATTATCCGGAGAAGAGTAAAGATTGGTGATGAGGTCGAGTATTTCCTCCCTTACCCACATTTACTCTCCCAACTCATAGAGGAGCAATTGGGGTATAAAATACTTCAACTGAAGCTGAAATATGCACAATTTATCAAACAATATAAGGAGAAAGATTTTTTGGATTTGGAGTTGAAAGCACGAATGCATGTTATACTGGGTGCGACAGACAAGATTTGAAGTGTTAGACGAATTCATGGTAGGATTAGGGTTTTAGATTCTTATTTTATTTTTATTTTATTTTAGAAACGGTAGACCATACGGCCACGTCTATTTATTTTTATTTTATTTTATGTTTTTTGTTGTAGAAAAAGAAATCAATAAAATCCAAAAAGAGGAAGTTTAAACTTCCCATGAAAATTGTGTGTCAATTCCTGGATATATATTTTTTTGCAATTTCTTCTCCCTTGCTATGATGTTGGTATGTGCTTGATGTGAATCTTTACAGGTAATCCAATTCAAGTTTGGGGGAGGGAATTGAGCACTTCGTAGATCCAGAATTGGACTTCAAGGGTAACTGTATCTGTTCTCATTCTTTATTTTTGACTATGGGGACATGGTCTCATTTAAGTTTGGGGGTTAGTGTATAGTGATAAGAATTTTTGTTTTTTGACAATTTTGGAGAAATTCTTTATTTTTACGCATGAGTGTTTCGCATGATGAGCTCATTAAATTTATGTTTATGATACATAAGTAGTATGTGATATGATGTTCCCACTCATGAGAATAATGATTAGATCAAATTAGTGAAGTGATGTGGTTTACATGGGCGAGTGATTAGTGAAATTGAAACCAAGAAAGATGACTTTGACCTATAAGAACAAACACACATTCACTATGAGAATAAAACAATTGATCTTTAATTGATAAGTTTGCCGAAATACAAGGGGAGAAGGGGTGTGTTATGTTATGATTGGAAGGATGATTATTGAAAATTTATTTTTTTAGAATTAGATGCAAAAAGTAGTTCTTCGAACTAAGTAGCCGGACTTTGGTATAACCAATATCACTATTCGCGTAAAAAGATAAGAAAACTAATGAGCGTAAATCCCATGGAAAAAGCTCGGGCCCAGTTGGTCGGGACTAAAAATCCTTGTTGGAAAGTCCGAAGCTTAGAAAAATAATAAAAAGGGATAATGGGAAAAGTAGGAAAGTTGATTTTATTTCTTAAGGGCAAAAGTTGAGAGAGATTGAAATATTGTAGTTGAATGTGCACAAAGACACAGAAGGTTGTCTGGATTGGGAGTAGTGATTAACAAAGTTTTTTTGCTTCAAGTGGGGACAATTCATGACACGAAGCTCGAGATAGTTATCTTGTATGTTGTATCATAGCTTATTTGACTTGTGTGTGTGAACTCATGAATGTTTAATTACAAAAGAATTGAGATGTTTATGGGTATCATCACTGCAAACCTTCACGAGACTTCACTCGTCCACTAAGGGTAACATAGGGGTTTAAAATGCTTGTTACATGTGCTAAGTGTAATCGTTGACCCTCACGAAAGCAAGGGATTAGGTTAGAGTAGATAGGTTAAATAGAATAAGAATCAACACAGTTAGTTCTCTTTGAGTTTATTGCTAAGGGACTAGCAATATATAAGTTTAGGGGTGTGATAGGTGCTCAATATTGGTCATTTTTTGCCCATATTTTGCGTTTGTTATGTCTTTACATTCCGTTACTTGGTATTTTTATCCCATTTGTGTGTGTAAGCATGTTTCAGGAGCCTAATGGAGAAATATAGCTAATCTCTATGAATTAACCGAGTTCGTGTTCGTTTCTATTTCGAGAAAGAAATCAAGAGGTGTGCAAGAGCAAAGAAGAGCTACCGGAGGGCAAAATGGTCATTTCCCGACATCATTATCTCACCGAATGGCAAAAATGTCATTTTCAGACATTAATACTTCAACCAAAAGTATCGGAAGTCAAAGGCGACCAGTCTAACTCAAATATGAAAAAATGGGTTTTTACAGCAAAAGATGCATCATACCCTACTTTGGTAGAGGAAAAAAGAGGCAGACTGTTCCTTAGCTACGCTTTGGTTTGTGAGCTAAAAGGGGGCCCTATGCCCTAGACTTAAGCCCAAGCATAGGTCAGGGGCGTAAGTCCTACCTTGTGGCCACGTGATCCCTTTACGTACAGGAGTTGTTTCAGAGTTTTCCAGTTTTGTCCCTGCGTCGAGATTTTAAGTGATCAATAATTCCGGACCTCTATATACAGGTTTATACACGTACTTTCATCAGATATTAGAGACATTATTCATGTATTATGAAATTATAGAAAAGAGCAACCATTAGGGTTTCCCTCATTTGTCTATAAATATGAGAGGGTTAGGTTTAGTTGAGAGTTCTGATTTTCATGCACGTTCATTGAGTTGGTGGATGAGTTCATTGCTTCCATAGAAGAGAATCACCATTGAAGACTTAGAGATCCGGAGAAGAATATTATGGAGAGCGTTTCTACGCCGACAATGCAGTCTCTCTTCGCCATGATCAACTAACTCGGTATCTAGGGTTTTTCTCGCAAAACCCTAGCCAAGTAATGTAGTTCTAGTTTTATATTCAATTGTAGAGAGGGGAAACTATGACTATACTGTGAGGATTGTGTTAGATGAGAGATCATTTTTATTCGTGATACAAGTTTATATATTTGAATTGATTCTTGTCATAGACTTTTCGAATGTATTTATCTTACACAATCACAATTATTCACTATGGGATGGAACTCGGATGCTTAATCTATTATTTTCTATACAATGGTGGTCATAAAACTCGAAACCCTAGGTTGACATAGGCCATGCCCTGACAAACTAATATAGACATGCTTTATTTTATTTTCATGCTTTAATTTACTTTTTTGCATTTACTTTCTGTTAATAGTTGGCATGCAGTAATCAATTTAGTGTTTAGATGGGTTATCGCGATCCGGTTGAGAGTAATCCTTTTTAGGGTCAAACTGCTGGAGTAGTGCAACCTGATTCACAGTCAATGGATCGCTCTCATGCAATTGATATATAATCTGAACTATATTATGCAGTTAGTGGGGAGTGATGAAACCCTAGTTTTCTCTCTCTTTGAATCATAACCATTATTTATTATTGTTTTCTATTTTATTTTCGTTAGCATTAGATAATTCACAAAACAAACTCTTTTCGGAAAAAAATATAATTCATTATTTTTAGACTATTGAAGTGAACAATCCTCATCTCTATGGGATCGATATTCCCCTACTCAAGCAAAACTGTCCACAACTGATCTGTGCACTTGCAGAAGGGTAAAACTTAGTGTCGTTAAGGTGTTGTTTTTAACCACATATTTCGCACACATCTGATGCCCATCAAGGTAACAAGTAATTTATGTATCTATGATTCGGCACATGCGGTCATGAAGTTCTCCTAGGTACAGGAATAGGAGTCGGAGACTGCGGTGTATCATCCTGTTGAGTAATGCTATCTGCAACTTATTCTTCTGACTTAGTATTCTCACTGACTTGAACATTATCTAACTCAACACACACATGATCACTCTATGCTTGTACATCAACACACACATGATTACCTTAGTCTTTAAGGTAATTGTGTGGTAATCCTTGTACATCACATTTTCATTGAACACTATATCTCTGTTTCGGATCACCTTTCGGTTCTGATCATCCCACATGCGATAACCATACTCATCACCACCGTTACCAATGAAAGTACATTTCTGTGACTTGGGATCAAGTTTATCCCTCACATTATCACTAACATGTATATATGCAACATAAGCAAAAAATTTAAAATGTGAATGTCTTACCTCTTTACTATTTCATATCTCTTCTGGTATTCTGTGCTCCAATGGTACTGATGGGCCTCGGTTGATAAGATATGTTGTTGTACTGACTACTTCTACCCAAAATTGTTTCGGCGACACCGCCTGAATGCGCTTGCTTCTGGCACTCTTAGTCAATGTCTGATTTATACATTTTGCTATGCCATTCTGCTGTGTTGTACGTGGAACAGTCTTCTTGAATTTGATACCATTCTCATAACAAAAGTTTTTGAACCCGGTGTCCTGATATTCTCCACCATTGTTGGATCTTAATCTCTTTATCTTCAAACCTGTCTCATTTTCTCTCACAGTCTTCCATTTCTTGAACACATCGTACACCTCATATTTATATTTCAAGAAATAAACCCATACCTTCCTGGAATGGTCGTCGATGAAAGTGACGAAATAGGACTTTTTGCCAATAGATGAGACATTTATTGGGCTGAGACATCAGTGTGAGCTAGCTCAAGCTTCTTCTTTCAGAGATCTCTGTTACCTTTTTGAAAACTAACCCTCTTCTGCTTACCGAATACGCAATCCTCACAAAATTCGATATCAATCAATTTTAGGCCTTGTAGCTTTTCCTTTGGGAGCATAATCTTGAGCCCCTTTTCACTCATGTGACCTAGCCTCTGGTGCCACAAATTGTGATCCTCCTTGCTTTTTGCAACTGCTATCAACGTGCTAGCTTTGGTGGTAGTATACATCGTACCAATCTTTTTCTTCGTGCTATAGTCATAGCCCCTCTGGAAAATTTCCACTATCCTTCATTGAAAGTGGTCACATAACCTTCACTCGCCAACTGGCCTACTGAGATCAGGTTCTTCCTCAAGTCTGGAATGTGTCTGACATCCCTCAACTTCCATATTGATCTGTTGAGTCTAATATGTACTGCACCCTTGCCAACAACACTGCAGGGCTGATCATCACCTAGATAAACATTGTTAAGGTTTCCAGATGTATAAATTTTAAAGAGTTCTCGACTTGAGGTGGCATGGAATGATGCTTTAGAGTCCAAGACCCAAAACTCTACTTTGCTCTCCAAAGAGCATATCAACGCATCATTAGCTTGTTCTCCGCTTCCTTCTACGGGCATCTGCACTGGTTCTTAAAGTGACCAATTTTTCCATAATTCCAACACTCGATCTCTTTAGGATTTCTAGGACCTCGAAACTGTGATTTTCCATATCTCGATTTAGACCGGCCATACCTTTCATTTTTGCCATTCTTCCTGTTCGAACTTCTGCCTCTGCTATCGACATTCAATGCTGAGCCACTATTAGAAGAGTCTGACGTCTGTCTTCTGATCTCTTATATCAGTACCATACTCACTATGGAATCATACTGTAATGGTTCTATCCCTGAAGAGTTACTGATTGCAGCCTTTATGGCACTCCAACTCTCTGGAAATTGGCTTAAAAGAAAAACCACTTTAATTTTTCCAGTGATTAGCATATCAACTGATTCCAACTACTCAATAATTTTATTAAGAGAACTGAGATGTTCGCTGACCTTCCCATTCTCGGACATCTTCATATTTACCAATCTAGTGATGAGATGTACCATGTTTGCTCCAGACAGTTGTTCGTAAATGCTTGAAAGAGCATCCATGAGAGACTTTGTTATCTTCTCATTGTTGATGTTGAAAGCAACGAACTTTAACGTCAGTATGATCGTACCAAGAGCCTTTTGATCTAGGATTGTCCAATCCTCTTCTTTCATCGATTCTGGCTTCTCCCCTTCTAATGGTAAGTACAAAGTTTTTGGAATAACATATCCTTAATTTGCATCTTCCAATAGGCAAAGTTTGAACCGTAAAATTTGTCGATCATCGCAGCCTTATCTTCTCCCATAGTTCGGTTGATGTGTTCGGTGTTGAATCGGGTTCAGGAATTGCTCTAACCTAAAGTTTTGATACCACTTGTTAGGGTTTTTACACCCGCCTAAGAATGAAAAACAAAAAACTAGGGTTTCAACCCTCTTATGAAAATCGTGAATCCTGCAAATCAGAAAATGCACACACAAAGACACAACAAAAAAATCGACACAAAGATATATACGTGGTTCAACCAAAATAAGTCTACGTCCACGGAGAGCACCGTTTCATTATAATCATAGAGAGGATTATAAGGGGATGATCTGCAGATCACACACACACACACACACACAGTGTATACTCACGCCTGTATCACCAAAAATATTATAAGCGTATATTATTCCTAGCTCTCTCAAGAAGAATCTCAAACTGTAATTCTTCTGATCTCTCTCTCAATCTATGTTGGATCTTCTGTTTTCTCTCACAAAACCATCACACAATACAATAGGAATACCAATGTATATATAGGTGAGGTAAATCTGATGGACAATTCAATTGGAATCACATCCCAAATAGAATAGGAGTCATAAAGTCTTCCCTTAATTAATTCCCGAAATTGGGCGACCGAGTACTCGTGGAGTTTCTACCGAGTACTCGGTGACTGCACAAATGTTGTACAAGCGTGTGTAAGTTCGCATAACCCCACGGCCAAATTTCTCCAATTGCGAAATTTCGCGCACTTTCGCCTTTACCGACTACTCGGTGAATAACCCACCGAGTATTCAGTGGTTCTTCACAACAAGTTTTGCCTCAGACTTATTTTTCTCCAATTCTCTTTTTGACCTTAAGGAAATGAGTCATTAATTAACATCTCTCTCTCTTTTACTTCAAATAAACTGGAGTACATATAGGATAAACTGGTGTCAAAACCTTTTCTCAAGATCTCTTTCAAACTGTTGGGGTCGTTGCTTCGGATGTTGTTCCCCCGGTGTGAAACTAGTTGGTTCCGTAGTTTTAGAATTCTGCTGATCCTAGGGTGCAACTTAGGCCGGCCCAACCCGAACCCGGCGGAAACCCGAGTGTAAATGAACCTAGCTCAACCTAACCTGGATTTCAATCTGGGCTCAACCCAAGACGCTCTGCTCTAGAGATGGCAGAGGCGGACGACGGCAATGGTGGACGCATAGATAAATATATACGAACATATACATATAAATATATATCTATATCTATACTACTTATAGAAGTACAAAGGGGTTTTATTATTTCTAAACTATTTTTCTCTATTTTAAATACTTGTAATATTTATTTAAAGTATATCAATGATTAAAGATTATGAAAAAACTACAAAGGGTTATAACCTTTCTCAAGAGACGTCATATTGAAAAAGGTTACAACCTTTCTGAACACAACATTTCTTTCTCCTTATTTATAAAGGGTTGTAACCTTTTTGAAAAGACGTCACATTCTGAAAGGTTACAACATTTAAGTCTAAAGGCCTCTTTCTTCACTATAAATACGAGAGAGGAGACCCTAATTTTTTTTAAGAGAATCAATATTTTTGAACTCCTTCTAAAATTCAAATCAATTTATTTTATTTATTTATTATTGTAGTTAATAGTGGTTGATGCATGGCTTCTTGTTTGAGACTATATTGTGAGTTCTTTTTTCCGTCTTCTAGAATGATTTTGCATCTCAAATTTGTATGGATTTTGTTATAACTCAGGTGAGTTCATTTTCTTATGTATATGTATAATCTTGCCTCAGTTAATGACTAATATATGTTTATATAGTTTGATTGATTCTAGAATCGTTTCCATCATCTTCTCCATGCTAAAACAAAGTTCCAAACCAACCTAAGTTACATAATTTTTTATTATACCTTTTTCCCTAACTATTAATTATAGTTTAGTTACATGCCTTTAGTTTGTTAGATTAAAGTATTTTAATTCATTTGGATATGTATGTAATGTAACTGTATGAAATGTTATACAATTGTTTAGTGTGTCATGTATATATACGTACACGTATATATAAGTTTAATTTCAATTGGGAGAATGAATCCTACACAAATGTATCAATTTCCTGAAACACTAATGTTGTAGTATTGTATATAACTTAGGACTGTTTCTAAATATATCCGAATTGAAATATAAGTGCATCAAATTATGATGGATGCGGATAATCTTTAGGTATAGTAATTGTTATTAAATTTTATTTATTTATTTAATGACATATAACTACATGTTCATCGCACATTCTATTACGTGTGTATATATATATATGAAGAATTCATATATATATATATATATATATATGAAGAGAGAGATGAGTTTGAAAGGATTAGAAGAGAGAGATCTAGGGTTTTGTTTAAGTTTAATTGGATTGGTGTAATTACTTACGGCGGCTATGTTTTTCTTTTGTTACATCATATACCCCTGAGGTTTGATGTATAATCTCGACGACCCCCCTCCTATAATCTTAGACTCGAATCGGCTGTATAATTTAGAGAGTGAAAGGGGATTTAGGAGTGATCGAGGATAGAGAAACCGTTGTGGAGATATGGATAGAGAGAGGGCTTGATTTTATCATTTTTAAAAATCAAATCAAATTTGATGGGTAGGATTTAGATTTTTGGTGTGTGTATATTATAAATATATATATATATATGTGTGTGTGTGTGAATGTTTACAAATTTATGGATTTAGCTTGTGAATAATTTAAAAATTATAAAATATAGTTATATATATATATATATATATATATATATTTTAAAGATATGTGGGTTGGCTCGACCAACGGGTTGATCCGACCCAATTATGATCCTTTATAGTGGGTTGAAAATAGTCCGAACCTGTGTGAGAAATCCATTTCCACGAGTCCCTAGTCATGGTTGTTTTGTAAGGACTGACACTCCAGTTATGGAGAAAAAACCGTATAGGATCTTCTTCTTTTTTTTGTAAGTAACCGAATAGGATCTTAAAATTAAAATAATAGACATTGCCCAAGAAAGTTCATAGATTGTCATGACACATGAGGTTTATTCCACTTCCATCCATGGCAGGATCCAAATCCCATGACTAAAAACCTTAAAATGTGCTGCATTTTCTAGATGTTTGTTCGTTTATTTACGGGGCGACAAGAAATTGAGGTATTTGTAACACAAAAAGGCATTGGAAAAAGGTTAAGAGAACATCGGAAAAAGGTATTTTTGACCCCTAAAAAGGAGTCGTATAATTCGTCACTAATGTGAGGGTAGCAAAAAAGGTTTTATTCCCGACCCTAAATTGACGTCGGAAGTGCTTATGTTTTTACGACCCACGCTTTTCTAACCCAAGTGTTTTTGGTGTTTGAAATGGATTTTGTGACGCCTCCTACAGGGGTGTTGTGACTGTCATAGACAATATTATTGATGACAAATTGGCGTGGGAAATAACTTTGCAAATATATAAAAATTATACAAAATCCAAAGATTAGATTTTGTAGTCTTATATTTAGATTTTGTATATTTTTATAAATCTGTAGAAGATATATTCACTGTCAAAGACGAATAACATAATAATTTTGAAATTTTAATTTGATCGAATTATAAAGTAAAATTTTAATCGAAGTACTTAATTACAAGTTTCAATAAAATGCAAATATATATATATATATATATATATATATACATATATTTTTAGGACAATTTTGTGCTTGGTAACAACATCAAATTCGTGTTGTTTAAAGATAAAATTAAGTATATAAGTCACTTCCTTAGGAGAGGGAAATGATCTCTTCCTGCAACGATATTAATTTAATTGTGAGTTTGTTCAATGTCACATTGGATTGCCAGGCTAAGAAGATTCACAACAGAATGGGAGTACAAAGTTGCTGCCTGCTTGCTAATTGATTTGAAGATGTTCACTTCTAAATGTTTCTGATTTTGGTGAGTATATGTTTTAACATTTTATAATGTGTTGGGTTAAGGTTGGTCTCTATCAACCTAACTTATTTTATAGTACTTATTGTCTTATTTTTTTCATGATTCCTAACTTCTTTATGTTTTAGTATGAAATTACGGTGAACTAAGCCTAGAGGTAGGGGTGAATAGGTTTTTTATGAATTAATTAATAAATTAAAATATTAATTGTGGAATAGTCAATTTTAATTCAATTATTTAATTATCCAAACCACAAAATAATAAATATAAGTGCGAAAAATAAAGCAGAGACGACACCAATATTTTTACGTGGAAAGCCTTCGAAATATATTAAGTAAAAAATACGGATACCCTCTGCTATCGATGCACTATGAATCAAGAAGTATACAGACTCTATGAAGTTAGGACTTACAAAGTCACTCTAACTTGCCTCTTATCACTCGACGTCTGAAAGTTTTAAATCACTCGTGCTACCACGAAACTCTCGCTTCGATCTCCGTACTCTGACAGCTCCGCTTCTCAACTGATCAATTTACCACGAAGATTCTCCCTCCGATCTCCACACTCTAACAGTTTCACTTCTTAACGGATCGATGCAACCACGTTGCAATAGGTGGTGTGATGATTTTTTCTGCAACGGATCATCCAATTGTGCATAAAGACCTCACTTGTTTTAGCATAATTGGAAAATCCCAAAAACAAGACAGAACTAGAAGATATATGATCACTCAATAATTTTCTCTCTTTGTCTCTCTCTTAGTAGAAATATAAGAACTGTAAAAGAATTGCAGAGCTCTCACAAAAACCACACCCTTCTCTTTGGTTTAACTCCTATAAATAGAGAAGAGTTGTCCAATTAATAGTAAGAATCATTTTCCTTTCGGAATTTGTATTTCACCATTAAGTTTTCCAAATATAGATTAATATACGAATGATAGTCCAATATACCAACAATAGCGTCTAACCATGTCCCAAAATAGCCTAGGATGTCTTCCAAGTTGATTCTGGTCGAAACGAGCCCCACAGGATGAGTTAGAGTCGGCTAACATTGATTTGGCGAATTTGGCTTACCGAGTAATCGGTAGAAAAACCGAGTACTCGGTGAATCCCTCATGGTGCGACCATGGCGTGGAATGCTTACTGGAAGTGCGCTATCATCCATGCCAAGGCGCGACTCACCGAGTACTCGATGGCTAAAAACCTCGAGTCGGTAAGTACTCGACAACTTCAGAGATTTCAACTTCTATTTCTTTCTTTGCAATCCCGCTTCCAATCAACTTCCCTTTGCATATTCACCACTTTAATAATTCGATCTAAAACACACAACTCTCAACATAATTTTTTATCAGAATCATATCATTACTTAAACAAATGTTCTTACATAGTAGAATGTTTTAATTCAGCGAACATAAGTCGATCAATTTATGATGTTCAACTTGGCAACCTAGAATGCAATTTTTCTAATTCCCGTGAAATTGATGTTCCCTGAAAAGGTTAATCTCATGGGTTAAATACACATTCGGACAATATGATGGATAAAGGCTGAAATGTTCAACATAACCGGTCTTAATCCATAGACACACACACTAAACAGCTGAATCTGATCTTCTCCACTTGAGAAAGTAGACCGCACACACATACAGGGGAAGGATTTGAAACTAAACACGAGTATTTCTTGATATTTCAAATCCTCTCATACACGAAAAAACATATGTTTATGATACAAGACACATTATTTGCACTTTTACTTTACCACTTGCATTCTTTAAGCATATATTATTTTTACACTTGCAAACATTGACACATGTAACATTTAACGAAAATAATAAATATTGACACAGGTAACTATCATATCTTAAGAAGAAATCTAATATTTTTCCATGGAAGATATCTATAATGTAAAGCAACGTTGCAATAAAAAGTAAAAGACAAAAAAAAAACATGAATACAGACACACAGACCCAAAAACAAAACTATGGTTCTGTTATCATCATAGTCATTATCCTTGATTTTTTTTTTTTCCCAGGTCGATGAATATGGACACTCTTTTTTATTTTTTTTTCTATTACAGATTGTTTTGTTTTCTCTAATATGTAACTTTTAAAGTCATTATTTGTTGTTCCTTTTACCTTTTGTGCAAATTATTATTTCGTTTGAAATGGATGCATCATTAGGTCAATGTCATGAACATCTAAATCACTCTGATTCTATTTTACCCTTATTTTTTTATCTCACAGTTATTAAGTTTAGATCTACCTCACAATTTGATTAACAAATATCACTCTTATCATCGGCCTCACCAATTTCATTTCACTTTATGTGAGTATCTTATTCTCATATCGTTTTCAAAACCCTCCGGCACATAAAATGCAACTAGTCTTTTTCGATTTGGTTGAACTTACTTGAATATAATGCAGTATTATATTTTGCCATTATCTTAAGAAAATGGTAGAATTTCTAGTCAAGGAATAATTTGCGTTTCACATAGCTAAATTCGGTGACAATATTAGGATTTCAAGATATGGGCGCCCTATCACTAACCATTTTACTTGAATAGAAATATATTTTGGAGTCAAAAGTATTCAATAATGAGAATTATACAAACATATAATTAAGATAATTTACATAAAATCTCATGTAATTTCAGGATTTAATCATTAAACTTTTTATAGTTCAAATAACCACCTCAATTTTAATTCCAGTTACAATTACCCCTTCCTCATTTCTGGTGACCTATTTTGTGTATAAATGAGATCACGTGATGGGTACGTGACATGATTATTCTCCTTTTTACCCTTCACTCAAGTTAGCTTTATTTAATGCCCATTGTACCCTTATATGACATGTTTGGCAAAGACACACATATGCATATACACAAAGTCGTCCCCATCTTCTGAGCTTGTGACCAAATTGACAAGGACTCTTCTCCATCAATGTAAGTTTCTTCCCCGAGGTCCGTTTTGTTTATATATACATACATGATATTATATATATATATATATTTGGGTATTAGGGCTTAAAATCTCCAAAATCGTAAGATATATATATAGATAAATTAGAGTTCCCCAAAATCCCCAGTTTTCATGAAATTTCCAATTAGATATGTATCTATTTAGCAGAAATTACAACCTTTCTGAACCCAAACCCATTGTATATATAGATATATATATACCCGAATATATATAAATATATATGTATGTTTTCTTGTGTTATTGTTTCTGCAAATATTTGTTTCCATACCTATATATATATGTATTCTTTATTGTGTTATACCCGAAAATATTTATTCAATTTTTGCTTGCATTCTGATAATCCACCATAAAAAATCGCAGTGTATGTCTACATCAAGAAAATACTCAATTGTTGGTCCGGATTTGAGGTATGAAAATGTTGAATGTATATGTGGCAAAATATAGCTGCAATTTTGGTGATTACTTAAGATGATCACGGTAATCTTGAAAAATTGTACTACAAATGTCATTCTAGAAAATGTGGATATTAGCGATGGTGTGAACCTACTTCGGTTGGCCATGAGTATTTTGCCACAACATCTGCATCGTGGCAACAAATAAAAAGAAAAATCCATGAAGTGGAAGATTATGTTGAGGAGCTGAAAAAAATGTTTGTGAAGATGGATGGAAATGTAAGAGTGTTGAAGAATTTGGTTGTGTTGCTTGTTTATTGCAATTGCAACAATTGCAACATGGTTTGGTTATATGATTTAAAAGAAGTTGAGGAAAAATCGGTGTTAATTCCAGCATGGATTGGTTTTGTGAATTGTCAATGTAATGTTTGGAATGTTTTGGTTATGTAATGACAATATGTCACTATATTTACATGTCAATGCATTGTGTTTTTTGCAATTCCATGTATACAATGCCAACATTGACAATGACATCTATACAATGTTGCTCTACACATGAACTAAACTTGCATTAACAGTCCATTAAATGTTGCTCTATACAAGCCTAAAATGCATTCATTCACTAAACCTGCATTCATACAATGCCAATTCACATTCATTAAACCTGCCATTCACATTCACTAAACAACAGGCATTCACTAAACCTTCATTAACAAAACCAACAATGCTAATTCCATTCATAATTCACAAGTATTGTTCACAAAATATCCAAAAAGCCAACACCATTTTCACAATAATTGTTCACAAAATATCCATAAAATATCATCCACCACAACCCCTAATAGACAAATTCACAAAAGCTATTTGCTTGGAACCACTTCAAAACCCTAAAAGCTAATGCCAGTTTCTACATTAAAGCTTTACTAAAAATATTGAATTTTCAAATATTTGTGCATTTCTTGGGACCACCAATGTCAAGTGAGGGGACCAAAAGGACAACAGCTGCAAATGCCAAAACAAATACAAGTAAATAGTTAGTTGGTTGGCTTTAATTCCATTGAACATAACATTAAGTTGGCTTTAATTCCATACCATTCAGCCTTGTATTCCTTGAGTGCTCTGAGTACATGAAAATGACATTGAAATAACCTGTTGGTTTGAGATTTAAGCCTTAATGGTTTCAGAAAAAAAGAAGAAGCAAGTGTTAGTGCTTTGTTTTTACATCTAGTAAGTAAATGGTTTCATATTGCATGTTTAGTGCTTTGCTTTAACCTTTTGTTGTGCATCAACAGTTCTGTTTGTAGCCCTAATGGCAGCAAATTCACCTGGTGCAGTAGTTGGAGTTGGGCCTTGTTTTGTTGGAGCAGATTTATCTTTTCCCATTTCAGAACCTCTAGGTCTTCCCCTAAACTTCCCACCACTTCGACTAGACACTCCACTACCACTAGGTTCAGATAAGCCACCACCAACACCACCAGTGTGTTTGTTGTTGGTGGTCTTCCACCTTTACCTTTCCTCTTGTTGAGAAGTGTTGCATCCTCTTTGCATGTCCTACTATTATACCCAGTTTTCTTACATTTATGGCACATAATTTGTTGTTTTTTTTTCTATTTTTGGTATTTCATCAGGTCTTCTAACTCTATTCTTTGTTGGTCTTCCAGGTTGCTCTCTATATGGTGGAGGCAAGATTGGTACAATTCCAATTTCTCTTCTCATATCCCTTAGGGACACAAGAATGATCACATGGGCATAGCTGTTCAAATAAGTCTCCCTTGTAACTACCACCTATGTATTTCTTAACTTCATCTCTTAAAGTGGCCACCAAAGTGGACTTCAAGTGTATGAATTTTGGGACCTATGTAATCAGGTATATGTGAAGCATCTGCATCATACAAAAAAATAGTTTCATATGACACGAGTGTCAAAACCCTAATTCTATACACTAAAAAGGCCTAATTTGAGCAAAAGATCATACAAACAGGACATTGAATGCCATTAAGTATAAAAACAGTTTAATATTACAACACATTAGCAATTTTCATAAATAACCAACCAAAAAAATCAAGTGTCAAAACCCTATTTTTATACACTAAAAGTCCTACTTTGAGCAAAAGATTATACAAACAGGACATTGTTTCCTCTAAAATCGGCTAGATCAGTCGATTATGTCGATTTGCGCGGGCGTGCCAGGAACCTTGACCTAGGCTCCAAAGGTCAGTCAGAAAGCAAAGATAGTCTCCTTGGATTTGACTTCTCAGGCGATGCGTAGGAGGGAGAACATGAAACTCCTACTTTAAGTTCTTTTATGTGCCTCAATGAAGAGGATTTTTAACAGTTGAGAGTATAACATTGGAAATCACGGATTTCACACAAACAATTGACATGTTTGAATGAAAAGAGTGTGAATGTATATTGCAAAAATATTAACTTAAATTCAAAAGGGAACTTTGATGATTTGAAAGGAAATAAAATAACAGGGTAATGAATTAAACTGGCAATTGAAATAAACGAGATTGAATGAAAATAACTTGTAAACAATAAAACGAAAGCTTGAATTAATGTAATAAAGTTGAAAAATAGAAGACTTTGAAAAGTAAAGACTTTGCAAGAAAATTAAAAACAAGAGTTTGAAATAATGTGGCAAGTATGGTATTTGATTTGTTTGATTGGTGTGAGACCCTTTGCAAAGTTGCATAGATGTCTCTATTTATAATACTACGTAATAATAAACTCCCTAGAAGTTTGTTTACACACTTATCTAATAATACAATTATCCTTATCTAAATTTTTAAATTAAAAAAATTGACATTTAAATATCACTAAATAGATAAATCTTCCAACTTTATTTGACCGGTTAATGCCAAATTCTTCTTCACTTTGAACTCTTTCCTTCCTTTATCTTGGTCTTTGCATTTCAAACTCTTCACTTCACCAACAACTTGATCACTCCCTATCTTATAACATATATATCTATATACACATTTACGTATATATAGATGTTGTCTCTACTCCTCAACACTTTTTCACCTATCTAATTGATGTTGATGGGCCAGAATATTACCAACTTTCGGCCCAGCCTACCCATTCCCTGATTTGCCAAGTCTTTGCCTAATGACCCAACCTTTATATTTGTTCATTTTCTCTTTAATTAATACAACCAATTGGATATCCATTCAAGCCCAATTAACCAATTCAATCCCAAGTCATTATCTTCTTTTTCCTAAATTTCAACCCAATGCATTAGGCTTGAAATTTTGCCTCTGAATATTTCATTTCTTGGCCCAATCTTCATCACACATTTGACCACCTTGTCTTCTCAAAATGGGGTGTCAACAATGTCCCCTAATTTCAAATATAAAATGTTTTGCCACTTTTATTTTTGAAATTATCAAACACTCCATTTGTTCCTTCCCGATTTGCATGATAAGGTTCCAAGAATCCTATTGATCATCACTTAATAGCCTAAATCTCCACTTCCCAAAACGCAGCCAACTTTATCATTAATTGTTCCCTTATCTCTGCACATATATATCTATATACACATTTATGTATATATATGTATATTGTCTCTAATCATCCACCTATTCTTATTCCATTCCTTATCTTTCCTGCAAAACCCTAGCCAAATTTCTTCATACTTCACTTTTCATTCAGCAATGGCCCCCAAATCTGATAAAGCTGAACTCCCATTAGAATCACCAACTCGTGATCATAACTCAAGTGCAACAAAATCATTGATCTTCTTCCACCAAATCGACTCTACCTTGATGATAGTATCCCCTTACCCTCAGGTTCGCTTGGTTTAGGGCCAGCCTTTACTCAATATCCCCCCACCGAGTTAGATCCTCACTATCCTCTTACCGAATCTCAGTTTCCTTTCGTTCTTACCCAATCAAAATTCCAAAACAATACCAAAATTCCAACCAATGTACGAAACTGGCATTTTCCAACTCCTGATTGGGTTGTTTGGGTCGATCGAATGGCTCCTAATAAATCGGCAATATAGAAGCAACAAGTAATTTATGATGCCATCTTTCTCAGCCGATTCACAATGGCCGCCCCTCAAGACCGATCCATTTTTTGCGTGGCTTCCCATTTTTGGTCTCCAACTACCAACTCATTTCACTTCGAATGTGGGATGATGGGTCCTATTATGAGGGATATTTGTTTCCTAACTGGTTTAAGAACCAACATCCCCTTTAATTTCCCTGAAAAAACTGATGGTGCCAAATCGACTGAAGGTTCCCATGGCCTTTTCATCTCGGCAAAGAAAGGAAACGAAGATATGTCGATTGATGATGATGAACATGTTGCCTTTCTTCTATGTTGGATCAACAAATGCT
This sequence comes from Cornus suecica, assembly GCA_963922005.1. Taxonomy (NCBI): domain Eukaryota; kingdom Viridiplantae; phylum Streptophyta; class Magnoliopsida; order Cornales; family Cornaceae; genus Cornus; species Cornus suecica. The sequence continues at coordinate 19,691,538 of OY998247.1, read as the reverse complement.
TGCTTTGTGTCCCGGCTATCCAAGTCACAAAAGAGCTAATTCCCCTGGCCAAAGGGTTGGCCGATGGTCGTACTTATGCTCTGGCACCCTTAGTTTTAGCTCATTTATATATAGGTATGTATGTCCTTCAAAACAACAATTTTACACGGACTGGTGGTCCATTGTGGCTCTTACAAATGTGGTTTCAATTATACTTTCCAGAGCTTGCCCCTCCAATCAGGCCTTCTATCCATGACCCATTAATTTCCTTTTCTTACGCACAAGCATCTACTCCCACCTATTCCGTCTATGAATATTTCAATTTCTTTTACACCAAATGCAAAAATAGATCTCCTCTTCAATTCACGCCTTTTATGAACTGCAAAACGGATCCTTCGTGGCTTTTCCAACCGTCTGAGAGCTCTCCCGAACAAGAAAAAGAAGAATTTTACTCTTGGTGGGCTTCGTGTCTTCTTGGTAGGAACTTGCATTACGGCCTTACAGAACCTGGCCCTTATTACAGCCGATCCGGAATAGAACACTACAATCCTTCTCAATTTGCTCGGCAATTCGGTTTGACCCAATTAATTCCTTTGCCCCCATATCTTTCTTTCAATCAAAATTTTCACCGGAGGGTAAGATTCGATGCTTAAGAACAAGTTCTGGAGGTGACCAATAAATTCAACCATTTGAGGTTGGGTTTGATTTTCAAAGAATTTACTGTCACTTCTGCTTCCGATCCTTACTTTAATCAATGGTGGTTATAGTATTGGGCCCACACCATTACTCCTTCTCAAGCTCAATAAGTATGTTTTCACAGTCTCTTATTGGCCTTTTATGTGATTTATGATTATTCACCCCTTTCACTTTGTTGTAGCAAAACTTTCAGCAATCTGGTTCTGGCTCATCAAGACAAACCACAACCTCTTCTACCTCTAAAATTCCATCAGCACCAGCCAATCAAACTAGATCACGGTTGAAGAAAGGTATAAAGTTTACCAACTAGCCTATATAGTCTTAATTGATTTAATTCGCAATGCTAACTTTTTGCTTTTATTAAGCTGCTGATGCTAAGGCTGCTACCAAGAAATCTACCACTCAGCAAGTTGACCCTTCAGAAACCATTCCGAAACCCAAGGTATTCCCATTCTTAAAACTTTTCAATCCTTTTCTTTCTGATAGGCCTAATCTGTCTCCTTTCTCAGCCAAAAAGATTTAAGAAAACTTCTTTGGGTCCAAAAGGCGCAATACAATACTATAAGGGCCATGAAGTGGATGTCCTTGGATCTTCAGAGGACGAATTTGATTATACTCAGCAAGCTCCTGTAAGAAACTTCCTCTATTTTAGAAACAATATTGTTGTCTTTCCTTGAATTGCAATCTTACTGTTAATCTTTCATATAAACAGGGAGTTCCAAAACCAGAGCCAATGGAAACATCTTCGGTGAACAAAAATCAAAGCCCTTTCAAAGGCCCTAACTCTTCAATCCCAGCAACCACTGACATCCCAATCCCTCCATCTCAAGAAGATACAGATTCTTTAGGTAATCTACCAGAAATCCAACAACCCTCAGCAATTCCATCGGCGTGTCAGCAAATTCCTCAAGTTTTATCTCCCTTTTCGTAACATACGGTCGATCAACAGCCTGAATTTCCTCAGTCTTCAACAGCAATTCCTCAAGCAAAACCAATTCCTTCTACCCAGCAATATTCTGATTCTCAATCTGCACAAGCCTCTGAGGTCTTAGCAAGCTTTGAATTTTCTTCTAGCAGCTATGATGACCTGTTTAAGTCATTTTTGGCTAAAGTCTCTGAAGCAAGACCCTCATTTGAATCCACTGTTGATTTTGATTCCACCATAAAGGCGTCTCTCAAGATTCACCTTCTTCAACTTCTCAATTCTGACAGTAGATCTTGGCCTGACTTGGCCAATGATTTCACATTAGCTTTGCAGAAGCTCCTTTCTTGCAGGAGTATCTCTGCCGATCTTAGGGCCACTACTAATTAGATTCTACCCAGACTCCCATCTTTTACTACCTCGTTGACCTCTGCCTTTCAATTGTTGGATTCCATTGACTCGAAGGAAAAAACAAAGTCATCCTTGCAGTAGAAAATCCTGTCTTCAGCCCAAACCTATACTGAGAAGAAAAAAGAAGATGAAGCCTTGGCTAAAGAAGAAAGACGTTTGCTAGAAGCTTTAGCTGAAGTCAATGCAAAACAACATGTGGTGAGCTGCCATCTTAGTCAATTGGCCAAAGAAGCTGAACAGAATGGAGAAAAACATTGATCTCTCAGGAATGAACTCCAATCTGTGGAAACTGAAAAGGGCATGGCTCTTGCCTCTATTTCTAGTGCCCAGGCCGTTTGGGACAATTTGAAATCCCGTGTTCTAGAGATGTAGGCCTTTTTCAGGCCCTTATGCTTTGTTATTTCGAGTTTGCTGTTCAATTTTACTTTTATGTAACAACTAACATTTATTATGGAAATCAACTTTGTTTTTTGAAGTAGAAATCACCATGCCTTTATTATTTATTCTTATTCCACCATGTTAACCAAGTAACAGGATTAGAATTCAGAAAAAAGGAAAAGAACAAAAAATAAAAATTCAAAAGTAAAAAAGAAAAAAGAATACACTTGACTGCTAATTTCTTGCAATTACTCCCTCCATTCGTGAAGACTAGGCCGATAGTGTTTCAAATATTTTCCATTGATCGGCCTTGGGTGTTTCACTCCATCTGAGATTTATAAGTTCCTCCTTGCAATACTTCTGAGATTTGAAAAGGCCCTTCCCAATTAGGAGTCCATTTCCCCATTTTCCTATTAATCTTCCCTAATGGCAACGCCACCTTCCAAACCAAATCTTCTTCGGAAAATCCTTTGGGCTTAACCCTTTTATTGTAAGCCCTCATTACCTTCTTCTTGTGAGCAACCAAATGATATAGGGCTTCTGATTTTGTATCTTCTAAGTCTTCCAACTCAGCTAACATTGCTTCATTATAATCAGCCGTAATCAACTTGTGTTGCAAAGCTACTCTTGCCGATTTAATATTCATTTCCATTGGCAGCACCACATCTTGTCCAAAAGTTAATCGATAAGGAGTTGTCCCAGTGCTTGTCCTTTTGGAATTTCTGTAAGCCCATAATGCCTCTTGCAAGGTATCATGCCATCCTTTCGGCTTCTCATTGATCATTTTCTCAATAATCTCTATTAAGAATTTATTGGATGTGTCCATTCCCTTGGGCATAATAAGGGGTGGATGCTAGCATTTTTACTCCTTGAATCTCAACATATTGCAACACCGCATCTCCCCTAAAAATTGATCCATTATCAGCAGTGATTGTTTCGGGCAACCCATATCTAGTAAAGATATATTTTTCCAAAACATTAACCACTGTAACTTGAGAAATGAATTTGTATGGAACCGCTTCTACCCATTTTGTGAAATAATCGGTAGCTACCAAAATCCAATGATGCCCTTTTGATGAAGGAGGATTGATTTTATAAATTATATCCATAGCCCATCCTCTAAAGGGCCACGGTTTAATAATCAGCTGCATTTCAATTGTCGGAGTCCACTGGATCGGGCCATGCTTTTGACAAGCTGCACAGCCTCTGGCATATTCTATGCAATATATTTTGATATTTGGCCAATGGTAGCCATACCTTCTAATCAACCACCTCATCTTGATTCCTGCTTGATGAGCTCCGCAGATTCCTTCGTGAACTTCAGCCATGATTTTAAGAGTTTCTGCTTTGCTGATGTACAAGAGTAAAACCTCATCTTCCACACTTCTTTTGTACAATTCTTTATCCATCAGCACGTACTGAACAACATGCCTCCTGATTTTTCTGTCAGTTCTAGCATTTGGGTTTTTTAAATATCTCGCAATGGGAGTTCTCCAATCCTTTTAATTCAATGGCAAATGTTTCTGCCATATCATTATTTCTTTCCTCAACTGAAAGTAAACTTCTCCTATAAACTTTGACTAATATTTCATTTAAACCATCTGGGACTCTAATACCTGATGCCAATTAAGTAAAATCATTAGCCTCTTTGTTCCTGGCTCTTGGCCGATACTCCAGTTTTACCAATGTAAACTGTTGAATCAACTGAGTTGCCATTGAATGAAAAGGCCTCAACTGCCAACTTAAACATTTAAAATCTTCTGTGATCTGATTAAGAACCAAACTTGAATCTCCCATTATATGCACATCTTTCACTGCTATTTCTAACAAAATTTCCAAACCAATTATTAAGGCCTCATACTCAGCTTGGTTATTTGAGCATTTGAAATCAAGGAAAAAAGAAAAGACCATTTTCATTCTATTTGGTGAAATTATGACGACTCCAGCTCCAGCCCAATTGGCGGTACTATAAACAGTGCATCCATTTCTAACTCATTGGGGACGAATGGATCAATATCAGTAGAAGGATGAGCGGCCAAGAAATCGGGCAAAGCTCTTCCCTTTACTGACTTTTGCGGCAGATAAGTAAGATTAAACTCCATTAAAGCAAGAGCCCACTTTCCTATCCTACCTGTGATCAAGGGCCTGGACAACATATATTTAATTAAATCAGTTTGGCACACGACATACACGTCAACATGCATCATGTATACCCTTAATTTCATTGCTAAAAAGTAGAAAGTCAAACATAATTTCTCAATGGGTGTATATCGGCATTCAACAGGTGAAAGAACTCGGCTAAGATAATAGATCGCCTGCTCTTTGCCGAACTCATTATTCTGTGCTAACATATTGCCGATTGACTTGTCTGCCGCCGATAAGTATAACTTCATCGGCAGTTTCTTCCTCGGGGGCATGATGACTGGTGGATTTGACAAGTATTCTTTGATTTCATCAAAATCTCTCTGGTGTGCTTCTTCCCACTTGAATTCTTCTTCTAATTTTAGTTTCAACAGAGGTGAAAATGGCTGAGTTTTTCCGGCGCAATTAGTGATAAAGGGCCTAAGGAAGTTGATTTGTCCAAGGAATATCTACAACTCTTTTTTGGTCTTCGGTTGTGCCGCTGCCTTTATTGTTTTCACTTTATTCTTGTCGATTTCAATGCCTCGCTGATGCACTAGAAATCCCAAAAAATTCCCTGCGGATACTCCAAACGCACATTTTGTTGGATTCATTTTCAACTTATGCAACCTCATTCTTACAAAAGCGGCTTTAAGATGCTCTAAATGTTGTTTTTCTGCCGAAGATTTGATAACCACGTCATCAATATATACCTCCATGAATCGGCCCAACATATCGTGGAAAATGGCATTCATAGCCCGCTGATAAGTTGCCCCTGCATTCTTCAATCCAAACGGCATAACTACCCATCAAAGGTGCCTATTGATCCTGGGCAATGGAATGCCATTTTGGAGATGTCTTCTTCCGCAATATAAATTTGATTGTACCCCGAATAACCATCCATAAAAGTCATGATCTGATGTTTGGCGGCCGCATCTATCAACTGATCGGCCACCGACATGGGATACTCGTCTTTGGGTGTTGCTGTATTCAAATTTCTAAAATCAACACATACCCTCAGCTTTCCATTCTTCTAGATGACTGGAACAACATTTAATATCCACTCTACATACCTTGTTGTTCGAATGAATCCAGCCCCAAGCAATATTTCAATTTCCTCTTAAACTTTCAACACCACCTCTGTTGACATTCTTCTAGGTGGTTGTTTGTAAGGTCTAAAACCCTATTTGATAGGCAACCGATGTTCGACTAACTCTCTTGATAAACCTTACATTTCTTCATAACTCCAAGCAAAGCAATCTTTATACTGCCCGAGTAATTCAATGAGCTGGTTCTGGAAATCGGCTTCTAATAATGCGCTAATGTATATAGGCCGTGGATCTTCTTTAGTACCTAAATTAACCTCCAACAAAGGATATTCTACCTCGGCCTTCATATCCTCGCATTTGGTAGGAGCAACATCCAAATCTGCCAATTGGATTGCATCCAATCGATCTGTATCGTTCTTTTCAACATCGGCCATATTGGCCGAATATAACCCTTCTATGCGTTCTGCTCTAGCCACCCTTTTTTCGGCCAGATACGCCTTTAATCGAATACAAGCGACCCTGAAAGCCGCTTGTATTCTTCTATCTTTTCTTTATTCGGCTTCGTCATTAACCACCAGTTTAGCAGCAAAGGCCTGAGGCAAAAACGTCCTCGGCCTATTTCCATCTTCCATCAATTCTGAACCTTCTGAATTTACCAAACTCCACCTGGCTACGACCATCTTTGGCCTTCCTTGTTTTTCAGTACCTTCAAACTTGATGGGTACACATCTTTCATCATAAAGTATTGCTTCGCCTGAATATACTCTGGCTACAAAGGGTTTGTTATCTGCCTCAACGATCTTGACTTCATTCCCATCCCAGAATATAAGCATCTGATGTAACGAGGATGGGATGCACATGTTTGGATGTATCCAGTCTCGGCCTAACAGTATATTATAAGCAGCTATCGAATCGACAATAAAAAAGGCCAAAATGGATGCACGTCCCCCAACTGATACCTCTAAAGGTAACATTCCTCTGGTATTAGTCACACTTCCACTAAAACCACTTATAGCAACCTCAGTTGGTATTACGTCTTCCAAAGTTTTTCCAAGGACTGGTAAAGTTGAAGATGGGATAACATTTAACACCGAACCATTGTCAACAAGAACTCTGTCTATTGGTTGTCCATCTACCCATACCTTCACATACAGTGGTCTGAGCTGCTGAGTCATTGCCAAAGGAGGCTTTTCAAATACAATTTTCTCTGCCGACTTGGATTTTGCTGGTTCTTTTACTTCTTGCTGTTGATCGGTATTCTCAACAGCAACTACCTCTTTCCCTTTCTCCAAACTCTTGTTTGATGCTTGAAATGTGGCTGGTAGAAGAAAAGCCATATTGCAACTCACATCTTGAAAAATAGTACGAAAATTTAACCTTCGTTTCACAGAGTGTTTGGGATCTCTGTCCGAAAACTCGTCACTATCGTCATCACCCTTTAAAATTCTAACCACTTCAGCTGAGCAATTTGAATTGGCAGATTTTCCTGATTCAATGACCATGGGATCTTCTTTTTTGGGAGACTTTGGTTGAGTGCGTTCAATCATCCTCCTTTTATACTCTGTTCTCCGCCTTTGCATCCTCCTCTTCTGACTTCTGGAAGGCTATTATGCTTCTTCTTCCCTTGGCGTGGGGAATTTAGGATGTCTAACTCTCGTCCATTTATCAGCCGGCACAATGGTGGTCGTACTGCCCTTGGCCTTTGATAATATGCACCACACTATGTCCAAACTTCTGTCCTCATCATGGGTCTTTGCATCGGCAAATGATAACGATCTTGCCTTCTGGGCTCAATACTTGCCCCCAATCGAGGACAACTGATGACTTCTCGGCTCCTTGATTGGTTATAATTGAGCCGATCATGAACATTCCTTCTGGAATCGACAGGACTTCTAGCCCGGACAGGAGCTTTCCCACGATTCTTACAATCTGGACACCTTCTTTGTGCCAAAGCTTCTCGTGCTTCTTTCAGCTCCCTTCCAATTCTTGCACCGTTTTTACCAATGGACTTGATTCCTCATTTTCTTGTTTCTTTTCAGGACGATCAGCTAAGGTAATGGTATTGGTTGGTGCAATCATCGGGAAAGGATCTTCATCCACCCCCATAGCTTTTTTCTTCTTTTCAGGAAACTGCAATGTGCCATCCTCAATAGCTTTCTGTAAAGTATTCCTGAAAACAATGCAGTTGTTAGTAGCATGTGTCCAAGAATTGTGAAAGTTGCAAAATTATTTTCCTTTCTGTTCATTAACTGTAGGAATTTTATGTCCCTTAGGTAAAAGAATTTGTTTGTCGGCAAGCAAATGATCAAAAATCTGTTCAGTCTTAGAAATGTCAAAAGAATAATTCTTCCCTGTATCAGCAAATCCCTTCTTGAATGTTGATCCTACCGATTGTCCATTACCAGTAGTTGGCTTTGTCTTACTTAATGTTTCGCAAGTATAAGGCTTTTTAATGCACATTTCTGCCAAATTTGCCTCCAAACTTTCTTCAACCTCAACTTAAAAAGTTTCATAGTTGGGATCTCGGTAATACGTTCCGTTTGAGGATGTCTTGCGCTCTTTTTCTTCTTTCAGCAATGCTTCATATCTCGAAGCTTTATCCACAAGATCAAACAGATCATGGAACTCCATTCCCTCGAACCGCTTTCTTATTTCAAACTCCAGACCATTTAACGCAAGTCTTACAAATTCAACCTCAGGTAAGTTGACTCTGCATCTCATCTTTACTCGCCTAAATCGGGAAATGAAAGTTTCAACAGTTTCGCTTGGCAATTGGCTTAGACGAGAAATGTCAGTCAATGTCGCTTCCGTCTCTGTTCGATAAAACTGAGCGTGAAACTGTTCTTCCATTTGCCGCCAATTGAAAATTGAATTGGCTAGCAACCTGATATACCATGTGAATGTCGGTCCCGTTAATGAATTTGGGAACAACCTCATTTCTAGGAACTGATTGTTACTTGCTTCTCCACACTGAATAGTCAAACGACCAATGTGTTCAATTGTTGATTGGTTTCCATCTCCACTGAATGTTGCAAAATCAGGAACTTTATACCCTCTAGGATACTCATGCAAATCTACTTGCTCCGGACACGGTTTCCTGTACAATAGTCGGCCATTACGTCTCATCCCTTGGCCAAGTTCTTGCTAGATCAAATCTAACACTTTCCCTCTATCAAGCAAGCCATTCCGTGGAACTGGCTCTGCCAAAGGTAAATCTGGTGGTGGAATCGGCATATGTTGCCCCCCAGGCACAGGCATGTTGGCGTTATTGTTTCTCCATCTGTTTTGGTTGCCCCCTACATTTACATGTTCTTGTACATGTTGTCTCTACTGATTCTGTCTCAGAGCTGGCGGCTGATAAGGTGGAATCAGCGGCTGGAGCGGAATTTCCTCCAATGGATTTATAACTGCAGCGGTGGCTGTCGGGTTCACTGGTACGTTTGTTGTTTGCTGATGATTTGTAGTACTTGCCGGTAAAACCGCAAGATCAGCAGGCAGCACAATTGAACAATAAGTGTTGGCTCCCTCACCTTGTCCTGGTCTCTGATTAGTTGTAGTCTCTTCATGCATTTCTCTAACTTCTTGACTGAGAAATCTGATCATATCCACTATCGGGACCAAACTATCCTGAAACAATGATAGTGGTCCCTGAATGATAGTTTCATTTACTGGTTCCAACCATGTTTCCTCAGTTGGTTGTTCTGGCGAGAGTGGTGTTTCTTCTTCAGTGTCATCATCTTGAGAAAGCCTAGGACTCCTCCTAGGCGGCATGCATCCAATTGCTATTCCCAACCGAGTGTCCAGCCGGGCGTGCCAAAAATTATTTCCTCTAAAATTGGTTAGATCAACCGATTATGTCGATTTACGTGGGCATGCCAGGAACCTTGACCTAGGCTCCAAAGGTCAGTCAGAAAACAAAGATAGTCTCCTTGGATTTGACTTCTCAGGCGATGCGTAGGAGGGAGAACATGAAACTCCTACTTTAAGTTCTTTTATGTGCCTCAATGAAGAGGACTTTTAACAGTTGACAGTATAACATTGGAAATCACGGATTTCACACAAACAATTGACATGTTTGAATGAAAAGAGTCTGAATGTATATTGCAAAAATATTAACTTAAATTCAAAAGGGAACTTTGATGATTTGAAAGGAAATAAAATAACAGGGTAATGAATTAAACTAGCGATTGAAATAAACGAGATTGAATGAAAATAACTTGTAAACAATAAAACGAAAGCTTGAATTAATGTAATAAAGCTGAAAATTAGAAGACTTTGAAAAGTAAAGACTTTGCAAGAAAATTAAAAACAAGAGTTTGAAATAATGTAGCAAGTATAGTACTTGATTTGTTTGATTGGTGTGAGACCCTTTGCAAAGTTGCATAGAGGTCTCTATTTATAATACTACGTAATAACAAACTCCCAAGAAGTTTGTTTACACACTTATCTAATAATACAATTATCCTTATCTAAATTTTTAAACTAAACAATTGACATTTAAATATCACGAAATAGATAATTCTTCCAACTTTATTTGACAGGTTAATGCCAAATTCTTCTTCACTTTGAACTCTTTCCTTCCTTTATCTTGGTCTTTGCATTTCAAACTCTTCACTTCACTGACAACTTGATCACTCCCTATCTTATAACATATATATCTATATACACATTTACGTATATATAGATGTTGTCTCTACTCCTCAACACTTTTTCACCTATCCAATTGATGTCGATGGGCCAGAATATTACCAACTTTCGGCCCAGCCTACCCATTCCCTGATTTGCCAAATCTTTGCCTAATGACCCAACCTTTATATTTGTTCATTTTCTCTTTAATTAATACAACAAATTGGATATCCATTCAAACCCAATTAACCAATCCAATCCCAAGTCATTATCTTCTTTTTGCTAAATTTCAACCCAATGCATTAGGCCTGAAATTTTGCCTCTGAATATTTCATTTCTTGGCCCAATCTTCATCACACATTTGACCACCTTGGCTTGTCAAAATAGGGTGTCAATAGACATTGAATGGAAATAAGTATGAAAAGAGTTTAATATAACACACATTAGCAATTTGGAGAAGAAAAAAAAAACAAAGTGTCAAAACTTTAATTCTATACATTGAAAACCTTAATTATAACAAAATAAAACCATACTTTTATCACAATAATCAAATCTCAGTCATAGACCATCAAATTTAAGGTGATATTCAATAAATTAACATTCATTTACTGGAAAAAAAATTATACTAACTAAAACCCTAATTTCACATGCCCCCAAAACCCTAATTCAACCCTCAAACACTTATTTTTCATATGAAATAAAAAACTATTACACATAATCAATTGATCCGTTACTGACACAATGAATATTCAAACCCTGAAATTCTGTCTCAAAAATCCTAAATTTATGTCCCAAAAACATTACTTTAATAAACCGTGACCCACCATACCCAAGTATGTCAGACTGTAACCCTACAACACCATGACTGTAGATACAATATTTGCACAACACAAAAGAGGCCTTTCTCATTACTTTTCATTGAATTATATACATTTTCCCAATGGGCCTTTGGCCCATTAAGGCAATATTTTCAACTTTACATGATATCTTACTTTACACGTCAGCTTTGTAGACCCTATATCATGCCATTGCCTTGAGCTACAAGTATCTTCTAGAACCTTCGAGTTCCTTCCAAAAATTCTCTTCGGGTCGGGGCAACAATGGATATGATGGTCGGGTCATGATACTTCCCGGACCATGGGGGTGATGTATCGGTCGGGTTATGATGCGGGCACAATGGTCGGGTCATAATCTCGGGTCTTTTTTTACTTGATCAGGTCAGGATGGACTTTTTCATGGGTCGGGAAAACTCACATGTACACAGGCCCTCTTTCATCTCATGGGCCTGCATTCAATGGGCCCATTAGGTGAAAGAATCTTACGGCCCATCGAAAAGTCCTCGGAGTTGGTGCGCGGGACGCGTGGCGGAAGATGAGGAGAAACATGCCGGATGACGCGGGACACATTAAATGCTACAGTTGTCGCCATCATTACAATTTTGAATTTGTGGCTAGGACGACATAGATTTGCGTGAGATGGGTCGGGTCATGTCGATCCGATACCCTGACCCGGGTAGACGAAAAGTCACACCTATCTATATAATCCGCATATGCCACACTTGCATCACTTTTGAATTTGCTTTCTTGCTCTCCTTTCGTTTATTTTCTTTCTGCAATACTCAAGCATTATTAGCAAACACAAACCCACTTTCGAACCTATAAAATCCCCAGATTGCCTCATCAATTCCTGTGGATTTTAACGATCTTGGTTGAGTTTTGCACTGTGCGGAGTGCTTTGATCCTTGCTGCGAAGAGTTTGACCGGGCGCACACATCCCTGATCGTTGGTACAGTTGCTGGTTTCTGTAAATCGTTTAGCCGGAGAAGAGTACAAGGGGAGACAGCCGGAATCTTCACCTTTTTGGAAGTTGTTCTTTTCAATTTTCTACCTTTCATCAAGTATGTCCGGGAGTGATGATACCAGGTCGGTTAGCGACTTGCAAGTGGCAGACACTGACAACTTGATCACTCCCTATCTTATAACATATATATCTATATACACATTTACGTATATATAGATGTTGTCTCTACTCCTCAACACTTTTTCACCTATCCAATTGATGTCGATGGGCCAGAATATTACCAACTTTCGGCCCAGCCTACCCATTCCCTGATTTGCCAAATCTTTGCCTAATGACCCAACCTTTATATTTGTTCATTTTCTCTTTAATTAATACAACAAATTGGATATCCATTCAAACCCAATTAACCAATCCAATCCCAAGTCATTATCTTCTTTTTGCTAAATTTCAACCCAATGCATTAGGCCTGAAATTTTGCCTCTGAATATTTCATTTCTTGGCCCAATCTTCATCACACATTTGACCACCTTGGCTTGTCAAAATAGGGTGTCAATAGACATTGAATGGAAATAAGTATGAAAAGAGTTTAATATAACACACATTAGCAATTTGGAGAAGAAAAAAAAAACAAAGTGTCAAAACTTTAATTCTATACATTGAAAACCTTAATTATAACAAAATAAAACCATACTTTTATCACAATAATCAAATCTCAGTCATAGACCATCAAATTTAAGGTGATATTCAATAAATTAACATTCATTTACTGGAAAAAAAATTATACTAACTAAAACCCTAATTTCACATGCCCCCAAAACCCTAATTCAACCCTCAAACACTTATTTTTCATATGAAATAAAAAACTATTACACATAATCAATTGATCCGTTACTGACACAATGAATATTCAAACCCTGAAATTCTGTCTCAAAAATCCTAAATTTATGTCCCAAAAACATTACTTTAATAAACCGTGACCCACCATACCCAAGTATGTCAGACTGTAACCCTACAACACCATGACTGTAGATACAATATTTGCACAACACAAAAGAGGCCTTTCTCATTACTTTTCATTGAATTATATACATTTTCCCAATGGGCCTTTGGCCCATTAAGGCAATATTTTCAACTTTACATGATATCTTACTTTACACGTCAGCTTTGTAGACCCTATATCATGCCATTGCCTTGAGCTACAAGTATCTTCTAGAACCTTCGAGTTCCTTCCAAAAATTCTCTTCGGGTCGGGGCAACAATGGATATGATGGTCGGGTCATGATACTTCCCGGACCATGGGGGTGATGTATCGGTCGGGTTATGATGCGGGCACAATGGTCGGGTCATAATCTCGGGTCTTTTTTTACTTGATCAGGTCAGGATGGACTTTTTCATGGGTCGGGAAAACTCACATGTACACAGGCCCTCTTTCATCTCATGGGCCTGCATTCAATGGGCCCATTAGGTGAAAGAATCTTACGGCCCATCGAAAAGTCCTCGGAGTTGGTGCGCGGGACGCGTGGCGGAAGATGAGGAGAAACATGCCGGATGACGCGGGACACATTAAATGCTACAGTTGTCGCCATCATTACAATTTTGAATTTGTGGCTAGGACGACATAGATTTGCGTGAGATGGGTCGGGTCATGTCGATCCGATACCCTGACCCGGGTAGACGAAAAGTCACACCTATCTATATAATCCGCATATGCCACACTTGCATCACTTTTGAATTTGCTTTCTTGCTCTCCTTTCGTTTATTTTCTTTCTGCAATACTCAAGCATTATTAGCAAACACAAACCCACTTTCGAACCTATAAAATCCCCAGATTGCCTCATCAATTCCTGTGGATTTTAACGATCTTGGTTGAGTTTTGCACTGTGCGGAGTGCTTTGATCCTTGCTGCGAAGAGTTTGACCGGGCGCACACATCCCTGATCGTTGGTACAGTTGCTGGTTTCTGTAAATCGTTTAGCCGGAGAAGAGTACAAGGGGAGACAGCCGGAATCTTCACCTTTTTGGAAGTTGTTCTTTTCAATTTTCTACCTTTCATCAAGTATGTCCGGGAGTGATGATACCAGGTCGGTTAGCGACTTGCAAGTGGCAGACACTGACCTGACCATTACTGATCCCGAAATCTCGGTGAGCACCCCCTTCGTAGAGATTACTCGGGTCACTAGGTCTAGTCCCCCGGAAGTCAATCAGGAAGCGGGGGATCGGGCTGTAGAGGATGATGTCGAGACGGGTCAGGATGCTGAGGAGGAGGAGAACTTCTGTACTGACCCTCTCCCAGCCAAATATAGGAAATACGCTCAACTTAAGAGTCTCAGGATCCCTGAAAGGGTTGAGGTTAGGCACTACCCTCGGGACAAGGATTTTAGGATCGGGGAAGGTCTGAAGGACGGGGAGATATTGTTTTCCTCATTCCACCTGGCCATACTGAAGTTTCTCATTCATCCTTTCTTCCTCCTGACATTGGCCACTTTAGGTTTGGCCCCCCTTCAAGTCGGTCCCAATTTTTATAGGATCCTGGCTATGATCTTGTTCATTAATAAGGAATTGAACCTAGACTTAGGTTTGGCCGAGCTTCTGCTCTCTTATAAACTTCAAGAACAAAAGGATAATAGGGGTCGGTACAACCTGACTTCATATGTCAAGAGGAAATTGTGTGACAACATCCCGACATCCAACAAGGGATGGAAAGAGAGGATGATAATAGTGAGTGGTCAGTGGAGGCATCCCGATGCTATGAACATCCCTGTCAACCATGTTTTTCAGCCAACCCGACTCCCTGAGTTTAAGAGTTTTCATACCCGAGCCTCTTGCCACTGTGAAATGTGCAACGATAAGTTGGGTACGCAAGTGATGGATTTCTTGAAGGCTCATCGGGAGAAAAGGGGTGTCGGGTATATAAGGACTCGATTTGAACTGTTGCGTGCTAAAGTGTGGAGTCAGGATTTAATGGATAGCCAGAATTACTTGACTGGATCTGTATTGCAGGAGTTTGCATCGGGAGAATCAACATCGAGGATCGCCTCGGGTTCTGCTGCGACTACGTCAGGGTCAAGGAAATTGAAGTCCAAGTCATCAGGAACTAAGAAGCTCAAGAGAAGAATGTCTGGGGATCAACGGAAAAGGAAGGCGGTTACCCTGCCCCAACTTTCGATCAAGAGGGCCAGAAGGGTTGATACTGGCTCTACATCTTTCATTTGTGGGGTTGATATCCCTCCAGTCTCCGAAAATCCCGATTTCCCGCCAGTTAGTGAGAATCCAGCAAGCAGTCAACCGGCAGGACCCACCGGAGGGCCTGCTGGCACGCCCCCCCTCCTATTCCGGCAGAGCGTCATCCCGTCACATCCCCGCCTCCTCCTACTGATGGTCCGCAAATTGGTGCATCGGATGCGGCCCAGGTCGGGGATGGTCGTGCCCTGGTTCCGAGCTTGGGAGGTGTGAGTCTGAGTCCTCCTCGGGCAGATCACTCAGCCAGACCCAGCTCTAGCCGAAGCGTTGCACTGGGTGTTCCTTCCTCAGTATCGGATGCCCGGGACTTGGGCTCTAATGACGAGGACCAGGATCGATCCCGACCTTCCAAGCTGCCTACTGTCATTTCTAAAAATGTCAGGAAACAGGATAATAGAGAGATCGAGAAAGCTGCTGAGAGTGGGAGACACGTTCCCCATGGCCCCTGATTCAAGCTGGATACTCGAAAAGGTCATCCATATCTGGCGGTGGCGGACCAGACGATCGATAACCCTGAAGCTCTGCGAGAGATGGCCCTGGGGATATGGACCCCGGCTGATAGGTTGGCCATGGGGCGGTATGATAGGATGAGCCTGGCTCTGGACGGGCCCGAGCTTGCAATGAAGGTAATAATTTCTCTACACTTGTGTATTTGGCTTCTATTTCGCCCCTTATATTTTGTGCTAACATTCTTGCTTTCAGATGCTTCACGCTACACAGGCATATAATTGTAAGCTTGAGGATGATGCCCGGTTCATTAACGCCCTGAATCGGGATGTCCAGGTCCACAAAGCCGGGTGCGTCAAGGCTCTGGAACAGGTTAAGAAGGCCAATGAGAAGATTCAGTCCTTGACATACCGGGCCATCGCAGCAGAGGAAGGGCTCGCATCTGCCAAGGTGGCGACCTTAGAACTTGCAGCCGCCAAGGCAACGATTTCCGACCTTGAGGGTAAGGCTCGGGAGGCTGAATAGATGGCTAATCGAGAAGTCCAGGCTCGGGAAGCCCTAACTCATCAAGTGCAGGCCCTGACCGAAGAAATTGAGAAGTTAAAGACTTCGGGGCTGCAGCTGCTTGAATAGAAGGTCGAGGTTAAGAATGCACTAGGCGTAGAGAGATCTCGGGTAGAGATGTGTCACAAAGGAGGTAACCAGATGATCTCTCGTTTTGTGCTGACAAGCAAGTACCGTTACGAGCAGGGCTGGCGGGAATGCATAACTGAGCTTCAAAAGCCTGAGGGTGACAGATACATCCCGACCATAGAAGATCTTGATCTCAGCATAGGAGTGGGGCCTCCGTATAATGATCCCGAGGCGGAACCTGAGGACCTGGCATTTGGTGAGTTCCTTCAGGGTCCCTTGCCCGCTCCGCCTTGTCATTGTGGCTTGGATGAGCCTCAAGGACAATCCCTCGAGAACCAAGCCTCAGGTGGCAATGAGGACCCTCCGGTGGAAGAATAGGACTCTTCCTTTAGACTTTTGCTTTTTATTTTGTTTGCAACAACTTTATCAAAATTTTACTGTATCAGCCTTGGCCACTAGGGCCCTTTTAATATAAATGAATTCACCTATTCAAACTTTGTTGAAAATATGTATGATCCAATGCTTCATAAATATTAATAAAAATTGGGATTTTGAATTGTAACTTGGTAGGATTACTGATGCCGTCAGACAATAATAGTCGGGCACCTTGGGCCCGCTGGTAAGTCTGTGAAGATCCCTCGGGCGCTTTGGGCCTATTGAGGGGATTCAACACTTTAGGTTTTCAGATAGAACCCGACCACTGGTGGGTCTGTGAAGATCTCTCGGGCGCTTTGGGCCCATGGAGAGATTCAACACTTAGGTTTTCAGATAAAACCCGACCACTGGTGGGTCTGTGAAGATCTCTCGGGCGCTTTGGGCCCATGGAGAGATTCAACAATTAGGTTTTTCAGATAAAACCCGACCACTGGTGGGTCTGTGAAGGTCTCTCGGGCGCTTTGGGCCCATGGAAAGATTCAACACTTAGGTTTTTTAAAACTGATAATTTGTAAAACCCGACCACTAGTGGGTCTGTGAAGGTCCCTCGGGCGCTTTGGGCCCATGGAGAGATTCAACACTTAGATTTTCTGATAAAACCCGACCACTGGTGGGTCTGTGAAGATCCCTCGGGCGCTTTGGGCCCATGGAGAGATTCAACACTTAGGTTGTTAGTCACTAAATAACCCTAGAGGGGGGGTGAATAGGGTGTTCAAAATATTTCTACTCCTTTTCGAAATTGGAACAATATATAATCAATACTCAATTTCTTCAATAGTCAAATGAATAAATTCAATTCAATTTATCTAACAACTAATCACAAGACTAATTAGCATACAAGATATTCAAGTAAATATATCATGCAAATTAATGAAATAAGGAGAGAGAGATAGAGAGATTGACACCGTGATTTTTCGAGGTTCGGTAACTCCTACTCCTCGGCTCAAGAACCCCTTCTTGAGACTTTTCCCGATCCTTTCACTATGGCCCTTCCTTCACAGGTGGAATGGCAAACCTTTACCACACAAGCCTCTCGAGCTTGTCTCTCAATCAAGAGAACAACCCTCTCTTGAACAATCGGTGGACTTCACTTGTCCGAGATTACAAATTCGTATGTAATCAATAAAATCACTCAAGAACAAAAACACTCAAAACCTAAGGTTTTTATGGAAGATAAATCAATATAAGCTCAAGTGTTTTTGGTGATTTTATAATAGCTCTAGAAATGTATTCTCAAAGGATATAATCAATGAATGATATTTGGAGAATAAGAAGAGATACTAGAGGTTTTGATTTTCAAAGAAACTTGAAGAAAATCAGATTTTCAAAGCTTGGTTTCAATGGCTTTTGTAGAGAAAATTTCTGCAGAATTTTTGCTAGCTTTCTTTCTCTTTGTATTTCAATCTCTTAGTCTTCACAATACACATCTCATTCTATATATAGCATTGTATTAGGGTTTTGAAGAGTGAATATTGTAATTGAAAGACAAGAGCCGTTTGAACACCATTACAAACAATCCACAAAACAGGGGAAATGTTTTCTGAAAAATCTGTAGATTTTAAGGATGAACTAGTCGACTCCTTTGCATTTGAGCCGACTACATTGCTTCATCTAGTCGACTAGATTGAGTTCTAGTCGACTACAATGGTTAATCTAGTCGACTAGAATGAGTTCTAGTCGACTACTTCTTGTAGTCTAGTCGACTCAATGGTCATTCAGTCGACTCTTTTGATGTGGATGAAAAACCAATAGCTACTGATTGAAATAGTCGACTACTAGAAAATACACAGGGTGATTCTAGTCGACTATAACAAGAAAAACATTTAATAAAAATATTTTTCTTTCCGTTTAAGTTTGGTAAAGTATTTTTCATTTCATTTGAGTTCGGTTCATTTTATACTTGAGCTTATACGATAAAATCGACACATAAAATTACCTTGTTACAATGATCGCTCCCCGACCTATCTACCCCAAGTCTTGAGTCTTCAACTTTCACCTTCGCCGTTGAATTATTTGATTTTCCATTTTCGCGCTTCAATTTCTTTCACGGCTTTTCGCTTTTATTCAATCTTTCTTTCCGAGCTTGCTTTCCGAGTCGTTTTCTTTTCGTGTTTGTTTTCCGAGTCGTTCACCTGTCTTTTGCTGAAAATATAAACTCAATAATTCATTAGTATTAAACACGTTTTAAATGTTTTGTTAATATCAAAATAGGATTTATTGTCCGAGAATAACTTTCAAGGCCAACATAGGTTTTTTAAAACTGATAATTTGTAAAACCCGACCACTGGTGGGTCTGTGAAGATCCCTCGGGCGCTTTGGGCCCATGAAGAGATTCAACACTTAGGTTTTCGGATAAAACTCGACCACTGGTGGGTCTGTGAAGGTCTCTCGGGCGCTTTGGGCCCATGGAGAGTTTCAACACTTAGGTTTTTAAAATTATTTAATCATGGAGACGGTTTAGGTACGCTTAGATATGATCGGGAAGAAATTGAGTTTCTATTGTAATCTTTCGGGCTCTAGTGGCCTTTCTTTACAGTAATTGAAATAGAGTATCCCTAGGGATAATACCTCTTGAGTCGGGATGCATTCTGTGTGTTGGGCTCCCTTCGATTATCAAAGTTCCTGAGTAGTCGATAAGCCCCACGCCCAACTTCCTCAGTGACGGTGTAGGGTCCCTCCCATGGCTCTTGGAGTTTGCCCAAGTGTCCAATTTTTCGTCTGACGACCATGTCACCAACTTGGAATCCCCTCCTCTTTACTCTTTTATTGAAGTGATTCCTGACCCGTTGTTGGTAAGCTGTCAGCCTTATCCCGGCGATTTCTCTTTTTTCTTCCAGTAGGTCGAGCTCGTGAGACAAGCGTTGATTATTTGTTTTATCTTCCCAGACCAGTGATCTCAGTGTCGGGACGGCATACTCCATCGGGATTACAGCTTCCGCCCCATATGCCATGGCGAAAGGTGTTTCACCGGTCGGTTATCGGGGAGTGGTTCTATACGACCATAGTACCTTCGGCAACTTGTCCAACCATGCTCCTTTGGCCTTCTCGAGTTTCTTCGCTAGAGTGTTGAAGATGGAACGATTGGTCCTTTCCGCCTGTCCATTGGCTTGCGGGTATCCTACAGAGGAGGTGTTTTGATTAATTCCGTGCTGGGCCAGAAACGACCTGACCGGTTCGCAGTCTAGGTTGGTGCCATTGTCCATCATGATGGTTCGAGGTACCCCGAACCTGCAAATGATGTGATTCCATATGAACTTGACTATGTGGCTCCCCTTTATGGAAGGATAAGCCTCGGCCTCAACCCACTTGGTGAAATAGTCGGTGGCGAGGAGTACATGGGTATTCTTCCGGATGGCTTTTGGAAGTGGTCCGACTATATCCATTCCCCATCGGGCGAAAGGGTGCAGAACGATTGTTGGATTCAAGAATTCCAGGGGCTGCAGTATAGCATCACCGTGCATCTAACAGGCTTTGCATCTGTGCACATATTCCTCCAAATCTCGGGACAGATAGGGCCAAAAATAACCCTGGGACAGGATTTTATGGGCAAGTGACCGGGCACCCGAATGATTTCCACAAGCTCCAGAATGTATCTCTTGCATTACTGTCTCTGCCTCGGAAGGAGTTACGCACCGCAGATACGGACCCGAGAAAGATTTTTTGTAGAGCTGGCCCTGGATAATCGAGTACCGGGCTGACTTCATTCTAATTTTCCTTGCCTCTGCCTTATCAGTCGGCAGAGTCCCGAGACTTAGATAGTCTATTATAGGATCCATCCAGCTTGGTTTTCGGGGAACTAGACATATCAATTCATCGGGCTTTATGATGCTTGGTGTAGTGATGAAGTCGGTCAGGACTACTCGAGTCATGTCCTCACTAGCTGCTGATGCCTGATTCGCCAAGTGATCAGCGGAGGTGTTTTCTTCCCGAGGGATTTGGCTGAATGTTAACTTTTGAAAACCTTCTGATTCTTTGAGCACCAGAGCTTTGTAAGATTCTATTTTCGGATCCCTTGTCTCGTATTCGCCGGTTATTTGCCTGACAACTAGCTGGGAGTCACTGTACACGGATAGGGATTGAATTTGAAGGCTCTTGGCCAATCTTAGTCCCGATATAATTGCCTCGTACTCTGCCTCATTTTTGGTGGCTGAGAATTGTAATTGCGTCGAGGCTTGTAGCTTAGTTCCGTCGGGAGTATGGATTTCCAGTCCGACGCCTGCTCCATTGGCGCACACTGAACCGTCCACGAATAACTTCCACGTTTCCAACTCAACGGGCTGATCGACCTCCTCGGTTTCCCCTTCCAAGAGGAAGTCGGCCACGGCCTGTCCTTTGATCAAGACTCTGGGTACGTAAGTTATGTCATAAATTCCCAGTTCAATGGCCCATTTGGAAATTCTTCCGGAAAGATCGGGCTTTGCCATAAGAACACGAATGGGAGTGGCAGTGAGGATAATGATATGATGAGCTTCGAAGTAATGTCTGAGACGTCGTTTGGCATTGATCAGGGATAAGACCAACTTTTACTGTTTGTTGTACCGTGTCTCGGGATCGGCCAGTGCCTTACTGGTGTAGAAGATGGGCATCTGGAGGTTCCTGTCCTCTCTGATGAGCACGACGCTAGTTGAAACTGATGATACTGCCAGATACAAGAGCAGGACATCATCGGGCTCGGGTGTTGCAAGAATGGGAGGCTTGAGCATGTACTCCTTCAATCGGGATAAGGCTTTAGTTTGCTCGGGTCCCCACACTTCTCCCTTCCTTGCCTTGATCGCCTGGAAGATGGGTCGGCAACGGTCGGTCATCCTTGCAATGAATCGGCTTAATGCCACGACCCTTCCGGTCAAGATTTGAACTTTTTTGTGTGTGGATGGCTCTTTCGTTTCGAGCAGAGACTTCACTTGGGTCGGACTGGCTTGTATGCCCGACCGATCAACTATGTGTCCCAGAAACTGTCCCGATGACACCCCGAAGGAGCATTTGGCTGGATTGAGCTTCATCCCGTGTTTCCTCAGTGTATCAAACACCTTACGGAGATGTCCCAAGTGGTCAGTCTTATTTCTGCTCTTGAGAACCGTGTCATCGATGTAAGCCTCGACCACTGTGCCCATCATCCCTTTAAATATCCTGTTCACCAGTCTTTGAAAGGTGGCTCCTGCATTTTTTAGTCCGAAAGGCATAACTCTAAAGCAATAGGTACCTGTTTCCGTAATGAAGGAGGTCTTTTCCTCATCCCCTGGGTCCATCGGGATTTGGTTGTAACCCGAGTAAGCATCCAGGAAGGTTAATCTCTCGTAGCCTGCAGTAGCATCGACCATTTGATCTATTTTGGGCAGGGGGAAACTGTCTTTTGGGCAAGCTTTGTTTAAGTCGGTGAAGTCGACGCAGACTCGCCATTTCCCGTTCTTTTTCTGTACAACAACCACATTGGACAACCACTCGGGATAATAGACCTCTCTGATGAATCCGGCTTCCAGTAACTTTGATACCTCGTCGGCTATGATTTGGTTCCTTTGGCCCCCCATTCGCCTCTGTTTTTGTAGAACGGGTCGAATATTTGGATCGACATGTAATGTGTGTCGGGCTATGGAGGGGTCGATGCCGGGCATATCAGTATGCTCCCACGCGAAGACGTCATGATTGTCCTGTAAGAATGTTGTCAGTTCATTCAATTCACAAGTGGTGAGGCTTGTACCTGCGTAGGTGACCTTGTCGGGCCTTACAGACACCGGCTGCAGAAGCTCTGCCACGATCGGGGGGCCCGACTCCCCGTCCTGTAGTTGCTATTTGGACTCCAGGTCCTGATTGTCTTCTCGGGATCTCTTTCGATCGGGTTTGTCCTTCATTTCTTTGATGGTGACGGCGTAGCATTGCTTGGCCGCCACTTGATCCCCTCTGATGTCGATTATGTCGTACCCATTTGGACCGACGCACCTCATCATTTGGTGGAGAGTTGACGGTACCCCCTGCATTATGTGTATCCATCCCCTTCCCATAAGAAGATTGTATGAGGGCTTCACGTCCACCACCACGAAAGTTTCGGACAGAGTTATATGGGCCGTCGTCACAGGTAGCCTGACCTCCCCAAGAGGCTCGACTTGTTTTCCATCGAACCCGGCGATTGGGTTTCGAGATGTCATGATGTCACTCGGATTGATCTTCAATTTATCAAAAGCCCATTTGGTCATGACGTTGGCGCTGCTTCCCGGGTCAACCATGACCCTCTTTACAAGACATCCCAAGACCATCAGAGTGATGACTAACGGGTCCTCGTGCGGGACTTGGATGTCCTGGAGGTCCTCCTGGGAGAAGAGTATCTGAGATTGCCCCGTTCGGTGGTGGACCTCGTTTATCCCAGATATCCTGGCGATTTAATGTGCTCTCCGCATCTGCGTGCGTCTCGATCCTTCGCTGCTTTGTGGGTCGGGACCCCCATGGATCATATTGATGATCCTGACCGAGTGAGCAGGACCCTGATTCTGTTGGTTATACTGTGCTGGTGGGTTGGCCCTTGGACCATCCCTCTGGATATAATCCTTCAGTTCCCCTCGGGCTATCATTCCTTCCACTTGGCGTCTCAGGTTTCTGCAATCGTTGGTCGTGTGGCCAAAATCAGCATGGAGGGCGCAATGCTTGGATCTATCCCTTTGGTCAAGGGGTTGCCTGATTGGGGGAGGAGTTTGGAAGATTCCTCGAGCTTTATTTTCCTGGAAAAGCTTGGCAAGCATCACTTTCAATGGAGTAATCTTCTCTTCAAGCTTTACACGTCTGTCGGGTTGAGGGGGAAACTGAGATGAAAAGTGGCTCGGGGGATTCGAGCGTTTGCGATTCATATCCTGTCGGGATTTGTCTGACGCTTTATCCTTTGATTTGACTTCCACACTGACCAGTGTTGCTCTCCTCTGTCGGGTTGCTTCTTCCTCTTCGATCCTCAAATGGCCTTGCGCCCTAGAATTGAGTTCTCCTATTCCCGAGGGAGGTCGCTTCACAAGTGATTGGTGAAACTTGGTCCCCGGGATGAGAGCCATCCTGAAGGCCTCCACGGCAGAGTGCTGGTCGCAGTTGTCGATGGAGAATGACTCGACATTGAATCGGGACAGGAAGCTCTTGAGGGATTCTCCTTTTTCCTGAGTCATGGTGAAGAGGCTCGAGATGGTCTTCTTTTGCCTCTTGTTCCCAAAATACTGCGCCACAAAGAGGTCAGACAATTGCTGCCTGCTGCCAATGGATCTCGGCGGTTGCTTCCTGAACCAGAGGAGCGGTGCATCGATAAGACTGGTCGGGAATACTTTGCATAGCAGGGCTTCGTTCTCAGCGTACATCGTCATCTTCTGGTGGATCTGGTAGATATGCTCCTCGGGATCCTTCGTTCCGTCGTAAGGAGTGAATCTGGGCATGACGAACTTCCTTGGGAAGGGTTCCTGGGTGATCTCTACACTGAAGGGCGACTGAACCGAGTCGGCAGAGGCTCTGAGGGCCTGGTCATCGGTGGATCTGGCTCTCAGATCATTCATGACTTTCTTCTGAAATTCTACCATCATCTCTTGGAGCTTCTGCGACGTCAGAGGTTCATCGGTAACTGGAGTATCGCCGGTAGCCGGGGCCTTGCCTGGTCGGTGAGATGTTTCACCAAGCTCTTCTCGTGGTTCGGCCTCACCATGGGACTGTGATTGATCGGGAACTATCTGTGGGATAGTTGCCTGATTCAATCTTGCAAGGAGTTCCTCACTCCTCCTTTCCGCCGCCAGGCTCCTTGCCTCGGCGGCCTGGCTGCGTTTCTCAGCTTCCACAAGCTGCTGTAGGAGATTTTCAATCGATGGTGGGGCGCTCGGTTGTCCGGTGCCGGGAATCAGTGCTTCCGAATGGGATCTGGTTACCGGCATCGTTATATCTGGACAGTGAGGATGGTATGGAAGGTGTATCTGGATTTCACTCAGCTTTTTTGGAGGTAGGAAGATGGTCGGTGATCTGACCTAGATTCCCACAGACGGCGCCATTGTGTAGATACAATATTTGCACAACACAAAAGATGCCTTTTTCATTACTTTTCATTGAATTATATACATTTTCCCATTGGGCCTTTGGCCCATTAGGGCAACATTTTCAACTTTACATGATATCTTACTTTACACGTCAGCTATGTAGACCCTATATCATGCTATTGCCTTGAGCTACAAGTATCTTCTAGAACCTTCGAGTTCCTTCCAAAAATGCTCTTCGGGTCGGGGCAACAATGGATATGATGGTCGGGTCATGATACTTCCCGGACCATGGGGGTGATGTATCGGTCGGGTTATGATGCGGGCACAATGGTCGGGTCATAATCTCGGGTCTTTTTTGACTTGATCAGGTCAGGATGGACTTTTTCATGGGTCGGGAAAACTCATATGTACAATGACCCAACTTCGATTAAAAAAATTGGTTTAGAAAGTGACAAGCATGATTCAACTAAAAAAAGCATAGAAAAGGTTACCTGGCCCCATCTTCGATTAAAGTAATGTTTCAGCAGGAAAAGCGTGATTCAAGGACCACAAGCATGATTCCATGCTTTCAAAGATGGATCCCAAGCACGATTCAACGTACATTATTCAAACCCTGATGGAAATATATCATTTTTTAGAAAAGAAGAAATGGGACCATTTGGATGAAAGTGACGACCTAATTTGGGTCAATAAGTTTTGACCATTAATGCTAATGAAACGGTACAGTTTTGGAACAATGATGGGAACTTAGGTTTTGTGAAATAATTTGTAATGAAACAGTACCGTTTTTGGATTAGGGGCATTTAACCATTTTCATATTTTATTTACTGGTACTGAAATATATAAATTAAGTATGATGGACATTTAAGTCTTTTCATGATTCTGGTACCGTTAAATTGGTGTTTTTTAAAAGGGGGAGGGGATAATTGTGACCGGAATTAAAATTGAGGGGTTATTTAAACTATAGGGGGTTTCATGATTAAATCCTGAAACGATGGGTGATTTTATGTTAATTACCCTATAATTAACTAAACTTTGGAATACTTTTTTAAAGAAAATGGCCTATATCTAATCATTACCCACCTTAAAAAAACTATTACAAAACTGTGCTAGAGGATTTTTATAAGAAAAAAATCATTTATTCTAACTGAAATTATCTAGGAGATGGTAAACTGAGCCTAGAGGAGTCAGGGGGTGAATAGGATTTTTATGAATTAATTGACAAATGAAAATATTAATTGCAAAAAATTCAATTTTAATTCAATTCTATAACAATATAAACCACACAATAATAAATATAAGTGCAGAAAATAAAATAGAGACGACACCAATACTTTTTCGTGGAAAAACCTTGGAAAATGCCCAAGTAAAAAATCACGGATACGCTCAGATATCGATGCACTATGAATTAAGAAGTACACAGACTCTATGAAATTAGGACTTACAATATATCATTTTGATTTGTCATTTATCACTCGACGTCTGAAAGTCTTGAATCACTCGCACTACCACGAAGCTCTCGCTCCGATCTTCGTACTAAGATGGTTCCACTTCTCAACGAATCAATGAACCACGAAGCCTCCTACTCTGATCTCCGTACTCTAATGGCCCCTCTTCTTATGGATCGATGACACCGCATTGCAATTGTTGGTGTGATGATTTTTCAGCAACTAGATTATCCAATTGTGCACAAAGATCTCACATATTGTAGCACAATTGGAAAATCCAAAAAACAAGAGAGAACTAGAAGATGAATGATCATTCAATATTTTTTTATCTATTTATCTCTCTTTCTGCAGGAATATTTGAACTGTGGAAAAATTGCAGAGCTTTCAACACTTATCTTCTCTTCTCATATTTATAGAGAAAGAAGTCTTCAATTATGGTTTTATGTGAAGCAAAAGGGGGGAAAAGAGATGGCATGGGGTAGGAAGCAATGAGGGTTTCCATTACTACTTTGTATTAACCTTGGTTTTCTGCTAAGGTTTCTTTGGAGTTTTTGTGTCACGCCCCAAATTCCTAGGACTCCGAAACCCGAGCCTAAGAGTTAAGGGACTGATTGCGGAAGTAAAAAGAAACGAAAACCAAGAGACATTCAGTCATCAAACACCCATAAAGGGTTCCAATGAATGCCCAGATACCATGCTGTCACGCTCCTAAAGGGTGACGCAAACCAAGCGACTACTAGAGTCAACAATAACAAGAAGTACATGGAATAACAATAAGAATATACTCCATGCCAACCCAAATACTAAAAACACAAGAGTATCCTCAGATACCAACAGACACGCTCCTAAATCCCTAAGACTCCCGAACTGGGACATCCAAGGAATCCAAGATGTGATCCTTAATACGAATGACCAACTAAGACATCATTAACCAAGAAAACACATGGGTTAATGATAGAAATGGTATATTCCATACCCAATGACTAATAAAACTAAGCAGCGGAATCTAACGAAAATCCGGCAGAGTTCCGTTTGTAAATGGAACATCCGGACAACAACCACAACACAAGAACCTGCCAATAGCAATTCAATAATCACAATAGCTTCCAAGCCCCACATTCATCAATCCTACTAGGGCCGAGATAATGGAAAGAAACCAAAACCCCTCCAAACCCTCTAATAATCAATAGAGCCACAAATGCTCGAATAAGATACAGTAAAGCACCTAGCTATGCAGAATAGATACAATAACCATCAGAAAGAATAAATACAGGAACTAAAGAATACATCAACAGGGATATGCCAACAGACTGGCTCCCAAAAGAAAATACATAACAATCCCATAACAATGGGTAGAGAAACTGAAAGTGGATGCCTATCGTCCCCAAACCCAGTCGTGCTGCAACCGTAACTGCATCACCCAACGCAACTCCAAAACCTGTAACAAGGAAACAAAAGAAAGCTGCCGTTGCACTGCATCCTGCTCATAGCCGTATGTTTCTTGCAACCTGGCGTGGAATACCAGGGGGCGAATGAAATTCCCCTGTGAGCAAATAAGCTCAGTGGGAAAAGATACTCTAACTACCACATCCTCTGATAGTTTAGGTAAAGCTAAACCGTCTAATAAGATATAAATATAGCCCAACTAGTCCCATCCACGCAAACCCAAGTCAACACGCTCATATACTATCGTAAACGAGTATACATAAGTATATAGGGAATATATATATATATATATACACACATATATATATATATAAATACACAACATGAGTCTCTACAACTCGTACTCCAAGTACCCAACACCAGTAGACTACACTACTCTCACCAACGTACACTAGGTACACGATACAAAGGTCCAGTCTAACAAATCACCAATTACTCATAACACAATTCAGAAGATCCAACCGAGGAGATCACACTCACCTCTAATATCCACAAGGAAACAAAATCCACCAATAGTACCAAGGAAGGCTCAAATCCTACACCCCGATAACACAGGAAGGAGAATACCCACGTCCTTGCGTACTAACACAACCATCATCAATATATATATATATAACCAACCTCATTCCATTTCTAGAGAAAATACACCTCTCAAGTACTGGGTCACTTCAATTATATCACTTCCTCAATACCATGAATCACATCACCATATTAACCTCATAACACTATCATCAATGGGTCAATCACATCACTAACACTCTCACTGTAGGTGAGGAAAACCACACAATCAAGTCACTATGAGTAGACGAACTCAACTCACGAGAACGACCACCTAAAGGTCACCAAAACAAGGCAAAGGGAAGGAATTCCCAATGCTAACCAACAGCTAACCAAGACAACAACGTCAAGGTTAAGAATACCCGAACAAGGAAGAACACCACAAGTGAACAAGGAAAGAACACCAAAAGTGAACAAGGAAACCAAAAACGAATAGCCGAAAGTGAAAGTAATGAAAAGATGAATCCCAGAGATTCAATAGTTTTTAAGAAAAAGGTTTCTAAACTCGAACCAATCCATTCGGTATCCATGCCCCTAACTTAAGAAAAACTCCTATCACCTAGGTGGTGACATCAACAACCAAGAAGAAGTGAGAGGCAACACTATATGTGTGCACTAAACAACGCCAAGCCTCGTAACCGAGACTTAGAATGATCCGAAGAAAAGGAGAAACAGGAAATCCCCTTTCAAAACACTACAGGTCGAGATTTTGAGAAGGAAGTCTCAAAATCTCAGAATAATCAAGACAAGTAATAAAAATAGTTTTCTTTTTGGAAACCACACATTAAAAATGACCGTCTTGCCCCCGGTCTCCGTCAGTTGCCATCACTGGCTTTTACAAGTTGAAAATCATCTCAAAGAAGATCTCAAGATCATTTTATAAGTATTAAAACTTTTCATTTCTACGGGGGTAGGCGAAAACGGGTTTTTCCTTTTAAATACAAGGAGTTTAGAAAACACCGTTTTCGAAACAGTCAAATAAGAAGGAACACAACTACAAGGATTCCTATAATGTCCCGAAAGGACAATGAAGGAATAACAATACGTTGGACTCACGGAAGACAACCATCCGTTTCCAACTCCACGAAATCAATGACACCACGAGGAAGAGGTTCAGCATCACACCGTAACTGACGACTCAAGGAATAACATACAAGTCAACAACCACGTACTAGTGTACAGAACACGGTACAAGAAATGCTTAGGGGAATGAACCAAGCATAAGAACCAAGACTATCAGACTACAGTACCTCGAATACTTAATGAATCCCTTAATCATAACCTCTCCTCATCAATCAAAATCTCACACAACTCATCACTCACCTTCTCTAAGGCCTCAATTATCAATTGACACAAAAATCATCCCTAACCTCAAATCTCCAAAAGAGTTCACACATCTAACCACGATTACAAAACAATTACCTGCCTTCTCTAAGGCATCGACTCTCAACTGATACTAACATCAATCTCGGATCTCAAATCTCTAAAGATATCACAAAATTAACTACAACCACAAAACAATTAACAGTCCTCTCTAAGGCCACAAATCAAAATCAACTCCACAATCCACCACTAGCCTCAACTACTCACAAAGATTACTACGTCAATACACTTAACCTCCCCTACGAGAACAAGGTATACAACACAAGTATAAGGATATACGCCTCGTTTGTACTTTAATAATTACTGCTTTTAATTCCCGTTTTCACATTCATCACTTTCAACTGAGCATTTTATAAAATGAATTCATTTTGCATATTCATAAATAATCATGCTCCAACATATATATATACATATCAATAAATCACATGATGATATGCAACACACCGTACTCACAGACCGCCTGTGGTACACACACACAAAAACACACCCTGGCCAGTTGTTTCGACGATCCAAACACAAACGTCTACCTGTGCACCACGTGCACAAAGGAAGTAGACCACACCAAATAAATCTCTCTGTAAATGGTGAAATCATGCAATACATGCACCAACACCCATGTCTCACAATACATGGTGTACACAAATAAATCATGTCCAACATAAATATGTCATGCATCATATTTATGAAAATACCCACATGGTAATATCAATATAAATCTCAAATCTCTGTACATGCTTTTAAAAATATATTAAAACATTTAGATCACATGTAAATAATTTCATATACCATTCATATTCTCCAAAAATATATTTTCTTTAATTCTTTAGAAATATCTCATTTTCAATTAATATGCCTTTTTAAAATAATTTAACAATTATTTCACAAATTCCAAAAGGATCCTAGCACATCGTCTAAGCTTTTCGAATCTCTAATAACCCATTTAAATTCGTAAGGGTTTCTAAGCCGTCCATTCTTATTTAATTTAAATAAGAATATTATTTAATCATATAGGAATAATTTAATAAATTTTCTTAAATTATTTCCTAAGTCTCATTCTGATCCTAAACGATTTATAGATATTTAAACTAGCAATTTAATATATCTATAATAAATTAAATAAGGGTTTTGCACCCCTAAACTACTTCAATAATGCGGAGTGAGAAATATAATTTCCCACCTAATTATACGTTACCGAACAGCCCGAAACAGCACATTACCGGCGCC
Source organism: Cornus suecica (assembly GCA_963922005.1). Classification (NCBI taxonomy): domain Eukaryota; kingdom Viridiplantae; phylum Streptophyta; class Magnoliopsida; order Cornales; family Cornaceae; genus Cornus; species Cornus suecica. Next base: position 19,660,761 of record OY998247.1, on the reverse strand, counting down.
CGAATATGAAACCCGCCGACCAAAATCGTCCAAAAACTATTTCGAATATATCGAAATGTCCGTCTCGACAACCTATACGATATATATGAAGCCCATTAATAATCGGTTAATTAATTGGGTTAAATCTAAAATACCCCAAACGAAATCTATAACCTATAAATGCGATTTCTGGGCAAACCATTTATCCTAAAATCATGAAATTAATATATATCGAATACCATGTATATATGGAGCTACTCATCGAAAATCGGCTCAAACCGATCACCGGAAGGTCGCCGAAAAATTAGCCGAAGCTCAGCCGAGTTCGCCCATGTCCACGCGTCCACGCGCGAACTAGCTGCGCCTTGCGCCACCGTGCGCGACCACCTACGTGCCTCGCCGACGCCGCCAGCACCGCCGCCGTCCACCGCCGTCGCCCGCTCCAGGTCGCCGACCCTAGCTCCAGCCGCCGCCTCTCGCCGCTTCTTCTCCAGCTGCGCGGTCGTCTGTTATGGCGACCCGCTCCTCAGCCAGCTCTCTCTCCCTCTCTCAACCGACACCCTCTCTCTCTCTCTGCTGCAACAATGGTGAAGGAGAGGAGCAGAGGTCTGTGGAGTTGCAGAGAATGGATTGGTGGTTGCGTATACACATCTACATATATATGTACTAATTGCAAAAGCAACCCTTAAAACTTCCATAATTGTGAAATGACCCCCACTTTAATGATATATATATATAATTAAATATATATATATATAATAAGTCCCAACAATTACCGGAAGCCTCGAAATAATATTGAGTCAACCCGTAAGTCCACAGGACGCCCAATAAAATATATCGGTGTAGGAACCCAAATATCGGAACACTTAAACAAGACCGACCAATTAAAATGTGTCGTCATCCAATCGAGATACTAATCATTAAACGTCGAATGATACCGCGTAGTCGAGAATAAGAATTCGCGTAGTGTCGTCCAGCCGACTTTAAAACTAAACGCGAAAAATTTACAGGTATCAAATACCAAGAATAAACAATACGTCAATAACAAGTGACGTCATTACCGAAATTAAATTAGAATTAATTTCAGTAAAAAGGAAAATAACACGGGGTGTTACATTTTGCGTCTCTTTTTCTCTTCAATAGGGTTTGGGTTTGAGAGTTTTTCCCAGTTTTCTTGACATAGCTTATCTTCATGGGTTTCTTTCAATCTTGTGGGTGTGATAATATGTTTCTGATTAGTTGGTGTTACATCAAGTGATCTAGTATGTGTGTGTGATCTTGTTCTTGTTTAATAACCCTTGAAAACTGTTCGGTAGCCGAACCTTGATTAATTCGGCTGACCAGGCTTGGGTAATAAATAATGATAATAATAATAGTGTGTGCAAATAAGCCCTTAATCTTGACCTAGTTTTACCTATCGCAAGTGCACGACTCAATTTATAGTATAGTACCAATGAGATAAGGTATATTGAATCCACAGAGACTAATCATTTTTCAACTCTTTTATAATTATTCTAACTAAATTATTAAAGATAGTTTGTTTGTTTTATTTTCTATTAGTAATGAACATAAAATAAATATGATAGATAATTGGTTTTGGTTATGAACAATGGAGATAAAGATCTGGGGTATTTCTAAATTTATGATATTTTGCTCCTATCAAGCCCCCAAACTTCATCATTGCTAGTACTTAGCAATCAATTCAATAGAAAAATTTGAAAATTCATGATGATTGTGATTTTAGTACAATAAATCAAAACTAACTAACTAACCTTTTCTTTCGTGAAGGTGTATGATTACACTTAGCACGTGTAACAAGCCTTTTAAACCCCTCGGCAATACCAAGTGGACGAGTGAAGTCTCTTGAGGGTTAAATATACTACCCAAAAATTCTTTCATTCTTCATTCTTGTATGCTCATGAAATCAAATGATTATTAAATCATGCAATGCAGTAAAATGCATACAAGTCATCAACACTCACTCATAACTAACAATTTTCATGAACTAAACTTAAAAGAATGATCCCCACATTAGTGAAATAAACTTGCTAATCTCTACAGCTGTTCACATAGTCTTCCGTGTTTTTGTGAACAATATATATGGTAGACTAATCTCTCTTCTTCTATTTCATTGATCAATCTTTGCCATGACACAACTTCAATATAATTATTTTTTCATTTTTATCCTTTTTTGTCTTTCTAAGTCTCCAGACTTTCTAGCGGGGATTTTTAGTCCCGACCAACTGGGCCCGAACTTCTTCCATGAGATTTTATGTTCATCAATTTTCTCCCCTTTTGGGTCGAAGAACCGCTTTTTGCATTTTTATATTTTTTCATCTTTTCATCATACTTAATTCTTTTTATTCTTTACTTCTCCCCTTCTCCCCTTCTCATTGAACCAAATCTATTTTTTACAACTACATAGTCAAAGGTCAATAGTTGTCCATTAGAAAATATGTGCATGTGTTTATAGGTCAAAACTATCCTTCTCGGTTTTAATTTCACTCATCTATTCACTCATGTGGACCACGTCTTAAAAATTCAATTTAATCAAACTATTACATACTTATTAGTGGGGTAATTGCATACATAATATCTTTCTACTCATAACATCTACACAAATAATCTAATACTTGACATCAATCATATATTTCGAATGAAGAACTTAATAAAAAGTTTCTAATTTTTTAATTTTTTTATTCCCTTAAAACATTAGCAAATAACTAATTCCCCCCCCCCCCCCCCCCCCAAAACTTAAAGCAAACCATGTTCTCATGGTTTAAAAATTAGCAAAGAAAGAAATTGTTACCACCCTTGAACTGTAATTCCGTTCTTTGCATTAAGTGCTCGTAGCTCCCTAAACTTGTTTTGAATAATCTATTAAAACATAAAATACTATGCAATACCCAAGATCGTATCAAGTAAACCAAAATATTAAGCATGAAACACAATTTCATGGGAATAGAATTTTATTAATAAAAACATACATGATTTGGCCTTAGGGGCCTACAATCCTATAAATCAAAATTGCAGAAAAATAAAATAAAAACAAAAGATAAAACCAATCCTAAACAGATTTGGTGGGAAAAACAATAAAACAAAACAATAATGCTTAAAAAAACATAAACAATTCTACATCCATTCCCTTATTCCTATGAGTTTTCCTTATTCCTCTCTAGTCACTTTTGAACATCGAATCCTTATCAAGCTCATCAATCCATCCGTGAGGCATCTTTATATCATCCCAATGAGCTATTTGTTCTTTCTCTTCTTCTCCATAGTCATCATTGAATGTTTTAGCATAAAAGTACGAAACTATGGACATATATTTCGTCTCATTATTAAAAAATTCCTCCCCTATTGCATTCTTTATTAATTTAGTGATGAGGAATGGGTATGGAAATCTCCACGTAGCCGCCATAAGGTTCTTGTAAATTTTAACGTATCCAAGCATACTTCCTAAAATAACTTTGGGAAATGATACCCAATACCCCATATGGAAACAATAAAGTATCTTGATCATTGCTTTATCTCTCCAATGCTGATATTTGTTAGGATAGATTAGTGATGCTATAACTGTATCCAAAAACCAATAGTTGGGATTTAGATCTTGTTTTATGAGCGACACTTCTCCTCTACTCGCGTAATAGTTTGGGCATATAGTATTGATCATCTCAGAAATCGTAGGCGTGAATGGTTCTGGTAAGGGCAGGAATGTCTTACGTAACTCTCTTGGGCATTCATGCGGATTACCCTGTGCATTTGTTATTGTATTAGCAGTGACATCGAAGGGCAATACCTTAGAATCTAAGCAAATTCGTAGGATAAGTTCTCCTTTTGTAGTATATCCCATATGGTAATAGAATTTTGCACCACTTGAGGATATGCTACTATAGCTGCGGGTTTTAATAACCTAGTTAATCCTTGAGCTGCCAATAGAGTAACACCACTTTGTTTTCATGGCGCACTGATAACTTCTTCATCGTAAATAACTTCATATGCAATCGAACTAAACCCATGAATTTATGTAACTTGTAGTGGTTCTGGTGATATAGTCGTACATCCCATAAGTTGTTCTTCCTTGGGGTCAGTCAAAATTCCTTATTACTCAGCTTTCCTAGCTTCATCATCGCGGGTTTTCATGGATGAAGGACTAATGAAGGCTACATGGAAGTTAGAGTTATGTGTTACTCTCATGGTGATCAAAGAAAGAAGAACTCTAAAGAGGAATGATTACTACCAATACAAGAGCTCTATATTTATAAACTACAACCTAAGTCCTTTTCTAAGAGAGGAATGATTCAATTTCCAGCAGAAATCTGCAATAGGAATTGTGAGAATGGAAAACTTTGAAAAGGAAATAAGATTTAATGGAAAATTGTTCATAATTGAGAAGGATTTTATATTTATGGAAAATTTTCATAAAACTTTTTCTCTTTATTATATTTTACTAAAACTATATACTATATTATATAAGTGTGTCAAAATCCTATTTTAAAAGGAAAATCAAAATTTCATAATTATAGAAATTCATTTTATTTTTTAGAGAAATATAATTTTCCCAGGACTCATAGAGTACTCCGTGAGAAAACTACCGAGTACTCGGTAGTTCCTGTACCACAAAAATAAATGTTTTTCAAAAACTCTTTTTATTTTTAAAAATATTCTAATTAAAAGTTATACATAAAACATATATCAAAGTCAGTATAAATATATATATTTAAAATATTATTTTTATAAAAGTACACTAAATATTTATTATAAAATAGTACATAAATAATTATAAAGTGAAACATATGTAAATATAAATAAAACAAATTATATAAAAATAGTTTTTATATAAGTCATACCTTTCCCCCAAACTTATTTCTTTATATCTCATAATGAAAATATATAATACAAATAATTTGCTCATTTTCAACAAAATATCTATTCTCATTAATTTTCGAAAGTTATAGGGAAATGGAATTTCAAAACAAAATTAAAAAGAAAAGAAGTAAAATGAAAATTACAAAATATCGATTCACAGCTCGGCCTAAGGCAATATATAGAATGAAAATCTATGCCAGCTTGTGACCGTACTCTCATGATGCCTAAGACGGTGGTGGTGGTGGATGAGAAGTAGAGCCTGCGCCTAGTCAATCCATAATGGCCTGAAAATCCACGAGTCATCTCTGCTTGGATCTCTACCTACTCTTTCTCGTTCCGCTCCTGACGGGCTACCAAATCATCATACTGCTCCCTAGACAAAGTTACAGTCTCTCTCTGCCTAGGAGCCATCATCTATAGCCTCATCATCATCGTCACCCTCTCCGTCTCCCTCAGTGTCACTCTCAGAATCCTCCTCCTCCTCAACTGGTTGCGTAATGGCCCAGCCCATCTTGCCGTGAGAACAACTAAAGACTCCATATGCCATCGATGAGTTGACGTCCCATACCACCTCTCCCTCAATCGGCTGAATATCAAGATGTCTGAAAATGCCGGTAATTAGAGAAGGAAATGGGAGTAACCACTTCTTCGGCTTCACTGCCGCCTCATCCGAGAAGTCCTTCAGCACGGTCCTCAGGATATGAACTATGACGCACGGAATTGAGACCCAGTAGCATGCGAAGAAACAATACATCACCTCCAAAAGAATACCTATATTCTCGGTGTCGTGTCCTCAGGGGTGGACCTACTCACGGAGCACAGTATCAAGGAACGATATTCTCTTGGGAAAGTATTGTTGACCCAAGGTTTTTCACCATGGGTAAACATGACATTTTGATGATAAATAACCATTGAATGTGGTGAATTTAATGTCTATTTGAGTTATGCTTAATAGGTTATTGATTCAAGACAAACTCAAGAGAGCTAGGGGATCCATGAGAAGATCAAACAAATGTGTTTAGAGCTCAAAATACATTGAAGACAAGGATGGAGACATCAACCCAAAGCTTAAAGAAATTAAAGATCAAAGAATTGGGTAAAGTAGGCTTGGGTGAATGCTAGACTTAATGTAAATTTATTTTTGAAATAACTTATTTGAAAGCTCAACTCTTGACCATATAGCTTATAGGATCATGCATATCATTCATGAGTCTTTGCTAAACTTGAGTTAGTTTAAGCTTTTATAAGCTATGGAAGAACTCAACAAATAGGGTGTCCTAGAACAATTAACTCAATTCATATCACTTGAAATGGTCTCTAGATGCATGTTAAGACTTTGAACGAAATTATTTTTAAGCATGAAAAGTCTGTCAAATATTGAGAATTTCATCTAAATTTAAAAAATTACTTTATGATCTCAATATTGACTTTAGGAATGTCAAGGACCTTAATAAGTCTCTAACAAATCCTAGGAGTGTGTCTAAGTCATTTTGGAAAAATTTCAAAAGATTTTATCAAAAACTATCAAGTGGGTTACAAGTTCGAAATGAAGTGTCACATTAAAACGTCAAACTCAATAGCTTGAAGTCCTCTTTCCAAAAAGCTAAAGAACGCCTCCATCCGAGTTACGGAACTCCAGTTATGACCAAAAGAGGGAACTGTATCAAAACTGGGCTGAACAACCTAGTCGACTGGGTAAACCACCCAGTCGACTGCCTATTAACCTAGTCGACTGGGCCAAGATGGCCAGTCGACCGGATGAGTCAGAGAGCTAGAAATAAATTTCGGAATGATTTTTTGAAGACCCAGCCGACTGCCCGAAAACACCCAATCGACTCCCTCATCCGGAATTTGAATTCTAACGACTAGTTTCAAATTCAAAGTGTTCCAAAACTTCCTAAATCACCCCCAAACGGCTATATTGTGTTCATATGCAATATATATGATATATATGAGCCAAAAATGTGTAAGAAGAGGGAGATAAGAGTATAAGTGAAAATCTACCACTTTGGGCAAAATGGTTGAAATTATTTTTAGATATAAATGTTTTCTATAGGAATCACCATGAGCATCTTCATATCATCCTCTTATGATTCATTCTTCCACATATTGAGCTTGAGCTTTTCATTTGAGTATTTAATTCATAAGTCTAAGTATGTGAGGAAGTGATCTTTGAATTTCTATACCTATCTATTGAGAGATATTGTTGTACACTAAAATTCAATTCTTATTCATTTGAGAGTGAAAGTCTAAGAAGTTGTTTTGGCATGGGAATGGTTTTTTGAAGCTTTGTAAAGGTTTCTCTCAACCTTAAAAAGAGTGGATTTGGTTGGCTCTCCACCTGCAGGAGTGAGCAAGGTCGACTCTTCACCTGGAAGAAGGAGCAAGTAAGGGTTTGATATTCACCCGAAAGAAAGAAGCATATAAGGGTTTTCTTTTTCCCAGAAAGAGAAGCATGATAGTGGAATCCTTGAGAGGTTTTCTCAAGGTATGGACGTAGACCAAAGCTTTGGTTGAGCCATGTAAAATCTTGGTGTTTTGGTTTGCATTTTTTCTATCCCTTAAACTCTTTACTTTATAAGCAATTTTCATTTACAATTTTGCACTTTATACTGATGTCATGCTATGAATTTGCTTGTGTTGAAGAATTCATGAAGAGGATGGTAAAATGCTTAAATGTGGTAGATTATATCATGAATTTATTTGGACATAACTTAGATTATAATTTCTCTACCTCTTTTACTTAGGCATGATTAATATGAACACCAAGTGTTTGATAAAAAAATATCTTCCATAAACCATAGCATTGAATGTTTATATGCACCCTAAGTGTTTGACTAAATGCATATTCAATATAAGTCTCTAATTAATAGTTTATGTGTGAACTCAATGTTTGATAACCTTTCATAAACTTTACAAGACGTTCTTCATGTCAAATAGTATTTTCCATTATGTGTCTATAAATGAGGAAAATGTTATTATATGTTTAGTTGAATTGCATACTTGGGTGCATGAATTATTTCATATCCTACTTGAATCCACAATATATAATTTTGTACCTCATTATTCATGATTCAAAGTATGAATTGAGTTAGTCACTTAAGAGATCATCTATCTTGCTAAGCGTTTGACTAGAGTCCTATAATGTCTATCTTGTTAAAATAATGTCAAACCAAAAAAGTATCAAAGTTTGTGATTGACCCTATTCACCTCCCCTCTAGGTGTCAATATGTGGCCAACAAGTATCACTTCCTCGCATAAGTTGCGCTATTCGGATCCCCGTATTGCCCATCACAAATCTGTAGAACAATATCGTGGACGTCGGGAAATGGCTCTGACGATGGTAGAAATTTCTCCTTCAAATCTTCTGGATATTCGTCCGGAATACCCCATATTGTTGCATTGAGGACCGAGTCAATCGTGAAAGTACGATCCCTCACTATCGAGGATAATCCGGTTACCACATCATCAATTAGGTTGTGATAAAACTCGCGAATCATCTCCGGGTAGTACCCGGGCGACACTAGAGTCAACAATGTTCTCATCCTCCTCTTCATCAACATCCTGATACTTACATTGGACTTCGGCTTAATTCTGAAATTGGCATAATTGAAAGTGCGCTCGAGCTGAAAACCCTTAGCCAACCTAATCTCCCGTGCCCTTTGTCGTGACTCGGCCTCCCTTTCGTCCGATTGAGCTCGCATCTCGGCAATTGTTGCCAATGATTCTCCCTCATCTGTAGCTTTGTTCCTCTTTTTAGGTGCTAGTTGAATGGATTTAAAGGTGTGTATAGATGCCTATATATATAGCTTCAAAAATAGGAGTGAGAGAAGATATTTTTTCACATTTTTTAAAGGAATAATCTATGGTTTTGGTCAGATTAAGGTTAGGATGAAGATATGAGTTTTGATTTGAGCTTAAATAGTCAAAAATTGAGGATTTGTGGGTTAAAACAAATGTATATATATATATATGCTTATATATATATATATATGGAGTGAAATATGCGATTTGCAAAGGATTTTGGGACCTTGATTCTTGCTAGATCGAGAGTAATGAAGGTATAAGAGGTTTAAGTTGTGAGTTTTTACAGAGAGTGGGAGTATTGAGTGAATTGAAGTTGAGAAAATGAGCCCTAATACGAACAACTGAGTTTCTTGGTTCAATTCGACATTTTAAGTCACCGAGTACTCGGTGAACATCCTATCGAGTACTCGGTAGTTGATAGTTACTGATAATTTAATTTAATTTCCTTTTTAATTACTGATTCATTAATTCACTCCCATCGTTATACTTTCTTGAAATTTAATAAAAACATAAATCAACTATGATTACATAAAATAAATAAAATGAAAAAATAATAAAGTTAAAATCTTACTGTTACATACCCGTCTAAGAGAAAATGAACTCCATTAGGCGGTGCCTCTATTTAACGTCGTTGGCTTAACGTTCATAGATATTTTAACTGTTATCATACGTGGGATCTATCAGATCGATAGATTCCAAACATCCTATCTCGGGGTTAAATTCTACATTTCTTTTGAGTCGTTGACCATTTACTTTAAATCTTTTACATTTCTTTGGATCCAATACTTCCACCACTCCATAAGGGAAAACAATAATTACGTTATACGGTCCATCCCATCTTGAGTGTAGTTTCCTAAGAAACAATTTTAAATGAGTATTGAACAACTATACCTTATGACCAGGCTCTAAGGATTTTCTTTGAATGTTTTTATCATGAAATGCTTTCGTTCGTGATTTATATATTCGTGCATTTTCATATGCATCATTATAGATTTCCTCTAGTTCATTAAGTTGAAGCTTCCGATTAGAGCCTACTTCTTTTAAGTGAAAATTTAATCTTTTAATGGCCTAGTATGCCTTGTGTTCTAATTCAACATGGAGATGACAAGCTTTTCCATAGACTAAATGATATGGTGTAGTTCCTATTGGTGTTTTATAAGCTATCCTATATGCCCACAACACATTGTTTAATCTTGTTGACCTGTCTTTTCTATCAGTTCGTACTTCTTTTCTAAGATTCACTTGATTTCCCTATTTGATACCTCTACTTGACCACTCATTTGGGGATGATATGACATGCATATTTTATGTGTAATAGAGTATTTAAGACATAAACTATTCATGTAACGATTACAAAAATATTTTCCATTATCACTGATTATTGCCTGTGGTATACCAAATCAAGATAAAATATTAGATTGCAGAAATTCAATTAGAGTTTCATGGTCCGCTTTGGCCAATCCTACTACTTCTATCCATTTTGAAACGTAATCTACCCTAACAAGTATATATAAATTATTGTTTGACATTGGAAATGGTCCCATAAAATCTATCCCACAGACATCAATATATCAATTATTAAAATTGGGGATAGAGGCGTCATATCTCTCCAAGAAATTGAACCTAATCGTTGGCATATGTCGCATGCCTTACAATAATTGTAAGAATCTTTGAATAAGGAAGGCCAATAAAATCCACTTTGTAATATTTTAGTTGCTGTCTTTTTAGCTCCAAAGTGCCCTCCACATGCTAATGTGTGACAAAATTTTAAGATACTTTGTGTTTCATTCTCAGGAATGCACCTCCTAACAATATTTAAATAACTCAGGATCTTCCCAAATATAGTATTTGACTTGCCTAAAGAATCAATCCTTTTCTTGTTTAGACCATCCTATCGGTATTTTACGCATAACTAAGTAGTTGACTATGTCAGCATACCATGGTATATTATTAACTGTGTTAATACTGTATACTATACTGACACCATTAATCTCAGATTGTGTTGGTTGCTCTTCTTGTTCTATTATTGATCAGTCTATTGGCGTAGAAATCGGTGGTCTATTCGAGGTGATAGGTAACGAATCTATTGGTTTTTTCCATGATTCTCCGTATAATGCTCTTTCTATAGCCGTGATGTCATCAAGATTAGATTGTAATTGTTTCTCCCAGTCAATTTTTATGAAATCTTCTCTTTCTTTAAACATTTCATCCTTTATATCCTCAATTTGGTCTTCTATTATTTGATCAAGACTAAAGCAATCGTCAATGCTTGGACATCGACTATCATTTTCAAACACATTTAATTTCACTTCATATTCCCGAAAGATATATCCATAGCTCCCGTTCTACAATTAATGCAAGTGTTAGTTGTTGCTGAGAATGGTCATCCTAAGATCACTGGTATATGTTTATTTGGACTATGGACGGGTTCTATGTCAAAGATTATGAAATTTATAGGAAAATAGAATATATTTACTTGAACTATCACATCTTCAATTATCCTTCTTAGTCGTTTGATTGATCTATCAACTAATTGAAGTACAATCGACGTGGGGTTAATTATCCTAATCCCAATTGTTGATAGACTGAATAAGGTAATAGGTTGACACTAGCACCTAAATCAAGAAGATCTCTTCTTACTTCTTTGTCTCCAATTATGCATGATATTTTTGGCACTACTGGATCTTTATACTTTGGTGGTGTATCATTTATTAATAACGAACTCACTTGTTCAGTCAATACTATCTTCCTAGGTACCTTCACCCTGCTTTTACGTTTTTGCGTACATAAATCTTTTAATAATTTAGCGTAAGATGGGATTTGAGATATGACATCTAACAAAGGTAAATTGATATTCACTTGTTTAAGCACTTCTAAGATTTCGTTCATTTTATCACCCTATTTACCATAATAATTGGATTAACGGAGTTGAGGAAATGGTGTTTTTGGCTCATATTCCTTCTCCATAGGTCTCTCAAGTGTTTCTTTAACTGGTTCATCTTCTTTTGGATGTGATGGTTCTTTGAGAATGTTTTCCAAAAAAATTTCACGTTCTACTTGTTCCTCAAATCTTTCCTCTACTCAATTATCCACTATCCTACCACTCCTTAAGGTTGTAATTGCTTGCACGGTTTCATGAGTTGGTTTTGTAAAGTTCCTAACTCAATCATATATTGTCCTTTAGGATTGATCACTAGTTGACTTGGTAATTTACCATCTTCTCTTTTGTTAAGCGTATTAGCTATTTTACCCATCTGTGTTTCTAATTTTGAAATAGCTTGAGAATGCGTATATAACAGTTGGGTATTAGCTTCAAGATTTCCAAGGGTTGTTAAGACTTTATCTTCAAAACTAGTTAATCTTGGTGGTGGATTAGTATTTTGGAATTGATTTTGAAATTGAGGTTGATTCGATTGGAATAATCGAAATCATTGTCTATTATTTTGGAAATTTTGAGTATTATTGAATTGTCTTAGAATTTGGTTGAGATTTTGAGTACTATTGTTGAATTATTTTGAAATTTGATTGAAATTATGAGTTTGGACAGGATTTTTGATATTTTGAGATCGATATGATAATAAAGGATGATTACATTAGTCTTGATTGAAAGAATTTAAGTAGGGATTATTATTGGTAAAGGTTGCATTAACATCACATGGAGTTATATCTTCTTGAAACATTAGTGGAAATCCGCAAGCTAAGTGAGAGGGATCAGAACAAATCGAACAGACTTCTATAGGAGCATTTTGAGTGCTATTCAAAAATTTGTTTAATTTTCTACTTATCTCGGCCACTTGAGCCGTCACATCGTCAATCTATCATTTATTTACCATTTTCCATCCTTTTAGGGTTATTAAGCATTGATCTAGCTCTAGCTTCGACTGGTTCTAATGCAAACGTTCCTCTACATGTGACATCTATACGATGTTGTTGTATTTCTCCTAGGCCATGATAAAAATTACGCACCAAGTCATATTTTATAAATTTATGATGAGGACATTTATCCAAGAGTTCTTTAAAACGTTCCCAAATTTCATGGAATTATTCACCCGAAATTTGGGCAAAATTCATTATGGTTGTTTGGGCTTCGTGTGTTTTTCCCATTGGGTAATATTTATGTAAGAATTCTTTCTTAAGTTTCTCCCAATCAGTTTTCACCTGTTCTTCTAAACTAGTGTACCATTGGCTTCGTGTGATTCGAAATTAAAAGGTGTGTAATAATCTTTCTAAGAACCTAGTGGTTGTACTTGAGGTTCGCCCATATTGTTAAAATTTAATGTATCTTTTTTCAATCCTTTGTTCATTAGTTCTTAAGTTTTTTCTTTAAGTTCTATCAATTTCAGGATCAAAAGGAATAGGTTCTTTAGATACGAAACACAAACCACTCATACAATGATAAAATAATTTTATGTAAACATAATAAAATAACTAAAAATAAATTACAAAATAAATAAACAAAGTAAAAGAGAAATTAAATAAGAAAATTAAAGATGATACTTGTGCAATAATTTAAAGTACGATAAAACTCATAAACGGTCCAGCCAAGCAATCATCATCGCTTTTCTAGTTCCCTCTGCTAATCTCACTGTACCTGTCAAAAATCACAAAGTTTCGTCTTTTAAAAGAAGAAAATAAAAATAAATAAAATAAAATAATCTAGCTAAAATAATTATGCAAAAGTATAGAAAATCGTTTAGTCCCCGGCAACGACACCGAAAACATGATTGGTGGCCGAACCTTGATTAATTCACCCGACTAGGCTTGGTAATAAATAATGAGAATAATAACGGTGTGTGCAAATAAGCCCTTAATCTTGACCTAGTTTACCTATCACAAGTGCACGAATCAATTTATAGTATAATACCAATGAGATAGGGTATATCGAATCCACAGAGACTAATGATTCGTTAACTCTTTTATAATTATTCTAACTAAATTATTATGGATAGTTTGTTTGTTTTATTTTTTATAACTAATGAACATAAAATAAATATGATAGATAATTGATTTTGGTTGTGAACAATGGAGATAAAGATCTAGGGTATTTCTAACTCCATCATTAACCGTATAACATATCCTCTAATTCATTCAATTGTAAAGGGCAGTCCATCATATGTGAATCAAATTTAGGGTCATAAATATTGGCAAAATCCTAATCCAAAAAAATGAACAATTCATCCATCATTGGCACAAGCCATCTCTAATCAAGCATAACGAGTACATGCATCTACTCTAAATTACTCGTACTAACATAAATTAAAAGCACGTCACTAGTTATCCCTTTCATGCATGGTCTCTCTGAATCGAGATTACATGTTAATAACCATTATTGTGTACAAAATCATGAGTTAAGCATCCGAGTTCGAGCCATATTGAATAATCATTATTGTGTAAGATAAAATATTCATTCAAGCTAAGAAAAGACATAGAATAAACACAGAATCTTATATAAAATCAAACGTAATCACTCATCTACACAATCATCACATACGTGTTCTTCAGTTTCCCCTTATACAATTAAAAATAAGAAATAGTCTACATTTAAAAACCCTATATACCGGTTTAGTTATTCATGGTAGTGGTTGTCTACATTGTTGATGTAGACACGCCCTCCATAGTTGTTCTTCTATCGATCTCTTTCTCTTCAATATCTCTGCCTCCAAAATATCAAAACTATATATATCTCTCTGTAGGGGAGACCCCTCACTGCAGGGGAGACCCCTATCTTTTATAGAAAAAGAGGCATCTTTGTTTGGTAATCGGATTACTTCACTGTTAAGTTCAGAATGTGTATCGTGATATACTATGAAGAATGATATATAATCTCATCAAATATAGTCAATATTGCATCCAAAATAGCCTATAGATTATTTCTTACTGATTTTAGTCGAAACAGGTCCCACAGGTGCATATACAAATTCCTGAATTGGCTGGTCGGTTTTCGTTTCACCGAGTACTCGGTGAAGTTTCCACCGAGTACTCGGTAGCTCCAGGGTCGCGTGAAAACGAGCGTAAGTTCACAAAAGCTCTCGGGTGTATTTTCCCTTCTCTGTGCAAGTTCGTGGACTTTTGCACCTATCGAATACTCGATGAAGAGTCCACCGAGTACTCGGTAGTTCTTCACTTTGAATTTTATATTTCATCCTCATTTATCCGTTTCTCTTCTTGGCTTCATTCTTCTTCGTTCCTTTTGCATCATTGACTTGTTTTTGGTCCTTTATAGGTCTTTTATTCATAATTTCGGCTCTTGAACAATCTTGAGTCACAAATCCAGTTAATTCACTGAATTAAACTCATTTTATATACCATCGCCTGAAATGTCTTAAAACACAAAAACTGTATAAAAGCACCAATATAATGATATTCATAGGCATAACAATGTTTAATTAGGAGCCTTAAATGTATGATATTTGGCTCCTATCAAAAACCTTCTTAGGGTTAGGGTCTTTAGGACGGCTACAAATAATTTATATAAAATTGTTCAGGAACTGCAAAGAGTAGTTAAGACTTTGTATCAACATAAGGATATTTCTCATGGAAGGGATTTGAGTCAGGGGAAACACCCTAAGCAGAATGAGAAGATTGTTGTTCCACCATTGCATAGTGGTTCTCAGGTGAAGGTCAGTCATCATGGGCTAACATTGTAAAACCTGTTGATGCCCCAAGGATGAAACTCTCTTATTATCCTCCAATAATAGTGGATGGTAGAGTGCTTGTGAAACTTCCTATTGAGGTCACTAATGCTAGGGCTTTGCAATGGAAGGCCTGTTTGGTAGAGTATTTTCTTGATAAGAATCTACAATGTTGTGAATTCAGTAGCTCTTAATTTATGGGGCAATGTTGGTTTGAAGACTATGTATGGTTTGGATAAGGGATTTTACTTCTTTAAATTTACTATTGAGGATGATTGTGATATGAGTTTGGTGAATGGTCCTTGGCATTTTGCCAATAACCTGGTGATTCTTAAAACTTGGCATGAGGGCCTATCTTTGAATAAAGAGGTTGTATCCACTCTTCCTCTCTGGGTAAAGCCGTATCATGTTCCAGGGGAGTGTTGGAGTGATGAGGGCTTGAGTGTTGCGGCCAGTGCCTCAGGCACACCTTTATATGTTCATATGTCTACTGAAACAAAGGATAAAATAAACTTTGCTCGGGTTTATATGAAGGTTAATTCTAACCAAGAGATGTTGAAGGAATTTGATATCTATTTGGCATCTGGGAAAATTGTAACTATTACAGCTGAGTACCAATGGTTCCCAGCTAGATGTGGAAAGTGTTCAGTGTTTGGGCATTTGGAGAGGAACTGTCTTAAATTGGTGACACATGAGAATGTTACTCAGGGTCATGTGTTGGTTAAAGCTCCTGTAACTAAATGGAGGATGGTTTGTAAGAAGGGTAAGGAGGTTGCTATTGAAGTTTGTGTTGATGTAGAAAGCTCAAAGGATAGACTGTTGTCTATTGATGAGACTGGGGAGAAGCTCAACTCTCAATTTGGTAATAGATTTAATGTTCTACAAGCGTTAAAGGATGAGGTATTAGGTCAGGAAGCAGATGCCATTGATACTCATATGGTTGCTGCTACTGATTTAGAGACTGCTACTTGTGCTCAAAGGCAGGGTGTAGATAGGTCTTTTGATTCTTCTAAGATTTTACATGTGGTGTTTGTTTACCATGAAGAGCTTCCTGCTAGGGTAGATGCTACTGAGGGGATTCCAAGAAACATGATTCAAGTCCAAGATATGTTTCATGAAGTGGAGACCCATTATGTTGTTGTTTCTCTTTCTGAGGAAACTGGGTTAGTTGTTTGCACTCATGATAATGTTGGTTTTAATGAGATTAATGTGCTACCTCCATAGAAAGTGGTTAGTGAAAATGATAAAAAGGATAAACCATATAAAAAGGGTATGAAAGCTAATGTGGTGCCAAACTTGAGGCCAAGAAGGGGTGTTGGTAATAGTGCTGCTAAAGGTTCCTCGTGAATCTTGCAGCTTGGAATATTAGGGGTTTACATCAACCCCTGAAACAAAATGAAGTGAAGAAAGTAGTTATGGATTATAGGTTGTCTTTGATTTGCTCGGTTGAAACTAAAGTTAAACCTACAAAAGTGAAAAAGATATTTAGTTGTCTTATGGAGGGGTGGAAGCTTCATACTAATGATACTTCATATGATAGTGGTAGAATCTGGATTTGTTGGCATGATGCAAGGTTTGATGTCACTCTTCTTAGGGGTTCTGCTCAGGTGTTGGTATGTTCAGTGAAGGATAGACGTTCTTCTCAAGTGTTTCAAATTTATGGAGTCTATGGCTATAATGATGTTGTTCCTAGGAGAGGGCTTTGGAATGACTTAAGAGCTTGGGCTTATAAGTTTACAAATGATCCCTCCCTTATCATGGGTGATTTTAATACCGTTAGATATAGTCATGAAAGGTTTGGGGGTCTTTGGCTTAGGATTCTGGTATGAATGAATGTGGTCTATGTTTGGAGGATGCTAGCCTATTGGGTATGAGACACACAAGTATGAAATATACTGGGACTAATCATTCTACTTTTCAAAAGTTGGATAGAGTAGTGGTGAATTCAAAGTGGCTTAAGATTTATGGGGCTCTTGAAACCATCTTTGAACCCTTTAGGGTTTCTGATCATGCTATATGTTTGTTAAAGGTGACTTTAGAGGTTCAGAGAGGAGGAAAACCTTTTAGGTTTAATAATTACTTAGTTAAACATCCTTCTTTTTTTCCACTTGTGGAGAAATGTTGGAGTATGAGGCTTGCAGGAACTCCTATGTACCAAGTGGTTCAGAAGTTGAAAATGATCAAAAGTGAACTGAAACAACTAAATAGTAGACACTATTCTGATATATCCACACAGGTTAAAGATTGTATAGATTGTTTGTTCAATTAAAAGAAGTTGGTGGATGTTGATCTTGCAAATGAGCATTTACAACAGTTAGAAAGAAGTTGTATGGTCAATTATCTGAAGCTTGCAACACATGAGGAAGCTATATATAAGCAACAGTCAAGAATCAAGTGGTTGAAGCTTGGTGATAAGAACACATCTTTCTTCCATAAGGTTGTTGTGGCTAGAAGAAGATACAATAGTATTTATTCTTTGGTTACTAATAAAGGAGTGAGGGTCAAGGAGCAAGGATTGATTGCTAAGGAAATTGAAGGTTTTTACACTGACTTGTTCAAAGCTAAGGAGGAGGAGAAGATGCCTTATTTAAGACCATATATTCTTAGACCTCTGTTGGATGAGGACACTACCCATATGGCTAGACCTATTATTGCTGAGGAGGTGAAGCAAATTTTTTCTCTCTTCATGATGACAAGGCCCTAGGTAGTAATTGTTTTAACTCTTTCTTCTTCAAACAAGGTTGGCACATTATTGCGAGGGATATTATGGTTTCTATTCTTGATTTTTTCAAAAGAATGGAGATTTTTTAAGGAGATTAATTCCACTATTATTACTCTTGTTCCTAAAGTTGACAATCCAACCTTGGTTGCTGACTTTAAGCCTATTACTATGTGTACTACTCTTTACAAGTGTGTACCTGAGTTGATTGCTAATAGACTGAAGTCCTATCTTCCGGAGTGTATCAATGCTAATCAAGAAGCCTTTGTGCCTAGTAGAGACATTGCTTATAGTGTTTTGTTAGCCCAAGAGCTATTTAGAGGTTATCATAGAAACACGTATCCAGTTAGAGTGGCTCTAAAGGTTGATTTGAGAAAGGCTTATGACGCTATGTCTTGGAAGTTTATACATTTTGTTTTGAAGGCTTTCAATGTGCCCACAGTTATGATTAAGTGGATTATGACTTATATGTCATCTCCCAGGTTTTTTATTAACATTAATGGTAGACTCCATGGATATTTTACAAGTGGTAGAGGATTGAGGCAAGGGGATCCTATGTCTCCATATCTCTTTGTTATAGGAATGGAAATCTTGACAGGTATTCTTCATGGAATGACTACTATAGGGGATTTTGCCTACCACTGGAGATGTAAGAACAACAACTCAGTAGCCTTATGTTTGCAGATGATCTTCTTCTATTTTCAGTTGGGAAAGTTAGAGCAGTTAAGTATTTGAAAGAAGTTCTTGACCAGTTTAGTCAGTTTTCTAGGTTAAACCCTAATAGCTCTAAGCGTATGATATTCTTAGCTGGGGTGAAGGACCAACATGCTTCTAGTATCTTGGACATGCTTCAGTTTTAGCAGGGTTCGTTACCTATGAGGTATGTAGGGATTCCTTTGATTACTTCTGGTTTGAAAAGGCAAGTTTGCTTAGTGTTAGTGGATAAAATTACTCCTATAGTTCAGAGTTGGTCTGCTAAATGGCTCTCTTTTGAAAGGAGATTACAACTTATTAAATATGTCTTATAGTTTACTGGACTTTTATCTTTCTTCTTCCTCAAGGTGTCTTCTCTGATATTAATACTATTTTGAGGAAGTTTTTATAGACAGGTTCTAAATTAAGTCAAGGTGGATCAAAGGTTGTTTGGGATGTTATTTGTTGCCCATTTCAAGAGGGTGGATTGGGAATTGAAGATGTTACTGAATGGAATGAAACTACTATGATTAAACACGTATGGAAGGTTTGTAATCCTAAAGTGAGATTAGCCTGGGTTGATTGGATTAGACTTCATGAGCTTAAAGCTTCTAAATTTTGGGAAATTAAAATTCCTCAGGTTTGTTCTTGGACTTGGAGGAAAGTGTTGCAGATAAGGTGAGGACTTTTCTTAAAGTAATGGTGGGTGATGGTATAACAACTTCTTTATAGTTTTATAATTGGTTGCCTGAGGGGCCTCTTTGTTTCGGTTTGAATGAGGAGTAGATTAACAGTTCATAAGTGGGTAGGCATGCAAAGGTCTATTGTATTATTTTGGATGGTTTGTGGCATTGTCCTCCTTCGATGGGTCGGCTGCTAGATAAGATCCCTATGGATTTGTTTTCTTCTGTTCATAGGGAGGATAGACTAATTTGGCTTCCTACTAAAGGAAAATTTTATATTAAATCTACTTGGGAGGTTATTAAAAGATTGAAGGGATTAGTGGATTGGTTTGGAGCTGTGTGGTTCAAATATTCTTTACCAAAACATGTTTTATTACTTTGGATGGTTGTTTTGAATAGAATTAGAACCAAGCACTTTTTATTGAACATTGGGTTGTTAGATCATGCTTCTTGCAGTTTCTGTAATTCCATGGTGGAGGATAGAGATCATTTATTTTTTGGTTGCAGTTTTACAAGAAGAGTATGACTTGCTATTAAAGTGAAGGGTGGGTTATGTTGGCCTGATGGTTGCTGGGAGGAAGTGTTTGATTGGGTTAAATTTAACATGATGAGTAAATCTTTGTCTGCTCTAGTGAATAAGCTTTTGTTTGCCTCTACAATCTATTTTATTTAGTTGGAAAGGAATGCTAGGGTTTTTCAATCAGAGTTCCAAACTGAGAAGGATTCGCAGGCTAAGATTATGTCTATAGTGAGATTTGTTTTATTCTCCCTTACTAGTTTCAAGGATGCTAGACACAATATGGATTTAGTGAGGGTGTTGAATCTTCTTTCTTCTATTTTCATATGACAGTCCTATGGTGCACTGATTAGCATGGGGCTGGAGGTTTCTAATATGGGATGTGGTAGAGCTTGTTGCTTCTGGTTGCCGCAAGTTGTGTTATTTGGTCGGGCTACTATTATGTGTTGGTTCAAGCTTCACTGGTACAGGAGTTGGCACAGGGACTGGTGGCTAGCTATGAGACTGTTTGTTGTTGTTTTGAGGAGTTGTTTTTGGTATTCTATTGATCAATGTTGGTTTGATAAAGGGATGGTTACTGCCAAAGGTGTATGGTGGTATAGGCTTTCTTGCAAAAGTTCTATGTTGTGGGATTTGTTTGCTCATGCCAAAAGTTTACTTAAGCATGCTCAATGCTATGAGTTGTGCTTAGGGTTGTTTCTTTTGTTCTTATGGTGGATTTTTGGATTCCACATAGATGCTTGTGTGAACTAGGGTATGCCCTAGTATTCTTGTAAGGCCTTGGGCCTATTTTTTATTTTTTTTATAAAAGCTGATCTTTTAAAAAAAAAAGTCTTCAATTATGAAATAAAATTTCTTAATCTCCAAGTCATTTACTTGTCCTCCAAGTCTTGGACTTTTGAACATAAAGTCTCCAAATATATACTAATATACCAATAATAACTTCTAAATACGTCATTAAGTGAATAGGACTCTATAAGGCATCAGAATAAACCTTATTTAAAAACTGAAGTCGACAATCTCGAGCTCTCGGAACTGTCTCAAGTTCTCAAGAAATTCAAAATCTCGAGTTCTCAGTAGAAAAACTCGAGTACTAGGTGGTTTACTCATGTCGTTGGATAGCGTTGTGTGGCATCCCAAACTTTCTGGAATGTTATGCCATGGCGTGTGCTAAGGCACAAAATTTCGAGTACTCGTAAAGAAGGTTCGAGTTCTCGGTAAGTCAAAATCTCGAGTACTTGGCAGCTTTAGAAAATCCAACTTTTGTTTATTTCTTTGCAGCGCCGCTTCCGATCAACTTCACTTCACATCTCTTATATTTTTCACCACTTTAAACTTGTTTTGACACATTTGTTGATCTTCGTTTGACCTGTCAACTTGATTAACCCAAACCAAGAATCACAACACTCAACATGGTTTTTTATCATAAGCATGTCATTATAAATAAATGTTCCTACAATTTCCCCCTAGGCATTTCTGAGAGAAAAACCATGTTTTACAAATATATCCTCACGATAAAAAAAATAAAATCTATACCTATGAACACACAACGATAAACATAGACATAGAATTTTACTTTGATCTCATGATGATCTACCAATCCTACAACCACAACACTAAACAACATACCTATGAAAAACAAGTGTGAAAAACAAACATCAGGCATAATCAATATTAAATGATCATAATATAACTTGCAATATCAATATGAAGCATAATAATCATTAATAGTAAACAAGTATTTCTCCCTCTCAATTAAAAACTCTTTCCTCTTAACTATATATCTCTCCCCTTTACTAAACACTTCTCCCCCTTTTTGTCACTGAAATGTCAAGGAAAGAAAGAACAATATAAATTGTTTAGAGAGTTGTAGGGAGAAAACACAACGTTTAAAATTTGGAAAAATATACGGGAAGACCATAGAATCTAAGCAAAGCTTATATTAAGACATGGGACTCTAAAGAATATATCCAGATTATCGGGTAACAAAAATCTCTATAATGCTGAACCCCTAACACTAATGCATGGATGCAAAGTGCTCGAACTAATATGAAATAAAAAATAATACTTTTGTTCTTAGGAACATGTAAGCAGGGAAACAGAGACAATAAACTAATCATTAACACATCATATTCACATATCTAACTTAGCTATTATAGACACGGTAATGAAGGAAATCAACACACATACCTTGTAGATACAAGAAGTCATAAGCCAAGCTTTATATAACATTTATATATAGGAAACATATTCAAGTGCATGTAAACAAACAAGATGAAAGCAATACGCACCAATTCAAATATTTTCTTCACCAACCGTGATGATAATTCAGTCCAAAATCCAAATTAGAAATCAAATCTTTAGCTTGGACCTTATTGCTAACCAAGGGGAACGCACATTTTTTATTTTTGTCTATAATTTTTTTTCTTTTGCACCTCTTCATATAAATTTATTTTCTTTCTCCCCTTTTTATGCGAACACTCACTACTTTGTGGCAAGAGGGCCGGTGTCACACCCCAAATTCATAGTACTCCGAAACCCGAGCCTAAGAGCTAGGGGAGTGAATGCGGAAGTAAAAAGAAACTGGAACAAATGAAATTCAGTCATCAAACACCCAAAAAAAGGTAAGAATGACACACTCTGATACCCTACTATCACGCCCCTAGAATTCCCGAAACTCTAATCTAGAGAATCAACGAATCTCCAAAGGGTGACGTAAGTCAAGCGACTACTAGAGTCAATAATGACAAGAAGATACATGGAGTAACAATGAAAAATATACTCCATGCCAAATAGAATACTAGAACTCAATAGTATCCTCAGATACCAACAGACACGCTCATAAATTCCTAAGACTCCCGAACAGGGACATCCAAGGAATCCAGGATGTGATCCTTAACATGAATGACAAACTAAGACATCATTAACCGTGAAAACATATGGGTTAATGATAGATATGGTATATTTCATACCCAAATGGATAATAAACTAAGCAGCGGAATCTAACGAAAATCCGGCAGAGATCCGTTTGTAAATTGAACATCCGGACAACCAAACACAACACGATAACCTGCCCAAAGCAATCCAATAATCACAATGGCTTCCAAGCCCCACATTCATCAATCCTAATAAGGCCGAGGTACTGGAAAGAAACCAAAACCCCTCCAAACCCTCTAATATCAACATAGCCACAAGTGCTCGAATAAAAATACAGAAAAGCACCTAGCTGTGCGGAATAGATACAATAACCATCAGAAAAAATAAATACAGGAACTAAATGATACATCAACAGGGATATGCCAATAGACTGGCTCCCAAAAGAGAATACATAACAATCCCATAACAATGGGTAGAGAAACTGAAAGCGGATACCTATCGTCCCCAAACCCAGTCGTGTTGCAACCGTAACCGCATTACCCAACGCAACTCCAAAACCTGTAACAAGGAAACAAAATAAAGCTGTCGTTGCACTGTATCCTGCTCATAGCCGTATATTTCCTGCAACCTGGCGTGGAATACCAGGGGGGCAAATGAAATTCCCTCCGTGAGCAAATAAGCTCAGTGGGAAAAGATACTCTAACTACCACATCCTCTGGTAGTTTAGGTAATGCTAACTATCTATCAAGATATATATAGCCCAACTAATCTCATCCACGCAAAACCCAAGGCACACGCTCATACACTACCGTACGTAAGTATATAACGGGGATATATATATATATATACACACACATATATATATAAGTATAAATACACAACATGAGCCTATAAGATACAAGTAAGACTCGTACGTACCCACACCGGAAGTCTACACTACTCTTACCAACGTACACTAGGTACACGATACGAGGATCCAATCTAACAATTCCTCAATTACTCACAACACAATTCAAAAAATCCAACAGAGAGAGAACACACTCACCTCTAATATCCACAAGGATCATAATCCACCACTAGTACCAAGGAATACTCATAACTCACTCCCCGAGAACACAGGAGGAAAAATACTCACGTCCTTGCATACTAACACAATCATCGTCTATATATATATATATATTATAAATGTACAATATATATATATATATATATATAATACAAACCTCATCCCATTCCTAAGAAAAATCTACCTCTCAAATGCTAGACCACCTCAATCATATCACCATACCATAAATCATATCGACCTCATAATATTATCATCGATAGAGTCAATCACATCACTAACGCTCTCATTGTAGGCGAGGAAAAACCACCAATCAAATCACTAAGAGTACACGAACTCAACTCACAAGAACGACCACCCAATGGTCACCGAAACAAAGCAAAGGAAAAGACTTCCCAATGCTAAACCAACAGATAACCGAGACAACAATGTCAAGGTTAAAACACCACAAGTGTTTAAGGAGAACACCTGGACAAGGAACCTAATCCACTCGGTATCCATGCCCACAACATGTGGAACAACTCGAATCACCTAAGTGGTGACGTCAAAAACCAAGAAGAAAGGAAGGGCAACACTATATGTGTGTACTGAACAACACCAAGCCTCATACCCGAGACTTAGAAATGATAGGAAGCAAAGGTGAAACAATGGAACACCTTTCAAAACTCTTCAAGATGAGATATTGAGAAAGAAGTCTCGAAATCTTAGAATCCCAAGAAAGTAATAAAAATAGTTTTCCTTTTAAGAGACCACAAAGTAAAAATGACCGTCTTGCCCCTGGTCTCCGTCAGTTGCCATCACCGGCTTTTAAAAGTTGAAAATCTTTTTAAAGAAGATCCTAAGATCATTTTATAAAGTGTTAAAACTTTTCATTTCTACGCGGGTAGGCGAAAACAAGTTTTTCCTTTTAAATATAAAGAGTTTAGAAAACACCGTTTTCGAAATGACAGTCAAATAAGAGAAACACAACTCTATGAATTCCTGTAATGTCCGAGAGGAGAGTAAAGGAAGAGCAACACGTTGGACTCACGGAAGACAACCATCCATTCCAACTCCACCAGATCAAATGACACCACGAGGAAGAGGTTCGGCACCACACCGTAACCGACAACTCAAGGAATGACATACAAGTCAACGACCACATACTAGTGTATAAAACACAGTACCAGGAATGCTTAAGGGAAGGGACTAAGCATAAGAATCAAGACTGTCAGACTATAGTACTTCGAGTACTTAATGAATCCCTAATCATAACCTCTTCTACACAATCAAAATCTCACACAACTCATCACTCGCCTTCTCTAAGGCCTCGATTATCAATTGACACAAAAATCATCCCTAACCTCAAATCTCCAAAAGAGTTCACACAACTAACCACGATCACCAAACTACTAATCACAATCACAAGGCTACTAACCACAATCACAAGGCTGTTAACCACAATCTCTAAGGCCTCAACTCAAAGTCAAGCCTACGATCCACCACTAGCCTCAACTAGCCACATGGATCACTATGCCAACATGCATAACCTCCCCCAAAGGTACTAAAGTATACAACAAGTACAAGGATATACGTTTCATTATACTTATTAATTATGGCATATTATCATTTTCTTCCACATTAATTACTTTCAACTGAGCATTTATAAAATATGAATTTAATTTACAATATTCATAAATAGCATGCTCGAACAACACATGTAATATAGCACATATACATGTCAAATGAGATCACATAAAGGGTATGCAGTGTAATGTGACTCGACACTCCCCGTGATACTCACACACAACACACTCTTCCCAAGGGTAACGGATACAAACTCTGTCCACTCATCATAGTGTAGAGTTACCACACCGACCATTCCCAAGTGATTTTTCTCTCTATCACTTCAACAGGGAAGACGGTTGTACGAGAGCCCAACTTGCAACTCCGTACGCCATGACTACCCTTGAGTCAAGAACATGAGCCTCTACCTGGACTCCTAACTCACATTTGCCGGCTTTTTAGTTTCGTAGGCGTGATACCTCCTGGCCAGTTGTTGTGATGATCCGACACAAAGACACCCATACTTGAGTACACAACTCATACATATCAACATCGTGATTTGACACTACACGACATTCTCAACAGGCACCCCGGGCCTCAACATGAATATGTAATGCACCATATTTATGAAAATACCAATATGGTAAATATCAACATAAGTCTCAAATCTCTTTTCATGCTTTAAAAATGCAATAAAGCAATTAAATCATATGAAAATAATTTCATATACCATTCATGTTCTCCAAAAATATATTTTCTTTAATTCTTTAGAAAATATTTCAATTTCCCTTATCATTCATTTAAAATAAATTATACAATTAATTCACGTATAATAAGAGGAACCTAGCATATCGTCTAAGCTTTTCGAATCTCTAATAACCCATTTAAATTCGTAAGGGTTTCTAAGCCGTCTATTCTTATTTAATTTAAATAAGAATATTATTTAATCACATAGGAATAATTTAATAAATTTTCTTAAATTATTCCCTAAGTCCATTCCGATTCTAAACAATTTATAGATATTTAAAATAGCAATTTAATATATCTATATTAAATTAAATAAGGGTTTGCACCCCTAAACTACTTCAATAATGCAGAGTGAGAAATATAATTTCTCACCAAATTATACGTTACCGAACAGTCCGAAACAGCACAGTATTGGTGCCCGAATTTGAAGCCCGCCGACCAAAATCATCCGAAAAATATTTCGAATATATCAAAATGTCCGTCTCGACAACCTATACGATATATACGAAGCCCATTAATAATCGGTTAATTAAATTGGGTAAATCTAAAATAACCCAAACGAAATCTATAACCTATAAATGCGATTTCCGGGCAAACCATTCATCCTAAATTCATAAAATTAATATAATATATGACGAATACTATATATATACGGAGCTACTCACCAAAAATCGGCTCAAACCGATCACCGGAAGGTCACCGAAAAAATGGCCGAAGCCTGGCCGAGCCACCACTGCTCACGCGCGTAGCCACTGCTGTAGCTGTCGGCTCCTTGCGCCACCACCGGCGCCACCCTGCGCCACCGACGACCCCTGCATGACGCCGCCAGCTGTCGTCGAGCTCCGCCATAGCCGCCACCTCTCGCCGCTACTGTAGCGTCGTTGTTCCTCACGCGCAACCCAGCACGCCTCTAGTCCCGGCGACCCACACCGCTCGTGCTGCTGCCACTACCACCGCGAACCGCCGTCTCCATCCTTGCTCCAGCCGCTGCCTCTCGCCGTGTCTGCCATGGCAGCCAGTCACGCAGCTCTGTGCGCAACTCCTCAACCTTCCCTCCAGCCCAACTCCCCTCTCTCTCTCTCTCAATCAGTCAACCATAGTGAAGGAGAAGACAAGGTCGTCGTGTGAAGGAGAGTGTAGCAGAGGTCTGATGTTGTGGAGAAGAAACGTGAAGCAAAGAAGGAGATGATACGGGTATGTATATACATATACATATATATATGACCTAATTGCAAAACTAACCTTTCATTTCTCCAAAATCACGAAATAACCCCCACTACAATATATATATAATTAAATATATATATATATACAGTAAACCCCAATAATTATCGAGAACGCCCAAACATAATCTCATAAGCCCGAATTAATAACGAGACGCCCAATTAAATACATCGAGGTAGAAACCCAAACGTCGGAACATTAAAACGTGTCGTCATTCAATCGAAACACTAATCATTAAACAGGTGACGTCATAACCGAAATTCGCGTAGTCGTCAAACTAACGTCGAAATGAGACCATGTATTTGACAACAAGAATTCGCGTAGTCGTCAAAGAGAAACCGTAAAGCCATCCAGTCGACTTTAAAAGTAAACGCGAAAAATTTACACGCGAAATACCAAGAATAATATGAACGTCATGAACAGCTGACGTCATAACCGAAATTAAATTAAATATAATTTCAGGAAAAAGGAAAATAACATGGGGTGTTACACCCGGTTACTCGGGTTGAAAATTCTAGATAATCATTTTCGCCTTTTAACATAAATACTCATTGGTTCTTGAGGCACTGAGATCAGGTTACTCAACAGAATGGATCATTACTCTAGGGGGCTTAAAGAGACAATCATATATATATATATATATATATATATATATATATATATATTTATTCTTATTTTTCATTTTTTTTTCAATATCACCTCAATATTCATGATCATGCAATAGGTATTCAAAAACACCGATCAATCTAGCCTAGTTCATGAACTTACATATCACTTCTGGTCAGATGAGAAAGATTAAAAGTTCCAGCATGTATTACAATCATCTCCGAAGTAAGACAAACATCTAAGGTTAATGAGTTTTAAAAATAATATTTAAACATGCCAAGTAAGCAACTAAAATCCTCATGTTAGGCTAACACCTCCAATTCCCGTAAGCATAATAAGACAAGTAAATATGAGAATAAAGTGAAATATGAAAACTCTTTGTACCCTTAGCCAAGCGCAACATGCTAATAATTTTTATGGTAATTTTGTCATAATGTATGGATGAACAATTCTAATTAAAAAAAATATGATGCATGTATAATATTAATAAACAAAAAAAATGCATATTAATATATCAATTCTAGAATAAAAAAAATGCAAGATATTCCTAGAATAATATATATGAAGACATCTATTCTATTGAGAACATACCACTAGATTTTCTAAGACTCACATGTTTTTGAAAATCTAATGGTTTTGTAGAGATGTCTGTCAACTGAGAATCTGTGGATATAAACTCTAGACCTTTCTCAGAACAAAGTTTAGGAAAAATGTAATAACAATTATTAGATGTACGTACACCTTTCATTACACAATTTCCAAAAGAATCAATAATAGAACATTTATCGGAAATGAAATTGACATTATGATCATTATCGCATATCTAGCTAATACCAAGTAAATTAACCTTGATGCCCTTAATTTTAATAAACATTTTCTCGTCTAGGTAGACAAGAAGCAACAATGGTGCTCTTTCCTATAACTTTAGACTTTTTCCCATTACTAAAAGTTGCAATTCGAACATTACTATCCTTGAAATAACCAAACAATGACTTATTTCCAATCATATGCCTAGAGCATCCACTATCAAAACACCAAGAACTAGAGTCACGTGCTCTAAGTGTAGTATTGCCAGTAAAACAATGTAACTCGTCTTTCTTAATCCATATATGTTTAATTTTCGGTGTTCTACTTGCCAAATTGGATAAATTCTTCACCTCTTCACTTAACACCCGAATTTGATCATGAACATTGGGTCTTTTTTGAATTTTATGTTTCCTCTTTGATTTCAAAGTATTTTCTCTTGACTTTGAACAGAATAGTCGAATGTGACATTCCACTCCACAGTGATGACATATAGGAACAAACTTTGAAAACCATTATTAGAACTCTTATGATACTTAGAGGTAAAGGGACGCTTACTCTCAACCGTTTTTCTGACATAATGTTGAACATTAGGAATCCTATCAGAATTGCCTTAAGAAGAACTAAATGATACTTGAGTTGCCCTAACAAAGATAGTTTTGGGAATTACGTTTGAATTTCTCTTTGCTCGTACGAATTCTAATCCTTTAGTATTTCTTGCAGATTTACCTACACTCAACATATGATCAAGTTTAAGAGTTTCACTAGACCATTTATGGATAGTTGAGTTAACATATTTCAATTCCTTTTCCAAATCTCCAATCTTCGTAAATTTATCAATCACTTCTGATCTTATAACAATTAGTTCCTTATTGAGATCATCTACACTCATTAAGACATGATTCATTTCTTTTTAATACTTAATCAATTCTTCAGACCATTGAGCTCTTTGGGTCTAAAGTTGATTTAGGGATAAGGTAGTATTGGTTAATTCTTATTTTAAGAACTATATTTCCTTGTCAACACTATTAAATTTAACCATTAATTTTGAGAAAACTTTGCTAAGATGTGTGGACTTGTCATATATTTTATTGTATGCATCTTGAAGTGAGTCCCTGTGATCTTCATCATGTTCAGAATCTTCATCCCCAGACATTGCCCATCTTGTAGCAACTTCTTTAACCTCCTTACTTTATGCTGCAAGCACAGTCAAATTCTTATACCCATCAGCCAATTCAGACTCAGCAAAATCATTAATTATTCCATCATCTGATATATCATCCCAAGTGACAGCTAAACATTTTGTCTTTTTTAACTTATTAGCGCACTCCGTAGTCATGTGACAAAAACTTTAACACTCGAAATATTGAGATTTCTTCTTTTTTAGGGTCAAACTTGTCATTTCGAGTTTAGGCTTTATTTTTAATTTTAAAATCATATTATTTATCTCCAAATTTTTTTTCTTTAATGACTTCTCGACCATAAGTAGATTTTTAAAACTTATGAAACTGTGTCATAAGCACGTCAACCTGTCTTGGACTAGTCTCACCCTCCTCATCTGATTCAATAGGATCCTCCTTAGTGATTTTAAAAGTTATGCTTTTCTCTTTTGTGCTGCTAGACTTCTTAGGGGGATTTTTGAACATCTCCATCTCATAAGATTTTAGGTTCCCAACCAATTCTTCATGTTTAATTTTTTTAAAACTCATTATTTCCGAGATAACAATCACCTTAGAATGAAATGTTCAGGTAGAGACCTAAGAAGCTTTTTCACTATGGTAGTCTTAGGAATGGGCACTCTTAGATTGTGGCTACTAGTTACTATGTCAGTTAATCTAGCCTCAAAGTCAGCATAGACTTCATCATCTTCCATCCTGAGTTGTTGAAACTATGAATTTAACAGTTGGAGTTTCAATTGCTTAACTATTGAAGTCCCTTCATGAGTAACTTGTAAAGTATCCCAAGCTTCTTTGGCAATATTTCATGTGGCAATTCACCAAAACTCTTTTGCGGTCACAGCATAAATTAAAGCATTCAAGGCTTTGGAGTTCCAATTAGCACTATTTGTCTCAGCAAAAGTCCAATCGTTAGATGTCTTTAATTTAGATTTATTCGTAATCTCGTCCATCACAATGGGAAGTGAGTATCCTACTTCTACGACAAGTCAATCTCTTTCATCTATAGCTTTCAAGAATGCTTTCATCCTAGCTTTCCAATAGGTGTAATTTGAGCCATTAAATAAAGAGGACCTAGTCACGGAACCTTCTTCTTGAGGTATGTCTATCTTCTAAGTTCAAAATCTAACCCTAGCTCATTAACCTAAAGAGGGGTACACCCGATCTGATACCAATTGAAATTACCTAGGAGAAGGTAAAATAAGCCTAGAGGGGGTGGGGGTGAATAGATTTTTTATGAATTAATTAATAAATTAAAATATTAATTGCGGAATAGTCAGTTTTAATTCAATTATTTAATTATCCAAACCACACAATAATAAATATGAGTACAAAAAATAAACCAGAGACGACACCAATATTTTTATGCGAAAAACCTTGGAAACGCTCCAAGTATAAACCAATGATACACTCTGGTATTGACGCACTATGAATCAAGAACTACACAGACTCTATGAAGTTAGGACTTACAATCACTCTGACTTGCCTCTTATCACTCGACGTTTGAAACTTTTGAATCACTCACGCTAGCTCTCGCTCCGATCTTCTTACTCTGACGGCTCCGCTTCTGAACGGATCAACGAACCATGAAACCTCCTGCTCCGATCTCCGTATTCTGACGGCTCCGCTTCTCACAGATCGATGCAACCGCGTTGCAATTGTTGGTGTGATGATTTTTCAGCAACTAGATCATCCAATTGTGCATAAAGATCTTACGTGTTGTAGCACTATTGGAAAATCCCTAAAACAAAAGAGAACTAATAGATGAATGGTCACTCAATATTTTTATCTCTCTTTCTCTCTCATTGCAGGAATATTTGAACTGTGGAAGAATTGTAGAGCTTTCAACAATTATCTTTTCTTCTCAATATCTTCTCATATTTATAAAGAAAGAAGTCTTAAATTATGGAATAAGAATCTTCAATTATGGAATAAGATTTCTTAATCTCCAAGTCTTGGACTTTTGACCATAAAGTCTCCAAATATATATCAATATATCAATAATAACTCCTAAACACGTCCTTAAGTATATTGGAGTCTATAAGGCATCAGAATAAACCTAATTTAAAAACTAAAGTCTGTAATCTCGAGTTCTCGGTAGAAAATCTCGAGTACTTGGTGGTTCACTCATGACGTTTTGTGGCATCCCAAACTCTCTGGAATGCCATGCCATGGCGTGCGCCAAGGCGCAAAATCTCGAGTACTCATAAAGAATGTTCGAGTTCTCGGTAAGTCAAAACCTCGAGTACTCGGCAGCTTTAGAATAACCAACTTTTGTTTATTTATTTGCAGTGCCGCTTCCAATCAATTTCACTTCATATCTTATATTCTTCACCACTTTAAACTTGTTTTGACACGTTTGTTGATTTTGTCAACTTGATTAACTAAAACCAAGACTCACAATACTCAACATAATTTTTGATGAGAAACATGCCATTACAAATGAATGTTCCTACACTAACATTTGAATTGATTGTTCGAGCAATTTCCAATTCAGTACTGATACTATAGTAATATGCAAAAAACTTGTCTTCTATCTTCTTCCCAAGTTGTGTGTTTACAAATTTTATTGTAAACAATATCATTTCTGTAGTTGCAAGGTACCAATTAGATTAGTTGTTCTATCGGTCTCTAGTTTATCAAGATTTATGAAATGGGTTATTTCAAACGTTTGAGCACATTGAAATTCAACATAACTGGTATTTTTTAGTTAGGCCTTCAAAGAGGCTTCTTTTTCTATATTTTTTTTGTACAAATTGTTGGATCACAAAATTAGTGGCCGTTGTGATTTCCTTTATTAGGGGGCAACTATAACTATTATATATATTTATTAAAAAAAATATGAATAATTCGGGGTTATAGGTTACACTTACAAACAACAATATGAATTGAGATCCCATTTTTTCAAACCCACGTAGAACCGCCTTTCAACCTTTAGTTGATAGATTTTGAAAGCGATTTTTACTTATTTTTATGTTGACGTTGTTTGCTTCTAGTCAAGGAAAAATTGTTTGTTTAATGTTTGTCCACCTCACCCGTCTTATCTATTTCCTCCTACTCTCTGTCTCTGTAACAACACCATAAAGTGAAAACAAGTCATTTTCTGTAGTCAAGAAAAAATTGTTTGTTTAATGTTTGTCCACCTCACCCATTTTATCTATTTCCTCCTACTCTCTGTAACAACTCCATAAAGTGAAAACAAGTCATTTTCTGTATCAATTTCTTGGGTACCAATAAACCTTGTCCTTTCCTCCTGTTCTACATCAGCTCCCCAAAAGAAAAAAAACCCTCTCATTTTACTTTTTTTTTTCTTTTTCCCTTAAATCATGTGCGAGTTAGATCTAGTTCCCATTTATTAACTTCTATTCATGCTTTAAGAATATTTATAGTATTATTTAGTTTTAGTATGTTCTAGATAATAGTTATATTAATTGAATTATCATGTTAAAAGTTTTGTGCTTTTATAATTGAGTTGTTATTAAGATCGTTTCTATCTCGAGAGAGGAGTTAAGGAGTGTGTGAAAACAAAGATTAGCTACCGAAGGGCAAAATTGTCATTTCCAAATACCGTCACTTCATCAGAGGGCAAAAATATCATTTCCAAACATTATTACTTCAACCAAAAGTATCGGGAATTTGAGATAACCAGTTTAGCTCAAATATAAAAAAAAATGGCAAAATATGCATCATACATACGTTGGCAGAGGCTGAAACAATGCAAAATGGCTCTGACCTACGCTATGAATTTTGGAGCTGGAAGGGGACCCTACGCCCTAGACCTACGTCGGAGCGTAGATCCCAAAGTTTTGTCACGTGATCGATTTTCATGTAGGATTTGTTTCCGAGTGTTTTCAGATTTTTTCAATTTTGTCCTTACTTCGAGATTTTAAGTGATTGACGACTTCAGACCTTTATGTATTGGCATATACACGTATTTACATCAAATTTTAGAGGATTTTTCAAGGTATTGTGAAATTACGTAAGAGAGTAAGGTTAGGGTTTTCGTTGACTTGGTTTATAAATACCAAAGATCTACAAGAGAAGTGACTACAATTTTTTAGAGATCTCTGCAAGTTTTCTACAGATTCATATTTTCTATAGAGATACATGGTGAGAGAATATTATTGAGTGATTATATATATTTGAGTTCTCTCTTGATTTTGGGTTTCTCCAATTGTGTTTCTACACCGAAGATCTTTATGCACAATTGGTTGATTCGTTGCTGAAAAATCAACACACCGTCCATTACAACGAGATTGCTTTCATCCGTCCGAGTGAAGAGGCGGAGCCGTCCGAGTACGGAGCGATTCAAGGATTTCAAACTGCGAGTAGAGAAAGGCAAATCAGGCGTGATTTGTGAGTCTTTCATAGTGTCTGACGGAGCAAGCGTGCTTTGTGAAGTACGAGTGATTCAAGGGTTTTAGACCACGAGTAGAGGAAGGCATATCAGGTGTGCTTGTAAGTCTAAAACTCTCATAGAGTCTATACTTGTTGATTCATAGTGCATCGGTACCCGAGTGTGCCCATGGTTTTTACTTGGAGATTTTTCCAAGATTTTTCACGTAAAAATATTGGTGTCGTCTCTTGCTTTATTTTCTGCACCTTTATTTATTATTGCGTGGATTGCTTGCTAAATCAAATTGGATTAAAATTGACTTTTCCGCAATTAAAATTTAATTTGTTAATAAATCCATAGAAGCCTATTCACACCCCTCTAGGTTGTTTTCACCACCGTCTAAGTAATTTCAATTGGTATCAGAGTGTGGTTGACCCGATTTAGGTTAACTATCTAGGGTTAGATCTTGAATTTAGACGATGGACGTACCTCTTGAAGGAGGTTCCATATCTAGTCCCCCTTTATTTGATGGATCAGATTACATGTATTGGAAAGCAAAAATGAGAGTGTTCTTGAAATCTCTAGATGAGAGAATTTGGTTTGCCATAGAAGTATGATACACACCTCCCACTATTTTAAATAAGACTACCAAACAATTGAAAAAAAAATATTCAAGTGAGTGGTTTTCGGCTGGATTTGAAAGTGCTAATTGGAATACTAAAGCTTTGTCTGCAATATTAAATGTTGTAACCGAAAGTGATTTTTGGAGAATTTCCTCGTGCGACATTGCCAAAGAAGCTTGGGATATCCTCCGAGATACTTATGAAAGAACTAATAGTATTTAAATGTTGTCATCTAATGTTGATGAGGGAGGAAAAGTTGTTGTGATAAGTGCAACTTCTGGGGATGTAGATTCTGAGGGTGATGATTGTGATGATTCGCATCAAGCTAAGTATAATAAATTGTATGATAAGTATACTCATCTTAGCGAAGTTTTCTCAAAATATATTGGTAGATTTAAAACTCTTGACAAAGAAAAAAATCTTTAAGAGAAGAATTAACCAACCGTACCGATGACTTTAATCAACACATGACTGAAAAGTTTGGATGGATTGAAATGTTGAGAAAGTCTAAAAAAGAAAAGAATGAGGTTTTAAAGAATGTAGAAGATCTCAATACAGAACTGATAGGTGTAAGATCTGATTTGATTGAGAAATCTGTGAAGATTGGAGATTTGGAAAAGAATTTAAAAGATGTTAACTCAACTATTCATAGATGGTCTAGTGGAACTCTTAAGCTTGATCATATGTTGAGTGTAGGAAAATTTGTGGGAAATACAAAGGGGTTAGGATTCAAAGAAGTAACCCATAAGTCTGATGATATTTCCAAAACTACCTTTGTTAAGGAATCCCAAGTAGCATCTTGTACTTCTAAAGGTAATTCTGATAAGAATCGCAATGTTAAATCTTATGTCAAAAAATCATTTGAGAGTAAGTCTTCATTTGCCTATAGATATCATAAGAGTTCTAATCATGGTTTTCAAAAGTTTGTTCCAATATGCCATCATTGTGGAGTAAATGGTCACATTCGACCTTTATGTTCAAAGTTAACAGGAAAGACTTTCAAATCTAAGAGGAAATCTAGAATTCAGAAAAGACCCAATGTTGAAGATCAAATTTAGGTTTTGAGAAAAGAAGTAAAGAATTTGTCTAACCATGCAAGTAGAACACCTAAGATTAAACAAGCATGAGTTAGAAAAGGTGAGCTACATTATTGTGATGCTTATACATGGGTTAGAAAAGATGAGTTACATTGTTTGGGTGTTCATACTACATATACAGCGCATGACTCTAGTTCTGAGAAAGGTCATGAGTTTATATCTATTGATTCTCAGTCAACAGACATCTCTACAAAACCATTAGATTTTCAAAAGCATGTGCATTTTAGAAAATCTAGTGGCATGTTCTCTTTAGAATAAATGTTTTCATATGTACCATTCTAGGAATATCTTGCATTATCTTTTATCCTAGAGTTGATACATCATCATGCATTTTTATTTTTTATGCATACATCATGTTTTGATACTATTAGGATTATTCATGTATGCATCATTATGACAAAAATAACAAAAAATTCAGAAAATAAATTTTTTTGGAATGATGAGCTTGGTTAGGGTACAAAAGTTGTCATATTTTACTCTATTCTCATATTTACCTATCTGATTATACATATGGGCAGTAGATGTGTTAGCCTGATCTAAGATTTTTGGATGATCACTTGACATAATTATTTTATGTTACAAAACATTAATCTTAAGTGCTAGTTGCTTCGGTGATGATTATAAAGTCTACTGAATCTGTTAATTTTTTTTATTTAACCCGGAACCGTCCCAGTACGGAGCGATTCGAGGATTTCAGACCGCGAGTAGAGAAAGGCAAATCAGGTGTGATTTGTGAGTCTCTCATAGTGTCTGACAGAGTAAGCGTTTCTTTGTGAAGTACGAGTGATTCAAGAGTCTCAGACCGCGAGTAGAGGAAGGCATATTAGGCGTGATTATAAGTCTAAAACTTTCATAGAGTCTATACTTGTTGATTCATAGTGCATCGGTACCCGAGTGTGCCCTTGGTTTTTACTTTGAGATTTTTCCAAGGTTTTTCACGTAAAAATATTGGTGTCGTCTCTTGCTTTATTTTCTGCACCTTTATTTATTATTGTGTGGATTGCTTGCTAAAACAAATTGGATTAAAATTGACTTTTCCGCAATTAAAA
Organism: Cornus suecica; assembly: GCA_963922005.1. NCBI lineage: Eukaryota > Viridiplantae > Streptophyta > Magnoliopsida > Cornales > Cornaceae > Cornus > Cornus suecica. The sequence goes on along the minus strand of OY998247.1, from coordinate 19,623,716 downwards.
TTTAATTTGTCAATAAATCCATAAAAGCTTATTCACCCCCCTCTAGGCTGTTTTTGCCACCATCTAGGTAATTTCACATGCAATTGAAGGAAGAAGTATTTATACTCAGCTATAAAAACACTGCGGGGATTGTATTTTAATCTTTAATGGGATTTTTGGGTGTTGATTATATGGTTATACTAAACGAACATTAAAGTTTGAAACATCGGTTAAAAGTTCATGTTCTTTCGCATCGAAAATAATGTCAAATTGGATTTTTATTGAAACATTCATGAACACTTCTAATAATTTCTCCACCATGTTAGAGAGTATCGACATCATACACTTTTAGAATGTAGCTGGTGCATTACACCATCCAAACAACATCCTTCTATATGCAAATGTACCATATGGGCAAGTAAAAGTGGTTTTCTCCTGATCAACAAGATCAATCACCACTTGGTTGTAACCGAAATATCCATCCAAAAAATAATAATAGCTCTGTCCGGCCAACCTCTATAGGATTTGATCAATGAATGGCAATGGAAAATGATCTTTCCTAGTGTGGGAGTTGAGTATTCTATAATCAATGCACACACGCCACCACCTAGTGGTGGTGCGCTATGGAATCAAGTCACCTTTAGAGTTAGGCACAACTATGATCCATGATTTCTTTGGTACCACCTGTGTAGGACTCACCTATGTGTTATCAGATATGGGGTAAATAATACTCGCATCTAACAACTTCACTACCTCCTTCATCACCACTTCCTTCATGTTTGAGTTCAACATCCGTTGTATCTCCCTTTATGGTTTTTCAATCTTCTCCAAATGTATGCGATACATACAAATTGAAGGATCTATTCCTTTAAGATCAGTAACGCTCCATCCTATTGCCTCTTTATTCTCACTTAAGACCTCAATTAGACTCAATTCATGTTCTTTTGTTAGAGTAGATGATATAATTACAGGAAGAGTCTTATTTGGTCCTAAGAAGGCATATTTCAACTTCTCAGGCAAATCCTTGAGTTCCAAGATAGGAGGAGTTATTATAGATGGAATGGGTGGTGTACTTGAGAGTGTAGGAAGCAGCTCAATCGGCACTCTCCATGGTTGACCATTCAATGTAGTCTATATTGCAGCGATATCCGCATAATTCATCCTCATATGCTCATCCTAGTCATCCGGTTCATTCTCCAACCTCACTCCAGTCATAAATGACTTTAGCTCATCTTTCTCCAAGATTTGTGGTGCAAAATCTTCCACAATCTCATCAATTTGAAAGCATTCTACTGATTCAGGAAGTTGATGATTTGCATTGAAAATATCCATTCGCACCTTCAGGTTTCCAAATGATAGATCCATAGCCGTTATTCTACAGTTAATACATGCATTGGCCGTTGCCAAGAACAGTCTTCCTAATATTACAGGGATATGTCTATTTGAATCCTAGACAGGTTCTGTATCTAGAACTACAAAATCCACTGGAAAGTAGAACATGTCCACCTAAATGATGACATCTTCTAGAATCCCTCTCGCTTGCTTAATTGATATGTTTGCCAATTGAAGTACTACCGAGGTAGGGTTTAGTTCTCCTAGCCCTAGCTGCTGATAAACTGAATATGGTAGTAAGTTAACACTCGCACCTAGATCAAGAAGAGCTCTACCAATTTTCTGGTCATCAATGACACACAAAATAGTGGGAGCACCGGGATCTTTTCTCTTAGACAGTGTGTTACTTAACAACAATGAACTCACTTATTCAGTCAATAAAATTTTCTTATGAACCTTTGATCTACATTTTCTCTTTTGAGTATAGAGGTCCTTCAAAAACTTAGCATAGGCTGGTATTTGGGCTACGATGTCTAAGAGAGGCAAATTGATCTTGACTTGTCAAAATGTTTCAAATATGTTTGTTTCTTTATGCTTGCCATATTTGGTTGAATCTTTAAGACGTTAAGGAAAAGGCGTTGCTTCCGTATATCTTGCCTTACTAGTTCCTCTAGTAATGTCTGGTCAATATCTTTCTCCTCCTCAGGCTTTTCTTTCTGAACTACTTCAGGCCGCCTTGCGCTTATTCGCCATCTCTTCATGTTGTTGCTCAACCCTATTCTCCACATATCTTCCACTTCTTAAAGTAATAATGGCTTGTACTGACTCATGAGTATTTTCAGTGAAAGATCCAAGCTCCATTATTTGTTTGTTCTTTGGGTTGGCCACCGGCTGATTAGGAAATATCCCCTTCTCTCATCTATTTAACGAATTAGCTATCTGCCCCATTTGGGATCCTAATTTTGCAAGTGTTTAGGAGTGAGAGCCCACCATGTTCCGTAAATCCCTTAAGGTCCGTGCCAAATCATTATCAAATCCTGGTGGTTTAGGTGGTGGGCTATGACTTCTTTGAGGCTGAGTTTGGTAATCAAAAGGTTCATTGCCTTGAGAATTAGGCTGAAAATTACGAGTAACAATTGTTAGATGAGAATTAAATGATTGTTGGTTCTAAGGGAAATTCGGCTAAGGATTTTCCACATTCTGAGAACGATATGATAGATGTGGATGATTTCGCCAATTCGAATTGTATGAATTAGAACAAGAAGTATTATTCGAATTGGTCCATGTTATATTTACGTCAGTGGCAACGATCTCACAGCCCTGATATTCATTTTGGGGAAAATCAGGTTCTATTGCTAAGACTTCTCTTGGGGCTAACTGACTCAGATTTATGAACTTATCAAGTTTCTGTCCTAATGCAGCTACTTGTACTCTGACCTCGTCATTTCTTTAGACACTAAATGCCTTGTCAGTTCTCCTTTCATTTTTATCCCTAGCCCGCATTTCAAACTCATGTTGGATCGAGTTATTGCTCACATTGTCAAATAGCTTCAAGATTGATTCTGCTGGCTTTAGTGCAAACTGACATCCCACTGCTGAATCAATCAAGTTTTTATGAGTGGACCCCAGTCCAGGATAGAAGTAATGCACTCTATCCTGATCTACAAACTTGTGATAGGGACACTTCCGTATAATTTCATTGAATCGATCTCACGCATCATAGAATTGCTCACCAGGCAATTCTTTGAAGTGAGTGATCGCTCGTTGCGCCTCATGGGTTCTACCTATTGGGAAATATTTTTTAAGAATTAATATATTAAGGTTTCCCAATCAATTTTTATCTCCCAATCCAAATTGATATATCATCTTTTAGCTTTCTCTCTCAAGGAAAAGGAAAATAATCGAACACACAACATTAGAGTACTAAGATTCTCAATTCTAACGGTTGAGTACATCTCTATGAACTCATCAACATGTTGATATGGATCCTCATTCCTGAGTCCATAGAACTTAGGCAGCATGTTAATGAAACTAGATTTGATCTCATAGTGTTTAACACCCATTACTTATGGAAATTCAGCATATGATTCATGAGCGGTACATGCATAGTACCCCTTCAAGGATATAGTTGGGGCCTTTCGTGCATCTGCATTACGGTCGGCCATCCTTTGAAGTTCTTCTAACCTCATTCGTCGATTCCTTCAAAAAGTCTTTTCGATCGCAAGATCAAAAGGTTCTAATTCAACATGGGGATCTAAACGGGATTGTTGGTCGGTCATACACCAAGTGAAAACTCTTTTTGTATTTTTTTTCAAAAATCAAATAAAAACTACTTCTAAATTACTTTTAAAATATTCTAAATATTAACAGAAAATAAAGCTAAAATTGATGCGTGAGATTTAAGATAACTGAAACTCACAAGAGGTCCGACGATGCAATCTTAAATGCTCCGCTAAATCCATTTGTGTTTTTCAAAGTACCTGTCAATCACACAAAAATTCCAACTTTATGTACACTATAATAACTCGATAAAACTAAACTACTAAAAAGAATAATGCCAAGTCCCTAACAACGGTGCCAAAAAACTTGTTGTCACTCTAGGGTTGCTAAAAATAAGTGTTAAGAATACACCCTTAAGACGACTAGGTTTTACCTATTACAAGGTCACAAAACTATTATAGTACATAATCAGCTTAAGAAAGGGAATATCGATCCCACAGAGACTTGGATTATTCACTCTAGTAATTTAAAAATATTGAATTATGTTTGAAAAAGATTTGTTTCATTGGTTTTGAGATCAATGATTAAATTTACTAAAATAGAATTTAAAAGATAGTTGTGATTCAAGATAGAGAAAAATTAGGATTTTCATTGCTCCACCACTAACCGTATAATATAGCCCTTTATTTGTTCAATTGTAAAGAGGGCGATCCATCACTGTGAATTACATCATACCGCAAATAGTCGAATATGTCCCAAAAAAGATATTATTCACCAGATTCACTACAACCCATCTCCGGACATAGTATGACTAGTACATGACATCTACTTTACTCTAATCTACTTTTACAACATAAAATTAAACTAAAGCATGTCTATATCACCTTGTTAAGGCATGGCCTGTGTAAATCTAGGATTTCAAGTCATAAGCACCATTGTGTAGAAAATCACGCTATGTTTATGATAACATGATTGGTTAAGATAATATATTCATTCAATCGAATATAAGAATTTAGAATAAATATAAAACCTCGTTTCAAGAATAAAAACGATCACTGTTCTACACAATCATCATAGTGTGGTCACAGTTTTTCCTCAATATAATTGAAAACAAATTAAGAACAACATTACTTGGCTAGGGTTTTGCTAGAAAACCGTAGATACCGAGTTAGTTGATCATGGCAGCTGGTGACTGCATCATTGATGTAGAAGCTGCCTTCATGATCTTCCTCCTTGGATTTCTAGTTATTGAATTGCTCCTCATTGAATGAAGAATCTCCATAAATTATTATGAAAATTATATATATATGCCAGCCTCCTCAGTCTGAATAACTCCTTCATATTTATAGACAAAGTTGAGGGAAACCCTAATTACCTGCCTTTCCTGTTGAGAGTATGATTCCCATTTTAAGTGATTCTCTTTCAAACTGAGCCAAACCCTTTAATCTGATGTAGAATATGTCTAAAAGACGTCCATATAGGTGTTGGAGTCGTGATCAAGTCAAGGGTTTTAAGTTGGGTCAAATCTGTAAATTCACAGCTTTTCCTACGATTGACCCTTACGTTTAAGCATAGGGCCTAGCTATGCTTAAGCGTAGGCCAAACGTAGGCTAGAAATCCCCAATCGTAGGTCAAGCGTAGTTTTAGCACTTTCTAGGCACTTTTAGCTACTATAAACGTAGGTCAAACCTAGCATTTTTCATGAAAACCATTTTTCTTGATAGTTGCTCCATTTGAACCCCCTCGACTCCGTTGGTATGTTTTCTGAAGATACGACTTCGAAAAATGTCGTTTCTGACCTCCGGGAGACACTTTTTACTTGAAAACACTTCTTTTGCTCTCTTCTTGGATAAACACAAGCACTTCATTGGTTAATTCACCAAAGTTAGCTCATTTTCTTAATTGAGCTCCTAAAACACGCTTAGACAAATAAACCGCATAAAAATACCAAGTAATGAAATGTAAAGACATAACAATAGCAAGTTAAGGGCCTAAAATGGACACGTTTTAGCACCAAACACACCCCATAAATCATATTAAGTTTCTAATTTAGACCTCATAAATACCATAGTAAATAAATCACCAATGCGGATCACGGCGGTTGCATATCATCAATCAACATACTTCCTTCCGTGTACCACAATAGTGACAATTTACTCACAGTGGCCTATGAGTGAGAACTATATATAAGGTCTACATAATGTCTTTGTCAAAATCATTCTTGTTATCATTCTTTCAAACCGTAATTCATAATATACATGTACATTAACCAACAAGAATATCAGAAACATATTAAATAAGCTCCAAGTGTCAGATGTATAAATACCATCATCATCTTTATCAAGGTGCATAAGCAACTTTAACTTATCCACTTATAAAAGGTAATAATAGTTACTTATTATATTCATGATAAGCAACTATATGCTTATATATTTATATCGACACTTGTTGTTTCTGAACATCTTCCTTAATGGTTAGGTAATTCAACTTTATGCACCTTCATTATACCTTATATTTTCATACAGGAAGATAATTGTGGCATCAATAAATTTTCAGCGACTTGAAAACCAGTATTCCAAGTCCTGAAATAAGGTTCCGCAATACATAAACTATAAATTGTAGTCTCAAAGCATACTACACATTCTAGTTTCATAATTAATAAAGCCATAATGATTGCTTTGTACATTCCATGATATTGCTCCAAAATGAGTTTTGGTTCATATTCACCAAAATCTCCACTTAAATAACCAATCACTTTTAAATGACCAGTCCTCATAAATATGAGCATATAATCTTTCATCGCTTAGAAACATATGCAAAAGGAATATTTACATGTCATTATGTTCCAAATCACACTTGGGGCATTTACATAATTAGGCTAGATATGCCCTATTGGAATAACATTACTTTCAAACAGTTCAATATCACTACTATCAAAGAAATATTGTCAATATATAAAATCATAATATATACGTACTCCCACTGACCTTTAGGTATATACACTAAAGAATAGTGTCTTTCTTAAAACCCAAAAGAAGTAACAGTATCATCAACCTTAAGATACCATTGAGGAAGTTTGTTTTATATTTTGACCTCTTAAGTTTAAAAACCATGTATTCTTTTACCTTTCATGTGAAGCCTTTTAATTCAATCCATGTTTTTAAACTCCCACTCATAATTATTACTTTTACTTAATGCAACTCTAAATCATAATAAGACACTCAAGCCGTAATTCTTAGATAAACCTTCTAAATACATGCGATAAGGTTTCCATCATAATCAATGCTTCCTTTATGAGTGAAATATGATATTACAAGTCTAACTATATATCATTAAATATTGAGTTCATTAAACTAAAACATGTCTATATTAAGTCGCTAAGGCACGGCCTGTGTCAACCTAGGGTCTCAAGTTTTATTACCACCATTGTGTAGAAAACCATAATTAAGCATTGGAATTCCTGCTCATATTGAATAATCATAGTTGTGCAAAATAATATCTCCGTTCCATCTAAGAGAAGAATTTAGAATAAACATATAATTTTATATTGAAAATCAGTACGGTCTGTTAACTACTATAATCATCAAAGTATGATCAACAGTTTCCCCTCTTTATAATTAAAAATAATGAAAGAACTACATTACTTGGCTAGGGTTTTGCTAGAAAACCCTAGATACCGAGTTAATTAGCCATGGTGGAAGGTAACTACATCGTTGATGTAGAAACGTTCTCCATGGTCTTCTTCTTCATATCTCTAGGTTTGAATATGGCTCTCAACAGCAGCAAGTCTGAATGAATGAACGTCTCCCAAAAACCAACTCTCTAAACTCTGATGTATGATCATGTATATATATACAATGGCATAGAGAGGCCCTTTTCAATCTTTTCACTCTAAAAATCATGCAAACCCTAACTTATCATATATATATATATATATATATATATATATAAGTGTATATATATGTATAAAAAGGTCTGGAGTCAGAGACACGTCTTCCAATTCAACCGGGGGTGAAATAGGAAAAATCCACGAAAACCACCAAAAGTTGTCGCACCTACGCTTGAAGCGTAGCTGGCCTATGTTTCAAGCATACCAGGCTTACCCTTCAAGCGTAGGTCCAAGCATACCCTCTAGGCGTAGGTCTAAGCGTAGAATAATGTTTTCCAGCCACTTTTTGAAACTGGAAGCGTAGGTATTTTATGGAAAATTACTTTTCTCCTTGAATGCATCAAAACGACCGTCTTGAACCCATGATACTTTTGGCTGAAGATGACGCCTTCTGGAAATGCCATTTTTGCCCTCTAGGAGTCATTTTTGTCTCGGACTGTCTCTTTGACTCTCTTCTTGGATAGAAAGAACACACTCTTCAGTTAATTCACCGAAGTTAACTTCATTTCTTCATTAAACTCCTGAAACATGCTTTAACATGCAAACGCAATAAAACTACCAAATAATGGAATGAAAGAACGTAACAATCGTGAGTTAAGGGATCAAAATGACTAATATTTGACCCTTATCACACTCCCAAACTTACACATTGCTAGTCCCTTAACAATAAACTCACACACTTATATATATATATACATACATATATATATATAAGTGTATATATATATAGAGGTTTGGAGTCGCAAACACGTCTTCCAATTCAACCGGGGGTGAAACAAGAAAAATCCACAAAAACCACCAAAAGTTGTCGCACCTACGCTTCAAGCGTAGCTGGCCTACGCTTCAAGCATACCAGGTCTACACTTCAAGCGTAGGTCCAAGCGTACCCTCTAGGCGTAGGTCTAAGTGTAGAATAGTGTTTTTCCAGCCACTTTTTGAAACTGGAAGCGTAGGTAAAAGCGTAGGTATTTTATGGAAAATTACTTTTCTCCTTGAATGCACCAAAATGACCGTCTTGAACCCACGATACTTTTTGCTGAAGATGACGCCTTCTGGAAATGCCATTTTTGTCTCGGACTGCCTCTTTGACTCTCCTCTTGGATAGAAAGAACACACTCTTCAGTTAATTCATCAAAGTTAGCTTCATTTCTTCATTAACCTCCTGAAACATTCTTTAACATGCCAACGCAATAAAAATACCAAATAAACTCATATTTGACACCTATCACACCCCCAAACTTACACATTTCTAGCCCCTTAGCAATAAACTCAGAAAACTTTTCTTGTGATGATCTTTTTAATCTAACTATTTTAACATAATCTAACAAATCTAACTAATCTAACCTAATCCCTTACTTTCATGAGGGTCGACGATTACACTTAGCACGTGTAACAAGTCTTTTAAACCCCAAGGTTACCCCTAGTGGATGAGTAAATTCTCGTGAAGGTTTCCAGTGATAGTACCTACAAACATGTCAATTCTCTATAATCATGCAATCATGAGTTCATAAATAAATTAATTAAGTCATGATACAATACAAAAGATAACATGGATGCAAATACTCTCACTCACTACCGAACAATAATTATATCAAGCGTCGTATCATGAATGGTTCCCACTAAAGTGAATGATTTCAATACTTTATACTATAAATCCAGACAACCTTTCGTGATTTTGTGAACATTCTATTATGATATTTCAATTTCTCTTTTCCTACTTCATTGATCATTTTTTGTCATTTTTCGTAAAAACGTACTTTCCATCTTTCCAATTTTATCCATTTTTATCTTTCTAAGTCTCCAGACTTTCTAGCGAGGATTTTTAGTCCCGACCAACTGGGCCCGAGCTTCTTCCATGAGATTTATGTTCATTAGTTTTCTCCCCTTTAAATACGAAAAGTGATATTGGTGATACCAAAGCCCGATTACTCAAATCAAATAACTACTTTTCATATTTTATTTTATCAAAATAATTTGTTTTTCAATTTTCTCCATTTCAACCATAACATCTCCCCTTTTATTGTGGCGAAATTATTTTTTCAACTACATAGTTAAAGATCAAACTTATTTCCCATAGTGAATGTGTACTTCTGCTTATAGGTCAAAGTCGTTTTTCTTAATTTCAATTTCACTCATTCACTCACCCATGTAAAACCACATCACTTCACTAACTCGATCTAATCATTACTCTCATGAATGGGAACATCACATCATATACTACTCATTCATCATAAACATGAACTCAATCAAATTGTAATGCAAATCAATCATGCGTGAAAACAAAGAACTGGTCCAAAATTTTAAATTTTTAAACTTTTCCGAAAATTTCATTCCTTTATAATTCTATACATTCACCCCCAAACTTAAATGAGACCATGTCCCCATGGTCAAAAATAAAGTATGAGAACAGATACAGTTACCCTTGAAGCTCAATTATGGATTCAACATTGAAACACTTGATCTCCTCCCCCAAACTTAATTTGGATCACTTGTAGATATACGCAACAAAGCACAAATACCCTTAATCATAGCAAGGGAAAAAGAAATTTCAAAAATATCCCAAAAATTTAGATCAAGTTAGTGAAGTGATGTAGTTTTACATGGGTGAGTGAATAAGTGAAATTGAAATTAAGAAGGACGACTTTGACCTATAAACACAAGTACACATTCACTATGTGAAATAGGTTGATTTTTTTACTATGTAGTTGAAAAATAATTTTGGTGTAATAAAAGGGGAGATAGGGAGATGTTTTGGTTGAAATGAAGAAAATTGAAAATTTTAAGAAAATAAAGTGCAAAAAGAAGTTTTTTGATCTGAGTAACCGGGTCTTGGTATTACCAATATCACTGTTCGCATTTAAAGGGGAGAAGACTGATGAGCATAAATCCCATGGAAGAACTCGAGCCTAGTTGGTTGGGATTAAAAACCCTCGCTGGAAAGTCCGGAGACTTAAAAAGACAAAAAGGGATAAAAATTGGAAAGTAGAAAAGTTACGTTTTGATAAAAAATGGCAAAGTTTAATCAATGAAGTAGGATAAAGGAAACAGAAATATTGTAGTTGAATGTTCACAAAATCACGAAAGGTTGTCTGAATTGTAAGTAGAAAGTAGCGAAACCATTCACTTTATTGAGAACCATTTATGACACGAAGCTTGATATAATTGTTGTTTGGTAGTGAGTGAGAGTATTTGCATCTATATAGTCTTTTGCATTGTATCATGACTTAATTAAATTTGTGTGTGAATTTATGAATGCGTGACTATAGAGAACTAAGATGTTTATAGGTACCATCACTAGAAACCTTCAAGAGACTTCACTCGTCCACTAGGGGTAACCTAGGGGTTTAAAAGGTTTGTTACCCATGCTAAGTGTAATCTTCGACCCTTACGAAAGCAAAGGATTAACTTAGAGTAAAAAGATCATCACAAGAAAAGATTCCTGAGTTTATTTCTAAGGGACTAGCAATATGTAAGTTTAGGGGTGTGATAGGTGTCAAATATTAGTCATTTTAACCCCTTAACTCACTATTGTTACGTTCTTTCATCGTATTATTTGGTATTTTTATATTGTTTGTGTTAAAGCATGTTTAAGGAGGTTAATGAAGAAATGGATCTAACTTCGGTGAATTAACTGAAGAGTGTCTTCTTTTAATCCAAGAGGAGAGTCAAAGAGGCAATCCAAAACAAAACTGGCTCCCGAAGAGCAAAAACGGCATTTTTAGAAACCGTCATTTTCAATAAAAAGTAACATGGGTTCGAGACGGACGTTTTGGCGCATTCATGGGGAAAAGTGGTTTTCATAAAAACCCTACGCTTGTGCCTACGCTTCCAGTACCAAAAAGTGGCTAGAATTGAAAAATCTATGATTGGGACCTACGCTCGAAGCGTAGCCCCCAAGCGTAAGTGCGGCAAGTTTTTGCTGGTTTTACGTGACTTTTCCTATTTCATCCCCGACTTATTTGGATGACGTGCCCACGACTTCAGACCTTTGTATACATGTATATACACTTATATTTAGGATTTTGATGAGTTTTGAGAGTTAAAAGACTGAAAAGAGTCTTTCTATGCCATTGCCTATATATACAAGACCATACATCAGAGGTGAGAGGGGATTAATATATTTTCGAGGTTCTGATAGATAGAGGCTGGTTGGTTCTGTGAGACATTCATTCAAGAGGTTCATTCATTCAGACTTTCTGTTGTTAAGAGCCATATTCAAACCTAGAGATCCGAAAAACAGGATTATCGAGAGCGTTTCTTCATCAACGATGCAGTCACCTTCTACCATGGCCAACTAACTCGGTATCTAGGGTTTTCTAGCAAAACCCTAGCCAAGTAATGTAGTTCTTTTATTGTTTTTAACTGTAAACGAGGGAAAACTGTGACCATACTATGATGATTATAGTAGTTAAAAGATCATACTAATTTGTAATATAAAATTATATGTTTGTTCTAAATTCTTATCTTCGATGGAATAAATATATTATTTTACACAATTATGATTATTTAATATGGGCTGGAACTCGGATGCTTAATCATGGTTTTTTACACAATAGTGGTAATGAAACTTGAAACCCTAGGTTGACACAGGTCGTGCCTTGGCGACTTAATATAGACATGTTTTAGTTTCTTTTCATGCATTAGGAGTAGATTAAAGTAGCATAATTGGCATGTACTAGTTAGACCAGTCATGAGATGGGTTGTCGCAATCCGGTTGATGGTACTCTTTTTTGGGATCATATTTAGCTATCTGCGATATAACTTGATTCATAGTTATGGATCACCCTCTTACAGTTGAAACAATGATGAACTATATTATGCGGTTAATGGTGGAGTGATGAAAACCCTAATTTTCTCTCTCATTTGAATCACAACCAATTTACTTGTTTTTTAGATAATTTATAGTTAAAATAGATAATTTGGTCTTTGACCACTCAAACAAACAAGCTGTCAAAAAATATAATTTGGTGTTTCTAAATTATTAAAGTGAAAAATCTCAGTCTTTGTGGGATTGATATCCCTTACTCAAGCCGTTTTGCTATTCTATAAGTGATACGTGCGCTTGCGTAGGGTAAAACCTAGCGTCGTTAAGGTGTCATTTTTAACTACATATTTTTACACACCTCAAGGCCACATCATTTAGGTCCTGTTTGTTTCTAGAGCCTGACATATGTCCAAATATTTGATATAAAATTTAAAATCATTTATTTGCACTTGAAATAACTATTTTACCCTTGGTGAAAGAGGGGTACTTTAAATTTTTGTTTGGCTCAGCGTTGTCCGATGCCATTTTCAAATATGCATATCTCTCGCGTCAAGGCTTTAAATTTGGTTCTGTTTGTTTCTATGGTTTAACCTATGTCCAAATAGGTGGGGTAAGGTTTGAAAGAATATATCCTTCCCTTGAAATGACCATTTTACCCTTGGGAGAACATGTAACCTTTGAGTGGTCATTGTGATGGGTTATTCAATCCCTTTCACTTCCTTTTGGTGTTCGGCAACCTATATGACTTTCCTTAGGTTAAAGTGACTATTTTACCCCAATGTTGGGTTTATGAATGTCGGGTAGTATGGGTTGATACTAATTTAAGGTTTTGGAGCTCAGTATGCTCATGATCTAGGAAGTATGAGTGTTATTCTTCTTGGAGTGTTATGAATAGGAGTGTTGCTCCCGTGTTTTGGTGATTGATGTTGTGTTGATTGTCAATGTGAGACTAGCGGGTACCAGTCGTAGTGGTCTATGAGGTGGTTTGTATTACGGGGCTTGTATTGGTTGTAAATTTTCTATATATCTATATATACGTGCATATATATATAGGTGTGCGTTATTATGTCATTGTGATATGACTTCATTACATTCTAGTTGCCCTATTTATTGATGCATGGTAGGGGACTAGGGGGATGTGTTTCCAAGGTATCGTATTGGCCTGAGTACCATGTGGGACATTTGACCGACCTAGGATATATGTATGTACACGGGTTGGTTTACACTCGATTTGGACGGTCGGAGGATGTGATGGTTAGGATATTTTTCTCCTACAGGGCTCAATGAGCTCACCCCAGTGTTGGTTTGCCCTGGTGGTTTACACCAATTTGTAGGTGATGTTTCAGCTAGGTATCAAGTTTTCTTGTAGGATGGCTCGTGGGATGGATGTTGTTGCGGGTTTTGGGATGTTTGTACATAGTGTTGTTCCAGTTTAGTTTCCTTTGCTTGTCTCATGTATTGGGACCATTGTTATTGTATTTCTTGGGAGCCAGTCTATTGACATATCCCTTCCTTATATTTGGTATCATTGCATCTTTATAGAGATGTATTCTTTTGGTGACTCCATGTGCCTTATGTATCATTTGGTTTAGCGTTCGCTTGGTTTTGGTATGGAATTGTTGTTATTAATAATATTCCATTCATTTTATTGGTATTAATATTCTTAGTTTATTGCTCATTTTATGGATCACAATCCCGGATTCCTTGGATGTCCCGATTCGGGAGTCTTTGGAATTTAGGGGCATGACAGTTTGGTATCAGAGCTCTAGGTTTCACTATCTTAGGGACGACGGGTGAGGGTCGGTGGTACGTTGACGTTAGATGTTATCTAAGACTTCCATCTGTGTTTTCTCGGTGTGCTTCTGAGTTTCTGTGTTTTCATTGTGTGGCGTTGAGGAAGTGTCTTGCTAGATATATTCCGTTGTGATTTAATTCCAGCAAAGTAAGACTATTCCTCAATCACTTTTTATTTTCGTGCTCGTATCATGGTGTAGCTACCAAGGAATGTGAGTAGATTGTTCGTTCTGATCAACTGGATGTGTCTCACGGACAAAGGTACTCCCTAATTTTGAGGACGAAATCTCCTAAGGGGGGAAGGTTGTAACACCCGCGTTTTCCTTTCTCTTTTTTGGAATTATTTTCCAAGTGTTAACGTTTTATGATGTCACTTATTCATGACATCCTGTGTATTCTCGGTCCGTGTAAATTTTTCGCGTTTGAGTTTCGGACTTAGCGGGACAACTTCGTGAACTTTCGTTTCCGGATTTATGATTTATTGTTCTTTAGCGACTACGTGGGTTCGTGCAACATTTTCTTGTTGGAGCTTCGGCAATCGTATTGCATTCCCGAACGTGTTACCCTATTTTATTATAGATATTTCGGGGTAGCACTTATATGAATTGCTTGTTATATTTTCATTTTGTAATTAATAAAAATTGTTGAAAATGATTTCGGGAAAGAAATGAACGAAGGGTAAATGAGTATTTTCATATTTAAAGCACTTAGTGGAAAGTGTTGAGATTTGACTAAATGTTGGGGGATGGATGGCATGTTGGTAATTAGAGAGGATGACAAGGGATATAAGGGTAATTAAGAGGCATGATGGCACTTTTGTAATTAACCCTATGTTGGGAATAATTTGGTCATTTCTCCTTTTTAAGTGGTGTCTCATTCCTAGCCATTGATCTCATCCTTCCATCTTTGTTCTAAACCCTTGGATCATAGGGTCTTGTTTGGTTGGCAATTAAATGCAAGAATACATTATTGTTGGTCTTTCACTTAGCAAGACTTCTTGTCAACCCTTGGATGGTTTATTCATTTCCATTGCCTTATTCTAAACCCTTGGATGTTAAGGCCTTGTTTGGAAAGTTAATGGTTTTGTATGTGGTGTAATAAGTCTTTCATGGAAAGACTTATTCTTAGCCCTTGGATTCATTTTTTTTCCTATATTTGTTTTGGACCCTTGGATAGTGAAAGGTGTGAGTGGAGAATCTCTACACATCATTTTGTCTTCCATTGCAAGACTTCATTATTTCCTCTTCATTTCCTCTCATTTTTTCCCTCTTGGTTCTTCTTCACTTGAAGGTGGATTTGATCACCCTAAGTTGAGAGTTGGGTATGGCCATCAACATGAAAGTTATTCATGGTGTTCTTATCTTCGGTTTGAGCGAAATATGGGTAGGTGTTCTTCCATCCTTGTGTGTTTCCTTTCAATCCCTAGTTTTGGGTTTCTTGTTGAACTACTTCATAGTTCTTATTCTACTCTTATGTTGGAGTTTGATTCCTTGCTAGGTGACTATGGTGAAGCTTCCCATCGAATTGATCCTTTTATTTCGGTGTTGGATGAGAGCTAGGATTTCTTAGCCTTAATTAGTGGTTTTGCTTTGCTCTTCAAGAGGTAAGGAAAATTTTCTTAAATAGCTTATCTTATGATTGTGTGAGTATGACTTTGATTATAGGATTCCTTAACTTAGATGAATTTGCTAAGTGTATCCTTGAATTGTGAAGTTAGGGTTTGAACATGTTATAAGAATGAACCCTTGTGTATGGAGTACATGGTAATGAAATTGCTAAGACTATGATGCATGCAAGTTGGGTGGTTATTCTTGAGAATTTCCATATTGAAGTAAGCTTGTATGCCTATATATATGTGTATATGTATATGGGTATAGTTATGTGTATGTGTAAGTGTAATTATACATATGTGTATGTGGGTGGTAGGGATGTAGCCTTGGAGTGAGATTAGGTTAGCTCATTTGATTAGTACCTTTGAGGTATTTTGGAAAGTGATATTGTGGTTGATATGTGATTGGTGATAAACTTGCTTGAATTGAATTAAGATCATGTTTAAAAGAATGGAAACCATTCCTTATGAATTAAAGGACAACTTGATGAATTAGAACATTTTTTGTGTATGAGAATGTATCCTTATGATTTAAATGCCTTAATTGAGATATAAGCATGTTAAATGAATGAAAATGTTATCTTTGTGTATTAAAGGACAACTTGATGAATTGGAGAACGAATGTTGCATGAGAAGGCATTCTTGTTGATTATTGGTTTAAATGAAAAAAACATGTTGAATGGTGAAAATCATTCATGCTTACATTGTGGGAATGTTGTTGATTAATATGATGAGATATATATTTTTGTTGGTGCATGGGTCTTTTAAGACATAGTGCATATGGTGTTCACCTTTTGCTATTGAGAATTCAATTGGTGTTGGGCTACGCTCGGTCGTGTAACCATGGGTGAGTAGTCTTATGTCGAATCATCGCAACAACTGGCCAGGAGGTGTCCCCCACTTATGGAACTAAAAAGCCAAAAATTGTTGATATAGGTTGGGTCGCCCTATCCTCAAAGTTGCGGGTCGTCTCGTGCATTCGTTGTACGAATCTTTAGTCACGGGTCATCTCGTGCAACCGTCTTCCTTGTTGAAAGTGAGAAGTGTCAAAATCAGTTCAGAAGAATCGGTGTGGTACTTTTTCTCAATATAAATGGGTGGAGTGCGTATTAGTTAACCAGTGTTGGGTAAGTGTGTATCATGAGGTATGTGAGTCACATTGAATTTGAGTTTCGAATATGTGATTTATGTTGACATGTGGATCATGATATTATCCTATGTTGTTGAGGAGCATGTTTAATGTGGATTTTGAGATATATAATTCACATGTTGTTAAAATGCTCAAGTGAAATTAAAGGATGTGAAAATATGATTTGCATGCCTTGTTTAAAGTATAATGTGAGATAAATATTTATACTTATTGATATGTGCTTATATACCTTAGGGGGCTGATATAAGTGGTTTAAGGACTTTCTTATGATAAGTAAAGTCGGTTATGGCTATTGAGTTGAATGTGAGTTGAAGCCTTGAGAAGGCGGGTGATGGATTTGTGGTTTAGTTGGCGTTGGTGTAGCAACGTGGCATCAATAGTGAGATTGATGTTTTGGTTATGGTAGACGAGGTTATGAGTAAACCGAGTCGATTGTGTATTGATAGCCCTATGATATTGTTAGAAACCTAAGTTAGGTGGTTTCGAATGTAGAATTGAGGTTGAAAGAATCGGAAGAGGTTCTTGGTGGAAACTATATGGTTCCATGGCAACGGCCATTAGGTTTCTTTTAACAATCTTAGGAATAGGAATGTCATTGACGTTGTGGACATTCTTGAATAAGTCGTTGTGGAGTTTAGAGATTTGGACGTCGAACTAGGTATGGTTGGGTTAGAGTTAGTGCATTTGTATATGGTCACTTGCCTCCCCTTCGAGTTACCTTTTTCCTCGGTTTTTCATTTCCTTGCTCCATTTGAGCGTCTCTAAATTCTCTTTGGTCATTCCGTTGGTGTTTCGGTTTGTTATCCCAAAAACGGATTCTTCATAAGACTTGTATTTAAATCCATTAAGTTTTTAAGTGAAAAACCCTTTTTCGCTCACCCCGTGATCCCGACTAAAACTTTGAGTTTTGAAATGGTTGTAAATTCAGTTTTATAAAACAATTTATACATTTGAAATTCGGCGGTGTACAAAACGGAGACTGGGGGCAAGACAGAAGATTTTACAAAACTTACAAAAATCGCTTTTATACAAAGTTTACATTTTACACGTTTCCCGAGGTCTCAATGATTATTTTTGAGTTCCGCCAATGAAAAACCCACTTTTCCAATATTTGTAATTTTTCGGGACTGACGGCACGAAAAACGGAATTCGTATGCAAAATCGGCATATTTCCATTTTTTTCAAAATCACCCTTGCTGATTTTCCGGATGAGGGAGTTCGGGGGGGGGGGGTTGAAAATATTTTTCTCCCACCTCGTAACTCGGATTATGGTCCCGTTTGTTTCAACGGCTTGTCCTATGTCCAAATGTTTGAGATAAAATTTAAAATAATTTATTTATACTTGAAATGACTGTTTTACCCTTGGTGAAAGTGGGGTACTTCAGCTTTCCATTTTTGTCGGCGTTGTCCTATACCGTTTTCAAAAATACATATCTCTCACCTCATGACTTTGATTTAGGTCCCGTTTGTTTCTAGGGTCTGGTCTATGTCCAAATATTTAATATAAAATTTAAAATTATTTATTTTCACTTTAAATGACTGTTTTACCCTTGGTGAAAGACGGGTACTTTAAATTTCTGTTTGGGTTGGCGTTATCCGATACCATTTTCAAATATTCATATCTCTCATGTCAAGGCTTTGAATTTGGTTCCGTTTGTTTCTATGGTTTAAGCTATGTCCAAATAGGTGGGGTAAGGTTTGAAAATATAATTTTTGCCTTGAAATTACCATTTTACCCTTGGGCGAACATGTGACCTTTGAGTGGCTGTTGTGATGGGTTATTCAATCCCTTTCACTTCTTTTTGGTGTTCGGAAACCTTTGTGACTTTCCTTAGGTTAAAGTGACTGTTTTACCCCTATTTTTGGTTTACGAATGTCGGGTAGTGACATGTGAGGTGATTGGTAGTATGGGTTGATACCGATTTGAGGTTTTGGAGCTTGGTATGCTCGTGATCTAGGAAGTATAAGTGTTATTCTTCCTAGAGTGTTATGAATAGGAGTGTTGCTCCCATGTTTTGGTGATAAATTTTGTGTTGATTGTCACTCTGGGACTAGCGGGTACGAGTCGTAGTGATCTATGAGGTGGTTTGTACTACGGGGCTTGTATTGGTTGTATATTTTATATATATATAGGTAGACCTGTCAATGGATCGGATTCGGATCGGATCAGTTAAATCCAAATCCAATTCATTAAGAAATCGGATTATTGGATTCGGATCCTAATCGGGTTATCGGATTTTATTTTCAATCCATATCCGGTTAATATCGGATTCGGATCATAATCAGATTATTGATAAGTCTATTGATAAGGATAACAAAAACTCCCGATCCGCGATCCGAATCCGATAATTCGACAGATTTTCACTTAATTAATTCATATTCGAATTTCTTCATTATAGAATATCTTCTCCGAATATCTAATTAAAAAAATACAAAAATCAATAAATATTGAAACACTAAAATTATTCACACTTTTAATAATTGTATTTATGATCAATCATTATTAATAAATAATAAAATAATTAACAACTAACATTTATATACATGTACAGTATTAAATATATACACATATATAAATATATATATATATATATATATTTTATCGGATTGGATTATTATTGGATCGGATTAGGCTCATCCAAATCCAATTTGTTAAGGAATCGGATTATCGGATTCGGATCATATTCGGGTTATCTGATTTTTTTTGCAATCCAAATCCGACTAATCGGATCGGATTCGGATCGGATTCGGATTAAAATCCAATCCATTAACAGGTCTATATAATATATAGGTGTGCATTTTTATATGTTGTTGTGCTATGGCTTCATTACATTCTAGTTGCTCTATTTATTGATAAATGGTAGGGGACTAGGGGATGTGTTTTCGGTGTCTCGTATTGGCATGAGTGCCATGTGGGATGTTTGACCGACGTAGGGTAGATGCATGTACAATGGTTGGTTGACATCGACTTGGACGGTCAGAGAATGTGACAGTTAGGATATTTTTCTCCTACGGGGTTCAATGAGCTCATCCCGGCGTTGGTTTGACCTGGTGGTTTACACCATTTTGTAGGTGATGTTTCGGCTAGGTATCAGGTTTTCTTGCAGGATGGCTTGTGGCACGGATGCTGTTGCGAGTTTTGGGACGTTTGTACGTAGTGTTGTTCCAGTTTAGTTTCATTTCCTTGTCTCCTATATTGGGACCGTTGTTGTTGTATTTCTTAGGAGCCAGTTTGTTGGCATATCTCTTCCTTATATTTGGTATCGTTGCATCTTTATAGAGATGTATTCTTTCGGTGCCTCGATGTACCTTTTGTATCATTTAGTTTAGTTTCCTCTTGGCTTTGGTATGGAATTATTGTCATTAATAATATTCCATTCGTTTTATTGGTATTGATATTCTTAGTTTGTCGCACATTTTATGGATCACGATCCCGGATTCTTTGGATGTCCCAGTTTGGGAGGCTTTGGAATTTAGGGGCGTGACAATTAGCATGAAAAGGCAGAAATAATTATCTCAAATTTTTAACCCGAGTAATCGGGCCTCTTGCCACAAAGTAGTGACTGTTTGCATAAAAGATTTGACTTCTAGCATGGGTTTTGGACTGAAGTATCATCACGGTTAGTGAGGAGATTATTAGAATTGGTATGTATTGCTTTCATATTGTTTGTTTACTTACACCTGAATATTTTTCATATCTAAAAATGTTATGTAAAGCTTGTCTTGTGACTTCTTGTGTCTACAAGGTATGTGTGCTGATTTCCTTCACTACCGTGTATATAATGGCTAAGTCAAATTTGAGAATATGATGTGTTAATGATTAACTCAATATATTAACGACCCTGCTCACAGGTTTCCTAAACAAAAAATTTATATTTTTTCATGACATGTTGCATTCATGCATTAATATTAGAGTCATGCATTGTAGAGATATTTGTCACTTGAGAATTTGGATTTGAACTTTCAAAGTCCTATGTCTATCTTGTTTGTTACCTAGATTTCCTAGTCTCCTTATCTCATTTTCTCCTTTGTTTACAGATTGAGTAATTCTTTACCTCCCTTTCCCATTGGTTGCAATTTTAGTTTCTATTGATCTTACTTTGCTTTGCATTTCGATGTTAAAAGGGGGAGAGAATATTTATTAAGGGGGAGAGATTAATTGTTGAGGGGGAGTATATTTTCAAGGGGAGATGATTAAGTTATATTTTATTTTTGATATGCCTTTTTGGTCTATTTTTAAAGAGATTACACTGTTATGATCTATTGATGTTGATATTATTCTCATGATCATTGTATTTGTTTATTCCTGTTAATTGTTTTCCACACTTGTTTTTCACGATATGTTTGCTCAGCGTTGTGGTTGCAGGAATTGGTAGATCGTTATGAGATCAAGATACTAGTCCGGGTCTATGTTTGTTGGTGTGTGTTCATAGGTCTAGATTCTATTTTGTATATTTTGGGAATATCTTTGTAAAACATGGTTTTGACTTAGAAATGCCAAGGGGGATGTTGTAAGAAATTTTTTATATTAGCATGTCTAGTCAATAACCATGTTGGGTAGATTAGATATATTGGTTAAAGTTTGAGGACTTAATGGTAAAAAGACCAAGACTTGGAGGACAAAGAAAAGACTTGGAAGACAAGCAAAAGGCTTGGTGAACAAGAAATCCTATTCCATAATTGAAGATTTCTATTCCATAATTGAAGACTTCTCTCTCTATAAATATAAGAAGATATTGAGAAGGCAAAACAAATTTTGAGAGCTCTACAATTTTTTCACAAAAAATATATTTCTGTAGAGAGAGAAAGATAGAGAGAAAAATATTGATTGATCATTCTTCTTCTTGTTCTCTCTAGTTTTGGGGGTTATCCAATTGTGCTACAACAATTGTTATTTTTATGCACAATTGGATGACCTAGATACTGAAAAATCTACACATCATCTATTGCACTATGTGTGCTTTGATCCATAAGAAGCAGAGCCTTCATAGTACGGAGATTGGAGCAAGAGGCTTCGTGGTAGCGCGAGTGAATCAACAACTTTCAGACGTCGAGTGTAGAACTGCAAATCAAGAGCTATTGTAAATCCCGTCTTCATAGAGTCTGTAGAACTTTTGATTCATAGTACATCGATACTAGAGGGTATCCGTAATTTTTACTTGGAGCGTTTTCCAAGGTTTTTCACGTAAAAATCTGTATGTAGTTTATCTGCTTTAAATTCTGCGAATATATTATTGTTTGTAACTTGTGGTGACAAATAGGTTTTGGAGTTATTAACGAGAAAAATTGTAACACTGTTCTTCGCGTACGTCGATTCGGTTACATAGTGATCATTCGATGACACTGCAATTGCAAACATTCAACAACTGAACGGACCTAGGTCACTAGTGATCGATTGAAACAATACGCGATCGATCGGTTGTACACACGATTAATCGGTGGCAAACTGCGATTGATTAAAGTTTGCAATTATAATTTGAATTAACATTTTTGGATAACAATCGTACCCTAGTATCAGAATATTGATTATAGGACATCAATAATTTTCTTTTCCAAAGAAAATCTTATTAAATAAAAATATTATTGATATTCTTCTTTTTATTAAAAAATATATTTTTAATAAAATTTATTATTTTTATTAAGAGAAAAATATTTTTATTAAAAATTCATTATTTTTATTAAAAATATATTCTCGATAAAATTTTATTTTATCTCTGATTAATTTGATTGTTTTAGAAAAAAAAATTAATGATCTATTTTTTTTTATTAGAATTAAATATTTTATAAATAATTTTAATTGGTCATTATTTTTCGTTATTTCCTAAATAATTTCAGAGACCTTTGGAGCTGGATCATTGCAGACCCATTTTGCCCCTCGTGTTGATAGAAGTGCAAAGGTGTAAAGGTGGTTTGGCATTCATCAAATGCGCAGATCTTCTAGTGAACAAGGATGAGGGAGTGATAATTGAGGGGAGTTGGTGACAAAGTCAAAAAGGTCACTGGTGGGTGGATGGAATGATCAAGGGTAAACTATACTTTTATCTTCTATTATTAATTTAAATTACATTCGCATTTCTTATAATATTATTAATTACACTTTTATTCTTTTAAATATGTGAAATGACATTTATATTCATATATTTTAATTTATTTTTAATTCTAAAATATTTGACATGATAAATTACCCATTTACCCCTTCTTCTCCATTGGAATTAGGTTTTGATTCAATCCCTTTGCATATCTATACTATTCTAAAAGTGTAAGCTCCTTGGACCCACTTTAATATAATATTTTAAATAAAAAAAATATTTATTTTATTATTATTAATCATATATTTAATCTGTTTTATATGAACATTCATAATAAAAATTATTAATAAAGAAGTATACAAAGGGACATCATTTCCAATATGTATATATACATACATGTATATAAGTACTTATATATTTTTTCGTAAAATCTATTTAAAAATTCTCATATGGTCTTTGTTATTCTATATATTAATCATTAGTTTTTAAAACCATAAAAGAATGCAAAGTGTCTAATTAATTTTATGAATAAAATATTGTAACCAAAAGTCTAAGATCATATCATTCGTGTAAAAATGATTTTTAACCAACCATATCATTAGATATATATGTGACATTTCCAAATTTTCATGCATAGGTTGGTCAGACTCATACACAAAAAATTAGGAGCGTATGCAATTGATAAACATAAGCACAAATGATAAGACATAAAAATAGAGATCTAATAACATAAATAAGAATCAAATGTACAACTTATACATAAAAGAGACAACACCCAATACATCCTCAAAATACAATAAGTTTCACACCGTACAACTTGGGAATCCCATAAACGTGGACCCCTATACCAACTCATAAAAGAAGGGCATACGAGACCATAAATTTGATCCTACCCTAGAATAGAAAGAATAACCGCTGGACCCAAAAGAGAAGCGAGCAAGACTTCAACCTTGCGGAGGGAATTGCCGAAGACCTGAAATAACAATAAAGGTGGGTCAAACCCACGAGCAAGTACAACTCTACATGATCTCAAACAAAGTACCAAGATCCATCCCCTTTCCCAGTGACACCCAAAAATTATAGTATAAATAATAATAATAATATATTTAACTATAATCATAGTCACTGATATAGCACCATATAATAGGTATAAGAATCTATTCTCCCATGTCAATTTTGTCCAACACCTCCATACCCAACTATAACCACGTACCCGACAAATTAATCATGTCGAGACAACTCAATACCCGACTATAACCAAGTACCCGACAAATTAATCATGTCGTGACAACTCAATCATGTCCCGTGGTACTATACATATAGATATATAACTACGGATCTATACATACATGCTCATATATTACATATCTACACATATAGCTACGAATCTACACATATATGGTCATATAACTACATATCAATACATATAGTTACGGATATACCCATACATGTTCATATAACTACATATCTACACATCTTTGAACATGCTAATACTTATAAGTATACATATACGAAATTAATGTATAACAGTTTATAGGAGCACCAAACAAAGGTTACGAATTTTAGTATAAAGAGGAAGAGTAGAAAATGTGTCTTGCCTTATTTGGAGAGCTTATACCTCCACAAATCTGGATCTGATCCAACCTTAACCTCTCAACCCTCACAATTTTGGGGAAAAATGATGAAGAAGAAGTAGTAGTAGAGAATGAGATGATAACACAATCTAAAGTTAATGATATATATATAGTAAGAGCTAGGTTTAAGTAAATTACTAGAATTCCCCCAGATCTACCAAAATCACAAAAGTGTCATAACCATAATGATTACCATGCCCCTTAATAATTCATCTATTTACGAAACATACCTAGCCTTCCTAAAATGACTAGAGTATCCTTACTCAAAAATCTAAATACCCAACATGCCATCCGAAATAAATAAGCAAATAAAATAATTATTATTTAATTACGGGGTATTACAATATATATATTATTTATTTTAAAAAAAATGATTGCCATTGGTTATATATATATATAAAGAAATTGTTAAAAATTTCAACTATTTAGATGGCCTAAAATTTCGAGATATTTCTTATGAACTATAACTAAAGTGTACCACTTATCTACCTCTATGTACTACATATAAATAACTAATAAGTAATTATATTAAGTACAAACTAATAGTTTCTTTCATTAAATGGGTTTGATCTTTGATTTCTACATTATCTTGTATATCCTTTGTTGCATGGATTCATACGTCTTAAATCAATTATGATTGTATTAATGATATTAAATTTTAAGATATTATAATTGTAAAGAAAAAATTTTGGAATCCAACAAAAAGTTATTTAATTTCACACACTCATGCATATATCTATATACGTATATAAATATCTATAAGATTTTCATTTACTTCATGAGTTACAAAACTATTGACTTTTCATCTATCTATTTAATTTTGATTAATTAATAAAATGTTACATATATGTATTTAAATGTTGATTATAAGTGTACAATTATACTTTTAAAAAATTACAATTATCATTTGTATAATATTTCATAAATTCTCTTCGAGAGCAAGACTCTTAGTTTTTGGCGGTTATATCTGTCTCCCTACATTGACTTGTGTAATGAGTGATAAATTGGCTCAGAAAGTTACATATCATTACTTTTGAAAAACATAAATGTAAATATTATTTGAAATAGAATTCATGAATTTTATATCAGAGCTATATACTTTTACTTAAGGGGGGTTTGTATATCTCACCTTCACAAGTTCAATGGGTTGTGTAGTGATTCATAAATTTACCTTTTAGTGATCTTTTGGATGGTGAATTTTAGTAATAGTTTGAAAAACAGGTCTTTCATAAACGTTTCTTGTTCTTTTGTCTACACAAATTTGATATCATATTTTATAATCAAAATCTACAAATGTTCTTCGTTTCTCTCTTTCTCTTTATTTTTTTTAGGTTGCAACAATTACAATCATATTTGCAATATTAGATTCATGTGTTTATATAATAAGATTTCTAATTGTAGGAATTGCCACAAGGCACAAGAATCAGAATCAATCTTCTTCGGTTGCAATTGACAAACTTATTCATATTTCGAGCATCCATAATCAATTAACTAACTGGCTATTTAACAAAGGTAATATTTATTATTTCAGTTTATTTTAGTGATTTCATTGTGTAAATCTTATTATGAGAATTTTGATGTACATTTTTATGATTTTTTAATTATATTATTTTTTCATTGTAATCTTTTGTAATTTTTCCTGTGGCGTGAACATCAAGATTGGGTATTATTTTTAGATATTTCTTTCTTTTTCTATATTTTTTTAATCTTTTATTTTTTTTTCCCAAGTTATGCTTAATCTTATTATTAAATTTGAAATTAGTTAGTTGTACTTCTGGTCACCTTACAATATAACTCGATATTGATTTCATAATACTAATGGATGTTTTTAGTTTACGAAAGAAGTTGGATTCACATTTTACCTTTTATACATAATTGTTAAGATTCCAACATGCAATTGTACGTATTATTTTATATGAGGGCGTGAATAGGATTAGATCTACTCTCAGATGGCTTATGCCTCTCTTACTTTGAATAATTATTTTTCAATATATGTTAATCAATTTAAAGAATAATTTGATTTAAATGTTACATTCGCATTTGATATTTTGTAGTGCAAAATATGTGTGTTTTTTAAAACTATATATTACTCAATTCTATGTTATTCTTTCTAATTAAAAAATATATATACATGAAAATTATGTAACTTTTGAATTATGTGCATCTCAAGTAGACCTGTCAATGGATCGGATTTTGATCCGAATCTGATCCAAATCCGTTCCGATTAGCCGGATATGGATTGAAAATAAAATCCGATAACCCGATTAGGATCCGAATCCGATAATCCGATTTCTTAACAAATTGGATTTGGATTTATGTCATCCGATCCGATAATAACCCGATCCGATATAAAATATATTTATATATATATAAATATATATTTGATATTTTTTTGTATATATATTTAATACTGTATATGTATATAAATGTTAGTTGTTAATTATTTTATTATTTATTAATAATGATTGATCATAAATACAATTATTAAAAGTGTGAATAATTTAGTGTTTCAGTATTTATTGATTTTTGTATTTTTATATTTTTTTAATTAGATATTCGAATCAGATATTTTATAATGAAGAAATTCGAATATGAATTAACTAAGTGAAAATTCGTCGAATTATCGGATTCGGATCGCGGATCGGGAATTTTTGTTATCCTTATCAATAGACCTGTCAATAATTCGATTATGATCCGAATCCGATATTAACCGGATATAGATTGAAAATAAAATCCGATAATCCGATTAGGATCCGAATCCGATAATCCGATTTTTTAACAAATTGAATTTGCATTTAATTGATCCGATCTGAATCCGATCCATTGACAGGTCTAATCTCAAGTGCCCTATGCTAATGTGTATATATATAGATATAGATATAGATAATATGATTCAATCCAAATTACCCATTTGGATACGGAGACATTATTGTGGAGGCGGCTGGATGATGGGTCAGATTCCGGCGAGCATCCAGGGCCGCGTGGTTGGTGCGCATTTGCAGCAGGACAACGCGATGGGAGCGAAGGATTGGTGGTGTATGGTGGCAATTCGCCTAGCAAAGATCGGCTTGATGATATTTTCTTCTTCACTCCTGGTTTGGTTGCCAATGGCAAGTGATTATTTAATCTAGCAATCTGTATTTCTGATGATAAATCTAGCAATGGCTTTCATCAAATCATGCTCTTTCCTGGTGTTTGGACTTTTTTAAGGAATCGTCACTTTGGACATGTAACAAACTTTTAATGGAATCAATCTTATTTGTGCACCTGTCTGAATTTTTGAGATTCACAAGTCTTGTTACCAGCTCCTGCTTTCTTTCCATGCTTCACAAGGATCAGATTATCACATATATATATATATATATATAGGAATGAGTGGAGCACAGATATAGCAATAGCACACACAGAAATGGTGACAATCTGGTACCATTTTGTAAAGGTGGTAACTCGCGACAATTTAATCCGCGAGGATTTATCTGGGATATGGCCCAAGGTATGATATATTTGGAAAAATCGACTCAAGTAAAAGATTAATTGGGGGATTGGCCCAAATAATTAATTACTTGGAGAAATAACCCAAATAAGATTTCACGCGAGAGCTTGTATTATACAGAGGGAAGTATGAGGAGCTGATGTGTTTTATAGCTCGCATCAAAGACTCATAACCCTATATGTTGCTCGCGTAGCGAGTACTACTCGGAATCTAGGGAAAATGCTTGGGATGAGTAAATAGTGGGTCGCGACCTTATTTACACCATCCTAAACAAAAGTACCTTAGAGAGGCTGATAGTATTCAGGGACATGACCAAGGCATGCATGATTGGTCATGACCCAGCAAAGCTATAACAACATCCTTGGCTAAGGATAAATCAGATTCTCGATGAAACAGGCGCGGATCACAGGTACAGCATGCCTTCTTGACTAAGGAAAAGGCAGATCCGCGATGAAACAGGCGCGGATCACAGGTCATGGTGCGTAGTACAATCCGCGCATGAGAATATGCGAATCTGTTTTCGCGGGGTTAAGGGCGCGAGATAGTACTTGCGAATATTTATGTCGCGGACTGGTACGCAGGAATTATGTCGCGAGACAGGTGCTGACGTGGCAAGGCAATACGCGAGGACTACTGGACACTCATGCCTATAAATAGAGATGCGATGGCTCATTTCAAAGAACTTTTTTCGAAGGGGGAGATTAAGAGAGAAATTCCTAGAGAGAGAAAGTATTTTTCAATCATTTGTGCTTCCTATCTTCTCTTCCATTTCTCTTCAATTTCCCTGTAAAAGAAGAATTAGGAGAAAGCAATAAAAGCATCATTATTGTCATCTGGCTGACGAACTTGTGTAGAAACTATCTTCGCATCCTCAAGCAATCCGAACCCCTACATTAAAGGCGACTCTGCTGGGGAGAAGATGTCTTCTGCACAAGTAGAGCCTCGTCAGACTCGGTGGAGAGGTCGTCCACCGACCCGGTGTACCGAACAAGTTGAAGAGGAAGCAGCTGCACAAACACAAGAAGGCAAACCAGTCCTACCGGCGCGAAGACAGCGTCGTCGCACAAATACTGGCGCGGATCAGCCAGAAACCCCTCCAATGGCAGAACCAGTGCAAAATTCAGCAGAATCACCATCAGCTCTACTACAAACACTTCTCAGCATCCAAGAGACGCAAAAGGCTATACTTCATTTCATGGAGGCCTCGCGCGTTTCAACACCAAATCTTGAATCAACACGGATGGATAATCAAGCCATGCCAGAATCATCGGCACATGAGCTTTTTCGATAGGCACCTCAGGCGCGACCAGAGACACCAGAGAAAGAGTCATATATCACCAAGGAGCAGCTGCAAGCTATCTTGAACGAGAAGTCTGAAATAGAGGAAGTGGAAATTGCCCCACCATACCATCCCAGCATTATGGCTTTGCCTTATCTGGAGAATTATAGAACACCAAGCTTCCATCAATTTGATGGCAAGAAGGGAAATGCAAGAGAGCATATATCCAGGTTCGCGGATGCCATGGGACCCCACAGGAACAACGAGTATTTGAAACTTAGAGAATTCTCCAAGTCTCTAACTGGAACTGCATACACATGGTATAATGGTCTCGCTCCAGCTTCGGTGTCCAGTTGAACAGATATGGTGCTCAAATTCTACACCAAGTTCTTCCAGGAAGACGAAGAAGTCTCGATGATGTCACTTACAAGGCAAAGACAGCGCTTTGGGGAAGAAGCAGCGATCTATGTCAGAAGATTTAGCGAGGCTGCTCTGCAATGCCATGAGCCAATTTCCGAACTGCAACTGATCAAAATTTGTATAGAAGGAATGTTGTGGGAATACAGAGTGCATTTGGTCAATCACGAGTTCAAGACTTTTTCTGCTCTTGTTGATAATGCCCGAAGATTGGGAGAAGTTTTGATTCCCCCGACACGACCAAATATCAGTACTAGACGGGTGCCAATGGTAGCAATAGTGCAAAACGAAAGGCCCAGAGAAGAGCATGCCAGGAGATCTGAACCACCCCCTTTACCCTTCAGTGAAAAAGAGGCAGTTGCTTTACTGAATCAATGGATCGCAGATCATGTAATATCGTTACCTTCAGTGCAAAAAGTGCCGCCAAGAGAGGAAATGATGAAAAGCAACTATTGTCCCTATCACATGAGTGTGCAACATTCCCTGATGAGCTGTTGGGCGTTTCGCGGATTGGTACACCGGAAAATAGCATCGGGAGACTTGGAAGTGGCGAAGAATGTAGTTCATGAGCCTTTCCCTGCATATGTGGTTATGGTGTTCACTAGAGACGATACTGAGGATATGGCCAATGCCGCCAAGTATGAATGCCCGCCAGTGCGTGAGGCCAAGGAGAATGCTAAAATAGACGTCTTCTTCAATGAACTCCCAATACAGGAACATGTGAAGGAATTCTTGAAGGAACAAACAGTTGTCGCACTCAATCATATTATTGTGATTCCGCAACATGAGAAAGCCTCCAGTAAAATCACATTTTCAGAAGCAGACAGACAAGTGCCTTTCCTCCACAATCGACCCATGTATGTACCAGCCACTGTAAACGGTCGGAGATGAAACGAGTATTCTTGGATGGGGGAGCATCAGTCAATTTGATCCCACTAACCACTTTGCGAATGATCAGCTTTCCTGAAAGCAAGATCGTGAATCATACTATTGCAGTTACTGATTTTAATGGAGACCAGCAGACCACTATGGGATTCGCGACATTGGATCTCAAAATTGGGAAGATCAGGGGGCCCACCAAATTTTATGTCATCAAAGGGCAACCCTAATATCAATTGTTGTTGGGCAGACCGTGGCTGCATGCATATGGCGTAGTGCCATCATCCTATCATCAAGTGATGAAAGCTAGTTGGGAATAAGGAGTAATGACTGTAAAGGCATCTAAGAGCCCTTTCTATGCATCAGAGGCCCATTTTGCAGATGCGGTCTATTTCTCATAATACAGCGAGGAAGATGGGCCCAGTGTTTTTGCTCACCATTACCAGAGTGGAATGAACTGGAAAATGGAGGTTTAGCTAAACGGAAGCTCAAAGAGGTGAGCTGGTCACGGGTCAAAATGCCCGATGGACGGGTAGTGTACAAATTATGACGGGATTGGGGGTCAGAAGCTTGCACAGTTGGCGCTGACCCCGGGACAAACGAGGCTATATAAAGAAAACTTGACACTGACCCTGAGGTACGGAAAGTGACTCTGCGACCAGAACATGGTTTGTGTGAAGTAGACATAGGCAACGACACGGATCCGTGACCTACCTTCATAAGCAGTACGCTGCCTGAAGATATTAAGAATGCTCTGGTAGAATTGCTCAGAGAGTTTTGAGATGTCTTTGTTTGGGATTATAATCAAATGCCGGGACTCAATGCTGGATTGGTAAGCCACCATCTTCATGTGCATCCCGCATCAGAACCAAAGAAACAAAAGCAACAAGTATTTCATCCTGACTTGGAGATACAAATTAAGGCAGAGATGGAAAACCTACTAAAAGCAGGGTTTATCAAACTAACCCAGCATCCGACCTGGCTCGCGAACATTGTGCATGTAAAGAAGAAGACTGGGCAGATACGCATATGTGTAGATTATCGTGATCTCAATAAAGCATGCCCTAAAGATGATTTCCCTTTACCCAACATTGACACCATGGTGGATGCAACTTTGGGACACGTAATTTTCTCGTTAATGGATGGATTCAGTGGGTATAACCAGATTAAGATGGCCCCGGAAGATGCTGAGAAGACTGTTTTTCTCACCCCAATGGGGAATTTCCACTATACAATCATGCCATTTGGGCTTAAGAATGTCGGGGCTACGTATCAACGCGTCATGACAGCCATATTTCATGACTTGATGCATAAAATTATGGAGGACTATGTTGACGATTTGGTGGTAAAATCCAGAGTAGTACGAGATCATGTGGGTGATTTGCGAAAAGTACTGCAACGATGTCACGAGTATAATTTGAAGATGAATCCCCTCAAATGTGCCTTTGGAGTACCAGAAGGGAAGTTCTTGGGATGTTTCGTACATCGGCATGGCATCGATATGGACCCAACAAAGGCTAAGGCAGTATTAGAAATGGCTCCACCCACAACTCGTAAAATGTTGAAAACTTTCATGGGGAAGATATCTTATCTGAGGAGGTTTATCCCAGCATTGGCAGAAGTAACTCACCCGCTTATGCCCTTGCTGAAAGAAAAATCTGTATATAACTGGGGAGAGGAGCAACAAGAGGCTTTTGAGAAAATTAAAAAGATTTCGGCGTCACCAAAAACAATGGTAGCGCCCGAGTCAGGAAAATCATTGATAATGTATCTCACTTCCACCAATAAATCCGTAGGAGCTCTGTTAGCCCAAGAACATGAAGGGGAAGAAAAGCATGTTTACTATATCAGTCGAGTACTCAAAGGACCAGAGTCGCGGTACACATCGTTGGAAAAACACTACCTCGCTTTAGTATTCGCAACCCAGAAATTTAGACATTATTTACTGGCACATCCATTAGAGTTAATCACTAAAAGTGACCCCATACGGAATCTGCTCACGAAGCCCATACTCAGTGGAAGAACTGCTCGGTGGTTATTAGCATTATCTGAATATGAGATCACATGCTCTAGACCGAAAGTAGTAAAAAGTCAGGCCTTGTCAGATTTGCTAGCTTTATTTCCTAGGGGAACTGAGCCTAAGGTGGAGGAGATAGGAGTGGCAAGTGTAGCACAGAGCGCGGAATTCAGTTTAGAGTTCGATGGTTCATCCATAGAAGGAGGAGGAGGAGTTGGTTTCGTACTGAGGAATGAAGAAACAAAAGAAGAATTAGTCATGGCCTACAAGCTTGATTTTCCTTGTACCAACAACATTGCTAAGTATGAAGGATTGGCGCTGGGGTTGATGATGGCTCAGCGGTTGAGGGCAAAAATACTTCATGTTAAATGAGATTCCAAGTTGGTCATTAAGCAGATTAAAGGGGAGTATGCCGTCAAGGAACCTCATCTAGTGTCCTACAGAACCCTTATCCGTCAGATGATAGAAGGTTTTGAGACTGTGAGTTTTCAGCACGAGCTGCGAGAAGGTAACCGACGATCCGATGCATTGGCCACATTGGGCTCGCGACTACATTTTCATGGATCAGGGTCTTCTGTGCAAGTAGTGCGAAGAACCAACTCCGTAATCAGTAACGAAAGAAAATCAGAAGAGTATGAAAAGTATGATTGGAGAGCGCAAATAGTACAAGCTCTACTAAAAAATGATAACAACGCCCTGAGACGAGAGTACCAGATCATAAAAGGCGTGTTATATTATAAAGCGGCTGGAGGTATTCTAGCCAGATGCGTGGCAATAAATGAAATAGGAGAACTGCTACGAAAGGCTCACAAAACAATATGTGGACAAACAGATGTTAGTCTCTATCGAGTTCTGCAGCGAGAAGGGTTCTTTTGGTCAAGTATGAAGGATGATGCATTGAAGTTACAAAGTAGTTGTCAGAACTGTAATGCATATCCATCCGCGAGCGAGGGTAATGTAGCAGACATGATAGACTGGTGGGACAAATATATGCGTTACTTGAAAGAAGGGATTTTGCTTGAAAAAGATCAATCGCGGTTCAGAAAATTAGCCTCGCGATTTGTCTTACAGGAGGGAAAATTGTTCCGAAAGAGCTTTGAAGGAAAACTGATGAAGTGTGTAAGTGAAGAAGAGGCAGGTGAAGTATTGAAACAGGTCCATGTATTTGGTCATCAAGGCCCTAGAAAAACGATTCAACAGATGCTATCATCTGGGTATTACTGGCCAACAATGGAAGGGGATTGCAATGACTTTGTCAAGAAATGTCATGTGTGTCAGGTGCATGGGGATCTCATCCATGCCCCGGGAGCTGAATTGCACAGTTTAGCTACACCCTGGCCTTTCCATACTTAGGCACTGGACATAGTCGGACCAATCACCCCACAAGCTCAGGGACATGTATGGATTTTAGTGGCAACTGAATTATTCACAAAATGGGTAGAGGCTATCCCGCTGCGAAGAACGACAGTAGATAATGTAGTTCGATTCATAAAGGAAAATATCATTTGTCGATTTGGGATACCAAAAGTGATACTGTCAGATAACGGGACGCCTTTTGTCAATAGTAAGCTCGCGGATTTGTTGGGGAGATACTCAGTCATTCATCACAAGTCCACGCCTTACTATCCAAAAGGAAACGGACGAGTTGAAGCCTCTAACAAAGCATTAATTCGAATCTTGTCCAGGCTGGTGCATGATAATCAAAATAAATGGGTAGAGGAGCTTCCAATAGCGCTATGGGCGCATTGAACTGCATATCGAAGTGCGACAAACATGACCCCTTATGAATTAGTCTACGGAACAGAGGCTGTGCTACCAGCAGAACTAGAAGTGGCTGCTAAAATGTTGGCAGCTAAAAGCAACTTGGAGGACAGGCTATTGTAGATAGAAAATTTGGAGGAAACAAGAGCAGAAGACTTTGCAAATCAGAAAGAGTACAATATGAGGCAAGCAAAGAACTACAACAAAAGGGTATGGTACAAATGGTTCAAGGAGGGAGACAGAGTGTTGAAAGTGGTACCGACAATCATGAGGGGACAAAGGGTAAGAAAATTTGAGGCTATGTGGGAAGGTCCGTATGTGATTGTAAGTGAGAGCAGCAGTGGATATTACAAGATGGAGCATGAAATCACTCGCGAGAAGGCTGGACCTCTGAATGTGAAATGGATTAAATTGTATCAGGCATAAAGGCGTTACTGATTATGTTGTTATGAAAATATGTTTCAAATAAAGACAGTATCAAACAAAGCATCCCATGTGTATAAGTATATCAAAAGTGTTATCACAATACAATGATATACAACAAAAATGTGGTTACAAGTAGAGGACAGCCTAAAAATCTCACCATCTCCTCTAAATATATACATATATAATAATAATAATACAAAGAATGAGCTAGAAAAGGTTTCGAGTAATGAGATCTGACAACTTGAAACCCTCATGCTCCTCTAAGTAAAGACGGGCCTGCTCGAGATGCTCAGCTGAAGCCTGAAGTTTCTTCTCATCCTCCTCAAGCAGTGCTAACTATCTGCGAATCTCTGCGATCTCTGCCTGCTTTCTTTGAAGAGCATCACGACCCCTCATCTCGACAAGATGGTGATCGTAGAGTCTCTGAATGATAGCCAGACGGGTCTCCCACCAGGACACATCCATCCCTACCTTCTTCCAAGTCCTTTATATGGGCATGACATCTCGAAAGAGTATCAGGGACAAGGTCCTGAATAGCAGTCTCTGAAAGGGTCCTAAACACATCTGCAACAAGCTGGAGGTGGACCGTCTATAAAAGTGGCTCATGAACCTCCATATGAACAAAATTCTCTGGATGAGCTGCCTCTATCAGATCTAGCACCGGAATGTCACCAGGATAACAAAACCACTGACGCCAATGTGTTGGAACTGAAGAAGCGACATCATAGACAGGTGCAATAGCAGGCATGCGCGAAATGGATACAGGGTCTCGAGTAGACTCAGGAGGGTAAGAAGCAGAGGCGCGAGTAGGCTCGCGAGAATCTGGTATAATGTCGCGAGATGGGGATGGAAGTACCTCTGTGTGTGCCGCAACAGGAATGTTCGAAGGGAATATTGCCTGACCTCAGAAATCCTCTGGGCATCATGGAATAGCTCATTAATCATCTCTTGAGTTTCGGAGTTGGTACCTAAAAAAATGGGGGAAAGGCACATGTTAAAATCACATTTTGACATTCAGAGTAAAATAGAAGGACAAGTTGATAAAAGCAAGTTATTTTCCTCACCTCCCTCAACCTCTGGGATAAGGGTGCCAAAAATGGATCTCTCAATACTAGGATGGTCTGCGAAAGTGGCAGCAACCTCGGATGCAAGATCACCATCAAGAGGCTGCAAATGCCTTTCATCAAAATCTGGGTCCACTGCTCTATCATCAACGGTCTTTGGGGAATCAGGGATGGAAGGCATTTTGGGTGAGGCCTCACGAGAAGCTGTGGTACCTCAATCTCGCGATCTGGGGATATCTCGCGATCAGCTTCAGGGGTTGAATTCGCGGAAATAACATTATCATGAGAGATAGAGGAAGTATCATCATCCCCTTCTTCTTCAACAATAGGCTGAGAGGACTTGCTAAATAACGAATTGATGGTGAGATTGTCCTCGTCATCTGAGGAAGCTGGAATATAATGAAGGCCACCTCCCGGAGAGGTTGGAGCACACGGAGATAAAATCTCGCGGGGACCTAAAACAAGGATAGATGTGAAGTATTAAAGATAAAGAATCAATAAAAATGGAAATAAGTATTTAGAATCAGAGTTGGAAACTTACTCTGGGAAAGAGCCGTCCTCGGTAAATCAAAAAGTATACTGGCGACTTCTGTCTCCTCTGCCTCATCTCCAGTCCTCATCTCCTCGACCACGTGAGCAACAGTATCAAGCAATGATGAAGTCGCATCAGCCTTCTTTTTGTTCTTTAGCTTTTCCAAAGCAAGCCTGCGTCTTTCAGCCAGGGAGGCCTCTTCTGAGGTAGGGTCCGAAACACCAAGAGGTGGAATGACATATGAAGATTTATGTTTTCTCACCAAAGGGGCCTCATCTGAGCTAGGAGCATCTTCCGCTACAATAGTCTGCGAAACCTTGGAAATCTTCCTTTTCCTCTTCGCAAGAGGAACATTATCCAGTACTGTTGCGTCGGAAAGATTTGTAAGTCTAATAGATAAGGGAACATGGTCCAATGAATCAGTAAAGACGTTAGTAGTACCTGTAGCTTGGGTGCTGGAACGCTGTAGAAAGAACAAAGGAGTTACTAACAACATAGGAGAATACATAATGCATTGAAGAAAAAGATAAGTTAGGAATTTATCAGACGCCTCGCGATAGGCTCCTCGCGGAAGGCCTTCTCGCGGATAGGCTCCTCGTGGATAGGCTGTCTCGCGAGAGGAATCTCCTCGGGGAGAGACCGTTTGCGAGTAATGGCCTTGGGTTTTTAAGGCTGTGAAGCGTGAGTATGCTGTTTTGGCTTTGATTTGGCCCTAACTTTGCAAAGCTTCAATGATGGGTCTGCAATGAAGATTGAAACTGGAATGGGGACAAGGGGAGCTTCGGATATGAAACTCTGGAACCTCGCCAATTGCTCTTTCCAAAACTCTCCATAAGCCACAGTCACTCCACCCCTACGAGTGTCTGGCTGAATAAAGATAACCGTGGAAAAGATGCGAACACTCCTCTCAATGGATTCGCGAAATGCGATAAAGCACCTATCAAAATTATCTTCGCGATATAGAGGGAGGGGAGGGGGAATGGCCTGAGCAAACCCTAACTGCCTGGCTACACGCGAAGGGTTAGAAGATGTGATGGTATCGAAGGATTTGCTGAAAATAGGAAGATGACATTTATGGGTAAAGGCCGAGAAAATAAGATGATCATCTACCGCTATGTCATACGAAACTATCTCCTCATTTGGGTAAAAGTCAGGATAATAGAAACCCTCCAGAGGAGTGGCGTATGGACGCCAAGAAAATTCAGAAGAAGAGTCAATAAAGGAAGAAAGTATTTGGGATGATGAAAGAGAAGTCCAGCGGGTAGCCCACGATTTCAAAAGCATAGGAGGACTGGCTTCTAAGGTTTGGGGAGAAGAGGAAGCAGGAATGGGAGCATAATTGGGGAAACGCTCAAAAAGGAAAAGAGTAAGGAATGTACCTGAAATATGGGTACTAATCTCGTACCTACCCAAAGAACGGGAAAAGTCGTTAGCAAGGGCATTTAGCTGAGAGTACAGGGTGCCAAGAAAAAGAGGCGTTAAGGCAATGCGTACCCTCGTGATAGCATACCGGACAGTAGGAACACCATGCGACTGGGGCCATCCTCTGGCTTACCCTGAAAGATGTAACGATCGAGCCAGTATGCGAGGAAGCCAGCCAACTCTAAAGGGCTATTAAATTGAGGCCCAGCAGTAAACTCGCGATCTTCACCAGGATCCGCCTTTTGCAGAGAATACTTGCGAAAGAAGTGATGGCACTAAGAAGAATAGGACAGCTTTGGGCAACTGGATATGGCATGCTCAGGAAGAAGTACACCATTGTCAAACCAGCTTCCTCGTTTGCAAGCATACTTGCCACAATTGCGAAGTTGGTTGAGGATCTTCTTATCCTCTGGCTCAACTAAAGGCGCCTTGATGGGGCACGAGTCCATGACAGGGAGCTGAAAAAGAACTACCACATCCTCCAAAGTGGGTGTGAACTCACCCCAGGAAGCAATGAAGGTGTGAGAAAATGTGCTCCAGCGTGAAATCAAAGTAATCAGTGCGTCCACGTCGCGACGGACATAGAAGTCCGAAAATAACTCTATGGACTTAAGAATGCTAGCCTTGGCTAGGGTGGCGCGATGACGATCCTGACTAAGAATGTGACTGGACCACATCTTCCAGTCATTGATGGGGGCAACATGTCCTTCATACTCAATAAAGGAAAATGGCGCGTCACCCCTCTCAACAAGAAAGCGAGGAATAGAAAGTGGGGGAATAAAAGCAGGTCCTGCTTCATTATCAGGATCAAGGGTAAGGGGTTGGCTCGAAATATAAGGAGAATGAAGGTCTCGTGCGGATGCCTAGAATACATCTTGAGAGTCTAAGAATGGTGCTTTCTTCCACTCTGAAGCATCAGGTACAGAGGGAGCAACCCCAGAAGAAGGTGCAAGAAGTTTTGGTGTAGTAGTCTTTGTCATGATAGAATAAAACTTGCGAATAAAGGGTTGATAAAGCAAATGGGGTATGCGCGAAGAAGAAGTGGGGTATGAGAAACGGGTGCAAAATGAAAGGCTGGAAAAATGGTGCTCTAAGGAAAATATAAGTTGTGAGAGGTGAAAAATGACATGAGAAAATATATAAAGGGTTGGCGCGGAAACCGAAATAGCACATTTAATGCGCGAGGAAGGCGAAAGGTCACATGACCAAGCGTATCAAATATAGTCGCGAATCCAAAAATATGAATAGTTTGAGGAAAACAAGAAAGATATGGGAAAAAGCGAAATATGTACATAACAAGGTTGGCCGAAAAACAAATAAACTACAAGGGAAGTGTCGCGGATTTGATCGAGGTTCGCGAGAAATAGAAAACATACTCCATCAGCAAAGGAAAAAGGAAAACGGCATGGGGAAAGGCGAGTTTTGAACAAAAATATTACGTATCATCATTCGCGAGTCACAGGTTATTGGACTTTAATACTTGGCTAAGTATCAAAGCGCAATGGGGGAAAATGTAAAGGTGGTAACTCGCGACAATTTAATCCGCGAGGATTTATCTAGGATATGGCCCAAGGTATGGCATATTTGGGAAAACTGGCTCAAGTAAAAGATTAATTGGGGGATTGGCCCAAATAATTGATTACTTGGAGAAATAGTCCAAATAAGGTTTCACGCGAGAGCTTTCATTATACAGAGGGAGGTATGAGGAGCTGATGTGTTTTATAGCTCGTATCAGAGACTCAGAACCCTATATGCTGCTCGCGTAGCGAGTACTACTCGGAATCTAGGGGAAATGCTTGGGATGAGTAAATAGTGGGTCGCGACCTTATTTACACCATCCTAAACAAAAGTACCTTAGAGAGGCCGATAGTATTCAGGGACATGACCAAGGCATGCATGATTGGTCATGACCCAACAAAGCTATAACAGCATCCTTGGCTAAGGATAAATCAGATCCTCGATGAAACATGCGCGGATTACAGGTACAGCATGCCTCCTTGACTAAGGAAAAGACAGATCCGCGATGAAACAGGTGCGGATCACAGGTCATGGTGCACAGTATAATCCGCGCATGAGAATATACGAATCTATTTTCGCGGGGTTAAGGGTGCGAGATAGTACTTGCGAATATTTATGTCGCGGACTGGTACGCGGGAATTATGTCATGAGATAGGTGCTGATGTGGCAAGGCAATACGCGAGGACTACTGGACACTCATGCATATAAATAGAGATGTGAGGGCTCATTTCAAAGAACTTTTTTCGGAGGGGGAGACTAAGAGAGAAAGTATTTTTCAATCATTTGTGCTTCTTATCTTCTCTTTCATTTCTCTTCAATTTCCCTGTAAAAGAAGAATTAGGAGAAAGCAATAAAAACATCATTATTGTCATTTGCCTGACGAACTTGTGTAGAAACTATCTTCGCATCCTCATGCAATCCGAACCCCTACACATTTCAAAAGAATGCAACCTAATAAAGCATTATCAAATGAACCTCACAACATACTAAATAACATATTAGAACATAAAGCTTGATAGATTGATAGAATTTTCTCACATTTCATGCATGGGAGAAAATTCTATGGAGTAAGCCTTAGATCAAGATGTATGAATATGGGTCTATATATATATATATATTATTACACATATAAAGGGATATTTTCACATCTTTATGGGTGGGTACATAGGTCATTACACACATATAGGGGTATTTTAGTCATTTCACATATCAAAATTTGGTTGAGAGATTTAAAATAAAACAAATAAGGGATAAAAGTGTAATTAGCGGAATCATAGAAGATGCGAGTGTAATTTATATTAATAACAGGGATGAATGTGTAATTTATCCAATGATTAATATAAAAGGAAATGAGTGTGTTTGAAAAAAAAAAAAATGAATTTGTTGATGAAAGGGAGTCGGTGGAGTATTCTAAAGAGTATAGAAAGTGGGTTTGATTTATAAAAATAAATGAAAGGTGTTGGTTATGAGGGACTTGTCACTAATGCAAAATGAGACACGACAAGGTAAAATGAAATGAATTAAAATGGTTGAAACTGTATAAGGGTCGACCTGAGCATAATATGAGAATATAATGATCGACCCGAACACGACACATTTGACACGATTATATTTATATATATTTTTTTCCTTCTCTAATTAGTCATGAATTGAAATATATTAATAAATTATTACTGGATTGTGTCAAATTCAATTTAATTTTACTGATAATAAGTAAAATAGTTCATTTTGTGTTGGATTGTGTCAAATTTAATATAATATATTATAATAAATAGTTTAAATGAATTACATGGATCGATACGGATAACCTGTGAGTTGAATTAGAGTTGAGCATATTTAATATGTATATTAAACAGGTTTTTTTGACATGACACAAATACGATCCACCCACACAAATTGATATCCCAACTTGTGACATAGAGTCCTTGAAGTGTAGAGAAAGAGTTAGGCCATGTTTGGTAGGCGGTCTTTCTGGTCTGGTCTGGTTTGGTTCGATCTGGTCTAGTCTGGTCTGGTCTAATCTGAACTGGAAAAGTCTGTTTGGTAAGCGGTCTAGTCTTACTATTTATTTACTATTTATTATAATATTTATTTATGTATTATTTTTTTCTTTATTTATTATTTCTTCACTTTATAATATATTTTATTATTTATATTATTAGATTATTATTTATATTATTATTTATTAATTTATATATTAATTTATAAATATATTCTATTTATTTATTATTATTTAATTATTTAATTCATTTAATTTATAAATTATTTATTCATTTTTAATTATTAAAATATATATTTTATTAATTTAATATTAAGTTATTATTATTATACTCATTTTTTTATTATTACGAATTATTTATTCATTATTATATTTACTTATTATTTATTATTTTATTTATTTATTATTATATCTATTTATTATTTTATATTATATTTATTTATAATTATTATTTATTTCATTTTGTTTATTATTTATTTTTTTATTATATTTTTAAATATGTTTTATGTAATTTATTATTTATTTTATTAATTTATTATTTTGTCCATTATTTATTATTATATTTATTTATTATTATTGTATTCATTTTTTATTATTATTATGTTTTATTTAATTTATTATTTATATTATTCATTATTAATTATTAATTATTTATAAATATATTTTACTATTTATTCATTCATTTATTTATTATTATTATATTAATTTTTTATTATTATTAGGTATTATTTATTTCATTTTTTTATATATTTTATTTAATTTATTATTATTATTTGTTCATTTTTAATTATTTATAAATAGATAATTTTAATAAAACCATACTGGACCACCAGGAATCACCTTTTTTTTTGTCTGAAATGAGGTCATTTTAGTCTGATTTAGTCTTACTTGGTCTAACCAAATATTTGGGACCAATGTTACCAAATATGGTCTGGTCCCATAAAATATAAGACCAGACCTCCTAAGACCAGACCACCAACCAAACAAGGCCTTATTATATTGAGAGATTCATTCGGTGGAATGATTGAAAATATATATATATTTGAAATGTCTTTTGGTGGTGGAAAAGTGTGCAGACATACTAAATGTAGAGAAAGAAATGATGAAGTGTAGAAAAAAAGAAAGTTAATGGCATGTGGTGGGGGATGGAAAATGAAAAATAGAGTTGATAAGATATTGGAATAGTGATGTTTTGATGAAAGTGAAGTTATTTAAAACAATGAATTTGAATTGAGGTGGAGAATTTTAGTCAATGTGAAAATTGTTAGGATTGACTAAAATTCTTAATGTCAATAATAGTGGCTACATTATTCCAATGATGACTAATGCCGCTGAAGAAGAAGCGAAAGCAAAGTTGATATTGAATTGTAGGCAATACTACAACAAAAATGAGCCAGCAAGAAGGCTATATATTTGGGTGACCAAATTATAAGAAGACAGAGAAAATAGAAATGTTTGGAAGAGAGAAGTGATCGATGGTGCGAAGGGCACCAAGAGGTGTATGCGATGTGCATCAAGAGAGGGTATGATGGACGCCTATGTAATATTTTTTTAATTAGTATTTTCTCTCCATTGATCTAGATTAAAATTGGAGTAAAATCACGTTAAATATTATGTTATGTATGTGAATAAAAATAAATGGAGATGATCTTGCGCGGAATTAATTTCTAAGTGTGAAATGAGAATCCGTTCTATAACCTTTTTAGAGAGAAAGTTAAAGTGCAAGTGTTTGTAACTTATTAGAGAGAGAGTTAATTTAATTCGTAACATAAAGTATAACATATATATGTATATAAAGAAAAATGGTAATTTGCAGCCACACCCCTTGAGGTTTGCATCTATTATATTTAGTGGCTGATTTTCGCAATTTTGACACCAACACCCCCTGAGGTTTGGTTTTATTTGCCATCACATCCCAAATGACGAAACTACCCTTCAAAAAATTCGAAAATATTAAGGGTTATGTGAAATGACCTTTATGCCCCAACCCCAAATATATAAAATTTCGAAAAACATATATATAAATTCAAAAAATATATATAAAATTCGAAAAAATGTATAAAATTCAAAAATCAATATTTAAATTTTGAAAAATATATATAAAATTAAAATAAAATATATAAATTTCGAAAAATATATATAAATTTCAAAAAATATATATAAAATCAAAAATATATCTAATTCGAAAAATATATATATTTTGAAAAATATTTAAATTCGAATATATATATTTCAAAAAATATATATAAAATTCAAAAAATATATATATTTTCAAAAACAAAATTCAAAAATATATATATAAAATTTGAAAAATATATAAATTCGAATATATATATATTTCAAAAAAAATAAAAAAATTCAAAATATATATATTTTCAAAACTAAAATTCAAAAAATTATATAATTTCAAAAAACATATATAAATTTCAAAAAACATATAAAATTTGAAATATATATATAATTCAAAAATATATATATATATAATTTGAAAATATATATCAAATTTGAAAAAAATATACATATTTTTTTAAATTTATATATGTTTTCCGAAATTATATAATTTTTTGAATTTTGTTTTTGAAAATATATATTTTGAATTTGTTTTTGAAATATATATATATATATATATATATTCGAGTTTATATATTTTTCAAATTTTATATATAAATTTTTGAATTATATATATATTTCAAAATTTATATATTTTCTTGAATTTCATATATATATTTTGAAATTTATATATGTTTTTCGAAATTATATAATTTTTTGAATTTAGTTTTTGAAAATATATATATTTTGAATTTTTTATTTTTTTTGAAATATATATATATTCGAATTTATATATTTT
Source organism: Cornus suecica (assembly GCA_963922005.1). Lineage (NCBI taxonomy): Eukaryota > Viridiplantae > Streptophyta > Magnoliopsida > Cornales > Cornaceae > Cornus > Cornus suecica. Next base: position 19,579,660 of record OY998247.1, on the reverse strand, counting down.
TCAAATTTTATATATATATTTTCGACTTATATATATATTTCAAATTTTATATATGTTTTTGAATTTTATATATATTTTTTGAAATTTATATATGTTTTTCGAAATTATATAATTTTTTGAATTTTATTTTTTGAAAATATATATTTTTTGAATTTTATTTTTTGAAATATATATATTCGAATTTATATATTTTTCAAATTATATATATATTTCAAGTTTTATATATATTTTTGAATGTTATATATATATATTGAAATTTATATATGTTTTTCAAAATTATATAATTTTTTGAATTTTGTTTTTGAAAATATATATATTTTGAATTTTTTTTTATTTGAAATATATATATATTTGAGTTTATATATTTTTCAAATTATATATATATATTTTCGAATTATATATATATTTCAAATTTTATATATATTTTTGAATTTTTTATACATATTTTAAAATTTATATATGTTTATCAAAATTATATAATTTTTTGAATTTTGTTTTTGAAAATATATATATTTTGAATTATATATATATATTTTGAAATATATATATTCTAATTTAAATATTTTTCAAAGTATATATATATATTCGAATTTTATATTTGTTTTGATTTTATTTATATTTTTTGAAATTTAAATATATTTTTCGAAATTTATATATTTTATTCTAATTTTATTAATTTTTTGCAAATTTTAAATATTTATTTTTGAATTTTATACATTTTTTTGAATTTTATATATTTTTTCGAATTTATATATATGTTTTTCAAAATTTTATATATTTGGGGTTGGGGCATAAAGGTCATTTCACATAACCCTTAATATTTTCGAATTTTTTGAAGGTTATTTTCGTCATTTGGGGTGTCATGGCAAGCAAAACCAAACCTCAGGGGATGTTGGTGTCAAAATTACGAAAATCAACCACTAGGTGTAATAGATGCAAACCTCAGGGGTGTGGCTGCAAATTACCCAAAGAAAAACAAGTCATTTTGTGATGTATAAAAGTCAAGCTCATACCCTGCTAGCTCATCTCACACAGAAACCTTTCCTTTGATTTGAAAATGGCAGCTTCCTTCAGGTACCATGTGTTTGTGTCTTTCGCGGGTAAAGATACTCGGAAGAAATTCTTGAGCCACCTGATGGCCGCTTTTGAGCGCCGTTGTTTTCACACATTCAGAGATGAGACACACCTGAAAGGGGAAAAAGCAATTGGTCCCGGATTGATCAAAGCCATCAAGCAATCTAACCTTTTCATAATCCTATTCTCCGAAGGCTACACGTGTTCCCATTGGTGCCTTGACGAGCTTGTGGAGATCATTAAGTACAGCAGACAACACAAACTCAGAGTTGTTCCCATCTTTTTTGAGGGTGATCCCGCTGATGTCAGGAAACAGAAGGGGATTTATGCAATTGGTCACACACATCCCAGTCACAGAATGATGTTTGATTTGGAATCTCTGGAGAAGTGGAGGTGGGCTCTAACTATGGCGGGAAATTTGCCCGGTCATGTCCTCAAAAACGTCAACAACGGGTACGTTCTCACTCATTTATTTTCATCTTTCATCTCTCTGTAGGTAAGAATTACGGTTTGCACTAACACCCCCTCAGGTTCAGTCAAACCACCTTTTTGTTGACTTTTCAAATTTTTGCATTAACACCCCTTCAGCATTGGTTCCTTTTGCAATGACACCCCTCACTCAATAAAATAACCAAAATACCTTTGATAAAATTCAAAATTATTATATGAAATGTGAAATGACATTTATGCCCCAACCCCAAATATATACAATTTCGAAAAACATATATATAAATTCAAAAATATATATGAAATTCGAAAACAAATATTTAAATTTTAAAAAATATATATAAAATTAGAAGAAAAAAAATATAACTTTCAAAAAACATATATTAATTTCAAAAAATATATAGAAAATTCAAAAAAATATATAAAATTTGAAATATATATATAATTCAAAACTATATATAAATTTTGAAAAATATTTTAATTCGAATATATATATATTTCAAAAACAAATATAAAATTCAAAAAATATATATTTTCAAAAACAAAATTCAAAAAATTATATAATTTCGAAAAACATATATAAATTTCAAAAAATATATATAAAATTCAACAAAAGATAAAAAAAAATTGAAATAAATATATAATTCAAAATATATATATATTCAAAAACAAAATTCAAAAAATTATATAATTTTGAAAACCATATATAAATTTCAAAAAATATATATAAAATTCAAAAATATATATAAAATTTGAAATATATATATAATTCGAAAATATATATATATATAAAATTCAAATATATATATAAATTTTTAAATATATATAAATTTGAAAATATATATATATATATATTTCAAAAAATATATATAAATTCGAATTTATATATATATTTCGAATTTTATATATTGTTTTTGAATTTGTTTTATAATTTTATATATATAAAATGGGTAATCTCAAAAAATTCATGGACAATTCATCTATGACAAACCGAGTTGTTGGGTAAAAATTCAAAATATATATATATTTTGGAAAATTTTGGAAATTGTTTCGGACAATTCGTGGACAATTTTGGAAAAAATATATATATATTTTAGAATTTTATATATTTTTTTCCAAAATTGTCCACGAATTGTCCAAAACAATTTCCAAAATTTTCCAAAATATATATATTTTTTGAATTTTTACCCAACAACTCGGTTTGTCATAGTTGAATTGTCCACGAATTTTTTGAGATTACCGATTTTATATATATAAATTCGAAATATATATAAAATTATAAAAAAATTCAAAAACAATATATAAATTTCGAAATATATATAAAAATTTTGAAACAAATATATTTAAATTTTGAATTGTTTTTATAAAATTCGGATAAATTATATAAATTTCAAAAACATCATATAAATTTCAGAAATCATATATATATTTTGGAAACATATATATAAAAGAAGACCACTAATTGATGTTGGTGGTAAGTAGTTTGATTCACTTCATTAGAAAATATATGTCATTTTATCAATATATATATATTTTTCTAAAATTATTTAATTTTTTGAATTTTGTTTTTGAAAATATATATTTTTTGTAATTTATATATATTTTTTGAAATATATATTTTTTTGAATTTATATATATTTAAAAATTTATATATATATATATTCGAAATTTATATATATATATTTTTTCGAATTATATATATATTTCAAATTTTATATATGTTTTTGAATTTTATATCTATTTTTTGAAATCTATATATGTTTTTCAAAATTATATAATTTTTTGAATTTGTTTTGAATATATATATATATTTTGAATTATATATATATTCGAATTATATATATATTTTTGAATTATATATATATTTCAAATTTTTTATATGTTTTTGAATTTTATATATATGTTTTTGAAATTTATATATGTTTTTTTGAAATTATATAATTTTTTGAATTTTGTTTTTGAAAATATATATTTTTTGAATTTTATATATTTTTGGAAATATATATATTTTCGAATTAAAATATTTTTTAAAATTTATATATATTTTCGAATTATATATATATTTCAAATTTTATATATGTTTTTGAATTTTATATATATTTTTTGAAATTTATATATGTTTTTTGAAATTTATATTTTTTTTTCTAATTTTATTTATTTATTTCAAAATTTAAATATTTGTTTTCGAATTTTATATATTTTTTTGAATTTATATATATGTTTTTCGAAATTGTATATATTTGGGATTAGGGCATAAATGTCATTTCACATTTCATATAATATTTTCGAATTTTATCAAGGATATTTTGGTCATTTTATTGGCTCAGGGGGTGTCATTGCAAAAGGAACCACAACTCAGGGGGTGTTAGTGCAAAAGTTTCAAAAGTCAACGGGAAAGTGGAATTGACTGAAACCTCACGGGGTGTTAGTGCAAATTACCCATTATTTTATGTTGAAAAAAATCTTAATATTAGGTGTTTGTTAGACTTCAGAGATGATTGTAATGCCTACTTAAACTGTTAATCCTTTTCATATAACCTAAAGTGATATGTAGGTTCATGAGCTAGACTAGATTGATCGATGTTATTAAATACCTATTTGCATGATCATGAATATTGGGGTAATGTTGATAAAAGAGAATAAAAAAAAATGAAGGTCTCTTTAAAACCCCTTAGAGTAATGGTCCGTCTGCTGAGTAACTGGGTCTCAATACCTCAGCAAGCATTGAGTATTCGCGTAAAAAGGCAGACGTGCTTATTTCAAATTGTCAACCTAAGAAAAAATAAAAAAATATCTGAATGGGTTCAAAAGAAAAAATTTGGGACAAAAAGAAAATAAATCATGTTCCCCTTAACTAGCAATAATGTCCAAGTTAAATATTTGATTTCTAGTTTAGGTTTTGGATTGAGTTGTCATCATGGTTGGTAAGGAGATTATCAGAATTAGTATGTATTATTTTCATCTTACATGAGTGTTTGCACATGAGTCTTTTCATATATATATGAATACTATGCAAACTTGACTTGTGCATTCTCGAGTCTACAAGGTATGTGTGCTAATTTTATTCACTATTGTGTGCATAATGACTGAGTTAGATCTGAGAATATGATGTACTAATGATTAGTTCGTTGTCTCTACTACCTTGCTCACAGCTTTCTAAAAACAAAAATATTTTTGAGATTAAGTCATAACATTTTGCATTTATGCATTTAGTATTAGGGTCATGCATTGTAGAGATATTTATTACTCAAGAATCTAGATATAATCTTATAAATTACTTTATCTTAATATTTAGTGATTGGCTTAGATTCTCTAGAGTATCCACTGTTATCTTTTCCCTATGTTTACATGTTGTGACTTTCCTTTTATATCTCTCGTATGTTTTGATTGTTATATATTTGCTTGTCATTTCAGTGACAAAAAGGGGGAGAAGTATTAAGTAAGGGGGATAGATTGTTTGATTAAGAGGGAGAAATATTTAGTAAGGGGGAGTATACTCTCAGGAGGAGAAGGAGTTTTGTATTCTATGATAATCATTATGATGTCATTGATATTGTGTTATTCTTATGATCATTATATATGTTTTCCACACTTGCTTGTCATGATATTTTGTTCAGTATTGTGGTTGCAGGATTGGAAGATCGTCATGAGATCAAACTGGTATTCTATGTCTATGTTTGTGGGTGTGTGCTCAAAGGTATATATATTATGTTGTTGTTCGTGAGAATATCTTTGTAAAATATGGTTTTGTCTCAAAAATGCCAAGGGGGAGATTGTAAGAACATTTATAGAGTTATTCATTGTTGGCATGTTCTAAACAATAATCATGTTGAGTGACTTGTGAGGTCGGATAGGTTTAGAAATATTGAAGTGGTCAAGTAAAAATATAGAGTTATTCATTTTTCGTAATATATATATATTACGAAAATATTACGAAAATTAAAAAAATTCTAAATAAACACAAAAAATTCGAAACAAACATATAAAATTCGAAAAAATATATATATAATTTGTAAAAAATATATAAAATTTGAAAAAACATATAAAATTCAAATATATATATATAAAATTTGAAACAATATATAAAATTAAAAAAAAAACATATAAAATTCGAAACAAATATATAAAATTCGAAAAACATATAAAATTCTAAAAAATATATAAAATTCATATATATATATATATATATATATATATATATATATATATAAAGTGTGACTGAAGTGATTCCTACCACATTTGGAAATTCAAATTATTTTGAAATTTGAAATAATTTCAAAATATATATATTTGAAATTTTCATTCAAATATATTTAACAGATTGCTAAAGTATTTATTTTGAAATAAAAGAAAGAAAAAGTTCCCTAGTTAAGATATTTCTAGCACTAGATTTTCCTTTTTTATTATTTAAAATTTAAATACCGTTATATTGATTCATTATTTTTAAAAGTGGAAACAAAGAATGACAGATGAAAGAAAGTGATCTTGCAAAGGAAAATTTTATGATATTTTTTTACCTTACATTATTTTTATTGAAAAGGAAGAATTTTAGGAAGGAATAAAGTTGATATTGCATGATTCGATTATAAAATTCTTTCCTCTTTAGGAAATGTTAGATATAGAAGGGAGAAAATGTGGTAGGAATCATTTCCAAAATAATTTGAATTTTCAAATGTGGTAGGAATCACTTCAGTCACACTTTATATATATATATATATATATTTGAATTTTATATATTTTTTAGAATTTTATATGTTTTTCAAATTTTATATATTGTTTACGAATTTTATATATTTGTTTCGAATTTTATATGTTTTTTTGAATTTTATATATTGTTTCAAATTTTATATATATTTTTGAATTTTATATGTTTTTTCAAATTTTATATATATTTTTACAAATTATATATATTTTTTCGAATTTTATATGTTTGTTTCAAATTTTTGTGTTTATTTAGAATTTTGTAATTTTCGTAATATATATATATATTTTATATATATATTTTAATAAGGGGTGGAAGTGTAATTAGTAATTTTAGAGGGCTGAAGTGTTTGACATATGGGTAATTTCACACTTTATATATTACCCTAATGTAATAAGTGAAACAATTAAGGGACATTCTAGTCATTTCACAGGCCCAGGGGGTATCATTGCAAGAAAAACCAAACCTCAGTGGGTGTCATTGCAAAGTTAGCATTAACTGACATATTAGTGACAATGACCTAAACCTCAGGGGGTGCTACTGCAATTTACCCTATTTTTTATTATGCACCCACTGAAATTCTTATTTTATGATTATGCCCCCATTAAAAGTTAATATATCTCTTACTTGTTCCAATATAAAAAATTTCTTTGAAGTACATATGGTGGTATAAATTTCTAGGAGTCAAAGCCTCAAGAAGAGCAGGCCCAATAACCCAGAAACAAGTGACCCATCTAGAACAAGGGTTTTTAACCCAACCCAATCCCATAGACCTAAAATCCAAATCGAGTGTCCAACACTTTCAAATTCAAATGGTGTCCATTGGAGGTAACTGCACAAACCTCAATCAGCAAAGATGGCATCTTTGACAGAGAACAACTTGAGCCTCACAGAGTCAACTATTGCATTGAAGGTTCTTTGCGGAGTTGAGTATTTCCCTCTAAAGGTTCTTTGCGGAAGTGGTAGACACAGCTGGCTAGGGTAAGCTTCCACACCATGGTTTTTGTATGCATCAATTTCTTTTTCCAATTAGAAGACGCCCAAATCAGAAATTATTTCCACGTGTTAGGGTTTGTATAGAACCACATTTCTCTTGAATGCTATCCCATGTCTTTCTTGAATAGGGACACTTGTGGAAAATGTGGTCATGGCTTTCAGCATTATTAGGACATAGGATGCATACATTAGGCTGCATAGTGTAGAGAAAACTTGGTCTATCTTTGGTGAACAGTTTTCCTTAAATAACTAGCCACAAACAGAAATAATGCTTAGGAATTCTGTGCTCGAACCCAGGGCCGGCCCTGTGATTGCAAAAAAAAAAATTTAAGGCCCTAGGTGATATTAAATATGAGGCCTTCATAAAAAAATACTAGAACAAAGTTATTCACTAAAAGATATAAAGTATTTTTTATGAAAAAAATAAAGAAAATAAATGCTTTAAAGAAATTTATAATTTATTTTTTGTTAGAGCGTATAATATATAAATATATCAAAATAGGTAGCTAAATTAACAATCAGAATCTAAACGAGTTACAGGTATGACTAATAGGTATCTAATGAATAAACATTATCAAATTACCACAAGGAATTTAGCATTACAAAAAAAAAAAATGTTTATGAAGTGAAACAAGTAGTAAGAACATTTCATTTGCAAGCCATGTTTTCAGGGCCTCTTCAAAAATATTATTTAATGAAAATAGATATAATATTACATAGTACATACAAGAAAGTGATCTATGATATATATTTCAATACACAATTATCAAACAACTTAGAAAAAAAAGTAACATATATTTATTACACCATTATCAAGACATACATATATAAATATATAACATGATAATTCAAGACATTTATATAATATGATAATACAATATATTTATATACACACACATGTGCAAAGTGTAAACTCACCTTCCAAGTTCTAAACTTCTAAAGCTTCCTTGAATTCTTTCTGCAGGTAATATATCTATGACTAATATTGGGTTGGGTTTAAATTTGTATTGGAATAGAAGAAAAATACATGTTTGGGCCTATACTACTAGAAGGCAAAAAAAAAAACATTTTGGGGCCCCTGGGCGGCCTACGCCCAGGGCCACGCTTGCTTGAACCAAACCAATTTGTACCAATGGATGTTGGGGAGGTTGGCTTGTAGGGTATGTTTAGTAGTATAGGCCTTGTTTGGGGATGGTATCCATTGGATGCTATCATTAGTTTAGTGCTCGGTCTAGGTATTGTGGATATGTCAAGGTGGGGGGTTAGGAGGTTTGTGAATTGTCTAGGCCATGTCCAGTGACCATAAGCCAAAAAAGATGACACTTTGGAATGTCTGTTGAGTTGCCATCTCTGCCCTTGAGACAAGTTAGTGAGTATCTTATACAATGGACTACATGGTAGCCAATTATCATAGTACACCAATGTAGAAGCTCCATTTCCAATTATGTGTTTGATAAAAGGTTGTGATGGAGAATTGGGCAAAGCTCGCGACCTTGAAGCCCACATGACCCATGTTTATTATTGGAGACGTGAGAACGAGAGATGACTTAGGATATTTTAGACATTAGAGATATTTTAATACGTTAGGGTTATTTTAGTACTTTTACTTTTAGAATTATTTATTATTTTAATTATATTAGTTATTACTTTTGTTTAGGATTTGAGTTGCCTATAAAAGGCTTTGATGTAACACACGTCGTTAGTTTTTGGTGAATATTATTATATCGTTTCTCTCTTGTGACTTCTCTTATTCTTGTTCTTTCTCTTCTCACCCCAAACTCTATCTATCTATTCTCTCTATGTCTTCTATTTCTTCTCTATCCCTCTCTTCTATTTCTTTCTATTGGTTCTATATCAATTTGGTATCAGAGTGAAAGATCTAGACAACTCTCATCAGAAACCTTAATCTTAATCATATTCATCAACCCACAAACCCTAACCCTAAATACCACGCATAAACTCTAATATAGCCACAACCCATAAACTCATAACCTTAACCCTAGCTGACACTCATAAGCCCTAGCCTTAGCCGGTAGGTCTGCCACCATCCGAAGCACACTAAAACATTAACAACTCTTACAATCGCCGCATCTACCCCTATGTACTGCCTACAACAACTATCAAACACCCACCCAACAAAACTCTCGCTGCCATAGAAACTATCAAATTAAACCTTGACCACTGAATTGTCACCTCACGTTAACTAATCCAACCACCACAGAAAACCACTGGTCCGTTGCACCCTCAAAACTTCTTTGCAACACACACTACCCTTGCTGACGTTATTACAGCAAACCTACAGTCATCACCATCATCGTTTGGCAAAATTTCTAGTCATCATATCGCCAAGGTCTATTGTGATCATCAGTGGGTGTCCTCTTGGCAACATCACTGCTGAAGTATTTGGTCGTCATCATCACTCTTGCTCCTCGTACATCATTGTTATCTCTCCTTGCAGCAACATCTGCTTCCTCATTGTTGCTGGTTGGAACTTCAATAGAGAAATCTGCCACCTAACCAATCCGAATCCATCCTTACTATTGACATTATCCGAATCCTTCCATTTGATCCTCCTCAACACACAACAATCAACCCATTATTGTTGAAGCAGAGCCAAACTTTGTTCAATTCACAAGAGGTTGATTCAACTTCAGATTACATATTACGGGTGTTCGCAGTTTAGAAAGACCAGCCCTAACCCAAGTAGAGATTTACGTCAGAATCTTCAGCGAACTTCACCAGAATCAATCTGTTAGTCGCTGTCGTTGTCGCTGCAGATCTGCCCGCATTGGTACAATGCTAATTTGGCCCGACTAGAACTGAATCAGATTTGTAGAAGCCCAATTCAGCCCGCCCCAACAGATATCTTGGAAAATAAAAAAAGAACAGATTTTTTTTCTGCTTTCTAAGCTTTTGTCACCCGACTTTCAACACCTAGGAGCGCTCTTTTGGACTTTGGTTAAGGTACATTCTTCACTTCAAAGTTGTGTTAGTACCTTTGTCAATTTGATTAACTTAGAAAGTGCAAAAAATAAGGTCTTGACTAAAGTCATTTAAATTTGTGATTCTTATTTTTGGAAAAAAAAATGTTTTGATTTTTTTTAATAAAATAAATTATTTTCAGAATATATATATCAGGGAATAAAAACCAATATATATTTTTTAATAATAATAAAAAAAGAATTTAAAATAAAAATTTCAGAATTTCAAAAAATAAAAATAAAAAATAGCATAATTGATTTCATTAATTTGGATTTCTATTGTTCATTGTTGTAGTTTATGTTTTATTTATTTAATTCAATTTGAGTTCTATGTCGGCATATTCCTCAACCATGTTAGTTTTTCAAAACCCTAGGACACATTTTAGTGCTCACCATGATTTTTCAATCGACCACTGTCGTGGTCTTCTCTGTCGACCAGCGTATTCCCAAACCTTTTTGCAAAGGGATTCTAACTTTATAGAAGGGCAAATTCAATATCCTATTGGAAGACCCTCAGTTATCAAACCATATCAAGTTTTCAAATGTTGATATCCACATAAGTATGAAAAATATGATAGTGGATCATTTTCAGACCGTAGTGAAGCTTATAGGGAATACGAGGTATCCAATAAGGACATGATGTGCGTCCCATCTATCCTTGTGGAAAAAGATAATTGGATAAATTGTGAAATATTTCGTATATGTCTTAGAGTGGCAAAAAAAGTCTGCAAAATAATTATAAATAGAGAAAGTTCAATAAATACAATTCCCAAATCATGTATTGCTAGATTGAAACTTGAACCTAAACCTCACCCACAACCATATAGGATACCCTGGATCGATGAAACTTTCGTGTCAGTCACAGAAAGGTGTTAGTTCTTATTCAAATGGGAGATTATTCAGACAACATCTGGTGTGATGTTTTACCATTGACTATAGCCCATGTGAACTTGGCCGCATTTGGATTTACGACGCAGGTGTTACCTATAATAGTCAAGATAAGACTTATGCTTTCAAATATGATGGTAAGAATATCATACTAAACCCTATTGAGCGACATGAAGGACTTTGCCAACACTGCAAGCCAATGATAACCAGACAAAAGAAGTAACTGGAAATGAAAATATAACTGTTAAAGAATGTCAAGCTACACTTTCACACATAACTCATGTGCGAAACACCGTTGACTTAGTCGTAGGATTACATTTGTATGATGTCACACATAGCCTTCCACATCCTAAGGAACATGGTCAAACTAATGATGAGATTGCACAAAAAGAAATTATTCAAGAACATGAGCCATTCCACTCCATTGTGTCTTATAGAGATGTCAAGTACTATTGTAATTTTTGGAAGATACTTTGAGCATCTTTAAGAAGCACTTTGAACATTTTCCCACCATTTCTTAATCACATTAATAGACAAATCGATGCCATCAATCGAAGTTTAAAAAGTTTACTCGAGTGTCTTATGGTATATCGGCTTAATGTGTGGGATTTGTTCATGCCTATCATGGAGTATGTTTATGATAGAGTGAGCAATCAGTGTACGGATAGTTGTCCTCTTAAGATTATTTATTATTCGTTTCCATGTCAGTTCATTTACCATATTTCTGCTCCTCCATATCAATATTCAATCGAGTTTGTTGATTCCTTTGTTGAGCTTGTCCACGAGAGTCATGCTGATATACAACAAGAAATTATTTTAAGTAAGGAAAATTGTAAACTTACTACACTTGCTCATTATAGGAATCATAAATCAATTGAAGGAGAGTTTGTTATAATTTGTGCATCAACTCAATCTTATCTTAAAAACTCCATCATGATGAAACATGTCAATTTTTTTAAAGTTTTTCACATCATTAGTAAGTCAAGACCTGATGCATATTTCTTTGACTGGTCATCATATATTGGTAGTAATTCAATTTTTGATGTGGAATATCCGTTATCTAAACAAGACACTTTTGAGTCTCCTGTTGTATTGGCATGTGATCCTACAGATGGAGTCGTATTTCCGTTGGCACGAGCATTGGTTCTTTCATCTTTCCAATCGCATTATTTGGATTGCATCGAGGAATTACTTGATTATTAGAGTCATGCTTCTCATTATGAAAATATTCTAAAGCTTCTTGTCAGTTGGAAAAGTCACCAAGTCACATATATCATATGGAGCCCAAACGATAGAAGTTATGGTGTTGTTAACTCCTGCTTTTTCCAGTTATACAAATGCTTTTACTCTCTGGAGGAAAGTTTCTTTCAACCGGGAGAGAATGATGGAGAATTGGGCAAGGCCCGCGATCTTGAAACCCACATGACCCATGTTTATTATTGGAGACGTGGGAAAGAGAGATGACTTAGGATATTTTAGACATTGGAGATATTTTAATACGTTTGGGTTATTTTAGTACTTTTACTTGTAGAATTATTTGTTATTTTAATTATATTAGTTATTAGTTTTATTTAGGGTTTGAGTTGCCTATAAAAAAGTTTTGATATAACAGACGTCGTTAGTTTTTGGTGAATATTGATTATATCATCTCTCTTGTGACTTCTCTTCTTTTTATTTCTGTTTATTCTCTATCTCTCTCTTCTATTTCTTTCTATTGGTTCATAGTTTTCTTTCATCGTGTTCTACATCAATTGGTATCAGAGCTTTCTTTTTATTGGTTCTACATCAGGTTGAGCCAAGTTTTTGTGTTGGAGTAGCTTCCTCCAGAACCATGAGTAGTCTTGTGGTAATTGCACTTCCCATATACTTCTCCTCTTAAGCAGATTTTTGATAGTCCAATCCTTCTATTATGGTGTTATGGGTTGGTAATATGGTGTTTTTTGCTGGGTTTCTTTTGTATCAGTGCTAATATGGTGTTTTTTGCTTGAGGCTGTGGTTGTAGTTATAATAGATGATGAAAACTAGTGCTAAGGCAGAGTTGTGGTTTTTGGTGTGCTTTTTTTGAGCTCAGTTGGTGTTATGTTCTCAGCTTACCAAGAGTACTAAGTGTGAGATTCTTTGATGGAGGGTACTATGCCTATTGGAGTGCTCAGAATGGTTTTTGTGAGATTTTGAGAAGCTTTTTCTCTTTTAGAAGGCATAAGTGTTTTTATGTTTTTTGTGAGGGATTATCTTGTTAGTTTAGTAATATTAGCCTCTGTATTCAGTGGGTTTGGGATACCACCCATAGGGTAGGCCTCATGTCTTTTGTAGCCTTTGTGCCTTGTTTTAGCTTATAAAAAATAAAAAAAAATTAAAAATAAAATAAAAAATCAGTGTAAAACATCATTTTTCGTTGTATGGCAAGAAATTGTACCAATATATATATTTGTAGGACATGTTTATCCCTATTCTCAATTCCTTTTTTGGGTTAAAATTATAGATAACACTTTCCTAGGAGAGTGAGAAAGTCCCTTCATTTCAATTTATATATATATTTTTATCTCTTTTCAAATGATATTGACTTGGTTGTGATTTTTTTCCAATGTCATATTCAGTAGTCAGGTTAAGAAGATATACAAGAAAAAGGGTGGATAAAGTATTGTGTGTTGCATGCAAGCTAATTGATTTGAAGATCTTCTCTTAAGATTTTCTGATCTCGGTGAGTATTCATTATAATTTAACCTCTTATAATCTGTTGGGTTAAGGTTGGTCTTTGCAACTTCATTAATTAATTAATTTTTTTCCATTTGCTGTATGTTTCTTCTGTTTAATTTTGTGATTCTTATTTTCTTTCATGGCATCTAAATGCTTTCTTGATGTATAATAAGATGTCTTTATTGAGAGAAAGAAAATGTCTTGGTTCCTATTTTCTTTAGTGGTATTTATATAGTACTAAAATAAACATGAAAGTAGATATTTTCTCTAAACCACATACACACACAGGGAAAGGATGTGAAATTAGACATGAAAGTGACTATGTGTTAAATATGGTGACTCCTTTCCTTGCAGGGAAAGTTAAATTTAGCTACCAAGCTATCTCTATTTGACTAGGATCTTGTTATATTTGGTAACTCCTTTGTTAAGAGGGAATATAATTTAACCATCAAGTAATCACAGTTATGGTAGGAGATCAATTCATAATTGGATTGATTGACTTATCCTCCACTTTAGCATTTCCTATAAATATAGGTGTAGCCTATTGTATTCGGTGTACCAGACAGAGAGCCAGAATAGGCCGGTGCAAGAAAACTGGTAACGGTGTGAGTGAAACACCTAGTGCGAGTAAAGTACATGCGGTGCGCAGAGAGTGTACACAAAAATAGAGAGAGAGAGTTAGGAATAATATACGTTTATATTATTCTGGTGATACATGCGTGAGTATACATAATGTGTGTGTGTGTGTGATCTGCGAATCACCCCTTGTAATCCTCTCAGTGATTTTTAGTGAAACGGTGCTCTTCGTGATTTTTAGTGAAATGGTGCTCTCCGTGGACGTCGGCTTATTTGGCTGAACCACGTATATATTCTTGTGTCGATTGTTTAGGGTGTTTGTGTGCGTTTTCTGATTTGCAGGTGTGCACGGCTTCGTACATAGGGTGTGCGAACCCTAACAAGTGGTACCAGAGCCCCAGGTTGGAACAAATCACGAAGCCTGACGATCAGGTCCAGATGTGATTTTTTCGAGTGCCCTAAATCAAAAACCGACCACACCAAGAGCTTTGGTTCGACGAGACGAAGCCAGCAGTGTCAAGCACGTCGCTTGAAAGTGCCGCACGCGCCGCTTGAAGTTCCGGCCAGTTTTTTGGCTCCGTCGAGTAGCAGTTTCGGTTCGGCGTGATTTTCCGGAGCATCGTTTATCAGAATGAGGCTTATAATATATCTACGGAAAGAGAATTCGAAGCCCGACGTTTTGGCACAAGAATCAGCCCAATCAGAGCAGGGACGCACCTGCACGCACCCGGAGAAGGCGTTCTTAAGGTTAGGAGCGACAAAGGTTGCAAGGCAAAAAGGTCAGACGCTATAGCGATTGCAAGATGGAGAGGTCAGACACAACAGATGTCACATTGTCTGCACCAAACCAGATATTGCTCATGCAGTGGGAGCTATCAGCATAGTCATGATGACTAAAGTGGGTCTTCAGACTTGAAGACAGGAATGAGAGCATCGTAATGCACTGATCATTGATGGAGTTGATTGATTGAATGGAAAGTCGTCAAGTGGGAGATTGTTAGATATGGTGACTCCTTTTCTCGCAGGGAAAGTTAAACTTAGCTACCAAGCTATCTCTATTTGACTAGGATCTTGTTATATTTGGTGACTCTTTTGTTAAGGGGGAATATAATTTAGCCATCAAGTAATTACAGTTATGGTAGGAGATCAATTCCTAATTGGATTGATTGACTTGTCCTCCACTCTAGCCTCTCCTATAAATATAGGTGTAGCCTATTGTATTCGGTGTACCAGGCAGAGAGCCAGAATAGGCCGGTACCAGAGAGCCAAATTAGGCCGGTGCTAGAGGGCTGATACCGGTGTGAGTGAAACACCTAGTGCGAGTAAAGCACATGCGGTGCGCAGAGAGTATATACAGAAATAGAGAGAGAGTTAGGAATAATATACGTTTATATCATTCCGGTGATACAGACGTGAGTATACACAGTGTGTGCTCGTGTGTGATATGCGAATCACCCCTTTGTAATCCTCTCAGTGATTTTTTGTAAAACGATGCTCTTCGTGAACGTATACTTATTTGAATGAACCACTTATATATTCTTGTGTCAATTATTTAGTGTGTTTGTGTTCATTTTTTGATTTGCAGGTGTGCACGGCTTCGTACATAGGGTGTGCGAATCCTAAAACTATGTTCTTGTTATCATCTTCATTATCCTTAATACTTTTTTTTCGAGATGAATGGACATACAGATCATGTATGTAATGTGTCACTTTTAAATTCAGCTTTTGCGCAGATTACTATTTCAGTTCCAATGGCTGCATCAATGGGTCAACGTTCTGAATGTCTAAACCAGTTGAATCTATTTTTCTCTTCTTTTGTCACTCCTATTTACTAACCTTGAATCTACCCCACACTCTGACTAACAAATCTCCTCTTCATAGTGTATCCCTCTTATCATCTGCCTCAACATTTTCATTTCAATTGTGTGAATGTGTTTTTCTTGTCTTTTTTAAAACCACCATCACATGTTTTACCACTAGTCTGTTCCGATTTGCTACTCAAATATCATAAGTAATATATTTTGCCATTTTTCTTAAAAGGGAACGGTAGAATTTCTACTCAGAGAATAATTCGCTTTTCACATTGCTAAATTTCATATGCCTTACCCTGTCATGCCCTCTACGGTCTCTACTGGCCTAATTTAGCGTTAAACACTTACAAGCAATGTTGTATACTTTGGGTGAAATAGAACCAAATGGACAAGTGCTAAATGATTCACGATATGAATGGAGATCCTATTTTTTCAAACCCATGTTACATCGGTTTAAAGGTTAAATTGATAAATTGATTAAATAAAATGCTTTGATTTTTCAAAGTTGACACTTATTTTGGGACGGAGGGAGTATAAATTTTAAAAAAAAATTATTATTGATAATAATACACTTCAAATAATATATATATATATTTTTAAGAGAATAGATGTATAGAAATTTTAAAAGGGCTTTGCTCTTGTAGATGCATTAAAGTTATAAAATATATATTTTATAAACGATCACATCATTATAGTGGAACCACGAGTAAAGTTGGTATTTTATTTACTAACACTATAATAAAAGTCATCATTTAAAAAAATTGAATTCCCTAAAAGGGACTTATAATTTGAGACGGGGGCAGTAATATATTTTTTCAGATTTGAATTTAAATAAATAAGTAAACTTAAATAAAAAATATAAAAAATTTGTAATTTACTCAAAAATCTTAATTTAGTTAAAAGAATAATAATTTGTAATTTATTAAAAAAATTTAATTTAGTTAGCATTTAGTTTAGGAGTATTTTGGGTATAAAATATCAATTTAGGGATATTTTGGGTATAAAATATTTATTTTTAATGACAAGGGGTATTTGTTAACGGAATGAACTATTTGTTAATGAAAATGACATTTCAGGAAAGTGTTTATCAAGAATCTGATACCACATGGGTTATTTATTAATGACCCTTTTTTCAAATCAGTTTTGTTTATAATTATCTTTAAACTATTTGTTTCTAGTCAAGGAATAATTGTCATCACCAACCTTATCTTGTCCTCATTTTCTATACAAACTCCATCAAAGTGAAAACATGTCATTTTTTTGTTTTAATTTATTAGGAGTAGGTATTGTTACTGTATATTAGAATTAATGGCCCTTTTTTCAAATCAGTTTTGTTTATAATTATCTTGAAATTATTTGTTTCTAGTCAAGGAATAATTGTTTGTTTATTGGATTCCCATCACCAACCTTATTTTGTCCTCATATTCTATACCAACTCCATCAAAGTGAAAACCTGTCATTTTTTTGTTTTAATTTATTAGGAGTTGGTATTGTTACTGTATACTAGAATTAGATGTTTCTGTGAAGGTTATAAATTTGGCTTTTCCAATTTATCGCTTTGATATCCACATTTCTATATATATGTATTATGATTTAATGTATATTAACACTGTTAAATATGGAAAATTCTCGTTATTTTCAAAGCTATAAGAAGATAAAAGGATAAATATAAGAGGCGAAAGACAAAGTTGATTGATACCTCCTAAGTAGGTCACTGGTCTATTTAAGTCAATATTATGAAGAGCTTACTCACACACACAAACCTTAGATTTCATCTGTCCTTTTGAGCTTTAATAATGGCATGCATATACAATGTGTTCTCGTCTTTCATGGGCGAAGCTTTACAGGGATAGCGATGGGAGTGCGATTCCAGCCCCAACCCATTTCATTGCCATCCCTGCGACAAAGCTTGAAACATTCCACAGCCTGCCAAATAAGACTCAGTCTTGTTTGGATTTTAAGAAATTAATTGATTGATAAATATAAACCTATCAACGACTTACTGTTTGCAATTTATTTTATTTATTTTATCGATATTTTAAGTTCTAAAAGACACCTACTCCGGAAGAATTCAACATTTATTCTTCTCATTTTTTTGATAGGATAAATTTCCTTGCCTTCCTTCACGTTTCTGTCTATCCAGCAAAAAGGGTTAGCGTATGCCTCTAAAACAAAATATTCACAACATCAACTCTTTCAATCAAAATAATACTTACTTAATTCAGACTGGTTCAGGTTTATCTGGCCTTGTCTTTTTCATTTCACTCAACCTTGTCCTTATCCTCTTATCTTCTTTTTTTTAATACCCACTCGATCAAATAAAGTTAGAAGGAAGTTAAAAAACAAAGGTAATGTGCACTAACATTCCTCATATTTAAGTTAATTCTATTTTTGTGCTGATTTTTGAAACTTTTACACTAATATTCCCTGAGGTTTGATTTTATTTGCAATGATACCCCCTAAGCCAATAAAATAACCAAAATACCCTTGATAAAATTCGAAAATATTATATGTAATGTGAAATGACCTTTATGCCCCAATCCCAAATATATAAAATTTTGAAAAACATATATATAAATTCAAAAAAATATATAAAATTCGAAAACAAATATTTAAATTTAGAAAAATATATATAAAATTAGAAAAACATATAAATTTCAAAATATATATATATAATTCAAAAAAATATATAAAATTCGAAATATATATATAATTCGAAAATATATATAAATTTTGAAAAATATTTAAATTCGAATATATATATATATATCAAAATATATATATATATAATTCAAAATATATATTTTCGAAAACAAAATTCAAAAAATTATATAATTTCGGAATATATATATATAATTCAAAAATATATATAAAATTTGAATATATATATAAATTTTGAAAAAAATATAAATTCGAAAATATATATATATATATATAATTCAAAATATATATAATTTTAGAAAAAAATATATATATTGGTAAAATGTAATATCTTTTCTAATGAAGTGAATCAATCTACTTACCACCAACATCAATTAGTAGCATTCTTTTATATATATTTTTCCAAAATATATATATTTTTTCCAAAATTTATATGATGTTTTCAAAATTTATATAATATATCCGAATTTTATAAAAATAATTCAAAATTTATATATATTTTTGAATTATATATATATATTTTGAATTTTATATATTGTTTTTGAATTTTTTTTAATTATATATATATATTTTGAATTTTTACCCAACAACTCAGCTTGTCATTGATGAATTGTCCACAAATATTTTGAGATTACCCATTTTATATATATAAATTCAAAAAATATATAAAATTATAAAAAAGATTCAAAAACAATATATAAAATTCGAAATATATATATAATTCAAATATATATATAAATTTTGAAGCAAATATATATAAATTTTGAATTGTTTTTATAAAATTCGGATAAATTAGATAAATTTTGAAAAAATATATATATTATGGAAAACTATATATAAAAGAAGACCACTAATTGATGTTGGTGGTAAGTAGTTTGATTCACTTCATTAGAAAAAATATGACATTTTAACAATATATATATATATATATTTCTAAAATTATATAATTTTTTGAATTTTTTTTTTGAAAATATATATTTTTTGAATTTTATATATATTTTTGGAAATATATTTATATTTTTGAATTTATATATTTTTCAAAATTTATATATATATATTCAAATTTTATATATTTTTTTGAATTTTATATATATTTTTTGAATTTTATACATGTTTTTCGAAATTATATAATTTTTTGAATTTTCTTTTTGAATATATATATATTTTTTTTGAAATATATATATACTCGAATTTAAATATTTTTCAAATTATATATATATTTTCGAATTATATATATATTTCAAATTTTATATACTTTTTTTATTTTTATATATATTTTTTGAAATTTAGATATGTTTTTCGAAATTTATATATTTATTTTCTAATTTTATATATATTTTTTCAAAATTTAAATATTTGTTTTCGAATTTTATATATATTTTTGAATTTATATATATATTTTTCAAAATTTTATATATTTGGGGTTGGGGCATAAAGGTCATTTCACATTATATATAATATTTTCGAATTTTATCAAGGGTATTTTGGTCATTTTATTGGCCCAGGGGTGGTATTGAAAGAAAAATCAAACCTCAGAGGGTGTTAGTGCAAAACTTCAAAAGTCAGCACAAAGATGGAATTGACTTAAACCTCAGGGGGTGTTAGTGCAAATTACCCTTAAAAAAATTAAAAAAAAAAAAGAAAAAGAAAAGTTGAAAAAGAGAGAAGTCGTCCTTCTCTGATCTAATTAAGTAAAGGTTCTGCAGAGCTTACTCTCGCGCACAAGCTTTTCCTTTCCTTCATCTGCTTTTTGAGCTTTGAAAATGGCATCTTCATTTATTTACGACGTGTTTTTGTCTTTCAGCGGCGAAGATACTCGCAAGAACTTTACCGGCCACATCTTGGCTGCATTTGATCGCCATGGGTTTAACACATTCAGAGATGACACTAAACTCAAATTAGGAACAGAAATTGGTCCCGGATTGCTCGAAGCCATCGAGGAATCAAGGGCTTGCGTAATCCTGTTTTCGAAAAACTATGCGTCGTCAAGTTGGTGCCTTGACGAGCTTGTGAAGATCATGGAGTGCAATCGCCTTGTTATTCCCATTTTCTATGGCGTGGACCCCTCCCATGTTCGAAAACAGGAGGGCTGTTATGCAAAACCATTTGAAAGTCACCAAACGAAGTACCCACTGAAGCGGGTGGATAAATGCAAAACCATTTATAAATTGTCAAATACGCAATGTTTCCGTTAATTAACTGACTCTTTTATCTGCATTTGTTTTCAAAATTATTATATTGTAATATATGCCACAAAAAATTGTCAATTTTCCATTATCCCAAGATTATATCGACTTACCATATGTAAAAGTTGTTAGTTCATTTCTCCCAAAATAAAAAAAGACAATAAAATCTCCTAAACGCTAGGAAGAATTTTTTTTTGGCATGTGTGAGTCGGCCTTGATTGAGCGTGTTGTTGGAGAAGTAGCAAAGGAATTGAATTATACTTGTTTAAATGTTGCGGCGTACCCGGTTGGAATAGAACCTCGTGTTCAACAAGTGAGTAAGTTTCTACAGCTGCGGAAGGCTAAGACAGATATCAGGATTGTTGCCATATGGGGAATTGGTGGAATAGGTAAGACGACAGTCGCTAAAGAGATGTATAATCGCATCCACCGTGACTTCAAAAGGAGAAGCTTTCTTGCAAATATTGGACGCATTTCAATGCAGCCCGATGGCCTTGTGGAACTACAAGAACAGCTTCTCCGTGATATTCTAATGGATAGAAATCAAAGCATAACAATGGAGGATAATGGGATTGAGGTGATAAAAAGACGAGCATGGGGTCAAAGGGTACTTCTTGTTCTCGATGATGTGAATAACATCAACCAATTGCATGCACTGGCCATAGATCGGAATTTGTTAAGTCCAAGAAGTCGAATCAT
Source organism: Cornus suecica (assembly GCA_963922005.1). Lineage (NCBI taxonomy): Eukaryota > Viridiplantae > Streptophyta > Magnoliopsida > Cornales > Cornaceae > Cornus > Cornus suecica. The sequence goes on along the minus strand of OY998247.1, from coordinate 19,557,942 downwards.
AATAACAACCGGAGATTTGTCTACAATAAGTTCGCTTCGAGTGGACGAGGTGTATGAGCTTGAGGGGTTGAATAATGTAGATTCTCTTGAACTCTTCAGTTGGCATGCCTTTGGGAGAAACTGTCCTGAGAAAGACTATGAGACACTCTCGAATGATATAGTGAGTTATGCAAAGGGGGTTCCTTTGGTTCTTAAAGTTGTAGGTTCCTATTTGTCGTATAGAACCATACCCGAATGGACAAGTGAAGTGAACAAGCTGAAAAAAATCCCTCATCATGATGTTCAAGCACAACTTAGACTGAGCTTGGATTCACTTGACGGTGAACAAATGGGCTTATTTCTACATATTGCATGTTTCTTTGTTGGAATGAACAAAGATCTGTCAAACAAAATACTAGAAGGATACGGTTTCGAATTTGAAGCTGGAATTGGAATTCTGAGTCGTCGTTGTCTTCTAAGCATTGATGAGCACAATTGGCTGATGATGCATGATCTTATTCAAATAATGGCAAGAGAAATCGTTCGTGGGGAATGCCCTGAAGAGCCTGGTAAACGGAGTAGACTCTAGGATCATACAGACGTTATGGATGTACTGGAAAATGAAACTGTAAGAGCTTATTGAATGAATTAATTACTTCTTTCACTGTGGAATTTTTGAAGCATACATCACATCATGATAGTAGCCCCCTTTTAGATGCGAACCTATTTATGTTTAACTCCGTGTTACATGTGTGTGTGTATACAAATGTAAAATAAGAATTTAACATCTAGTGTTGTATTAGTGGTAGGGATGGGCAAAAACCCCACCCCGCAAGGGAACCACCTCAAATCGCTCCAATTTTGATAATTTTTAACCGCATCACTTAAAAATGGGGTGGTTATAGGGATTAGAAAAAAAAGAAAAAGATGGCTATGGGTTGGGGGACGATTTTAGGAGTTCCCTCATTGGTGAACTGCCCTGGCCAAAATCGCATAATAATTATTTAATTTTTTATAATATTTAATATCAAAATTACATAAATTATAAATATATTTACAACTTTTTCTATAAAATTACACTAATATCCTCAAAAAAAATTATTTACTTACCTACCCGCTATATTTACAACTTTTTGTTTCTGACTGACTTGAGTTTTTTACATTCATCACTGCCGACAAATATATATTAGTTACATGATAATGTTTGTCAATTCATAACATATTCTTGTATTTGCATCTTCTTATTATCATTAGGGGACAGGAGCAGTTCAAGGGTTAGTCCTGAACTTGCCTGCATCAAAGGAGCGACAACAAAATGCCTCAATAATGAAGCTTGATGCAAAGGCATTTGCAGAGATGAAGGGGCTGAGATTACTTCATCTCAATTACGTCCAACTAAGTGGAAGATACAAACATCTATCCAAAAGACTTGTATGGCTATCTTGGAAAGGATTTTCTTCAAAATATCTCCCATCATCCTTATTTGTGAATAATCTGGTAGCCCTTGACTTGAGCTATAGCAAGCTCGAAGAGGTCTGGGAAGAAGCGAAGGTACGCGATGGTGCTACTGTTTTATCTCCCTTCAAGCTTATCTAATGTAATGATTTTGATGGAAATTAATTAGTTGCCTGACAGGTTTTGCGCAAATTGAAATACCTCAATATCAGTCATTCATATTCATTGATCAAAACTCCCGACTTCACGGGGCTCACTAGTCTTGAAGAATTGTTGCTTAACGACTGTAAGAAGCTGGTAGACGTTCACCCATCTATTCGATGTCTGAATAAGCTTGTTGTCTTGGAAATAAAGAATTGCGTGAATCTAAAGAAGATTCCCCTAAGCATTTTCACGTTGAACTCTCTCCGTGATATCAATATGGACGGCTGCTCCGAATTACTGTGGCCTGCATTCTTTCAGGAATCGCAAGATCAATCAAGCTTTCCGTCTTTGGAGCTTTCGAGTAGCCTCACCTCATTATCTATGGAAGACTGCAGTATAACACATGTGCCTAGCGAAATTACTCGTTTGGTGTCCTTGGAATACTTGAATCTTAGTGGAAACAAATTTTCTAACCTACCATCTACCATCACTAGCCATCCGTCACTGAAGGTCCTCTTTGTAAACAGATGTACTCGGCTTCGATCACTTCCGGCCCTTCCACTAAATTTATGCAGATTAAGGGCAAACTACTGCACGTCATTGCAAAGCATATCAATGGATTCAAAAGTAGCAAAATCACCATTTATGACTTTTTATGGTTGTCACAATTTAGTCAACCACAATTTTGCATCTAATTTTAGAAGAAATCTCCTTAGTTATCAGGTATCATACTATATATATATATATATGATTAGGAAAATAAATATGTATTTAATAACCTGAATGCATGCAGGGATTTGGCGAGCAAGGTGAGTTGAATATATATGTTTCTGAGACCGAGATTCCGAGTTGGTGCAACTACCAAAGTGAGGATCCTGTGGAAAACTGTTTAAGTTTTGGGGTGCCTCATCGGCTTGGTCGGAAAATACGAGGGTTTATTCTGTGTCTTGTTTTTTCAAGCCGTACCTTGGTTGCGGAACAAGATGACAATAGTTCCGACCACTTCGCTTTTCTGGACGACATTTCTAATGTGACCAATTTCTCTGATGTTAACCTAAATTATGTCTACCCTACAAGTAATGAGGATGAGATGTGGCTCCCTTATGTACCCAACCAGTGCCTTGAATATGGTAAAAACGTGGAGTGCGGAGATGCAGTGAAGATGGAAATACATGAGATATACGGTCATTGGAAGGCGAAAAAGTGGGGAGTTAGTCTGGTTTATGAAGGGGACGAAAAGGATCCCGACTCAATCACTATGGCTGATGAAAATTTGGTTCTGCCATTTACGACTTATACACGGTTGCCAAATGTCAATTCCATGACATTTTTCTATGGTCTATATGTGAAGAAAGCGGAAGGTCTTCACCAGGAAATAAAAGATACAAACCTTTGAAAGAACAGAATGTTACTGATCAATATGTGTTTGTGCATTTGGATTTCAAATTTTCTTTTTCCTGTCCCTCTCGTCCATCCATGTCGATCCTCAATCCTTGGCCAACTTCATCGTTTTGTTTCACTCATGCACGTTCTTTTCTTTATCTCATTTATTGTCCTCAAATGAAAGTGGGATTGTATGTAGGTGGCAATTGAATGCATTCAAATTTAGCTGAATGAACCACTCCTCTCTTGATTATCGTTATTACTACTGCACTATAATAAGCTGGAGTTGTTTTTTTCATACATGGCAGAAAATGATGTTATTTGTGTCATATTGTAATTTTCTTGGACAAGAATACATTATATATTGCAATTGGAAACCTTTATTTGGAGACAGGCTGACTGGCAAAATAAGAGAATATTTAACTTTGGTAGAGTGTACATAGAGGTGCATGCGTCAAAATCTAACTGAGCTCTAGGAGTGGTGTCCATAAAACTTGTAACACCTTCTCCTCTATATATAGGTGTTGGCCTTATTAAATACATACTTCAATATACATAATACAATATTCATTATCTTTATTCTCTTCTTTACTTTCTCTATCTTAACATGGTATCATAGCCATTGTAATTTCACCATCATCACCACTATTCAAAGAATCTCTATTCTTGTCTCTCTTTGTTGCTCCTTCTCTATCTCTCAATCCAATCTCACCACCTCTCAAGGAAAGCAACCAACTCAAGTCCTCAATTGCACTTTTGTGATCCATAATCGATCGTTTTTCTGTGATCTGTCAGCACCGATTTTAATAAATGAGTAGTCGATTTCATCTAATTGGAATGCTTCGGACGCAACCGTACAGTCAATTTTTTTATATTTGACTTTGAATTTTTCATTACTCATCTTTTCGGCTCTCTCCGACTCATTCTCTACCCTTTTGGGTACTTGTTTTCTACCCTTTTAGGGTACTCGCTATGCTGATTCTTATAACCAACATCTTATTTTTCATCATATCCGTTTAGGAAATCTGAACCATTTTGGGTATTTTCATCTCATCCGTTTAGGAATCTGACCCATTTTGGGTATTTTCATCTCATCCGTTTAGGGAATCCGACTCATTTTTGGGTATTTTCATCTCATCCGTTTAGGGAATCAGATCCATTATGGGTACTCTTCATCTCATCCATTTAGGGAATCAGATTTTGTCATCGATCAATCATCAACTCTTATCTCGATTGATTAAATCTTCAATTCTATATCATTTTCTCTATCTTGGTGATTTAAAATTCTTCATTCAAGAATCAGACTTAGAATTAGAATCAGTCGCTTTCGTCAGGAATCATCGCTTTTGCACAGCTAATTGCACTCAGAATCAAGATCAACTTGCTGATATTTTCACCAAAGTTCATTTGCCAAGACGGTTTCAAGAATTGGTTTCTACACTTAAGTTGGTCTCTTATTTCCCAACTTGAGTTTGGGGGGGGGGGGGGGGGGGGGGGGGGCAAGCCCCATCTAGATAGCTAGGTCCAACCCACTTTAGATTGACTTGTCCCCCACACCAAGTTTACTTGTTCTCCACACCTTTTTCCCTATATATATAGGGGTCTTCTCTATTGTAATAGATATACTTTCAATACACTTTAATATATAGTTTCAATATTCATTATTCTCTTTATTATTTTCTTTATATTTTCTCCATTATCATATTATCAAAGCATCATTTCATATATGGATAATCTATCTTGCAAGGACCATGATTGAAAATTGTTTGATCGTCATTCTTTAAGTAAAATGTTCCCTAAAAACAATACTGGAGCTAGTTTAAATGTGTTCAAAAGTGAACCAACCAACCAATCCCTTCGACAATGCAGACTACTTTCCAACAACTGAAATTTTCACCTAAGAGAGTAACTTTAATGCATATGTGCATTACAACTAAAAAGATCGAGTGCAATGGACTAAACAAAGAAGAATTTGGAAAAAAATAATTAAATAAATTCATTGATCACTAGTTGTGGTGACACAGCAAAAACCTAGGAGGATAGATAAGGAATGAAAATACCCCTGGTAATCTATGATACATTAATCGGAGAAGAATGAAAATCTGGATTGAAAAATGTATGATAGCCAAACTACCTAGGAATTATAGCTTTCAAGAGGAAAAAAAGAAAAAGATTGTAAGACCATTTATCGAGTTATTCATTTTTGGCACGTTCTAGACAATAACCATGTTTAATGACTTGTGAGGTCGGTTAGGTTTAGGAAAATTGAAATGGTCAAGTAAAGGCATCAACAAGCTTCGTTAAATTCAAATCAAGCTTAAGGTAGTGAAGAGGAAGCAAGTTTGAGCGAAAAATGCATTTCAGATGACATAAACGATATTTTTTGAAGCCGAAATTTTGGGAAACATATCAATGGAGTCGAGGGGGTTCTAACGGAGTAATAATCAAGAAAAGTGGTTTTCAATAATTTTGCTACGCTTGACTTATGCTTACAATAACTAAAAGTGACTAGAAAGTTGAAATCTACGCTTGACTTAGACTTATGGATTTTTAGTGTTCGCATAACCTACGCTTAAGCGTAGCAACCCCTACGCCAAGCGTAGGTTGCTACGTGTTTTGTTGCAAATTCAACTCATGTTTCATTTCAACTTCTATCAACTTGGGTTACACTCCAACATATCGTAGGAGGTGTATAAATGATATTTACACCAATATTGGCCAGATTCAATCTCAATTATAAGAGGATTAAATAAGGGAGGAATCCTAATCCAAAAATGATACAAATTTACTCAATATATGATTCATCTCTATAAATAGGAAGAGTTTCTACAGATTTGGGATGACTTTGTGAAATCTCTGCAATTCTTCTACAGTTCATATACTTCTGCAGAGAGAGATAGAGAGAGAAAATTATTGAGTGATCATATATCTTCTAGTTTTCTCTTGTTGTGGGTTTTTCTAATTGTGTTTCTACACCGAAGATCTTTATGCACAATTGGATGATCCGTTGCTAAAAAATCATCACATCATCTATTGCAACATGGTTGCATCAATCCGTAGAGAAACGGAGCCGTCTGATTGCGTAGATTGGAGCAGTAGGCTTCGTGGTTCATTGATCCGTTGAGAAGCGGAGCAACGGAGATCGTAGCAAGAGCTTTGTGGAACACGAGTGATTCAAGTTTGTCAGATGTCGAGTGGAGAAAGGTAGATCATGAGTGATTTGTAAGTTTAAAACTTCAAAGAGTTTGTGTACTTCTTGATTCATAGTGCATCGATATCCGAGCATATTCGTGGATTTTATTTGGAGCGTTATCCAAGGTTTTTCACGTAAAAATATCGTGTGTCTCTATCGTTTTATTTTTAGAACTTAGATTAATCTTTGCATGATTCATCTTGTTAGAGAATTGAATTAAAATTGACTCTTCCGCAATTATTTTTAATTTATCAATAAATCTATAAAAAACCTATTCATCTCAGGCTATTTTCCCTAGCCGCCTATGTAATTTCAGTTTTATTTCTCAATACATCAAGAACACCACCAGGATACAAAATAAGGACTATATAGAACCCGAAACCCAGATTCTGGGAAGAAACTACAGCCTTCTAGTATTTTACTTGCCAAATCTCGGTCCATTGCAATATCTAGGAATAAACCCCTTTGTTCTTCAGTGAATCAAAACTCAGCCTTACTTTTTCCTTCAACATCATTGTTTGGGAGCATTTTCAATTTCTTCAATTCAATTATGAATTCAGCTACTGTTTTGTCAGACAAAAAAGAACCCAAAATTTCAAGAACTAACTTACTACTACCTCAGAGAGGATCTCATTGTCTTCTATAGAATGGTCTCTCCTAAAGGCATGCTCACTGAATAATTGAAGAGATTCTTCCTTATTCAACTCTTTAGGCTGAAATTTCAATTTAATATTTTTGATAATTTATTAAACGGGCTACATGAGTTGAGTCGGGTTACATATTTAAATAAGGACAATGCTTGGGTCCTCACTAGTGAGAACCAACTTGGTCATCACCCCTTATTTGAACCAATATAATTAAAACACGTGGCATATATTAATTAAAAAATATAAATGGGTATTACCCATTATTTATGGAATTCAACCCGGATTTGAATTATTCTTTTTTCTCTTATTCACTTCAAAAAAAAATCTCATGGGCAGTTTAACGTCTACATATGCGTGTACAATTATTTGTATATATAAATTGATATATGCGTGTACACTTTTATTTATATTTATATATATATATATATATATATATGCTATGTATATTGCAATTGAATCCAAAGGATGATAAAAATCTTTTGTGTTATTTCTATAATATCATCAATTTGGTGCGGTGAACGGCACTTTACACACGAGATTTCTGAATTTTTTCTCCAAATTTCTATACTTCAACCACTTTATTTTTATTTTTTCTTATTTGTGTTCATAATATTTTGTATCCAATTCATTTATATATCTTTGGATTTTACGAAATATGGAGAAGTATCCATCACAATATCGAATAATATTCGTGGATTGTGACTTTTTTCTTATTTGTGTTTAAGGAAAGTGTACATGCATATATATATGACATTAAACTGCCCATTAAATTTTTATTTTTTAAAGTGAATAAGAGAAAAAAGAATAATTCAAATCCGGGTTGAATCCCATAAATAATGGATAATACCCATTTCTATGTTTTAATTAATATATGCCAAGTGTCTTAATTCTATTGGTTCAAATAAGGGGTGAGGACCAAGTTGGTCCTCACTGGTGAGGATCCAAGCATTGTCCTTTAAATAATGGATTGAATTAATGTTGAGCATATTTGACACGTATATTTATTAATATTTTTTTTTTACACGGCCCATTTAATGAATTACATTGTCTCAACCTGACACGAACACAACTCACACCCTAGACACAATCCTCCATGCCTAGGTTTCAATGTGCTAATTTTCCCTCCCAATAAAATAGGACATGGTTTAACATCCGGTGGATTTTACATGAATTACATCGATTGATATATCAATTAAAAATTATGTAGTTTAATATTAGTTAATAATTTCTGGCAACTTATCGTTAAACAATTACTATAAGATTTCAAAATTAAAATACGAATACAAGCTTTTACCAGATAAACGTTTAAAAACATTAAGAATCACGAGGTTTATTCCAATCTCATCCCTGGCAGACTCCATATGATTATAAACCTCAACTTGTATTGTATTTTCTAGATGTTTTTTTTTTTTGGTAGGTAAATAAATAAATAATGCATTAAAAAAGGAAGAAAATACATGTAGTCAAGGCAGGCATGGACCTATGCGAATTATTTTATTTTGTATATCCCAAAATCCATTATATTTTTTATTATGCACCCACTGAAATTCTTATTTTATGATTATGCCCCCATTAAAAGTTAATATATCTCTTACCTGTTCCAATATAAAAAATTTCTTTGAAGTACACACGGTGGTATAAAGTTCTAGGAGTCAAAGCCTCAAGAAGAGCAGCCCAATAAGCACAAAGCAAAACCCAGAAACAAGTGACCCATCTAGAACAAGGGTTTTTAACCCAACCCAATCCCATAGACCTAAAATCCAAATCGAGTGTCCAACACTTTCAAATTCAAATGGTGTCCATTGGAGGTAACTGCACAAACCTCAATCAGCGAAGATGGCTTCTTTGACAGAGAACAGCTTGAGCCTCACAGAGTCAACTATTGCATTGAAGGTTCTTTGCGGAGGTGAGTATTTCTCTCTAAAGATTCTGTTGTTTATCTCCTTCCACATGTGGTAGACATAGCTGGCTAGGGTAAGCTTCCACACTATGGTTTTTGTATGCATCAATTTCTTTTTCCAATTAGAAGACGTTCAAATCAGAAATTATTTCCACGTGTTAGGGTTTGTATAGAACCCACATTTCTCTTGAATGCTATCCCATGTCTTTCTTGAATAGGGACACTTGTGGAAAATGTGGTCATGGCTTTCAGCATCATTAAGACATATGATGCATACATTAGGCTGCATAGGGTAGAGAAAACTTGGTCTATCTTTGGTGAACAGTTTTCCTTGAATAACTAGCCACAAACAGAAAGAATGATTAGGAATTATGTGCTCGAACTGAGGGCCGGCCCTGTGATTGCAAAAAAAAAAATTAAGCCTAGGCAATATTAAATACGAGGCCCTACAAAAAAAAAAATACTAGAACAAAGTTATTAACTAAAAGATATAAAGTATTTTTTATGAAAAAAACAAAGAAAATAAATCGAATCTTGATGCTTTAAAGAATTTTATAATTTATTTTTTGTCAGAGCGTATAATATATAAATATATCAAAATAGGTTGCTAAATTAACAATCAGAATCAAAAACGAGTTACAGGTATGACAAATAGGTATCTAATGAATAAACATAATCAAATTAGCACAAAGAATTTAGCATTACAAAAAAAAAAAAAAAGGATTATGAAGTGAAACAAGCAGTAAGAACATTTCATTTGCAAGCCATGTTTTCAGGGCCTCTTCAAAAATATTATTTAATGAAAATAGATATAATATTACATAGTAGATATATATTTCAATACACAATTATCAAACAACTTAGAAAAAAATTAACATATATTTATTACACCATTATCAAGACATACATATATAAATATATAACATGGTAATTCAAGACAATTATATTATATGATAATACAATATATATATATATATATATACACACATGTGCAAAGTGTAAACTCACCTTCCAAGTTCTAAACTTCTAAAGCTTCCTTGAATTCTTTCTGCAGGCAATAGTGTGGGCTAATTGGGCTGGATATGGATCTAAGTTGTAATATATCTATGACTAATATTGGGTTGGGTTTAAATTTGTATTGGAATACAAGAAAAAGCACATGTTTGGGCCTATACTACTAGAAGGCAAAAAAAAAAAACATTTTGGGGCCCCTCTTGGGTAGATCTGTCAACGGGTCGGAGTCGGAACGGATCAGGGCCAATCCGATCCGAATCCCATAAGACAATTACCAACCCGATCCGATAATCCGATGGATTTTCGTAAAGCCAATCCATATCCGACTATCACACTTATCGGATCTCCGACCCGATAATGTTTTTTACAATTCTATTAACTGCTCTCTCTATCAAGTTTGTAATTATTGCATACCAAAATTAAACATATGTGACCAAATTGTTCTAATTGACTTTGAAATACATCTATATAAACTCAACATAAACATTAATACTACTAAAATTTAATAAAATTCCTTTCAAAAAAAAGTTAATCACATTGATTCTAAGTTCTAACAGTGATCAGTTAACACCATTTACATATCAAGTATTACAAAAATAAACAACCAGTGGTCAATGGGAGTTGGGACAATTCCGAATGAAACTCCAAAACAAAACAAAAATCCTTAATAGGATGCATGGCTCGATTGTAGAACAAAAAATTATAATCGGCCGATGTATGTGCAAAAGTTGTTCCATTCCCTTTCTTCCAAAAAATACAATATCACTTCAAGTTATCCATGTCCTGCAAAAAAATATAAAATGTTAGACACACACAGACGTATATAAAATATATATAACATGGAAGAAATAGACACATACAACAACACATACAGACGTATTGAGAGAGAGATCCAAATATAACATGAAAGAAATTACCAATTCCATAGAAATCAATAATATCATTACAAATAACATAAAACAATTATCCAGAAGTTAGTACAGTTTATTCAGCCCTGAATTTATATATAAGCTTATGCAACATTAGGTTTAAAAATCTAGACACATAGAATACCTATACAGAGATAAATTTCTTGAATCATATCATTACGAAAATTCAGATATCAAAACACAACTAAAAAACATTGACAGTATCTCATATAAATTTATTTTCTCTCGTTTTCTCGGTAAACAAACATTCCACTGTACAATCACTACGTTTAGATCAGCACATAAGGCATCAATCAAACACACAATCCCAAACTTCATCAACATATCACAGATCTATCGCATTAAATTAAATCTTTCAAAACATAAATCAAAACTAAAACAACGAAATAATCATCAAAATTCAAACAAAATATAAACGGAAAAAAAATTGAGAAACAAGTAAAGAGACTCACATCGGAGGCATTGATGATGAGCTCACGAAGGAAGATCTCCTTATTGCCGTAGAAGGTGTTGATGATGAGACTCAAGAGCTGGTTGATCTCGGCCTGAAAATCGAACGTCTCTGTTTCCGCCATTATCGATCTCTGCAACTATTTCTCTCTCTAAGAAAACGAATCAGAAACGCTAAGAAAATTCTAGAGCGAAGACAATGCATAAGCAAGTTTAGAAAGATTAGAATGGAAGTACTGACCTATAAATAAGAATCACCGTGCAAAGGGTGAACCGTGTGTTTGAGAGTTTGAGAGTGTAGAATGTGTGTTTGAGACTTTGAGTCTGAGAGTGTAGAATGAACATGAGGCTAAGAGTGTAGAATGAACATGATACCATTAGATCAGATTACAATGAAAGGTATACCGTTAGATCAGATTACATTGTGATAAGGCATGTTAGGAGAGTGACAAGTGGCATTAGTTTTAGAGATAATGTAGTAATTTAATATTTTCTTTTATAATTTTTAATTTATTTTTTGTTTTAAATTATATGATTATCTATTGTATATATACTCATTTATTTTTATTATATTTTGAAAAGAATGGTAAATAATTTTTTTTTAAAAAAGGATAATAAAACTTTATTCATTAAAAGTGTAAAAAAATTCATATAACTCAATTATACTTTTTTTTGTTACATTACAATGAAAACATTATTATTTGATACTTTGATCTCACATTATACCAAAATACATTATCAAAAACTATAAAAATTTAAAATCTCACATTTTGTAAATATTACTTTAATGAATTTTGAAAAATAATAAAACATTCTTATAAAAATAATAATGATTAATGTATAAAAATATTAAAAATGACTTATACATTTATAATAATATTAATCAATAGCATGTGCTAATGCACTTAATGTGACATAAAATTTGACTTATATTATAATACTAAATGATATAATAATTAAAATTTAACTTTTATGACAGTACTAGTCAATAGCATGTGCTAATGCACTATATTTTTATAATAATTTAATGTGGATTTATTATACCATTGAAAAGCTTTTATTATTTAAATATATAATTCAAAAGATTTTATACATTTCATATTTCTTTTTTATCCAATATATACTATTTTATAGTAATTTTGCATAATTTTTATTATTAAGATTGAAACAAGTCCATGATTAACTTACTGAAAATTATGTTCAGAGGAATTCAATATCTACAATGAGAATTTTAATTAATTGAATTAAATTATTTTCACTATTATAAGGTAATAAAATCCACAATTCAATTGAGTCAAATTGAGTTAAAATAACTTAAACCTCTATTCAATTGTAATGACTCATGAGTTCGATTTAGGAAATAAAGTAAGTCCTTATTTTAATTAGGTCAAATTAAGTTCAAATTGGTAAAATTAAGTAAATTCCTAATTAAATTTAGTCAACTTGAGTTCAAATAAGTAAAATGCCAGTTCAATTAATTCTAATTGAGTTCAATTTAATAAATCACAATTTAATTGAGTCAAATTGAGTTCAATTTATTAAGATTTAGTAAATTTCTAATTAAATCAAGTCAAATTGTAACACCCCGTGTTATTTTTCTTTTTTCTGAAATTATTTAAAATTTAATTTCAGTAATGACGTCACTTGTTCATGACGTTCTTGGTATTTGATACCTGTAAATTTTTCGCGTTTAGTTTTAAAGTCGACTGGACGACATTACGCGAATTTTTATTCTCGACTACGCGGTTTCGATTCGACGTTTAATGATTAGTGTTTCGATTGGATGACGACGTCTTTTAATTGGATCGGGCCTGTTAGGTGTTACGACGTTTGGGTTCCTAACCCCGATATATTTAATTGGGCGTCCCGTTATTTTTTCGGGCTTACGAAATTATGTTTGGGCGTTCCGGTAATTGTTGGGACTTATTATATATATATAATTAATTATATATATATATATATATATTGAAGTGAGGTTATTTTGCAATTATTGACATGTAGAGGATTGTTTTTGCAAATAGTACATATATATGTATACATGTATACGCTACCTTCTCCACACCTGCTACCACAGACCATTTCTCTCATTCTCTCTACACGAAACCTGGTACAGCCACTCCATCCTCTCCTTCACGCGACAACCTTGGCTTCTCCATCCTCCATGGTCGCCGGTCAGGCGAGAGAGAGAGAGAGAGTGAACGGCCGGCTGAGCGAGGCGCGGTTATGGAGGTTTGCCGCAGCAGCAGCTGCGGCTGGAGCGGGAGCAGCGGCGGCGAGCTGGCGGTGGTCGTCGGTTGGGCTGAACGGCGGCGCAGGGTCGGCGAGGAGCTGCGGCTGGTGGCGCAGTCGTGCAGGGGCGGAGCAGTCCGCACGGCAGGGGTGGTTCGGCTGGGCTTCGGCCAATTTTTCGGCGAACTTCCGGTGATCGGTTTGAGCCGATTTTCGGTGAGTAGTTTCGTACCTACGTAGTATTAGTCATATATTAATTTCGTGAATTTAGGATGAATGGTTTGCCCGGAAATCGCATTTATAGGTTATAGATTTCGTTTGGGTTATTTTAGATTTAACCCAATTAATTAACTGATTATTAATGGGCTTCATATATATCGTATAGGTTGTCGAGACGGACGTTTCGATATATTCGAAATATTTTTTGGACGACTTTGGTCGGCGGGCGTCATATTCGGGCGCCGGTACTATTCACAGTGGGCCCGAAACGGCTGTTCTGTAAGCGTATTTCAGGTGGGAAATTATATTTCTCACTCCGCATTATTGAAGTAGTTTAGGGGTGCAAAACCCTTATTTAATTTATTATAGATATATTAAATTGCTAGTTTAAATATCTGTAAATTGTTTAGGATCAGAATGGGGCTTAGGAATTAATTTAAGAAAATTTATTAAATTATTCCTATGTGATTAAATAATATTCTTATTTAAATTAAATAAGAATGGACGGCTTAGAAACCCTTACGAATTTAAATGGGTTATTAGAGATTCGAAAAGCTTAGAAGATGTGCTAGGATCCTTTTGGTATACGTGAAATAATTGTTTAAATTATTTAAAAAGACATGTTAATTGAAATTGAAATATTTTCTAAAGAATTAAAGAAAATATATTGTTTAGAACATGAATCTATTTTCTCACGATTTAAATGCTTTAATATATTTTTAAAAGCATGTACAGAGATTTGAGATTTATGTTGATATTACCATGTGGGTATTTTTATAAATATGGTGCATTACATATTTATGTTGGACATGATTTTGTTGCGTACACCATGTATTGTGAGACATGGGTGTTGGTGCATGTGTTGCATGATTTCACCATTTGCAGAGAGATTCATTTGGTGTGGTCTACTTCCTTTGTGCGTGAGGCACGGGTAGACGTTTGTGTTTGGATCGTCGTGACAACTGGCCAGGGGGTGCTGCACCCACGGAACTAATCTTCTGAGAACGCAGACGATATAGGGGGAGGACACATAGTCCAAGGCCCTATGTTCACGGCTGGGCCGTGGTGGACGTCTTCCTTGGTTAAAAGTGTGAAGTGTCAAAAGCACTTGGGAAGAACGGGACGATAAGTATACATTCCTTAGTGAGGTGTATCCTCTGGGGAATGGTAGAGAATGATCCAGTACCCTTGAGAAGGGTGTGTTTTTGTGTGTGTGTACCACAGGCGGTCTGTGAGTACGGTGCGTTGCATATCATCATGTGATTTATTGATATGTATATATATATATGTTGGAGCATGATTATTTATGAATATGCAAAATGAATTCATTTTATAAAATGCTCAGTTGAAAGTGATAAATGTGAAAACGGGAATTAAAAGCAGTAATTATTAAAGTATAAACGAGGCGTATATCCTTATACTTGTGTTGTATACTTTTGTGCCCGTAGGGGAGGTTAAGTATATTGGTCTGACGACTTCTGTGGTTAGTTGAAGTTAGAGATGGATTGTAGAATTGAGGTTGAGTTGATGTGGAGTAATGCCTTAGAGAATGTGGTTAATAGTTTTGTAATTGTGGTTAGTAGCCTTGTGATTATGGTTAGTAGCCTTGTGATCGTGGTTAGCAGTCTTGTGACTGTGGTTAGTAGTCTTGTGATTGTGGTTAGTAGTATGGTGATTTTGGTTGGCTGTGTGACTCGTTAGAGATTTGAGATCCGAGATTGATTTTAGTATCAGTTATGATTTGGGGCCTTCGAGAAGGCGGGTGATGAGATTGTGAGTTGTAGTATGGACCTTTAGGTGCCTTTCACTTTTGAGGAATATGTTATCAATTGTAACTGAGATTTTGATTGGGAGATAAGAGGTTATGGTTGAGGTGAGTTCTATTAAGTACTTAGGGTACTGTAGCGTGGTTTATAGTGCTTAGTTCATTCCCCTAAGCATTTCTTGTATTGTGTTTTGTACACTAGTACGTGGTCGTTGACTTGTATGTTATTCCTTGAGTTGTCGGTTACGGCGTGGTGCCGAACCTTTTCCTGGTGTTGTCATTTGATTCTATAGAGTTGTGTTTTCTCTTATTGGCTGTCATTTCGAAAACGGTGTTTCCTAAGTTTTGAAGTAAACTCTTGTATTTAAAGGGAAAAACCCATTTTCGCCTACCCCCGTAGAAATGAAAAGTTTTAATACCTTATAAAATGATCTTAGGATCTTCTTTGAAAAGATTTCAACTTTTAAAAGCCGGTGATGGAAACTGACGGAGACCGGGGGCAAGACGGTCATTTCTACTGTGTGATTTTCTAAAAGAAAACTATTTTATTACTTTTCTTGGGATTCTGAGGTTACGAGACTTCTTTCTCAAAACCTCGACTTGTAGAGTTTTGAAAGGTGTTCCATTGTTTCACCTTTGCTTCCGATCATTTTTAAGTCTCGGTTTTGAGGCTTGTCGTTGTTCAGTGCACACATATAGTGTTGCCTTTCTCTTTTCTGGGTTATTGGTTTCACCACCTAGGTGATTTGAGTTTTTCTTACGTTAGGGGCATGGATGTCAAATGGATTGGTTCGAGTTTGAAAACATTTTTCTTAAAAACTATTGAATCTCTGAGATTCATCTTTTTATTACTTCCACTCTCGGCCATTCGTTTTTGGTTTCCTTGTTCACTTTTGGTGTTCTTTCTTTGTTCACTTGTGGTGTTCTTTCCTTGTTTGGGTATTCTTAACCTTGACGTTGTTGTCTTGGTTATCTGTTGGTTAGCATTGGGAACTCTTTTCCTTTGCTTCGTTTTGGTGACCCTTAAGTGGTCGTTCTTGGGAGTTGAGTTCTTGTATTCTTAGTGAATTGATCGGGTGGTTTTGTAGCTTATAGTGCAAGTGTTAGTGATGGATTTATCCTGTTGGTGACTTATTGACTTGTTGGAGATAGCATTGAGGTTTTCGCATAGTGAGATGATGGGGTGATCCCATCCTTGAGGTACAGACTTACTCTAGGAGAGGGATGAGATTTGTTATATATATATATATTATATATATATATATATATATATATTGATGACGATTGTGTTAGTACGCAAGGACGTGGGTGTTTTCCTTCCTGTGTTATCGGGGTGTAGGATTTGAGCCTTCCTTGGTACTATTGGTGGATTTTGTTTCCTTGTGGATATTAGAGGTGAGTGTGATCTCCTCGGTTGGATCTTCTGAATTGTGTTGTGAGTAATTGGTGATTTGTTAGACTGGACCTTAGTATCGTGTACCTAGTGTACGTTGGTGAGAGTAGTGTAGACTACTGGCGTTGGGTACTTGGAGTACGAGTTTTAGAGACTCATGTTGTGTATTTATATATATATATATATGTGTGTGTATATATATATATATATATATATATATTCCCTATATACTTATGTATACTCGTTTACGATAGTATATGAGCGTGTTGACTTGGGTTTGCGTGGATGGGACTAGTTGGGCTATATTTATATCTTATTAGACGGTTTAGCTTTAGCTAAACTATCAGAGGATGTGGTAGTTAGAGTATTTTTTCCCACTGAGCTTATTTGCTCACAGGGGAATTTCATTCGCCCCCTGGTATTCCACGCCAGGTTGCAGGAAATATACGGCTATGAGCAGGATGCAGTGCAACAACAGCTTTCTTTTGTTTCCTTGTTACAGGTTTTGGAGTTGCGTTGGGTGATGCGGTTACGGTTGCAACACGACTGAGTTTGGGGACGATAGGTATCCACTTTCAGTTTCTCTACCCATTGTTATGGGATTGTTATTTATTTTCTTTTGGGAGCCAGTCTGTTGGCATATCCCTGTTGATGTATCTTTTATTTCCTGTATTTATTCTTTCAGGATGTATTGTATCTATTCCGTACAGTTAGGTGCTCTTCTGTATTTTTATTCGAGCATTTGTGGCTCTGTTGATGTTAGAGGGTTTGGAGGGGTTTTGGTTTCTTTCCATTATCTCGGCCCTAGTAGGATTGATGAATGTGGGGCTTGGAAGCCATTGTGATTATTGAATTGCTATTGGCAGGTTCTTGTGTTGTGGTTGTTGTCCGGATGTTCCATTTACAAATGGAACTCTGCCGGATTTTCGTTAGATTCCGCTGCTTTGTTTATTATCCATTTGAGTATTAAATATACCATTTCTACCATTAACCCATATGTTTTCTTGGTTAATGATGTCTTAGTTGGTCATTTGTATTAATGATCACATCCTGGATTCCTCGGATGTCCCTGTTCGGGAGTCTTAGGAATTTAGGAGCGTGTCAGTTGGTATTGGAGGATGCTAGTGAGTTTCTAGCATTCTACTTGACATGGAGTATATTTTTATTGTTATTCCATGTGTCTCTTTGTTGTTGTTGACTCTAGTAGTCGCTTGACTAGCGTCATCCCTTGGAGATTTGCTGATTCTCTAGATTTGAGTTTCGGGAATCTTAGGGGCGTGACAGCGTGGTATCAGATCATTTTACCCTTTCGTGGGTATTTGATGATTGAATTTCGTTGGTTCTCATTTCTTTTTACTTCCGCAATCACTCCCTTAGCTCTTAGGCTCGGGTTTTGGAGTCCTAGGAATTTGGGGCGTGACACAAATTGTATTTAAATGAATGATATTAAGAAAATTCTCAATTCAATTGAATCAAATTGTGTTCAAATAAGTGAAATTAAGAAAATTCTCAATTCAATTAAATGAAATTAAGTTTAAGTAATGATCGTACAAATTCTATTGAATCAATTTGAGTTTAATTTAGTAAAACTAAGTAAATTCCCCAATTCATTTGATATAATATTATGAAAATTTTAAATAATTTTAAGTTAGATAATACACTTTATTTATTTTTTAAATATTTTTTACTTTATGAAAATTAAGTTTACTATTTTTTGATATTTTTATAGTTTTTAAATATAGAATTCAAAATATCTTTAGATTTCATTTCTTTTTTATACTATACACTATTTTAGAAGTAATTCTGCATAATTTTTATTATTAAGATTGACACAAGTCAATGATCACTTTAATTGAGTAAAATTGTCTTCAATTGAGTGAAATTTAGTGAATCCCGAATTAAAAGTAGTTTGATTGAATTAAATTAAGTCAAATTGAGTAAAATTTTAAATTTAAGGTAGTGAAATTGAGTAAAACCCCAATTTCAAGTAGTTTAATTGAATTAAATTGAGTGAAAATTTAGTAAAATTGACTTCAATTTAGTGTAGTTGATAAAAATTCCAATTTAAGTTAATGAAATTGAGTTCAATTGAATGAATTCTCAATTAAAAGTAGTTTAATTTAATTAAATTAAGTAAAATTGAGTAAAATTTCAAATTTAAGGTAGTGAAATTGAGTAAATCCCCAATTTAAAGTAGTTTAATTGAATTAAATTGAGTGAAATTGAGTAAATCCCCAATTTAAAGTAGTTTAATTGAATTAAATTAAGTGAAATTGACAAAATTTCCAATTCAAATGAGTGAACATTTAGTGAAATTGACTTCAATTGAGTGAAAATTGAGTAAAATTAAGTTCAATAAAATTGAACTGGTTTGGTTCGTGGTTTTGGGTGGTCTGGTCTGGTCTGATCATCTGATTTCGATCTTGGTGGTCTTGTCTGGTCTTGGGTGGTTTTGTCCTAAATCTAATTTTTTTTTTTATAAAATTTGAAAATAATATATAAAATTTGAGAAATATATTTAAAATTCAAAACATACTTTAAAATTTGAAAACATATATATAAATTTCAAAACCATATATAAAAAGTGAAAAATAATTAAATAAAATTAATTTGAATCATACATATATTTGAATTTTCTGAAAAACTATATGAAATTCAAAATTTTGAATTTTATATAGTGTTTCAAAATTTATGTATTTTTTCCGAATTTTATGTATATACTTCAAAATTTATATATTATTTTAGTTTTATAAAAATAATAATCAAATCATATATATATTTTTTGAATTTTATAAAAAAAAATCTTTTTTTTTAAATTTTATATATATTTTTGAATTTTGTATATTTTTTACAAATTTTATATTTATTTTTGAAATTTACATATATATATATATTTTCAAATTTTAAAGTAAGTTTTTTAATTTTAAATATTTTTTTCAAATTTTATATATTATCTTGAATTTAATATTTTAATTTCATATTTTATATATTTTATTTTTGAATTTTATATTTATTTTTGAATTTTGTATATTTTTTTGAATTTTATATATTTTATTTTTGACTTTGATAGTTATTTTTTTAATTTTAGTAGGAGATGGGCTTTGCTTTCAAATTGGGTTTTGTTGATTTTGAAAAATGGGATTTTTGGGGTTTTTTTTAGTCTTGGTGGTCTTGTCTTGCATTTTTTAGACCAACCTTACCAAACATGGTCTGGTCTAAAAAATGAAAGATCAGACCAGAAAACCAAGACCAGACCAGTTACCAAACGAGCCTAAAAGATTAATATAAGGGTAGAATGGTAATTTGATATCTAAAAGGTGGGTCCAGGGGGATACTGTGCTAGCTTTTGAAATTTGAGGGGGACAGTTTACTCACTTTCATAGTCCAAGGGGTTATTGTGCTCACCTGTGGATAGTTCAAGGGTATTTTTCCATTTTGCCTATATATGTATATATATATATATATGTATGTATATTTTATCGGATCGGATTAGGCTAATCCAAATCCAATTTGTTAAGGAATCGGATTATCGGATTCGGATCATATTCGGGTTATCGGATTTTTTTTGCAATCCAAATCCGACTAATCGGATCAGATTCGGATCGGATTCGGATCAAAATCCAATCCATTGACAGGTCTACTCTTGGGCCTGGGGCCCTCGGCGGCCTACACCCAGGGCCAGACTTGCTTGAACCAAACCAATTTGTATCAATGGATGTTGGCTTGTAGGGTATGTTTAGTAGTATAGGCCTTGTTTGGGGATGGTATCCATTGGATGTTATTATTAGTTTAGTGCTCGGGCTATATTGTGGATAGGTCAAGGTGGGGGGTTAAGAGGTTTGTGAATTGTCTAAGCCATGTCCAGTGACCATTAGCCAAAAAAGATGACACTTTGGAATGTCTGTTGAGTTGCCATCTCTGCCCTTGAGACAAGTTAGTGAGTATCTTATACAATGGACAACATGGTAGCCAATTATCATAGTACACTAATGTAGAAGCTCCATTGCCAATTATGTGTTTGATAAAATGTAACACCCCGTGTTATTTTCCTATTTCCTAAAATTAATTCAAATTTAATTTCAGTAATGACGTCACTTGTTCTTGACGCATTGTTTATTCTTGGTATTTCGCGTGTAAATTTTTCGCGTTTACTTTTAAAAGTCGACTGGATGACATTACGGTTTCTCTTTGACGACTACGCGAGTTATTGTTATCGACTACGCGGTATCGTTTTGACATTTAATGTTTAGTACTTCGACTGGATGACGACACATTATAATTGATCGGGCTTGTTTAGTGTTCCGACGTTTGAGTCTCTACACCGGTGTATTTATTTCGGAGTGTATTATCTATTTGGAGTACCGTGGAGTTTCCGAGATTTTATTTAGGGATCGTTTGGGCGTTTTGATAAAGAGTTGGGGTTATTTCGTAATTACGGATAAATAGAGGGTTAGTTGTGCGATATAACATATATATGTATATGCGTACACGCCATCACACAGACCTGTTATTTTCTATCTACACGATGACCTGCTACACTCTTCCTTCCTTCTCTTCTTCACGCAACAGCCATGTCCATCTTTCTTTACCATCATCACTGTCGTCGCCTGAGAGAGAGGTTAGGCTGGAGGAGAGGCGCGACCATGGAGGTTCGCCGCAGTTGTAGTAGTGGCGATGACGAGCAGGGCCGGCGTGGCAACGGTTGCTGGTGGCGATGGCGGTGGCGTCGTGACCTGGAGAAGGCGGCGCAGGGTGGCGACGTGGTAGAGCTGGGCACGCACAGAAGCGACGCGCAGCAGTGGCGCAGCTGGCCGGTTGGGCCGGAGCTTCGGGCGGCCGGTTCGACAACTTTCTGTGGTTGGGTTGGGCCGATTTTTGGTGAGTAGCTTCATCTCAACCTCGTGTTTATCATACTTTAATTTCGTAATTTTCCGTTGAATGGTTTGCCGGAAAATCGCGTTTATAAGTTATAATTTTCATTTGGGTTATTTTAGATTTACCCAAATTGATTAACCTATTGCTAATGGGCTTCGTATATATTGTATAGGTTGTCGAGGCGGACGTTTTTATATATTCGAAATACTTTTCGGACGACTTTGGTCGGCGGGCTCCATATTCGGGCGCCGACACTGTGTTGTTCGGACTGTTCGGTAAACGTAAAATTAGGTGGGAAATTTTATTTCTCACTCCGTATCGTTGAAGTAGTTTGGGGTGTGCAAACCCTTAATTATTTTAATATAGATATATTAAATTGAAAATTTAAATATCTATATTTGGGTTAGAATCGGAGTATGACTTAGGAATAAATTTAAGAAACTAATTAAATTATATTCCTACGAGATTAATTAAACTCCTATTTGAATTGAATAGGAATAGACGGCTTAGAAATTTCCTTGAGAATTAAATGGGTTAGAGGATTTTGTAAACGTTAGACGTGAGAAACTTAGACTCTATGCTAGGTTCCTCTCATTATACGTGGATTATCAGTTTAAATTATTTTAAAAAGGCATGTTAATTGAAATTGAAAATATTTTCTAAGGAATTAAAGAAAATATATTTTTGAGAACATGAATTGTATATGAAATTGTTTCCATATGATTTAAATGCTTTATGGTATTTTAAAAGCATGTTAAAAGGAGATTTTGAGATTTATGTTGATATTTCCATGTGGGTATTTTCATAAATATGGTGCATGACATATTTATGTTGAGACATGATTTTATTGCGTACACCATGTATTATGAGACATGGGTGTTGGTGCATGTAGTGCATGTGTTCACCATTTGCAGAGAAATTCATTTGGTGTGGTCTACTTCCGTTTGCGTGCGGGTAGACGTTTGTGTTTGGATCGTCGAAACAACTGGCCAGGGAGTGCTTCTTGCTCTCACAGAACTAAAAAGCTGAGCAATGCAGACGATAGGGGGAGGATATATCGTCCAAGGCCCTAGTGCGCGACTAGGTCGTGGAGCACGTCTTCCCGATTAAAAGTGTAAGTGTCAAAAGCACTTGGGAATGACGGTTCGATGGTGGAGAATGATCCGTTTACCCTTTGGGATGGTGTGCTTTTGTGTGTGTGTACCACAGACGGTCTGTGAATACCTTGCATTGCATATCATTATGTGATTTCATTGATATGTATATATGATGTTGGAGCATGTTATTTATGAATATTGTAAAATAAATTCATACTTTTATAAATGCTCAACTGGAAATGAATAATGTGAAAAACATGAATTAAAAGCGATAATTGTTAAAGTATAAATGAAACGTATCTCTTTATACTTGTTGTATACTTTAGTACCCTTGGGGGAAGTTATGTGTGTTGGCATAGTGATCTATGTGGCTAGTTGAGGTTAGTGGTGGACCGTAGACTTGATGTTGAGTTGATACCTTAGAGAATGTGGGTAATGGTTTTGTGAATGTGATTAGTTGTGTGACCTATTTGGAGATTTGAGGTCAGGGATTGATTTTAGTATCAATTGATACTTAAGGCCTTAGAGAAGGTAGGTGATGAGATTGTGAACTTAGTGGATGTTGTTGTGTAGACCTTTAGGTGTCTTTCACCTTTTGAGGAATGGGTAGAGGTTATGATTGAAGTGATTTTATTAAGTACGTGAGGTACTGTAGCTTGTTAGTCTTAGTTCTAGTGTTTAGTTCATTCCCCTAAGCATTCCTTGTACTGTGTTTTGTACGCTAGTACATGTCTTTGACTTCTATGTCATTCCTTGAGTTGTCGGTTACGGCGTGGTGTCGAACCTCTTCCATGTGTTGTCATTTGATTTCGTGAGGTTGGGAATGAATAGTTGTGTTCCGTGGACCCAATGTAGTACTCTTCCTTCTATGTCCTCTTGGACATTATAGGAATCTGTAGAGTTGTGTTCATTCTTATTCGGCTGTCTTTCGGAAACGGTGTTTTCTAAACTCTTTGTATTTAAAAGGAAAAAACCGTTTTCGCCTACCCCCGTAACAACTAAAAGTGTTAATACTTTATAAAATGATCTTGGGATCTTCTTTTAAAATATTTTCAACTTCTAAAAGCCGGTGATGGCGACTGACGGAGACTGGGGGCAAGACAGTCATTTTTACTATGTGGTTTCTTAAAGGAAAACTATTTTATTACATTTTTGGGATTCTGAGATTTGAGACTTCTTTCTCAAGATCTCGCCCTGTAGAGTTTTGAAAAGTGGTTTCTTGTTTCATCTTTCCTTCGGATCATTTCTAGGTCTCGGTTATGAGGCTTGAGTTGTTCAGTGCACACATAGTGTTGCCTTTCGCTTCTTCTTGGTTATTGATGTCACCATCTAGGTGATTTGAGTTTTCTTACGTTAGGGGCATGGATGCCGAATGGATTGGTTCGAGTTTTTTAAACATTTTCTTAAAAACTATTGAATCCTTGAGATTCATCTTTTTATAACTTTCACTCTCGGCCATTCGCTTTTGGTTTCCTTGTTCACTTGTGGTGTTCTTTCCTTGTTCGGGTATTCTTAACCTTGACGTTGTTGTCTCGGTTATCTATTGGTTAGCATTGGGAATTCATTTCCTTTGCTTTGTTTTGGTGACCCTTAGGTGGTCATTCTTGTGAGTTGAGTTCGTGTACTTTTAGTGATTTGATTGGGTGGTTTTCCACGCCTACAATGAGAGCGTTAGTGATTTGATTGACCCTATTGATGATAGTATTATGAGGTCAATGTGATGATGTGATTTATGGTATTGAGAAATAAATGTGATTGAGGTGATCTAGTCATTGAGAGGTAGGTTTCCTCTAGGAATGGGATGATGTTTCTTATATATATATTGTACACAGATATATATAGATGATGATTGTGTTAGTATGCAAGGATGTGAGTGCTTTTCCTCCTGTGTTCTCGGGGAGTGGGACTTGAGCCTTCCTTGGTACTAGTTGTGGATTTTGATTCCTTGTGGATATTAGAGGTGAGTATGATTCCCTCTGTTTGGAGTTTCTTGTTAGTGCCGTGACACTTGATGATTTGTTAGATTTGACTTGGGTGTCGTGTACCTAGTGTACGTTGGTGAGAGTAGTGTAGACTACCAGTGTTGGTACTTGGAGTATGAGTCTTCGTTGTACCTTATAGACTCATGTTGCATACTTATATGTGTATACTTACATATATATGTATATATATATATCCCCGTTATATACTTACGTTACGGTAGCTTATGAGCGCGTGCCTTTGGTTTGCGTGGATGGAATTTCTTGGGCTATATATATATCTTGCTAGATAATTTAGCATTACCTAAACTACCAGAGGATGTGGTAGTTAGAGTATCTTTTCCCACTGAGCTTATTTGCTCACAGGGGAATTTCATTTGCCCCCTGGTATTCCACACCAGGTTGCAGGAAATATACGGCTATGGGCAGGATGCAGTGTAACGACAGTTTTCTTTGGTTTTCTTGTTACAGGTTTTGGAGTTGCACAGGATGATGCGGTTACGGTTGCAACACGATTGGTTTGGGGATGATAGTCTTCTGTTGTTAGTTTCCCTACCCATTTGTATGTTATTGTCATGTATTTCTTTTGGGAGTCAGCCTGTTGGCATATCCCTAGTGGTGTATCTTTTATTTCCTGTATTTATTCTTTCAGGATGTCATTGTATCTATTCTGCACAGCTATGTGCATTTCTGTATTCTTATTCGAGCATTTGTGGCTTCGTTGATTATAGAAGGTTTGGAGGGGTTTTGGTTTCTTTCCACTACCTCGACCCTAGTAGGATTGATGAATGTGGGGCTTGGAAGCCATTGTTATTATCGAACTGTTATTGGCAGGTTAAATTGTTGTGGTGGTATGTCCGGATGTTTCATTTACAAACGGAACTTTGCCGGATTTTCGTTAGATTCCGTTGGTTTGTTCTATCATTCATTTGGGTATGAAATATACCATTTTTATCATTAATCCATACGTTTTCATGGTTAATGATATCTTAGTTGGTCACTCATATTAAGGATCACAACTTGGATTCCTTGGATGTCCCAGTTCGGGAGTCTTAGGATTTAGGGACGTGTCTGTTGGTATCAGAGGATACTATTGAGTTTCTAGTATTCGGTTTGGCATGGAGTATATTCTTCATTGTTATTCCATGTATTTCCTTGTTGTTGTTGACTCTAGTAGTCGCTTGACTTACGTCACCCTTTGGAAATTCGTTAATTCTCTGGTTTGGAGTTTCGGGGATTTTAGGGGCGTGACCGCATGGTATCAGGGCATTTTTACCCTTTTGTGGGTGTTTAATGACCTTCAATCATTGGTTCTCATTTATTTTTACTTCCGTACTCACTCCATTAGCTCTTAGGCTCGGGTTTCTGAGTCCTAGGAATTTGGGGCGTGATATAAAAGGTTGTGATGGAGAATTGGGCAAAGCCCGCGACCTTGAAGCCCACAATACCCATGTTTTTTATTGGAGACGTGGGAAAGAGAGATGACTTAGGATATTTTAGACATTGGAGATATTTTAATACGTTAGGGTTATTTTAGTACTTTTACTTTTAGAATTATTTGTTATTTTAATTATATTAGTTATTACTTTTATTTAGGGTTTGAGTTGCCTATAAAAGGCTTTGATGTAACAGACGTCGTTAGTTTTTGGTGAATATTATTATATCGTCTCTCTCTTGTGACTTATCTTCTTTTTGCTCTTCTCACCCCAAACTCTATCTCTCTTTTCTCTCACTGTCTTCTATTTCTTCTCTATCTGTTTCTTCTCTATCCCTCTCTTCTATTTCTTTCTATTGGTTCTACATCAATTTGGTATCAGAGCGAAAGATCCTGACAACTCTCATCAGAAACCTTAATCTTAATCATATTCATCAACCCACAAACCCTAACCCTAAATACCACGCATAAACTTTAATATAGCCGCGACCTATAAACTCAAAACCCTAACCCTAGCCGACAAGTCTGCCACCATCCCAAGCACACTAAAACATTAACAACTTTTACAACCGCTGCATCTACCCCTATGTATTGACTGCAATAACTATCAAACACCCACCCAACAAAACTCTTGCTGCCATAGAAACTATCAAATTAAACCTCGACCACTGATCTGTCACCTCACGTTAACTAATCCAACCACCATAGAAAACCACTAGTCCGTTGCACCCTCAAAACCTCTTTGCAACACACACAACCCTTGCTGACGTCATTACAACAAACCTACAGTCATCACCATCATCGTTTGGCAGAATTTCTAGTCATCATATCGCCAAGGTCTATTGTGATCATCAGTGGGTGTCCTTTTGGCAACATCACTGCTGAAGTATTTGGTCGTCATCATCACTCTTGCTCCACGTACGTCATTTTTATCTCTCCTTGCAGCAACATCTACTTCCTCATTGTTGCTGGTTGGAACTTCAGTAGAGAAATCTGCCACCTAACCAATCCGAATCCATCCTTACTGTTGACATTAACCGAATCCCTCCATTTAATACTCCTTCAACACACAACAATCAACCCATTATTGTTGAAGCAGAGCCAAAATTTGTTCAATTCAAAAGAGATTGATTCAACTTCAGATTACATATTACGGGTGTTCACAGTTCATAAAGACCAGCCCTAAGCCAAGTAGAGATTTAAGTCAGAATCTTCAGCTAACTTCACCAGAATTAATCTGTTAGTCGCTGTTGTTGTCGTTGTAGATCTGCCCGCATTGGTACAATGCTAATTTGGCCCGACCAGAACTGAATCAGATTTGTAGAAGCCCAATTCAGCCCGCCCCAACAGATATCTTGGAAAATAAAAAAAGAACAGATTCCTTTTTCTGTTTTCTAAGCTTTTGTTGCCCGACTTTCAACACCTAGGAGTGCTCTTTTGGACTTTGATTAAGGTACACATTCTTCACTTCAAAGTTGTGTTAGTACCTTTATCAATTTGATTAGCTTAGAAAGTGCAAAAAATAATGTCCCGACTAAAGTCAATTAAATTTGTGATTCTTATTTTTGAAAAAAAAATGTTTTGATTTTTTTAAATAAAAAAAAATTATTTTCAGAATAAATATATCAGGAATTTTTTTTTAATAATAATAAAATAAGAATTTAAAATAAAAAATTCAGAATTTCAAAAATAAAATAAAAAATAGCATAATTGATTTCATGAATTTGGATTTCTATTGTTCATTGTTCTAGTTTATGTTTTATTTATTTAATTCAATTTGAGTTTTATGTCGGCATATTCCTCAACCATGTTAGTTTCTCAAAACCCTAGGACACGTTTTAGCGCTCACCATGATTTTTCAATTGACCACTGTGTGGTTTTCTCCGTCGACCAGCGTATTCCCAAACCTTTTTGCAAATGTATTCTAACTTTATAGAAGGGCAAATTCAATATCCTATTAGAAGACCCTCAATTGTCAAACCATATCAAGTTTCCAAATGTCGATATCCACATGAGTATGACCAATCCACATGAGTATGACCAATATGATAGTGGATCATTTTCAGACCGTAGTGAAGCTTATAGGGAATACGAGGTATCCAATAAGGACATGATGTGCATCCCATTTATCCTTGTGGAAAAAGGTAATTGGACAAATTGTGAAATATTTCGTACATGTCTTAGAGTGGGAAAAAGAGTCTGCAAAATAATTATAAATAAAGAAGGTTCAATAAATGCAATTTCCAAATCATGTGTTGCTAGATTGAAACTTGAACCTAAACCTCACCCATAACCATATAGGATACCCTGGATCGATGAAACTTTTGTGTCAGTCACATAAAGGTGTTTAGTTCCTATTCAAATGAGAGATTATTCAGACAACATCTGGTGTGATATTTTACCATTGACTATAACCCATGTGATACTTGACCGTATTTGGATTTGTGACGTAGGTGCTACCTATAATAGCCAAGATAACACTTATACTTTCAAATATGATGGTAAGAATATCATACTTAAACTTATTGAGCGACCAGGAACATGAATGACTTTGCCAACACTACAAGCCAATGATAACAAGACAAAAGAAGTAACTGGAAATGAAAATATAACTGTTAAAGAATGTCAAGCTAAACTTTCACACATAAATCATGTGCAAAACACCGTTGACTTAGTCGTAGGATTACATTTGTATGATGTCACACATAGCCTTCCACATCCTAAGGAACATGGTCAAACTAATGATGAGCTTGCACAAAAAGAAATTATTCAAGAACATGATCCATTCCACTCCATTGTGTCTTATAGAGATGTCAAGTACTATTGTAATTTTTGGAAGATACTTTGGGCATCTTTAGGAAGCAATTTGAATATTTTCCCAACCTTTCCTAATCATATTAATAGACAAATCGATGCCATCAATCGAAGTCTAAAAAGTTTACTCGAGTGTCTTTTGGTATAACGGCTTAATGTGTGGAACTTGTTCATGCCTATCATGGAATATGTGTATGATAGAGTTACCAATCAGTGTACGGATAGTTGCCCTCTTAAGATTATTTATCATTCATTTCCATGTCAGTTCATTGACCATATTTCTGCTCCTCCATATCAATATTCAATTGAGTTTGTTGATTCCTTTGTTGAGCTTGTCCATGAGAGTCATGCTGATATAAAACAAGAAATTATTTTAAGTAAGGAAAATTGTAAACTTATTACACTTGTTAATTATAGGAATCATAAATCAATTGAAGGAGATTTTGTTATAATTTGTGCATCAACTCAGCCTTATCTTAAAAACTCCTTCATGATGAAACATGTCAATTTTTTTAAAGCTTTTCACATCATTAGTAAGTCGGGACTTGATGCATATTTCTTTGACTGGTCATCAGATATTGGTACTAATTCAATTTTTGATGTGGAGTATCTGTTATCTAACCAAGGCATCTTTGAGTCTCCTGTTGTATTGGTATGTGATCCTACAGATGTAATTGTATTTCCGTTGGCACGAGCATTGGTTCTTTCATCTTTCCAATCGCATTATTTGGATTGCATCAAGGAGTTTCTTGATTGTCAGAGTTATGCTTTTCATTATGAAAATATTCTGTAGTTTCTTGTCAGTTGGAAAAGTCACCAAGTCACAGATATCATATGGAGCCCAAATGATAGAAGTTACGGTGTTGTTGACTCCTGCTTTTTCCAATTATACATATGCTTTTACTCTCTAGAGGAGAGTTTCTTTCAACCGGGAGAGAATGATTGAGAATTGGGCAAGGCCCGCGACCTTGAAGCCCATATGACCCATGTTTATTATTGGAGACGTGGGAAAGAGAGATGACTTAGGATATTTTAGACATTGGAGATATTTTAATATATTAGGGTTATTTTAGTACTTTTACTTTTAGAAATATTTGTTATTTTAATTATATTAGTTATTACTTTTATTTAGGATTTGGGATGCCTATAAAAGGCTTTGATGTAACAGACGTCATTAGTTTTTGGTGAATATTAATTATATCGTCTCTCTCTTGTGACTTCTCTTGTTCTTTCTCTTCTCACCCCAAACTCTATCTCTTTTTTCTCTCTCTATCTTCTATGTCTTCTCTATCTCTCTCTTCTATTTCTTTCTATTGGTTCAGAGTTTTCTTTCATCGTGTTCTACATCAATTGGTATAAGAGTTTTCTTTCTATTGGTTCTACATCAGGTTGAGCCAAGTTTTTCTGTTGGAGTAGCTTCCTCCAGAACCATGAGTAGTCTTGTGGTAATTGCACTTCCCATATACTTCTCCTCTTAAGCAGATTTTTGATAGTCCAATCCTTCCAAATGTTGTCACTTCCAGGAGAGCATAGTGTCCATAGGTGTCTTAATTGAAGCTTTATTCCATATCAAAATGTCTTGGATTCCAAGCCCTCTTGCAGCCCTTGGTGTGCACACATGTTCCCAATCCACCTTTGCTCTAATCTTTGACATTGCTGGACCAGACCATAAAATTTTGGAACCACCTCATTTATCTGTTTACACACCTTGCTAGGAAGCCAAAGGATGTTAGTCCAATAAATGTGGATGCTGAAAAGGGCAGATTGAATATGTTTTTGTATGATGGGAATGCTCGGTTCAGTGGGTGGTGTTGTGTTAGAGTTCCTGCTATGTTCAGTGGTCAAATTAATGTTTGTTGCTGGCTTCAGAGTATTGGGGTAAGGGGTTCGACCCTATGAGCTTCCTGCTGCAGTAATTCATCTAGTTATGGGTTGGTGATTTGTTGGGTTTCTTTTGTATCAGTGCTAATATGGTGGTTTTTGCTTGAGGCTGTGGTTGTAATTATAATAGATGATGAAAACTAGTAATAAGGCAGAGTTGTGGTTTTTGGTGTGTTTTTTTTAGCTCAGTTGGTGTTATTTTCTCAGCTTACCAAGAGTACTAAGGGCCTGTTTTGATTGGCTTTTGAAACGCTGCTTTTAGCTTTTGGGATAAGGAAGCCGAAAATTACGGTGTTTGGCAAATTTCTAGGAAGAGCTTTTGGCTTTTGGAAGAGCGTTTAAGAGAAGCTGGGTACCCCAGCTTCTCTTAAACGCTCTTCTACAAAGACACGGGAAGCTATTTTAGGTTTTAATAAATCTTTTATAATACCAAGCATACCCTTATCATTTAGGTAGTTAAAATATATAATTACATCGTATGCCATAATATATGTGTTTTAAACCCTAACATCATTCATTCATTGAACAACAACAACAACAATCTCCTCTTCAAGAACACACAATAATCATAAGGTTCGTTCTCATTGTACTTTGTTTATTTACATAATAACTGTCTAGTTTAATTCTTTTGATATGCTCTTAACTTTTGAATAGTTTTACATTTGCCAAGGGAAGTGGAAAAGAAAATTGTTTCTCTCACCTTCAACCAGCGATGTTTTTTTTTTTTTCCATTAAATTTAATAATGATTTTGCTATATTGAGGAGAATCTTCAATTAGTTAAGAGGATACCGTTAGGATTTTGGGGCAATGGTGAAGAGATACTTATACATATATATAATCGAAGGTTGGAGTCTGGCCATGGAAGCTTGGGATAATGGGGTTGTCGTCAATAAATTTTTGGATTGGGGTATCAGTAGATAGGATCAATAGAGTTGCTTATATATATATATATATATATATATATATATATATATATATAAACAAGCATGCTCAGTCTGGTTGCCTTACAGGTTAGGAGAACATATAACAATCAGTATTACAAATTAAATACAAGTCTCTGTAACACAAACAGTGCAGGGTGGAAGGAATACTTGGAACCAATTCTAGTCCCACTTAGAGTCAGGTTTACTACTGCAGAATAATATATGATTTTTTTTTTTTTAGAAGAATAATATCTGATTTTGCAGAATGATGAATGTTGGTTTTCCTATTCACTAAAATTTTGCCAGTCAGTAACAATAGGACAGTTGAATTGAGAGAAAATGTTCTTTCTTTTCCCCCGAAGAGTACAAGAACACTTAGCTATTTCATAAAGAAAATTAGTCGACAAACATGTATGATGTTACTAAAGCTTCTCTTAAAGAAAAATTATAGGCTCCTATTATAGGAAGTGATAGTACAACAACAGTGTCTGGTAGTGGAATAAAGACCATGTTAAAACCAACAATGGAAAATATAAGGAGAAATTAATCAAGAAATTTATCCAGGGTAGTTTTTTGGATATCACTAAACAATTAAAAATGATAAGTTGGGAAGGCATTGCAGGAGGCTTTTATATGTTTAATTAAGATTAAACAAAGTTGTTAAGTAAATTTATTGTTGGATTGAATTATAGGCTCCCCATTAGTTATTGGAATTAAGAATGATCAACCCTTAAGAATCAACTTTATATTATTTGGCTAAGAATCAACTTTACAGTATACTTTGGAAATTTAATGATAATATTTTCTAGTTTCTATGCGTTGCATTGTTCACATATATATATACATTTATTTTTTTTATGATTTATTGTAGTTGCAATTGTTTCCACTTCATAGTTATTCATTTATGTTTATAATTTAGATGGCGACCGAAGGAGAAAAACTTAAATTGAAAGCAGTATGGGACTCAAGAACACATGAGATTTTTGTGAATCTTGCAATACAACAAGTGAGAAATGGTAATAGGAACAAAACACATTTGAGCAAAGAGGGTTGGAAGAATTTCATTGAGAATTTTAATAAGGCCGCTAACAAAAATTACGATAGAAAACAATTGAAAAATCACTGGGACACCGTAAGAAAAGATTGGTAGCTTTGGGAGGCATTAATGAGAGGAGAAACTGGGTGGGATTCTGAAAGGCACACTGTAGCTGCTTCGAATGAATAGTGGGAGGCAAAGTTGCAAGTACGTATCTATATTTTCATTATTTGGATGCAAATTCAATGAAAATTTAATTTTCTAACTTCTAGAATAAAAATGCAGAAATATCCGGATGCGGCAAAATATCGTGCGAAAGGTCTTGATTTTGCAATCGAGTTAGATGAAATATTTCGAGATGTTACAGCCACGGGAGCAAGGGCTTGGGCTCCTACTTCTGGAACACTGCCTCATTTGTATAATCAATCTCCTAACATTGATGATAATGTAGAAGATGGAATACATTCTGAAGAAACTGAACATGAGGAAATAAATGGTGGAATTAAACGTGGGCAAACCTTAAAGTCAAATAAAAAAGTAGTAAAGAAGAGAAATATGCAAACGTCTACATCTGAGAAGTTCTCTAGACAACTTCAGGAACTGACTGAAGCCGTTAAAAATAAGGAGTCCTACATTCGAATTGATCCACCTGAATGTTCTATTAAAGAGGTCCTTAATAAACTAGCTACACTTCCAGGTTGCGAAAAGGGGAGTCCACTTTTCAATTTTGGGATTGATTTCTTTATGAATCGAGCACATCGCGAGGCGTTTATAGCTTTGGAGGATTCAGATAGTCAACTTACATGGTTCAATGCTCAACATATAAAAAAGTCAAGCAATGTTGATGTTTGAGAATAGTATGTTACTTGTGGGGCGATGATTTTTGGGGGTATTATGATATTTTTTGTTAAAAGTTTTTAGGTCTTTGACATAAATTGCGTTATATTTAGATATAATATTCTTGATATGTACTATGTTTTCAGACATGTATCACCACGTTGGACATGTTTTTATATGCTTTGATTTTGGAATGTTATGGGAATCTTTCAGACATGGATGGAATAATATTACTTTGTCATATTGTTGTTATGTACTCACTTTTTTAGACATAGACAACGGTAGATTCAATGTTGTATGATTTTTTTATTTATTTCATGGATGGAATAATATTTTTATTTTATTTTTTCTAATATTACTCCTTAAATTAAATGTTGTATGATTTTTTTTTTCCAGTTTTGCGATGGAGAATGATAATGAATACGAGAATGACATATATAAGGGAATTCTAGAACGTGTGAAAAGAGATAATATGGAGCTTAACCATATTGTCCTTACAGTAGCAACTATAGTAGTGCATCACCAAAATACATTTTTAATGAAAAATCCATGTAGGGATTCCCCTCATACAGGTTGGAAATATATGATGGAGATTCTTGATGGGCACGAAAATCGTTGTCGTGAAATTTTTCGTATGGAAAAACATGTATTTTTTAAATTATGTGATAGACTAAAAACCTATGGTTTAAAATCCATAAAGGGTTTACCGTTAGAGGAAACTGTGGGCATGTTCCTAATGACTTTAGGGTATCGAGTTGGAAATCGAATGATTCAAGAACGGTTCCAACATTCAGGGGAAACAGTGAGTAGGCAATTTGGTCATGTCTTAGAAAAAATGATATTGTTGGCATCAGATGAGATCAAACCACATGAAAATTATGACGAGGTTCCATGTCAAATACGATCCAATTCAAAGTATTGGCCATACTTTAAGGAAAGAATTCATATCTTATTACCAAATCATGTATTTTTGTATATTTATTCATTTTTATTGATTCTTTGTATATATGCGTATATACATTGACATGATTGTATTGGAGCCATAGATGGGACACATATTCGTGCATCGCTTCCCATGGATGAGCAAATCCCCTAAATTGGCAGGAAGGGATACCCTACTCAAAACATAATGGCCGTGTGCGATTTTGATATGTTGTTTACTTTTGTGTGGCCAGGATGGGAAGGAACTGCACATGATACAAAAATATTTTTAAGTGCATATCGAGACCCAACTACGAAATTTCCTAAACCGCCAAATGGTTTTCTCAATCTCTTTATTATTATTATTATTATTATTATAGATATGATTATTATATTATTACTGATACCATTATTATTATTATTTTATTATATTTATTGTTGTTGATGTTGTCATTATTATTATTATTATTATTATTACACAGTTTCTCATTTTTTGTTGAATTTATTCTTTCGTAGATAAATATTATTTGGTTAATGCTGGCTATCCGAACATGAAAGGCTTTTTGGCTCCATTTAAAGGAGAAAGGTATCATCTTCTTGAATTTCGACATGGTAGTCAACCTAGAGGTTCTCGAGAAATATTCAATCAAGCACATTCCTCATTGCGAAGTGTTATAGAACGAACTTTTGGTGTGTGGAAGGCGAAATGGAGAATTTTACAATATATGCCTAATTTTGAGTTTGATAAACAGGTTGCCATTGTTAGTGCTTCGATGGCTCTGCATAATTTTATAAGAAAGGAAGCTATTGCAGATTTAGAATTTCAACAATTTTGTGAAAAAAAGGACTATATACTCGATGAGGAAGTCGAATCCGATATTTCGACCACAAGTGATGATACAACTGAGATGGGAGCTATCCGGGAAAAAATTGCTTCGGAGATGATTCTTAGATAGATATTTTTCTTTATTCTTTGACAAGTTGGATGAAATTGGTGACTTTTTTTTCCGCACATTGTATTATTTTTTTTGTCATATTGGATTAAATTTAATTATTTTGAATAATTTCTTTGTCTTATGTCATGTTGAATTAAATTTAATTATTTTTGAGTAAGTTCTTTGTCTACAATAGAGTTTGATAGAAATTGTATTATCAAACAGACTTAAAAAATCATTGATTTAAGGGTATTACATGTATTTTCAATAGTGGAAGTGCTTTAACGAACATTTTGCCAAATAGAAGGAAAAAACTTTTCTGACATCAGAAGCTCTTCCAAACAGAATTCCCAAACACTACTAATAAGCCAAAGAGAAGTTATAGCTTTTTCTTCTGCTTAGAAGCAAAAGCACAAGCTATGCCAAACAGGCCCTAAGTGTGAGATTCTTTGATGGAGGGTATTATGCCAATTGGAGTGCTCAGAATGGTTTTTGTGAGATTTTGAGAAGCTTTTTCTCTTTTAGAAGGCATAAGTGTTTTTATGTTTTTGTGAGGGATTATCTTGTTAGCTTCATGTATATCCCCTTTGGAAAGTTTAGTAATATTAGCCTCTGTATTCAGGGACTCGGTTCGTCTGCGATTATTGCTGCTGCAATAATCAAAATGCTGCCGTTTTGTTGTGGGTCCCACAACAAAGAAAAAAAAAATTTGACACCGTCTACTTCTGTGTATCTTCTGGTTTTTGGCGTGAACATTTTCCTTCTCCCGCCCAATCCCATTAACAGGTGAAGCTCAGTGAAAGCCACGTTCCAAGGTTGCTCCTTCTTCATCTTCTCTTCGAAAATCTTAGAAAGCTCATATCTCCATAGCTTTCATGTCCCTATTCTCTAAAATCTGAAGAATAACAAATTTTTACAGGTACGAAGTATTTTTTGTGTTCGTTATACTATAAAGCAGTTTAATCTACTTGAACTTCATTGTATTAAAGTATTTTGAAGTTCTTTTTATGTTTTTGTAAGTTTTTTTAGGGTTTAAGGCAAATACCAGTGTGGGACTGATAAATTAGGAGTTTTTACATGTAGGAAGTATTTTGTGGTTTCGTTATTGTATAAAGCACTTGAATGAAGTTGAATTTTTTTGTATTGCTCGTATTTTGAAATTTTTTTAAGATTTAGGGAAAATAGCAGAGTCGGATTTCAACATATGATTTAGAAGTTACAGTCGACTGATACTTAATTTAAACTTTTTGTTGCCTTTAGCTGTATAACCGCTGCTTTGTTAAAATATCTGTTGCGCATATATTAGTCGACTGATATAAAATTTTATTACATAACTTTTAGTAATTTGCTTTGAATGTCCATTTTTATGTTAGTCGACTGATATTAAACTTTTATGTATTTTAGTGCCCTAAATTGTTAAAGGATATACTGAAATAATCTCATTGATTTTTAAATTTTTTTGAAGATGGATGGTGGTACTAAAATGGATTGGAAACCCCGGATTGGTATGGTGTTTCCAAATTATGAAAGAGCTTATGACTTTTACAACGCATATGGCCGAGCTGTTGGGTTTGGGATAAGAAAATCTTCTGCCAATAGACACAGGACGCTTGGTCACGTCACTAGTGCAAAAATTGTTTGTTGCAAGGAGGGTAAAAGACCGAAAGACAATAGAGATTGCATGGTTATTAAACATAGGGCAGAGACCAGGACTTAATGTCGTGCCTGCCTTCATTTAAGTTATGATAGAGTTGAAGAACATTTGTTCGTAGATGAATTTTTGGAAGAACACAATCACGAATTGGTTAAGGGTGATTGTACAGAGTTCTTGAGATCTCAAAGAAATATTGGTAAAACACAAGTTTGTGAGATTGAATTGGCAGAAGACTGTGGAATACGAGTCGGTCCATCATTTGATCTTATGGCGAAAGAAGCTAGCACTACCGGGGCTTTGGGATTTACAAGATTGGATGTTAAGAATTTATTGAGAACAAGAAGACAGAAGCAACAATAATTTGGGGAGGCAGCGTGCATATTGACATATTTTAAGAGCCAGCTTCTACACAACCCTTTTTTCTTTTACGACACACAACTAGACTGTGATAACTTGATGGCCAACATATTTTGGGCAGACGCCCGGATGATCATAGACTACTCTCTGTTTGGTGATGTTGTCACTTTTGACACGACGTATAAAGTGAATAATGCTCATTGGCCATTAGCAGCTTTTGTTGGCTTGAATCACCACAGAGAAAGTGTGATATTTGGCGTTGCGTTGATGTATGATGAGACAATTGAGTCATTTGTTTGGTTGTTTGAGAGCTTTCTAGCAGCAATGAGTATGAAAGCTCCGAAGACAATTATGACTGACCAAGATGCCGCAATGAGCAAAGCTTTGGAAATTGTGATGACCGAGACAAAACACTATTTGTGTATATGGCACTTCATGCAAAATGGTTTGAAGCATCTTGGTCATATGATTTACGCTGATGTTGGTATTAAAAGTGTTTTGTTCCGGTTTATGAAGTGTGTTGATGACGAAGAGTTATTTTTATCCCAGTGGAAGGACATGTTGGATGACTTCGATGTTACGAAAAATAAATGGTTGTCAGATTTTTTTGGACTAAAGAGAAAATGGGCAAAGTGTTATGTCAAACATCATTGGTGCGCGAGTATGAGAACCACACAACTTAGTGAAAGTTTTAATTCTCAAGTGAAACGTTTCTTGAGATC
This sequence comes from Cornus suecica, assembly GCA_963922005.1. Taxonomy (NCBI): domain Eukaryota; kingdom Viridiplantae; phylum Streptophyta; class Magnoliopsida; order Cornales; family Cornaceae; genus Cornus; species Cornus suecica. The sequence goes on along the minus strand of OY998247.1, from coordinate 19,519,775 downwards.
GGATCACTGCATTCCTGATTTTTTTAAGCAATTTGAGAGATTGGTTAGTCACTTATGACTTAATGAAAAGCACTCTGAGTTTGATTTATGTAATAAGTTGCCGATGATAACATTTCACTCCCTGATGATACAGCAAGCTGGAAAACTCTTCACCAGACCAATAGTCGGTCAATGCGTATATCGGCGAGAACATTATCGATGAAGGTGGAGAGTTGAAATATACTGTTGTCGTTGTTGAAGGGCATCGATCAGAACGATGTGTAAGGATGATTAAATAACTAACCAGTTAATTTGTCATTGTGGGAAGTTTGAAATGGAAGGAGTTCCATGTTGTCATGTGATAAAGATTTTAGGAGAGGTCTTCCATGAAACTGAAATTCCGATGGAATATATTTGTAAACGATGGACCCAAAATGCTAGAGATGGAACAGTACATGACATCGTTGGCAATGTAGTCGAAGCGGATGCAAATCATCAGGAAGCTGTTCGGTACAAAAAGTTGTGTCATCTAGCGACTCGCCTAAATGTTGCTGCAACAGCAAGTGAGAAAGATTATCTTTTAGTCCTCAAAAACATTGAGAGCATGCTTAATTATGTAGATAAAAGAGATAATACACCGAATGACCCAATTTCAAATGATGGAAATACCGTTGATGAACAAAACATAAGCGCAACTGTTTTGAAAAAGAAGGATGCTTGGCGAGGACATAGTAAAAAATGTAGAGAGAAGCCAGGGTACGAGGCTGCAGCAGCAAAGAAGAAAAAAACGTATGCAAAGGAGGATCGAATGAATAGTAATGTGAGTAAACTTTATATGTATAGAATTTAGGGTATTCAAATTATTTACACCACTAATATATGCTTCCGTATTTTGTTTAGGCTGCCGAAGGTCGTAAAAAGAAATTGGTGTCAAATGAAACATCGAGTACACCCACAAACAGCTTTTGCTGGAGTTTTACCTAGCCAATGTCAACGACAGGTTCAGCACAACCAAGCTCCCAAGCTACGAACAATCCAGTGTCCCAACCGGATGATATAACAACGCAGTCGGCCATAAAAAATCTGTATGTAAGTCGAATAACCCATTAATAAATCTTTGTTATTTTACGATTTATGTAGTACTCTTTTCTTAACATATAATTTGTTGAAATGCAGCCATTGCCAGATCTCACTGAAGTTAACAAATGAAGATCCATGCAAATTAACATGAGACATGAGACCTTCCTTCAATGCCAGTTCAATTTTCGTGGTAGTGATATAGAATTGGCAAGCTTGTATTGCTTGAGATTTGTAGTAATTATTTTCAACGTGTACATTTGTATTGCATTAATTTATTCGTATTTGAAATTCCATGAAGTGAGTTTGAAGTGAGTCAAATACTGTTTTATTTTAAGAGAGTTTGAAGTTTTAAACATATAGAAACATGCAATCAGTCGACTGATAGAAGTTTTGAACATATAGAAACATATAACCTCCTGGTTTTGCTATTTCATAACTTCAAAATACATTCCATACAGTCAAAACCCATGACTCAAATAAAAAACATGAGAAGAGCTACATTTCATAAGTTCAAAATACATTCCCTAATAGTCGAAGTACATTCCATACAGTCAAAATACAAAATTGGATACTTCACCTACATGATCAAAATAATATTAAAGTCCCAAAGTTACTTCCCCAAAGCACTGAATATCCAAATAAATTACATGCCATCAAAGACCCGTAAAATACATCAAAAGGGTGGTAAATCCAAACTTCCTCGAATTTCAGCCACATTTTTATCAAGGTTATCAATCCTGCAATCCATATTTTCCACCAGAAGTTTGACACAATGGAGTTCTGTACTCAAATCATCAACTTTTGCAAGCAGGGCACGCAACAATGAAGATTGGTCATCCACTGGACCAGGTGTTTCGGCATGTTGAGAACCCTCGGCCACACTATGTGTGGCTTTGGTTTGTTTAGCTATCCAATGCCCATTATCCTGCTCCATCCCCATCTGCTTGAGCATCATGCTGCCAAATACTTCTGTGAGACTATCAACTTCACGAAAATCTTCACCCTCCAAGGCTACTTCATGATATTGGAATATCTTTGCAAGTGGAATGGCATAGTAGCATTTAGTAATTCCTTTGGACTTCAACATATGATGGAAAATTATGAAAGCCAGATCAAGTTTTTTCCCATTCAAAACACACCAAATGATTAAGATTTCCATTCGAGACACATCCAAGTGGCTGCCGTTTTTAGGCATGATAGAATACATAATTATGTTGTGAATCAACCGTGTATCTAGTGTCATCTGGGACGCTGGGAATTTATCATGAGAAGTCATTGTAGGATTTGCACACAACTGCCGAACAACTTCTGTGGGATCAAAACCAGACACTTGAGGCCAAATTTTGGTAGAATAGTGCACCAAGTCTCCCTTTTCAATATCAAGAATTGTCCCCAACCTATGTTTTGACAATATAATTTATTTTCCTTTTGCATACAACCTAATTGTTCGAGGAGACCTATCCTCTAGATGAGCATAGAATATCTTGACAAGTTTTGGATAACATGGAATGTAACACCCCGTGTTATTATCCTTTTTATTGAAATTATTTTTGATTTAATTTCGGTAATGACGTCACTTGTTCATGACGTATTATTTATTCTTGGTATTTAATACCTGTAAATTTTTCGCGTTTAGTTTTAAAGTCGACTGGATGATTTTATGGTTTTTCTTTGACGACTACGCGAATTCTTGTTGTCAATTACACGGTCTCGTTTCGACGTTAGTTTATTCGACATTTAATGATTAGTGTTTCGATTGAATGACGACGCATTTTAATTGGATCGGGCCTGTTAAGTGTTCCGACGTTTGGGTTTCTACCCCGATATATTTAATTGGGCGTCCCGTTATTAATTCGGGTTTGCGAGATTACGTTTTGGGGTTCCCGGTATTTTTCGGGATTTATTGTATATATATATATTTAATTATATATATATATATTTTTGGGGTCATTTCGCAATTACGGATACTTGAAGGGTCAGTTTCGCAATTATGGACATTTAGAGGGTTAGTTTTGCAATTAGGGCATATATGTATATATGCATGTACGAAACCACATATCTGCTATTCTCCTTCTCCCGCACGACTCTACCATCTTCTACCTTCTCTGTGACGCACGACCGGAGCAGCTCATCCTTCACCTCCATGAACGCCGGCGAGAGAGAGAGAGAGGGCTGGTTCGTGGAGAAAGGAGCGGCTGGAGAGAGAAACCTTGGGTTGTTCTCCATGGCAGACGCGGCTGCGCAGCTGGAGCGGAGGCGACCGAGCTGGGTTGACGACCCATGGTGGTCGTCGGTTGGGCCAGGCGGCGGCGCGGGAGGCCGTGGTGGCGTAGGGTGGCGCTGGACAGAGCTGGGCTCGCGCAGGGGAGACGCGTGGGCAGGGGCGATCCGGTTGGGCTTCGGCCAATTTTTCGGCGACCTTCCGGTGATCGGTTTGAGCCGATTTTCGGTGAGTAGCTTCGTCTCTACCATGTATTCGTTATATATTAATTTCGTGAATTTAGGATGAACGATTTGCCCGGAAATCGCATTTATAGGTTATAGTTTTCGTTTGGGGTATTTTAGATTTAACCCAATTATTTAACCTATTGTTAACGGGCTTCGTATATATCGTATAGGTTGTCGAGGCGGACATTTCGATATATTCGAAATATTTTTCGAACGACTTTGGTCGGTGGGCGTTATATTCGGGCGCCGGTACTGTTCACGGTGGGCCCGAAACGGCTGTTCTGTAAGCGTAATCTCAGGTGGGAAATTATATTTCTCACTCTGCATTATTGAAGTAGTTTAGGGGTGCAAAACCCTTATTTAATTTAATATAGATATATTAAATTGTTAATTTAAATATCTATAATTCGTTTAGAATCGGAATTGGACTTAGGAATTAATTTAAGAAAATTAATTAAATTATTTCCTACGAGATTAAATATATTCCTAATTGAATTGAATAGGAATAAGCGGTTTAGAAATTCCCTTGAGAATTAAATGATTTAGTAGAGATTCGTGGAAACTTAGACGTTGTGCTAGGTTCCCTTGCGAGACGTGAATTAATTGCTTTAATTATTTTAAAGGCATGATAAGGGAATTTGAAATATTTTCTAAAGAATTAAAGAAAATATATATTTGAAAACATGAGTTGTATATGAAATTGTTTTCATATGATTTAAATGCTTTATTGTATTTTAAAAGCATGTTAGAAAGAGATTTCGAGAATTATATTGGATTCATGTGGATATTATATATAAATATGATGCGTTACATATTTATATTGAGAGATGATTGTCATTGAAACCTAAATGCATATAGTGTTGGTATATGCGGTTTATGAAATCATATTTATGTTGATGCATGATTGTCATTTGGACCTGGATGCATATTGAGAATATCATGTAGTGTTAAATCATGGTATTGGTATATGTGGGTTGTGAAATCATGTGGGGTGTCTTTGTGTCGAATCGTCGCAACAATTGGCCAGGGGGTGTTCCCATCCTACAGAATAATGAGCTGTGAATGGGGTATAGGGTGAGTCGTCTCATTCTCGAAGTCGCGGGTCGTCTCGTGCATTCGTGTTGACGAATCTTTGGTCACGGGTCGTCTCGTGCAAACCGTCTTCCTTGTTGAAGTGAGAAGTTTCAAAATCACTTGGGAAGTACCGGTGCGACCCTCTGTTAGCTCATATTTATGGGTAGAGTGCGTATTCGTTAACCTATGATAGGGCAAAGTGTGGTGTTGAGTCACATTATATTTGCTTGGCATTTATGTGATTTCTTTTGACATGTATACGTGAGATTATTACATGTGTTGTTGGAACAGGCTTAATATGTGTTATTATTGCCTGTTGGATTTTTGGAGCATGTTATGTGTGAATATTGCGAATTTAAATTCATATCTTTGTAAAATGCTCATTTGATAATGATTAACGTGAAAGAAAATGATTACATGTGGTAATAGATCAAGTATAATGAAATGCTTATTTTATACTTGTGAGTATATATATACTTTCGTACCCTTGGGGGAGGTTAAGTATATTGGCATAGTGACCTTTGTGGTTAGTTGTGGTTAGTGATTAACTGCAGAGATGATTTGGAGTTGATGCCTTAGAGAAGGCGGGGTTAATAGTTTGGTGATTGTGGTTGGCTGTGTGACCTTGTTAGAGATTGGAGGTTAGAGATTGATTTTAGTATCAGTTATGAATTGGGGCCTTCGAGAAGGCGGGTGATGAGATTGTGAGTTGTAGTATGGACCTTTAGGTGTCTTTCACTTTTGAGGAATAGACTATCAACTGTAGTCGAGATTTTGATTGGTGAGAAGAGGTTATGGTTGAGTGACTTTATTAAGTACTCGAGGTACTGTAGTTTGACAGACTTGGTTCTAGTGCTTAGTCCCTTCCCTTAAGCATTCCTGGTACTGTGTTTTGTACACTAGTACGTGGTCGTTGACTTGTATGTCATTCCTTGAGTTGTCGGTTACGGTGTGGTGCCGAACCTCTTCCTCGTGGTGTCATTTGAATTGGTGGAGTTGGAACGGATGGTTGTCTTCCGTGAGTCCAACGTGTTGCTCTTCTTTTACTGTCCTTTCGGACATTACAGGAATTCATAGAGTTGTGTTTCTCTTATTTGACTGTCATTTCGAAAACGGTGTTTTCTAAACTCTTTGTATTTAAAAGGAAAAACTCGTTTTCGCCTACCCCCGTAGCAACTAAAAGTTTTAACACTTTATAAAATGATCTTAGGATCTTCTTTAAACAAAGATTTTAACTTCTAAAAGTCGGTGATGGCAACTGACGGAGACCGGGGGCAAGACGGTCATTTTTACTATGTGGTTTCTTAAAAGGAAAACTATTTTATTACTTTTCTTGGGATTCTGAGATTTCGAGACCTCTTTCTCAATATCTCATCCTGTAGAGTTTCGAAAGGTGTTCCATTGTTTCACCTTTACTTCCTATCATTTCTAAGTCTCGGGTATGAGGCTTGGTGTTGTTCAGTGCACACATATAGTGTTGCCCTTCCTTTCTTCTTGGTTTTTGACGTCACTACTTAGGTGATTCGAGTTGTTCCACATGTTGTGGGCATGGATACCGAGTGGATTGGGTTCCTTGTCCAAGTGTTCTCCTTAAACACTTGTGGTGTTTTAACCTTGACATTGTTGTCTCGGTTATCTGTTGGTTTAGCATTGGGAAGTCTTTTCCTTTGCTTTGTTTCGGTGACCATTGGGTGGTCGTTCTTGTGAGTTGAGTTCGCGTACTCTTAGTGATTTGATTGGTGGTTTTCCCTCGCCTACAGTGAGAGCGTTAGTGATGTGATTGAACCTATCGATGATAGTATTATGAGGTCGATGTGATTTATGGTATGGTGATATGATTGAGGTGATCTAGCCTTTGAGAGGTAGATTTTCCTTAGGAATGGGATGAGGTTTGTATTATATATATATAGACGATGATTGTGTTAGTACGCAAGGACGTGAGTACTTTTCCTCCTGTGTTCTCGGGGAGTGAGTTATGAGTATTCCTTGGTACTAGTGGTGGATTTTGATCCTTGTGGATGTTAGAGGTGAGTGTGATTCCCTCTGTTTAGATTTTCTGGTTAGCGTTGTGAGCGCTGGATGATTGGTTAGATTTGACATTAGTGTCGTGTACCTAGTGTACGCTGGTGAGAGTAGTGTAAACTACTGGTGTTGGTACTTGGAGTACGAGTCTTAGTTGTACATTACAGACTCATGCTGTGTGTTTATTCTTATATATATATATGTGTATATGTATGTATATCCCCGTTATATACTTACGTACGGTAGTATATGAGTGTGTGCCTTGGGTTTTGCGTGGATGAGATTAGTTGGGCTATATATATATCTTGCTAGATAGTTTAGCATTACCTAAACTGCCAGAGGATGTGGTAGTTAGAGTATCTTTTCCCACTGAGCTTATTTGCTCACAGGGGAATTTCATTCGCCCCCTGGTATTCCACGCCAGGTTGCAGGAAATATACGGCTATGAGCAGGATGCAGTGCAACGGAAGCTTTCTTTTGTTTCCTTGTTACAGGTTTTGGAGTTGCGTTGGGTGATGCGGTTACGGTTGCAGCACGACTGGGTTTGGGGACGATAGGTATCCGCTTTCAGTTTCTTTAACCATTGTTATGGGATTATTATGTATCTCTTTTGGGAGCCAGTCTGTTGGCATATCCCTATTGATGTATTATTTATTTCCTGTACTTATTCTTTCAGGATGTATTGTATCTATTCCGCACAGTTAGGTGCTTTTCTGTATTTTTATTCGAGCAATTGTGGCTCTGTTGATTTTAGAGGGTTTGGAGGGGTTTTGGTTTCTTTCCACTACCTCGGCCCTATTAGGATTGATGAATGTGGGGCTTGGAAGCCATTGTGATTATTGAATTGCTTTGGGCAGGTTATTGTGTTGTGGTTGTGTATCCGGATGTTCCATTTACAAACGGAACTCTGCCGGATTTTCATTAGATTCCGCTGCTTTGTTTATTATTCATTTGGGTATGAAATATACCGTTCCATCATTATTCCATACGTTTTCATGGCTAATGATATCTTAGTTGGTTGTTCATCATAATGATCACATCCTGGATCCCTTGGATATCCCAGTTCGGGAGTCTTAGGAATTTAGGGACGTGTCAGCATGGTATTAGAGCATTTTACCCTTTTGTGGGTGTTTGATGACCTTCAGTCATTGGTTCTCATTTGTTTTTCGTTTCTTTTTACTTCCGCATTCACTCCCTTAGCTCTTAGGCTCGGGTTTCGGAGTCCTAGGAATTTGGGGCGTGACATGGAAGTTTAAGGGAAGCAAAATTACCCCAACCTATGCTGGAGAAGTAGTTATAAGTATGCAGTCCCAAATATTCACATGCCTCTTTAGAAAGTACTTTACCCTTGCACACTTCATGGTGTAAGAAACTATTTTCATATACACTCTTCATATTGACATTCTTGAAGTATATATAATCGATCTCCATGGGGTTTGATCCAGACGATTTTTCTTCCATATTTTGATTCTTGAGGGTTGGCATGATGAATATCTTAAGTTTATATATGCACACTGAAGAACAAAATTTATCTAAAGAATAACCATCAATGAGAATTCAGCACACCATTGTCAATTTAATAGGGCCAATCAAAGGATTCACCATGATCAATTTAACAAGTCGAACAAGAGAACACCATTATGAATTTAAGACGATAAATAATCAACAGGGCCAACCCTAAAGAATGAAAATCTATCCAAAAAATAACCATAAATGAGAATTTAGCTCACCATTGTCAATTTAACAGGACCAACAAGAGAACACCATTGTGAAATGCACAAGTCCAACAAGAGATGACCATTTTCAATTTAACACGAAAAAAAAATCAACAGTTTAATTTTCTCAATTTCCAACAAAAAAGAATACAGTTGATAATTTAAATTTACATTATCATATAATAATACTTAGCACCCATGATGTGTAAGCAGTTTCATATTTAGCACCCATTTCATATCATTGAGTTATAATTTATTATCATGATTCCTTGGGTTCCGGTAATGAAAAAACAAAAGAGAAACTCACCTGAGCGAATTGGAACGCGGGTTAGGGGTGAAATGGACAACAAATCAATGTTGATGGAAAAGGAAGAAGGCACGAAGTTGAAGGATACTATCGGTCGACTGAGGAAATCGCGTCTTGAGAATGCTTTGAGAATGAATTTAGGTTTTGAAAAGGGGAGGGTATGCATGTTTGGTAGTTTTGATTATTAATTAAGTGTAAAAATGCAGAAAAACCCCTTCAAATATGATTTGAATAAAAAATTCATTTAATAAAAATTATTTAATAATTATTTAAATTGATTTAATAATTACTAAGAAATTAATTAATAATTTTTTTTAAAAAAGTAAATACTAGAAACCAATTATTAATTTAAAAAATATATTAACTATATAATTAATTATACCAATAAAATAGAATAAATAAATACACAATAAAATGTAACTTTGATTAAATAAAATAAAATAGTTAAAAATAAATATGTAAGGTGGAATATAAAAAATAGTCTACTAGAAAACCACAGTGAGTGATAAAAACAAAATAGCAAACTTACTATTAAAAGACGCGATTCAATTATTTAAATGTTTTAAAATTGAATTTAATTAAACCCAAGTGGTAAGGATAATCTTGGGAAGTCATATTATTAATATTTATTTATTTATTTGACACTTAATTTTATATTCAAAATAATTTATTAGTGTATTTATAATGTATTATTGATTTATTATATATTTTTATTAATAATTAATTAATTTTTTGGATTTATTGGATATTATTAGTAATTATTATCGAGTATTTAGTAATTCATAATTCATGTTATTATTTGAAACTGCATTTTAAATCATATTTTTTTTATTTTACTTCTTTGTAATATATGATTCATTTATTGTATATTCTTTAACTAATCATTTAATGGGATTTATTATTATTATTATGATTAGTAATTATAAATTAATTTTGGAATTTCTCTTCACCTAGGGTTTCAGTAACTAACACTCGTTATTTTTGCAAATGGGTTTTTGTAATTGGGGTCTTTTAGAAATTTTATGAATTGGGTTTTAAGGAGTATGAGATTAGACATTTGGGGTTTTAGGACTCGAATCTTGTTCTTCCTCTAAATGGGTTTCTTAAGATTCGAGTCCTAAAACCCCAAATATCCAATCTCATACTCCTCAAAAACCTAATTCATAAAATTTCCAAAAGACCCCAATTACAAAAACCCATTTGCAAAAATAACGAGTGTTAGTTACTGAAACCCTAGGCTCTGAATAGGTTTGGTGAGATTAGGCCGAAGGAGGATAAAGATATGGTGGATCTGGAACAAAGTACATGGATGTCGGCATTGGTGATTCGTTCTCGGATCTCCGGCGAAAGTTTGGAGTTCTAGGGTTTGGAGAGAGAAGACTAATACTTTGGAATTTTAGGCTTGAGAGAGAGAAGATGAAATATAGATGGGAGTAGATAAATGGAGCCGGTTACTGTTGGAAGAAGGAATCGGCTTAGGCTTGTAGTCGGGGCTTCATTTATTGTCCAGTCCAAAACGACGTCGCAACACCCCAAAACAATGTCGCATCAAATTATTGTTGCAGCAATAATCGCAGACGATCCATTCCCATTAAGAGAGTTATCCTATACTATCACCAAAATTGTGTTTTTTTATGATGTATTCACACGTATGGTACATAATGAAGCAGTAAAACTACCACAAGCAGCGAATGTACTAACATAAACAACATATGTATAACTACCGACAACAAAACGTTTTGTGTAATGTGATTGGGACGGAAGTGAAATTTTAAAACTGGATTTGATGTGATTGGGTGGGAAGAAAAGCGCAATCCAAAATACCAAATTAATTTAATAAAAAGAATTATGAAATATTTATATTGATTAATAAGTACTAAAAATTAATATATAATTATTAATAATAAAAAAAATGAAATTCAACCCTAAAATTATTAATTAAAATGAATCATCAGATATTGTTCAGTTATTTTTGGGGGGGAAATGAAAATTTTAAAATAGAAGTTGATGTGACAAAAAATATTTACTTGGAAATTTTTAAATATCAAAAATTTGTATTAGTTAATAGTTTTTGCCCTAAAACAATTATATACTATTATATTTGATATATTTCCTATATCTAAGCTGACCTCAGCCTCCATCCCCCTCTCGGATCCCAGTCCTAGTTCTCCATACTCCATCCCAAAAAATGTCATCTTCATCAAGCTCCACTTGGACCCAAAAAAGTGGCCATGTGAAAAAATGCTGGTGTGGTATCAAAACTCCATTGAAGACGTCCTATATGGATATGAACCTTGGTAGAAGGTTTTATGGGTGTCTAAACTGGAAGATACGTTCATGTGGCTTCCTGGAATGGGTTGACGAAGAAGTTTTGGATCACTACAAAAGGTTCATGTCCAAACTCATAGAAAAAGTCTACAATAAACCAAAAGTGAAGATGAACGAGAATGGAATTCAGACGGAATCCAAAATATTGGACAAGTTCGCCGAAATGCAACATCAAATGGAGGTAATTATGCAAGAAAATAGGGAAATGCGAATGGAATTTGAGAACAAGGTCAAGATTTCCAACAATGGAAATTCTGCCATTTTCTATGTGGTGGTAGCTATTTTGGCATGTGGTGTCATAGTGAAAGTGTTAGGAATGTAGTCTTAGGGTTAGGTGGTAGTTTTGGCTTCGAATGGCTTTGTAGTGCTTTGTTGCAGTTGTTTTAGGTTGGAATTGGTTTGTACAACTATGCACTTATTTTGTTATTTTGGGGTTTAGGATGAATGCAAATGGTTTGAATGAATGATTTCATGATTTTATTTGGAACCCTAAAACGAGAGAGTTTTCTGAGTTTGAGATTTCTAACCCTAAGAAAATGCCCAAATTGGTTTGCAGGATTTGGATAAAAATTAAAATAAAAAATGTATAAAATTATTAATTGAAAATATATTTAATAAATCAATGATACATTAAATATGGATTAGTACGGTATTTGGAATGTAAATGGAGTTTTAATAAAATTATTAATTCATTACATTGATTGATTAAATAATACTCTTTATATAAAATTAAGTGTCAAATAAATTTTTAGTTAAATATCTAAATCTATCAGTCAACTGGTAGGTCTTAACAGTCGACCGATACAACATTAATGTCCAAATTTTTTTAATTCCCTCAAAAACTTAATATTTCAGTTCGTTAAAATACAAACTTCCCTCAAAATTTTCATTGGTTTTTTAGTTAACTCCATAATAATACTTCCCAAGTATATCCTTACAACCTGGGGATCAATAACATCGAATTATCGAGAAAAATAAAATGTTGTAGTTGTTGTGCATATATTTGATACAATGTTGTAGTGTAATGAATGAACATTTCGTTAGACTACTTTGTGCGCTCTCAATTAACAAATAAATTCATACAAATGTAAAACTGCAACTCATTTTTTAAAAAAATGAACTGCCAATTTTATTACATTAAAAAAAATTCATACACGTACAAGGAAATCATAAAGGTCAGTCAAATAACAAAAACTTTAGCCTGTTTTTGTTATCTCTATAATCCCCTAGAGACTCCATTTCCCTTCAGTGCCCCGTTTCTTCATTACGGCTTGTCCTTCTTCGGAGACTGGTGTCTTTGTTTTAAGAGAATGATGATGGATGGAAGGCGGAGGTCGAAAAAGGGATTGAAGAAATATGATTGCCCGAAAATGTACAAGAAAAGGAGCTGCAAATAGAGATGAACAAGAATTGATAGAAGATGAATGATATATTTGGAAAGGTAATGCATGGGATAGAAAACGGAAAATGAAGGCTGAGTTTTGAGGAAGAGGAAGAATTTCGGAAGTTGAGGAAGGGCGATTGTGGTGAAGGAAGCTAGAACCACGCAAAGACTATGGTTTAGGACAGAGGAGTTCGAGGACTTATGATCTATTAAAGTAGGAAGAGGAATATTCTCCCATCCTCTTTATTAAAATAAAGAAACTCTTCCTCTTCCTCGGCCTTCCTTATCCGTTTTCTATAGCATACATTAACTTTCCTCTTCCGCCAACTCTTGTTCATCACTTTCTACAAGTCCTTCTTCTTGTACATTTGTTTGGGAATTTCTTCAATCACTTTTAAAACCTCTCTTTGACAAAAGTTTGGCCCAGGGCCATACTAGTCTGCAAAATCAGAAGATTAAAATTAAGGATTTACACTTTAAGTCTAATAATTCACAAACACGTGAAAAATAAAAAATCGAACAACTATTTCGATGAATTATAAATATTTCATAAATAAAATCAACAAGAAATAACAAAAATAATTCACAAGCACCTGAATAATAAAAAAAAATCAATTAGTGTCTACCTGAAATATATATAAGGATTTTTCTCTATATAGTATGACTATATATGTCAACATATAATTGATTTTATATCGTTAATATGATTAAGAATCATTTCTTCCCATGCATGATTAGATTCTTAAATTACTGATGCTATTGACCAAACTATATTCCTTTATGTACTGAGTTCCTACATTCTCTCGGCTTCCATACAATTAGGTATATATATATATATTTATTTGATTTATTTTCTCATTTGACTATCAACTACTCTTATCAATTTTATATGAACTACGTCTCATAATTTACACTTTGAGTCTCATAATTCACAAACACCTGAAAAACCAAGTAACCGAACAGTTATTTCAACTCGTTATACTCTAAAAAACGAAAGGGAAAAGAAATGCCTTACCGAGAGTGAAGTTCGACTTGTTCATGAAGATGACCCCAAGCTAGTGTAGGCAAGTGTTTTTTCTTAGATCTCCGCATCAAATAAGGCGATTTGGAGTAGAAATGCAAAGATGTATATATATAAAGAGCGATATGGTTAGGGCATGTTTTGCCCTAGTTTTGAAGAGAATAGATATGGTTAGGGCATGTTTGGCCCTCATTTTGAACGGTTGGATCTATTTATAAGACTATATACAAAGAGGGAGAGAGATACAAATGTGATATCGTTAAGGCATTTTTTGCCCTAGTTTTGCAAAAAGGAGATATGGTAGGGCATGTTTGGCCCTCGTTTTGGACGGTTGGATCTATTTATATGACCATATAGAAAGAGGGAGAGCGATAGAGAGGTGATATGGTTAGGGCATGATTTGCCCTTGTTTTGCAGAGAGGGGATGAGAGATAGTTAGGGCATGCTAAAAGACGCAATTTATATATAGGGCTATAGACAGTGGTGATGAAGTTTATCAGATCAATTCAATCTTGGTTTTCCATTCAATAAAGTTGATCAGATTAATATGTGAATTTGGGATTTTATTAGTAATTAAAAAATTACTAATTAGGGAGATAATCAGATCAATTCAATCTACCTCGCATACGACGGCAAGCGTTGGACCCAACATCAAGGTGGCGGGATCGTTCCGCCGGAAGATAACCATCGACCACGACTTGATCGCTAAGCAGATGGGAGTCTCGCCGCGAAGAAAACCCTAACTACGATTTACGAATTTCTTCATCGTTTGAGAAGAAGAAAGAGAGCCGGTTACTATTTTCTATTGATGGCTTCAGTAGTGGCTTCAATAAGATTCAGTCATGGCTTCATTTAACGCCGTGTCTAAAACGACTTCGCATGACAGCAAAACGAAAGCGTTTTACATTATTGCAGCAGCAATGATCGCAGACGATCCTTACCCCTAGTAGTAGCTATTACTAATAAAGTATTCTGTTAATTTAAAAATAAATTATAATCAAATCGGAAAAAAATCATATTTTGGAACATAATATATATTTTTCAGAAAAAAAATATTTTTAGTAAAGAAATCATATTTTGGGACATAATATATATTTTTCGCAAAAAATTTATTTCTCGTAAAAAATATCATTTGTTCCGAATTATATATATATTTTCAAATTTATAGTTTTTAGGAAAAATATAATTTATTTTCGAAATATAATTTTTTGAAGGGTTGATTTTACTAAACCCCCTTATGTCATGTTTAGTACGGTTGAATGGAAATGAATGAAAGTGGGAATGGAATGAGAATGAAATTAAATAACCATTCTCATTCTATTGTTTGGTTATAAATATGAAGCACATTAGGAATGATAGAGAAATGGTGGTGGTGGTGGTGGCAGCGGCTTCTTTTTTTAAAATGTGAGAGGGTTGTTTAAGTAATTTTATATTTTAAAATCATTACTAAAGGAATGGAATGGGCATTCCATAGCTTTAGTAATGATTTTAATATCCATTCCCAAGAATGAAATTTCATTCCTTGAGAATGATCAATCTTATTCATTATGTTGTACCAAACAAAATAATGGAATGATTGAGCATTCCATTCTATTTCATTTATGCATACAAAACATGACATTATACTATTAAGGGGGGGGGGGGGGGGGGTAGTTTAGACATTTTAACTCTAAATGTAAGGAAAAGGGGCATGGTGATGAAATTGGATACTATAGGGGGCAAAGGGGACACAGTACGGGTTAGTTGATTAAATTGAATAGGATAGGGGGGTTTCTTAAAGTAAACCCTAATCATTATTTCTAAAAATATCACCTAAAGTGGATAAATATAGATGATTAGTAAAAATCCGAAATTAATAATAAATTAAAAGTATGAGTTTGAAAATTTTCATACAATACTCGGAATGTCAAATCAGGTGTCAAATAAACGTAAAAGAAAAAAAAAATGAATTGGGCATGTTGATCCTCGAAACATATCAGTCGGCTGGTCTGTTTGGTGAGTCGGCTGATAAAGTATTTAGGGTATATCAAGGAATGAATATCTTAATTTGAAACTATATAAAAAGTAGGCAAAGAGAGAAACAAGAAAATTGGTGATAAAAAGTAGGGTGACCTTCTCGAAACCCTAAGCCAAGTAGAGAACATACTTTTAAATCCTCGAGGCATACTTTATACAAACGGAAGCATACTTTTCACCAAGTGAAGCAACGGGTGTACTACGAGCAGCATCTTGATTATTTTGTGGTTTCCAAAATTTTGTTGTAATGGAAGCCCAAGTGTTCAGGGTACTATTAGGAAGTCAAATTATGCATTTAAGTAAATACTCCCCTATACTATATAGTTTAATCAACTAACTCCCACTATGTCCACTTTGCCCCCTATACCATTCAATTTCATCATTATGCCCCCTCACCTCACATTTTGAGTCAAAATACCTAAACTACCCTCAATAGTATAAGGGATTTATTGAAATCAACGATTTAAAAAAATAATTTTTCGAAAATCAATAATATTTTTCGCAAAAATGATAAATTCAAAAATATATATATTTTTCGCAAAAAAAATATATTTCGGTGGGAGTATATTATTTTCCAAAATACAAATTATTTCAAAAAAAATAAAAATAAAAATTTGCAAAAATTTTGATTTCGGAAAAAAATCTTATTTTGGAATATAATAGTATATTTTTTTCGCAAAAAATTTATTTTTTGGAAAAGATCATATTTTGGAACATAATATATATTTTTCGCAAAAAAAGTATTTTTCAGAAAAAGAATTCATATTTTGGAACATAATAAATACTTTTTTGCAAAAAAAATATGTTTCAGAAAAAATTAATATTTTGGAACATAATAAATAATTCTCGAAGAAAATAATTTTTTGGAAAAAATATTTTTCGGAAAAAAATCGTATTTTGGAACATATTATATATATTTAGGAAAAAAAATCATATTTTGGAACATAATATATATTTTTCGGAAAAAAATCATATTTTGGAACATAATATATATTTTTCGCAACAAAATTCTTTTTCGGAAAAAATCATATTTTCCGAAAAATAATTTTTTTAAGGGTTGATTTCACTAAAGCCCCTTATACTATTAAGGGAGGGTAGTTTATACACTTTGACTCAAAATGTGAGGAGGAGGGGGCATTGTGTTAAAATTGGATAGTGTAGGGGGCAAAGTGGACACAGTAGGAGTTAGTTGATTAAATTGAATAGCATAGGGGGTTTCTTGAAATAAACCCTTTATACAATGAATTATTAATTACTGACATTCATTCATCTAGTAATAACTATTACTAATAAAGTAGTCTTGTTAAATTTACATTAAATTATAATCAAATCGATTCACAACTTGTATAAATCATACGCATATTGAGTCCACGTTGTATTAATTAAATTAATATAGAATAAAAATATTCCAAGTGCTTCATTGGAGTAAAATAGCCAAAATACGGAGAGAAATTAATAAAATGAATTAATAATTATTTCTAAAAATATCACCTAAAGTGGATAAATATAGATGATTAGTAAAAATAAAAAATTAATAATAAATTAAAAGTATGAGTTCGAAAATTTTCATACAATACTCGGAATGTCAAATCAGGTGTCAAATAAACGTAAAAAAAAAAATTTGAAAAATAATGTTGATCATGTTAACCTATCAATCTGCTGGTATGTTTGGTAAGTCAGCCGATAAAGAATTTAGGGTATGCCCTGCAGCGGTTTATTATCCACGTGCAGCGTTTTATATAAGAATTGAAGCGATATTTTCACCCCTAAAAAGTTGTATACAACTGCATCAAATAAGTACATCAACTCGATTACTCTTCTATAACCATGAAGCAATTTCCCCCAAAAAAATACCATCCCATAATACTATTGTTTATTCATAGGTAGTACAGTTTACCAATCATAATTGTCTGAATTATACTTTTTATTAAAAATAGGAGATTTTTCTCTGTCATGGTCGTCGACGTAGCCACGTTGAATGTGTTTGTAGAAATTCGCCATGTTATCAAAATACGACAGTCCCACAAGACGCCTTCGTTATTGGCTAGTAAGACCCCAAATTTGGTGATCCACAAGGCAACCAAAACATTTGGGGGGTAGATGAACCTATTATGGCTGGTGTACGCTATTAAATGGTTTTCCTTCTTGCAAATATAGGAGAAATTTCCGTACATCTGATCTAGAAGTTGCTCGTCACTGAGGCTCACAAGTACAAGTCGCACCATAAGCCTGTAAACCTTCACTTCTTCCCTCGATGCAAAGAGCATTTCTTTCAATATTTTCACTCCCTTATCCCTTAAGCTTGAATCATTCCACAAAGAAGCAATTGCCCATGCAAATCGAGAAGCCCTGTGGCCATCACACATTAGCGTTTGTAGCATGGCAGGACCACTATTCTGCTGATGTGAAAAAAAATCAACCAACCCCTGTATCATTTTGGCATTCTGATTCCCAGAAACCACGATGGACGTGAATAATTCTCCACCTTTTTGTCTTCGGTGTATGAAAATACGAAGGCATGCGAGGAATGACAAATGAGATAAGACTATCGAATCCATGGAATACTTATTTAAAGCTTTGGAACTGCAGCAGTTTTGAAAAAATTAATTAGAGACTGGTAAAATGAATTATTTTCAGTTAAAAAGAATGAATTATTATGAAGTTGAATGATAAACTAAAAATCTAGACGAGTATATACCACACATATATATACATAGGTACATATACATACATATTGGTTAGTTGAAATAAGCATAGACATATACTCTTACCACCTTCGAAGTGTCATCAACCTTTGAAAGGATTTGGCTGCAATTGTGCAAAGAATGAAGATAATCAAATCTTTTGGTAGAACGTCCATTGTGTTTCTGATTGATAAAGAGAAATAAGCCAAAATATAAAACTCAAAACACAATCGCAAATACGCTGATGACCTTTGACATGCCTCTTGATGTTAATATATATATATATATGCACTTAAATATTTTTGTTGTTGTTGAGGTGTTAAATACAATATTAAATAACAGACAAGATAGTGCTACCCACACATGTACCCAGGCATCAACCGTTACAACTTCCACCACGCCTGTATCAATTCCCTAGAAAAAAAAACCAAATTTGAATAGATGTGACTTTTAACTAAAATATATATATATATATATATATATATATATATATATATATTTTAACTAACCCTCTAATATTTCCAAATATTGTTTTTAATAAAATTATTATCAAAACAAATTTAAAATTGAATAGGTGTGTCTTTCACCTATAAATAAATATTGTAATTATATAGAAAATATTTTTAATAAAGAATAATATTATAGAATTATGACATAGGTATTAAATTAAATAGAGAATTATATCAATTTTATATATATACTAATTGTAGGTGTAGAGTTTAATAATAATTGTACTTGGAGATAAAGAACAACATAATCCTGTATTTCTAAAGAAGTTCTATATTTTCCCTAATACCAATAATTATCCTTTCATATACAAATGAAGTTGAATAATACTCACAGTCGACTGATAACTAATAAGAGTCTACCGATAGGAAGCAGAACATATTCATATACAATATTTATCCTTTCATATTTAACGTTAGTTGGACATTAATTTCCCTAAATTATGAAAATATCTCAAAACTAACTTTGCTACTACAATTAAAACTAACTGTCACATAAAAAAAAACTGCATATTTCAGTCCACTATATTAGGTACAAAATTCTTCTCATTGTTTTACATATGCACAGAGAAGACGCGTCAACCATATTACATACAAAATAATTGCTACCTAGTGTTATCAAAATAATTATCATGTACAAACATCTGATTCAGTCATCCTCCATAAATAAATATGCATCTCTCATTTTGTTGCACTTGTGGTAGATGAGGTGAATTGCGATTAGGTTCCTCAGTTCGTGAGGATCTTCCTGCACAAAAGGGTTAAACTGCCATATTTAATACGCTTCCATTGTTGTTAACAAAGCATATAGTTCAATTTATCACTACAAAACATATTCCACTCACCGTCGGCAAAATAATTTTTTCATTCCCCTGAAATAATTTCATGAACCACATCATGAAGACGCCGCATGATTGCCTATGAGGAAACTTCATGAGTTAGAATCTAAAATAAAACGATATAATAATAGACAGAATGAGTGATGTGGGTGGTTGAACTCAAAGCCTAACAGAAACTTGCTTTAAACTTACGTATCAATTTGTGTGGGTGCTTGAACCCTAATGATTTTAAAATTCTCAAAGTCTCCTATCAAAGCATGGATCTCTAAGAAGCGTTTAAACACGTACTCCACAAATTTCACCTGTAAAAAGATACGCCTCTCTTTAGACACTATTATGTCATGCATTATTGTCCATCTATATTAAATGTAAGTTACCAATATTTAAGTTTTCGGTATATTGTTCGAGATAACCATAGAATCCATAAAAAATACTGTCTTCAATTTAAGATCCACCACAAATAAATTCCAGTGATGACTCACGCAGACAGGGAAGAAAAACTGTACCACAAAAAAAAATTATGAGTATACACAAATTGTGAAAATTAATTATCATGATTTGAGATTCAGGGAACTTTTTTTTAACTTACTTACCCTCAGGCGTTGCACCAACTGCTCTATACGCATCAGCGAGCTCGTTCTGAATAACTGAATGTTGTTGTTATAAATTTTGTCGACGGCACTCTGATCATCCCTACATTTGTGATCTTCCGCAACACTTGTCTGTGGGAAACTAAATAACTCGTGTTGTAATGGAAAATTTAATGAAGTTGAGGTTAGATTCCACGACACAAAAAAATCCAATTTTTCATCCTGCCTCTCACAATTAAGCAACCTTGAATATGAATCCACAACCTGGAAGAATAAAAAAAAAACGCAATTAATATTTATATTACCATTGAAATCAATTGTTATTGCTAAGAAGCAGACTCACACATCTTTAAGAAGAATACAAAGAAGCACACTCACAGATCCATCTATCCAGTCGTCGCTGAGCACTTTTAATCTCAGATGGTAATGGTGCATATCGACAATCAATTCACTGTCAAACATTAGAACTCGATGTGGTGAGAAAATTATAGCGATGTTTAAGTTATGAAAATGAAATTATGTAAATATAAACTGACCCCTAATGGTCTTCATCGTTGACGAATTCAAAAATTCTTACTACCTGGCTTTTCTCCAAACTTGTGAATTTTTCAGCTTTCTTTACCGCGACAACCCAAGGCGACTTCAGATACTGGCTCTCTTTCTTTTCCCTCACTGGTCGCTTTTGATAATATTGTGGGGTTTTTAAACTCTGAACCTCGTCTTCAGATATTACATTGATAGTATCATCCTTCACAACATTCTCATCTTTCTTCATTTCATTATCTTCATTTTCCTTATCCACGTCTGCTTTATGGACTCCTTCATTTGAAATATCAAACAATTATCAAAATACGCTTTGTCCCCTGGAGAGTTGACATTGAAGGCCTGATCAGAAAATGCATCCTTTACAGAATATGCTTCATCCCTAGGAGAATTGACATTCATTGGAAAATGATTTGAAGTCAATCTAGACCGCAATTTCTTCAACACTGCATTAGAAGCTTCTAGTTCTGCCAAAACAAATTTCATTACATCTATGACAACATCATTTCTTCGTATCGACTCCTATGTAAAATAGGTAAGGTTCAAAACATGGTATAAATTTTGGATAATAAACAAGATAAATATTGTCCATCTTAACTACCTCCAATTCTTGACAAGAGCCCGAAGAGGATCCCGTCATCGGATCAGCTTCAGCAGCGCGATGCATGCTCTTGAAGACCGGAGTCGTAGTATCTACAAACTGTATTATATGGAGAGATTTAAATACAACAGTACAATAAAGTAATGTTTAAATTGAACAAAATAAGGGGAATGTGATGTATCTACAAACTATATTAAATTGAACAACAACACATACGTTTTTTCTTTATTTCTTGTATAACTCAAGATAAATTGAGGTGAATGTGATGTATGCATGTAGTTACCATTCCAAATTTGAACCCTCCAAACATATCCTTCTCATACTTCAAACGTTGTTTGGCGAGCAAGTTAGTCCAATTTTTTACGAGACGGGGTTCCACTAGTGGTTTCGGTCCATCCACATCGAAATGGACCAGGTATACAAGTTGTTCATATATACAAAAATAATAATACCATTAGTCAAGTCAAGCAATGTGAATATTTTTTTTTATAAAAAATAAGATATTACATTTAGTTAACTATTGCATCCCTAATACATTTCTTATTATGAACTAGTACCTGTAAGAAATAGACACAGCCGTCATAGATCCTATAAGAATTTTTTTGGCATTTTTTAATCCCGCTAATCAAGTCATCCAACACAACATGTGCCCAGTTGTATTGTCCAATCGTATCAACATTGTAAGCCACCTCCAAAAACCGTAACTGAGCATTCAGATGACTATTTGGACTCAATACAGACCCACTGGTGTACAATACAAATAGGCACACAAAATTCTCATTTGTGTCATTGCCTTCCTCCCAATCCTTTATCTTGTTAAACAATTTTGGGAGATTAATTCCGTCGCGTTCCAACAAACTAGCAGCTTCTGCCCACTTATAGGATTCACTATTTTTGGATGCTGCTGCTTCAGGGAGGACAAGGTCACCCTTGGGTACACCAAGTATCTCTGCAACTAAATCATCGGAAACACGATGAAACTTACAATCACCCAGATGCAAACGTTTTAAGACGAGATCAAACTTTCTAACCAACATATCAATAAGATCATGGTTCAAATGGTGAACCTTCAAGTCCATCATTCTTCCGAAGCCTGCTTCACTAATTAATCTCTTTTGCACATCCGAGAAGGATATCATCATATTGTACCATTTCTTCACTGTCATGTAGGATACGCGGGTGTCAATGGTCACCTTTCGTCCCTTTTTTATTTCTCCCGCGCCAATTTTCGCTGCCTCATGGTACATGTCTACGTATGGCTTCCTCTAAACAAGGCTCATTCTATTCCAAGCAACTGATGCCGCAGTTGAAGCCTTGACGCTTTTTGCAAATGTATTTTTGTTAAGTGTTTGGAACTCATTCCTAATTAAAGTAGTGAAATAAACATTAATCCTAAAAAATAATACCATTTCCTAATACACTAGTAATATTACAAAATAAATAAGCACTTACTTAAATATAAGGAATGGGTTTTGGACTTTCGTGGAAGTTGCAATCTCAGCATCGGAAGAACTTATGTGGACAACTTTACCTCTCTTCCTTTTTGGGGGTGCCATAATACTTTGCACTATTCAACTGATTCAAATTCAATACATTAAAGGAAAGAAAATTAAGTCCACTACAAAGTATATCATTCGACTTGCAAAGGTACGAGTCGACCGAAATGAACAAATATAAGGTGCATCAAATTCTCTACATCATGCAGCGTCAAAATAAACAACCAATAATTTTTGTACTAATTTTAAAAACTGTCTTCCTTATCACATAACACCCAACTTCAAAATTTATATAATACTTTTCACTATTCAACTGATTCAAATTCAATACATTAAAGGAGAGAAAAATAAGTCTACTTGGTATATCAGTCGACTTGCAAAGTTACCAATCGACTGAAATGAACAAATATAAGGTGCATCAAATTCTCTACATCATGCAGCGTCAAAATAAACAACCAAGTTTTTTTGCACTAATTTCAAAAACTGTCTTCCTTATCACATAACACCCAACTTCAAAATTTATATAGCCGTATTTGAAATACATGATCTATTTTCTATTTCGTTCGTTTTAAACCCTAGAGAATTTTATTAACCGAAAAAAAAAACCCTAGAAACTTTTCGTCTACAAACCCTTTCTCCATTTTTCAACACTACAACCATAAACCATTAATAAGGAGAGAACAAAGAGGGAGTACCTAGAAATCCATGTATGAGACTTCTCTTCAAGGCCACCAAACACCAAATTTACAGTCGGCCTCTGCGATTCGAACTTTCAAAGATGGCCTCTGCGATTCGAACTTTCGAAGATGACCTCTGCGATTCAAAGATGATTAAAGGGCTTGGGAAGAAGATGACCTCCTGGAACGCGGATCACTCTATATATAAATCTGTCTCCGTGTTTGCTCTAAATCCTAAATAATTTTTTGGGAAAAAAAAATGGAGTCTGTTTGCCCTAAACCCTAAAGATGAAGATGGGGAAGATGAAAATGGGTAAGAAGAAGAAGATAAAGATCAGATGTGGATGAATTTGGAGAAGAAGAGAGCATAGAGGATGTGATGGTTTTGGGCGGGAATATGGTGGTATATAGGCGCCTATACACACAGTGCAAACGGAGCTCTGCGATCTTGACGACGTGAAATTTTTATTTTTCATTTTTTTTTATTTGTCGTGGGACCCACAGCAAAACGGCAGCGTTTTGTGATTATTGCAATAGCAATAATCGTAGACGATCCATGCTTGTATTCAGTGGGTTTGGGGATACCACCCATGGGGTAGGCCTCATATCTTTTTTAGCCTTTGTGCCTTGTTTTAGCTTATAAAATGACTTGCCTTTCCAAAAAAAAAAAAAAAAAATCAATGTAAAACATCATTTTTTATTGTATGACAAGAAATTGTACCAATATATATATTTGTAGGACATGTTTATCCCTATTCTAAAATTATAGATAACACTTTCCTAGGAGAGTGAGAAAGTCCCTTCATTTCAATTTATATATATATTTTTATCTCTTTCCAAATGATATTGACTTGGTTGTGATTTTTTTCCAATGTCATATTTAGTAGTCAGGTTAAGAAGATATACAAGAAAAAGGGTGGATAAAGTATTGTGTTGTGTGTGTAAGTATGCTTGCCTTTCAAAAAATATATATATATATTGTGTGTTGCATGGAAGTTAATTGATTTGAAGATCTTCTCTTAAGATTTTCTGATCTTGGTGAGTATTCATTATAATTTAACCTCTTATAATCTGTTGGGTTAAGGTTGGTCTTTGCAACTTCATTAATTAATTTATTTTTTTCCATTTGCTGTATGTTTCTTCTATTTAATTTTGTGATTCTTATTTTCTGTCGTGGCATCTAAATGCTTTCTAGATGTATAATAAGATGTCTTTATTGAGAGAAAGAAAATGTCCTGATTCCTATTTTCTTTAGTGGTATTTATATAGTACTAAAATAAACATGAAAGTAGCTATTTTCTCTAAACCACATACACACACAGGGAAAGGATGTGAAATTAAACATGAAAGTAACTATGTTCTTGTTATCATCTTCATTATCCTTAAATTTATATTTTTTCCAGATGGATGGACATACAAATCATGTCTGTAATGTGTCACTTTTAAATTCAGCTATTGCGCAGATTACTATTTCAGTTCCAATGGCTGCATCAATGGGTCAACGTTCTGAATGTCTAAACCAGTTGAATCTATTTTTCTCTTCTTTTGTCACTCCTATTTACTAACTTTGAATCCACCCCACACTCTAATTAACAAATCTCCTCTTCATAGTGTGGAAGGAGGATATTTTTTACCCGAAAATTCTATCTTAGTTCGGGGCTAGCAAGTGGAGCTCCGAACTCACTATTCGGATTGGAGCTAAGTGACACGTCTCGGCGAACTTAAATGGACCGTATGGGTATCCTCGGGTGATCCTCGGGCTTTTCGGATTTGATTCGATTGGAGCTGGGCGACACGACCTTGTGAACTTTATATGACCACCAAACAAGTATCTCGGGGTGATCCTTGGGCCAACCAATAGCTTATATTTGTGGGAGCACAGCTCACCGAACCGAGCAACCGACACGGAGGGCAAACTCATATTTAGTTTGCAGCATCCGATGCGGTGGCGGTATCCTGGGGGTGTCTCCCACCATTATGCACAATCCTTGCGGTGGGTGCACACACTGCGGGGATTATTGGGGAGTGATCCGTTGCATGTCGATCCGGCTGCAGTCACAGATACTGCGTAGCCGTGACGCATGGCCAACGCGACACATCTTCACATTATGAAGGGACTGATGGAGCATGTGGATTGGAGGTAAAGGATACAGGTTCATTATGCCAGGAGCATACAGAAGAATATTTCTCATGAGGCGGGGAATATTCTTTAGTAACTGTTAGTATGATCCATAGTATGTGCGGTGGATATTTGGAGCTGTGGGAGAGGCTGAAATCAGTTGAGTGTATAAAATATAATGTGAGTGAATAGTAATATACATGCATAGTAGTATACGTGAATAGTAGTATGTATGAATAGTAAAATACGTGTATATTAAAATATATAAGTGAATAGTGTCAGCTTAGGTTTTTCTATAAATAGAGGCATTGCATTTCATTTTAAAGGGTTGGATTTTAGAGAGGAAATTCTCTAAAAGAAGTTCTCTGGAGGATTTTTCTTGAAAGAGAGGATTTTTAGAGAGAGAAAAAGAGAGAAAGAGATAAAAAATAAAGAAAGAGAGAAAAGAGGGTGGAGAGAAAGAGTGAAGCTCTCCTGCGGCTCCCTGCCTGGTCTCCCGCTCATACTAGCGGCTATATCCTTTGCTCCTCACCACTTGTTTACATCTAGTCCAATACTATATTCTTGTTACAATTCGTGATAGCTGCTTTTCTGGTCGGGTCAGACTGCGCTGTCTCTTGGAGCCTTCCGCCGGAATTCGGGTCCAGACTCGGATCTAGAAAACCCAACTTTCATCTACATTTTGGCGACCACAGTGGGAGCGGAAGGTGATTCTTTGAGATGCAGAATAAATATTGGCTCGCTTCTCACCAGAAAGATATGGGTGAAAGCTCTGTGCACCCTGCTGAGAGCAGACCTCAAAAAGCAAGGCAGGAAGAGGAAACTAGGCATTTGCTTGTTGTGGCTGGTGGTGGTGACATGGAAAGGGCACACGATGCAGTGTCTTGTTCTAAGTCTAAATCATCTAGTAGAACTGTTACTCGAGATGACGTCCCTCATAGAGCCAAAAGCATCTCGCAACGCTCAATATCCTCTGGGTTTGTAGCCCAGAAGAATCAGGCGAATTTGTTCATGGAAACTCTCTTATCTATTCAAGATTCCCAGAAAAGGATGTTGAAATTACATAAAAGGTCGCAGAGACAGATGTTGGAATCACAAAAAGAGCTATTTGTTTCCATCAAAGCATCAACGCAGACCAACCCAACGTTATCTGTCATGGCACCAAATAATGCGGTATTACCTCCACCGCCATCGAATTCGACCCCTATCACAGCCATTCCCAACACTTCGACGGCAGTAGTGGCGGTATTACCTCCACCGCCATCAAATTCGACCCTTGTCACAGCCATTCCCGACACTTCGACGGCAGTAGTGACACCAACTACACCGCTTTCGAATTCAGTTCCAGTCATAGCCATTCCTAACATTGGGACGTCAGAGGTAGTTCCATCTCCATTTCCACCGAAGCCATCCCCTGTTATGGCTACTTCGTTCTCTCTAACGCCGTTGCTCCCATCACAAGGGGTTGTTTCCATGTCTCATCTACCATCGCATCAACCTATCCAGCACAGTGTTTCCCCCTATATGACCATGGATCAATTAAAAACACTCTTTGGGACTGGAAAGGCCTTTTCCGGCATGGAGGTCTCGGGTGATCCAAGTCCTCCTTATCTGGCCACTCTTTTACAGCAGCCCTACCCAACTGGGTATGTTTCCCCTAAATTCAAACAATTTGATGGCCGCAAAGGAAATGCCAAGGAGCATGTGGGCCGCTTCATTAGTATCTTAGGAGATTTTGCTATGTATGAGCTGGTAAAGCTGAAGGAGTTCCCTAGGTCCCTGACTGACCGCGCATATACGTGGTATCACAACTTGGAGCCAGAATCAATACCAAGCTGGGATGAGATGATTAGGCGTTTTTACGAAAATTACTACCAAGCTGATGAGAATGTGACGATGTTGTCACTTACTAGGCTGACACAAAAGAGCAATGAAGATGTCATGACTTATGTCATGCGTTTCAAAGAGAAGGCCTTGGATTGCTATGAGTTAACCAAGGAGGACATGCTAGTAAAGATATGCATAGAAGGGATGGATAAGGATTATGGTTTGTACCTGGTGGCGCATGACATCAGGACATTCTCTAACCTTATAGAAAAGATTCGTAGTTTGGCTGACCGATTTGGGCAGTTTTGTGGTATGGTTGTACTTTGAAAGTTGTAAAGGCATGGGGACATAGTTCCTATCCCATCTCTCATTTCACACGCATAAATAAGAGAGACTATCATTATGATGAAATTGATGTGTCACTCTCATGAGTTATTTTTATATGAAGTCCTGGGGCCAGATTTTCATACCAAGGAATCTGGCATGAGTAAGGATCACATGCATAAGCTTAAGTTCACCAGTTGTAATGTCAGACAAAGGCAACGAGGTTGTTCCCTCGACATAACTGGCCAGAGTATCAAAGATGAATGCTTGAAGAAGGTTACCCCCACATCACCATGTCGGTAAGAGGATTCCTTGGGGCAGAATGTCTATCATGAACCGGAGATACCCCAGTCATGACCAATGGACCAGAAGAGAAGCTTGGCACATCTGCAATAGGAGTGACACAACCAGAAGAAACAAACGGAGAATTTATGGCGACGGAATAGAGGTCATCCAATGATCATCCAGCCACGAATCATTATTTTTAGCAAACTATTCATTGAAGTTATCCAAGGGGGCAACACTGGATGGGGACACATTGATCACCGGTAAGATTGACAACAATAGTGCTCAAGGAGTCTAACCTAGATCCGGATTGGTGACCCGACAGATACTGCAGTCTGATATGATGTTGAATGATGCTGATAAAGATGGACAACTCGGTTAAGGAGAGCAACCTGAGATAATAGAGCAACTCAATGATACAATCTGATGATAGGGCTTATGGAAAGAACAACCGGTAAAGAGCACTCAATGATGTGAAGCTGGAACTGGTGACATGAATGGCGGAAAGAGACGGCGCCAATATCTCATTAAAGATACGTAGATATATATATATTGCATTTATATAGATATGTATATATAGATGTCCTTTATAATTACAATATATGCATATATTATTTTTGATATTATATTTATATTCTGCATAACATAATTTTATTTATTTATTTATATCTATATATTATGCTTAATTATTATCTAAATTTATTCTTGACTTATTATACTTTATATTTATATTTCTATATATACAAAATTTATATATAATTATAGATGTATGTAACATAATTTCAAACTAACTCCTACAGTTTCTAAATTACTCATTTTTCTGTCAACATAGTTAAATTTATGGTCACAAATATTCCATTTATTTATGGATTAAGCACTTAAACATTACATCCTACATGCAAATGCTCTATTTTCAGGCTAAGGACTAAATGTCAAAATGTTGTTTGATAGGTGAATTTTAAGTGTTTATTAATATTATTGTTATTATTTTGGTTATATGTCTTGTAATGTCCCCAGGTCCGTACATCTATTAATTTTAAGTATTTTATGTTCCCAACCTTGTACTTTTATATGAGGAACATTTTTTTAGTTTGCATGAGCAACTCAAATTTTTAACCCAAACTCCAGCATCCAATTGGGTTTCTTTATTGTCTCTACTATCATGTGTATATAGAATTAATAATGAATAGTTTTATTTATTTTATTTTACTTGATTTTATTGCATATGAATATTATTATTATAATTCATAATATTTTTATTTTTACATTAATATATTTATATATGTATAGATATATATATATCGTATATGTATATATAGCTATATATATTATTTATTTTTGCATTAATATATTTAATATTTATAGATATATATATCGTATGTATATATATAGATATATATAAGCTGCTGTAGGAGTAGTATGAGCATGTCGGTGATGCTTGCGGATGGTGGCGCGACAGTGGACTAAGCAGCCAGCGGCGGACCTGGTGAGTGGTTGCTCGACACCACGGCGCGGTGCTTGGCAGTGGCGCAGCTGGCGGTGACAGGTGATGGTCGACGCTCGGAAGAAAGCGCGAAGTGGTGACTCGGTGCAGCTTGTTTTGAGGAGGGAATTATTTCTGATGCTGTATGTTATTTGTTTATGGTGTGGATCAAGATGGTAAAGAGTGAATCATGTTTTCTTCTTCAAGAGGGATGCCTTGGATATTGGAATCTGCTAAGACTTGGGGCCAACTGTTCTTTATGTGGTATAATGTTTTGAGGTGCTTCGTAAGGCAAATGATGGAAATTGATGGGTTTGTGCTGCTTCAGTTGGTTATTTTGATGGGTCTGCTCAATTATGATTATGGTAATTTGAGAGATTTGTAGTTAGCAATTTGGGAGTACATAAGACTTTAAGGCAAAGTTTTGGGGTTGAAGGCGACGACCTGGTGGCGAGCTGATGACGGTGGAGGCTAGGTCGAACAAGTAGGATAGCTTGCCGTGGTATGAGTAGTTGCGAACTGGTTGCTAGCAGCAAAAAGTGGTTCGCCACAGCGGTGCAAGCACTACGCTGCAGCTCCCCAATGATGGTGTTGATGCTCCGAAGCAACGCTGCAACTCCCGAATGGTCTTGTGGTTCGTCACGGTAGTGGCAGAGTTTGATGTTAACAAAAAGGCAAGAGGATGCAGCGGTTCGCGGTAGAGAGTTTTTGGTGTTTGATGAAGGAGTTTGAGTTTGAGTTTGAGTTTGCGTTTCTGCTTGGAAGGTGGCGTTTGGTAAAACTAGGGGTCTGATGATCATAATATAGGAGGAAAAGCAAGAAACAAAGACAAAAATGAGTACGCAAGTTAAAAGAGTGGGTATAGAAAAGTAGAGGTGAATGGCTCTGTGATGGAAGAGGAATGAGCAAGCAAAGATAAGAACGAATGGGAAAAGCAAGATAAGAAGTAGATTAGTTTAAGAGAGATGATGAGGAAGAACTATATGGGTCTAGTTTGTAGGATGACGAGGAAGAGCTATTTGAGTCTAGTTTTGGCTTGCAGTGAAAAATGATTGAACGGAAATTGCAGACAATTCATCATGCCATGATGCCACCGACGAAAGAAAGAAGGTGATTTCTTTTTAAAATATATATCCATATTTGTATTATTATATATATATATATATCTGTGTGTATAGAAATCTGTTCCGACAGATTGAGGAATATATATATATAAGCATATATTGCTTTTCTATTATATACATACGTACATATATACCTATGATAAATATATGTTATAAGGTATGTTATGTTTATTATTATTTTTGGAAAGGAGGTCTTTTAAAGTAGCACATATTGTAATAGTTTAATATACGAATATTTTATAGATAGTATTAGCCTTCATTATTGCAACCTATTTTTATAAGTGGTGTCAGTTTACTTTATTTTTATTATATTCATTACATTTCACTTATATCAGTTTACTCTTTAAGGTGATTTTGAGATAATACTAAATTATTGAAATTTTCCAGTTTTGCAAAATATATAAATGTTTCATATAATCTCTTTATTTATTTATTATTATTAGGCAAATAGTATTATAGCTACTCATATTATTCAGTTATTATTATTTTTTTATTAGTATTACCATTATTATTATTATTGTTATTATTATTATTATTATTATATTGTACTCCATTGCATTATACATATTACCATCTACTGTGATTTATAATCAAGCCAAAAATTACTAAATTTTCCATCTCATAAAATGCAGCAGCATATTTATATGTTCCACCTTCCAAATCATCATATACGTCTCACTATTATTAGACCTTTCAAAGAAAATATATATATATGCTCTTCATATATAAATAAATAAATAAAATGTGTTTGTGCCCGTTTGAAAGTTTTTCAAAAAACACATGCATGCATACACTTATATATATATATATATATGTATATAATGAAAGGAGATGTACATCCGTAGACTCGACATTGAGGCGAGATCCCGCATGCAAGTCTTCAAAAGTTATATACATATTATCACTATTTTCTTAAATAAAAATGTGTATATTTTAAATAAAAATTAAAAGTAAACATACATGCATACATAGGCATCTATATATATATAAAGAGAGCAGGTGTGCATGCGGGATCTCGACACATCGAGGCGAGATCCCGCATGCAAGGGGGCAAAATGTGGAAGGAGGATATTTTTGACCCGAAAATTCTATCTTGGTTCGGGGCTAGCAGGTGGAGCTCCGAACTCACTATTCGGATTGGAGCTAAGTGACACGTCTCGGCGAACTTAAATGGACCGTATGGGTATCCTCGGGTGATCCTCGGGCTTTTCGGATTTGATTCGATTGGAGCTGGGCGACACGACCTTGTGAACTTTATATGACCACCATACAAGTATCTCGGGGTGATCCTTGGGCCAACCAATAGCTTATATTTGTGGGAGCACAGCTCACCGAACCGAGCAACCGACACGGAGGGCAAACTCATATTTAGTTTGCAGCATCCGATGCGGTGGCGGTATCCTGGGGGTGTCTCCCACCATTATGCACAATCCTTGCGGTGGGTGCACACACTGCGGGGATTATTGGGGAGTGATCCGTTGCATGTCGATCCGGCTGCAGTCACAGATACTGCGTAGCCGTGACGCATGGCCAACGCGACACATCTTCACATTATGAAGGGACTGATGGAGCATGTGGATTGGAGGTAAAGGATACAGGTTCATTATGCCAGGAGCATACAGAAGAATATTTCTCATGAGGCGGGGAATATTCTTTAGTAACTGTTAGTATGATCCATAGTATGTGCGGTGGATATTTGGAGCTGTGGGAGAGGCTGAAATCAGTTGAGTGTATAAAATATAATGTGAGTGAATAGTAATATACATGCATAGTAGTATACGTGAATAGTAGTATGTATGAATAGTAAAATACGTGTATATTAAAATATATAAGTGAATAGTGTCAGCTTAGGTTTTTCTATAAATAGAGGCATTGCATTTCATTTTAAAGGGTTGGATTTTAGAGAGGAAATTCTCTAAAAGAAGTTCTCTGGAGGATTTTTCTTGAAAGAGAGGATTTTTAGAGAGAGAAAAAGAGAGAAAGAGATAAAAAATAAAGAAAGAGAGAAAAGAGGGTGGAGAGAAAGAGTGAAGCTATCCTGCGGCTCCCTGCCTGGTCTCCCGCTCATACTAGCGGCTATATCCTTTGCTCCTCACCACTTGTTTACATCTAGTCCAATACTATATTCTTGTTACAGTTCGTGATAGCTGCTTTTCTGGTCGGGTCAGACTGCGCTGTCTCTTGGAGCCTTCCGTCGGAATTCGAGTCCAGACTCGGATCTAGAAAACCCAACTTTCATCTACACATAGTATATCCCTCTTATCATCTGCCTCAACATTTTCATTTCAATTGTGTGAATGTGTTTTTCTTGTCTTTTTTAAAACCACCATCACATGTTATACCACTAGTCTGTTCCGATTTGCTACTCAAATATCATAAGTAATATATTTTGCCATTTTTCTTAAAAGGGAACGGTAGAATTTCTACTAATAATTCCCTTTTCACATTGCTAAATTTCATATGCCTTACCCTGTCATGCCCTCTACGATCTCTACTGGCCTAATTTAGCGTTAAACACTACAAGCAATGCTGCAGAATTTGGGTGAAATAGAACCAAATGGACAAGTGCTAAGGCCCGGTTTGGTTCACGGTCCGGTTCCATGTGGTCCGGTCTCATAATGGTTTTTTTGGGACCGGACACTGTTTGGCAACACGGTTCCAAAAAAACAAAGACCACTTGGGACCAAAAGGGTAATTTGAGACAACCAAAAATGATCGTCTCAAGTGGTCTTATATACAATTGTCTTAATACATGAGACCATAAAATTTGAAAAATATATATAAAATTAAAAAATATATAAAATTTGAAAATAATATATAAAATTAAAAAAATAATATAAAAAATTTGAAATAATGTATAATATTTGAAATATATATATAAAATTCAAAATTAATATATAAAATGCAAAAAAAATATTTAAAATTTGGGAAAATAAAAAAATTCCAAAATAATAGAAAAAATAAAAAATAATGTATAAAATTCGAAAATAATATATAAAATTTGAAAAATATTATAATTTTTTTAAAATAATGTATTAAATTCGAAACAAATATATAAAAATCAAAATTAATATATAAAATTTTAAATATATATATATATAATTTAAAAAATAATATATAAGTTTTGAAAAATAATATAAAAAAATTGAAATAATGTATAAAATTTGAAAAAAATATAAAATTCAAAAATAATATACAAAATTAGATATATATATATATATATATATATATATATATATATTTGAGAAAATATAAATTTTTTGAAAATAATATAAAAAATCAAAAATAATATATAAAATTCAAACAATAATATAAAAATTCGAAATAATTTATAAAATTTGAAAAATATATTATTTTTGAATTTCTTATATTATTTTCAATTTTTTTATATTTTCTCAAATTTTATATATTTTTCATACTTAATATATTTTTTGAATTCTATATATTATTTTTTTATTTTTTGTATTATTTTCCAAACATAAGACCAAACAGCTTGAATAAGACCATAAGACCAGACAGTTTTACCAAACAGACTTTCAGAACACCACCCAGATAAGACCAGACCTAACCGGACTGGATAAGATAAGACCAGATCAGATAAGACCAGACCGGAACGCCTACCAAACGGGCATTTTTTCAAACCGATGTAGTACTGCATTTTAACATTTAGTTGATTGTTTTTTCAAGGGCCATTAACAAACAACCCCTATGGTTTTAGATTCTTGACAAACATCCCCTTGAGGTGTTAAAAAACCCCCTACACATTTCTTTGTTAACAAACAAGCCCTTACTCCGTTAACAAATACTCTCCTGTCGTTAAAAATAGATATTTTATGCCCAAAATATCCCTAAAATAAATTGATAACTAAATTAAGATTTTTTAGTAAATTACAAATTCTTATTCTTTTAACTAAATTAAGATTTTTGAGTAAATTACAAATTCTTATTCTTTTAACTAAATTAAGATTTTTGAGTAAATTATAAATTATTTTTTAGTTTTTTGTTTAAGTTTAATTATTTGTTTAAATTCAAATCTGAAAAAATATATTACTCCTCCCGTCTCAAATTATAAGTCCATTTTGGGGAATTCAATTTTTTTTAAAAGGATGACTTTTTATTGTAGTGTTAGTGAATAAAATACCAACTTTACTTGTGGTCCACTATAGTGATGTGATCATTTATAGAATATATGTTTTATAACTTTAATGTTTGAAGGTTAAACTTGTAAATTGATCAAATAAAATGCTTTGATTTTTCAAAATGGACACTTATTTTGGGACGGATGGAGTACAAATTATTAAAAAAAACCATAATTGATAATAATACACTTTAAATAATATTTTTTATTTTTTTTAAGAGAATAGATGCATAGAAATTTTAAAAGGGCTTTGCCCTTGTAGATGCATTAAAGTTACAAAATATATATTTTATAAACGATCACATCATTATAGTGGGACCACGAATAAAGTTGGTATTTTATTCACTAATACTACAATAAAAGTCATCATCTTAAAAAATTGAATTCCCCAAAAGGGACTTATAAGTTGAGACAGATGGAGTAATATATTTTTTCAGATTTGAATTTAAATAAATAAGTAAACTTAAACAAAAAAATTTAAAATTTACTCAAAAATCTTAATTTAGTTAAAAGAATAATAATTTGTAATTTACTAATTTTTTTTAATTTAGTTAGAAATTTATTTTAGGGGTATTTTGGGCATAAAATATCAATTTAGGGTATTTTGAGCATGGGGGTATTTGTTAATGAAGTGGGGGCTATTTGTTAGTGAAAAAAAGTGTTGGAGATTATTTGACACCTCACGAAGTGTTTGTCAAGAATCTAAAATTATAGGGTTTATTTGTTAATGACCCTTTTTTTAAAATCAGTTTTGTTTATAATTATCTTGAAACTATTTGTTTATAGTCGAGAAATAATTGTTTGTTTATTGGATTCTCCCATGACCAACCTTATTTTGTCCTCATATTCTATACCAACTTCATAAGTGAAAACCTGTCATTTTTTTGTTTTAATTTATTAGGAGTTGGTATTGTTACTGTACATTAGAATTAATGGCCTTTTTTTCAAATCAGTTTTGTTTATAATTATCTTGAAACTATTTGTTTCTAGTCAAGAAATAATTATTTGTTTATTGGATTCCCCCATCACCAACCTTATTTTGTCCTCATATTCTATACCAACTCCATCAAAGTGAAAACCTGTCATTTTTTTGTTTTAATTTATTAGCAGTTGGTATTGTTACCGTACATTACAATTAATGGCCCTTTTTTCAAATCACATTAGAATTAATGGCCCTTTTTTTCAAATCACATTAGAATTATCTTGAAACTATTTGTTTCTAGTGGAGGAATAATTGTTTGTTTATTGGATTCCCCCATCACCAACCTTATTTTGTCCTCATATTCTATATCAACTCCATCAAAGTGAAAACCTGTCATTTTTTTGTTTTAATTTATTAGGAGTTGGTATTGTTACTGTATATTAGAATTAGATGTTTCTGTGAAGGTTATACCCTATTTCGCTTTTCCAATTTATCGCTTTGATATCCACATCTCTATATATATATGTATATTAACACTGTTTAATATGGAAAATTCTTGTTATTTTCAAAGGTAGAAGAAGATAAAAGGATAAATATAAGAGGCGAAAGACAAAGTTGATTGATACCTCCTAAGTAGGTCACTGGTCTATTTAAGTCAACATTATGAAGACCTTACTTTCACACACAAACCTTAGATTTCATCTGCCTTTTGAGCTTTAAAAATGGCATGCATATACAATCTGTTCTCGTCTTTCAGGGGCGAAGCTTTACAGGGATAGAGATGGGAGTACGATCCCCGCCCCAACCCGCATCATTGCCATCCCTACTACAAAACTTGAAACAATCCACAGCCCGTCAAATAAGACCCAGGTTTTGTTAAATATGCGACCAAAAGTCCTATATGGGTTAAAAATGGGAATGATCATGGGTATATAAAAGGATGTACATATCTCAATTGATGTGAGGCCTTTTGGGAAAAGCCCAAGAGCAAAACCGTGCGGGCTGGACCCAGAGCGGATAATATCACACCATTGTTGAAATATATGGGGCCTGTAATATCCAACAATTGATATCAGAGCCCAGGTTGCGATTAACGACTTATTGTTTGCAATTTTATTTAGTTTTTTTTATCGATATTTTAAGTTCTAAAAGACACCTACTCCGGAAGTTCAGGTTTATCTGGCCTCGTCTTTTTCATTTCACTCAACCTTGTCCTTTTCCTCTTATCTTTGTTTTTTAATACCCACTTGATCAAATAAACTTAAAAAACAAGCTTACTCTCACGCACAAGCTTTTCCTTTCCTTCATCTGCTTTTTGGGCTTTGAAAATGGCATCTTCATTTGTTTACGACGTGTTTTTGTCTTTCAGCGGCGAAGATACTCGAAAGAACTTTACGGGCCACATCTTGGCTTCATTTGATCGCCATGGGTTTAACACATTCAGAGATGACACTAAACTCAAATCAGGAACAGAAATTGGTCCCGGATTGCTCGAAGCCATCGAGGAATCAAGGGCTTGCGTAATCGTGTTTTCGGAAAACTATGCGTCGTCAAGATGGTGCCTTAACGAGCTTGTGAAGATCATGGAGTGCAATCGCCTTGTTATTCCCATTTTCTATGGCGTGGACACCTCCCATGTTCGAAAACAGGATGGTTGTTATGCAAAACCATTTGAAAGTCACCAAAAGAAGTACCCACTGAAGCTGGTGGACGAATGGAGGTGGGCTCTTGATGCGGCTGGGAATTTGCCCGGTTACCTCTTGGAAAATATCAGCAACGGGTACTGTCACTTCTCTAAATTTTTTTTTTGGAAAGGTGGAGAAGTATATAAAAAACAAACGGAAAATGGACTAAGACACTATTTGTCATAGCTTCTGCTTCTGAATTCTCGCAAAAGAAAAAGAGAAGCAGAAGTTGTTTTGAGAAACTAGTACTCCCAGCTTCGTTAAAAAGCTTTTCCAAGACCCAGAAACTCTTCTAAAAATTTTGTCAAACACCGTTCAAAACAGCTTTTACCTCCAAGAAGCCAAAAATAACATTTGAAAAACCAATCCAAGCAAGGCCTAAGTCATACAAAAGCTAAGGGGCATACCCATATTAGAAAGAAATTTCCTCTCTTACTAATAACAACAATATGAAAAAGTAATATAAATAATATTTTCTTAAAAAAAAAATGACAGTTTTTGGGAAATATGATACAAAATACCACAATTTTAACAGTATGTGATAGAAAGAGTGGATCAAAAAAATTTCTCAAAAAAACAGTGGATCAATTAAATAAGGGTAAATTGCATTAGCACCCCCTAAGGTTTAGGTCAATGTCACTAATATGCTGATCAATGCTTTTTCAGTCCCATAGGCTCCCGAGGTTTTAATTTCGTTGCAATGACACCCCCTGAGCTGGTGAAATGACTAGGATGCCCTTTAATTGTTTCACTTATTACATTAGGGTAATATATGAAGTATGAAATTACCCATATGCCCAAACATTTCACCCCTCTGAAATTACTAATTACACTTTCCACCCCTTATTACAAAATATATATATATATATATTACGAAAATTATAATTTGATTTTTTTCTTTACAAAATTCTAAATAAACACATAAAATTCGAAACAATATATATAATTTGTAAAAAATATATAAAATTTGAAAAAACATATAAAATTTGAAAAAATATATAAAATTTGAAACAATATATAAAATTCGAAACAAATATATAAAATTCAAAAACAATATATAAAATTCGAAAAAAATATAAAATTCTAAAAAATATATAAAATTCAAATATACATATATATATATAAAGTGTGACTGAAGTTCAAGTGGACAAACCTCAGAGTCATTGGTCAAGGTAACGGATCCTCTCGAGCTCCCTGCATAGCTATTTCAATGGCCACGATGACAACACATGCCCAACGATGGTGACTGAAATCGGAATCGAACCGATAATTTATTAAAATATTTTAATCAAAATTAAATATATTAATATTTGGATCAAAATTAACGGTTCGGTTCCAGTTCTCATTTTTAAAGAACCAAAAGTATCGGTTCGATTCCGGTTTCGGTCTGAATCGAAAGTGAACCGCACCGTTAATATATTAATATTTGAATCAAAATTAATGGTTCGCTTCCGGTTCTCATTTTTAAGGAACCAAAAGTATCTGTTCTATTCTGGTTTCGGTCAAAATCGAAAGCGAACCGAACTGTATGCACCCCTAGATTTGGGTACCAAGGGACCCTTTAATCAGTATAGTTAATCGATTAACTTCATTTACACCCCCTGAGGTTTGCTTTAACTTCAATCACACCCCCTCAGGTTTGAATATCTTCAATTACACCCTTACTGTTCAATATTCTCATCACTTAGACCCCCTCATCCTGATTTTTTTTTAAATCCCTAAACTACCCTCACTGTGTTATCCTTGTTCTGTTTGGAAACAAGCATAATGCTTTTATCAATTAGACCCCCTCCCATCATTTTATTACTTTTTTTAATTTAAAAAAAAAATAAAAAAAACATATTAAATTCAAGACAAATATATAAAATTAAAAAAAATCATATAAAATTCAAATAATATATATTAAATTTCGAAAATAAATATAAAATTCACAAAAAACATAAAAAAGATTTGAAACAAATATATAAAATTAAAAATAAAACATATAAAATTGAAAAAAATATATTAAATTTTGAAAAAATATATAAAATTCAAAAATATATATATTAAATTTCGAAAAAAATTATAAAATTCAAAAATATATATATTAAATTTTGAAAAAAATTATAAAATTTGAAAATAAATATAAAATTCAAAAAAATATATATTAAATTTCAAAAAAATTATTAAATTCGAAAATAAATATAAAATTAAAAAAAACATATAAAATTCAAAACCCTCAACACCAACCCCAAATATTCACAAACAAATATTTAATTTTTTTGGAAACTAATTTTTTTAATTTGTGAATAAAAATTAAATCCTAAAACCCCCAACACCAATCCCAAATATTCACAAACAAATATTTAATTTTTTTGGAAACTAATTTTTTAAATTTGTGAATAAAAATTAAATCCTAAAACCCCCAACCCAACCCTAAATATTTAATTCTTACATTCCAACCCCAAAATTAAATCTCTGTCTCTCTCTCTCTCACACACCCACACACACCCACACACACCTACACACAGGCACACACACATATATATATAGATCTATACATATATACACACACATATATATATATATATATATTGATCTACACCATCAATAGCCGCCGCCACCCGCCTCCCCCGTTGGCGTCGCCCCCCTCCCACCACCACCACTCCTATTTTCGACCAATTTTCGAAAAACATTCTACCCATTTTCACCCATTTTCGCGGCTGTTGGTGGTGGTGGTGGCGGATGATAATGGTGGTGGTGGTGGTGGTGGTGGCGGTGGATGGTGGTGGTGGTGGTGGTGGTAGTGGCGGTGGATGGTGGTGGTGGTGGTTGGGGTTGGGGTGTTTGGTTTGAAGGTTAAATTGATTCTAAGGGGGTGTTTGGTTTAGGAGTTAAATTGGTTTAGGGATTAAATTGATTTAAGGAGTGTTTGGTATAAGGGTATTTTAGACATTTCACACCATGAGGGGGTGTGATTGAATATTTGAAAACCTGAGGGGATGTAATTGAAGTAAAAACAAACCTCAGGGGGTGTAAATGAAGATAACCCTTACAAATTTTAAATATTTGTTTCGAATTTTATATGTTTTTTTTGAATTTTATAAATTGTTTCAAATTTTATATATTTTTTCGAATTTTATATGTTTGTTTCGAATTTTATGTGTTTATTTATAATTTTATAAAGAAAAAAAATCAAATTGTAATTTTCGTAATATATATATATATTTATATTTTGTAATAAGGGGTGGAAGTGTAATTAGTAATTTCAGGGGGTGAAGTGTTTGGGCATATGAGTAATTTCACACTTAATATATTACCCTAATGTAATAAGTGAAACAATTAAAGGGGCATGCTAGTCATTTCACCAGCTCAGGAGGTGTCATTGCAACGAAATTGAAACTTGAAGGGGCTATGGGACCGAAAAAGCATTGACCAACATATTAGTGGCATCTACCTAAACCTTAGGGGGTACTAGTGCAATTTACCCATTAAATAATTATCAAGGGAAGTATATAATTGTGGTTCATAGTGTGCTTTTAACCCCTTTTCATAAAGAGATAAAAGTTGTTGGGGTAATTTTGTGGTTATTGTATACGAGTTTGTCAAATATCCGATTATTTTATAAATTGTCAAATACGCAATGTTTCCGTTAATTAACTGACTCTTTTATTTGCATTTGTTTTCAAAATTATTATATTTTAATATATGCCACAAAAAATTGTCAATTTTCCATTATCCCAAGATTATATCGATTTACCATATGTAAAAGTTGTTAGTTCGTTTCTCCCAAAATAAAAAAAGACAATAAAATCTCCTAAACGCTTGAAAGAAAACTTTTTTGGCAGGTGTGAGTCGGCCTTGATTGAGCGTGTTGTTGGAGAACTAGCAAAGGAATTGAATTATACATGTTTAAATGTTGCGGCGTACCCGGTTGGAATAGAACCTCGTGTTCAACAAGTGAGTAAGTTTCTACAGCTGGGGAAGGCTAAGACAGATATCAGGATTGTTGCCATATGGGGAATTGGTGGAATAGGTAAGACGACAGTCGCTAAAGAGATGTATAATCGCATCCACCGTGACTTCAAAAGGAGAAGCTTTCTTGCAAATATTGGACGCATTTCAATGCAGTCCAATGGCCGTGTGGAACTACAAGAACAGCTTCTCCGTGATATTCTAATGGATAGAAATCAAAGCATAACAATGGAGGATAATGGGATTGAGGTGATAAAAAGACGAGCATGGGGTCAAAGGGTACTTCTTGTTCTCGATGATGTGAATAACATCAACCAATTGCGCGCACTAGCCATAGATCGGAATTTGTTAAGTCCAGGAAGTCGAATCATAATAACAACCAGAGATTTGTCTACAATAAGTTCGCTTCGAGTGGACGAGGTGTATGAGCTTGAGGGGTTGAATAATGTAGATTCTCTTGAACACTTCAGTTGGCATGCCTTTGGGAGAAACTGTCCTGAGGAAGACTATGAGACACTCTCGAATGATATAGTGAGTTATGCAAAGGGGTT
The DNA here is from genome assembly GCA_963922005.1 of Cornus suecica. Lineage (NCBI taxonomy): Eukaryota > Viridiplantae > Streptophyta > Magnoliopsida > Cornales > Cornaceae > Cornus > Cornus suecica. Next base: position 19,478,053 of record OY998247.1, on the reverse strand, counting down.
TCCTTTGGTTCTTGAAGTTGTAGGTTCCTATTTGTCGTATAGAACCATACCCGAATGGACAAGTGAAGTGAACAAGCTGAAAAAAATCCCTCATCATGATGTTCAAGCACAACTTAGACTGAGCTTGGATTCACTTGACGGTGAACAAATGGGCTTATTTCTACATATTGCATGTTTCTTTGTTGGAATGAACAAAGATCTGTCAAACAAAATACTAGAAGGATGCGGTTTTGAATTTGATGCTGGAATTGGAATTCTGAGTCGTCGTTGTCTTGTAAGCATTGATGAGCACAATCGGCTGATGATGCATGATCTCATTCAAATAATGGCAAGAGAAATCGTTCGTGGGGAATGCCCTGAAGAGCCTGGTAAACGGAGTAGACTCTGGGATCATACAGACGTTATGGATGTACTGGAAAATGAAACTGTAAGAGCTTATTGAATGAATTAATTACTTCTTTCACTGTGGAATTTTTGAAGCATACATCACATCATGATAGTCGCCCCCTTTTAGATGCCAACCTATTTATGTTTAACTCCGTGTTACATGTGTGTGTATACACATGTAAAATAAGAATTTAACATCTAGTGTTGTATTATTAGTGGTAGGGATGGGCAAAAACCCCCACCCCGCACCGGAACCATCCCAAACCGCCCCAATTTTGTTGATTTTTAACCGCACCATTTAAAAATGAGATGGTTATGGGGGTTAGAAAAAAAAAATCGACGGTTATGGGGTGGGAGACAATTTTAGGAGTTCCCCTATTGGGGAACTGCCCCGACCAAAACCGCATAATAATTATATAATTTTTTATAATATTTAATATCAAAATTACATAAATTATAAATATATTTAGAACTTTTTCTATAAAATTACACTAATATCCTCAAAAAAAATTATTTACTTACCTACCCGCTATATATATTTACATATAAAACCCTAAACCTAATTTATAACATCCAAATCTTTCCACCTCTACGACTGCGCCTCTCACTCTCTACCCTCCCTCCCATGTCTATCTCCGTCACGCGCCTCCAAGGCCATCCCGACACCAAGACCGCCGTGCCTCCTCCCGTCCTCAAGTGCTTTCGTGAGCTCATCGTATATAGATCATATTGTAATGATAAATTATTTATTATTTAATTGCTTTTAGGAAAGAAAAAAATGATTTAATGGGACGGTTATGGGGGACATGAGTGACGGTGCGGGGCGGTTATGGGAGTAAATGTGAAATTTTTAAACAGTTATGGGGTGGTTATGGGGGATGAGAATTTTCGCGATTTTTGTTATGGGTTATGAGAAAACCGCCCCACGACCATCCCTAATTAGCGGTGAATCTTAGAGAAAATTTCATTAGTGTTGATCCCAATTGCCTTTCATAGTATAAGTGGCATTGTGGTGAATATAATGAAAGACTAAGGGTAACTTAGAAAAATGATTTAAGTGTATTGTCCTTCATACCCTCACTCCTCTTTACAAACTAGTTTGGGTCAAAGGGCAATTTGAGTCTTTTGATAGATATTTTGAGAGAGGACACTAGGGCTTGGTGTTATGGGCAAATCCTAGCCCTTTATTTATTCTTCATCTTTTTTCTTTTTTGAATGGTAAGATGATATATTAATAAAATAGGCCAAAGCCTTACAAAAAGTTGTATGATGAGGGGTCGCTTTAAAAGTTGTATACATATATATATATATATACAATGTTGACCCATTTTTCTTCGTTATTGCAAGACCAACGAAACACACCTCAAGAAAAAAATGATTTAATGGGGTTGTTATAGGGGACATGGGTGACGGTGCGGGGCGGTTATGGGAGTAAAGGTGAAATTTTTAAATGGTTATGGGGGATGAGAATTTTTGCAGTTTTTGTTATGGGTTTTGAGAACCCCCCCCCCCGACTCTCGCTCCCTCCCCCTCTTGCTCCAATTTGGTCCTTTTCTTCCCCTTGTGATGGGATTTTGATGGGGCTTTCAACTACAAGTTTCCTCTTCATGGTCTAGACCTCCTATTGAACCAAGTTTGGTAAGTGTTCTTCCCTCTTTTGGGACTTTCTAGTTTCAAATCATAGTTTGCTATTCTAGAAACTTTGAGTTCAATCTTTTCTCCTTGTTCTTGTTTCTTGATTAAGGCACCAACCTAAGTATATTCACTGATTGGTTCGGTTCTTGGATGCTTGGAGGTCCTTTTGTGATTTTTGGCTCTCTTTTGGGAGAGTTCTCTTGCAGGAATTCTTAAGCTATCTTGGAACTTGGTTTGCCTAGATTGGAATTGAGGTAAGGGTGTGCGGTCCCTTTTACTTTTGATTACGTGAGCATGCGTCTCTAGTAATTCCAACCCTTAGATGGAATTGTAGTTATGCGGTTGTCTAGATTTGTTTGATATGTGTGCATATGAATTTGACCATGATTATGTGATTGTAGAAAGCATGCTTGAGTTGGTAAAATTGTAGAATTTGAAGCTTCGATTTCATATATATGTATATAAGTTGTTGATTATGTGGCTACACATATATGTGTTGAAGTATGCTAAATATATATATACATATGTGTATAAAATGATGGGTAAGTTGGTTATTGTTTAAAATATGAGATTGGGTCTTGAAAGTGCTTAATAAAATGATTATATGAATATTGTGTTGGAATTGCCACTAAAAGTTTGATAATATTTCTGTTTATGAAATTCCATGTTTAGAGGGTGTTATACTTGGAATTATAAGCATGCTAGGGTCTATGTTTATGTGATCCCATGAATTGAATGTATTTTGCTTGGTATTAAAAGCATGATAATAATTATGTTTGTATGATTCCAACTTGAATGAAGAGGTGCTATAATTGAGACTCAGAGCATGCTTGATTGATCTTGTTCTGACCTCTTACTTTCATGTTATTGATGTGATATTATGTTTAAGTTGAGGCATATAGACACTAGAATGCATTTCATGCTAGGCATGATATATGTCCTAGGCATGGGATGTGTTGGTGCCTTAGGGCGGGTCTTTGGCCTTTTGAGCACTTTTGGTTCTTCTTGCGTTTCTTGAGGTGTGAAGTCATCCAAAGCTTATTCTTGTGATGATTAGTGTGTGCTCTCATGTGATTTGCCTTTGGCTTGTGCCCTAGAGGAACGTGTGATTTGCGTTGGGAGTGTGCACGGGTCATCTAGTGGTGATTTGCTACGGCGTGTGCATGAGAAGCGGTTTTCCGTCTGATTATCGTGTGGTGTAAAGCTCTCATGTGATTTTCCTTGAGCGTGTGCCCTAGGTGGACGTGTGATTTGCCTTGGGCCTATGCACGGGTCATCAATGGTGATTTGCTTCGGCGTGTGCATGAGATGCGGACCTCCGTGGACTTTCTTTTGTTGTCTTGGTCCCCTTGAGAGGGTTTGCCCATGTGGGATTTGCTATGGCTTATATTTGTGAGACCTAGGCTCCTTTGAGTTCCGAGTCGTTGGTGATCTAGTTGGGGTACGGGTGTCATGTTGGGTATATCCTTCATGCATTACTTGTTAGTGACATTATAAATTACTCTTGAACATACATTTAGTGGTTATCCTTTTAATTATTATTTATCGTCTTGCTACACTTTGACGTTGTTACTTGTCATTGAGATGAAATCCATGTTATTTTTTTTTGTGGGGTTACTTGCGGGGTGTTCTTGGGATCCCGGATCAGTGTGAGTGCCGTGTGGGACAACGGACTTAACGTAGGGTAGTAGCATGCACCACGGGGCGGGTTAGAATGTCTTGTACGGTCGGGGGTTGAGGCGGTTAACTCTTCCCTAATGAGTTAAGTTTGCTCATCCCGTTGTTTATAAAAAAATTTAGGGAAAGCACTGGTGGTGAACGAGGAGTGATCTTCGGCGGCGAATTTCGAGTGTTCATCTTTTTGGTCTTTTGTCATAGTCCTTATCTCTTAGGAGTTGTGAGGCTAGAGTGTTTGACGGTTCCGTGTTGTATTATTTTTGAGCATCACGGCGCTGGTCCTTTTATTTTGTAAAAACGTAATATTTCAACTTAAAAAGACGTTGTACATGTTATTTCAAATTTACTTGTGTTCAAAATATGTATACTGAAGAGTATGATGTACTTTGCTTCATTTTAATGTTAATTAGACGCACCTTAACACTCATGTGCTTATTAAATTATTTCTCCGAAAGCGGCGTTTTCCATAAAGTTATAAACGAATTCTTTTGGTTTTAGAAAGGAAAAATCTGTTTTCGCCTACCTCGTAAATTCCGGTAAATATTTCGTGTTTAAAAAGGTTTTAAACTCAGTTTTATGAAAATCCTAATTTTTCGGAGCCGCTGGTATCAGAGACGAAGATCGGGGGCAAGACGACTATTGTTACGGATTTTCAAAGAATTGTTTTTTAAACAAATAGATGAGTGAACGTTGGGTGATTAAATGTTCTGTTTTTTATCCTTTTCGTTTCTCCATCAACCCTTTCACTCGCCGGCCCGGATTATTGAGTTCCCTCGATTTGTGTGCCATCTCTTGCACATGTTTGGATATTTTAATGCTATTTGTGGGATTCGGACCGAACATTTCCTTTTGGAGTTCGGATTCCTCGTTTTTGTGTTTGTTTCTTTCTTTCTTCTGCATTTACGCCACTCCCCGTGTTTCTCGGACTCGGTATGGAACCCTAGAAATATCGGGGCGTGACAAATCCACTGTCAAACTCTGTTCACTTTCCTCTCCCTATTCTATTTTTCTTTCATCTCTGATCTTCTCATCTCATTGCATATCTATTGGATAGTCCTGTATTTATAAGCACATTTAAAACTGCGTTAGCCGGATGCGAATACACCTCCTTTGAATCTGTCAAAATGATCCGCTGCAGCTCACCTAAACTTAAAGAACAGGTTTTCTTAATTAATAAGCTTCGGTGTGTGCCACAAAATTGGTGTCTTCCGTGAACAAGTTTTCTGAACTGTCTTACAGTTCTGACTGACTCGAGTTTTTTTACATTCATCACTGCCGACAAATATATATTAGTTACATGATAATTTTTTGTCAATTCCTAACTTATTCTTGTATCTGCATCTTCTTATTATCATTAGGGGACAGGAGCAATTCAAGGGTTAGTCCTGAACTTGCCTGCATCAGAGGAGCGACAACAAAATGCATCAATAATGAAGCTTGATGCAAAGGCATTTGCAGAGATGAAGGGGCTGAGATTGCTTCATCTCAATTACGTCCAACTAAGTGGAAGATACGAACATATATCCAAAAGACTTGTATGGCTATCTTGGAAAGGATTTTCTTCAAAATATCTCCCATCATCCTTATTTGTGAATAATCTGGTAACCCTTGACTTGAGCTATAGCAAGCTCAAAGAGGTCTGGGAAGAAACAAAGGTACGCGATGGTGCTACTGTTTTATCTCCCTTCAAGCTTATCTAATATAATGATTTTGATGGAAATTAATTAGTTGCCTGACAGGTTTTGAGCAAATTGAGATACCTCAATATTAGTCATTCATATTCATTGATCAAAACTCCGGACTTCACGGGGCTCACCAGTCTTGAAGAATTGTTGCTTAACGACTGTAAGAAGCTGGTAGACGTTCACCCATCGATTCGATATCTGAATAATCTTGTTGTGTTGGAAATAAAGAATTGCGTGAATCTAAAGAAGATTCCCCTAAGCATTTTCACGTTGAACTCTCTCCGTGATATCAATATGGATGGCTGCTCCAAATTACTGTGGCCTGCATTCTTTCAGGAATTGCAATATCAATCAAGCTTTCCATCCTTGGAGCTTTCGAGAAACCTCACGTCATTATCTATGGAAGACTGCAATATAACACATGTGCCTAGCAATATTTCTCATTTGGTGTCCTTGGAATACTTGAATCTTAGCGGAAACAAATTTTCTAACCTACCATCTACCATCACTAGCCATCCGTCACTGAAGGTCCTCTTTGTAAACAGATGTACTCGGCTTCAATCACTTCCGGCCCTTCCACTAAATTTATGCAGATTGAGGGCAGACTACTGCACGTCATTGCAAAGCATATCAACGGATTCAAAAGTAGCAAAAACATCATACACATTTTATGGTTGTCCCAATTTAGTCAACAACAATTTTGCATCCAATTTTCGAAGATATCTTCTCTGTTATATGGTATCTTATTCAATCTCTATCCATCCACATATATATACTTAATAATTTATAGTAAAAATCAATATTGATTCATAACTTGAATGCATGCAGCAAGTGACAGAACAAAAACAAGGTGACTTGAATAGATATATTTCGGAGAGTGAGATTCCGAGTTGGTTCAACTACCAGAGCGAGTATTCTGAGAAAAACCTTTTACATTTTCGGGTGCCTCATCGGCTGGGTCAGAGGATACGAGGGTTTATTCTGTGCTTTGTTATTTCTAGCTGTAACTTGGAAGTGGAACAAGATGATAACAATAGTTCTGACCACTTGCCTTTTTTGCAAGGCATTTCCGATGCAACCAAGATGTCTCCTGAACTTTTTCTAAGTCCTATTGACCTAAGGTTTTTATGTCCTGCAAGTTCTGGGGATGAGATGTGGCTTTCCTATGTATCAAATCGGTGCTTTGATTGTCATAGAAAGTTGGAGTGTGGAAATGAAGTGCAGTTGAACATAGGTTTGAGATTCGGTAAGTGGAGGGTGAAAAAGTGGGGTGTTCGTCTGGTTTCCGAAGGGGATGAAGAGGATCCCGATTCAATAACCATGGCCGATGAAAATTTGGTTTATCCATTGTCCCCAAAGGATAGTACATGGTTACCAATCAACAATTCCTTGACATTTTCGTGGAGTCTAAATGTGAAGAAAGTCTGACACTTCCATCAGCTAGATACTGGATGGACTGTTCACTAGGAAATGAAAGATATGCACCTTTTGGAACAACTTTGAATTCATCAAATTTCAGCAAAAAACATTTTCTAATGTTAGTGATCAATGTGAATTTGTATTTTAACTCATTTGTTTTTCTTTCGATTGTCTCGTTCATATTGATATCACCGATAGAGTAATGGGCCGGGATGAGATGTGGCTCTCTTATGTACCCAACCAGTGCCTTGAATATGGTAAAAACGTGGAGTGTGGAGATGCAGTGAAGATGGAAATATATGAGATATACGGTAATTGGAAGGCGAAAAAGTGGGGAGTTAGTCTGGTTTATGAAGGGGACGAAAAGGCCTCAAGAAGAAAGCGGAAGGTCTTCACCAGGAAATAAAAGATACGAACCTTTTGAAAGAACAGAATGTTACTGATCAATATGTGTTTGTGCATTTGGATTTCAATATTTCTTTTTCCTGTCCCTCTCGTCCATCCATGGCGATCCTCAATCCTTGGCCAACTTCATCGTTTTTTTTCGCTCATGCACGTTCTTTACTTTATCTCATTTATTGTCCTCAAATGAAAGTGGGTGTATGTAGGTGGCAATTGAATGCATTCAAATTTAGCTGAATGAACCACTCCTCTCTTGATTATCGTTATTACTACTGCACTATAATAAGCTGGAGTTGTTTTTTTTATACATGGCAGAAAATAATGTTATTTGTGTCATATTGTAATTTTCTTGGACAAGAATACATTATATATTGCAATTGGAAACCTTTATTTGGAGACAGGCTGACTGGCAAAATAAGAGAATATTTAACTTTGGTACATAGAGGTGGATGCGTCAAAATCTAACTGAGCTCTATGTTAGGATCAGAAAGCGCTCTGATACCACTTGTTAGGGTTCGCACACCCTATGTACGAAGCCGTGCACACCTGCAAATCAGAAAACGCACACAAACACACCAAACAATCGACACAAGAATATATACGTGGTTCAGCCAAATAAGCCTACGTCCACGGAGAGCACCGTTTCACTAAAAAATCACTGAGAGGATTACAAGGGGGTGATTCGAAGATCACACACGCACACACACTGTGTATACTCACGCATGTATCACCGGAATAATATAAACATATATTATTCCTAACTCTCTCTCTCTATTTTTGTGTACACAATTCAATAGGAGAAGCCCTATATTTATAGGTGAGGATATAGAGGTGGGTTTCCCAATCTTCCGATGTGGGACAAGTTAATATAACAAAGTAGTCATATTATATATATATACCAATATATAACAATCTCCCACTTGACGACTTTGCCTTCATCAATCAACTCCATCAATGATCAGTGCTCGGTGCCCTCATTTCTGTCTTCAAGCTTGAAGACCAACTGAAGTTGCGCACAACTTCAGTTTCTCTATTGTCACCAATTTGGTCAACATGTCGGCCGGATTCTCGCTTCCTTGAATCTTCTTAAGTGTTAATACTTCATCCTCTAATAGAGATCTGATAAAGTGATAACGAAGATCTATATGCTTGGTTCTCGAATGAAATGCTGAATTTTTCGCCAGATGTATAGCACTCTGACTATCACTATGCAAAACATTCTTCCCTTGCTCGAATCCCAACTCTGCCAACAAACCCTGTAACCAAATCATCTCTTTGCTAGCCTCTGTCACGGCTACATACTCAGCCTCTGTAGTAGATAACGCTACAATCCTCTGTATCTGCGAAATCCAACTGACTGCTGTAGTACCTACTATAAAGACATAACCAGTAGTGCTCCTTCTGTGATCTATCTCACCAGCAAAATCTGAATCTACATAGCCATGTAAATTCACTTCACCTTTTCCAAAATAAAGGCATCTGTTTGTGGTACCTCGTAGATATCGCAATATCCACTTCACTGCTTCCCAGTGAGTCTTTCCTGGATTGGACATGAACCTGCTGACTGCTCCCACTGCATATGCAATATCTGGTCTTGTACAAACCATTGCATACATCAAGCTACCAATAGCTGAAGCGTATGGAATACTGGCCATGTTGTTCCTCTCTGCTTCTGACTTGGGAGACTGCTTTTTGGATAATCGAAAATGACTAGCCAAAGGTGTGCTAACTGACTTAGCATCACTCATGTTGAACCGCTTCAAAACCCGTTCAACGTAGTCAGCCTGAGACAACTGCAAAATTCCCTTCTGTTTGTCTCTAATGATTTTCATACCAAGAATCTGCTTCGTTGTGCCTAAGTCCTTCATCTCGAACTCTTTTGCCAACTGCTTCTTCAACTTACTGATTTCCACAAAATCAGATCCAGCTACTAACATGTCATCAACATAAAGTAGGAGGATAATGTAACTTGTGTCAAACCTCTTGAAGTAGCAACAATGGTCAGCGTTGCACTTGATATAACCATGTCTCTGCATAAATCCATCGAATTTCTTGTACCACTGTCTTGGAGCTTGTTTCAAACCATACAAGCTCTTTTCCAACTTACACACAAGTTTCTCTTTCCCTTTCTCTAAGAAACCTTCCGGTTGCTGCATATAAATCTCCTCCATTAGGTCACCATGGAGGAAAACAGTTTTGACATCTAACTGCTCTAGGTGCAAACCCTCTGATGAAACAATGCTAAGAACTGAACGAATGGTAGTCAGTTTCACAACCGGAGAAAATACGTCGGTGTAGTCGATTCCTGCTTTCTGCTGAAAGCCTTTTACTATAAGTCTCGCCTTGTACCTCTTAGAACCATCATGTTCTTCTTTGACTCTGTAGACCCATTTATTATGGAGAGCTTTCTTTCCTACCGGCAGCTTGGTTAGCTTCCATGTCTTGTTGGAAATAAGGGACTTCATCTCATCTTCCATCGCAAGCTCCCACTGGCTCGCATCTGCTGCACTGCATGCTTCATCAAAATATTCTGGTTCACCTCCATCTGTGAGCAACAAATAATTCATGTATCTCCGATTCGGCACATGCTGCCGTGAAGACCTCCTAGGTACAGGAATAGGAGTCGGAGACTGTGGTGTATCAACCTGTTGAGTATTTCCATCTGCAATATGTTCATCTGTCTGAGTACTCTCACTGTCTTGAACATCATCTAACTCAACACACACAGGATCACTCTGTGCTATAGGCTCTGAGGTTGTTGTGTGTCTGTCCTTGTACATAACCTTTTCATTGAACACTACATCTCTGCTTCGGATCAGTTTTCGGTTCTGATCATCCCACATGCGGTAACCATACTCATCACCGCCATAGCCAATGAAAATACACTTTTGTGACTTGGGATCAAGCTTACCCCTCATAGTGTCACTAACATGTACATATGCAACACAACCAAAAACTTTTAAATGTAAAAGTGTTACCTCTCTACCGCTCCAGACCTCTTCTGGTATTCTGTGCTCCAATGGTACTGATGGACCACGATTAATTAAGTACGTTGCTGTACTGACTGCTTCTGCCCAGAACTGTTTCGGCAACCCTGCCTGAATGCGCATGCTTTTGGCTCTCTCAGTCAATGTCCGGTTCATCCGTTCTGCTACGCCATTCTGTTGTGGTGTACGTGGAACAGTTCTCTCTAATCTGATACCGTTCTCATAGCAAAATCTCTTAAACTCGGTGTCCAGATACTCTCCACCATTATCGGACCGTAATCTCTTGATCTTCAAACCCGTCTCATTCTCTATCATAGCCTTCCAACTCTTGAACACACCGTACACTTCAGATTTATGTTTCAAGAAATAAATCCATACCTTTTTGGAATGGTCATCGATGAAGGTGACGAAATAGGACTTTCCTCCAATAGATGAGACATTTGCTGGCCCCCAGACATCAGTGTGAACTAGCTCAAGCTTCTCCTTTCTGAGTTCTCTGCCACTTTTCTGAAAACTAACCCTCTTCTGCTTACCGAATACGCAATCCTCACAGAAGTCGATATCAATCGAATTTAGACCTGGTAGCTTTCCCTTTGCGAGCATAACCTTGAGTCCCTTTTCACTCATGTGACCTAGCCTCTGGTGCCATAAATTATGATCCTCATTGCTTTCTGCAATTGCTATAAATGTGCTAGCCTTGTTGGTAGTGTACAGCGTACCTGTTTTCTTTCCTCGTGCTATAGTCATAGCTCCCTTGGAAACTTTCCACTTATCTTCACTGAAAGTGGTCACATAACCTTCACTCGCCAACTGGCCTATTGAGATCAGGTTCTTCCTCAAGTCTGGAATGTGTCTGACATCCCTCAGCTTCCATATCGATCCGTTGAGTCTGATATGTACTTCACCCTTGCCAACAACACTGCAGGGTTGATCGTCACCTAGATAAACCTTGCCGAGGTTTCCAGGTGCATAGCTCTCAAAGAGCTCTCGACTTGAGGTGGCATGGAAAGATGCTCCAGAGTCCAAAACCCAAGACTCTGCTTTGCTCTCCAAAGAGCATATCAGTGCATCATCTGCTTCTTCTAAGACAAAATTTGCCTCTGTCTTGTCATCCGCTACCTTCTGCGGGGATCTACACTGGTTCCTTAAATGACCAGTCTTGCCGCAATTCCAACATTCGATTGCTTTGGAATTTCTGGGACCTCGAGACTGTGATCTTCCCTGTCTCGACTTGGAACGGCCACGCCTTTGGTTTCCGCCTTTCTGTCTGTTCGAACCTCTGCCTCTGGAGTCGACATTCAATGCTGTGCCACTGCTTGAAGAGTCTGAGGACTGTCTTCTGATCTCTTCTGTGAGTACCATACTCACAACGGTATCATACTTCAACGGGTCTATCCCTGAAGAATTACTGATTGCAGCCACTGTGGCGTTCCAGCTCTCTGGCAATTGATTAAGGAGAAAAGCTGATTTCACATTGTCTTGAAACACTACTTCAATTGATTCCAATTGCCCATAAATGTCATTAAGCTTACTGAGATGTTCACCAACATTCCCATTCTCGGACATCTTCAGATTCGTCAATCTGCTGATAAGATGTAATGTATTTGCTCTATACGGCTGTTCGTACATCTTCGAAAGAGCTTCCATGAGAGACTTTGCAGTCTTCTCTTTCCTGATATTGAAGGCAACAAATTTTGCCAACATCAATCTGATCGTGCCAAGAGCCTTTCGATCTAGGATATTCCACTTCTCTTCTTTCATTGAATCTGGCTTCGTCTCTTCTACCGGCTGATACAAATTTTTCTGGAATAACACATCCTCAATTTGCATCTTCCAATAGGTAAAGTTTGTACCATCAAACTTGTCGATCATTACTGTCTTTTCTTCTCCCATAGCTCCCACTGAGCCTTCTCGGAGTGCGTACGGGCGCGTCCCTGCTCTGATTGGGCTGATTCTTGAGCCAAAACGTCGGGCTTCGAATTCTCTTTCCGCAGATATATTATAAGCCTCGTTCCGATAAACGATGCTCCGGAAAATCACGCCGAACCGAAACTGCTGCTCGACGGAGCGAAAAAACTGACCGGAACTTCAGGCGGCGCGTGGGGGCGCGTGAAGAACTTTCCGGCGACGTGCTTGACACTGCTGGCTTTGTCTCGTCGAGACGAAGCTCCTAGTGTGGTCGGTTTCTGATTTAGGGCACTCGAAAAAATCAGATCTGGACCAGATCGTCGGGCTTCGTTATTTGCTCCAACCTAGGGCTCTGATACCACTTGTTAGGATCAGAAAACGCTCTGATACCACTTGTTAGGGTTCACACACCCTATGTACGAAGCCGTGCACACCTGCAAATCAGAAAACGATCACAAACACACCAAACAATCGACACAAGAATATATACGTGGTTCAGCCAAATAAGCCTACGTCCACGGAGAGCACCGTTTCACTAAAAAATCACTGAGAGGATTACAAGGGGGTGATTCGCAGATCACACACGCACACACACTGTGTATACTCACGCCTGTATCACCGGAATAATATAAACATATATTATTCCTAACTCTCTCTCTCTATTTTTGTGTACACAATTCAATAGGAGAAACCCTATATTTATAGGTGAGGATATAGAGGTGGGTTTCCCAATCTTCCGATGTGGGACAAGTTAATATAACAAAGTAGTCATATTATATATATATACCAATATATAACACTCTAGGAGTGGTGTCCATAAAACTTGTAACGTTTGGAGGGTTGCTCAAAAAACACCAAACATCTACGTAAATCCACTAATTACAAGTTCGAAATTGCTTGGCTTCAAATTGGTAGATGCGTGTGTTGCCTCTTTAAAATTCGGTAGAAGCGCGGGTGTGCCAGATTATCGGAAGAATCAAATGATTGGAAAGAACAACAAACATTCTTTTTCTTGGAAGATATGATAAGGCAATTGTGTATGTTAGAATATATATATATGGGCTTAGGCCCATCTAGATGGCCCAGTCGACCTTATATTTACTTAATTTGTATAGTTTGTTCCTCACTCCAAGTTATCTTGTTCACCACACATTCTCCTCTATATATAGGTGTTGGCCCTATTGTAAATACATACTTCAATACACATAATACAATATTCATTCTCTTTATTCTTTTCTATACTTTCTCTCTTTTAACATGGTATCAGAGCCATTGTAATTTCACCATCATCACCATTATTCAAAGAATCTCTATTCTTGCCTCTCTTTGTCGCTCCTTGTCTATCTCTTAATCCAGTCTCACCACCTCTCAAGGAAAACAACCAACTCAAGTCCTCAATCGCACTTTTGCGATCCATAATCGGTCGCTTTTCTATGATCTGTCGGCACCTCTCGCCTGATCGATCACCGCTTCTCCCTTGATCGATCACCGCTTCTCCCTCGATCGATCGTCGCCTCATCCTCGATCGTTAGCTGATCAATCACCCCCTTTATTCTAATCGATCACCTCTTTTCCAATTAATCGCCTCTTTAGCGATCGATCGCCTCTATTTTCCCGATCGATCGCCTCATTTTTTATTGATCGCCTCTGTTTTCCCGACACCTTCTCTGTCATATTGTTAACTTAGGGTCTTCTATTCAACACTGAATCAAATCGAATCCAATTTTTCATTACTATGGAACGTTCCAAAGTCTCTCACCCTATCTCCACCATTCTCAATGGCCCAAATTACACTCTTTTGGCTCAAGCCATGACTAGTTTTCTCAAAGGTTGCAAACTTTGGCGATTAATTAATGGTGATAATACCCCACCATGCCGAGAAGCTACGGAAACTAATGACAAGTTTGTGGAATGCTTAGACGACTGGGATAACAAGAAGGGTAAATAACAGTTTCACCCCCTGTTGATAGTGTAAATTACACCCGCACCCCCTCGGTTTTTGCTAATTACAGTTTCACCTATTGAATCCCATATCCGGCGACCGGATATGTGCAATTACTCTTATACCCCTTTTTTTATATTTATTTTAAATAATCAAATATTTTTTTATGTTAAATTACCTATTTACCCTTCCATCATTTTCTTCATCTCACCCCTACTCTCTCCTAAACCCCTCAAATCAAACCCTAACCCTAAAATGAACTACCAATTATCAAACCTCAATTCCTACCCCATACTCAATTAATTGTCCATTTTCAATTACAGAAAAATCAAAACAAAATGACATATATATCTACATATATCTCTATCTCTATATATATCTATCTATATATATACGCACATATATATCTATATATATATAACTATCTATATATATACACGTACATATATAACTATATAGATAAATATACACCAATCTATATATATACACGCACATATATATACATATATAACTATATATATATCTATATCTATATATATATACGCACATATATATCTACATACATATGAAATGAGTGTGTTGATTTTTTGATATTTTTGGTCTAAATCAAGCTTCTTATAGGACGTATTTGTTAATCTTGGACCCAATTTATGTTTCTATTATATAGATTGAATTTGCCCAATACCCAATTCATACATATACATATATGTATATGGGTATATACATATATTTATGCACACATATATATATGTATATATAAGTGATGAGGGTAGTTTAGGCATTTCACATCATTTTAGATGGACAAACAAGTCTTTACATACATATAAGGGTAATTTGGTCATTTCGCATCTCAGATTTTGGTTGACCCTGTTTGACCTCGCCGGAGAATGAGTTGAGGGGGTGAAAGTGAAACAAATGCCTAAACTAGAGGGGGTGAAACTGTAATTAACAAAAACTGAAGGGGTGCGGGTGTAATTTACACTATCAACAGGGGGTGAAACTGTTATTTACCCTAACAAGAATGGCTAAATGCTCACCTGGTTTCGTAACACATCAGCTTTGTCAATTCATCAACAGTTTGGTTGTTTTACTACCGCTAAAGAAGTTTGGAATTTTCTCAAAAGTTGATACACCACCACAGATCTTGCTCATCAATATCAACTTTTGACCAATCTTCATTTTAAGAATCAACAACCAGGTCAGTCTATTAATGATTTTGTGTCAGAAGTCTATACTATTTGGGATCAACTTGCGATCTCTGAACACATTTGGGACTGTTCTTCTAATGTCAAGAAATTCATCGCCTATAGAGACCAACAACGTGTTGTAACACTTCTAATGGCTCTTCATGATCGTTTGAAATCAGTTCGAGCCTCTCTTTTACACAAAAGTCCTTTACCCACACTAGAAAGTGTCATTACGAAGCTTCTCTCTGAAGAAACCAGACTTGGAACCAAATCTTAGACTACTGATTCAGTTCTTGTAGTTCATCCAAAATATTGTGAATCATCTTCTCAGCAGACATGTTCCTACTATCATAAAAACAATCATGTTCTTCTAAATTGTCCTATTCGTATTTGTAAACATTGTCGCAAGAAAGGGCCTGGTCACTATCAGTAAGATTGTTTCAAGAATCCTTACAAGCAATCTCGCCCAAACTCATCTCACGGAGCTCTAGCCAAACAATTCTAGTTATTTAAGTTTATCATTGCTACCACTGTGGAGGAATCTTGTCCTTTAGAGGGTGTCAACCCAGCTGTCTCCACAAATGACCTTGTTACTCTAATCAAACAGGTTTTATCCCCTTCTGGTCATGCTATGTCTGTCACTACAGGTAATTATTGGTTTTTTTACTATTGGATGTTGCAATCATATGATTGTTGATTCTTCAATCTTTCAGTCCAAAATTTTTATTTCTCATCCATCATTAATTAACACTGCTGGTGGATCTCAATTACATGTTAGTCATATAGGTTCTGTATCCACATCAAATCTATCATTTCCTGCTGCTTTCCATATTCCAAAATTGACTATCAATCTTATCTCTGTTGGTCAGTTATGTGATCTAGGACTAAAAATCATTTCTACCTCTTCAGGTTGTCATGTGCAAGATCCGAAGACATGACAGATCATTGGGATATGCCGTAAGGTTAGGCACATGTTTGAGCTCATTGATCTCTGCATTCCACATAATTCCTCTGTTTCCACAATCGTTGCTAGATCATCTTTTTCTCTTTTCAACTTATGTCATTCTCGGTTAAGACTTATGTCTGTTGAAAGACTTCGCTCTTTAGTATCAACCAACCAACTTGGAAATGTCAAACCTGATACTATTTTTTGTTTATCTTGTCAATTAGGAAAACAACCAGCATTACCATTTAATAAAAGTATTTCTAAATTATCTGCTCCTTTTGATCTTATACACTCTGATGTTTGGGGTCCTTTACCTCATAACAGAATGGGGGGTTCCAAATATTTTGTTATTTTTGTGGATGATTACACTCGTTTCATTTGGATATTTCTCATGAAAACTCGCTCAGAATTACCTCAGATATAGTATGATTTTTCCCATATGATTCAAACTCAATTCTCTCGCCCCATAAACTTTTTTCGTGCTGACAATGCCATGGAGTATAAAGAAACAAATTTTCTAAACTTTCTTCGCCAACATGGCATTGTATCTCAATCCTCTAATCCTGGCACATCTCAACAAAATGGCCTTGCTGAATGTAAACATCGTCATATCTTAGACACTATTCGTACTCTTCTTATTGACAGTTCTTGTCTTGAACATTTTTGGGGGCAAGTTGCTCTCACTGCTGTCTACACTATAAACCGTTGTCCCATGCCAAACATTTATAACCAAAACCCTTATACACGATGGAATGATACATCTCCTAACTACAATCTTCTTAAGGTCTTTGGTTGTGTTTGTTTTGTCTTACTTCAACCACATTAGCACTTTAAATTTGAACCTCAATCTCGTCTATGTTGTTTCATGGGATATGGGATTGGACATAAAGGGTATGGATGTTGCGATCCTATTTTTAAACGTCTTCGCATATCTCAATATGTCATCTTATGGGAGCACAAAATGTTCTCTTCCCTTTCCAAGTTTAACCTCTCATCATCCTCGACTGCCCCATTTTTTATTGATTCTTCCGTTAGTCTTTTTCCATTAGAGTTTGACACTTAATCAACCTCTGAACCTGATATGTCAATCATTACCTTAGATACTCCCTCTCTGAATACTACCCCCGATGGACCAACTCCTGAGCTCTTTCCCACAGTTTATCCCAATGAGACTACCTTGTCTGATGATCATGTCACTGAAGTCTCCGTTAACGACACTATTGTTTCACTTCCTTCTGTTACTACTCATCACTCTACTGGGGTAAGAGAAATTCCATATCATCTTCGTGATTATCATTGTTGCTCCACTATATTCTCTCATAATGAACTGTCATCCTATAAAGAGGCAAGCTCTAATCATCATTGGTAACAAGCTATGACTGAGGAATTGAAGGCTCTAGACAAAGCCCATACATGGGACTTAGTTACTCTTCCACCAGGGAAGATTGCAGTTGATTGTAAATGGGTCTACAAAATTAAAACTCGATCGGATGGCTCAGTAGAATGAAATAAAGCTAGACTGGTTGCTAAAGGCTTTTCCCAGGAGTATGGTATTGATTATGAAGAGAATTTTATTCCTGTAGCCAGTCTTACATTAGTTCGCATCTTACTTGCCATTTCTACTGCCCGAAAATGGGGTCTATTTCAGATGGACGTCAAAAATATTTTCCTTAATGGTGATCTCATAGAAGAAGTTTATATGAAACCTCCTCTAGGGATTACTCACTCTCCATCACAAGTCTGCAAACTTCAGAAAGCTTTATATGGTCTTAAACAAGCTCCTCGTGCATGGTTTCCAAAGTTCAGCCCCGCTATCAAATTTTTTTGTTTTATCTCAAGTGCATATGATTTGGGGCTCCTTATTCACAAAACAGATGTTGATCTCATATTATTACTACTCTGTGTTGATGATATGATAATTACTGAGGATGATATCACTGGTATTTCGGATTTCAAGAAGTCTCTCAGTTTTCACTTTGAAATGAAAGATCTCGGGTATCTCAATTACTTTTTGGGCCTTGAAGTTCTCTATGATTCTGCTGGTTACTATCTTTCTCAAGCCAAATATGCTTCTAACATTCTTGCCCGAACGGGTCTCACTAACTGCAAGACGGCATCGACCCCTTTGGAAACTAATCTCAAGCTCACTCTTCTTGATGGTGCTCATCTCAGTAATCCCACGTTGTATAGATAATTGGTTGGCAATCTCGTCTATCTCACTATAACTCGTCCAGATATTGTCTCAAATTCTACCCCCTCAGGAGCCCTAACTAACTTTTTCAAAGATTTAATGTTGGGGGCTTTCCTATGGGATGCTGGGATACAGTCAAGATTAAAAGGAGGGGGTTCATCAGCACTGCCACCAGAACTGCCAGCCTTATTAGCTAGAGGTAGAATAGGAAGATCCTCAACAACGTAACTAATAGCGTTCTCAACACCCTCATATTATTGAGGGGCTGGCTCTTCATCAGACCTTGTGACACACGAGTTAGACATGGTGAAAGAAAGAGAAAAACAGATGTGGGTGTTGAAGAACGCTTACGAAATTCCCGGAAATCGATCACCGGAATAGAGATCAGGCGAACAGAAACCCAGAAATCGAAAGAGAAGGCTTAGTAATGCAAAGAATTAGAAAGGTATTTGAAAGTGAAAGAAGAATTGAACAAATACAAATGAGGTTTTTATAGAGGCATGGAGACATACCCAACCGACACCATTAATGCAACCAAAGGTGTTGCAACTTCCAAAGGGGGACAAGTGGAGTGGACAAGGGAGGCTAGCCGTATTTCTAAAATTCAAAATCCACACACAAGAACAATCATCATTGTTGTGACGTCACCCTGCCGGCTGTATATACCTAACATGATATTTATCATATCAAGCTATCTGATAATATTCGGGTAAGGCCTATTTCACCATAGCCTAGACCCAAAGGGGCTACTGTAAAGGCCAAAAAGTATTCAGACCCACAGGGATGCGAGCCAAGTAAATGAGAACTAAACCATTAAAACTAAAGCCAAAATTAAAGCCCGGCCCTTTGAAAAGGTCATTCTTGAAGTTTTTGGGGCTCAATTTAGAATTTCAGCTAAGGATGAGAAGATTGACATTTAAGAGGATATGAGAATATAATCCCTTCATTTTAGGGAGATGATTGAATCAATTGTAACAATATTCATGGGCTTTTTGGCCCATGAATCTCTTATATAAATATGGCCCTAAGAGTCTTAATAAGATTCATTCTGAGTGTGAGCAAAAAACTACACTTATAGTAATAAGGTAATTTATTATTCACGGTGACCGGATTTTGACTATGATGGTTTAGAGAGGTCAAATTATAATTATTGCCTATATATACACTTTTGTACATATAAATGTATATACATATGTACAAAAGTCTGGACTTTTGTACATTCTGTAATTTATCTTTTATAATATCATCCCGAAAGTTGAATTTTTTCTTAAAAATGATTACAGTTCATCCTTCAAGATTTGTTAAATTACGTTCAAATTACAGTTTTCTATCTTTAAGATTTGTGAAAGTATCATTATACCCATTTTATTTTTGGGTGAGAAAAAATATATTTACAAATAAGTGAAATATTATAGTCATTTCACTACTAATTTATTACCAAATATAAAATAGAGGAAGGTGGTGATAATTATCAAAATTAAAAAAAGTACTGAGTTAAATCTTGAGGGGAGATAACTGCAATTATCTTTTTTTCTTAAAACCTTACCAAATATAAACTTGTACTGCATTTTCTACATGTTTGTTTTTCCCAGTAAATAAATAAATAATGCATTGAAAATGGAAGACATTCATGTAGTCAAGGCCTCAAGAAGAACAGGCCCAATAAACACAAAACAAAACCCAAAAACAAGTGACCCATCCATAACAAGGGTTTTTAACTTTTTAACCCAACCCAATCCCATATACCTGAAACCTAAATCGAGAGTCCATCACTTTCAAATTCAAATGAGAATGGCACAAACCTTAATCAGCAAAGATAGCTCTCAACACCACACACCAGTTTCATTCTAATCAGCTATGTGATAGGTGTCAAATATTAGTAATTTTGACCCCTTAACTCACTATTGTTACGTTCCTCCATTCCATTATTTGGTATTTTTATTGCGTTTGCGTGTTAAGACATGTTTCAGGAGTTTAATGAAGAAATGGAAATAACTTTGGTAAATTAACTGAAGAGTGTGTTCTTTCTATCCAAGAAGACAGTCAAAGAAGGCAGTTCGAGACAAAAATGGCTCCCAGAGGGCAAAAATGGCATTTTCAGAAGCCGTCATCTTCAGCAAAAAGTATCGTGGGTTCGAGACGGACGTTTTGGAGCATTAACAAAGAAAAATGATTTTCCACAAAATACCTACGCTTCTAGTTTCAAAAAGTGATTGGAAATCACATTTCTACGCTTGGAAATACGCTTGGAGATACGCTTGGGACCTACGCTTGAAGCGTAAGTGCGGTAACTTTTTGGTGGTTTTTCATGGATTTTTCCTGTTTCACCCTCGGCTTAATTGGAAGACGTGTCTGCAACTCCAGACCTCTGTATATATGTATATAAACTTATATACATGAGAAGTTAGGGTTTGCATGTGTTTTAGTGTGAAAAGACTGAAAAGGGTATCTCAATACCATTGCCTATATATATAAGACCATATATCAGAGTTTGGTCTGTTGAGTTGGAGAGTTCAGATGTAAGTTTTTGGAAGGCTGTTCATTCATTCAGACGTGTTGCTGTTGAGAGCCATATTCAAACATAAATATCTGGAGAAGAAGACAATGGAGAGCGTTTCTACATCAATGATGCAGTCACCATCTTCCATGGCCAACTAACTCGGTATCTAAGGTTTTCTAGAAAAACCCTAGCTAAGTAATGTAGTTCTTTCATTGTTTTTAATTAAAGAGGGGAAACTATTGACCATACTGTGATGATATTAGTAGTTAAGAGACCGTACTGATTTTCAATATAAAATTATATGTTTATTCTAAATTCTTACCTTAGATGAAATGAATATATAGTTTTGCACAATTATGATTATTCACTATGGGCTGGAACTCGGATGCTTAATCATTGTTTTCTACACAATGGTGGTAATGAAACTTGAAACCCTAGGTTGACAGAGGTTGTGCCTTGGCGATTTAAGATGGACATGCTTTAGTTTTTTTTCATGCATTAGGAGTATATTGGAGTAGTATAATTGGCATGTACTAGTTAGGTCAGTCATGAGACGGGTTGTCGCGATCCGGTTGATGGTACTCCTTTTTGGGGTCGTATTTAGCTATTTGCGGTACGACTTGATTCATAGTTATGGATTAACCTCTTACAATTGATACATTGATGAACTATAATATGCGGTTAGTGGTGGAGTGATGAAAACCCTAATTTTCTCTTTCATTTGAATCACAACCAATTTACTTTGTTTTCTAGTTAATTTAGTTAAAATAGAGAATTTGGACTTTGACCACCCAAAGCAAATAATTTTCAAAAATATAATTAAGTGTTTCTGAATTGCTAAAGTGAACAATCTCAGTGTCTGTGGGATTCATATCCCTTACTCAAGCCACTTTGCTATTCTACAATTGATACGCACGCTTGCGTATGGTAAAATCTAGAGTCGTTAAGGTGTTATTTTTAACCACATATTTTTGCACACCTGACATCACATCAAGTTTTTGGCGCCGTTGCCGGGGAATAAGCATTGTTCAATAGCTTTAGTAGTTTATTTGCATTGCGTTATTGTAGCTCTAGCTAAAGTCAGATTTTTGTGCGATTAACAGGTACTCTGAAGAGCGTAAAAGGGAAGAGCGGAACTTTTAAAGTTGTGTCTGGAACTTTTGTGAGTTTTAGTTAACTAGATTTTTTCATATTAATTCTTGCTTTATTTTCAGTAATTTAGAAGTAGTTAATTTAGATTAGATTTCATTTCATAAAAAAATAAAATTAATTTCGAAAAAAAAAATAGTTGTTTGAGTAGCGTATGACCGATAGACCGACCCGTTGTAATTTAAGCAATGAATTAGTCGAGTACGATCCTGAGATTGAAAAGACTCTTCGTCGTTTACGTTGATCTATTAAAAAGTGTCATCGCCAGCAAGAAGAAGCAATGGTTGATCAAAGAGCCTACCAACAAAGGGCACCAGATACATCATTGAAAGGATATTACGCGCCCGATGCGTACGATTCCTATGTTGATTTTCCGAAAGAAGAAGGAGCGAAACACTTTGAGATTAAGACAAGCATGATCAATATGCTTCCAAAATTTTCAGGCCTTAGAATAGAGGACCCATCCCAGCACATCAATGATTCTCTAGAGTAGCCTTTACTGTTAGGTTTGACAATTTACCCAAAAATGACTTGCGAGTGAGATTATTTTCATGGTCATTGAAAGAGAGAGCTAAAAGATGGTACATCAAATTAGCAGAAGAAATTAAAATTGATTGGGAAGCCCTTAAGAGAGAATTCATAGAAAAGCATTATCCCATAGGAAAGACCACAGAAGCACAAGATGCAATCAAAAGCTTTAGGCAAGTGCCTGGTGAGCATTTTCATGATGCATGGGAAAGATATAATGAAATTTTGTATAAATGTCCCCGTCATAGGTTTTCCGACCAAGATATTGCTAAAAAATTCTACATGGGACTTGGTGAGACTCATAAGACTTTGATAGATGCGGCCACACAGGGTCATTTTATCTTAAAACCAGCTAAAGAACTTTTGGAGATATTTGATAATATTAGTGAAAATACAATCCAATATCAATTTGAGTTGAGGTCTAGAGGTGGACAACAGGATATGAGATCTGAAAAATCATATGTTGTAAAGCATGATGATTTGAGAGATACCATGGCATTGTTTGGAGAGAAATTAGAAAGAATTGAAAATTTTATGCAGCGAAGTCATTCCCCTCCTAGAGAGACGTTTGAAGTTGAAACTGAGTATTCCCCACATGAGTGTTCGAAGATAATGGCTGCTGATGCCAATGCATCGTGGAACTATTCCAATAATGCTCCTTTCACCAATTCATACACCTCCAATGCCATAAATCACCCACTCATGTCTTACAAATCTACAAATGTAGAGAATCCACCACCAAAATTACAACAAGGGAAATCATTCAATCAACAACCAAGGTTCACAAATAGACAACAATCATTTAACCAACAACTAAGGTTTATTGAAAGACAACAATCATACAGCCAACAGCCGAGGTTTCAACAGAGTCAACAATCATTTGACTCCCAACCAACAATCATGGCCAAAACTTCTCAGTCCAACTACCAACTAAGGACATCTAATAATTCCCAAGCCCTCCAATCTTCCAATAATTCCCAAGCTTTACAACCATTCAATAATTCCCAAGACCTTCAGCAATTTAATAATAATCAGGTTGTGCAACCCTATAACTACCAAGCCCAGCCACCAAGAAGCCAAACTCCTCCACCTGGTTTCCAGACTAGTCGGCTAAAGTAGGTCATAATGGATATTCATAACAAGCTAGGCATTCATACTCAATCTTTAGCACAATTGCACATGCAGGTTGGCCAAATGGCTAATGAGAGGAATGTGAGAGAGCTAGGAAAATTGCCAAGTCAGCCAATAGTCAACCCTAAGCCACAATAAGCATTGGAGCTTGGATCTTTTTCTAATAATCCTCATGAGTTGGTTCAAGCCATCATAACTTTGAGAAGTGGGAAGGAAGTGGAGAGTCGAGTTGAGCCAGAGCATGAGGAAAGGTTGCAAAGAAGAAAGGAGGCAGAATAAGAACAAAGGAAGGAAGCTGAAGAAGAGCAGATGAAAGAAGTTGATAGGAAAAAGGCTGAAAGAGTGAAAAAAAAACAACCATCAGTAGGAGACGATGTCGATCAGACATTACAGGAGGAGCCAGATAGGGCAAGTTACGAGGAGGCAGCACCTCATGACCCATGCTTTTTCCAGTTATACATATGCTTTTACTCTCTGGAGGAGAGTTTCTTTCAACCGGGAAAGAATGATGGAGAATTGGGCAAGGCCCGCGACCTTGAAGCCCACATGACCCATGCTTATTATTGGTGACGTGGGAAAGAGAGATAACTTAGGATATTTTAGACATTGGAGATATTTTAATATGTTAGGGTTATTTTAGTACTTTTACTTTTAGAATTATTTGTTATTTTAATTATATTAGTTATTACTTTTATTTAGGGTTTAAGTTGCCTATAAAAGACTTTGATGTAACAGACGTCGTTAGTTTTTGGTGAATATTAATTATATCGTCTCTCTCTTGTGACTTCTCTTGTTCTTTCTCTTCTCACCCCAAACTCTCTCTCTCTGTCTTCTATGTCTTCTCTATTTGTTTATTCTCTATCTCTCTCTTCTATTTCTTTCTATTGGTTCAGAGTTTTCTTTCATCGTGTTCTACATCAATTGGTATCAGAGCTTTCTTTCTATTGGTTCTACATCAGGTTGAGCCAAGTTTTTGTGTTGGAGTAGCTTCCTCCAGAACCATGAGTAGTCTTGTGGTAATTGTACTTCCCATATACTTCTCCTCTTAAGCAGATTTTTGATAGTCCAATCCTTCCAAATGTTGTCACTTCCAGGATAGCACAGTAGGTGCCTTAATTGAAGCTTTATTCCATATCATAATGTCTTGGATTCCAAGCCCTCTTGCAGCCCTTGGTGTGCACACATGTTCCCAATCCACCTTTGCTTTAATCTTTGACATTGCTGGACCAGACGAAAAAAATTTTGAACCACCCTCTTTATCTGTTTGCACACCTTGCTAGGAAGCCAAATGATGTTAGTCGAATAAATGTGGATGCTGAAAAGGGCAGATTGAATCTGTTTTTGTATGATGGGAATGCTCAGTTCAGTGGGTGGTGTTGTGTTGGAGTTCCTGCAATGTTCAGTGGTCAAATTAATGTTTGTTGCTGGCATCAGAGTATTGTGGTAAGGGGTTCGACCCTATGAGCTTTCTGCTGCAGCAATTCATCTAGTTATGGGTTGGTGATTTGCTGGGTTTCTTTTGTATCAGTGCTAATATGGTGTTTTTTGCTTGAGGCTGTGGTTGTAATTATAATAGATGATGAAAACTAGTGATAAGGTAGAGTTGTGGTTTTTTGTGTGCTTTTTTTGAGCTCAGTTGGTGTTATTTTCTCAGCTTACCAAGAGTACTAAGGCCATGTTTGGCAGGCGGTCTTTCTGGTCTGGTCTGGTTTGATCTGGTCTGGTCTGGTCTGGTCTAGTCTAATCTGATCTCGAAAAGTCTGTTTGGTAAGCGGTCTGCTCTTACTATTTATTTATTATTTATTATAATATTTATTTATGTATTATTTATTTCTTTATTTATTATTTCTTCACTTTATAATATATTTTATTATTTATATTATTAAATTATTATTTATTAATTTATATATTAATTTATAAATATATTATATTTATTTATTATTTCATTATTTAATTCATTTTATTTATAAATTATTTATTCATTTTTAATTATTTAAAAATATATTTTATTAATTTAATATTAATTTATTATTATTATACTCATTTTTTATTATTATTATGAAGTATTTATTCATTATCATATTTACTTATTATTTATTATTATATTTATTTATTATTATATCTATTTATTATTTATTATTATATTTATTTATTGTTATTATTTATTTCATTTTGTTTATTATTTATTATTTTTATTATATTTTTAAATATGTTTTATGTAATTTATTATTTATTTTATTAATTTATTTTTATTATTTATTATTTAGTCTATTTATTATTATTATTATATTTATTTATTATTATTGTATTCGCTTTTTATTATTATTATGTTTTATTTAATTTATTATTTATATTATTAATTATTCATTTTTAATTATTTATAAATATATTTTATTATTTATTCATTTATTTATTATTATTATATTCATTTTTTTTATTATTAGGTATTATTTTTTTCATTTTGTTTATTATTTATTATTTATATTTTATTTTTAAAATATGTTTTATTTAATTTATTATTATTATTATTAATTTTTTATTATTATTTATTCATTTTTAATTATTTATGAATATATTTTATTAATAAGACCAGACCGGACCACCAGGAACCACCTTTTTTTTTGGTCTGAAATGAGGCCATTTTGGTCTCATTTGGTCTGACCAAAAATTTGGAACCAATGCTACCAAACACGGTCTGGTCCCATAAAACACAAGACCAGACCAGATCACCTGATACCAGACCACCTACCAAACAGGGCCTAAGTGTGAGATTCTTTTTTGGAGGGTACTATGCCAATTGGAGTGCTCAGAATGGTTTTTGTGAGATTTTGAGAAGCTTTTTCTCTTTTAGAAGGCATTAAGTGTTTTTATGTTTTTGTGAGGGATTATCTTGTTAGCTTCATGTATATCCCTTTTGGAAAGTTTAGTAATATTAGCCTATGTATTCAGTGGGTTTGGGGATACCACCCATGGGGTAGGCCTCATGTCTCTTGTAGCCTTTGTGCCTTGTTTTAGCTTATAAAATGACTAGCCCTTCAAAAGAAAAAAAAAAATCAAAAATCAACGTAAAACATCATTTTTCGTTGTATGGCAAGCAATTGTACCAATATATATATTTGTAGGACATGTTTATCCCTATTCTCAATTCCTTTTTTGGGTTAAAATTATAGATAACACTTTCCTAGGAGAGTGAGAAAGTCCCCTCATTTCAATTTTATATATTTTTTTTATCTCTTTTCAAATGGTGTTGACTTGGTTGTGATTTTTTCCCAATGTCATATTCAGTAGTCAGTAGTCAGGTTAAGATGATATACAAGAAAAAGGGTGGATAAAGTATTGTGTGTTGTGTGTGAGAGTACGGTTACCTTTCAAAAAAAAAAATGTATTGTGTGTTGCATGCAAGCTAATTGATTTGAAGATCTTCTCTTAAGATTTTCTGCTTTTGGTGATTATACATCATAATTTAACCTCTTATAATCTGTTGGGTTAAGGTTGGTCTTTGCAACTTCATTAATTAATTAATTTTTTTCCATTTGCTGTATCTTTCTTCTGTTTAACTTCATTAATTAAGATGTCTTTATTGAGAGAAAGAAAATGTCCTGATTCCTATTTTCTTTAGTGGTATTTATATAGTACTAAAATAAACATGAAAGTAGCTATTTTCTCTAAACCACATACACACACAGGGAAAGGATGTGAAATTAAACATGAAAGTGACTATGTTCTTGTTCTCATCTTCATTATCCTTAATTATTTTTTTTTCAGATGAATGGACATACAGATCATTTCTGTAATGTGTCAGTTTTAAATTCAGCTTTTGCGCAGATTACTATTTCAGTTCCAATGGCTGCATCAATGGGTCAACGTTCTGAATGTCTAAACCAGTTGAATCTATTTTACTCTTCTTTTGTCACTCCTATTTATCTGATTAACAAATCTCCTCTTCATAGTGTATCCCTCTTATCATCTGCCTCAACATTTTCATTTCAATTGTGTGAATGTGTTTTTCTTGTCTTTTTAAAAACCACCATCACATGATATACCACTAGTCTGTTCCGATTTGCTACTCAAATATCATAAGTAATATATTTTGCCATTTTTCTTCAAAGGGAACGGTAGAATTTCTACTCAGAGAATGATTCGCTTTTCACATTGCTAAATTTCATATGCCTTACCTGTCATGCCCTCTACGATCTCTACTGGCCTAATTTAGCGTTAAACACTTACAAGCAATGCTGCAGAATTTGGGTGAAATAGAACCAAATGGACAAGTGCTAAATGATCCACAATATGAATGGAGATCCCATTTTTTCAAACCCATGTAGTACTGGGTTTTAACATTTAGTTGATTGTTTTTTCAAGGCCATTAACAAACAACCCCCTATGGTTTCAGATTCTTGACAAACACCCCCCTGAGGTGTCAAATAACTGCCTGCACTTTTCTTCGTTAACAAACAAGCCCCTACTATGTTAACAAATACCCACGGGCCATTAAAAATAGATATTTTATGCCCAAAATATCCCTAAATTGATATTTTATGTCCACATTATTCCTAAAATAAATTGGTAATTAAATTAAGATTTTTTAGTAAATTACAAATTATTATTCTTTTAACTAAATTAAGATTTTTGAATAAATTATATTTTGTTTTTTTGTTTTTCGTTTAAGTTTAATTATTTGTTTAAATTCAAATCTGAAAAAATATATTACTCTCCCGTCTCAAATTATAAGTCCCTTTTGGGGAATTCAATTTTTTAAGAGGATGACTTTTTATTGTAGTGTTAGTGAATAAAATACCAACTTTACCTATGATCCACTATAGTGATGTAATCGTTTATAAAATATATGTTTTATAACTTTAATGCTTGAAAGTTAAACTGTTAAATTGATCAAATAAAATGCTTTGATTTTTCAAAGTGAACACTTATTTTGGGACGGAGGGAGTACAAATTATTAAAAAAAACCATTATTGATAATAATACACTTTAAATAATATATATATATATATATATATTTTTAAGAGAATAGATGCATAGAAATTTTAAAAGGACTTTGCCCTTGTAGATGCATTAAAGTTATAAAATATATATTTTATAAACGATCTTATAGTGGGACCACGAGTAAAGTTGGTATTTTATTCACTAACACTACAATAAAAGTCATCATCTTAAAAAATTGAATTCCCCAAAAGAGACTTATAATTTGAGACGGAGGGAGTAATATATTTTTTCAGATTTGAATTTAAATAAATAAGTAAACTTAAATAAAAAACAAAAAAAAAAATTGTAATTTACTCAAAAATTTTAATTTAGTTAAAAGAATAATAATTTGTTATTTACTAAAAAAATTTAATTATTAGTAATTTATTTTAGGGATATTTTGAGCATAAATTTTTTTTTTTTAACGGCATATTTGTTAACTAAGTGAGGGCTATTTGTTAAAGAAAAAAAGTGTTAAAGATTATTTGACACTCGTGGAGGTTATTGGTTAATGACCCTTTTTTTCCAATCAGTTTTGTTTATAATTATCTTGAAACTATTTGTTTCTAGTCAAGGAATAATTGTTTGTTTATTGGATTCCCTCGTCACCAACCTTATTTTGTCCTCATATTCTAGACCAACTCCATCAAAGTGAAAACCTGTCATTTTTTTGTTTTAATCTATTAGGAGTTGGTATTGTTACTGTATATTATAATTAATGCCCCTTTTTTCAAATCAGTTTTGTTTATAGTCAAGGAATAATTGTTTGTTTATTGGATTCCCCCATCACCAACCTTATTTTGTCCTCAGATTCTATATCAACTCCATCAAAGTGAAAACCTTTCATTTTTTTGTTTTAATTTATTAGGAGTTGGTATTGTTACTGTATATTAGAATTAACGGCCCTTTTTTCAAATCAGTTTTGTTTATAATTAGGGTTAATAGCAAAAAAACTCACTCAACTATACCATCTCTTTAACTAAATTTCCTGATGTGCAATTTACCATCTTGAACTATGCTTTCTGTGCAGTTTAACAAACTGTGCTCTAACACCGTTAAGCCAAAATTGATGGACAGTAATACCCTTACTGAAACAAGGCCTTGTTTGGCCATACACTAACAACTTCAATTCCATACTTGAAAGCCCTAGAAGTTCAGAAACACGAATAGAAATACAAAAACAGAGACATACACTCACAACTTATACATATAGATAGATAGATACATGAATAATCTCACCTGAATTTGAAGTCTAATCAAGCCGACTAGATACAGAGAAAAGTCGAGTATGATACAGAGTTCCTAAAATAGTCATAAAGATTGGTACTAGTAGTACTGATACTACCTCTGTTGTAAGTTCTTGTTGCAGCCTACTAATTCAGTAGTATTAAATACAAAACATATATATATATATACACATACATATACAGATATCTACATTTCCATTTATGGGGCATATAAGTAACAAAATCATCAGTATTCACTCACAAGACACAACCTATACATACAAAAACTTGAATTCCAAACTCAAAACCCTAGAAGTCCGAAATCTCGATTTCCATACTTGAAAACTCTTGAATTCCATTCACACACAAGTCACAACCTATATAAATGTGTGCGTATATATATAAAAACTTGAATTCCATACTTAAAACACTAGAAGTTCGAAAATGTCCCACAAAAACAAAAAAGTTGCGAAAACAGAGAAATACACACATTTATATAGATAGAAAATCTGGAATCTGACCCGAATTTGAAGAGTCTGATCATGACGAGGGCGTCGAGGTCGTTGGATTCGAGGATTTCGTCCTCGGAGACGCGAATAGCGCGGGAAATCCAGGAGAGGGAGGGGAGGCATCGGTTGAGAGTGAGGGACTGGTCTAAGGGGACGTAGTGCTTGAGGGCGAGGCGGCGAGCGTAGTAGATGCAGGCGTTGGAGGGCTGTTTCTTCAGGACGGAGAAGAGGGAGAGGATGATCATGGCGAAGCCAATGTTGATGGCCGCCGAAGCCAACAGGCTCTCCGCATTCATGCCTAGAGAGAGAAAGTGATGTTGCGTTTGGGTAACGTTCTTAAAAGGGTATATTCGGTATTTTAAGAAAAAGTAATCAAAACGTGAGTTGCACATGCCAATTATTGACGGAACCCTGTGCACTAACGTCAGGGGTTAAATGCAACAAATGGATAGTTTAGGATATTTTTAGCTCAAAAAATAGTTAAGAGCATCTAGTTAGAGAGAGGGTATAGTTGAGAGGGGTTTTTGCTATTAACCCTTATAATTATCTTTAAACTATTTGTTTCTAGTCAAGGAATAATTGTTTGTTTATTGGATTCCCCCATCACCAACCTAATTTTGTCCTCAGATTCTATATCAACTCCATCAAAGTGAAAACCTGTCATTTTTTTGTTTTAATTTATTAGGAGTTGTTACTGTATATTAGAATTAGATGTTTCTGTGAAGGTTATACCCTATTTCGCTTTTCCAATTTATCGCTTTGGTATCAACATCTCTATATATATGAATTATGATTTAATGTATATTAACACTGTTTAATATGGAAAATTCTCGTTATTTTCAAAGGTAGAAGAAGATACAAGGATAAATATAAGAGGCGAAAGACAAAGTTGATTGATACCTCCTAAGTAGGTCACTGGTCTATTTTCAAAGGCAGATGATTGATTTCATCTGCCTTTTGAGCTTTAAAAATGGCATGCATATACGATGTGTTCTAGTCTTTCAGGGGCGAAGCTTTAGGGGATAGCCATCGGGAGTGCAATCCCCGGCCCAACCCACCTCATTATCATCCCTACTATAAGGACCTGTTTGGATAGGTGGTTTTGGGCCTGATTTTGATTTTGGTCTTTGATTTCAAGACCAAATCATGTTTGGTTGGTGGGTTTTAGACTTGGTTTTGGACTTTTTAAAACCAACCACTAAAACCAAGGTTTTAGACTACAATTTTTGACTTTTCTCTCTCTCTATATATATATATATATATGGCCGAAAATATGAATTATTTTGTAAAAAAATAATATATACTATTTGGAAAAAAATTATTTTTTGGGAATAAAATTATTTTTCGGAAAAAAATTATTTTTCCCAAAAAATAATTTTTCCCCATTTTATATCTTTTTTTTTCTAAATTTTAAAATTTTTTCAGTATATAATAAAATTATTCAGAATTTTATATTTTTTTTGAATTATATATATTTTTTCGAATTTAAGATATATTATTTGAAATTTATATATAATTTTCACATTTTAAAATATTTTTTTCGATTATATATATTTTTTGGAATAAAAAAAATAAATATGTCAAATGTTTTCGGGAATTTTAAATATTTTTTAATTATATATATATTTTCATTTTAATATTTTTTTCTAATTTTATATATATATTTTTAATACATATTAGTATATTTATATAATTACACCAAGACCAAAACCAAAATCAATTCCTTACCAAACATTATATATAGGTTTTAGATTTACCTAAAATCACCCAAGACCACCAAAACCAAAATCACAAAACCAAGACCAAAACCAAGTTCCAAAAGGGGCCTAAAGCTTGAAACAATCTACAGCCCGCCAAACAAGACTCAGTCTTGTTTGGATTTTAAGAAATTAATTGATTGATAAATATAAACCTATCAAAGACTTACTGTTTGCAATTTTATTTACTTTTTTTTTATCGATATTTTAAGTTCTAAAAGACACCTACTCCGGAAGAATTCAACATTTATTCTTCTCATTTTTCTGATAGGATAAATTTCCTTGCCTCCCTTCACGTTTCTGTCCATCCTGCCAAAAGGGTTAGCGTATGCCTCTAAAACCAAATATTCACAACATCAACTCTTTCAAAATAATACTTACTTAATTCAGACTGGTTCAGGTCTAAGTAAGTAAAGGTTCTGCAGAGCTTACTCTCACGCACAAGCTTTTCCTTTCCTTCATCTGCTTTTTGAGCTTTGAAAATGGCATCTTCATTTGTTTACGACGTGTTTTTGTCTTTCAGCGGCGAAGATACTCGAAAGAACTTTACGGGCCACATCTTGGCTGCATTTGATCGCCATGGGTTTAACACATTCAGAGATGACACTAAACTCAAATCAGGAACAGAAATTGGTCCCGGATTGCTCGAAGCCATCGAGGAATCAAGGGCTTGCGTAATCGTGTTTTCGGAAAACTATGCGTCGTCAAGATGGTGCCTTAACGAGCTTGTGAAGATCATGGAGTGCAATCGCCTTGTTATTCCCATTTTCTATGGCGTGGACACCTCCCATGTTCGAAAACAGGATGGTTGTTATGCAAAACCATTTGAAAGTCACCAAAAGAAGTACCCACTGAAGCTGGTGGACGAATGGAGGTGGGCTCTTGATGCGGCTGGGAATTTGCCCGGTTACCTCTTGGAAAATATCAGCAACGGGTACTGTCACTTCTCTAAATTTTTTTTTTGGAAAGGTGGAGAAGTATATAAAAAACAAACGGAAAATGGACTAGGCCATACCAAAGCTAATGGGCATACCCATATTACAAAGAAATTTCTTCTCTTAATAATAACAACAATCTGAAAAAGTAATATAAATAATATTTTCTTTAAAAAAAAATGACAGTTTTTGGGAAATATAATACAAAATACCACAATTTTAACAGTATGTGATAGAAAGAGTGGATCAAAAAAATTTCTCAAAAAAAAAATTGGATCAATTAAATAGGGGTAAATTGCATTAGCACCCCCTGAGGTTTAGGTCAATGCCACTAATATGCTGGTCAATGCTTTTTCAGTCTCATAGCCCCCTGAGATTTCAATTTTGTTGCAATGACACCCCCTGGGCTGGTGAAATGAATAGCATGCCCCTTTAATTGTTTCACGTATTACATTAGGGTAATATATGAAGTATGAAATTACCCATATGCCCAAACATTTCACTCCTTTGAAATTACTAATTACACTTCCACCCCTTATTACAAAATATATATATATTACGAAAATTATAATTTGATTTTTTTTCTTTATAAAATTATAAATAAACACAAAATTCAAAACAAACATATAAAATTCAAAAATATATATATAATTTGTAAAAATATATAAAATTTGAAAAAACATATAAAATTTGAAAAAATATATAAAATTCATAAACAATATATAAAATTCGAAAAAAATATAAAATTCTAAAAAATATATAAAATTCAAATATATATATATATATATATTTCGTTTTCCATAAAGTTATAAACGAATTCTTTTGGTTTTAAAAAGGAAAAACCCGTTTTCGCCTATCCCGTAATCCCCGGTAAATATTTCGTGTTTAAAAATGTTTTAAACTCATTTTTATGAAAACCCTAATTTTTCAGAGCCGTTGGCCGTATCAAAGACGAAGATTGGGGGCAAGACGACTATTGTTACGGATTTTCAAAGAATTATTTGTTAAACAAATAGATGGGTGAACGTTGGGTGATTAAATGTTCCATTTTTTATCCTTTTCGTTTCTCCATCATGTTATATATTGGCATATATATATATAATATGACTATTTTGTTATCTTAACTTGTCCCACATCGAAAGATTGGGAAACCCACCTCTATATCCTCACCTATAAATATAGGGTTTCTCCTATTGAATTGTGTACACAGAAATAGAGAGAGAGAGTTAGGAATAATATATGTTTATATTATTCGGTTGATACAGGCGTGAGTATACATAGTGTGTGTGCGTGTGTGATCTGCGAATCACCCCCTTGTAATCTTCTCAGTGATTTTTAGTGAAACGGTGCTCTCCGTGGACGTAGGCTTATTTGGCTGAACCACGTATATATTCTTGTGTCGATTGTTTGGTGTGTTTGTGTGCATTTTCTGATTTGCAGACGTGCATGGCTTAGTACATAGGGTGTGCGAACCCTAACAAGTGGTATCAGAGCCCCAGGTTGGAGCAAATCACGAAGCCTGACGATCTGGTCCAGATCTAATTTTTCGAGTGCCCTAAATCAGAAACCGACCACACCAGGAGCTTTGGCTCGACGAGATGAAGCCAG
Source organism: Cornus suecica (assembly GCA_963922005.1). Classification (NCBI taxonomy): domain Eukaryota; kingdom Viridiplantae; phylum Streptophyta; class Magnoliopsida; order Cornales; family Cornaceae; genus Cornus; species Cornus suecica. The sequence goes on along the minus strand of OY998247.1, from coordinate 19,443,364 downwards.
TTGTGTCAAGTGCATCACCGGAAAGTGCCGCACGTGCCCCCACGTGCCGCCTAAAGTTCCGACCAATTTTTTGGCTCCGTCGAGCAGCAGTTTCGGTTCGGCGTGATTTTTTGGAGCATCGTTTATCGGAACGAGGCTTATAATATATCTACGGAAATAGAATTCGAAGCCCGCCATTTTAGTGCAAGAATCAACCCAATCAGAGCAGGGATGCGCCTGACATTTTGTACTCTGAATATCTCTAATAGGGTCAGTGGGAGCTATGGGAGAAGAAAAGGCAGTAATGATCGACAAGTTTGATGGTACAAACTTTACCTATTGGAAGATATAAATTGAGGATGTGTTATTCCAGAAAAATTTGTATTTACCGCTAGAAGGGACGAGGCCAGATTCGATGAAAGAAGAGGAGTAGAATATCCTAGATTGAAAGGCTCTTGGCACGATCAGATTGACGTTGGCAAAATTTGTTGCCTTCAATATCAGGAAAGAGAAGACTGCAAAGTCTCTCATGGAAGCTCTTTCGAAGATGTACGAACAGCCGTCTGGAGCAAATACATTACATCTTATCAACAGATTGACGAATTTGAAGATGGCCGAGAATGGGAATGTTGGTGAACATCTCAGTAAGCTTAATGACATTTATGGGCAGTTGGAATCAATTGAAGTAGTGTTTCAAGACAAGGTGAAATCAGCTTTTCTCTTTAATCAATTGCCAGAGAGCTGGAACACCACAGTGGTTGCAATCAGAAATTCTTCAGGGATAGACCCGCTGAAGTATGATACCGTTGTAAGTATGGTACTCACATAAAAGATCATAAGACAGTTATCAGACTCTTCAAGCAGTGACACAACATTGAATGTCGACACCAAATGCGTGGTCGTTCCAAGTCAAGATAGGGAATATCATAGTCTCGAGGTCCTAGAAATTCCAAAGCAATCGAATGTTGGAATTGCGACAAGACTGGTCATTTAAGGAACCAGTGTAGATCCCCGCAGAAGGTAGTGGATGATGCACTAATATGCTCTTTGGAGAGCAAAGCAGAATCTTGGGTTTTGGACTCTGGAGCATCATTCCATGCCACCTCAAGTCGAGAGCTCTTTGAGAGCTATCCACCTGGAAACCTCGGCAAGGTTTATCTAGGTGACGATCGACCCTGCAGTGTTGTTGGCAAGGGTGAAGTACATATTAGACTCAACGGATCGAAATGGAAGCTGAGGGATGTTAGACATATTCCAGACTTGAGGAAGAACCTGATCTCTGTAGGCCAGTTGGCGAGTGAAGGTTATGTGACCACTTTCAGTGAAGATAAGTGGAAAGTTTCCAAGGGGGCTATGACTATAGCACGAGGAAAGAAAACAGGTACGCTGTACACTACCACCAAGGCTAGCACATTTATAGTAATTGCAGAAAGTAAGGAGGATCATAATTTGTGGCACCAGAGGCTAGGTCACATGAGTGAAAAGGGACTCATGGTTATGCTCGCAAAGGGAAAACTACCAGGTCTAAATTCGATTGATATCGACTTCTGTGAGGATTGCGTATTCGGTAAGCAGAAGATGGTTAGTTTTCAGAAAAGCGGTAGAGAACTTAAAAAGGAGAAACTTGAGCTAGTTCACACTGATGTCTGGGGGCCAGCAAATGTCTCATCTATTGGCGGAAAGTCCTATTTCATCACCTTCATCGATGACCATTCCAGAAAGGTATGGGTTTATTTCTTGAAACATAAAATCTGAAGTGTACGGTGTGTTCAAGAGTTGGAAGGCTATGATAGAGAATAAGACGGGTTTGAAGGTCAAGAGATTATGCTCAGATAATGGTGGAGAGTATCAGGACACCGGGTTTAAGAGAGTTTGCTATGAGAACGGTATCAGATTAGAGAGAACTGTTCCACGTACACCACAAAAAAATGGCGTAGCAGAACGGATGAACCGGACATTGACTGAAAGAGCCAGAAGCATGCGCATTCAGGCAGGGTTACCGAAATAGTTTTGGGCAGAAGCAGTCAGCATAGCAGCGTACTTAATCAATCGTGGTCCATCAGTACCATTGGAGCACATAATACCAGAAGAGGTCTGAAGCGGTAGAGAGGTAACACTTTTACATTTCAATGTTTTTGGTCGTGTTGCATATGTACATGTTAGTGAAACTATGAGGGGTAAGTTTGATCCCAAGTCACAAAAGTGTATTTTCATTGGCAATGGCGGTGACGAGTATGGTTACCGCATGTGGGATGATCAGAACAAAAAACTGATCCAAAGCAGAGATGTAGTGTTCAATGAAAATGTTATGTACAAGGACAGACACACAACAACCTCAGAGCCTACAACACAGAGTGATCCTGTGTGTGTTGAGTTTGATGATTTTCAAGACAGTGAGAGTACTCAGTCAGACGAACATATTGCAGATAAAAATACCCAACAGGTTGATACACCGCAGTCTCCGACTCCTATTCCTGTACCTAGGAGGTCTTCACGGCAGCATGTGCCGAATCGGAGATACATGAATTATTTGTTGCTCACAGATGGAGGTGAACCAGAGTATTTTGATGAAGCATGCAGTGCAGCAGATGCGAGCCAGTGGGAGCTTGCGATGGAAGATGAGATGAAGTCCCTTATTTCCAACAAGACATGGAAGCTAACCGAGTTGTCGGTAGGAAAGAAAGCTCTCCATAATAAATTGCTCTACAGAGTCAAATAAGAACATGATGGTTCTAAGAGGTACAAGGCGAGACTTGTAGTAAAAGGCTTTCAGCAGAAAACATGAATCGACTACACTGACGTATTTTCTCCGGTTGTGAAACTGACTACCATTCGTTCAGTTCTTAGCATTGTTGCATCAGAGGGTTTGCACCTAGAGCAGTTAGATGTCAAAACTACTTTCCTCCATGGTGACCTAATGGAGGAGATTTATATGCAGCAACCGAAAGGTTTCTTAGAGAAAAGGAAAGAGAAACTTGTGTGTAAGTTGGAAAATAACTTGTATGGTTTGAAACAAGCTCCAAGATAGTGGTACAAGAAATTCGATGGATTTATGCAGAGACATGGTTATATCAAGTGCAACGCTGACCATTGTTGCTACTTCTAGAGGTTTGACACGAGTTACATTATCCTCCTACTTTATGTTGATGACATGTTAGTAGGTGGATCTGATTTTGTGGAAATCAGTAAGGTGAAGAAGCAGTTGACAAAAGAGTTCGAGATAAAGGACTTAGGCACAGCGAGGCAGATTCTTGGTATGAGAATCATCAGAGTCAAGCAGAAGGGAATTTTGCAGTTGTCTCAGGCTGACTATGTTGAACGGGTTTTGAAGCGGTTCAACATGAGTGATGCTAAGTCAGTTAACACACCTTTGGCTAGTCATTTTCGATTATCCAAAAAGCAGTCTCCCAAGTCAGGAGCAGAGAGGAACAACATGGCCAGTATTCCATACGCTTCATCTATTTGTAGCTTGATGTATGCGATGGTTTGTACAAGACTAGATATTGCATATGCAGTTGAAGCAGTCAACAGGTTCATGTCCAATCCATGGAAGACTCACTGGGAAGTAGTGAAGTGGATATTACGATATCTACAAGGTACCACAAACAGATGCCTTTATTTTGGAAAAGGTGAAGTGAATTTACATGACTATGTAGATTCAGATTTTGCTGGTGAGATAGATCCCAGAAGAAACACTACTGGTTATGTCTTTACAGTAGGTACTACAACAGTCAGTTGGATTTCGCAGATACAGAGGATTGTAGCGTTATCTACTACAGAGGCTGAGTATGTAGCCGTGAAAAAGGCTAGCAAAGAGATGATTTGGTTACATGATTTGTTGGCAGAGTTGGGATTCTAGCAAGGGAAGAGTGTTTTGCATAGTGATAGTCAGAGTGCTATACATCTGGCGAAAAATTCAGCATTTCATTCGAGAACCAAACATATAGATCTTTGTTATCACTTTATCAGATCTCTATTAGAGGATGAAGTATTAACACTTAAGAAGATTCAAGGAAGCGAGAATCCGACCGACATGTTGACCAAAGTGGTGACAATAGAGAAACTGAAGTTGTGCGCCACTTCAGTTGGTCTTCAAGCTTGAAGACAGAAATGAGGGCACCGAGCACTGATCATTGATGGAGTTGATTGATGGAGGCAAAGTCGTCAAGTGGGAGATTGTTATATATTGGCATATATATATAATATGACTACTTTGTTATATTAACTTGTCCCACATCGGAAGATTGGAAAACCCACCTCTATATCCTCACCTATAAATATAGGGCTTCTCCTATTGAATTATGTACACAAAAATAGAGAGAGAGAGAGTTAGGAATAATATATGTTTATATTATTCCGGTGATACAGGCGTGAGTATACACAATGTGTGTGCGTGTGTGATCTACGAATGACCCCCTTGTAATCCTCTCAGTGATTTTTAGTGAAACGGTGCTCTCCGTGGACGTAGGCTTATTTGGCTGAACCACGTATATGTTCTTGTGTCGATTGTTTAGTGTGTTTGTGTGCATTTTCTGATTTGCAGGCATGCACGGCTTCGTTCATAGGGCGTGTGAACCCTAACACATCAACCCTTTTACTCGCCGGCCCGGATTATTGAGTTCCATTGATTTGTGTGGCCTCTCTTGCACATTGTTTGGATATTTTAATGCTATTTGTGGTATTCGGACCGAACATAACCTTTTGGAGTTCGGATTCCTCGTTTTTGTGTTTGTTTCTTTATTTCTTCCACATTACGCCACTCCCCGTGTTTCTCGGACTCTGAATCCTAGAAATATCGGTGCGTGACAAATCCACTGTCAAACTCTGTTCACTTTCCTCTCCCTATTCTATTTTTCTTTCATCTCTGATCTTCTCATCTCATTGCATATCTATTGGATAGTCCTGTATTTATAAGCACATTTAAAACCGCGTTAGCCGGAGGCGAATACACCTCCTTTGAATCTGTCAAAATGATCTGCTGCAGCTCACCTAAACTTAAAGAACAGGTTTTCTTAATTAATAAGCTTCGGTGTGTGCCCACAAAATTGGTGTCTTCCGTGAACAAGTTTTCTGAACTGTCTTACAGTTCTGACTGACTTGAGTTTTTTACATTCATCACTGCCGACAAATATATATTAGTTACGTGATAATTTTTTGTCAATTCCTAACATATTCTTGTATCTGCATCTTCTTATTATCATTAGGGGACAGGAGCAATTCAAGGGTTAGTCCTGAACTTGCCTGCATCAGAGGAGCGACAACAAAATGCATCAATAATGAAGCTTGATGCAAAGGCATTTGCAGAGATGAAGGGGCTGAGATTGCTTCATCTCAATTACGTCCAACTAAGTGGAAGATACGAACATATATCCAAAAGACTTGTATGGCTATCTTGGAAAGGATTTTCTTCAAAATATCTCCCATCATCCTTATTTGTGAATAATCTGGTAACCCATGCCTTGGCTATCTTGGAAAGGTTTTTATGTCCTGCAAGTTCTGGGGATGAGATATGGCTTTCCTATGTATCAAACCGGTGCTTTGATTGTCATAGAAAGTTGGAGTGTGGAAATGAAGTGCAGATGAACATAGGTTTGAGATTCGGTAAGTGGAGGGTGAAAAAGTGGGGTGTTCGTCTGGTTTACGAAGGGGATGAAGAGGATCCCGATTCAATAACCATGGCCGATGAAAATTTGGTTTATCCATTGTCCCCAAAGGATTGTACATGGTTACCAATCAACAATTCCTTGATATTTTCATGGAGTCTAAATGTGAACAAAGTCTGACACTTCCATCGGCTAGATACTGGCTGGACTGTTCACTAGGAAATGAAAGATATGCACCTTTAGGAACAACTTTGAATTCATCAAATTTCTGCAAAAAACATTTTCTAATGTTAGTGATCAATGTGAATTTGTATTTTAACTCATTTTTTTTTCTTTGGATTGTCTTGTTCATATTGATATCACGGAGAGAGTAATGGGCCGGGATGAGATGTGGCTCTCTTATGTACCCAACCTGTGCCTTGAATATGGTAAGAACATCACTACAAGAAAATTGGCTTTTAGGGACGGTCCTTTAGCGACACTCTTAAGAACCGTCCCTAAAGACCCCATTTTTAGTCATAGAAATGTTAAACCGTCCCTAAAGACCCTATCTTTAGTCACACTAAATTTGAATCGTGCCAAAAGCCCAAAACATTTGTTGGGTTCTTTTAGCGCGAATTATTGCCGCCAAACAGGGCAAATGAAAACACTTGTGCCAAATATTAAGCCAAAAAAGAAAAAAGAAAAAAAGAAAAAAAAAATTTAAGGACGGTTGGGAGAGCTCCACGTATGTCTCCTTGTTCTTGTCTGAATAAAACACTTTGTGCCAAATATCTAGCTATTCTCCACTACCCTTGTCGTCAACACTTCTCAAATTATGAACCCTAGCTAAGCTCACACATCAATATGCTCTCACTCTCATGGCGATCAAAACACTCACCTCTCAACACACCAGTGACGTCGCTTGCTAGGGTTTGAAATTGGGCGGAGGAACAACAAGAAAGAAAAACATTCGGCGATTTCTCTCTCTTTAAAAACCTGGGTATGATCCACTGTTCTCTCTCTATATATATTATATAGATATAGATATAGTATTTAGGGTTCATATTGATCTCATATTCTTGATTTCTCTCTTGGTCACAGTTGTTCAGACTTTTTGCTGACATGGGTTTTCTTTCGATTCGATTAATAAGGGTTTTTTTTGTGGATTTGGTCATTTCTACTTCATACTGGAAATGGGTTTCATTTTGTTGACAATTGCTCAAGATTGGCCAATCGGTTTTGCATTTGTTGTTAATTCTTGCTATTTGATTCTGTATTGGTAGATTGGGCGTCATTTTTGTTCTTTTTGGCTAGGATTAGGTTTGTTTTATCGGCACATATCAACCCTAATTCCTCTTATCTAAGGGGAATGAACCCTAATTTCTCTTCCTTGTCAGAGTATTTGAGAATGTTAACTAACCTATACATATTTGTATGTATATTGAAGATTATGTCTTTAGCTGTAGATTATCTTTGTATAGAATATATCTTTGTATATTTGTGTTTCTTGATGTTTCCATTTGAAGATGATATCCAAATTTCCACCACAAGAAAAAATAAGCAAGGGATCCCATCTGCCTGTAGGAATAGAAAATACAAAAAACATAAATAAAATCCTGACAATTAGACACACTAAAAGTATCTATAATTGATTGAGGACAATGCCGATTCATGAGAAGTCTAATTTGCATATACTTATAGGCGTATTTATTTGGACGTAAAACATTTCTCAAATTTTATAAATCAAATTCATTTTATTTTATTGTATTTATATTTTTGTAAAGCACCAAAAACAAAAATATAGAAAAAAAAATGATTTCACACCCAAATTTTCAGTTTTATCACACCCCAGCAGCTGCCAAAGTGTGGTTTTCAGAAGTGTATCAGCCAATGTGAGCCTTCTGTCATTTTTTCTCTACTTACATACACATTGATATATATACATAATATATGCATATTACGGAATTATATACACATTATACATGTATAAACACACAAATTCACAGAAACTTGTGTACGTGTTTCTATGCCAAAAATGGTGTATACACGTATGAATGCTTACGCCTATGGTATTGAGTGATCTAGGGAAAATTATAATCACTCACAGAGTGTCAGCATGATTTCTGTCTGAGAATTTCAGAAGCCGAAAATGTTATTTAACATTGCAGAAATTGCCAAATCTTGTTCTGCAACATAACTGTTTGATGAATACGAGCGTTTGTTTCCCTCTAGACATGTTATGCGCTGATTTTGAAATTATTTCCATTTGTTATGATGTGTGATTTTGTAAATGTATGTTTGATACAATTTGGTCCAGTAAAGTTTTAGAAATTTTTGTTTCTGTATAGTATCGTATTGATTCTTGGAAGATTTTTATTGGAGTGTATTGAATTTGCACCTTAATGACTTAACATATATCATAAGAACCTCACGAAAGTAAGATTCATTGTTTTAGCCCTCACCTAGATCATCCAAGAATGATGGGTTGATTTTGTTGGTGGTTAGTTCTGGCTCACTCCATTTGGTCCTCACCTAAAAGTGCATTATCTAAGCACTACAAAAAGATGGATTAAGCATGTACAATAACTGATTTTTGCTCACATAAAAATTAAGGTTTCATTCCTTAATTTTTGCTCAATAACTGATTAACACAGTTCATTGTTATAGTTCAATAATTACCAGAATGGGATGATTTTACATTTCCTCCTATCATCGAGCATCGTCCCTTCTCTTAAAACTTTCTGAAAGAAATTTATACCTATTCAATTTTTATGAGTTCTGTAACTCCTGTTGGTATGCTGTTAGATCCTACCACTAAATTCCTACTCATTTTTTCACACGCTTTCTCTATTTCTCTCATATTGATTGTGTGCATAGTATGTAATTGCTACTGTCAAGTTTTGAATTATTTAGGAATGGGTTTATTCTCAGTTTCTCACATGCACATTGTACTGCTTTTACTAACGAAATCAAATAAGTTTTAAAAATTTACAACATCATCCACTATTTTCAGCTACTTTGTGGATGTAATATTGATCGGGTGTAAGAGTAGCATTTTCCTTGTATGGGATGGGAATGCCTGGAGTAGATAGTTGTCTTTGAATATCCTCCGAAGCTTGGGCATCTTTCTTCTGGAACATCTTAAATTTTCAAAGAGTTGAACTCAATTTATGAAGTAATGAATCAAAGAAATAACCAAGTAACTAATTCCAAATCTTAAAGAGTTAAAAAAAGAAGAAGAGGAAAATGGCAGCATCAGAGAGATGCTCACCTGTGAGAACGAGTTCTCATGGAACATGGAAATGGCACAAGTCCCAGGTGCAGGAAGTCAAGTATGATGGACATTGTCATAAATAGGTTTAAACAGTTCAAAGTTACTCTTAATTTGATAATCCAAGGGATTCCCTGGCAAGTTCATCTCTACCATAGGTATCACTTTCTTTTCCTAAGGCAAATTTAGAGTACTACACGGATTATACTGATATTGCTCATTCAGTTCTTGGCTCAAGCATCCAGCAGTACCTAACTCATTCAAGGCAGCACCCTCTTGTCCAGTATTATCAATTTGTACCGTGTTCTCAAGCTCTGTTTTACCAGTCCCAAAGTAAGCAGAATAGCTTGGAACGACAGCTTCTGTATGGCAATCCACATCTCTGTAGGAAAATAACAGCAATAAAGTGATCACAAAAATAGAGAGCAGCATTGCCTGTTTGGTTCAGTACTCATAAATCATCTTGTAAGAACTCTAGAAAGTAGAAAACGGAAAACATGTCATGATGACAATGTTTTGAAAAAGGGTTTCAAAAAATGTCCACCGAGAATCTTAGAACTGTTTTATGGTGTCAACATATTACCAAAGCAGGCCATAGTGTATGCACATACAGTGATTAGTTATGTATGAATCAGTAGCCTTTGAAGTATGAACCTATAAGCAATGAAGTCTCATGAAACAAAATGTTATTTTTTCTATTTTTTACTTCATAGTTGCTAAGTTTATTTGATCTCAACACTAATACCTGTGTATTCTCTCATTTAGAATATTCTGTGCATAGCTCTTCATTGTGGTAATGTTTGTGTAATGATTTTAATTTCTCATCTTTTCCTTACTTTCACCATAATGTGGTTGTAGGAGGTTTTGTTGTGGTGGCTGTGGTTGTTGCTGTTGCTGTTGCTGTCCCACAAGCGTCAGCTCAGTCATTGCCTGCTGACTCTCCAGCTTTGTTTGTTGCTTCTCAAGGTGATTGCTCATCAACTACGTATATAGAGTACATATATATATATAGTACTTTACTGTTAGTTAAACCTCTATATCTAACAAGATAATTGAGAAGTTATGCAAGCTTTCTTAGTTCTGTTCTATGTTTTCAACGGTTTAATAAATAATTCAAAAACTATATAAAAAGCTAAGGGACGCACTCAGAAAATAATGTGAAGGGGTTGACCTTATAGCGATATTATGGAAATACTTTGAGGCAATACAAATGAGCTTTTGGTAACTTTATAGGTGGCAATTTTTTTATTCTTACCTCTATAATATTAATTATTTTCAAAAAAGAATATTATTATGTATGTAATATAGATCTTGCGGGGGACATTTCTACATTGTAGGTCATGCCTGTATGTTTTTATAAAATTTGCTGAACATGTTCTCTTGTTTTCTCAATTTTTGAAAATTGTTTTGAAAAAAATTAAATCAAGCAAGTCCTCAATATGGTTAGTAGCTTTATAGAAGAGTAGTCAACTTGATGCCTGAAGATAATATTAACATTAGGGTATGCACTAAAAAAAAGGAAGATTATTTTGTTGTCAAATTATAAAAGTACTACTATTATTATTATCACAAATTTAACTATTAGCGACAGTTTTACTGTCACTAATACCATAATATTAGAGACGGTTTCCCTGTTCCTATTGCTTACTAACTGTCACTAAAAGATAATTTTTTTTTAATATTCTATAGTCTTTTGTGACACTGAAAATTTTCGCTAATACCCCATTTTTGTTATTTTCTTCATTAAATTTCTTGGATTGGTTTTTTGTTTATACCCCCTGTTTGTTTGCTAATTTAGAAAATATGAAAAATAAATGCACAAACTGTTCTCTTTCTTGGCAACATGTTCCAAAGTTATGGCCTCCGGAATTATGGCGGTCCTAAGCTTGATTTGAACAAAACCATCGCTTCCTTTCAACGGAAAACACAGACCCGGTTCTCCAAAACTCGGTCTATAACCTGCAGATCAGCAACATTAGGAATTTTTTGTTTTTTTGTTTTTTTGATGAATGTCTTTTTAATGTCTTCTGCCATGTTTGCACATATAAAAATGATAAAGATATATTTGTTTTTTATTCTCCTTCAAAGCTTACATGGAATGCCTGCCTCCACTTCATAGTAGAATATATATAAAACCATTTTTCGTATCATTAATTGAATGATATTGGATCCATCAACCCCAACAGTACTATTCTTATCCACATGCTTTCCGTGTCACTGCAGTTATATGACAAACACTATTTTAATTATCATGTTGTGTAGTTTCCTGTTAATTCTGAAAGAAAAAATTAAAATTTAAACAAGAATTCATTGAATTAATGTTATTTGAGCATAATTTTGGTGAATTTATTTTAATAAAATACTGAAATTTACTTGTAGGAGGAAATGACGGAGAAGTCCACACAGGCTTCTCAAAATTCTGATTGTCCAAATTCAAATATTAATGATGTCGAGATAGTTCTTGAACATATGGGTGTCCGAAAAGGATATCCTCGTGGCTTAGGCCATGGCTATTTTGTTCGGAATCGTCAACGTGCATCATCCTCATATGGAGAGGTGTCTCGAAAGAGGGCACAAAAAGCCGATGAAAGAAGTGAAAAATTAGAAGAGGAACTAGCACAAGTTCGGGGACACTGGAAAAACTAAGCAAAGTGCAGGAGATGATGCTTGCCCAACAAAATGAACCTCCACAGTGGTTTCTCCAATACTGTCAGCAAGCTTCATCACAATCTCAACATCACCAAGTGCGACCACAAGACACTCACTTTCAGTCGTCGCCACCACCATGGTTTCAGTACCAGCAGCCGCCGGCATGGTTCCAGTATTCGCAGTAGCACCAGTCCCCAACATCAACACCACCAACACCATCACCAGCACCATCACCACCAGCACTAGCACCAACACCAACACCACCACCACCATAATGAAAAATGTGTGCATGTTTAAAGGCACATATATTTTTGGGGAGTTCTTTTAGTGATCTATAGCATCTTTACCATATTTTATTTTTTGCTAACTAAAACATGTAGTGATATGCATCACTTGAATTTGGTATGGTATGGTGTCATCAGCCTTGGAATATCACGATGATGTTGAAGCTTTTTTATACTTTAATTTCTTTTGTACCTATTTTTGTTTATAGGTGTTAGCTAAGACATAAAATTCTATATATATCAAGTGTTTTTTCTTTATTTACATAATTTGTCATTTGATGATATTAGTAGTTCCTTTAAATTCTAGTATGTATTGAGAATTAACAGGCAGTGGTGGTTTAAAAGAACAAGATAAAATGTAGTATATTCCTAAAACAAGCCAATGAGGAGAAAAAAATCGCCTTAATAATCTACCTTTTAGTATGGTAAATGCGTTGCTATTGGTTCGTTTTTAGGCACGGTAGTAGCGTCTCTAATACTATGTTTTTAGGGATGGTATAAGCATCGCTATTAGTGCATTTTTAGGCACGGTATAAACGTCACTAATAATTGTTTTTAGTCACGGTATAAGCGTCGCTAATAATGCGTTTTAGGCACGGTATAACCGTCCCTAATAATGTGTTTTTAGGCACGGTCCAACCGTCTCTAATAATGTATTTTTAGGCACGGTCAAACCGTCTCTAATAATGTATTTTTAGGCACGGTCAAACCGTCTCTAATAAAGTATTTTTAGGCACGGTCGAACCGTCACTAATTCTACATTTTTTTGCGACGGTAAAGCGTCGCTAATAATTTTATTTTTAGCGACGCTTTTTTTGGAGTATTGGCGACAGTTTAGGCACTTTTAGCGACAGTTTTGACTGTCCCAAAAAGCCAGTTTTCTTGTAGTGCATGGAGTGCGGAGATGCAGTGAAGATGGAAATACATGAGATATACGGTAATTGGAAGGAGAAAAAGTGGGGAGTTAGTCTGGTTTATGAAGGGGACGAAAAGGATCCTGACTCGATCACTATGGCTGATGATCTGCCATTTATAACTTATACACGGTTGCCAAATGTCACTTCCACGACATTTTTTTATGGTCTATATGTGAAGAAAGCGGAAGGTCTTCACCAGGAAATAAAAGATACGAACCTTTGAAAGAACATAATGTTATTAATCAATATGTGTTTGTGCATTTGGATTTCAATTTTTGCGATCCTCAATCCTTGGCCAACTTCATCGTTTTGTTTCACTCATGCACATTCTTTAATTTATCTCATTTATTGTCCTCAAATGAAAGTGGGATTGTATGTAGGTGGCAGTTGAATGCATTCAAATTTAGCTGAATGAACCATTCCTCTCTTGATTATCGTTATTACTACTGCACTATAATAAGCTGGAGTTGTTTTTTTTATACATGGCAGAAAATGATGTTATTTGTGTCATATTGTAATTTTCTTGGACAAGAATACATTATATATTGCAATTGGAAACCTTTATTTGGATGTTATAAGAGAATATTTAACTTTGGTAGAGTGTACATAGAGGTGGATGCGTCAAAATTTAACTGAGCTCTAGGAGTGGTGTCCATAAAACTTGTAACGTTTGGAGGGTTGTTCAAAAAACACCAAACGTCTACGTAAATCCACTAATTACAAGTTCGAAATTGCTTGGCATTGTTTGCACAAAAATTTTCAAATTGGTAGATGAGTGTGTTGCCTCTTTAAAATTTGATAGAAGCACGGGCGTGCCAGATTATCGGAAGAATCAAGTGATTGCAAAGAACAACAAACATTCTTTTTCTTGGAAGATATAATAAGGCAATTGTGTATGTTAGAATATATATATGGGCTTAGGCCCATCTAGATATCCCAGTCCACCTTATATTTACTTAATTTGTATAGTTTGTTCCCCACTCCAAGTTATCTTGTTCTCCATACATTCTCCTCTTTATATAGGTGTTGGCCCTATTGTAAATACATACTTCAATATAGATAATACAATATTCATTCTCTTTATTCTCTTTTTTACTTTCTCTCTCTTAACATGGTATCAGAGCCATTGTAATTTCACCATCATCACCACTATTCAAAGAATCTCTCTTCTTATTGACAGTTCTTGTCCTGAACATTTTTGGGGGCAAGTTGCTCTCACTGCTATCTACACTATAAACCGATGTCCCATGCCAAGAATTTATAACCAAAACCCTTATACACGATGGTATGATACATCTCCTAACTACAATCTTCTTAAGGTCTTTGGTTGTGTTTGTTTTGTCTTACTTCAACCACATTAGCACTCTAAACTTGAACCTCAATCTCGTCTATTTTGTTTCATGGGATATGGGATTGGACATAAAGGGTATGGATGTTGGGATCCTATTTTTAAACGTCTTTGCATATCTCATCATGTCATCTTCTGGGAGCACAAAATTTTCTCTTCCCTTTCCAAGTTTAACCTCTCACCATCCTCTACTGCACCATTTTTTATTGATTCTTCTGTTAGTCTTTTTCCATTAGAGTTTGAAACTTAATCAACCTCTGAACCTGATATGTCAATCAATACCTTAGATACTCCCTCTTTGAATACTACCCCCGTTGGACCAGCTCCTAAGCTCTTTTCCACAGTTTATCCCAATGAGACTACCTCGTCTGATGATCATGTCACTCAAGTCTCCGTTAACGACACTGTTGTTTCACCTCCTTCTGTTACTACTTGTCACTCTACTCGGGTAAGAGAACTTTCATATAATCTTCGTGATTATCATTATTGATCCACTATATTCTCTCATAATGAACTATCATCCTATAAAGAGGCAAGCTCTAATCCTCATTGGTAGCAAGCTATGACTTAGGAATTGAAGGCTCTAGACAAAACCCATACATGGGACTTAGTTACTCTTCCACCAGGGAAGACTGCAGTTGGTTGTAAATGGGTCTATAAAATTAAAACTCGATCGGATGGCTCAGTAGAATGATATAAAGCCAGACTGGTTGCTAAAGGCTTTACCCAAGAGTATGGTATTGATTATGAAGAGACTTTTATTCCTGTAGCTAGTATTACATCAATTCGCATCTTACTTGCCATTTCTACTGCCCGAAAATGGGGTTTATTTCAGATGGACATCAAAAATATTTTCCTTAATGGTGATCTCACAGAAGAAGTTTATATGAAACCTCCTCTAGGGATTACTCACTCTCCATCACAAGTCTGCAAACTTCAGAAAGCTTTATATGGTCTTAAACATGCTCCTCGTGCATGGTTTGCAAAGTTCAGCCCCACTAACAAATTTTTTTGTTTTATCTCAAGTGCATATGATTTGGGGCTCCTTATTTGCAAAATAGATGTTGGTCTCATATTATTACTACTCTATTTTTATGATATGATAATTACTGAGGATGATATCACTGGTATTTCGAATTTCAAGAAGTCTCTCAGTTTTCACTTTGAAATGAAAGATCTCGGGTATCTCAATTACTTTTTGGGCCTTGAAGTTCTCTATGATTATACTGGTTACTATCTCTCTCAAGCCAAATATGCTTCAAACATTCTTGCCCGAGCAGGTCTCACTAACTGCAAGACGGCATCGACCCCTTTGGAAACTAATCTTAAGTTCACTCCTCTTGATGGTGCTCCTCTCAGTAATCCCACATTGTATAGATAATTGGTTGGTAATCTCGTCTATCTCACTGTAACTTGTCCAGATATTTTCTCAAATTCTACCCCCTTAGGAGCCCAAAATAACTTTTTCAAAGATTTAATGTTGGGGGCTTTCCTATGGGAGGCTGGGATACAGTCAGGATTAAAATAAGGGGGTTCATCAGCACCGCCACCAGAACTACTAGCCTTATTGGCTAGAGGTAGAACGGGAAGATCCTCAACAACGTAACTAATAGCGTTCTCAACACCCTCGTGCTGTTGAGGGGCTGACTCTTCATCAGACCTTGTGACACTCGAGTCAGACATGGTGAAAGAAAGAGAAAAACTTATGTGGGTGTTGAAAAACACTTACGAAATTGCAGAAATCGATCACTGGAATAGAAATCAGGCGAACAAAAACCCAGAAATCGAAGGAGAAGGCTTAGTAATGCAAAGAATTAGAAAGAAATTTGAAAGTGAAAGAAGAATTAAACAAATACAAATGAGGTTTTTATAGAGGCATGGAGACATACCCAACTGACGCCATTAATGCAACCAGAGGTGTTGGAACTTCCAAAGGGGGACAAGTGGAATGGACAAGGGAGGCTACCCGTATTTCTAAAATTCAAAATACACACACAAGAACAATCATCATTGTTGTGACGTCACCCTACCGGCTGTACATACCTAACATGATATTTATCATATCAAGCTATCTGATAATATTCGGGTCAGGCCTATTTCACCATAGCCCAGACCCGAAGGGGCTAGTGTAAAGGCCAAAAAGTATTCAGACCCACAGGGATGCGAGCTAAGTAAATGAGACCTAAACCATTGAAACTAAAGCCAAAATTAAAGCCCGGCCTTTTGAAAAGGTCATTCTTGAAGTTCTTGGCGCTCAATTTAGAATTTCAGCTAAGGATGAGAAGATTGACATTCAAGAGGATATGAGAATATAATCCCTTCATTTTCGCGAGATGATTAAATCAATTGTAACAATATTCATGGGCTTTTTAGCCCATGAAGCTCTTGTATAAATATGGCCATAAGAGTCTTAATAAGATTCATTCTGAGTGTGAACAAAAAACTTCACTTATAGTAATAAGGTAATTTATTATTCACGGTGACCGGATTTTGACTATGACGGTTTAGAGAGGTCAAATTATAATTATTGCCTATATATACACTTTTGTACTTATAAATGTATATACATATGTACAAAAGTCCAGACTTTTCTACATACTGTAATTTATCTTTGATAATATCATCCCGAAATTTGTATTTTTTCTTAAAAATGATTATAGTTCATCCTTCAAGATTTGTTAAATTACGTTCAAATTACAGTTTTCTATCTTAAGATTTGTGAAAGTATCATTATACCCAAATGATGTTTGGGTGAGAAAATATATTTACAAATAAGTGAAATATTATAGTCATTTCACTACTAATTTATTACCAAATATTAAATAGAGGAAGGTGGTAATAATTATCAAAATTAAAAAAAGTACTGAGTTAAATCTTGAGGGGAGATAACTGCAATTATCTCTTTTTCTTAAAACCTTACCAAATATAAACTTATACTGCATTTTCTACATGTTTTTTTTCCCGGTAAATAAATAAATAATGCATTGAAAATGGAAGACATTCATGTAGTCAAGGCCTCAAGAAGAGAAGGCCCAATAAGCACAAAACAAAACCCAGAAACAAGTGACCCATCCAAAACAAGGGTTTTTAACTTTTTAACCCAACCCAATCCCATATACCTGAAACCCAAATCGAGAGTCCATCACTTTCAAATTCAAATAAGAATTGCACAAACCTTAATCAGCAAAGATAGCTCTCAACACCACACACTACACACCACACACCAGTTTCATTCTAATCAACTATGTGATAGGTGTCAAATATTAGTAATTTTGACCCCTTAACTCACTATTGTTACGTTCTTCCATTCCATTATTTGGTATTCTTATTGCGTTTGCGTGTTAAGACATGTTTCACGAGCTTAATGAAGAAATGGAGATAAATTTGGTAAATTAACTGAAGAGTGTGTTCTTTCTATCCAAGAGGACAGTCAAAGAAGGCAGTCCGAGACAAAAATGGCTCTTGGAGGGCAAAAATGGCATTTTCAGAAGCCGTCATCTTCAGCAAAAAGTATCGTTGGTTCGAGACGGATGTTTTGGAGCATTAACAAAGAAAAATTATTCTCCACAAAATACCTACGCTTAAAGTTTCAAAAAGTTGCTAGAAATCACATTTCTACGCTTGGAAATACGCTTGGGACCTACGCTTGAAGTGTAAGTGCGGCAACTTTTTGGTGGTTTTTCGTGGATTTTCCTATTTCACCCTCGGCTTAATTGGAAGACATGTCTGCGACTCCAGACCTCTATATACATGTATATAAACTTATATATATGAGAAGTTAAGGTTTGCATGTGTTTTAGTGTGAAAACACTGAAAAGGGTCTCTCAATACCATTGCTTATATATACAAAACCATATATCAGAGTCTGGTTTGTTGAGTTGGAGAGTTCATATGTAAGTTTTTGGAGGTTGTTCATTCATTCAGACTTGTTGCTGTTGAGAGCCATATTCAAACCTTAATATCTGGAGAAGAAGACAATAGAGAGCGTTTCAACATCAATGATGCAGTCACCATCTTCCATGGCCAACTAACTCGGTATCTAAGGTTTTCTAGCAAAACCCTAGCCAAGTAATGTAGTTCTTTCATTGTTTTTAATTGTAAATAGGGGAAACTGTTAACCATACTGTGATGATATTAGTAGTTAAGAGACCGTACTAATTTGCAATATAAAATTATATGTTTATTCTAAATTCTTACCTTAGATGGAATGAATATATAGTTTTGCACAATTATGATTATTCACTATGGGCTGGAACTCGGATGCTTAATCATTGTTTTCTACACAATGGTGGTAATGAAACATGAAACTCTAGGTTGACACAGGCTGTGCCTTGGCGATTTAAGATGGACATGCTTTAGTTTTTTTTCATGCATTAGGAGTAGATTAGAGTAGCATAATTGGCATGTACTAGTTAGGTCAGTCATGAGACGAGTTGTCGTGATCCAGTTGATGGTACTCTTTTTTAGGGCCGTATTTAGCTATTTGCGGTATGACTTGATTCATAGTTATGGATTGCCCTCTTACAATTGATACATTGATGAACTATATTATGCGGTTAGTGGTGGAGTGATGAAAACCCTAATTTTCTCTCTCATTTGAATCACAACCAATTTACTTTGTTTTCTAGTTAATTTAGTTAAAATAGAGAATTTGGACTTTGACCACCCAAAGCAAACAATTTTCAGAAATATAATTAAGTGTTTTTGAATTGTTAAAGTGAACAATCTCAGTGTCTGTGGGATTGATATCCCTTACTCAAGCCACTTTGCTATTCTACAATTGATACGTGCACTTGTGTATGGTAAAATCTAGAGTCGTTAAGGTGTTATTTTTAACTACATATTTTGGCACACCTGACGTCACATCAAGTTTTTGGCGCCTTTGCCGGGGAATAAGCATTGTTCAATAGCTTTAGTAGTTTATTTGCATTGCGTTATTATAGCTCTAGCTAAAGTCAGATTTTTGTATGATTGACAGGTACTCTGAAGAGCGTAAAAGGGAAGAGCAGAACTTTTAAAGTTGTGTCTGGAACTTTTGTGAGTTTTAGTTAACTAGATTTTTTCATATTAATTCTTGCTTTATTTTCTGTAATTTAGAAGTAGTTAATTTAAATTAGATTTCATTTCATAAAAAAATAAAATTAATTTCAAAAACAATATATAGTTGTTTGAGTAGCGTATGACCGATAGACCGACCCATTCTAATTTAAGCAATGAATTAGTCGAGTATGATCCTGAGATCGAAAAGTCTCTTCGTCGTTTACATCGATCTATGGAAAAGTGTCATCACCAGCTAGAAGAAGCAATGGCTGATCAAAGAGCCTACCAACAAAGGGCACCAGATACATCATTGAAAGGATATTACGTGCCCGATGCGTATGATTCCTATGCTGATTTTCCAAAAGAAGAAGGAGCGAAGCACTTTGAGATTAAGACAAACATGATCAATATGCTTCCAAAATTTTCAGGCCTTAGGATAGAGGACCCATACCAGCACATCAATGATTCTCTAGAGTAGCCTTTACTGTTAGGTTTGACAATTTACCAAAAAATGACTTGCGAGTGAGATTATTTTCATGTTCATTGAAAAAGAGAGCTAAAAGATGGTACATCAAATTAGCAGAAGAAATTAAAATTGATTGGGAAGCCCTTAAGAGAGAATTCATAGAAAATCATTATCCCATAGGAAAGACCTCAGAAGCACAAGATGCAATCAAAAGCTTTAGGCAAGTGCCTGGTGAGCATTTTCATGATGCATGGGAAAGATATAATGAAATTTTGTATAAATGTCCCCATCATAGATTTTTCGACCAAGATATTGCTAAAAACTTCTACATGGGACTTGATGAGACTCATAAGACTTTGATAGATGTAGCCACACAGGATCATTTTATCTTAAAACCAACTAAAGAACTTTTGGAGATATTTGATAATATCAATCTGAGTTGAGGTCTAGAGGTGGAGAATAGGATATGAGATCTGAAAAATCATATGTTGTAGAGCATGATGATTTGAGAGATACCATGGCATTGTTTGGAGAGAAATTAGAAAGAATTGAAAATTTTATGCAGCGAAGTCATTCCCCTCCTAGAGAGACGTTTGAAGTTGAAGCTGAGTATTCCCCACATGAGTGTTCGAAGATAATGGCTGCTGATGCCAACGCGTCGTGGAATTATTCCAATAATGTTCCTTTCAGCAATTCATACACCTCCAATGCCATAAATCACCCACTCATGTCTTACAAATCTACAAATGTAGAGAATCCACCACCAAAATTACAACAAGGGAAATCATTCAATCAACAACCAAGGTTCACAAATAGACAACAAGCATTCAACCAACAACCAAGGTTTATTGAATGACAAGAATCATATAGCCAACAACCGAGGTTTCAACAGAGTCAACAATCATTTGACTCCCAACCAACAATCATGGCCAAAACTTCTCAGTCCATCTACCAACTAAGGATATCTAATAATTCCCAAGCCCTCTCGCCTTCTAATAATTCCCAAGAGCTTTAGCAATTTAATAATAATCAGGTTGTGCAACCCTATCACTACTAAGCCCGACCACCAAGAAACCAAACTCCTCCACCTGGTTTCTAGACTAGTCGGCTAAAGTAGGTCATAATGGATATTCATAACAAGCTAGGCATTCATACTGATTCTTTAGCACAATTGGACATGCAGGTTGGCCAAATGGCTAATGAGAGGAATGTAAGAGAGCCAGGAAAATTGCCAAGTCAACCAATAGTCAACCCTAAGCCACAATAAGCATTGGAGCTTGGATCTTTTTCTAATAATCCTCATGAGTTGGTTCAAGCCATCATAACTCTGAGAAGTGGGAAGGAAGTGGAGAGGCGAGTTGAGCCAGAGCATGAGGAAAGGTTGCAAAGAAGAAAGGAGGCAGAATAAGAACAAAGGAAGGAAGCTGAAGAAGAGCAGATGAAAGAAGTTGATAGGAAAAAGGCTGAAAGAGTGGAAAAAAAAACAACCATCAGTAAGAGACGATGTCGATCAGACATTACAAGAGGAGCC
Source organism: Cornus suecica (assembly GCA_963922005.1). Classification (NCBI taxonomy): domain Eukaryota; kingdom Viridiplantae; phylum Streptophyta; class Magnoliopsida; order Cornales; family Cornaceae; genus Cornus; species Cornus suecica. The sequence goes on along the minus strand of OY998247.1, from coordinate 19,422,294 downwards.
AGATAGGGCAAGTTATGAGGAAGCAACCAACGTCTTAGAGAGCCGACCATGTACGATGTACGATAAGTTGAAATAATCTGATATGTTGAATACATTCCAACAAATCAACATCAATTTACCTCATTTAGATGTAATCACCCAAATACCGCCTTATGCTAAGTTTTTCAAGGATCTTTGCACTTAGAAGCAGAAAAGCAGAGGAAATAATCCAACAAAAATACTATTGACTAAGCAAGTGAGTTCATTGCTTTTAAGCGATACTCCACCTAAGAGGAAAGATCTCGGTGCTCCCACTATTCTATATGTCATCGGTGACCAGGAAATTGGTAGAGCTCTTCTTGATCTAGGTGCGAGTATTAACTTACTTCCTTATTCAGTCTACCAACAGCTAGGGTTGGGTGAGCTCAGCCCGATTGAAGTTGTACTTCAATTTGCTGATTGGTCAATCAAACAAGCAAGAAGAGTGCTTGAAGATGTCATTGTTCAAGTGAGCAAGTTTTATTTTCCGGTTGACTTTGTATTCCTGGATATAGAACATGTCCCTGACTCGAAGAAGGACATTCCATTAATACTTGGGAGACCATTCTTAGCTACGGAAAATGCATGCATCAATTGTAGAACCGGAGCCATGGATCTGACATTTGGCAATATGAATGTCATGATGAATGTGTTCGAAGGAAGCCACCAATTTGCCTGAATCTGGGGAATGTTTTCATAGCAAATTTTACAACTCAAATCTTGGAGGAGGACGAACTGGAGTCCTTTATGACTAGAGAATGGCCGAATAAGGAAGTTGCTAATTGAGAGACATATGGGAAATTGCAAAATGAAGAGCTGGATGGAATGGAGACTGCATTATACACTCAACCCTGGCGGGAGCCGGTTGAACCACTTCCAATAGTTTCAAATATTCCACTAATTCCATCTCTAACTACTACTCCTACCTTGGAACTCAAGGAATTGCCTGAAAAATTGAAATATGTTTTCTTAGGACCCGATAAGACTCTTTCTGTGATTATATCTTAAACATTAACATAAAAATAGGAATTGAGTCTATTCACGGTTTTGAGTAAGAACAAAGAGGCAATAGGATGGAGCATTGCTGATTTAAAAGGCATAGACCTCTCGATTTGTATGCATCGCATATATCTTGAGGAGGATGCAAATCTATAAAGGGAAATGCCAAGAAGACTGAATCCAAAAATGAAATAGGTGGTGATGAAAGAAGTAGTAAAATTGCTGGATGCGTGTATTATTTATCCCATTTCTGATAGTACATAGGTAAGTCCAACTCAGGTGGTGCCGAAGAAGTCATGCATCACAGTGGTGCCAAACTCAAAAGGTGAGCTAATTCCATAGCACATGACCACAGGGTGGCGTGTGTGTATTGATTATAGAAAGCTCAATTTGAACACCAGGAAGGATCATTTTCTTTACCATTTATCGATCAAATCCTGGAGAGGTTAACTAGACAGAGCTATTACTGCTTTCTGTATGGGTATTCTGGCTACAATCAGGTGGCAATTGACCCTGTTCACAAGAAGAAAACCACATTTACTTGTCGGTATGACATGTTTTCTTATAGATGGATGACGTTTAGGTTAAGTAATACACCAGCAACATTCCAACGGTGTATGATGTCTATCTTCTCTGATATGGTAGAGAAATTTCTTGAGGTATTCATGGATGATTTTTCAATTTTTGGGGAAACCTTTAAAGATTGTTTGAAACATCTAAAACTAGTAATTAAGAGATGCAAGGAGACGAATCTAATCCTAATTTGGGAAAAGAACCATTTCATGGTTCAAGAGGGGATAGTACTAGGTCATATTGTATTAAAGCGAGGGATAGAGGTTGATAAAGCAAAACTTGAATTAATTTAAAAACTGCCTCCTCCTACATCTGTTAAGCAGATACGCTCTTTTCTAGGCTATGCCGGGTTTTACCAAAGGTTTATAAAAGATTTCAGCAAAATCACCCGACCGCTATGCAACTTATTGGCCAAAGATGCGACATTCGTCTTTGACGAATAGTGCCTTCATGCCTTTGAGGAGCTGCGTGCTCGACTATCATCAGCCCCGATTATTCATCCGCCAGACTGGTCTCTACCATTTGAGCTCATGTGCTCAACTATACCACAAGAGTTGTGTTGGATCAGAGAAAAGATAAGCCATCATATGCCATTTACTATGCCAGTAGCACTCTAAATGAAGCTCAGATGAACTACACAACTACTGAGAAGAAGTTGCTAGCAGTTGTTTTCGCCTTGGATAAATTCCGATCATATTTATTAGGCACCAAGGTTATTGTTTAATCGGATCATGCCACTCTGAGGCATTTGCTGACAAAGAAAGACTCTAAGCCCTGATTGATTCGGTAGATTATGTTATTGCAAGAATTTGACCTGGAAATCAAGGGCAATAAGGGTTCAGAGAATTTTGTTGTGGATCATTTATCAAGTATTATTGTCGAATTCACAAAGGAAATTACTCCTCTTAAGGATTCTTTCCCAGATGAACATCTGTTCAGTGTGGGTATGGTGGAACAAATACCGTGGTATGCTGACATTGTCAATTATAAAGCCAGAGGCCAAATCCCAAAAGTATAGTCTAAGAATGAGAAAGACCGATTCTTTAGCTAAGTCAAATTCTATATCTGGGATAATCCGCGTTTGAACAAGTATTGCTCTGATCAGATTATCAGAAAGTTTGTCCCCGAGAGTGAGGTGCAAAACATACTTACATTTTGTCACACGCTGGAGTGTGGAGGGCATTTCGGTGCTCAGAAGACAGCCCATAAGGTGTTGCAGAGTGGATTTTACTAGCCTTCCATATTCAAAGATGCTTTCGAGTTTTGCAAGACATGTTTGCGATGTCAAAAGCTTGGATCCATATCTCGAAGAGACATGATGCCTTTAACCTCGATTCTGATTGTAGAATTATTTGATATGTGAGGTATTGATTTCATGCGACCATTTCCGAAAGCAGATAAGAAGGAGTATATAGTTGTGGGGGTTGATTATCTTTTGAAATGGGTAGAAGAGATAACCACCAAACGTGTTGACCATGACCTGGTGGAAGAATTTGTAAAATCAAATATTTTTTCATGATTTGGTATACCAAGAGTTCTGATCAATGATGGTGGAAGCCATTTTGCCAACCAGTTTCTTTTCGCGCTTTGTGAAAAGTACAGTGTCACTCATAGAATTGGTATGCTATATCACCCCCAATCACAAGGCCAAGTAGAGGTTTCTAATAGGGAGATTAAAAATATTTTGGAAACAACTGTGCGTCCGGATTTGAAGGATTGGCCTCGAAGGCTAAATCATGCACTTTGGGCGTACAAAACTGCGTTTAAGACACCAATTGGTATGTTGCCATATCATCTTGTGTATGGTAAAACGTGCCATCTCCCTGTAGAGCTATAACACCGAGCATATTGGGTTGTTTGAAGATTGAATTTCGATATAAAGAAAGTCGGTGCGCAGCGTAAACTTCAATGCAATAGCTTGAGGAGTTGAGAAATGATAAATATGAAAATTATCGGATTTATAAGGCTCGAACGAAAGAATTCCATGATAAGCACATTAGAAAGAATTGTTTTGAGCCTGGCCAAAAAGTCTGGCTTTTAATTTGAGACTTAAGCTATTTCTTGGCAAACTCTAATCAAGATGGAATGGGCCATACAAGATTACAAAGGTTTCCCCCCATGGAGCAGTGGAGCTCGATGATCCTGACATTGGAAAAAAGTTTGTCGTGAATGGACAAATATTGAAGCGTTATATAGAGGTGCAACCAGCTAAGTGTGTGGTAGAAACGATCGATCTAACTGAACCACCACCCGAGCTGGATAAGCTTGATCCAGAGTATTGAGAAGCGGCAGTGTCATACCAACGGCGTTAAACATTGGTACTAGGTAAAGAAGAGTAGCTTTGAAGCCTAGTTTGTATCTGTAGACAATAATTTAGTAATTTCGGCATTCAAGATCGAGTCCATAAAATTGAGTCATGAAGCCATCATCATGTAAGTATGGAGTGCCAATGGAGTCCATAAAACATTTAGGAAGTGTGGAGTTTAATTCGGGACGAGACGATGAAGAAAAGATTAAAAATCATTTTTTGGGCCAGGGACCTACGGTTCAAGCGTATGTCAAGCTACGTTTGAAGCGTAACTGCCCCCCCCCCCCCCCCCCCCCCCCATTCTCCATTCAAACTTCTCTCTCTCCCTCAATTATCCACCATTATTCAAGAGGTTTGATCCTACTATTTAACCATCCAATTCCTCATCATTATTTGCCAGCGGATTGTTGGATTAGTTGGTGATTTGTTTGGATTCGCGTGAAGAACTCGAAGAGTCTCCGAAACTCAATTTTTTGAAATCCATCGTTTCTCTCAATTCAGTGAGTTTTGTTCCATTATTTTTATTTCTCATGACTTATTTAATTATTCTAAACTAGTATTGACGAACGAGCTCGATCAAAATCGTGTTTTGATCTGTTTTAAAAAACTTGAGTTTTTCGGCTTTAAAATTTGATTACATATTGAATTTTTGGGGATAAAACCTTGTTTAATCGTCGTATTGGATATATTTAGATATAGTTTGAGTTTGATTCGTTGTTCAGTTCATTATTGCTTACTTTTCAAAAATTCCCTATTATAGGCATGGCACAGACAAAGTTGTCGGTGAGGCGAGTGGCTCAGGCCGCCGTTGCGGCTGATCCACTGGTGCTACAGAGGTCGATGTCATCATCACCAGCACTGTCACCTATTCACTGCCGGAGCACATGCGCCAGGAGACCACAGTATGTCGACTCGGCATCCTCGTCTTCCTCGTCTTTTGAGGCAGAAGTGCCATAGAGCTCTACAAAGGGGTGCGGTATCTTATTACTACATGGTCGCCTAGTAGTTGAGCCATTTTCTCCATGGACACCATCACCATCACTTATGCCAAAGCAGCAGGCTGAGGAGATGGAGAAGGATACAGAGAGTGATAATGTTGAGCAGGAGGAGGACGCCACTCAAGGCGATGATCAAGCATATGAGAGGGTACCGGATTAACTTATGGAGGGTGACCCCGGAGTTTTGATTACGTATTTACCTGTCCCTGCCTGGATGATCCAAAGGATAACCTCGGTAGAGGATTTACTAGACCGAGAGATCTGGAAGGGGTAACAGCAGGAGCGGACATACTTATTGCAGATGTTCGAGGATTTACAGCCAGTACCTACCTAGAGGATCGACCGATTGAGAGCCCAACGTCTACTGCCTATTCTTGCCCCGGTTACCCTGCACATTTGCAAGGATATGATTCGGGAGTTCTAGTTGCACATTTTCCATTTCAGTAAGGGGTTGAGACTACGGATAGTGGTTCGAGGTATAGAGATCGAGATTACTCCCTAGACTATTGATGAGGCATGGGGTATTTCGGACGAGTGTCCACCCGAGCTAGCTGTTGTGTTACCACCTATACCTGAGATACTCCCATCTATTTATGAGATTGTTGCACTTCAGACTACCGGGCAATGGGACGATACACATAAGAATTGCACAAAGAATGCGAATTATCATCCTATGCTATGATTCTGGGATGTGACAGTTCAATCTCAGATTCTTCCGTATAACCATGTGATCATGTGTTGTGGGCCATTTTCGGCCCTTCACTATCTTTCAAGTTCGGGCAGTGGATTTCAATCCCACGTATTTTGTGGAAGGGCCTATATACACATTATATTCATTTGTGCAAGGAGACTATGGTTAGCCAGTGTGGATTTTAGATTCGATTCCCATACTTTGTGATGAAGATTATGATGGATGCCGGGATCGAGATGGATGCGGGTGAGTGAAACAGATTCAGAGAGGGTACCCCTTATGCTAATGGGATGTGGACTGGTGTCTAGACTAGGTTACATGAAGATGCTATTATGAGGCAGAGACCGGGGTTTGACATATTACCAGGTGCACAGGCCTAGGAGCAGGCTGATAATGCTGGTCAGGCTCATGCAGGTATGGCTCAGGAGGCTGAGGCTGCTGATGATGCGGAGATGCCATAGATACTGGCTGCTGAGGAGGAGGTTGTGTTGCTAGAGGAACCTGCGGGTGGTAATGTTACTCTGTCTCAGGCACAGTTTGATGCTCTGATTGCATGGGTACAGGGGATAGAGCGAACTTTGGCAGAGGAGAGACAAGCCCGATAGAGAGATCAAAGGCGATTATTTGATTGGTTTGACTGTATGAGTCAGCATATGGGTATGCAGATTGCACCTACGCGACCGCCCTCTGATGATAAGTCTTAGCTTAGTTTTAGTTAGGTTTTTGTTTTATTTTTATTTTTATACATTATTGATAAATTATCTAGCGAATAGTTTCGTATAGGGCTTGATGTGACTGCTTGAACGATTATCTTCTAAATATTTTTGATATTTTCATAGTGTATAAAATTGAAGTTTTGCTGATCAATCATATAGAGTTGGATATATCCCCAGATTTTTACGCGTATTTTACATGTGCTGAAAGTTTGAATTCTTTCATCAATTTAAAAATGTACTTCAGGGGTGTATATGTGTTGGATTGATGAGTGTATTTTTAAAAAAAAATTTACTTGGGCCAAGCCTACCCTTTAAGCGTAGGGTACAACGAGGTGAGTTTTGAAAAATTTCAAATTTAACCTGTTTGAGGAGTGTTTTGGCCTAGTTTGTACTTGTACTTGAATTAGGATTTGTTTAAGTTATATTTAGGATTTTTTGTAGATTTTTGTGGACTTTTTAGAGTAATCCTAATCTGACAAGGAAACGGAATGCAAATACAAGTTGGAGTTGGATTAGTTATTGCTTCCCATTTTCTAGTCGGCAAAGGGTTTTAAATCATTTTTCTCTTCTGATTCTACTACATACATTTATAAATACATCCATAGAGTAAACACAATTCACAATTCTCAAGGAGTGAGCATTATAGTAGATATTATTCTTCTGTTGTTCTTCTTTTGTATCTATCTCAAGGGGAGTTAGTATGGATAATGTTAATGAAGATTATTCTGACCCGGAAGAATTCATAGAGGGTACGGAACTATATATGGATATGAAGAGCTCGAATGAAGGAGTTACGAATTGGAATGGAAGTCAAACTACACCGAAATCGTTTCTATAGTGTAGGTTACAATTTGAAGAGATGTTTCATCCAGAGAGGATTAACCGAGTATTAATTACACCCGGAAGGAAATCCTTAAAGAACGAGGATTCAAAAGTTTAGAAAAACCGGCGGGTGAAAAGGTGTATCCGGGCTTTATCCAAAAATTCTATAAATAAATGACAATTTCGGGACCGCCAGGATTTGAGGTTATGAAGGCCAAAGTGACTTAGTGGAGTGTTCCTATTGTGATTGTCGATGCGTGGAATATACCAATCGGTACTCTGGCAAACTTACAAGGTATATTGAAGGAACATCCTCAAGTATGGCCACATACGGATAAGGAGATGGTTCAGGAATTATGTGCAGTATCAGATCCAAGAGATAAGACGTGTGATAATTGGTGGTTGAAGTCGGATCTTCTTTATTTGGATTGTGTCATTTTGGCTCAAATTCGGCCCAATAATCGGACTAGTACAAGAGATCACAGTATGAAGTGAAGTGTGTGTTCCAACATTAATTATGGCTAAGATGTCGATTGCCCGAGCAATTATCAATAGAGATTGGGCAGGTGCCGATAAATTTGAACATTATCTTTTATACCCATTTTTACTATCGAAGATCATTGCTAAGCAGTTAGGTGCTAGGATAGAAGAGTTGGATGAGATGCGGTGAACAATTATGAAGATATATCCGAAGGAAGATTTGGAAAAGTTGAAAAAGACAGCAGACTGTCGGATATGGTTAAAAAATGTTGTGTCAAGTGATGAAAAAGAGGAGGAAGATTAGGGTTTAGATTTAGGTTTAGGATTTTTTGGTTATGCTTTATTTTGTTTTTAGGGATGGTAGACCCGTAAGGCCACGTCTTTATTTATTTTATCTCATTTTGGGATTGTAGGCCCTCAAAGCCAAATCGAGTTTTTTATTATTATTATGTTTGTTCTAAAAAAAAAGAGAATCTTTGATTCCTTTAAAACATGTGTTGATTTCTGGATGTTTATGATGAAATTTATTTTCCCTTGCTATGATTGGATATTTGTGCTTTGTTAATGCTATCTACATGTGATCCATATCAAGTTTGGGGGAGGGGATTCAAGCTTTGCTTTGGAATTCAGAATTGAGCTTCAAGGGTAACTATATCTGTTCTCATACTTTATTTTTGACCATGAGGACATGGTCTCATTTAAGTTTGGGGGTGAGGGTATAGTATTATAAGGAATGAAATTTTCGGGAAAAAAATTGAAAATTGAAATTTTTTGAGCAGTTCTATGTTTTCACACATAATTGTTTTGCATTACAGTTTGATTGAGTTTGTGTATATGATGCATGAGTAATATGTAATGTGATATTTTAATTCATGAGAGTAATGATTAGATCAAGTTAGTGAATTGATGTAGTTTTACATGGGTTAGTAAATGAGTGAAATTGAAATTAAGAAAGATGACTTTGACCTATAAGCACAAGCACACATTCATTATGAGAAATAGGTTGATTTTTGACTATATAGTTGAAAAATAATTTTCTCACAATAAAAGGGGAGATGGGGAGTTGTTATGGTTGAAACGGAGAAAATTGAAAAAATATATTCATTGAAGAAAAAAATACAAAAAACAGTTCTTTGATCTGAGTAACCGGGCCTTGGTTTCACCAATATCACTGTTCGCATTTAAAGGGGAGAAAACTAATGATCATAAATCCCATGGAAGAAACTCGGGCCCAGTTGGTCGGGACTAAAAATCTCCATTGAAAAGTGTGAAGCTTAAAAAGACAAAAGGGATGAAAAGTGGAAAGATGAAATGATATGTTTTTACTAAACATGGCAAAGTTTGATCAATGATGTAGGAGAAGAGAAACTAAAATATCATAGTTGAGTGTTCACAAAATCATGGAAGGTTGTCAGGATTTTAAGTAGAAAGTAGTGAAATCATTCAGTTTAGTGGAAACCATTAATGACACAAAGCTTGATATAATTGTTGTTTGGTAGTGAGTGGGAGTACTTGCATCCATGTTGTCTTTTGTATTATATCATGATTTAATTAAACTTGTGTGTGAACTCATAACTACGTGATTAATAGAGAACTGAGATGTTTGTAGGTACCATCACTGGAAACCTTCACGACACTTCACTCGTCCACTAGGGGTAACCTAGGGGTTTAAAATGCTTGTTACACGTGGTAAGTGTAATCGTCGACCCTCACGAAAGCAAGGGATTAGATTAGGTTAGATTTGTTAGAATAGTTAGAGTAGTTAGATTAAGAAGATCATCACAAGAAAAGTTCTCTTAGTTTATTGCTAAGGGACTAGCAATATGTAAGTTTGTGGGTGTGATAAGTGTAAAATATTAGTCATTTTGACCCCTTAATTCACTATTGTTACATTTTTTCATTCCATTATTTGGTATTTTTATTGTGTTTGCATGTTAAGACATGTTTCATAAGCTTAATGAAGAAATGGAGCTAACTTCGGTGAATTAGCTGAAGAGTGTGTTCTTTCTATCCAATAGGAGAGTCAAAGAGGCAATCCGAGGCTAACTTCGGACGTTTTAGTGCATTATCAGAGAAAAGTGATTTTTCATAAAATACCTATGCTTTTGCCTACGCTTCCAGTTTCAAAAAGTGGCTGGAAATCACATTTCTACGCTTGGACCTAAGCTTAGAGGTACGCTTTGGACCTATGCTTAAAGCATAGGACCCCTACGCTTGAAGCATAAGTGTGACAACGTTTTGGTGGTTTTTCGTGAATTTTTCCTATTTCACCCCCAGCTTAATTGGAAGACATGCCTGCGACTCTAGACCTCTGTATACATTTATATACACTTATATATATGAAAAGTTAGGGTTTGCATGAGTTTTAGTGTGAAAAGACTGAAAAAGGCCTCTCTATGCCATTGCCTATATATACAAGACCATACATCAGAGTTAGGTCTGTTGAGTTGGAGAGTTCAGATGTGAGTTTTTGGAGGCTGTTCATTCATTCAGACTTGTTGCTGTTGAGAGCCATATTCAAACCTAGAGATCCGGAGAAGAAGACTATGAAGAGAGTTTCTACATCAATGATGTAGTCACCATCTTCCATGGCCAACTAACTCAGTATCTAGGGTTTTCTAACAAAACCCTAGCCAAGTAATGTAGTTCTTTCATTATTTTTTATTGTAAAGAGTGGAAACTATTGACCATATTGTGATGATTGTAGTAGTTAAGAGACCGTACTAATTTGCAATATAAAATTATATGTTTATTCTAAATTATTGTCTTAGATGGAATGAATATATAATTTTGCACAATTATGATTATTCACTATGGGCTTGAACTCGGATGCTTAATCATGGTTTTCTACACAATGGTGGTAATAAAACATGAAACCCTAGGTTGACACAGGCCGTGCCTTGGCGATTTAAGATGGGCATACTTTATTTTATTTTCATGCATTAGGAGTATATTAGAGTAGCATAATTGACATGTACTAGTTAGGTTAGTCATGAGACGAATTGTCGTGATCCGGTTGATGGTACTCTTTTTTGGGGTCGTATTTAGCTATTTACGGTACGACTTGATTCATAGTTATGTATCGCCCTCTTACAATTGATACATTGATGAACTATATTATGCGGTTAGTGGTGGAGTGATGAAAACCCTAGTTTTCTCTCTCATTTGAATCACAACCAATTTACTTTGTTTTCTAGTTAATTTAGTTAAAATAGATAATTTGGTGTTTGACCACCCAATGTAAACAATTTTTAGAAATATAATTCAGTGTTTTTGAATTGCTAAAGTGAACAATCTCAGTCTCTGTGGGATCGATATTCCTTACTCAAGCCACTTTACTATTCTTTAATTGATACATGCGCTTGCGTAGGGTAAAACCTAGAGTCGTTAAGGTGTTATTTTTAACCACATATTTTTGCACACCTAACGTCACATCACTATGGTGGTTCAAATGGGGGAAGAGGGGGCCTTGGGTGCAGGTCGGGGGTTGTCGAAGAATGAGGAAGGGAGATTCCACTCCCCTGCAATGGATTTAGCATAAGGAGAACTTCCATATTTGACAGAGAACAACTTAAGCCTCACAGAGTCAACTATTGCATAGAAGGTTCTTTGCGGAGGTGACTATTGCTCTCTAAAGATTTTGTTGTTTATCTCCTTCCAAATGTGGTAGACATAGCTGGCTAGGGTAAGATTCCATACCATGGTTTTTGTATGCATCAATTTATTTTTCAAATCAGAAGACGCCCAAATCAGAAATTGTTTCCATGTGTTAGGGTTTGTATAAAACCCACATTTCTCTTGAATCCAATCCCATGTCTTTCTTGAATAGGGACACTTGTGAAAAATGTGGTTCTGGCTTTCAGCATCATTAAGACATAATATGCATACATTAGGCTGCATAGTGTAGAGAAAACTTGGTCTACTAGCGCACCGAGTGGTGCAATGGTATACCCTCACCCCTAATTGGGAAAATGAGGGATTCGAGTTCCTAGGAGACATTGTAATGTGTGAGTTTCTTACCATTCCAAAATAAATTTAATATAAAAAAAAAAACAAAAACTTGGTCTATCTTTGGTGAATAGTTTTCCTTAAATAACTAGCCATAAACAGAAATAATGCTTAAGAACTCTATGCTGGAACCAAGCCAATTTGTACCAATGGATGTTGGGGAGGTTGGCTTGTAGGGTTTGTTTAGTTGTATAGGCCTATTGAAAATAATAAACTTGATTATGTGTTTAGGAGTTACATAAGTTATATTGTATGTTTTAATGTGTATGTTAGTGGGGGTGTTAGTGGTTCACAATAAAGTTTTGAAAATTGATAGGAATGTTTGTCACGCCCCGTTATTCCTGATACCCCAATCTGGAGAATCAGGGAATCACGAGGTATGACGTCACATAAAACGACCAATAGAATCAATAACAACAACGACATACATGGAATAATAATGAAAACCAAGTATTCCATGTCACCTGAGTGATAGAAACTCGGTAGAGAATTCTAACAAAAATCCGGCAGAGTTCCGTTTGTAAATGGAACATCCGGACAACCCAAAATCAACACAATAAAAGAACCTGCCCATAACAACAGAAATAGAATCCATGCCACGCAGCCGAACATTTCAGAAACCTATTAGGCCAGAGGTAGTGGAAAAGAACACCAATACCTCTACACAACCCTTCTAAAATCAATAGAGCCCCAAATGCTCAAATGAAAATACAAATAAAACCACATGGCAATGCCGAAAAGGTATAAAGGCACCCCAAGACAACAAATACCGACTGAGCCTTGGCCAACAAACCATAACCCCTGTCGAAGCCCCAAGCTCGAATAAGAATACATAAAACTCAATAGTAGTGCGGAACAAATACAATGACACCCCAAAATAATAAGTACATAGGCTGAAGATACAACGTAAGGGATTCTGTCAACAGTCTGGCTCCTAAGAGAATAAAATAATACACAAATATGACTACGAAAGGAGGAACAAAACTACCATCTCAAATCACCAGTATCGTCGCCGTCGAGCATGCCATGCTGCATCCACCTGCAAACCTGTAACCTGTTGTGGGGGTGAGCAAAACCACGCACGCACCATAATATCAAAACATCACACTCATAGCCATTTAGAAAACGCTAACCATCCCGTGTACATGCATCTATCCTAGGTCAGTCGGTTGTCTCATGTGGCACCCACGCCAAACAGAGACCCCAAAATAATCTCATCTAATACCTCAAATCTATTACGGATATCATAAGTACCATAGATCAACGAAAACATAAACAACACAAGTATACGTATATATATAACGTATTGTAAATAACTAAGCCTGTAACCTAGGCCTATAGACAACCAATCTGAACTTCACTCTCATCGAGAGATACAACAAGGACTAAATATCTACCATACCGTGCACCTAGCACACAACATAAGGTTCCTAGGAGGTAAATAGATCACTCATTAGGACTACCGAAAGTGAATCATCATAACCATGCCCACAACTTGATTATCGCTCCAAACTAGCATCGCTATCAAATCATTCTTAGAGAGAAAGTCGCTCTCACATTTTCTATCTTCAATTCAGTTCTTTTACTTACAATAACCAGTGAACCAACCCATTCACTCGGAAAAACATAAAAAGGGAAGGTACTATCCCCATACCGGATTCGGTAACCAATCGAACTATCTCTAACTCACATTGCCTATCTAGGCACTAGAAAGGGGTATTGGAGTCGTTTAGTCCCAAACAAATGCCATGGTCCTCGGGTTTTTAAAGAAAAATGTTGAACCCCAAAGGATTCAACCGGTTTTTTTAAGAAAAAGCTAGGACCCGGTCAAATCTCATTTGGTTCCAACGTCTCCGAACCCAACCGAAAAAACAGGAATCACACTAGATGTGCGTAAGTCAACATCACAAGTCCGGGCTCAAGCCCAATGAATAACTATATGGGCAGGAAGAACTATTAGAGTTCAAACCGATATCCATTTCAAAATCACTTTTAAACCTTTTTCAAATCTGGTCCTAAGACCTTTAACATTTATTTAAAAATTTATAACAATAATCCAGTAAGAGTGCCCAAACAAAACTAGGCACAGGAAGAAATCTCAGACAACAAGCTAGGAGAAACTTGGATTTAGCAACCTCTAATGATACCGAGATCTCGGAAATAATATTGAGATCTCTAGAACAAGGGGCAACCCGTGCCCAAATTCACCAATTTTACAAAACAATTTCAAATGAAATTTTCTGAAATTTCTTTCAAAAATGGATTTCTATCGATACTCCCGGTATTTAGAATTCAAAACATATTTTATAAAACAGGTATTTAAACCTCTGTCTTTCCAGAAATAGTTAACAAGTCTTGGGATAAACGAAGAACACTTTGAATATTTGACTCCATAGGTCCTAACCATAACCGAGGATTCAAGAACAGGACAAACCATGCCCTGAATTCACTAACTTCACAAGAGTACTTACGAAAGGAGATTTTCAAGAAACACGGCAAAAAACCGTTTATAACTCATACATTGTCAAAGTGGAAGAATGAGCGATAAGCTCAAAATTTCAAAAGCCAAGGGAATATGGTCAAACTAATAAGCTCTATCCGACCCTAACTTGAACAATACTCCACACTACCGAAGAGGTCTATCAATCATCCTGTGATGATACTAATCACCAATCACAAAGGCCTATGTGGCCAAGATCACAATTTCAACTAAATCTCAATATACTGCTACCCAGCTCAACTAGAGTCTAACATACGGGGAACCCTTAGGCCCCAAGGTCACTTTCACTTTTCACCTTTTAACTTTAAATTTTCACGGTTTCCTTTACACTAGGAAATTCATAATTTTTCATTGAGATTTAACCACAGTTAAAATATCAATCACAAACACCACACCCTAGTGCCCAAGAGAATAATACAAATCTCTAATTAAAATTCAGATATAACCTATTCAATTTCAATAAGCAATAATAACAGATAATCTCAACAACAATATCCATGCAATGTCAATGCTCATGACCGTGCAAATGCAACTCAAATGCAACCCTGTCTATATAAGGGTCAAATAAATAACCAGGAATCTCAACCCGACCACTTATGGGGTTAACAGGCCCGCACCAGGAAGGGTGAGCGTTGCCAAATAGAGTACGGAGACCACAAGTCCGTCTGGAATCGACAAGTGAGATATATGTCCTCACTCCTAAAGTCTGAGGATTCAAGAGATACTAACTCCCAGGGTGTCAGTCACCCACTGGCCAGTTGTTGCGACAATTCAAACAATCCATACATATACATGATATAAATAAGGCATGCACTTATACCGAAACAATATATATACTACAGTGTTGTATGAATGCAAAATGCCTCTACATGAATTTAATTTACTCAATAAAACGGCATAGAAGCCAAGCAATCTCATACAAAGCATGCTTCACAATTTAAATTATACATTAATCACTTCCATTTATCTCCAAAATATATATCCATTCGCAATTTAATTTCTTTATAATTTACGAGAAAATCAACAACAAGGGAACTAAAATCAGGTTTAAGTTTTAACGTCCCTCGTTCTTGTAAATCCCCTAACTTATTTTTTTAATTTAAATAAAATAGAAACAATAGGGGAAAACTTATTAACCGGATCTACGCCCACATACACTTTCTATAAACCTATTCCGAGCTCAAGGGGGTATTAAACCGCCTATATCGATTTAATTTAAATAGGTTTATAATTATTTTAAATCCGAAGAATAATTTATTTAATTTCTCCAAAGGAATTTTCAACTCCGACATCATTTAATCCATTTATGGGTATTTTATAAATTTTATAAAATTCCTAGATTTCCGTCTATCACTAGGAATTTAATTAAACGTTTTTATTTACGCATAAACATATAACAGAGATATATTAACATTTTCTACACACTATTAGTGAGTATATATATATATAAAAATATATATATATAAATTCCCACCTATTTTTAAAGCTTACAGAACAGCCTCGAACTGTCCCGCCGTGAACAGTGTCGACTGTGAACAGTGCTCGCCGCCCAAAGTCCCCCGAAAATTATTTTGAATATACTGAAACGTCCGTCTCGATGACCTATACGATATATACAAAGCCCATTAGCAATTGGCTAATAATTTTGAATAAATCTAATATCACCCAAACGAAATTTTGAATCTATAAATCAAATTTCCGGACAAACCGCTAAACGGAAAATTACAAAATTTTAGTATGTCGTACCTAGCGTTGATACGAAGCTTCCCTCAAAAGTTCAGCCCAAACCGACATCGGGAAGTAGGCCAAATCGCCGATCGAAGTTCAGGCCGAAACAGTCTCTGTCGCACGTCACCACTGCACGCGAACCAGCGCCACCACGCCGCCGCCACAACCTCCTGCGCGATGCCACGACGCCGCAGTCGCTAGCCTTGGCCGACAAACCATAACCCCTGTCCAATCCCCAAGTCGAATCGCATTTCAGCCCTTGCTTCAGCCACGATCGCGACCACCTAGCACCACCTCGTGCTGTCGTACGTTTCCCCCAGCCGTAGCTGCTTCACCGGCGACCTTAACCAGACCAGTTCGCACGTCCATGACTGCACGAACTTCTCTCCTCTTTCCTAGTAGCGATCTGCCACTCACTTTCTCTCTCTCTTTCGTCTTGCGCGACTCCCTTCCTCTCAACAAACGATGACAGGTGAGGGTGAAAAGGAGAAATCGATAGCCTGTTGAAGCGAAATTTGAGAAGACATAGCAAGGGTTTAGTCACATGAGAGAGAAGCTGAAGAAATAAAGAAATGGAGAAGCTTCGTGAATCTGTATTTCTGACTCTCCATAGCCATACACGTGTATATACATATATCTTCTAATTGCAATTGTGACCCTCCAATCATTCAAAATTACATAATAATCCCAAAATAATATATATATAATTACACTAATATATATATATATATATATAGATATAGATAATAAATCCCGAAACAATATAACACAAGCTCGAAAAATAAACGGGACGCCCAATAATTACTATAACTGGTATAACTAGCTCGGGGTAAAAACCCAATCACCAAAATACCGGTTCAAACCCTCGCAAGGAAACAATTCAAAATTCCTCCGAGTCGAGTACCGCACAAAAATAAAATATTTAACCTCCATTTAATAATAAATAATAATATATGGAATACTATCTGAAAAATCCCTAAACGAATACATGAATATCGACGGATGCCAAATAACTCAGATAATCCGTAAAAAATACCGGATCGACTCGCAATTTATATCATGCAAGGCCGTAAACTCTACGGATAACTAATAAATAATATAAACCATTCCTTAACTACTCCGATTTAAATCGCAATGCCGAATAATAAAATAAATCGAAAGAAATAGTCCGGGGTGTGAAACCCAACCACCGGAACATCGAGTACGTACAAGATCCACCGGATAACTAGAAATAACTAGGGCACAAAAAGAACCCAAAACAGTAATCATGTACATCCACATCAACACATAGAAACACTTAGAAACATAAAGGAATAATCACACCAAACAAACAAAACACGTAGGTATAAATACAGAGCATGTCAATCAAATCAGGCATATACTAATCCCATTACAAGGGAAAATAAAACGTCGGACCCCTAAAACACTAAATGCCGAACTCGAACAACAGCGTTGGAGCCTTAAACGTCGGACATATTAAGTATGTCGCCACCCAGTCAAAGCACTAAACATCGAGCGTCAAAACGAATTCACGCAATCGGCACTAAAACCCACGTAAACCTCTAGCCACGTCCGAAACACAAAACATCACTTCAAGTAGCGTAATCACCAAAGAAACTCCATGAAGTCATCAAAGAGACAATTACAGAGTCGTGCTATCGAATCTCACGTCAACGTTTCACTAGTTTGAAACACTACTGTCATGTCAAGTCATGTAATCGTCAAAGAAAGTCCACGAAATCATCGAGGAGAAATCGCAACATCGTCCAGTCGAATGCAGACGTAAACGCGAAAAATTTACACGTGAGATACCAAGAATAACCATAACGTCATGAACAAGTGACGTCACAACCGAAAATAAATCGGAAATAATTCCAGAAATTTGGGAAAATAACATGGGGTGTTACAATGTTAGTGAGGGTTTACCCTATTAAATATTATGTTAGTGTGTTAGTGAGTTAGTGGGTCTTTATTTGCTTTTAGATATGATAGTTATATCTATCTTTTGAGACCTATATAAGGCTATGTAATTTACATATTTTAATCAAGTTGAATAGGAGGAATAAAATATTTTGTCTAAGTCTTCTTCATATACTTCTCTTCCTAAACTCTAGGTCACTATTTCCAACAAAGTGGTATCAAAGTTAGGTTGTGAGAGTGAGAGGAAATGGCAAATAGTTCAATTCCATTTCGAATGCCTCAGTTCACCGAAGATGTGTGAGATATTATTGAAAAAGGTTACAATGAGCCTCAAGATGAGGCAACCTTGTCTTAAGCCTAGAAAGATGCCCTCCAAGTCACAAGAAAGAAGGACCAAAAGGCGGTCATGATCATCCACCAATGTCTAGATGATGCAATGCCACAAAGAGATGTTAATGCTAGTAATGCAAAGCAACTATGGGAGATTTTTCAAAATTCTTTCCAAGTAGTAGAAAAATTGAAGTAGGTTCGCCTCCAAAGTTTAAGGGGTAAATTTGAATCATTTTGAATGAAGGAATCTGAATCAATTTCAGATTATTTTTTAAGGGTTCTATGTATTGTGAACCAACTAAGGAGATATGGTGAAGTCGCCATAACGGATACAAGGGTCGTTGAAAAGATCCTTAGGTTGTTGGATTCCAAATTCAACTTCATTATTGTCGTAATTGAAGAATCAAAGGATTTGGACTCCATGACTGTTGATGAACTCATGGGCTTGTTGCAAGCCCATGAAGAAAAAGTAGTGAAGAAAGAAGAAGCTTTGGAACAAGTGCTCTAAACAAAACTTTCTTTGAAAGATGGAGATAAGAAGTATGGTGGAAACCAAAGGGGCCGAGGACGTGGAAGTGCTCGTGGCCGAGGAAGAGGAAGAGGAAGAGAAAGACGAGACAAAAATAGTCATCACACAACCACTAATGAAGAAAATTTTCATGACTCACAAGAAGAAAGAGAAGGTCGTGGAAGAGGAAACAATTCAAGGCCATATAGAAGGAGGTATAACAAGTCTCACATTCAATGTTACAATTATAAAAAATATGGTCATTATGCTTTAGAATGCAGAAATACTGCTAATAATGTAGAAGAAGAGGCTAATTTTGTTGATGGAGAAGTGGAGTCTACATTGTTATTAGCATACAAAGGTAAACAAAGTGAAGATGCAATTCTAGACGAAAATTTGAAAAATGCTATTGATGAAGAAAGAATATTCATAGAGAAGAATGACACTTGTCATTTGAGATTTCCTAAGAAAGAAGGAAGTGGACCTCAAATTCATGAAGTCACAAGATCAAGATGCTGAAAATTTCACCAAGCCCCTCAAGATTGATTTTTTTTCAGAATTTGATAAGTTCACTTGAAATAGGAAAATCATGTTTAGGGGGGGGGGGGGGGGGGGGTGTTGAAAATAATAAACTTGATTATGTGTTTAGGAGTTACATAAGTTATATTGTATGTTTTAATGTGTGTGCTAGTGGGGGTTAGTGGTACACAATAAAGTTATGAAAATTGATAGGAATGTTAGTGGGGATTACCCTATTAAATATTATATTAGTGGGTTTTTATTTGCATTTAGATATGATAGTTACATGTATCTTTTGAGGCCTATATAATTCTATATAATTTACATATTTTAATCAAACTGAATTAGAGGAATAAAGTATTTTCTCTAATTCTTCTTCATATACTTCTCTTCCTAAACTCTAGGCCACTATTTCCATCAAGGCCTTGTTTGGGGATGGTATCCATTGGATGCGATCATAAGTACTAGTGCTCGGGCTAGGTATTATGGATAGGTCAAGGTGGGGGGTTAAGAGGTCTGTGAATTTTCTAGGCCATGTCAACTGACCATTAGCCGGAAAAGATGATACTTTGGTATGTCTTTTGAGTTTCCATCTCTGCCCTTGATACAAGTTAGTGAGTGTTTTATATAATGGACCACATGGTAGCCAATTACCATAGTACACCAATGTAGAAGCTCCATTCCCATCATGTGCTTGATAAAAGGTTGAGCCAAGTTGTTGTGTTGGGGTAGCTTCCTCCATAACCATGAGTAGTCTTTATGGTAATTGCATTTTCCATATAATTCTCCTCTGAAGTAGATTTTGATAGTCCAATTCTTCCAAATGTTGTCACTCCCAGGAGAGCACAGTGTCTGTAGGTGTCTTAATTTAAGCTTTATTCCATATATGATGTCTTGGATTTCAAGCCCTTCTGCAGCCCTTGGTGTGCACACATGTTCTCAATCCACCTTTGCTTTAATCTTTGACATTGCTGGACCAGACCATAAAAATTTTAAACCACTTCCTTTATCTGTTTAGACACCTTGCTAGGAAACAAAAGGATGTTAATCCAATAAATGTGGAAGTGAAAAAGGGTATATTCAATTAGTTGTAGCCTTCTTTCATTTTCTAGATGTTTGTTTGTTTGTTTATTTATTTATTTATTTACGGCTTCAGGCTGCTAAAATATCATTTTCCAGGGTAAATCAAGTGTAAAACATCATTTTTCATTGTATAACAAGAAATTGTACCTCTTATAATCTTTTGTGTGTTGCAAGAAAAATGGTGGATAAAGTATTGTGTGTTGCATGCAAGCTAATTGATTTGAAGATCTTCTCTTAAGATTTTTTGATCTTGGTGAGTATACATTATAATTTAACCTCTTATAATCTTTTGGGTTAAGGTTAATCTTTGCAACTTCATTAATTAATTATTTTTTTCCATTTGCTGTATGTTTCCTCTGTTTCATTTTGTGATTCTTGTTTTCTTTCGTGACATCTAAATGCTTTCTAGATGTATAATAAGATGTCTTTATTGATATAAAGATAATATTTTGATTCCTATTGTCTTTAGTGGTATTTATATAGTACTAAAATAAATAATATCCAACTTTTGCAAGGAATCTGAGTTTCCTCCTTTGGTTGAGGGTCAATCTCTAGTATTGTCACCACCCATGCATGCAAACTTAGGCTCAACGACTTAATACAAACATTCAGGTTGGCAAGATGAAGCTTAGATATATACCTCCAAACAAAGAACATAGGGTTGTTTTTACCCCAGATATGGCTCTATCTGAAGAATGGGACCAATGATTAGTGGGTTACTTTATTGATAAGCGTCTTTCTTTTCTCACTGTGGAATCCATTGCTAAAACGTTGTGGGTGAATGAGGGTTTATGTTGTGTTCATAGTCTGGAGAATAATTTTTTCTTGTTAAAATTTGGCACGGTAATGCAACATGATGTTTTTATAGAGGGCAATACTTGGCATTTCGCTAATCATCTACTGATTCTTCAAAAATGTAAGTCATGTTTGATTTTGCAGAAAGATGTCATTAAATCAGTTCCATTATGGGTATCACTTTTTGGCATTCCTCTCGAATTTTGGAATGAAGATGTTATCAGTTCTGTAACAAGTACTTTGGGTAACCCTCTTTATGTTGATAAAGAAGGCTGGGGTTTGTTAGGGTTTGAGTCGAGATGGAGGCTAACTCAGAATTCTCTACCACCGTTTCAATAGAATTACCAGAGGGGGATATTTTCTATATAAAAGTAGAGTACCAATGGCTGCCTAAAAGATGTCTGCAGTGTAAAGTCTTTGGACATTCTTCTACGAACTGCCCCAAATCAACTAAATCAAAGCAAGTTGTTCCTGCTAAGCCTAGCCAAAAAGAATGGAGGGTTGTTGATAAGAGTGGTAAAGCAAATGAGTTTGTCTCTTCATCGTTAGCCCTTTCTTCTTCTGATCATCTTGGAGTTTTTCCTGACATAGGTGTGGAAAAACCGCTTTTGAGTCATCAATCTAGTGACAGTGAATTTATATATTGATGATATACAGCCTGCTACTGTTCAAGATAAAAATGAGGTTGTTATGGGGGTTTCTAATAAATTTGATTTACTAAATGGCATTCATGAAGTTCCTCTCGAGAAGATTTTAGAATCTGTGCAATTTAACACTTTAGTGAAGGAAGTCAATGCTGAAAGCGCAAATAAATTTGTAGCTTTACAAGCCATGGGAACCAATATTGAGCATATATGTCATAACCCAGAGCATAAAGTTACTGAGCATGGAGAAGTTATAAATTCTTTAACTGGCCACATTAAAGCTGTACACGGGGAGAAAATTCTAGTGACCAGTTCTGCTGTTAGCACTATTATTGTTCCTTAATTTTCTGATGTTAGGAATGAGATTGCTTTGGTTTCTATTACCAACCAAAGTGATGGCTCTAATGTTGGATTAGCTATTGTTGACTCATCTGTTATTAAAGGCGCTGGAGCTAAGCCTAGTGAAGTTCATGCTAAACCTTTGAAGGGTAAAAAATCTAAAAATGTGGTTTTTAGTGTAAAAACTAGAAAGGCTTTAGCTAATAACTCTCCTAAAGGGGGAGTGGATCTTTGAGGTGTATGCTTGTGAGCCTGTTTGTACATATCATATTGTTCTATGTTTTGCGGCATATGGAATGTTAGGGGTTTGAATTTCCCTAAGAGACAAACTGAAGTTAGGAAAGTGGTGAAGAAATTTAACCTTGGCCTTATGTGTGTTATTGAAACCAGAGTGAAACAGAAATTTGCTTCTAAAATTGTTGTTTCTATGTTCTTAGGTTGGCATTTCCTTCACAACTATGATTTTTCTTTGAATGATAGAATTTGGGTTTGCTGGAATGCTACTCAATTCAATGTTGTTCCTCTTGTCCAAACTAGTCAGCTTATTCTTTGTACTATCCAAAGCTCTGATGGTAAGACTGATTGTATTGGAGGGTTTTCCTATGGGTTAAATGATGCTATTGGTAGGCGGCATTTGTGGAAGGACATGTTATCTATGGGTTTTCTTTATTCTAATAAGCCTTTATTTTTTTCGGGAGACTTCAATGCTTTGAGATATCCTCATGAAAGATATGGTGGCTCTAGTGCTTGGGATTCAACTATGAAGGAATTTAGTGAATACTTGACTCAAACTGATCTTATGGACCTCAAATTCACAGGTATTCAATTTTCCTGGAATAATCATTCAAACTTCAAAAAACTGGACAGGGTTCTAGTAAATGATGTTTGGAATTTTATATTTCCTCACTCAGAGGCTCTTTTTGAACCTAGTTTGGTCTCTGATCATGCTCTCGTGATTGTTAAACTTCAAGCTGCAATTCATAGAAAGGGTACTCCATTTTGATTCAATAATCACTTGTTTTCTCATCCTTCTTTCATGGATATTGTTGCTAAAGTATGGGATATTTTTGTGCCTGGTTCTCTTATGTATCAAGTGATTCACAAGCTTAAGCTTCTAAAAGTGGAATTGAAGACTCTTAATAGGGTGCACTACAGTGATCTCTCTGCTCAGGTTATTGTTGGCACCCATATTTTCAAGCCACCGGATGACCAACTAGTTCATAGGAACTTGGCCAGCAAAGTCCTTATTAGCAATGACCAGGAGTCAAGAGACCAGGTTCTTTAGGAAGCTTTGGCCAAATAAAATAAGATATAAGAATCCAAAGCCAACAACCGCGAGAACAATTCTAAAACTGAAGAGGACACGTGGCGGCCATTCAAGTTGTGAACATTTGAAATTTCATGAGAATAATTTGAAGAGAAATCATAGAAAGTAAAGGGGGCGAGAATTAAGGGATGTGGTTGCAAATTAAGGGATTGGTGGTTTTGCAACATGAATGAATCTGTCCAAGAAACGAGCCAATTCATTAGAAGAGTCATCACCTACTAGCCAAAACATAAAAGGAGAAGAATGAAGGAGCACGTCTCTGGCAGTTACAAAGTGTGGTTTTAAATTGAGAAGAGAAGAACACGTGACAATGCAAGAAGAGAAGTGATAGAGGAGGTTTTCTTTGAACAAACTGCTAGTGATAGATGGCATGAGAGTAGGAGTTAATAGTGACACGTGGCCACATCCTAGGTTGCCAGTTAGAGATGGTGGTGACAATGTCTTGGCAGTCATATAAATAATACACTTAATGTAATTTTTCAAACTCTACTGCAACACACAAATAAACACAATGTTTTACAATTTCTTACGATTGTAATCTCTATCCTTTCATTTTGTATTTTCATTTCAACAATGTCAATCCAAATTATTTATGTTGTCTTAATCTTTATCTTGTAATCTTTATTGCGAGTAGTGATATTTCCAATTCCTTTTCCATTTTAGTCACTTAATTTATTGCAATTCCTTTTTCATGCAACTCTTTTCATTTCATTCCCAGTCAATTAGAAATTACTTTCTATAATGTCAATCCAAATTATTTATGTTGTGTCAATCTTTATCTAGTAATCTATATTGCAAGAAGTGGTGTTCTATTTGTCTTTAAATTCGTGTCATTCAATACTCTTCAATTTCATTCACTTGCAACTTCTTTTATTTCATTCTCAGTCATTTATAAAGTCCTTCTTTTCTTGCACCAATTTTATTTCTTTAAAATTTTGCATGTAAGTCCTTTTAATTAAGGGAAAAAGAACCCTTGAATAAAAATTTTATTCTTTTATTTCACAATCGCTTGATTCGTACTCATCACTTCCAAAAAAAGAGTTTCACATTCTTTTGGTAAGTTCTTGACTCTTTTTAGAGTCTAGCACACCCACGCTTTCAACTTGGAAAACACTACAATTTTGTGCGAACATTAATTATGTTGACACCCAAAACTTCCGGCCATGTGGGTCCTACCATTGTTGCGTTTTGATAAATGTGAAGATCAATTATTGAGCAACATGTGGCACAGTTGGAAGAGCCAAATCTACCACCACTATTGGCAGGCGGATTTTCATGCCACAAGATGGCCAATCAATTCATATGAACTTGGCCAGCAAAGTCTTTATAGACAATAGTTAAGAGTCAAGTGATGGTGAGCATTCAAAATAGGCCAGGCTCTTTAGGAAGCCTTGGCCAAGAAGAATGAGATATTATTGGCACCCAGATTTTCATGCCATAAATCGGCCAATCAACCCACGTGAGTATAGCAAGAAAAGATTTGTTTGTAGACAATGGTCGAAAATCAAAGAGTTGATCGTTTTACGAAGTGAATGAATCTAAACAGTAAGTGAACGAGATTCATTGGAGGAGTTACCACTCACTGGCCACAACTTAAAAGGAGAGAAATGGGGAAGCACGATTCTGGCAGGTACTATTGGCGCCCATATTTTTGTGCCACAGGATGGCCAACTAATTCATATAAACATGGCCAACAAACTTTTATAGGTAATGGCCAAGAGTCTATCAGTGTTGAACATTCAAAATAGGTCATATAAAGTTTTGGCCAAAAAGAATGAAGTGTCAACATTGATAGTTACAAGGGTAGTTCCAAAATTGGAGAGTGGAAGGACACGTGGCAGCCATTTAAGCTATGACAATATGATTAGTGAATATCTTGAAATGTATAAAGATAAATATGAAGCAATTTAAGATAAGGAGAAGAGAAGTGACAGAGAGAAAATGGGCAAAAAACAAGGGATGTGGCCTATATCCAAGGAAATTGATATGACGAATTTGGTTGGAAAATAGGCCAGATTCATTGCATGAGGCTTAAGTTCAGCAACGTGGCCATGAAAGGAAACGTGCAAGATGTGCCAAAGACTGTTCCTTCAGCTGACCATAAGTGACAGATGGCAGGAGAGTAAGAGTCGATGGTGACACATGGCCACATCCTAGGCTGGCAGTTAGAAACGGTTGTGGAAGCAGTTTGGCAGTCATATAAATAAGACACTTAGTGTAGTTTTGCAAACTCTCCTGCAACACACAAACAAACACAATGCTTTACAATTTCTTACGATTGTAATATCTATCCTTTCAATTTGTATTTTCATTTCTACAATGTCAATGCAAATTATTTATGTTGTCTTAATCTTTATCTTGTAATCTTTATTACAAGTAGTGATGTTTCTTGTTCCTTTTCCATTTCAGTCACTTAATTTATTGCAAATCCTTTTTCATGCAACTCCTTTCATTTCATTCCCAGTCAATTACAAATTCCTATCTATAATGTCAATCCAAATTATTTATGTTGTCTCAATCTTTATCTTGTAATCTATATTGCAAGAAGTGGTGTTTTATTTGTCTTTCAATTCATGTCATTCAATTTTCTTCAATTTCATTCACTTGCAACTTCTTTTATTTCATTCCTAGTTAATTACAAATTCCTTCCTTTCTTGCACTAGTTTATTTCTTCAAACTTTGATATTTAAGTCCTTTTAATTAAGGAAAAAAAAATCCTTGAAATAGAAGTGTATTCTTTTATTTCACAATCGCTTGATTCACAGCCAGCGCTTCCAAAAGAAAAGTTGCACATTCTTTTGGAAAGTTCTTGACTCTTTTTGAGTCTGGCACGCCCGCACTTCCAAAATACACATTTTTGTGCAAACAGTTATAACCTCTCGTGACAAGCTTAAGGCTTTGCAAGTTAGTGTTGACTTGGATCCTGGTAATGAGGGTTTGAAGATGCAGGAAAAAGATTGTTTATCTGATTATATTCAACTTTCAGCAGTTGAAGAATCTTTTTACAAACAACAGTCTAGGATTAAATGGTTGCATTTGGGTGACAAGAATACAACTTTTTTCCATAAAATGGCTAAGAAAAGGAGGAAAGCTAACAGTATTCTCTCTTTGATGACTAATGATGGTGTGAGACTTGATCAACTTGTGCAAATCCAAGCTGAGATTGTTCACTTTTATCAGATTTTGCTTTCATCCAATTCTACTTCTTCTATCCCTGATTTAAGTGGTTTTATTCAACACCCTCTTACTACTGATCTTATTATTTCTCTCTCTAGACCAATATCTGATGAAGAGATTAAAATCTCTATGTTTTCTCTAAAGGATGATAGGGCTCCTGGGAGTGATGGGTATAATGCCCTATTTTTCAAGCATACCTGGCCTATTCTTGGAGGTGATATTACTAAGGCCATTCAAGCTTTTTTCCACTCAGGGAAAATGCTTACTGAGCTAAACTCTACTATTATTACCCTTGTGCCTAAAGTGGAAAACGCTACTTAAGTCTCTGATTTTTTATCTATTTCCTTATGCTCCACCATATATAAATGTCTCTCAAAGGTGCTTGCTAATCGAATCAAAGCTTGTCTCTCTCATTGTATCACTTCCAATCAAAGTGCTTTCGTTCAAAGGCGAAATATATCTCACAATATTCTGCTTGCTCAAGAATTGCTTAAAGATTATCATCTTGAAGGTGGAGATCCTAGGATTGCCTTGAAGGTGGATTTGATAAAGGCTTTTGATTCTATTTATTTGGAGGTTGTTCTCAAAGCTTTTAAGTTTCCTCCTCAGTTTACAACTTTTGTCATGCAGTGTGTTTCTACTCCCATATTCTTAGTCAATATCAATAGAGCTCTTAAAGGTTACTTCAAAAGTTCTAGGGGCATTAGACAAGGTGACACTCTATCACCTTATGTTTTTGTCTTGGGTATGGAAGTTCTTACTGGTATGCTACATATTGAGACCACTTCTTCTAATTTTACTCACCACTGGAAATACAGACTGCAAAATATTTCTAGTATTCTTTTTACAGATGATCTTCTTTTATTTGCCCATGGTGATTTGGGTTTTGTTCATTGCATTATGCCTGCTTTGGATAAATTTGGCGAGCTTTCTGGTTTAATTCCTAGTCAAGCCAAGAGTGTTGCTTTTTTAGCGGGAATTGATCCTCTGAGTTTAACTCAAATTCATCAAAGGTTGGGTTTTTCAGGTTGGCTCTCTTCTTGTCAAATATCTGGGGGTTCCTCTTTTATCCTCTAAACTTAAAGGGCATGATTGTACGATTCTGCTGGATAAGATCTCTGTTAGAGTCTCAAGTTGGTCAAGTAAATTTCTCTCTTTTACTGGCAGACTTCAATTGGTTAAATCAGTTCTCTTTCTGTGCAAGTTTATTGGTCCTCTACATTCATTCTTCCTAAATCAGTTCTTAAAGATCTCACCTCCTTGCTTTGGAAATTTCTTTGGACTGGCACTAAAATGTGTAGAGGGGGATGCAAAGTAGCTTGAAATTCTGTTTGCCTTCCTTTTGATGAAAGGGGCTTATGTGTTAAAGACCTTGAGGAGTGGAACGTGGCTACTATGATGAAACATATTTGGAGTTTGGTTCAACCTAACTCTTCTTCTTTGTGGGTATCTTGGGTTAAGTTGCATCTCATTAAGTGTAAATGTTTTTGGGAAATTACAATTCCTAGAATTTGCACTTGGACATGGAAATCTCTTCTCAATATTAGGCCTATTGCTAGGTCTGCTACTAAATCTTTGACTGGGGATGGAAGAAGCACTTCTCTTTGGTTTGATAATTGGCACCCTAATGGCCCTCTTGTTGATTTCTTTACTCCTGCAGTGGTACGAGCTTCTGGAATTGGACTGAAAGCCTATGTTAGTAGATTAATAAGTCCTTCTAGTTAGTGATTTCCGGCTTTAAACTCTCAAGACTGGGTGGATTTTAAGAGGAGTTTTCCTGCTCATTTTAAGCCAAATGTCGTTGTTAAGGATATGGTGGTTTGGATTTCTACTAATGGCACCTTCTGAATCAAGTCTGCATGGGAATTTGTTAGATATAAAGTGGACTCTGTGCTATGGTCTGGTATTATATGGTTTTCTCATAGAATTCCTAAATACTCTTTCCTTTTATGGATGGTTCAGGTTAATAGATTAAGCACATTACATTTCTTGCTTTCCATAGATCTTGTTCAAAATGCAAACTGTGTGTTTTGTAAGCAGTGTATGAAAGACATAGATCATCTATTTTTCCAATGTAGTTTTACCTTGAGATTATGGATGATGGTGGTTCAAAGGGTCTATTGCCATGGCCTGATGATTGGAATCTTATTGTGCCTTGGGCAGTGAACAACTTGAAGGGGAAGTCTTTGGTTACTGTTGTTAATAAACTTGTTCTTGCTGCTACTGTTTATGAGGTTTGGCTTGAGATAAATAGGAGAATCTTCTCTAATGAATTCATCACTATTGCGGCTTTGTTTGACAAGATAGTTCAAGTGGTGAGAATGAGATGCTTCTCTTTTACCAAGTTTTCAAAGTCTGCTACTGCTGAAGCTTTGGCTAATGAATGGCGATTTCCTGCTACTATT
The DNA here is from genome assembly GCA_963922005.1 of Cornus suecica. Classification (NCBI taxonomy): domain Eukaryota; kingdom Viridiplantae; phylum Streptophyta; class Magnoliopsida; order Cornales; family Cornaceae; genus Cornus; species Cornus suecica. Next base: position 19,393,406 of record OY998247.1, on the reverse strand, counting down.
TTCCAATTATGATCAGTGTAACTCTGCATTTTCCAAGCCATATTTTGATCCCTCTCTTTGGATCGGGTACGGTTCAGTATAAGCATGAATCTGTAGCTATGCTTTCTCTCATTTTACTTCTTTTGGTTATTGGTTTTTTGCTTTTTACTGGTCTGCTGCTGGTGGTCTATACATGTGGTCTTGCTTATGCCAGTTTGTTGAAGATTGAAGCTTGTTCTGATCCTCTTGTTCCCTTACATAATCTTATGAAGAAGAATGGCCCTCTTTCTTCCCCTATTCAATGCTGTAATCCTATATGCTTGATTATTTCTTATCTTACAATTACGATTTTTGGTTGTTTGATTCATTTTGTTTGGTGGACTCATGGTTTCCACATCTCTAGGGTATGCCCTATGATTTCTTTGTAAGGCTTTTAGCCTCTTTTTTTAATATAATTTTCTCCTTATTTCTAAAAATAAATAAATAAATAAACATGAAAGTAGCTATTTTCTCCAAACCACAGACACACACACAGGGAAAGGATGTGAAATTAAACATGAAAGTGACTATGTTCTTGTTATCATCTTCATTATCCTTCAATCTTTTTTCCAGATGAATGGACATACAGATCATGTCTGTAATATGTCGCTTTTAAATTCTGCTTTTGTGCAAATTACTATTTCAGTTCCAATGGCTGCATCAATGGGTCAACGTTCTGAATGTCTAAACCAGTTGAGTCTATTTTTCTCTTCTTTTGTCAGTCATATTTACTAACTTTGGATCTACCTCACACTCTGATTAACAAATCTCTTCTTCATAGTGTATCCCTTTTATCATCTGCCTCAACATTTTCATTACACTTGTGTGAATGTGTGTTATTCACATGTTATACCACTAGTCTGTTCTGATTTGCTACTCAAATATCATAAGTAATATATTTTGCCGTTTTTCTCAAAAGGGAATGATAGAATTTCTACTCAGAGAATAATTCGCTTTTCACATTTGCTAAATTTCATATGCCTTACCCTGTCATGTCCTCTACGATCTCTACTGGCCTAATTTAGCGTTAAACACTTGCAAGCAATGCTGTAGAATTTCTACTCAGAGAATAATTCGCTTTTCACATTGCTAAGTTTCGTATACCTCACCCTGTCATGCCCTCTACGATCTCTACTGGCCTAATTTAGCGTTAAACACTTGCAATGCCGCAGAATTTGGGTAAAATAGAACCAAATGGACAAGTGCTAAATGATCCACAATATGAATGGAGATCCCAATTTTTCAAACCGATGTAGTACTGCATTTCAACATTTAGTTGTTTGTTTTTTCAAGTTTATAATGATCTTGAAACTATTTGCTTAGTCAAGGAATAATTGTTTGTTTATTGGATTCCCCCAGCACCAACCTTATTTTGTCCTTCATATTCTATACCAACTCCATCAAAGTGAAAATAGGTCATTTTTCTTGTATTAATTTATTAGGAGTTGGTATTTTTGGTGTATATTAGAATTAGATTTTTCTGCCATAGCTTTGATATCCACTCATCTCTATATATATGTGTTATGATTTAATGTATATTAACATTGTTTAATAGGGAAGATTCTCTTTATTTTCAAAGGTATAAGAACATAAAAGGATAAATATAAGAGGCAAAAGACAAAGTTGATTGGTACCTCCTACCTAGTTCACTGATCTATTAAAGTCGACATTATGAAGACCTTACTCTCACACATAAACCTTTCCTTTCCTTAGATTTTATCTGCCTTTTGAGCTTTAAAAATGGCATCTTCATGCATTTTCGATGTGTCCTTATCTTTCAGCGGTGAAGATACTCGCAAGAACTTTGCGGGCCACATCTTGGCTGCATTTGATCGCCATGGTTTTTACACCTTCAATGATGACACGAAACTCAAATCAGGAACAGAAATTGGTCCCGGATTGCTCAAAGCCATCGATCAATCAAGGGCTTCCGTTATCGCCTTTTCGAAAAAGTATGCGTCCTCAAGATGGTGCCTTAACGAGCTTGTGAAGATCATGGAGTGCAAGAGGACACTCAATCAACTTGTTATTCCCATTTTTTATGACGTCGACCCCTCCCATGTTCAAAAACAAAATGGTTATTATGCAGTGCAATTTGAAAGTCACAAAAGGACTAAAGATTCATCTATCATTCCAAGGAGGAGCCATTCAAAACCTAGAGATCCGGAAAAGACAACCATGGAGGGCGATTTTATATCAACGATGCAGTCTTCTTCTACCATAAACAACTAAATCGGTATCTAGGGATTTCTAGCAAAACCCTAGCCAAGTAATGTAGTTCTTTCATTGTTTTCAATTGTAACGAGGAGAAACTGTTGACCATACTGTGATGATTGTAGTAGTTAAGAGACCGTTTTGATTTGGAATATAAAATTCTATAATTTTCTAAATTCTTGTCTTAGATAGAATGAATATATTATTTTGTACAACTATGATTATTCAATATGAGCAGGAACTCGGATGCTTAATTATGGTTTTCTACACAATGGTGGTAATGAAACTTGAAACCCTAGGTTGACACAGGCTGTGCCTTGGCGATTTAATATAGACATGCTTTAGTTTATTTTCATTTAGTAGGAGTATATTAGAGTAATATAATTGGCATGTACTAGTTAGGTCAGTCATGAGACGGGTTGTCGCAATTCGGTTGATGGTACTCCTTTTTGGGATCGTATTTAGCTATTTGCGGTATGACCTGATTCATAGTTATGGATCGCTCTCTTGCAATTGTTACATTGATAAACTATATTATGCGGCTAGTGGTGGAGTGATGAAAACCCTAATTTTTTCTCTCATTTAAATCACAACCTAATTTACTTTGCTTTTTAGTTAATTTAGTTAAGATTAGATAATTTGGTCTTTCGACCACCAAAACAAACAATTTTTAGAAAATATAATTCAGTGTTTTTGAACTATTAAAGTGAACAATCTCAGTCTCTGTGGAATCGATATCCCTTACTCAAGCCGTTTTCTATTCTATAATTGATACGTGCGCTTGGATAAGGTAAAACCTAAAGTCGTTAAGGTGTTGTTTTTAACCACATATTTTTATACACCTGACATCGTATCAGTAAGCTACGCACTCATGTAAGAAAAGCGATAGGGGCAAAAGTCTCTTCATAATCAACACCAAACTCCTGAGTAAAGCCTTTAGCAACCAGTCTGGCTTTATATCGGTCTATTGAGCCATCAGATCGATTTTTAATTTTGTAGACCCATTTACAGCCAACAACAGTCTTCCCTGGTGGAAGAGTAACTAAGTCTCATGTATGAGCTTTATCAAAGGGCCTACAATTTGTCAGTCATATCTTGTTTGCCAATGAGAATTAAAACTTGTCTCTTTGTAGGGTGATGGTTCATGATGAGAGAATATAGTGGAGTAACAATGATAATCATGAAGATGATGTGGAGGTTCTCTTACCCGAGTAGATTGATGAGTAGTGACAAGAGGAGGCGAAACAACAGTGTCGTGAACAGAGACTTCAGTGACAAGATCATCAGACGAGGCAGTCTCATTAAGATAAACTGTAGGTAAGAGCTTAGGAGATGGTTCATCAGGGATAGTGGGCAGAGAGGTAGTATCTAAAATTACTATGGGTGAATCAAGTTCAGTGTTTGATTTAGTGTCCGAATCAGATGGAAAAATATTAATAGTAGGATCAATGAAAAATGGAGGAACGGAAGATGGGGTGAGGTTAAACTTGGAAAGGGAAGAGAACATTTTGTGTTCCCAAAAGATGATATGATGAGATATGTGAAGACGTTTAGAAATAGGATCCCAACACCTATACACTTTTTGTTCAATTCCATATCCCCAAAAACAACATAGACGAGACCGAGGTTCAAATTTGGAATGTTCATGTGGCTGGAGTAAGACAAAACAAACACAACTAAAGTCCTTAATAAGTTTGTAGTTAGAAGGGGTACCATACAAACTTTCATAGGGCGTTTTATTATCGATGTTGGGCATGGGAATACAGTTTATAGTGTAGACAGCCGTGAGAGCAGCTTCCCCCCAAAAACGTCCAGGACAAGAACTATCGATAAAAAGAGTACGAATAATATCTAAGATATGATAATGTGTACGTTCAGCACGACCATTTTGTTGAGATGTTCCAGGACAAGAATACTGAGACATAGTGCCCTGTTGGCAAAGGAATTTTAGAAAATTTGTGTCCCTATATTCCATGGCATTGTCAGCATGAAAACTTTGATATGGCGATAGAACTGAGTTTAAACCATATGAGCAAAATCATAATATATCTAAGGTAACTCGGAGGAATTTTTCATGAGAAATATCCAAGTGAAATGAGTGTAATCATCTATTAAAAGGACAAAATATTTGGAACCCCCCATTGTGTTATGAGTAGAAGCCCCCAAACATCAGAGTGTATAAGATCAAATTCAGCCATTGAATGAGAAAAACTTTTATTGAAAGATAATGCTGGTTGTTTTCCTAATTGACATGATAAACAAGTAATAGTATCAGATTTGACATTTCCTAAAGAGCGAAGTTTATCAATAGACACATGTCCTAACCTAGAATGCCATAAGTTGAAAAGAGAAGAAGAAGACACAACATCAACTGCAAAACTAGAGGAATGATGTGGAATGTGGAGATGGATGAGCTCAAACATGCGTCTAACCTTACAGCTTATCCCAATGATCTGTCTTGTCTTCGGATCCTACACATGACAACCAAAAGAAGTAAAAATAATTTTTAGTCCAAGATCACACAACTGACCAACAGAGATAAGATTGATAGTCAACTTTGGAATATGTAAGGCAGCAATAAGTGATAGATTTGATGTAGATACAGAGCCTATATGACTAACAGGTAACTGGGATCCATCATTGGTGTTAATTGATGATGGATAAGAAATAGTACTTTTGGACTGAAATATTGATGAATCAGCAGTCATATGGTTACAACATCCAGAGTCAAAGAACCAAGAATTACCTAAGGTGACAGACATAGCATTACCAGAAGGGGATATAACCTGTTTGAGTAGAGCAACAGGTCATTTGTGGAGATAGCTGAATTTACACCCTCTAAAGGACAAGATTCCTCCACAGTGGTAGACTTAGATGACTGGAATTGTTTGGCTGGGCCTCGGTGAGATGAGTTTGGACGAGATTGATTGTAGGGATTCCTGAAACAATCCTGCTGATAGTGACGAGGCCCTTGCTTGTAATAGTGTTTGCAAGTGCGAATAGGACAATTCAGAATAATATGATTGTCTTGATGGCAGTAAGAACATGTCTACTGAGAATATGAATCACCATATTTGTGATGAACAACAAGAACAACATTAGTAGTCTAAGATTTGGTTCCAAGTCTGGTTTCCTAAAAAAAAAGCTCAGTAATGGCACTTTCTAGGGAAGGTAAAGAAATTCTGTGCAGAAGAAAGGCTTACACTAATTCGAAACGATCATGAAGAGCCATTAGAAGTGTTACAACATGTTGTTGATCATGATAGGTAATGAATTTCTCCGCATCAGAAGAACAGTCCCAAGTTGGTTCAGAGAGCGCAAGCTGATCCCAAATAACATAGATTTCTTACACAAAATCATTAATAAACTGACCTGGTTGTTGATTCTTAACATGGAGATTGGCCAGAAGTTGATATTGATGAACAAGATCTGCAGTGGTATATCGATCCTTGAGAAAATCCCAAACTTCTTTAGCGGTAGTGAATCGACCAAACTATTGATAAATTGATGGAACTGATGTGTTACGAAATTAGGTAAGCATTTGGCCATTCTTCTTATCCCAATCATCTGAGTGTTCCATAAACTTGTCATTAGTTTTAGTAGCTTCTTTGCACGGTGTGGTAATATCACTAGTAATTAGTCGCCAAATTTTACGACCTTTGAGAAAACTGGTCATAGCTTAAGCCCAAATGATGTAATTCGGGCCATTAAGAATGGTAGAGATCGGATGAGAGACTTTAGAACGTTCCATAGTAATGGAAAAGAGATTGTGATGCAACAACTGATTGAAATTGAGTTTCGAAGATGAAACTGCCGAGTTCTCGAAGGAAAATTGTGGAGTACTCGAAGATGAAATTACCGAGGACTCGGTAGAATAGTTGTCGAGTACTCGAAGATGGAACTTACTGAGTACTCGGTAGTTCCTGATTTGTTTGCAGACGACGAACTTCAGATGGGTGACTGACAAACTTCAAATGGGTGATGACGACGATTACGACGAAGCTTCAGGATGATGATGAAGCTTCAACAACGACAAAGCTTCAGATGACGAAGCTTCAGGATAACGGAACTTTAGGAATCGATGTGATGATGACAGCAGATAGCGGCAAGAGGCAGACGACGATTTTGAGCAACCAACGACGACGAATTAATCAGATTCTGGATGATTTGTGAGCCGCGATTTCTTATTAGAGTCCAACTAGGTTGAACGATGAATGATAAATGAATAATGATGATGATTAGATCGCAAAGGCTCTGATACCATGTTAATTGATATAAATTAGAGAAGAGAATAAAGAAGAATATTTAATTGTATTATGTATATTAAAGTTAATCTTTACAATAGGGCTAACACCTATATATACAAGAGAACTTGGAGTATGGAACAAGTTAATACAAATTAGGATAAGTACAAGATAGGTCAGGATTGTCATAATGGGCCTAAACCCTGATATATTCTAACAAAAAATTTTTAGTCACATGTCCAAATGGTATGAGAGCACATCAATGGGAAAGACAACATGATCGAAATATTGTCCTTTACTTTATTTGCTTAATTTTGCACATGAAAATTTTATACACCCTCGAGGTTTGGATTGGATCGTCTCTAGAATGTGAGGACCTACTCCAAGATTATTCATTATATTGAGTTTGAAGGTACGTGGAAGGCACGAACAAATTCCTCAAATCTCCATTCTCATCCTTCATATAGTGGCCAGAAAATTACCTGGAAATCATAACCATGCATTCCCATAAAGGGTGGTACAATAATCATGAAGAAAGAAAAAGTACGAATACAATTTAGTGCCTGTTTGACAACCAGTGCGGTGTTAGTTTTTGGTTTTGGGTTGGGTTGGGTTGGGTTTAGTGTGGTTTTATTCTGAACTGAAACAATGTTTGTTGCAGATGGTTTTGGTGTGAGAAAAAGTAAAATTGAAAAACCAAACCATATTTGGTAGAGTTGGTGTGGGCTGAAATTTTGAAATCAAACCATGTTTGGTAGAGTGGAATGATTGACATTTTCTTTATTTATAACAACATATTTTAAATATATATGTTTTAAAAAATAAAATATATAAATAAAAATACATTAAGGATTACTTTTTTTAACAAAAAATATTAATATTAGATAATAATATTTCACCATATTGCAAGAATTATTTAATTTTTAAAAAAATTAACATCACCTCCCCATAAATTATTCAGTACTTTGATGTTATATATATCACATATAATAAAACTACAGTGCTTAAAATATATTAAAATTTCAGGAATCTTTATATATTAAAAAAAATAAAATATATAAATAAAAATACATCAATGATTTATTTTTTTTAACAAAAATTATTAATATTGGATAATAATATTTCACCATATTGCAAGAATTATTCAATTTTTTAAAAAAAATGACATCACCTCCCCATAAATTATTCAGTACTTTGATGTTATATATATCACAGATAATAAAACTACAATACTTAAAATATATTAAAATTTCAAGAATCTTTATATGTTTAAAAAAATAAAATCTAAAAATCTAAAAATACATTAAGGATTAATTTTTTTAACAAAAAATATTAATATTGGATAATAAAAATACATTAAGGATTAATAATAAAATTATTATTTTTTTAAAAATATATTAAACTAAAAATACTTTGATGTTTGTTGACAAGGGATGTGGCCTTTATTCACATGCTGGTACTCCAAAATGACACACCATGGGTTGGTCAATTTCGGTTCGGGGTGTGTGTACAATAATCGCTCCATATAAAACCATCTCTTGAGAGGGGCGTGATTAGGATCATTTGGTATCACATGGGTTGCAACTGTAGTTCCATACCAAAGCCAACCAAACATGGTTTGGGCTACCCTTTTTCAGTCCAAAATTATAAATTTGGCACCAAAATCAGTTGCCAAACACCTCCTTAATCTTTTATGATTAGTTAAAATATCTTGCCAAGGAAAAAGTAAATGGTATATAGTGTTATAAAACTCATTACCAAAATCTCACAAGTACATGTTTTATCTACCTTTTTATATGTCAATAGATTGAAAATTAGTAACACGCTTAAATGAATTGTGATCCATGCAGTCTAAAAATAATATAAGACATTAAATAAAATAATTGAGCATGAGTAATAATATATTTAAAAGGACAATACTTGGATTTTCATCAAGAGGACCAAGATTTTCATCGGGGAGGATCAAGTTTGGTCCTCCCCTCTTATTTGGCCCAATAAATGCAAGACACGTGACAACAATCAATTAAAGAGTGTAGATGGGTATTACCCACTATATTATGACCTCAAGAAATTTTTTTTTTACTTTTTTTCTTTTTTTTTTTCTTTTTTCCTCTCCAATCTCTTCACCGTCATAGAAATATTATTTTATCAATTATGTCTTTCTGTTTTTTTTTTTCGTACAAAAGGATTTTCGGGAAGCAACAGTGTGTGAATTTTTTTTTTAGGGAAATAACATAATGTTTTTAGTATTAATTTCTTTTTCAATTCTTTAGATATGATAGATATCCAAATCATTGTCAATCTTTTAGCCAAGAAAAAAAAGGTATGTAAGAAGAGACAAACCACGGGTGGACTACTCTCGTCTGGTTCAATGGGTTGAGAAAATTAAACTTTATTAATGTCCAGGACTCTAGTCTCTTTTATACTATTTATGTAAAATATAAGATGTATGTATGTAAATATATATATATATATATATACATGACATATATTGACAGAAGATTCAGAATCAAGTATGAAATTTAGAGAGAAGCAAATGAAAAAAATATAAAATTATCAAATATGGTAAAAGGAAGTAACAGGAAAAGAGAATAAAGGAAGAAAGAAAGAGACCTGAAATTTGGTCGACCTTCGGAATTAAGGATTTAAAATGGAAATTCGTGACAGTAAAGAGGAATTTAGGGTTTAAAATGGGACTCTTTAGAGTAGAATAAAAGGGAAACAAAAAAAATAAAAATTAGATCCGGGTTAACCCCTAGATTAAAATGGGTAATATGTATTCATATTCATTAATTATTTTTGCCACATGTCGTATTTTTATTGGGTTAAATAAGAGGGGATGACCAACTTCATTCTCTTTGGGGAGGATTCAAGTATTGTCCTATTTAAAATAATTAAGTTAAATTATATTAATCTTTTCTCATATTTGTCATAATTACACAAACCCTCCATGTAATTTTAGAAATTGTACTTCCCGCCGGTTAAAAGCAAACCTAGTATGTGTACTAACCCGTTCATGTAGCTTTTTAAATGGCCTTATATGGAATAACAATCAATTGATGGATAAACTGAGATTACCAAACTGGCTAAGAAGTAAGATGATTTTATTTATAGTAGGAAAATATATATAATTAAGGGTTTAAAACCTATTCCAAATAAAAAATAAAAGGACTTTGTATTTCATAGTTCGACTTATATTGATATCTTAAATATACATAATTTTATATGTATTTTGTTTCGAAAACACTCCCATATACTATCCAATTCTATTAAATACTCCCACTGTGTCTGTCAATTTCAGTCTAATTCCATTAAATTTTCGTCATGTACTTGACGCACGTGTGGTTTGCGACTTATTTATATCCAAAATGCCCCTGTGGTTTGACTTATTTTCTCCCCAAAATGCACATGTGCTTTGACTTATTTTATTCCCAAAATGTCCTTTTTATGCATCAATACGGTATCGTAATCACTAAGGGTATTTTAGTATTCTCCACTTCCGTTAACGGAGTTAGGCTGAAATTGATGAATATGGGAGTATTTGATAAAATTGGATATTATAGGGGTTTATTTGAACAAAATTAAAAGTATTAGGGGAATTTATGGTAATTGCCCATTTCAAATAATCAAACCACCTCCCTCAAATAAAAATTCTGCTAGTTTGAATAAAAATATAACATTAATCAACATGTATTATTGTTTTATTTATTGGCAAACACCACTGTGCCATAAAGGAGCCAATACCACTTTCTCAACCTCTCACACCAGTGAAACAACAATAACAATCCAAACATAAAATGCACACACTTTCTCAACCTCTCACACCAGTAAACAACAATAACAATGCAATAAAATAAAGCACACTTCCTCAAGTCCCACGGTTCTCTAATAATACCTTCCTTTAATCATCCCAATCTCCCGAAGAAATTGAGCGTCCGTCACCTGACGATCCGGCTGCAAATATCCATCCTCCGAAAAATAATCGCCACTTGCGTCTATGATATTTGAGGCATCATAGGCATCGGGATTGTGCTCATCTCCCTCGTAAACTAGACTAACCCCACACATTTTCACTTTCCATTCGAAGGAGAGATGTACTTTTATCTCTACTTCATCTCCGCCTGCCAATTGACCATCGTAACTACATCCTTCGGGTTCATTTTTCTTTTTCCCTGTCGGCTTTTTCATTAGTTTAAGGCTAGCATTTGGTACGTAGGAGAGCCATATCTGATCTTCATCTTCCTCTAAAAGAGGATAGAAATCAACTCTTGGTGCTCCATATAATCCACCCCCCAACTTTTTCTTCTTAGAAATGGTATAGCCAATACTAAAAGAGTTATCTTTATCATCATCGTCATCCTCATCATTATCATCATCATCTTCGTCAATGGTTGCGCCGGAGAACACAACACACAGAATAAATCCTTGGATTACCCGATCCGCAGGCACTATAAAATGAATCACGTTTGAGACAGCATGGTAGTTGCACCACTCTGGAACCTCTTTCCCGGGAAGAAAAACATTCAACTCACCTTGTTCTGGCATTTCCTGCAATTGCATACAGCTGCAATTACTCCGGCTGTCTCAAAATCAATGATTACCTTAAAACAGTATCAAAATAAGTGCCCGGAAATTCAATGTACTATTATTTCACTGCCGGTCAGTATCTCAATTAAGAAGTAAGATTCTCTGAGAGGGACACCTAAAATTGGGACCAAAAAAAGAGTAACTATTAAGAAATGCTAGCTTGAACGTTGTCATTCAATATAATAAGGCAGAGGAAAGCGTACCTGACAATGAAGGAGATTACTTCTAAAATCAGATGCAAAATTGCTCTCCGCTAAATTGTCACAACCGTAAAAAGTCATGAATGGTGCTTCTTCTACTCTTGATTCTAACGAACAGCTTCGCAATGATGTGCAGTACAATGCACTCAATCCCAATAACTTTCTGGGAAGGGCTGGAATTGATTGAAGCGATGTACATTGGTTCAGGTAGACAGCCTTCAGTAACAGAAGGTTAGCGATGGTAGGGGGTAGGTCAGAAAAATTGTTTGAGTTCAAATTCAAAAATTCCAAGGACATCAAACTCCCAATGTTGCTGGGTAGATGTGTTATATTGCAGCTTTCCATATACAGTTTTCTGATTCTACCTGAGAATTGTGATGACGAAGAGCTGGATTCAGGTTCTGATCTTCTAAAAAAAGCTTCCCAGTCTAATCTAGAGCACCCGGACAAATCAAGATAAAGGAGAGACTTTAATGCGAAAATGCTAGGAATCTTCTTGAGACAGAGGCAATTCTTCAAGTCCAAGAAAACAAGATTTTCAAGACGTCTAATAGATTTGTGAACCTTTACCAGGTTTGTACAATCATTAAGCAACAGTTTTTCAAGACTTTTGAACTCCTTGAAGTTGGGAGTTTTGATCAAGAAATAACAGTGACTGAGATTGAGGTGTTTCAATTTGGGCAAAGCCTGTCAGAATAATAAATTTATTGCACATGTCATTCTATTAATTAAGTTTGAAAGAGAGGAAAGCAGTAGCCTAATCGTACCTTTTCTGCATTCCAAACTTGTTCGAGTTTGCTGTAGCTCAAGTCAACGATAACCAGATTGTTCATAATTAAGGTCGATGGTATATGTGGTGAAGAAAATCCTTTCCAAGATAGCCATACAAGTATTTCGGAGAAATTTTCGTAGCCTTGACTTAATTGGACATAGTTGAGATTAAGCAATCTCAGACACTTCATCTTTTTAAATGCCATCACCTTTTCTTGTACCTTTCTTTCTAGCTCTTCCTCCGATTCTGTCAAGTTCCCTGTCCCCTGATGATAATAAAAAGTTGCATATATAAGAATTATAGGCATGTGCGCGTGCCCACATGAGCTCTAGTGCAGAAATGTTGTACCTGTTCTTCTAGCTGCTCTCTATTTGGCTCTGGCATGTTCAGAATTAAGCCTAGAACTGCTTCTGACCCCTGATGATAATAAAAATTTGCAGATATAAGAATATATGTATATATATATAGAAAGAGAGAGAGAGAGAAGTTCAGATTCAATATTGTGCCAGTTTCCCTGATGTGTCGTGTGATTGACTTCTTCATAGTGACAATATATAAATATATATATAGTTAATATAGGCACTGGGATCTCACTGTGTCACATTCCAATACATGGAGAATGTCTTCATGATTCCACAATCTACTCCGGTTTCCAGGCTCATCCGTAAATGCTTGGCGGACTCTCTCTTTAGCCAATTTTTTAATCAGATCAGGCATCACTAGCCGATTGCGCAAGTCAGTGCTTAAGAGATAACGGCGAGATAGAACTTTAATATCAATTTCTGGGGAGAAACCGCAAGCTTTGAGTATTTCGATTGCCAAATCTTTGTCCATTCCAACAAAAAAAAATGCAATGTCTAGGAACACACCCATTTGTTTATCATTAAGTGCATCCAAGTTTAGCCAAAGTTTTCCATCAACATCAAGAGGAATCGTTTTCAACCTGTCCAATTCACTCCTCCATTCGGATCTGGTTTTGTCGGACAAAAACGAACCTAAACATTCAAGAACAAAAGGAACCCCCGTAGCATAATTCACTGCTTCCTCCGAGAGACTCTTATAGGATTCTACAAGATGGCGTCTCTTAGGGGCTTCAAAGGCATGCCACTTGAAGAGTTCAAGAGAATCCTCCTCATTCAACTCGCGAACCTCATACAACTCATCTTTTTGAAGTCCAAGTGAGCTTAGTGAAGAGAGATCTCTAGTTGTTATAATGATTCTACTTCCAGGAAGTAACGAGTTACGATCTATGGCCAATGCTTCTAACTGGAACTTGTTATCGACGTCATCCAGAACAACAAGAACTCTTTGACTCCATACTCGCCTTTTTAATACCTCAATCCCATTAGCCTCATTTGTTATCTGCGGATCTCTATCATCTACGAGATCACGAAGAAGGTTTTTTTGTAATTCAACACTGCTTTTGTTTTGCTTTGAAGTTGGTCCAACATCTGCAAGAAAGCTACTGCTTTCAAAGTCAAGATGTAAGCGATTATACAACTCTTTAGCAATTGTAGTCTTGCCTATTCCATCAAATCCTACTATGGCAACTATCCTACCTTTCTTCCCTGACTGTCCCAACTTTAGACAGTTGTCCAGCAGTTCAAGCAAACGCTGGTCTAATCCAACTGGGTGGCGCCCGACATTCAAATGCTTAGGGTTTAGTGCACGAGTAACTTGTCTAACAACCCTTTCGATTAATGTCCTCTCACACCTGTAAAAACAACAAAAACATGAACCAAAATAAAGAAATGTACAAACAGTTATACTAAAAACGAAACATTCAACAACTGAAACTAACGCTGGGTTTGGAATGAACTTTTAGTCGGAATTGGATTTGAAAAATGAATTTTACATATTTCTGAATGGTGGAATTTTGGAAGGAGTTGAAATTTGATGAAATTTTTGACTGAAAATTTTATAGTCTAGTCAAATCCTGGAAAATAAAAGGAGGATTTGATTCATTACATTGTTTCTAAGTAGTACACATTTACTTCTATTAATGAATTTTAGTCAGCTCCGTTCCGTTTGCATCACTAATGCCATTCCAAATACATTGTTTGGATAAGTCTTAGACTTTAAGTCTAATTGGATTTCAATCTCAAACCCATTTTGAATGTGAATTTCAATCCAAACCCAATTTGAATGTGAATTTCAATCTTAAACCCAATTTAAATGTAAAATATCATAAATCTTGAATTAAATTAGACAATATAAATAAATATTGGTATGAAACTATGAATATATATATATATATATATATATATATGCATGTGTATATGTGTATGTGCATGTGATATACCTGTATGTATGTATGTTGATATGTAAATATGTGTGAGTTTGTGTGTATGCATGTGTATTTATATGTATGTTTGTAATTGTGAAAAGTTAGTTTGAGTATTTATTAGGTTAAAGATTTGAAATTCAAAATCACATGCTAAATTCAAATTGTGAAATTTGAATTGGAAAATATTTTGTTGCAACCAAACCATCTCCAATTCGGCGTTGCCTTAGGGAAATTCCATTTTCATTAGAATCCAATTCCAAACAAATTTATAGCCTCAAAGGAGGACCCTAGGCTTTACATACAGAGTGGTGAAAGATGAAAATAAATGAGTGAGAAAAGTACCCATTGTTGATGTTTTCGAGGACATAACCCGGCGTTTTTCCAGCCTCAGTTAGAGCCAACGTCCACTTAGTCCTAGATTCCCTGCCGCCAAGCATTTCAGCAATTGCATAAAAACTCTCTTGTTTGCGGACGTCGGAGGGACGACCGTGATAAAAGATGGGAATAACAGTGCGGTGTTGTTGTCTTCTCCACTCCATGATCTCTACAAGCTCATCAAGGCACCATTTGGAGGACGTGTACCCTTTGGAGAATATGATTATGAAAAGCTTAGATTGTTTAATGGCTCTGATCAACCCGGGACCAATTGCTTCTTCCCCTTCCAGATGAGTCTTATCTTCAAATACACGAAGACGATACAAAGGGGCCTTGAGGTGGCCCAAAAATGTCTTGCCAGTATCATCGCCGGCGTAAGACACGAACACATCGTACCTGAAGGAAGCTGCCATTTTCAGATCAAAGGAAAGGTTTCTATGTGCGATGACCTAGCAGGATATAAGCTTGACTTTATTATATACATCACAAAATGACTTTTTTTTTTCTTTTCCTTTTATATATATGTATGTCATACTTTAATGTATATTTACACTGTTTAATAACGAAGATTCTTGGTATAAGAAGATAACCGGGGGGGGTTATCCACTCCTTTCTGGCTCTCATTTAACTTAAAATTTACCACATGAACAAAACTGACATTTCACAGCAAACTAAAGTTATATACATATATAGCATTGTTGTATATATTATGTTGGTTTGTATATATAGCTCCTCCAAAACTGAAATCGATTTTTATTCGAAATTCAAATTTTTTGAAAAAATTTGAATCTCCTTTCCAAATTGAAAAAATCCGTCCAATATTTTTGGTCTAACAATTCAAAATAATAAATATAAATAACCAAGATTTTTTGTTTCCAGACACAGCACTGTTTATTTCTTGTGGAAGAGTGATCATAGACAAAGGTATGATTAAGTTTATCCTAATTTAAATTAGATTAGTGTAGTAAATTTAGATGTTAGTTTGTATCTTTTGAATCTCTTGGTGATTTAGGGTTTGGTAGCTATGGCGATAACAAGATCACCATTAATCTCAATGAATAAAGAATATGTTTTTTCTTCTCTTGCCTCTGTGTCTTTGTTTGTGCGGGTGTATGTATATATTGATATATATAATCCAATTCGTATTTATGTTATTTGTTATTTGGTTATACTATATACTAATACATGTTGCTAGGAATTGTAATGTCTACTAGTTTGCTTTTATTTTATGCATCAGGCATCAGACTACAAATATCCTATAAACATTTGCTTCGATTAAAACATTCTCTAACCAAACTATGTGACAACCTAAAATATCCTATATGATATAACCTTTGAAATAATTCATACTTTTGGGTTTGTATTAACACATTTAATATTTGTATGCCCAGGCATACATATATTCCTCTTTGTATAAGTTAAATTTAGATATCTAGGATTATAAAATAATTTTTTTTAAGTAATCTAGTATATATTGTACCTATAAAATCTTACATGCCATTGCCTAATTTAACTAATTTAAACTTCATAAATATGTAACACAATATACTTTTTCGTCCCAAGTTGAAATCTCTGAATCTTCATCCCAAAATTTTCAAAAATCCCTCCAAAAGTTTTGGTACAGTACATAGATTCGAAATCATATAAATAAGATGATATTTATTAACAAACAACCACTATTTGATTTTTTAGATTCAGATTGAGGGAAATTTTCAAAGAGGACAATGTCGACCACCAACACTATCATCATAGCTCGAATTTATCAAGAATTGATAGAGCTCCGGGCCGTTCTTGGTGATAGCATTCGGAACCCTGAGCTAATGAGGAATCGGGAAAGGAGGGTTCGAACGAAGGGTTGAGACCATGGTTCGCCGTAACGGA
This sequence comes from Cornus suecica, assembly GCA_963922005.1. Lineage (NCBI taxonomy): Eukaryota > Viridiplantae > Streptophyta > Magnoliopsida > Cornales > Cornaceae > Cornus > Cornus suecica. The sequence continues at coordinate 19,376,828 of OY998247.1, read as the reverse complement.
ATTCCATGTCATTGTTACCGTTACAGGCCATTATGGCCCCGTTATCCGATTCCCACACCCGTAACGGCCCATAACGGCCGTTACGGTCCGTTACGGCCGTAACCCCAATTCTCACCGGTTCCGAAAATACCGTAACGGTTAACACAATTGAATTTTTTCAAAAATTTGGGTTAAAAAGCTTTTTGTTATGTATATGATATGATAAATGTTACTCATTGTCAGTTTTTCAGCCGGTTCAGAATCATCCTTATCAGTTACAAAGAGAAGATGGTCTACTAATGATGAATCAAATGTCCACTGAAGATACAGCTCAATATTGGCAATCTTTTCATGAATCCCAACCAGAGCAACAAGATCCATCACGAAATTCATTTTGGTGGTGAACCATGTATCTTTTTAAAAATTATTTTACATTGTTAGAAATAAATTATATCTTTTGTGATTTCAAATTTTTATTTATTTAAATTTAAATTTAATTTAATAATATCATAACAAGTATATCATAAATATTGAAATAACGACGACACCATTAGATTTATTAATAACTCATTTTCTTATTTTAAAATTCTTTAAAAAATTAAATAAAATTAACTTAAATCTACCAAAAAATCATCTTTATTGATTCATGTAAGAGTGGAAATGTTCAGCCCAATTGAGCCCATCAGGCGTCAGGCCCGTCGGGCTGATGGCCCAGCAAGGTTTTTGTAAGCCCAGTAATTAAGCCCATTAAGCAAATGTATATAAAGAAAACCAAAAATGAATAAAGGGATTCTTTTTGTGTTGTGCAATTTTGAGCATCTACACATTGGCGCCGTCTGTGGGAAGGCGGAGTCCCTGACTTTTAAAATCTGCCCTTCGGGATCTGAAAAATCACCTCCTTCTTCCCATCTTAAAAAGCTGAGTCTGTTTGTCAAACAAAGGTCAACCCACTGCAGAGATGTCAATCACTCGTTCGCAGGAAGACGTCCAACCCACGGCAGATAATCGTGCAGAGGGTTCCATGGAGCAAATTTTTCAACGCTTGGTAGCTGCTGAGGAACGTAGCATGGCCTTGGAAAGGCAAAATGCAGAGCTCATGGCAAGGTTGACTCCACAACCTGTTGTTTCACCAGTAGTTGCGGATGCCCCTCCGGTGGCGGCAGTCGACCATTCTCTAAACTAGCAGGGCAGCGACAGACCTGAGGAGCATGCCGAGTCTTCTCAGCGTTCAGAAAAGGCTCCAGCGGCCGACGAGTCCATCAAGTAATGATGGATGAATTCCAAAGAAAATTCCTCGGGGACTTGAGGTCCCGATCTACTGATGACATGGCCATCCAGGCATCCACTGAACTGATACAGTCACCCTTCGTGCACGAAATAACCCAAGAGCCTTTCCCAAAGAAGTTCGTTATGCCCCAATTCACCCCTTACGATGGCACAAGGGACCCCGAGGAACATATATACCAAATCCATTAGAAGATGACCATGTACGTTGAGAACGAGTCCCTGCTTTACAAAGTATTCTCCACAAGCCTTGCTGATGCAACTCTATTGTGGTTTAGGAAGTAGGCCCCCCGATCCATTGGCAGCTGGCAACAATTGACCAGGCTCTTCATTGCCCAGTATTATGGAAACAAGAGACAGAAGAAGACCATATCCTGCCTCTTCACCATGATCCAGGAGAAAGGGGAGTCATTGAAAAGTTTTATATCCCGATTCAACATCGAATCCTTTTCTGTGGATAACTGTGACCAGCACTCTGCGGTTGAGGCATTCAGGATGACCCTCATTCCAGGAACCAAGTTCCATCAGTCTTTGGTAAAGCGCCCTCCGTCGGGCATTGGGGAGCTAAACTCCAGGGCCCAGGGGTACTTAAGAATCGAAGAAGAGAAGACTATCAGGCAAAGGAGGTCAGCCTTTGTCGGTCTTGAGATTCAGTCCAAGGATCGATTGACCGATCGCAAGCGAGCAACTCCACCGGGATCCTCAGCCCCACCGGGATCATCAGTCCCAAAACCGTTCAAACGCCCCAGGTTCGACGAAAGGTTGACACCCCTGAAGGTTAGCCTTGCAAAACTCTACCAAGAGAACAAAGCCAAAGGAATCTTCCAGCAACCCCCGACCATGAGATAGCCACTCGACCAAAGGGACAAGTCAAAACATTGTGCGTTCCACGGTGATTTCGGGCACATCACGAATGAATGCCGCAATCTAAGGCAAAAGGTGGAGACGTTACTGCTTCGCGGGGAACTCCGAGATTACGTCCAACGAGACAGACCAAGGACCGATGATCAGCGTGCCCTCAGTGCCCCTCGGAAACCCTCGGATGCACAGCCGGTCAGGGTCATTAATATGATTCATGGCGGCCCCCCATCCAAAACAACCGAAGGATCACATCGGAGCCATGTTCGGAGAGCTCACAAGATGAGAAGAGTCAACGAGATTAGTGACGCCTGTTACAAAGCAGGGGAAACACAGATCACCTTCTCGGTATCGGACCTTCGGGGTGTCCAAACCCCACATGAAGATCCTCTGGTTGTGACCTTAATGGTGGCTAACTATCTTGTGAAAATAGTCATGATCGATCCTGGAAGCAGTGCCAACATCATCACCAAATGGGCTTTTGAAAAGCTCGAAATCGATCCATCTGAAGTTGTGGCATCCCGGAGCCCCATCGCAGGTTTTGACGGAAGGCAAATCGAGCCAATCGGAGAAGTTCAGTTACCGGTATCTGCTGCTCAGAGGACCCTAAACGAGACGTTCATCGTGGTGGACGCCAAACCTTCGTACAATCTGCTCATGGGAAGGGGATAGATTCACCGAATGCAAGGTGTCCCTTCGACTCTTCACCAGGTCATGAGATGTTTAAGCCCCGACGGTATAGGTACCATTGATGTCAAAGGTGACCAGGTGGCCGCCAAGGAATGTTATGCGGTCACCCTGAAAGAGATCCAGAAGGTGAAAGCTCCAGTAGCACCCCGCTCCAAGGAGCAAAGCTCAGGTTCCAAATAGCAATTAAAGGAGGGGGACCCGGGCACCCCAATTGTGGTTGAACCGTTACAGCTGGTCTATGTTGTGCCTGACAGCCCGGAAAACGTTACTTTTGCAGGTACAAACCTCATAGATCCTGAATTTAAGGAACTAACACAATTACTGTAGGATAACTCTGACGTCTTCGCATGGGAGCATACGGACATGCCAGGGATCGACCTTGATGTTTCGCTGTACTCATTTCATGTTGACCAGAATGTCAAACCTATCAGGCAAAAACAAAGGCGCATGGGGGCACATCGGAACCAAATTATAGCAGATGAGGTATCCAGATTGCTCCAGGCAGGCTTCATCAGAGAGGTTAGATATCCCGAATGGCTTGCCAACGTAGTGGTAGTGCAAAAGAAGAACGGAAAATGGAGGGTTTGTGTTGACTTTACCGACCTGAACAAGGCATGCCCGAAGGACAGCTTTCCACTGCCAAAGATTGACCAGATGGTCGATGCTACCGCTGGATACGATCGTCTAACTTTTTTGGATGCTTATTCAGGTTACAACCAAATAAAAATGAACTCGATAGATGAGGAGAAGACCTTATTCATTACTGAAACAGGTACATACTATTTTAAAGTTATGCCTTTCGGACTGAAAAATGCAGGTGCCACTTTTCAGAGGTTGGTCAACAGGATCTTTAAAGGTATGATGGGTACAGTGATCGAGGCCTACATCGATGACACTGTTGTCAAGAGTAGAAAGAAGGAGGATCATCTCACCCACCTACGCCAAGTGTTTGCTACTCTCAGGTCAAACGACATGAAGCTTAATCCAGCGAAATGCTCTTTTTCTGTATCATCTGGGCAGTTCCTGGGGCACATCGTGGACCGGACCGGGATCCAGGCCAGCCCGACACAAGTCAAGGCCCTGATAGAAATGAAGGAGCCCCGGACACATAAAGACGTTCAAGTCTTGACGGGAAGAGTGGTTGCACTTAGCAGATTCATTTCACGACTCACTAATCGATGCCGACCATTCTTTCAGGCAATAAAAGCAAAGAAGGGAGAGATCCAGGGTCCAAAGCAATCGGAGGCCTTGGCGAGGTTAAAAGAGTACTTGACCATGCCCCCGATCGTGTCCACACCAACTCCCGATGAAATCCTATACATGTACTTAGCAGTATCCTCTGTGTCAACCAGCGCCGCCCTCATCAGAGAGGATGGAAACCTTCAAATGCCAGTCTTCTACACCAGCAAATCATTATCTAAGGCGGAAACCAGATACAACAGGCAAGAGAAATTGGTTTTGTCACTAGTGAATGCCAAGAGAAGGCTAAGGCATTACTTTGAAGCCCACCCGATTGTCGTCCCAACAGTAGTAACACCTCTACGGGTTATTATATCAAAGCCTGACCTCTCAGGGCGAATTTGTAAATGGGCCATCGAATTGGGCATATACGATTTGACATACATACCCTGGGTTTCCATCAAAGGACAGGCAGTGGCGGAATTTTTACTTGAAAGCGAAACTGAAGAGCCAGACCAGGAAAGCGAACCGAAAACCTGGAAGATTTTTATGGATGGATCAGCCTGCTTTTGCGGATCAGGGGTTGGTTTGGAGATCTTGACACCTGATGGGACACGCCTTCATATGTCAGTACAACTACAGTTCCCAGCCACGAACAATGAAGCGGAGTATGAGGCCGTCGTATCCGGGCTAAGGATAGCCCAGAGCCTCCAGATTCAGTCCTTAGTAGCATACAGTAATTCTCAGCTGGTTATCCGTCAGATCAATGGAGAGTATGAAACAAAGGACCCGAAAATGGAGTCGTATCTGGCACTCGTTTTAAAAGAAACAGAAGGTTTTCAAAAAATAACATTCACCCAAATCCCTAGGAACAAAAATTCTGAGGCTGACCATCTGGCCAATCAGGCATCCTCAGCCGGAAAGGACCTAACCCGGGTTGCACTGGTGGATGTTATTCAGAGGCCCAGCATCCAGGAGGCCGAACAAGTAATGCTTATTCCCTGGGAACCCAGCTGGATGGATCCCCTGATGGATTACATGCGAAATGGAACTCTTCCCGAAAATAAAGCTAAAGCTTACAAAATCAGGAGGAATTCTGCCCGATATTCAATCATAAACGAGCGAATTTACCGAAAGTCCTTTTCAGGTCCTTACCTGAGATGTGTTACACCGTCAGAATCTAGAGCAGTGATGCAGGAAATTCACAGTGGGGCTTGTGGAAACCACTCCGGTGGAAGATCCCTTGCCCATAAGATTCTATCTCAAGGGTACTTCTGGCCTTACCTGTCTCGGGATTCAGAGGAGTACGTCCGAAGATGCAAGCCCTGTCAAATGCACGGAGATGCTATCCATCGGCCACCTGAGTTCTTACATCCGACTATAGTACCACACCCATTTGCCCGTTGGGGAATGGATATAGTGGGACCCCTCCCGAAAGCAATCCGGTCGAATGCGTACGTCCTTCTCGCAACTGACTATTTCACCAAGTGGGTGGAAGCAGAAGCCTACCCCACCGTCAAAGGTAGCCACGTCATCAAATTCATATGGACCAACATAATATGCAGATTCGGGTTACCAAGGACGATCATGATGGACAACGGAACAAATCTGGACAACAAGGGGGTTAGAGCATTCTTTGCCGAGCATGGTATCAACCAGAACACGTCGTCCGTCGGCTACCCACAAGGGAACAGGCAGGCGGAAAGGAAAAATCGAACTATATTCAACACCTTGGCAAAAAAGCTTGAAAAAGCCAAAGGGGCTTGGCTGGAGAAACTGCCCGAAGTTCTCTGGTCATACAGAACAACCCCCAGACAACCCACTGGTGAAACCCCCTTTGCCATGGCGTACGGCGCTGAGGCTATGATTCCTACAGAGATTAGGGTTCCAACCATCCAGAGTGAGGCCTGGGTTGAAGGACCAAATAACCAGCACTTGGCTCAGAATCTTGATTTTCTGGATGAAAGAAGAGAGGCTGCCGGGATCAGGCTGGCCGCCTACCAACAGCACGTTCGGAACCATTTCAATCAAAGAGTCAAAAGAAGAGAGTTCCAGGTCGGAGATATGGTCCTTAGGCAAAAAATAGGGCTCATAAGCAAGCTCAGGGAGCCTTGGGAGGGCCCGTACACCATTACCGAGGTCATCGGTCGTGGAGCATACCGAGTCCGAAGGAATAGTGATGGTGGAATGGAACCAAACTCCCAAAACGCCTCTCGCCTGAAGAGGTACTACCCTTAATGAGCCAAGTTATGTTTTTAACTTTGATCTTTTTGTAAAAAAAAAGGCTATAGTGCTTGATCAGTAAAAACCATTATTATGGAAAATTAAATCATAAAATCTACAGATCCTGAAGAGATCAAAGTTCCAAAAATAAATTAAGTGTTGCATTGTCTTTCGCATGGCCTGAAGTGCCCGAAGACACAACACAGATCCTGAAGAGATCAAAGTTCCAAAAACAAGCTAAGTGTTGCATTATCTTTCGCATGGCCTGAAGTGCCCGACGACACAACACATATCCTGAAGAGATCAAAGTTCCAAAAACTAAGTGTTGCATCGTCTTTCGCCTGGCTTGAAGTGCCCGAAGACACAACACAGATCCTGAAGAGATCAAAGTTCCAAAAACAAACTAAGTGTTGCATTGACCTTCGCATGGCCTGAAGTGCCCGAAGACACAACACGGATCCTGAAGAGATCAAAGTTCCAAAAATAAACTAAGTGTTGCATTGACATTCGTATGGCCTGAAGTGCCCGAAGACACAACACGGAACCTGAAGAGATCAACGTTCCAAAAATAAACTAAGTGTTGCATTGACCTTCGCATGGCTTGAAGTGCCCAAAGACACAACACGGATCCTGAAGAGATCAAAGTTCCAAAACCTTCGCATGGCCTGAAGTGCCCGAAGACACAACACGGATCCTAAAGAGATTAAAGTTCCAAAAATAAACTAAGTGTTGCATTGGCCTTCGCATGGCCTAAATTGCCCGAAGACACAACACGGATCCTGAAGTCAAAAATAGACAAGTGATATTATAAAAGTCAAAAAGTCAACTAGACAAAAACTATTATCTTTCACTCAAAATGGGCCCCAGTGGCCAAGGCTTACAATATACTTTATAAACACAAAAATCCTAAGGGTCAAGACTCATTGGGGTTCATTGGAACGATGGCCCCGTCAGGATCTGGAGGATCAGGAGGGGCGGTGATGCTCATCCCTGGGAGAGGCTTGGTGAGGAACTCGCAGAAACAAACGTCGTCTGGACCACCAACCGGATCGTCGTACGAAGAAGCGATGCCCAAGCTCTCATCAAGTTCCTCCACCGAGGTGAAAGTCTTTTCTTCAACGGGTTTCTACATATCATTAAAACATGACCTCCAACCGAACCCGATTCGGTACTGAGAAGTTTCGCAGAAACGCTTGTACATTTCGTTTCCACCCCGGTGGAACATCTCCACCACCGACCTCTCCATGGCAAGGAGATTATCGGTCTCTGCCCTCTCCTCTAAGAGCTTCGAACTGGAGGTCGTCAAGCTCTCATTGTTAGCTTTCAGGCTCGCATTCTCAGCCTTTAAGGCCTCTGTTTCAGCAAAAAGGGCCTGCCGGACTGCCTCCATTTCTTTAATCCTGTCTTCAGCAGCCCGAAGCTGCTGCTCTGCAGTGATAGCCCTCTGGGTTTGGACATCCAACTTTTCATTGGATATGGACAACTGGGTGGCAACCTTCATCAGGGAGTCCTCCTTCTGCCTCAGAAGCTCATTGGACTTCTGGAGTAACCTGGTGTCCTCCTCCATCTTTGCATTATAGGCCTGGGTCAGGTAAAACATCTGCCAAAAGAAATTGTTAGCCTGATAAAGAAATAAATAAAATATTAAGTAAGATTGAGGGAGCTTATGGTTGAAGCAGTACCTTCATAGCTATCTCTGGACCCGTCAGGGCCAATTCCTCCCGGTCGATCGTTCTCAGCCTCTTTTGGTCAACGGGTGTCCAGACCTGCGAGCCCATTGCCCGAAGAGCAGCATCATTGTCAATGATTGCATGCCCTGCAACCAAAAATTCACCGCCCGGAAGTATAATATTCGGCACCCATGGAACGGGTCGCTCCACTCCACTGACATCTAATACACTGGGGGGCGGCAATTTTGTCGTACGGGGCCTGACAGATCGGTCGGGCGGATTCTCCTCTGATCGGGGATGTCGTGCGCCCGTCAGGCTCGATTCCCCTTCAACCAGATGAAATTCAGGAGTGGGAACATCCCCTGAAGGTCGAACAACCTCCTCTGATCTTGGAGGAGGAGCCTGATTGGTTTGAATGTTTCCCATCGGGGGAGGTGGAATCACCGGGGTGTTCTCCACCGGTGACAGAAGAATGGGCCCGGATGGGGGAGTGTAAACACTTTATGACCCTTGCCCGTTTGGATCCTCACCCGGTGTTGGAGTTGCTTGAGGGCCGATTGCCCGATTGGCCTTCCTTTTTAACACTGCCTGTGGGATTCTCAGCATTTTTGTTGACAGGGCCTGCAAATTAGAACCCGTCAGGAAACTATTACACATCCTCAAGGGTTGTCCCCAAATTTTTGATTTAAGCAGTTCAAAACGGGTTCTGATATAATTGGAAGCTTTAAATTCATCAGGTGCTCCCAGAAACTCAAGCACATGGAGGCCTAACTTATCATTGCACTGATCGCAGTTGCATGACCCTCTATGGAATGGCTTGAAAGAAGGGAAAAAATGTTGGTCAAACTCGCTGGGGACTTTGAATTTGGATGAGCTTGGAAGTCTCCAATTCCCGCTCACCAAGATCATTCTTTCCTTCCACCCTTTGTTGGACTTTTCAGTGCCATCACAGATCTTCCTCCCACTAAGGGGAAAAAGATTGTACCGGCCTCTGCAGTCCCTCTGGGACTGTATTTTGTAATAGAACAGAAGTTCCGCTAGTCCAAGGTCAAGGCCCAGATCCCGATTGATTATCAAGATCATGGCCAAGACCCGGAAGAAGTTAGGTCCCACCTGAAGCGGGGCCAAACCCAGGGTAGCTAAGGTATAAAGGAAAAAGGGCTGGATCTGGAATCTAAGGACCTGAAGGTGAAAGGCCGACAACAAAATCTGGTGGTCCAAAACCCCCTCAGCCTTCCTAAAATCATACTTTTTAGGGTAGTTTTTAATAATTACCCCATCGGGTACCCCACATTTAACCCTCAACTTTTTTAATATCGTCTCTACCCTATTCATTAGAGGAAGGGGGTCAGTATAAAATTGATCTCCCAAGCCCCCTGCAGCCGGATCCCCAGCTATTGCGATGGCCCAGCAAGGTTTTTGTAAGCCCATTAAGGAAATGTATATAAAGAAAATCAAAAATGAATAAAGGGATTCTTTTTGTGTTGTGCAAATTTGAGCATCTACAATTCATGTTGCCAAAAGTGTCCAATTAAAACATTTTGTGTGAGATGTGCAAGATTTTAAAAAATTCACGATTGCGATAACCGAGTCCCGTTACGTAACCCCGATACTGACCCTAGTCCGTTATACCGACACCGTTACCGTTACAGTGACTGATACCGTTACGGCGAACCATGGTCGAGACTTCCTCAGGTACTTGTCATATATGCATACATATATATATCATTCGGGTTTTGTTTCTACTTGTGAGATTAATTGGTTGAATTTTTGGTGGGTATTGATCTTTCTTTATTTTTAGATTCTGATTTTTGAATGGAGAGTTTATGAGTGGTGATCTATTCGGGGAATTGTTTTCATTTTTTTTTTTAAATGTGTTAGATTGTTAGGATCATGGATTTTGTTTGATCTTTGATAGGTGATATTATGATTTTGGATCATGTACTAGAATTGGGTATGTCCGTTTCATTTTTATCTATTGTTTATTCAAACTTTTTTTCTATTATGGAGCATATTTCAAGGATTTACGAGTATAGTTTTGTGAGCTTGTTATGGTATATATTAGGATTTTATAGATATTATAGACAAGACAATTGAGTTCATTGGTATATTAAGATTAGGCTTGGATTTTGTTACGGTATATGTTAGTGCTCAGGATTATATGGATATGTATTCACCAATTTGAGAATCAATGATATAATCTTTGTGAAACTACTAATAAGTACAATAATAAATTTCGAAAGTAATTGGCCTTGCATATCTCCAAATGCTTTGTTTGGTTGCCAAGAAAATGGCTAGAAATTAATAGGAGACTTATATTTTTCCATTTTGTCTGTTCTCCATCTTTCCTATATAAGATTTCAATATCTTCTGATAATTCAAAGAAAATTGAATTTTATTCTTTGCCCTTTTGATATGCTGTGAATTCACCAATTGGTGGACTGGTACTGTAGATTCCCAATATAATTAAATTTCAAACTAAAATGCATTTGTTTAAAAAGAGATCTATCTAAATGATTAACATGAAGACAGACTGTGGTGAGTCGTTATTCTATATCCAATAACACATAAAATCCGGATACCATTCCATTTATATGGTCATATATTACCTTTTTGTTTGATTATGGCATTCTTCATGGTTGATGAAATATTTAGAAATGGAAATATCATTATCTCTTTACGCATTGTAGTTCACGGTTCTCGTTCTAGTTATAGCAATGTGATACTGTCACAGTGTCGAGAAAGCTAATATTTTGTGCTTTGCAGTTGGCGAATTGTTCAATGGAGTACGATCCTCTATATGATGCAGATAAGGGTTTTAAAGTGATGCCATCATCATTTCATGATATTAGTAACGTTGTTTCGTATGTGTTTTGGCATTCCCCTGTGGTGGTGAGTATTTTTTTAAGAAAGAGCTTATTAAAATGTTATGTTGTTTATTTTTCCTTTTGTTGCTAGATACGTGGGCATTCAACAGGTAGTTTTTGGTGGTTGACACATGGGTGATTGGGAAGAAGGGATGACAAGCCTTGACTATGGATATAAATACTTCAATATATGAAACCTCAACCAAGCCTTTCCAAGAGAATGAGATTAACAAATCCTCACTCACCTGAAATCTTATTTCGTATTGTAACTCGACAAAGCCTTTTTCCAACTCTGTAAGTGTGGAAATCTCTAGGTCCACAAAGCCCATCAAGCATTGGGCCAATCAGGCTGATAGCCCAATAAGGTCATCAAAAGCCAGAAGACTAGGCCCATTTCAACTTATGTTTTTTTAAAAAATAGAGATAATAATGTAATAATGATGTAAGCAAATAGGTGTTGCCATAATGGGATCAAAGCTCAAAAAGGGAATGTATATAAGGAAAGCCAAAATTGAATAAAAGCATTCATTCTTGTGTTGTGCATTTTTTGACATTTACACATTGGCGCCGTCTTTGGGAAGACTCAAGGAGTTCTTGATTTTTCAGATATGTTCTTCGAGATTTGTAAATCATCTCCTTCTTCCCATCTCGTTAAGCTGAGTTTGTTTGTTCAACTTGAAGATCTGAGAGCTTGCTCATATTCTTCACCACCTTCTAAAACCTCCATTCACTACTTCTCGGGCAAACATGTCGGTCACTCATTCGTAAGAAAACATTCCGGTCACTGGAGACAGCCGTACAGAAGCTCCTCAAACCATTCAGCAAATCCTGCAATGCTTGATAGCCGCTGAGGAATACAGCCTAGCTTTGGAGAAACAGAATGTAGAGCTCATGGCGAGGTTGGCTCCACCACCAGCTGCCCCTCCGGTAGCGACGTTCGACCATTCTCTAAACTAGTGAGATAGCGACAGGCTGGAAGAGCACGCCAAGTCTTCCCAGCGCTCAGGAAAGGCTCCCGCCGCCGACGAAGCCATGACCCCCCAAAAAATCTAGGCAATGATGGCCGAATTCCAAAGGAAAGTCCTCGGGGACTTGAGGGCCCAATCTACCGATGACCTAGCCATCCAAGCGTCAACCAAGTTGATACAATCACCCTTCGTCCCCGAGATAACCCGGGAACCTTTTCCAAAGAAATTTGTTATGCCTCGGTTCACCCCATATGATGGCACCAAGGACCTCGAGGAGCACATTTATTAGATCCATTAGAAGATGACCATGTACGCCGAGAACGAGTCTTTGCTTTGCAAAGTGTTTTCCACAAGTCTTGTTGATGCAACTCTATTATGGTTCAGGAAGCAGCCACCTCGGTCCATCGGCAGCTGGCAATAATTGACCAAGCTCTTAGTTGCCCAATACTATGGGAACAAGAGATAGAAGAAGACCATATCCTGCCTTTTCTCTATGATTTAAGAGAAATGAGAATCACTGAAGAGCTTTCTATCCCGATTCAACATCAAATCTTCTTCTGTCGATAACTGTGACTAGCACTCTCCTGTTGAGGCCTTCCGGATGACCCTTATTCCAGGGACTAAGTTCCATCAGTCTCTGGTGAAGCGCCCCCCATCGGGCATTGGGGAGTTAAACTTCAGAGCGCAGGGATACTTGAGGATTGAAGAAGAGGAAACCATCAGGCATAAGAGGGAGGCTTTGGTCAGCGTTCAAGCCTAATCAAAGGATCGGGCGACCGATCAAAAATGCCCAACTTCATCAGGACCACCAGCTCCTTCAGGGCCATCAGCCCCGAAACCATTCAAACATTCCAAATTTGAAGAGAGAACGACCCCCCTGAGGGTCATCATTGCCAATCTCTACCAAGAAAACAATATCAAAGGGATCTTCCAACAACCCCCAACCATCAGACAACCACTTGACCAAAGGGACAAGTCAAAACACTGTGCTTTCCACGGTGATTTCGGGCACATCATAAACGAGTGCCATAATCTCAGACAATAGGTGGAGGCACTGCTGATTCGTGGAGAGCTCCGGGATTACGTCCAACGAGACAGACCAAGGGCCGATCAACGTGCCCCTAATGCCCCTCGGAACCCCGCTGACGCACAGCCAGTCAGGATCATCAATATGATTCTTGGTGGCCCTACATCCAAATAGACGGATGGATCCAGCCAGAGCCACCTGAGGAGAGCCCGTAAAATGAGAAGAGTCAACGAAATTAATGAGGTCCACCATAGGACAAGAGAAGCACAGGTTATTTTCTCTGCATCAGACCTTCGGAGCATCCAGACCCCACATGATGACCCTCTGGTTGTGACCCTAATGGTAGCCAACTGCCTTGTTAAGATAGTCATGATATATCCCGGGAGCAGCGCAAACATCATCACTAAATGGGCTTTTGAAAAGCTCGAAATCAACCCAAACGAAATTGTGGCATCCCAGTGCCCTGTTACAGGATTCGATGGAAGGAAAATCGAACCGATCGGGGAAGTCCAATTACCGGTATCTGCTGCTCAAAGGACCCTGACCGAGACGTTTATTGTAGTGGATGTCAAGCCTTCGTACAATCTGCTCATGGGAAGGGGATGGATTCACTAAATGCAGGGTGTGCCTTCAACTCTTCACCAGGTCATGAGATGCATAAGCCCTGACGGTCTGGGCACCATTGACATCAGGGGTGACCAGGTGGCCGCCAAGGAATGCTATGCGATCACCCTGAAGGAGATCCGGAAGGGGAAAGGCCCAATGTCGTCCCATTCAAATGAATAGAATCCAAGGTCCAAATATCAATCAAAGGAAGGGGATTCGGGTACCCCGATCGTGGTCGAGCCATTACAGCCAATCTCTGTTATACCCAATAGCCCAAAAAAAGTTACTTTTGCAGGTACAAATCTTACCGACCCAGAATTGAAAGAACTGACACAATTATTACAGGATAATTTTGATGTCTTCGTGTGGGAGCACACAGAGATGTCGGGAATCGATCCTAGTATTGCCCAACATTCATTGCACGTCGACCTGAACGTAAGACTGATCAGGCAAAAATAGAGACACATGGAAGCACATCGGAACCAGATTATAGCAGATGAGGTATACAGATTGCTCCAACCTGGTTTTATCAGGGAGGTCAAGTATCCCGAATGGCTCGCCAACGTAGTGGTCTTGCAAAACAAGAATGGTAAGTAGAGGGTTTGTGTTGATTTTACTAACCTGAACAGGGCATGCCCAAAGGACATCTTTTCAATGCCAAAGATTGACCAGATGGTTGACGCTACCGCCGGCTACGATCGTCTAACTTTTCTGGATGCTTATTCGGGATACAACCAGATAAAAATGAACCTGATGGAAGAGGAAAAGACCTCCTTCATTACTAAAATAGGTACTTATTTCTTTAAAGTTATGCCCTTCGGTCTGAAAAATGCAGGTGCCACTTTCCAGAGGTTAGTCAACAGGATCTTTAAGGGGATGATTGGCACAGTAATTGAGGCTTATATTGATGATACTGTGGTCAAGAGCAGGAAAAAGGAAGACCATCCTACCCACTTGCGCCAAGTGTTTGACACCCTGAGGTTGCATGGCATAAAACTTAATCCGGAGAAATACTCTTTTGGCGTATCATCCGGATAGTTCCTAGGACATATCGTGGATCGAATCGGGATCCAGGCCAGCCCGACACAAGTTAAGGCCCTGATGGAAATAGGGGAGCCCCGGATGCATAAAGACATTCAAGTCTTGACAGGAAGAGTGGTTACCCTTAGCAGGTTCATTTCACGACTCATTGATCGGTATAGACCATTCTTTCAGGAAATCAAGGAAAAAAAAGGAGAAGTCTGGGGCCTTAAGCAGTCTGAAGCCCTAGCGAGGCTACAAGAGTATATGACCAGACCCCTGATCCTATCCACACCAGGTCCCGATGAAGTCTTACATTTGTACCTAGCAGTATCCTCTGTCTCAACCAGTGCAACCGTTATCAGAGATGATGGGAATCTATAGATGTCAGTCTTCTACACTAGCAAATCCTTGGCTGAGGCGGAAACCAGATACATCAAGCAAGAAAATCTAGTTCTGTCACTAGTGAATGCCAAGAGACGACTGAGGCAATACTTCGAAGCTCATCCAATAATTGTCCCGACCGCCACACCTCTCCGGGTTATTATGTCAAAACCTGACTTTCAGGCAAAATCTCCAAATGGGCCACTGAATTAGGAATATATGACTTGACTTACATACCCCGGGTTTCCATCAAAGGACAAGCAGTGGCAGACTTTTTACTTGAAAATGAAACTCAAGAACCCGTCTAGCAGACTGAGCCAGACACCTGAAAGCTTTTCGTGGATGGATCAGCCAGTTCTGTCGGATCGGGAATCGGTTTGGAGATCTTGACACCCGATGGGACACACCTCCACATATCAGTGCAACTACAATTTCCAGCTAGAAACAATGAGGCAGAATATGAAACGATTGTATCTAGCTTGAGATTAACCCGAAGCTTCCAGATTCAGGCCCTAACAGTACACAACGACTCTTAACTAGTCATTCGGAAAATTAAATGAGAGTACGAAGCAAATGATCCCAAAATGGAATCTTATCGGGCATTTGTGCTGAAGGAAACTGAGAGTTTTCAAAAGATAACCTTCACTCAGATCCTGAGAAACGAGAACGCTGTAGCTGACCACTTAGCTGGTTAGGCATCCTCAGCCGGAGAGGACCTGACCTAGGTCGCCTTGATAGATTTTATAATCGGGCTAGGTATTCAAGAGCCCGAACAAGTGATGCTTATCCCATGGGAGCCCAGCTGGATGGATCCCTTGATGGATTACCTAAGAAATGGAACACTACCAGAAAACAAAGCTGAAGCTCACAAGATCAAGAGAAATTTAGCCCGATATTCAATTATAAATGGGCAACTCTATCAAAAATCCTTCTCAGGTCCTTATTTGAAATGTATTACTCCATCGGAATCAAGAGCAGTGATACAGGAGATCCATAATGGATCTTGCGGGTATCACTCCGGAAGTAGATCCCTCGCCTATAAAATACTCTCCCAAGGATACTTTTGGCCATATCTGTCATGGGATGCCGAAGACTACGTCCGAAGGTGCAAACCATGCCAGATGCACGGAGACGCTATCCATCGGCCACCAGAATTCCTACACCCAACCATAATACCACACCCATTCGCTCGATGGGGAATGGATATTGTAAGACCTCTCCCGAAGGCGATTCGGTCAAATTCCTATATCCTTCTGGCCACTGATTACTTCACCAAATGGGTAGAAGCTAAAGCCTATCTAGCCTTCAAAAGAAGCCACGTCATCAAGTTCATATGGACCCATATAATATGCAGATTCGGGCTACCAAGGACAATCATGATGGATAACGGGACAAATCTTGACAATAAGGAGGTGAAAGTGTTCTTTGCCGAGCATGGTATTAACCAGAGTACATCCTCCGGCGAGTACCCACAAGGGAACAAACAGGCGGAAAGGACAAATCGAACCATATTCGATACCCTGGCCAAAAAACTTGAGGAAGCCAAAGGGGCCTGGCTCGAAAAGCTACCTGAAGTGCTCTGGTCATACAGAACAACCCCCAGATAACCCATTGGTGAGACCCCCTTTGCCATGGCGTACGACGTTGAGGTTGTAATCCCAATGGAGGTTAGGGTTCCAACCCTCTGGAGCCAGGCCTAGGTGGAAGGAACAAATAACCAGCACCTGGCTCACGACCTTGATCTACTAAATGAAAGAAGGGAGGCTACGGGATCAGGCTGGCCGCCTACCAACAACGTGTCCAGAACCACTTCAACCAAAAATTCAAAATAAGAGAGTTTCAAGTCGGAGACATGGTCCTTAGGCAAAAAATTGGGCTCGTAGGCAAGCTTAAGGAGCTTTGGGAGGGCCCGTACACCATTACCGCAGTCATCGGGCACGAAGTATATCGCGTCTGAAGGAATCTGAATGGAAGAATGGAACCAAACTCCCAAAATGACTCCCGCCTCAAGAGGTACTACCCGTAAAGGGCCAAGTTTTACTTTTACTTTGATCATTTTTATAAAAAGGCCCCAACGTTCAATCAATAAAAAATCATTTTTATGATAAAATAGCTAATAAATATATACTGATACAAAATCTAAACTAAGTGTTGTCATATCTATCACATGGCCTAAAGTGCCCAAAACACACAACACTGATCCTGAAGAGATTAATATTTTGCAAAAAATAAACTAAGTGTTGTCATGTCTACCGCATGGCCTATAGTTCCCGAAAAACACATCACTGATCCTGAAAAGATCAGTATTATGTACAAAATAAACTAAGTGTTGTCATGTCTTTCACATGGCTTGAAGTGCCCAAAAGACACAATACTGATCCTGAAGAGATTAATATTTTTCAAAAAATAAACTAAGTGTTGTCATGTCTTTCGCATGGCTTGAAGTGCCCGAATGACACAACATTGATCCTGAAGAGATCAATATTTTGCAAAAACTAAACTAAGTGTTGTCATGTCTATCGCATGGCCTGAAGTGCCCGAAAGACACAATACTGATCCTAAAGAGATCAATATTTTGCAAAAAATAAACTAAATGCTCTCATGTCCTTCGCATGGCATGAAGTGCCCGAAAGACATAACAATGATCCTGAAGAGATCAATATTTTGCAAAAACTAAACTAAGTGTTGTCATGTCTATCGCATGGCCTGAAGTGCTTGAAAGACACAACACTGATCCTGAAAGATCAATATTTTGTAAAAAATAAACTAAGTGTTGTCATGTCTTTCGCATGGCCTGAAATGCCCGAAAGACACAACAATGATCCTGAAGAGATCAATATTTTGCAAAAACTAAACTAAGTATTGTCGTGTCTATCGCATGGCCTGAAGTGCCCAAAAGACACAGCAATGTTCCTGAAAATATCAATATTTTGCAAAAACTAAACTAAGTGTTGTCATGTCTATCGCATGGCCTGAAGTGCTTGAAAGACACAGCAATGATCCTGAAAAGATCAATATTTTGTAAAAAATAAACTAAGTGTTGTCATGTCTTTCTCATGGCCTGAAATGCCCGAAAGACACAACACTGATCTTGAAGAGATTAATATTTTACAAAAATTAAACTAAGTGTTGTCGTGTCTATCACATGGCCTGAAGTGCCCGAAACACACAGCATTGATCCTAAAGATATAAATATTTTGCAAAAAATAAACTACGTGTTGTCATGTCTTTCGCATGGCTTGAGGTGCCCGAAAGACACAACATTGATCCTGAAGAGATCAATATTTTGCAAAAACTAAACTAAGTGTTATCATGGCCTGAAGTGCTTGAAAGATATAACACTGATCCTGAAAAGATCAATATTTTGTAAAAAAATAAACTAAGTGTTGTCATGACTTTCGCATGGCCTGAAATGCTCGAAAGACACAGCACTAATCCTGAAAAGATCAATATTTTGTAAAAAATAAACTAAGTGTTGTCATGTCTTTCGCATGGCCTTAAATGCCCAGAAGACACAACACTGAACCTGAAGAGATCAATATTTTGCAAAAACTAAACTAATTGTTGTCGTGTCTATCGCATGGCCTGAAGTGCCCGAATGACACAACATTGATCATGAAGAGATCAATATTTTTTAAAAACTAAACTAAGTGTTGTCATGTCTATCGCATGGCCTGAAGTGCTTGAAATACACATCACTGATCCTGAAGAGATCAATATTTTGTAAAAACTAAACTAAGTGTTGTCATGTCTATCGCATGGCCTGAAGTGCTTGAAAGACACATCACTGATCCTAAAAAGATCAATATTTTGTAAAAAATAAACTAAGTGTTGTCATGTCTTTCGCATGGCCTGAAATGCCCAAAAGACACAACACTGATCCTGAAGAGATCAATATTTTGCAAAAACTAAACTAAGTTTTGTTATATCTCTCATATGACCTAAAGTGCCCGAAAGACACAACACTGATACTGAAGAGATCAATATTTTGTAAAAAATAAACTATGTGTTGTCATGTCTTTCGCATGGCCTGAAGTGCCCGAAAGACACAACACTGATCCTGAAGAGATCAATATTTTGCAAAAACTAAACTAAGTGTTGTCATGTCTATCGCATGGCCTGAAGTGCCCAAAAGACACAACACTGATCCTTAAGAGATCAATATTTTACAAAAAATAGACTAATTGTTGCCTTGTCTCTCGTATGGCCCAAAGTGCCCGAAAGACACAACACTATATTATCATATCTCTCCCAAGGCCTAAAGTTCCCAAAAGACACAATAATTTTTGGATAAAATAATCTAAGTATTGCAAGAGTCAATTGGTCAAAAACCACGATTTTTCATTAAAAAATATGGGCCCCGATGGCCAAGGCTTACAAAATATATTGAAAAATGTTTTGCAAAATAAAAATCCTAAGTGCTAGCATCAGTGTCTGCCTCATTTGAGCCCGTAGGAACAATGGCCCCATCGGGAACTGAAGGATTAGAATCGGACGTATGCCCCGGAAGAGGCTTAGTCAGGGACTCACAGAACTGAACGTCATCAGGACCTCCAGCTGGATCATCATACGGCGGAGCAATGCCCAAAGACACATCTAATTCCTCTACTGAGGCAAAGTCCCTCTCCTTAATATTTTTTGGATGTCCTTGAAGCATGTCCTCCAGCCAAACCCGATACGGTACTGGGCAGTGTCGCAGAAGCACTTGTACATCTGATTGCCACCCCGATGGCACATCTCCGCCGTTGACCTCTCCACTATAAGGAGATTCTCTGTCTCAAACTTTTCTTCCAGAAGCTTCACTTTAGAGGCCCTCATGCCTTCATTTTCAGCCTTCAGGCCCTCATTCTTAGTCTTCAGGACCTCCGTTTCAGCAAACAAGGCCCACCGGACCGCCTCCATTTATTTAATCTTCTCCTGGGCAGCCTGAAGTTGTTGTTGCACAGAGATTGCCCTCTTGGTCTGAACCTCCAGCTTGTCATTGGATATTGATAACAAGGTGGCAACATTTTTCCTTGAATCTTCCTTCAGCCTCAGAAGCTTTGCAGATCAACCTAGTGTCCTCTTCCATCTTTGCATTGTAAGCTTGGGTCAGGTAGAGCATCTTCCAAAAATGCAAGTGTTAGACAGATCAATAAATAAGGTGAGGAAATACAAAGTGTGACTAAAGGAATATCGTGTCAAAAACATACCTTCATGGCAATCTCCGGACTAGACATGGCCAAATCCGCCCGATCGATCTGTTTCAAATTCTTTCGATCTACCGGGGTCCAGATCTAGGAACCCATTGCCCGAAGGGAAACATCATTGTCAATGGTCTCGTGTCCCCTAACCAAAAATTCACCACCGGAAGTGTTATCTTTGTTGCCCATGGGACGGGTTGCTCATCTTCAGTTGCAATGCCAGTCTCCGCCACTATGATTGGCGACGACGCTATAGTCAAACAGGGCCTAATAGACCGATCGGGGGTATCCTCCTCAGATCAGGGACGTTGTGTCCCCGCCTGACTGGCCTCTCCCTCAACTAGTCGGGATCCAGGAATGGGAATTTCCCCCGTAGAAGGAACAAATGGTGTTGTGGCGGTACCTGCTCCTAAAGGAAGGAGCGGAGTAACTGGAATGTTTCCCATTGGAGGGGGTGGAGTAACCAGAATATTTCCCATTTGTGGTAGAGGGGCGGTCCTAGAGGGAGGAGTTGGAGTACTTTGGGACCCCTGACCTCTTTGAGCTTCCTCCGGTACCGAAGGGTTTGTTTGAGGGCCAGGTACCCGTTTGACCTTCTTCTTTAGGATGGGCATCGGGATCCTCGGCATGGTATTTTGAATTTCTGACGTTAGTGCTTGTAAATTAGAACCCATCAGGTAACTGTCACACATCCATAGGGGCTGTCCACAAATTTTAGATTTAAGGATATCAAATCGGGACGAGATGTAAGTTGGAGTTCTAAAGAAGGCGGGCGCTCCCAGAAACTCTAGCACATGGTGACCCAACTTATCGTTGCACTGTTCACAATAGCACGACCCCCTATGGTAAGGCTTGAAGGAAGGGAGTAAAGGTTTGGCAAATTCACTAGGGACTGTGAATCTGGCTGAGACGGGAAGCCTCCAATTTCCGCTTACCAGGATCATTCTCTCCTTCCACCCCTTATTAGACTTCTCAGTGCCATCACAGATCTTTCTCCCACTTAAAGGGAAAAGATTGTACCAACCCCTACAGTCCTTCTTGTCCTGAAGATTATAACAAAAGAGGAGCTCAGCCAGACCCAGATCAAGACCCAGATCCCGATTAATCATCAGTACCATGGCCACGATCCTGAAGAAATTAGGCCCCACTTGAAGCAGAGCCAGACCCAAGGTAGACATGACATAAAGGAAGAAAGGGTGGATCGGGAATCTAAGAACCTAAAGGTGGAAGGCCGACAACAAGATCTGGTGATCCTTAACTCCCTCCCCTTTCCTGAAGTCATATTTTCTGGGGTAATTCTTAATTATCACCCCATCGGGTATCCCGCACTTAACCCTCAATCTTTTCAGTACCGTTTTTACCTTATGTTGAGGAAGGAGGGGATCGGCATAAAATTGATCTCCCGATCTCCCTGTAGCCGGATCCCCACCCGCTGCAACGTTTTGGTTAACCTGAAGAGGATTGGATTTTACCGTTCTAACCACCTCTACTGACGGAGAACTAAGGGAAGCATCAGGATCCCTAGAGGAGGGGAGACGGTCGCTACCCGACCGAGTGTTATCACTATCAGACATATTGACAAAAAGGTAGGAAAGCTGAAAGATAGAACTTACTATAGGATGAACCTCGATGAGATTTCGTGAAATTTTCCTGGAAGAATGAACGGATTCTGGCAATAATAAGCGAAGAACTCAAGTTGCAGAGAGTTTATGAGAGCTATTGGCTTTGAAATGCAATGAGTGTTCAGCAAATGGATCCTGGGTATTTATATAGGTCGCCAAAGTATTCGGAAAGCCATGCACACACGAAACCAAGCATCACGCCGTCTCCTCAGCCCCCGTCTCGCTAATCGAGGTTACCTGAGCCATAAATTCGAAATGTGTAATGATGATACAACCACCATATTAAATGAGACCTGCCACATCACCCCGATAGGGGTAATGTATCTTGATTTCCCATTTTACCTTCTTGGTAATGGGCCTGACTGCCCGAAAGCCCACCACCAAGAAGAGGGCCTGTGTGAGTGTGGAAATCTCCAGGTCCACAGAAGCCCATCAAACATTGGGCCTATTAGGCTGATGGCCCAACAAGGTCATCAAAAGCCTGATGACTAGGCCTATTTCAACTTATATTTCTTTAAAAAATAGCGATAATGATGTAAGCAAAGAGGTGTTGCCCTAATGGGCTTAAAGCTCAAAAAGGGAATGTATATAAGGAAAGCCAAAACTGAATAAAAAGATCCATTCCTGTGTTGTGCATTTTTTGATATTTACAAACTCGGTGACGAAGATCAGACATTACTAATAATTAGTATCAATGAGCTGTATATAGTCAGATTTATTAGTCAAGCATCTTAATCTTATTGTGTAATCGGTGAATTAATTATTTTTCTTTTGTTCTGGTTATTCGAAGAAACTTTAAATTCTTGTAAGCAGTTCTTTTTCAATGTCCTAGTGAAGTATGAGACACATCACCTTTTCTGAGTGAGTTTGGAAGGAATGATGTAGCATGTTTTTTAGACATTGTACATGGATATATCAACTTTCTGATTTTGGCTAAAAAGTACAATGATTTAAAGAAATTTCCAGTATTTCAATGTTCACGGTATTATACCTATTGAGGTATCCTTTGTACTGTTTCTAAGAATTATAATACCAGACAGTATTTTTTGTAATATCCTCATGAACTTTTGTAATATCATTTACCTCTATAATACCAGTCAGTACAACTACCATAGTAATATCTATGACTTTAAAATCAATAATACATATCAGCTACCGTAGTAATATCTATCAGGCGTACTCAACTGTTACAGTAATAAGATTTTCATGTATTACATTTTGTATCTTTAATACATGAATGTGTGCTCAACTGTTAATGTTTAAACAATAAAACAGCTACCATAGTAATATCTATGACTCTAAAATCAATCAAATCAAGCGTAAATGTCTAAACAATAAAACAACTAAGATATGTAAAAATGAAGATACATAATATATGGGCAATCTTATCTGTAATACATATCAGCTACCGTATTAATATCTATCAGTCATACTCAACTGCTACAGTAATAGGCTTTTCATGTATTACATTTTGTATCTTTAATACATGAATGTGTGCCTAAGTGTAAATGTCTAAACAATAAAACAACTACTATAGTAATATCTATGACTCTAAAATCAATAATACATATCAGTTACCGTAATAATATCTATTAGTCATACTCAAGTGTTACAGTAATAGGGTTTTCATATATTACATTTTGTATCTTTAATACATGAATGTGTGCCTAAGTGTAAATGTCTAAACAATAAAACAACTACCATAGTAATATCTATGACTCTAAAATCAATAATATATATCAGCTACCATAGTAATATCTATCAGGCCTACTCAGCTATTACAGTAATAGATTTTTCATGTATTATATTGAAAAATAGTCCGTTAACCAGCATCTACCTACAATTGACCAATACCTCAGGGGGTGCAATGCAAATTACCCAATAATTTAATAAGAATGCACAATAATAATATAATTATACACTAAGTAAAGAATAATATAATTATAGACTAAATAAGTAATTAATATCACAAATTTAAGATTATAAAAGATTATAAATAAACCAATTATATATACATATACACATAGATTTACTATGGTTAAAAACATAATGCAAATGAACATGTTATCAAGATTATACGTTTCACATGAATTATCCTTAAGATAAGAATTACAATGAAGTAAAAGTGGTAGAATTTAGGAGTCTTATTTATTTAAAATTTCATGATTATTACAATATAGATAATAGAGATATGTTTTAGGAGTTTAGGTTATATAAATCTTTTCTTACAATTTAAGAGATGATACATATATGTTTTAGGAGTCCGAAAGATATGTTTTAGGAGTTTAGGTTATATAAAATTTTAGTCTACTAATATAATTAGGTCTTTAGTTTAAGTATTAATTAAAATTAAATTTGTAAAAGTAGAGTATAATTATAATTATATCACAATTAAAAAATAAATTTAAAATACAAAAATATGGGCTGAAACTCTTCGCAATAAAGTATAATTATAATTAGGTCACCATTAAAAAATAATTTAAAATTACAAAAATAGGGCTAAAACTATTCACACTTTTAATATTAGTATAGATTAGTTTATAACTAACTAAACTTAAATTTAAATGTAACGTACAAATATAGATTTGGTTTGTTATTATGTTGGGGATAAATAGAAAATCAATGATGTCAAGGAAAAACACAAAATTATGTAAGTTGCATGGTATAAAAAAATATACAAAACATTGCTGGTAAACCGTGTTGATAAATATACACGAATAAAGTTGGGAAAAATAAAATTGGGAAAAACATAAGGTTCAAAAATAAATTTGGAAAAAATAAACATGAATAAATGATAACAACCTACCTTACCGCCCATTAATTTTTGAAATGATAACAACCTAAATTCCATCTATGTTTTATTTTTTTATTTTATACCATATTTTTTTCGTTAGTGTAATTAAATACATCATACGGTAGTAATTAAATCATTTTATACCAAGTGGTCTTATACATAGCTATTATTGGTGAATGATATTAATATTATTATATTAATGGGTAGATAAAGGATTATATAGTAATTAAACTTGTTTTATGCCTAAAATATTAAAAAATGACTATATAAATAATTGTGGATAATTATTTAAGTATTATAAACTTATTACTATGAGAAAGTTTGAAAGGAAATGGAAGGAGTTTGAAATGAAATGGGAAAGAGAAAGTTTGAAATGGAAGATTAATGTGGATTCGGAGAGGGAATATGAAAGACAGGAGTTTCGGCTAATAGGAAATCAAAAGTCCTATATGCATTAAATCATATATATATATATATATAGAATATTATATATATATATATATAAATAATGAGAAAGAGTGAATGAATAGTGTTTGTTGTAGCTTTTCTACCTCATAAGTTGCATGAGATCCACCTCATCAATCCCAAAACATTAATAAGCCATCGTGGAACAGCCCACACCCTTGGACGAGAGGTATAATGGAATGGATTTGGTTCCAACCTAGGACACTAACTCACAAAATGATTGTTTTTTTTTAGGTTGATTTGCATTAACACCTATTGAGGTTGACATCAATTCCATCTTTATCCTAATTTTTGAAAAGTTTGCATTAACACCCCCTGAGATTTGGTTTTGCTTGCAATGACATTCCCTGAGCCAATAAAATGACCAAAATACCCTTGATAAAATTCAAAAATATTAAGGGTAATGTGAAATGACCTTTATGCCCCAACCCCAAATATATAAAATTTCGAAAAACATATATATAAATTCGAAAAAATATATAAAATCGAAACAATGTATAAGGTTCGAAAACAAATATTTAAAATTTGAAATATATATATATAAAATTAGAATAAAATATATAAATTTCGAAATATATATATAAATTTGAAAAAATATATATAAAATCAAAAAAATATATAAAATTCAAAAATATATATAAATTTTGAAAAATATTTAAATTTGAATATATATACTTCAAAAAATATATATATAATTCAAAATATATATATTTTCAAAAACAAATTTCAAAAAATTATATAATTTCGAAAAACATATATAAATTTCAAAAAATATATATAAAATTCAAAACAATATATAAAATTTGAAATATATATATAATTCGAAAATATATATATATAATTTTAATAATATATAAATTCGAATATATATATATTTCAAAAAATATAAAAAATTCAAAAAATATATATTTTCAAAACAAAATTCAAAACATTAAATAATTTCGAAAAACAAATATAAATTTCAAAATATATATAAAATTTGAAATATATATATAATCGAAAATAAATATATAAATTTTGAAAAATATATAAATTCGAATATATATATATTTCAAAAAATATATATATAATTTAAAATATATATATTTTCAAAAATAAAATTCAAAAAATTATATAATTTTAGATATATATATATATATATATTGGTAAACAAAAATATAAAATTCAAAATATATATATTTTATAAAATTCAATATATATATATATATAATTCAAATATATATATAAATATCCAATTGTTTTGATAAAATTCGGATATATTATATAAATTTCGAAAACATCATATAAATTTCAGAAAAAATATATATATTTTGGAAAAATATATATAAAAGAAGGTCATTAATTGATGTTGGTGGTAAGTAGTTTGATTCACTTCAATAGAAAAGATATGACATTTTACCAATATATATATATATATATTTCTAAAATTATATAATTTTTTGAATTTTATTTTTGAAAATATATATATTTTTTAATTTTATATATATTTTTTGAAATATATATATATTCGAATTTATATATTTTAAAATTATATATATATATTTTCGAATTATATATATATTTCAAATTTTATATATTTTTTTGAATTTTATATATATTTTTTGAAATTTATATATGTTTTTCGAAATTATATAATTTTTTGAATTTTGTTTTTGAAAATATATATACTTTTAATTTTTTATTTTATTTTTGAAATCTATATATATATATTCGAATTTATATATATTTCAAATTATATATATATATTTCAAATTTTATATATGTTTTTTGAAGTTTATATATAGTTTTTGAAATTTATAAATGTTTTTCGAAATTATATAAGTTTTTGAATTTTGTTTTTGAAAATATATATATTTTGAGTTTTATATATATTTTTTGAAATATATATATTCGATTTAAATATTTTTCAAAATTTATATATATTTTTGAATTATATATATATTTTTTATTTTATATATTGTTTTTGAAATTTATATATATTTTTCGAAATTTATATATTTTATTCTAATTTTGTATATTTTTTTTTCAAAATTTAAATATTAGTTTTCAAATTTTATACATTTTTTCGAATTTTATATATTTTTTCGAATTTATATATTTGTTTTTCGAAATTTTATATATTTGGGGTTGGGGCATAAATGTCAGTTTACATTACCCTTAATATTTTCGAATTTTATCAAGGGTATTTTGGTCATTTTATTGGCTCAGGGGTGTCACTGCAAGCAAAACCAAACCTCAGGGGTTGTTAGTGCAAACTTTTCAAAAATCAGCATAAAGGTGAAATTGTTGCAAACCTCAGGGGGTGTTAGTGCAAATTACCCTTTTTTATATATATATTTTTGGGAAGTATTTGAACAATGTACAAGAGGAAAAGGACAAGGTTGAGAAATTGATATACAAATCTGGACCTGTTTCCAATTTTTTATGGAGTTGGTATGGAATGAGGAAAATATAAGGTTGGTGCTGTGGACAAGCATTAAACAAACAGTTATTCCTTCACCAGAAGAAAACAAATGCTGTAAGAAGATAAAAGGATATATATAAAAGAAAAATATACAAGATAGACTGACTATTCTTTTCTAAAATAGAAGATATAGAATTGGTGTGTACGTTTATCAACACCAATCCATATGTTGCCATCTTTAATAAGATCCAGCTAGAAGGTATCAATAAAAAGTCCAATGTGACATTATTTTCAATGGGACAGAACACTAATGGTTGACCAATGTTTCAAAATTTAATATTCGTTCATTAGAATCATATAACCAACACCCAAAACTCCCATTAAAGAGAAATAAAATCCCCACGGTTTTTGTAGCCAGAGTATAGACACTTCTTCCTTCTTGCATGGATAAAAGTTAATGGATGGGAATTAGTTTTAACTCGCACACAATTTAAGAACAACAAAAAAAAAAAAGCAAAAAGACAGGTTTTTTCTTTTGGGAAGCTGATGTAGAACAAGAGGAAAAGGACAAGGTTGAATGGTACCCAAGAAATTAATACAGAAAATGAAATGTTTTCACTTTTATTGAGTTGGTATACAATATGACGAAAAAGATAAGATGGGTGAGGTGGACAAACATTAAACAAACAATTGTTCCTTGACTAGAAGCAAACAAGGTCAAAACTATCACCTAATGGTTGAAAGGCCAACTATGTGGGTTTGAAAAAATGGGATCTCCATTCATATTGTTGTTTGTGTAGTCTGCAATTTCGTATATATATATATAACAGTGTATAATATGCGAAGTATATATATATATAGCAATATGAAACAGGATATATATATATATATATATGTGTGTGTAAACAAACATAGACGTATACTATATAAATATTTACAGAACAGAAATATGAAATATATATATATATATATAATTATATTTAAGAATTTACAGAATGAATGCCAAATTCACAAAATAGATATAAAAGAATGAATCAATCCGAGCAATGTGAAATTCACAGTTTCCTTAACATAGATTTGTTCCATCTCCCGTGCTCAAGGTTTTCAAGCAACTATCTCCCAAGATAGAACGGATTTACGTTTTCAAAGAAGTAACACTCCAATATTTGAACACCAACGAACTCAATTTTTGTGTTTGTACTCTCGAATCACTTTGAATGAATCCTAATATGAATATACAGAGTGCAGAGAGAGATGAAATATATTTCTGGATATATATATGTGTGTGTTTATTACTCATGGAATGAAAATCATGTATCCTTGGATATTAATAGACATTAAATGTTGTCCAAACTGCCAAGACAATGTTTAGAAACGTCGTCTAAATTGTTGGCTCCAACAGTCTAAACTGACAGTCACAATTCCATTCAATTATTTTCCAACAGTTTGTAGGTGTAACCTATAAGTGTGAATTATACATAATTGTATTTTTTTAAAAATAATAATAATAGATATAGTTGCCCATTTGACTAATTTTTTTAAAAACAAATAGTACAAAGTTTAGCTAATTGTATGTGCGTATGAATCTCATCAAGCATTGGATAGTTTTGACTCAAAATAAATTTCTATTACACAAGTGAAATTGTTAATAGTAGGGAGCCCCATCCTAAAATCGGCTCTGTCCCTGAATTTAGCTATGTAAAATGCAAATTTATGCTTGACTACAAATTCTACCCTTTTCTTAAGAAAATGAAAAAATATATTATTATACTCGAGTAACCAAATCGAAAAAGACTAGTTGTATTTTATGTGATGGTGGGTTTTAAAGAAGATACGAGAATATCACGTTCACATAAGTGGAATGAAATTGTATAGGTAGATTATCAGTGTGATTGATTACGAAGACAACATTTGTGAAAAGAAGCATGAGGTACATCTGAACTTAGTAACTACGAGAGAAACAAACTCAGGTGGTTTAGGTATTCAGAACATTGATATATTGATGCATCCATTTCAAACAAAATAATAATTTGCACAAAATGTAAAAAGGACAACAAATAATGGTTTTGAAAGTTACATATTTGAGAAAATATGATCTGTGACAGGAAAAAAAAAAAACTATATATAATTCGAGGTTATAGGTTACATTTGAGAGAATTGACAGGATCTCCAAATTGATGGGACTATACAAACACTCCCTTACAAAGGCAAACTCATTAAAAAGATGTAATTGATAACATTTCTTAACAATTTTCATTTCGGTAAAAAGATAAAACAGGACTAAAAATTAAATAAAAGGAAAACAAATGTTTTTATTATTATTATTGACAGGTAAAGCAAATTCACATTTATATCATGTATTGATATAGAAGTTGTGATAAATAGATATCGAAGTTTCCACCTTTTGGTATACTATTAAGTAACAATAATGGTGAGTCCTGTGAAGTCCGGAGTTTTGATCAAGAAATAGGAATGACCAAGATTGAGGTACTTCAATTTGTACAATAAATTGTTAGATATGGTGATTCCTGTTTTTTACAGGAAAAGTTAAACTTAGCCACCAAGTTATCTCTATTTAACTAGGATCTTGTTATATTTGGTGACTCATTTGTTAAGGGGGAATATAACTTAGTCATTAAGCAATCACAGTTATGGTAGGAGATTATTCCAAATTGGATTGATTGACTTGTCATTCACTCTAGCCTCTCCTATAAATATAGGTGTAGCCTATTGTATTCGGTGTACTAGGCAGAGGGCCAGATTAGGCCGGCGCTAGAGGGCTAGTACCGGTGTGAATGAAACACCTAGTGCGAGTAAAACACATGCGGTGCACAGAGAATACACACAGAAATAGAGAGAGAGTTATGAATAATATACGTTTATATTATTCCGGTGATACAGGCGTGAGTATACATAGTGTGTGTGCGTGTGTGATCTGCGAATCACCCCCTTGTAAACCTCTCAGTGATTTTTTAGTGAAACGGTGCTCTCCGTGGACGTAGGCTTATTTGGCTGAACCACGTATATATTCTTGTGTCGATTGTTTTGTGTGCGTTTTCTGATTTGCAGGTGTGCACGACTTCGTACATAGGGTGTGCGAACCCTAACAAGTGGTATCAGAGCCCAAGGTTGGAGCAAATCATGAAGCCCGACGATCTGGTCCAGATCTGATTTTTTCGAGTCCCCTAAATCAGAAACCGACCACACCAGGAGCTTTGGCTCGACGAGATGAAGCCAGCAGTGTCAAGCACGTTGCCGGAACGTTCCTCACGCGCCCCCACGCGCCGCCTGAAGTTCTGGCCAGTTTTTTGGCTCCGTCGAGCAGCAGTTTCGGTTCGGCGTGATTTTCCGGAGCATCGTTTATCAGAACGAGACATATAATATATCTCCGGAAAGCGAATTCAAAGACCGACGTTTTGGCGCAAGAAACAACCCAATCAGAATAGGGACGCGCCCGCACGCTCCCCGAGAATGTACTGACTTCGTGATTAAATTTCTGTCTTTTGTTCGAATTTGTTTTGGTCCGTTCGGAGTCGTTTTTGACCCGTTTTGGACGTGGTCAGAGGCGTTCTTAAGATTTTGAACCGCCCCCGACGCAACCGTATACTCGGTTTTGCGTAATTAGACTCCGAATATCTCTAATAGGTTCAGTGAGAGCTATGGGAGAAGAATATACAGTAATGATCAACAAAGGTTGCAAGGGAAAAAAGTCAGACGCGATAGCGACCACAAGACAGAGAGGTCAGACACAACAGATGTCACATTGTCTGCACCAGACAAAATATTGCTCATGCAGTGAGAGCTATCAGCATAGTCATGATGACTAAAGTGGGTCTTTAGGCTTGAAGACAGGAATGAGAGTATCGTAATGCACTGATCATTGATGGAGTTGATTGATTGGATGGAAAATCGTCAAGTGGGAGATTGTTAGATATGGTGACTCCTTTCCTTGCAGGGAAAGTTAAACTTAGCCACCAAGTTATCTCTATTTGACTAGGATCTTGTTATATTTGGTGACTCTTTTGTTAGGGGGAATATAACTTAGCCATCAAACAATTACAGTTATGGTAGGAGATCAATTCCTAATTGGATTGATTGACTTGTCCTCCACTCTAGCCTCTCCTATAAATATAGGTGTAGCCTATTGTATTCGGTGTACCAGGCAGAGAGCCAGATTAGGTCGGCGCCAGAGGTCCAGATTAGGCCGGCGCCAGAGGGCTAGTACCGGTGTGAGTGAAACACCTAGTGCGAGTAAAGCACATGCGGTGCACAGAGAATACACACAGAAATAGAGAGAGAGAGTTAGGAATAATATACGTTTATATTATTCTGGTGATACAGGCGTGAGTATACACAGTGTGTGTGCGTGTGTGATCTGCGAATCACCCCCTTGTAATCCTCTCAGTAATTTTTTAGTGAAACGATGCTCTCCGTGGATGTAGGCTTATTTGGTTGAACCACGTAGATATTCTTGTGTTGATTGTTTTGTGTATTTTGTGTGCGTTTTCTGATTTGCAGGTGTGCACGGCTTCGTACATAGAGTGTGCGAACCCTAACATAAATTTCCAATGTGTGGCAATATATGCGATTAAGTAGATTGAAACACATGAATGAAAACAAATATATAGGGTCCGTTTGGATATCCTGTTTTCTGTTTTTGTTTTTTTACTGTTCATCATATCAAAAAAAAAAAACACGTTTGGCAAACGCGTTTACTGTTCACTTTTTTTTTTCCAAGAAAACTGTTTTCTGTGAATAGTGTGTAAAAGTGGTGAAAACACCAAATATAACTTTTAGTTATTTTTTGAGTTTTTTCACTGTTTAGGTGGTAAAAACAGTGAAAACACCAAATCCATAAAATACAACTTTCACCAAATAAAAGTGGTGAAAACACATTCATCCAAACGTTTTTTTATTTTTATTTTTTACTAAAAAAAATAAAGACAAATACAAAAATAATTTTTATATTTGAAAACAGAAAACAAATATAAAAAATAGGCTTTCCAAACTTACCCAAATGTCATATACCTTTGTTGCACTCCAAATTTGTTGGAGTTTGCTATAGCTCAAGTCAACAGCAACCAGATTTTTCATAATTAAGGTTGATTGTATACATTTTAAAGACAATCCTTTCTAGTATGGCCATAGAAGTTTTCGAGGGAAATGTTCGTAGCTTCTACTTAGATGGACAGAATTGAGCTGAAGCAGTCTAAACCTCGTCATCCGTGTAATCACAGCTCCTCTGATTCTGCCAAGTTTAGGACTAGACCTTGAATTGCTTTTTGGCCCCTGATAAAAATAAGAACTCCCAGATATTAGAGTATACATATACTGTACATATACACATACATTATATGTGTATATAATGTATGTGACGTTCATGATGCATTGTGTGCTATCAGTAATGACTCCTTACAAAATATGTAATTAAATTTAGGCATAAGGTTCTTACTGTTCTATTTCTCAAGATATCAATAACATCATCACGATACCAAAATCCATTACGTTTACCTGCTCTTTAAGGTTGCGTTTGGTAACGGTTTGGTGCGGTGTTAGTTTTTGGTTTTGGTTTGGGTTGAGTTGGATTTGGTTTGGTGTGGTTTTATTTTAATTTCAAACCATGTTTGGTGCATATGGTTTTGGTGTGAGAAAAAGTAATGCTGAAAAACCAAACCATGTTTGGTAGAGTTGGTATGGGTTAAAATATATTAATATTAAAATTAAAATATATTAATATTAAAATTTATAATATTAAAATATATTAATATATTTTTATTATATTAAAATATATTATATTTTTATTATATTAATATATTTTAATTTTAATATTAATATTAATAATATAATAGTATATTAATATTAAAATTTATAATAATATTATTTTAATATTAATATTAATATAAATTTTAATATTAATATATATATATATTAATATTAAAATATAAATATTATATTCGGTGCTACAGTGATTCGGGTTACTACACTTGAGTGCTACAGTACCCGCACCATCCAAAATCATCAAAAAGATGGTTCCAAAATCCTTCACAAATTTGGCACCATGGTTTGCTACAGTAACGGTACCATTTTTTGGCACCATTTTACCAAACATGGTTTGGTACCATTTTTTGGCACCAAAATCATATTTTTGGCACCAAACCTGTTTACAAAACAGGGCCCAAGGGATTCTTGGCGGACGATCTCTTTAGGACTGTCTTGAATCACATCAAGCATCATCAGTGACGCCGGGCAGAATAGAGATTATTCTGCAGGCTAGTGCAATAGGTACTTTGCAAGGAAAAACAGGAGAATTTCGACCCAAAAATTCAGAGAACATTCTGGAATTTATTAAAATTGTATATAATCAAGAATAATGAAAAACAACCCACAAGACGGGTTTAAATAGCTGAAAATCGACCATTAATAGGATTTTTACAAAAAATAGCAAAACCCTAAAAGTCTTACCAAAACGAAATACGGAAAGAAATAAAGAGATTGCCAAAAATCTGGCCCAAATCGGGTTTAGAATCAATTCCTAATTGACAAATAAAAAATTACCATAACTAGTAAAAATTAACTAAAAATAGAGATTTGACAAAGGAAAACAGCAGATCACGATTTCCTGTCATCCTTGCGCTGATCCTCCATAAGTAGTAAAAATTAACTAAAAATAGAGATTTGAAAAGGAAAACAGCAGATCACGATTTCCTGTCATCCTTACGCTGATCCTCCTGCATCAGTCACCCCGGGTTGGAAAGAACTCATCCTCGAGTTCACAGCAGCATCAGCAGAATCCGCAAAACAAGGACTCGGGTGTTTCACATTAAAGACATCAGATGTTTTCAAGTGACTAGGGAGACACAACCTGTATGCGTTGTCATTAATCTTCTGCAATATCTTACAGGGTCCAATCTTCCGTTCCTTAAGCTTATTATACTCGCCAACTAGGAAACGATCACGAGTTAATACAACCCAAACAAAATCACCAACATCAAAAAGTACCCGACGATGATGACTGTCCGCTCGAGTTTTGTACTTGGCATTGCTCTCGTGATTGACCAGTTTCACCTGCTCATGGATGCCTCGAAGATGTTGGGACAACTCACCTGCCCTAGGATGTAAACGGCCCATGGGTAATTCTGGCGGCAGTCCAGGAGGAAGGTCTTTTGACATCAAAATAGAGAATTCCGAAAACAGTTGCTGGACCTCCATGGGTAATTCTGAAACCTCACCAGCTGCACTATTTCCACAAGGCATAAAAACAGCTTCCTTCTTTGGACCTGCTGCTGGGATCACATTCTGCTGAGATTCAGGAGGATTGCTAAATGGGATGTCAAGATTTTCCATGCCAGTTATATCGTCCTCCAGTAAGGAGTTCAAGAAAATGTCTTCCATCTGATCAACTTCATCGAGGTTATTGACTTCATAATCCGGCCACTGGTATGGAAGCGTCCACTGAACTTCAGTCGTCGTGCTTGCATTGAACACATCCTCATCTCCTTCTTCGTCATACACTAGCTCTCCAACGAAAATATTGGTTTTCAACCAATCATCTTCGAAATCAGAATCTTCCGAAAATATTGGCCCTAACTGTGGATATGGATTTTCGAAGGTGGAATTGTCGGTATCAGAATCTTCCACATCATGATTACCGATTTCCTGCGCCGCCAGGCACTGGGTTAACTCTACCACTTGCCTCTGCAAATCCTCAATCATAACATCCTGAACGTTACTATCACGGTGCGGGACTTCCTCAATCAGAACCTGCCCACGACCACCACCACGACCACCAGCCATCAAAAATTGATGAAAATACCGCCTCACGAAGATGCTGGGTTCTGATACCAATTGACGCCGGACAGAATAGAGATTATTCTGCAGGCTAGTGCAATAGGTAATTTACAAGGAAAGAAAACAGGAGAATTCGACCATAAATTCCAGAGAACATTCTGGAATTCAATAAAATTGTTTATAATCAAGAATTTAATAAAAACAACCCACAAGCCGGGTTTAAATAGCTGAAAATCAAGGATTTTATCAAAAATAGCAAAACCCTAAAAGTCTTACCAAAACGAAATACGGAAAGAAATCAAAAGATTGCCAAAAATCTGGCTCAAATCGGATTCAGAATCAATTCCTAATTGACAAATAGAAAATTATCATAAATAGTAAAAATTAACTAAAATAGAGATTTGAAAAGGAAAACAGCAGATCACGATTTCCTGTCATCCTTGCGCTGATCCTCCTACATCAATCAGTCAAGATACTGGGAAGAAACTACAACATTTTAGTACTTCGATTGCAACAAAAAAACCATGCAATATCTAGGAATAAACCCCTTTGTTCTTCATCAAGTGAATCGAAACTCAGCCTAACTTTTCCATCAACATCATTGTTTGGG
This sequence comes from Cornus suecica, assembly GCA_963922005.1. Classification (NCBI taxonomy): domain Eukaryota; kingdom Viridiplantae; phylum Streptophyta; class Magnoliopsida; order Cornales; family Cornaceae; genus Cornus; species Cornus suecica. The sequence continues at coordinate 19,341,207 of OY998247.1, read as the reverse complement.
ATCATTTCACTTCTCCATTCAGCTACTGATTACTCCAACAAAAAGGAACCCAAAATTTCAAGAACTAAAGGAAGCCCCTTGGCATAACTTACTACTTCCTCAGAGAGGATCTCATAGTCTTCGACAGGTATGCATGTGGAAGGGTTGAACTTCTTAGGCTCATACCCTTGATCCACTTGAATAAGATATAGTAAATAACATGAGTGAAACGAAAGGAGTTGGTCAAGTCAGAATGAGACAAGATCTAGAAGGACTGAGGATGGCCATGAACGAGACAATCGAAAGAAAAACAAATGAGTTAAAATACAAATTCACATTGATCACTAACATTAGAAAATGTTTTTTGCTAAATTTGATGAATTCAATGTTGTTCCTAAAGGTGCATATCTTTCATTTCCTAGTGAACAGTCCAGCCAGTATCTAGCTGATGGAAGTGTCAGACTTTGTTCACATTTAGAGTCCACGAAAATGTCAAGGAATTGTTGATTGGTAACCATGTAAAATTTGCCTAAAGTGAAAAAGTATTTTTTAGCACACATATCCCAAAAACACTAAGCAAACAAGTTTATAAACACAAAACACATAAACAGATACAAAAACACTACTACCAAACATGCCCATATTAATCAGTAACATTCTGTTCTTTCAAAGGTTCGTATCTTTTATTTCCTGGTGAAGACCTTCCGCTTTCTTCACATATAGACCATAGAAAAATGTCGTGGAAGTGACATTTGGCAACCGTGTATAAGTCGGAAATGGCAGAACCAAATTTTCATCAGCCATAGTGATCGAGTCAGGATCCTTTTCGTCCCCTTCATAAACCAGACTAACTCCCCACTTTTTCGCCTTCCAATTACGGTATATCTCATGTATTTCCATCTTCACTGCATCTCCTCACTCCACGTTTTTACCATATTCAAGGCATGGGTACATAAGGGAGCCACATCTCATCCGGGCCCATTACTCTCTCCGTGATATCAATATGAACGAGACAATCGAAAGAAAAACAAATGAGTTAAAATACAAATTCACATTAATCACTAACATTAGAAAATGTTTTTTGCTGAAATTTGATGAATTCAAAGATGTTCCTAAAGGTGCATATCTTTCATTTCCTAGTGAACAGTCCAGCCAGTATCTAGCTGATGGAAGTGTCAGACTTTCTTCACATTTAGACTCCACGAAAATGTCAAGGAATTGTTGATTGGTAACCATGTACTATCCTTTGGGGACAATGGATAAACCAAATTTTCATCGGCCATGGTTATTGAATCGGGATCCTCTTCATCCCCTTCGGAAACCAGACGAACACCCCACTTTTTCACCCTCAACTTACCGAATCTCAAACCTATGTTCATCTGCACTTCATTTCCACACTCCAACTTTCTATGACAATCAAAGCACCGGTTTGATACATAGGAAAGCCACATCTCATCCCCAGAACTTGCGGGACATAAAAACCTTAAGTCAATAGGACTTAGAAAAAGTTCAGGAGACATCTTGGTTGCATCGGAAATGCCTTGCAAAAAAGGCAAGTTGGCAGAACTATTGACATCATCTTGTTCCACTTCCAAGTTACAGCTAGAAATAACAGAGCACAGAATAAACCCTCGTATCCTCTGACCCAGCCAATGAGGCACCCGAAAATGTAAAAGGTTTTTCTCAGAATACTCGCTCTTGTAGTTGAACCAACTCGGAATCTCACTCTCCAAAATATATCAATTCAAGTCACCTTGTTTTTGTTCTGTCATTTGCTGCATGCATTCAAGTTATGAATCAATATTGATTTTTACTATCAATTATTAAGTATATATATATATATATATATATGTGTGTATATGGATAGAGATTGAGTAAGATACCACATAACAGAGGAGATATCTTCGAAAATTGGATGCAAAATTGTTGTTGACTAAATTAGGACAACCATAAAATGACATGTATGATGTTTTTGCTACTTTTGAATCCGTTGATATGCTTTGCAATGACGTGCAGTAGTCTGCCCTCAATCTGCATAAATTTAGTGGAAGGGCCGGAAGTGATTGAAGCCGAGTACATCTGTTTACAAAGAGGACCTTCAGTGACGGATGGCTAGTGATGGCAGATGGTAGGTTAGAAAATTTGTTTCCGCTAAGATTCAAGTAGTCCAAGGACACCAAATGAGTAATTTTGCTGGGCACATGTGTTATATTGCAGTCTTCCATAGATAATGACGTGAGGCTACTTGATAGTTGCGATGACAGAAAGCTTGATTGAGGTTGCAATTCTGGAAACAATGCAGGCCACTGTAATTTGGAGCAACCAGACGTATTGAAATCCCGGAGGGACTTCAACATGAAAATGCGTAGGGGAATCTTCTTAAGATTCTTGCAATTCTTCGTATGAGACTGTAGGCCCATTTTTACATCAGCCCGATCGTACAAAGTTCACACTGGATCAGCATACCTGTTTTAAAGCCCGAATAGAAAACAAAGCCCAAATAGAAAACAAAGCCCAAGGATATAAGCCCATTTCATGATAAAGCCATTAAGGAAATGACCGTTTCAAAAATATAGAATCAAAACTGACATAAGGTTTTATTATAACAATTTTTTATTAAACATTAAACTTCAATTTAATGTAGATATTGTCTTTAATATGTATTAAAACCCATTCATGTGGGTAAGACCAGATTTCATGTATAAAAGAAAGAGAAAAAGAAAAGGAAAGGGATCCGAAATTGCTCCAATTCTGGCTGATTCTTGAATTATCTATTATCTTCTTGCCATTTATCTATTTCATAGCTTTTGTTTAAATTACAAAGGTTGAGATTCGTTCGGCATCTTCGAACGGGTTTACACTTTTTGGCACTGTCTGTGGGAATTCGATTTCTAAACAGAAGCTATTTGATCGATGGCGGGAGAATCCACCACACAATCAGGAGATACAACCGCTATCCTTCAGCGTCTGGAGGCTCTTGAGAAAGAAAATCAAGAACTAAGGCAAATGTTAGATCAATCCGAACACCCAGAATTGCCTATAGCAGGACGCCGTAATGGCCCCGGTGTTGAAGAGGAGGACAATCAACATGAAGCAAGTTCAGCAAACCGAACAGCAGATCATACCCGTACCCAGCTAATCGCAGTTGAGACGAATGTCAATAATCGTTCGGTTCCGCTCAATATGGTAACCCGACTTCAAAATATCGTAGACGAACAAGTAAGGATCTCAGAACACAGTCACCAGCCGATCTAGCCATCGAAATGACAGCCAAAATGATTAAGTCTCCGTTCAACCCGAAATATAGCAAGCAAGAAGGCCAGATAAATTCTGAATGCCAAAATTCATTATGTTCGATGGGACGCAGGACCCAATTGAACACCTGTTTCATGTGGAGCAGATGATGACTCTCGATATGGATGATGATGCATTAATGTGCAAGGCTTTTTCTACAAGCCTAACAGGCCCAACTTTGTTATGGTTTAGGCAGCTACCCGGCTGTTCGATTGATTCTTTCCAAACGCTGATGGAAAAATTCCTGGCCCAGTATTTCGAAAATCGAAAGCAGAAGATGACCATTTCTAATATGTTCACGATGAGACAAGCAAAAGGCGAAACGTTGAAGAATTTCCTTTCCAGATTCAATTTGGAAATGGGAATGATACCCAGTTGTGATCAACCAGCAGCAGTGGAAGCTTTCAAGGTGGCTATCGAACAAGGGACCAGTTTCCATAGATCCTTGGTGAAGTCAACGCCCCTCAACATAGGTAAGTTGAATTCACGGGCACAGGGATATTTGAGATTGGAAGAAGATGAACAAGAAAGAGGTCATCGTTCAACATTAGTCAGTGTGGAAAGCAAGTCAAAGGAGAGGATAATCAAGAAGGTAGATAATACGAGCAACCAACGATCGGCTCCGTACAGGCAACAGGAGAGGAGGCCAAGGTATGACATACCTGAAACTCCACTCCGAACAACTTTAGCAAAGTTGTACAAGAGCTGCAGGACCGTTCGAGGCACTGTGCGTTCCACAATGACTTTGGCCATTTAACCAATGAGTGCAGACAATTGAGGAGGCAGGTTGAGGCCTTGATAGCCAAAGGAGATTTGAAGGAATACGTGGACAATGGACTCAAAAATTTTGATCGGCCGAAGCCCAATAAAGTTGTGGGTGGACAGCCGGTAAAAATTATTGACACAATCCATGGGAAGCCAGAGGAGGATGAGGAAAGCCTTTCGGTTCAACATTCGCGAATGCGCAATGCCAACAAGATCCGAAGGATTGGGGAGGTGAATGTAATTCGGAATTACCCAATTCCTATAATATCATTCACTCAGGAGGACTTAAGACGCGTACAGCTACCACATGAGGATCCACTGTTAATTTCGATCTTAGTGTCAAATTGTTTAGTTAAAAGGGTGTTAATTGATCCAGGTAGCAGCACGAACATCCTGATCAAATCAGCTTTCGAGAAGATCGGCATCAGCACGGAGTTGATCATACCAACTGCCAGTCCGCTGACAGGCTTTGATGGAAAGAGGATTTTCCCGATCGAGATCCTGAACTTACTTGTGACAGCCGCAAAGCGAACTTTGACGGAAAATTTCATGTTGGTGGACATACAACCCTCCTATAATTTGATCATGGGGAGAGGTTGGATTCATCGGATGCAAGGAGTTCCTTCTACTCTGCATCAGGTGATGCGGTGTGTTGATCCTTCGGGGAGAGGGTTTATCGATATTCAAGGTGATCAAGTAGTGGCGAAGGAATGCAATGCCATTGTCTCTAGAGGTTTGAAGGGTGAAGGCTCCGAACAAAGCTTGTAGCAATTACCGGGCCTCCCTGATCAGACTGACAAAGATGAAAAGACCGAAGAGGACACCATTACAGTGGATCTGATCATGGGGAGCAAGGGTAGGACCACCCGAATTGGAAGAGGACTGAATTATGATGAAAAAAACAAATTGATTTATATGCTGAGATCAAATATTGATGTTTTCGCCTGGGAACACAGTGACATGCATGGGGTTGACCCAGGAGCCATGATGCACACATTAAATGTTTATTCCGACGCTCAACCCGTACGGCAACGACCCAGAAGGATCGGAACCGAACGAGGAAAGTTTGTAGCTGAAGAGGTCAGCCGATTGCTAGATGCTGGTTTTATCAGAGAAGTTCATTATCCGGTGTGGCTGTCCAACGCTGTCGTGGTACAAAAGAAGAATGGGAAGTTCCGCATGTGTGTGGACTTCACCAACTTAAATAAAGCTTGTTCGAAGGACAGTTTTCCTTTACCCATGATTGATCGCATGATCGATGCAACCATAGGGTTCGAATGTCTTACCTTCCTGGATGCCTATTCGGGATACAATCAAATCCCAATGAACCCAAAAGATGAAGACAAAACAGCGTTCATCACCGAACGAGGAACCTTGTTACAAGGTCATGCCGTTTGGTCTCAAAAATGCAGGTGCGACTTATCAGCGACTGATTAATAAGATTTTCAAGACCCAGATTGGAGATACGGTGGAGGCATACATTGACGACATGGTTGTTAAAATCCAGCACAAGGATGATCATTTGAAGCACTTAGAGGATGTGTTCGCATCCTTGCAATCGCACAAAATGAAGCTGAACCCTGAAAAATGCACTTTTGGTGTATCTTCCGGACAATTCCTGGGTCACATAGTTAATAAAGATGGAATCAAAGCAAGTCCAGCACAAGTTCAAGCATTGATTCAGATGAAGGCACCAGAGTCCCCAAAAGAAATCCAGGTACTCACAGGAAGATTAGCAGCCCTGAGTCGGTTCATATCCAAATTGTCAGATAGATGCAAGTCGTTCTTCGACGTCCTGAAGTCTAAGAAAACGATTGTTTGGGGAGTGAAGCAGCAAGAAGTGTTCGATCAGCTAAAAATCTATATGGCAAAACCACCAATCCTTACAGCACCCAAGAATCATGAATCCTTAATTTTGTACTTAGCAGTTTCTCCGAACGCTGTCAGTTTAACGTTAGTAAGAGACGATGGGAACAGACAATACCCAATTTATTATGTGAGCAAGACATTGCTTGACGTCGAGAAAAGATATTCGAAGACAGAGAAAATCATCTTGGGATTGGTCCAGGCAAAACGAAAGCTACGACATTACTTCGAGTCCCATCCGATCAGAATCCCAACTACATTTCCGATCAAAGCAATTTTGTCAAAGCCCGACTTCTCGGGACGAACGACAAAGTGGTCAATAGAATTGAGCATGTTCGATATTACTTATGAGCCACGAACATCTTTAAAAGGTCAAGCTGTGGCGGATTTCCTCCTTGAGCATGAAGCAACCGAAGATGAGGCCTGCGACGTAAATCCAAGGTGGCTGCTTTATGTAGATGGGTCAGTGAATAGTCTGGGGGCAGGTTTGGGGATCGAACTAATATCCCCAGAAGGCACCAAGTTGCAGTAGTCGATCAAACTATCCTTTGGCAATTCAAACAATGAGGCTGAGTACGAAGCCGTTTTGGCAGGGTTAAGGTTAGCAAAGGAGCTCCAGATTTAAGAATTGATTGTGTTCAGCGATTCTCAGTTAGTTGTAAATCAGATCACAGGAAGTTATAATACAAGTGAGGAAAGGATGTTGCAGTATAAAAATGTCGTTCAAGAAGAAATGCGAAACTTTCAGGTAGTCACTTTTAAACAAATTCCAAGGGCAGGAAATCATGGGGCCGATCATGTAGCAAATCAAGCATCTTCAGCAGGAGACGATATGGTCAGAATAATTCCGGTGGATGAACTGTTCACCCCTTCGATCGGTAAAAAGAAGGAGGTATGCGTAATTCCGTACGAGCCAAGTTGGATAGATCCGATCCTTGAGTATTTATTGATCGGCGTTCTACCTGAGGATCGACGGGAAGCAAGGAAAGTAAGAGCAACTTCTACCAATTATTCAGTGATCGATGGCTATCTATACCGCCGATCGACAAGTGGGCCCTATCTGCGATGTTTGACACCATCTGAAGCACAAGAGGTACTCAAGCAGTTGCATGATGGAACTTGTGGAAGCCATGTTGGTGGTAGATCATTATCTCATAGAGCAATAACACAAGGATATTTATGGCCGTACATGATCCGGGACACGGAGAAGTACGCAAGAAGGTGTGACAAATGTTAGAGACATGCGCATATAATCCATCAACCAGCAGAGCTTCTCACAGCGATGGCCTCTCCCGTTCCGTTCGCACGATGGGGAATGGATGCGGTCAGACCATTAACAAGGGCAACATCAAACCAAAAGCATGTGCTTTTGGTCACAGATTATTTCACTAAATGGGTGGAAGCGAAGGCTTATGTAAGAATCACTCACACTCAAGTGATAGATTTTATTTTGAATCGTATAATCTACAGATTTGGAGTACCAAAGTACATAATGATGGACAATGACATGAATCTAGACAATCAATACGTTCAGGCGTTGCTGGACGAGTACGACATCAATCAGAATTTATCATCTGTCAGCTATCCGCAAGCAAATGGACAAGCTGAGATAACAAACAAAACGATTTTTGCCGGGATAAAAATAAAATTATAGGGGATTGAAGGAAAAGGACGATGGTTAGACGAATTACCGAGGGTCCTTTGGAGCTACCGAACGACTCCTCGCAAGCCAACCGGGATGACTCCATTCGCTATGGCGTACGGAGTCGAGGTGGTAATCCCAATTGAGTTGGAAATCCCCACAACAAGAACTCATCTATTTGATCCTGAACAGAACAAAGAAATTCTAAAAATCAAAGGTGATCTCATAGATGAAAAGAGGGAAATGGCCTCAATAAGACTGGTAGAATATCAATAAAGGTTGATGAGGAGTTATAACAAGAAAGTGACACCAAGATCATTTCAAGTTGGCGATCAAGTACTAAGGGTGCTGGCTAGCAGATCAAACAAACTGCATCCCATATGGGATGGGCCATACACAGTAACAGAAATGATCGGGAAATGTGCCTACAGATTAGCTGATCAGGATGGAAAACAAATCGAACGAGCTTCGAATGCTATACACCTGAAAAGGTATTTTCAATAAAATTTATGTTGATCATTTTGTATGATAAGATCCATTTCGAATCAATAAAGATATTATTCATATCTTCTGTTCAAACTGTTATTAAAAAAAAAAAAAAAACTTGGCCAAAATACATAAGCCAAATAGGCAAAAGACCATCATGAAGATGGCACCAAGTTCCTGTTTTCACAAAGACTTATATAGATACACATCAAAAAGGTTCTGTTCAAAAGAACGCATCATCTGTTTAAAAAATAAATAAAGCACAACAGTGCCATATGTTCAGAAAATATCTATGCACCTTAGTGCCATCCTGTTCGAAAATATTAAAGCACACCAGTGCTATTTCAAAACTTGTCCAAAAAACGTTCACCACAGGAGCATCAAAAATATATATAATTTTATAGACCCAAAAAATTGTTCAAAGATAGAAACTTCTAGTCAAGAAGGTGGAAGATTAATATCATCAGCAGGAGGCTGCTGACTCTCTGAAGCAGGAACGAAAGGCTCAGTTGACACTTCATTGGCAGCAGCAACAGGCTCTGGTCGTTCGGTCGGAATGATCCCATGCAAAATAAATTGAGCTAAAACTTTTTCATCTTGGGAGGACTTAGGCTTTTTATATGGGTGAACGACTCCGCAAGCAACATCATGGGCGGCCGTATTATCATAAGTACGTGCAGATGGATCTAATGACATTTGGTTATAACAAAATCTGAACCCATCACAGAACTTTATGTCAAAAATATTCACATATCTCCGGTGCATGTCCAAACCTCCCCTTCGGCAAATCTCTAAACCTATTTTCAGAACAGCATTAGAAGTTTCAAGATTATGGATCTGCTTCTTAAGTTCAGCATTCTGATCAGATTCCTTTTTATGGAGTTTCTTTAAGCTCTCCACCTCGAGCTCCAAGATTTTATTCTGTTTTTTAGCCAACATGGCGCATTTATCAGCTCGCAGGTATGCATCTTCAATGTTCTTTCTCTTATACTCTTCCATCTCAACATCCTTACAGAGAGCTAGAACATTAAACACAACTGAAAAAAGAAGAAACGTTAGTAAAAAAAAAAAAAAAACTCTGGTACCTCTAGAATAGAAACAGGAGCCCTACCCAGAAGCTCATTCTGATCAACATGCTGCTGAAAGAGTTCATCCTTGGGAGGCCACATGCCACGAGCAAGAGCCATCAAAGAATCAGGATCGGACATTGCTAGCGATCGGCGATTCAGAACACTACCATCACTTTTCTCGAACTTGGGGATCCATTCTCCTTCAGGATCAAATGATGGAGGAAAACAACAGTCTGGAATAGTGTAGCCGCTCACAGATCTGGCCTTCTTCACAAGCTTCTCATGCTTTTCAGAGTCATTTGTTTTAGCATGTTCAGAAGGGGGGCCCAGCAGTAACTTTTTCTGAGCGTTACCGCTATCATCAGTGCTCGTCCTCTTCAGATGACCTTTCGTCTTCTTCGGATCATCGATCAGATCGATCACTTGGCTCTTTCCTTTATCAGATGCCGAACGGACATGAGAAGTTGATTTCTGTGTTGCAGCACGCTTGGAGGCTGTAACTGGAATTTCAATTATAGTAGCCTCAGAAGCACTGACAACAATTAACTTCAAATTTTGGGAGGTCAAGAGTAATTTGCTGGACGGAAGAGTTGCAAATACTTTCTCGTTCAGGTATTCAACACGTTCGACTACATACAAAACACGGGCATACGATCAACAAACAGACAAATACGTTGTTTAAGTAAACAGACGAAATTTATAAAGTACAAAAAATACACTTGCGAGGATTTTTGAATCCACACTTCAGTTTCTTACAAATACCGAAGGTCCTTGGTAGAGGATACGGGCCGGACGCATCCACTTTCCAATTTCCCCCAATTTTCACCATCTTATCTTTCCATTCCTTCTCAGAAGAAGGATTGCCTTCACAAAGTTTCAAGGTTGAATGGGGGTGCAGATCGTACCGACCGGGGCTTTTTCTGATCTGATCGACTTTGTAACAGAGCATAAAATCACCCAAACCTAGGTTCAAACCTCGTTCGTGATTCAGAACGAGCATAACAGATAGAACCCTGAAGAAATTAGGGTTTACTTGCAAAGGGGTAAGCCCTAAAGAAAAAAGAATATAGTGATAGAACAGATGTAAGGGAAATCTAAGTACGGCCAAGTGATGTGCTGAGAACAAGACTTCGCTCGGTTCAACTTCCTCATAAGTTTTGAAGTCTAAATCAGAAGAATACTCAGAAATCGAAACATCCTTTGGTATGTCAAACTCAATTCGACATCTATCGGCTAAAGATAATTTGCGTAATTGTTTTCGGGAAAGTTTCTGGGATTTTGGCTCAATCAAATTGGGGGCAACCTCAGAGGAAGAAATAATAGGGGCATCATCAGCAACCATCTCCAGAGAAGGGGTTCGGCTGCTATCACTACTCATGATATTTTTGATTTATGAAAGAAAGATGAAGGACGAAAGAGAAAAAACTAACCTCAAGAAGTTTCTTGCTGGGAATCGTCTTCGAAAGGAATGAGTCTGCTCTTGTAAATGGGGAAGAAATATTGAAGGAAACGAAGGAAATAAGGGAAGTGACAGTTACACATGGCTCTTCGAATTCCCACCCTATTTCAAATATGAAGTGAGCTTGGGAATTGGGGGCAAAGTGTAGGCCCATTTTTACATCAGGCCCATCGTACAAAGTTCACACTGGATCAGCATACCTGTTTTAAAGCCCGAATAGAAAACAAATCCCAAATAGAAAACAAAGCCCAAGGATATAAGCCTATTTCAGGATAAAGCCATTAAGGAAATGACCGTTTCAAAAATATAGAATCTAAACTGATATAAGGTTTTATTATAGCAGTTTTTGATTAAACATTAAACTTCAATTTAATGTAGATATTGTCTTTAATATGTATTAAAACCCATTCATGTGGGTAAGACCAGATTTCATGTATAAAAGAAAGAGAAAAAGAAAAGGAAAGGGATCCGAAATTGCTCCAATTCTGGCTCATTCTTGAATTATCTATTATCTTCTTGCCATTTATCTGTTTCATAGCTTTTGTTTAAATTACAAAGGTTGAGATTCGTTCGGCATCTTCGAACGGGTTTACAGAGACACAAGAAGATTTTTCAGATATCCAATAGTTTGGTGAACCTCTTCTAACTTCGTACAATCATTAAGCAACAATTCTTCAAGACATGTGAGCCTCGTGAAGTTGGGAGTTGTAACCAAGAATATGAATTACTGATATTGAGGTATTTCAATTTATACAAAACCTGTCAGGCAACTAATTAATTTCCATCCATATCATAATATTAATTGAGCTTGAAGGGAGATGAAACAATAGCACCAACGCGTACCTTAGATTCTTCCCAAATCTGTTCGAGCTTGCTATAGCTCAAGTCAAGGGCTATCAGGTTATTCATAAATAAGGATGATGGTAGATATTTCGAAGAAAATCCTTTCCAAGATTGCCATGCTAGACTTTTTGATAGATGTTCGTATCTTCTATTTAGTTGGACGTGATTCAGATGAAGCAATCTCAGTCCCTTCATCTCCGCAAATGCCTTTGCATCTAGCTTCATCACTGATGCATTTTGTTGTGGGCCCTCTGATTCAAGCAAGTTCAGGACTAAGCCTTGAACTGCTCTTGTTCCCTGATGATAATAAGAAGATGCAGATACAAGAATATGTTAAGAGTCGGTGAAAATTAATTGGTTGTGTCATGTAGCTAATACATATTTGTGTGTGGTGATAAATGTAAAACACTAATGTCAGTCATAACTGTAAATCAGAAAACTTGTTCACAGAAGAATCCAATTTTGTGGGCAGACACCGAAGCTTACCCATGAAGAAAACTTGTTCCCAAGTGTAGGTGAGCTGCAGCAGATCATTTTGACAGATTCGAAGGAGTTGTATTTGCAGCTGGCTAAAGCAGTTTTAAATGTGCTTATAAATACAGGACTATCCAATAGATTTGCCTAGAGATGACAAGATACGAGATGAAAGAAAAATAGAATAGGGAGTGGAAAATGAACAGAGTTTGACAGTGCGGTTATAAGAAAAACAAACTAAAATGTAGCTCTCAAAGGATGTACTCCAAACTTAAATCAAAGAAGTTGCGAGGTAGGGGTGAATGTGCAGTCTCTGCTATTGTAATATCCAGTTTTCGTTAATGATATTCAAATCGTTTCTCTCCGAAGACGTAGGCCAGCTTGGGGCCGAACCACATTAAAATATTGTGTTGTTGTGTTGTAGGATATCCACATGTCGTGTCTCATTTGTTTCCACTGCATCCAAGGAAGGGAAATTAATTCCTAACCTGAGTGCTATGATTAATTCCTAACAGAATGAATACATCCATATATACACACAAGTATGTAACATAGACTTAAACATAAAAAGGTTCGCATCCCAAATTGGGTGACTATCATGATATTCTACAGTGAAAAAAGAAGTAATTAATTCATTCAATAAGCACTTACAGTTACATTTTCAAGTACATCCAGAACGTCTGTATCATCCCACAGTCTACTCCGTTTACCAGGATCATGCATCATCAGCCGATTGTGCCCATCAATGCTTACAAGGCAACGACGACTCAGAATTCCAATTCCAGCTTCAAATTTGAAACCGCATCCTTTTAGTATTTTGTGTGACAGATCTTTGTTGATTCCAACAAAGAAACATGCAATATGTAGAAATAAACTCATTTGTTCACCGTCAAGTGAATCCAAGCTCAGTTTAAGTTGTGCTTGAACATCATGGTGAGGAATTTTTTTCAACTTGTTTAATTCACTTGTCCATTCAGGCATGGTTCTATAGGACAAATAGGAACCTAAAATTTTAAGAACCAAAGGACTCCCCTTTGCATAACTCACTACATCCTTAGAGAGGCTCTCGTAGTCTTCTTCAGGGCTGTCTCTCCTAAAGAAATGCCAACTAAAGAGTTGGAGAGAGTCCTTATTATTCAACTCCTCAAGCTCATCCACCTCATCCACTCGAAGCGAACTTACTGTAGACAAATCTCAGTTGTTATTATGATTCGACTTCCTGACTTAACAAATTCCGATCTATGGCTAGTGCATGCAATTGGTTGATGTTATTCACATCATCGAGAACAGAAGTACCCTTTGACCCCATGCTCTTCGTTTTATCACCTCAATTCCATTATCCTCCATTGTTATGCTTTGATTTCTATCCATTAGGAGATCAGAAGCCTTTCTTATAATTCCAAAAGGCCGTTGGGCTGCATCCAAATTCGTCCAATATTTCCAAGAAAGCTTCTCCTTTTGAAGCCACGATAGATACGATTATACATCTCTTTAGCAACGGTTGTCTTCCCTATTCCACCAATCCCCCATATGGCAACAATCCTAACATCACTATCTGCACATCCCAACTTTAGAAACTTACTCAGTTGTTGAACACGAGGTTCTATTCCAACCGGGTACTCCGCAACATTTAAACATGTATGATTTAACTCATTTGCTACTTGTTCAACAACAATCTCAATGAAGGTCGACTCAAACCAGCCAAATATTTTTCTTTCAAGTGTTTAGAAGAATATTGTCTCTTTTTTTTACCAGAAGAAAGTAACTAACAAATTTTTACATACAAAGAGGTGAAATTCATAAACTGATATTACTTGGGATAACTTACGAATGAAAATTTTTGGTGGGATATATTACAAATACAATAATTTTAGACACAAATGCGACAAAAAGAGTCAATTAACCAAAATATTACGAACTTGATGTATTCAACAAAATTGGTTTACTTTGACAACTAAATTACCCAAACAACTTCTAAATTTTCCCAAATCCTCACTCTATGGAAAAAAAATTAAAAAGGACACCATGTAAAGAAATTAGAGAAGTAAAAGTACTTGTTTGCACTATATCCATTTCTTGATGAGCTTCCAGCGGTAATTCTTTTCATAACTTTTAAATGGTTTTGCAGAAGCACCCTCCTGTTTTCGGACATGGGAGGGTTGGCATCATAGAAGATGGGAATAACTGTTAGGGTTTTTACACCCGCCCAAGAACACTGTTAGAAGCCGAGTGTACCTGAAAATCAGAAAACGCACACAAACACACACAAAATAATGGACACAAAGATTTATAGTGGTTCGGCCAAAATAAGCCTTCGTCCACTGAAAGCACCGTTTCACTATCGATCAAAGAGAGGATTACAAGGGGTTGATCAGCAGATCAAATGCACGCATGCACACACACAGTGTTTACTCACGCTTGTATCACCGGAATAATATAAGCCTATATTATTCCTAACTCTCACCAAGAATAATACTAGTCTGTATCTCTTCTATACTCTCTCTCTATTTGTGTACACAATATAATAGGAAAGACTTTATATTTATAGGGAAGGATATAGAGGTGGTTTTTCCTTTTAGTCGATGTGGGACAACTTTCAATACAAAAGAGTCACCCTTATATATATAACAATCTCCCACTTGACGACTTTACCACCATCAATCAACTTCATCAATGATCAGTGCAGTATGGTGCCCTCATTTCTGTCTTCAAGCTTGAAGACCCACTGAAGTTGCGCAAAACTTCAATTTCTCTGTTGTCACAACTTTGGTCAACATGTCGGCCGGATTCTTGCTTCCTTGAATCTTCTCAAGAGTCAAAACTTCATCCTCTAATAGAGATCTGATGAAATGATAACGAAGATCTATATATTTCATCCTTGAATGAAATGTTGAATTCTTCGCCAGATGTATGGCACTCTGACTATCACTGTGCAAAACACGCTTCTCTGGCTCAAATCCCAACTTTGCCAACAATCCCTGTAACCAAATCATTTCTTTGCTAGCCTCTGTCACGGCTACTTACTCAGCCTCTGTAGTAGATAACGCTACGATCTTCTGTAATTGTGAAATCCAATTAACTGTTGTAATACCTACTGTAAAGACATAACCAGTAGTGCTTCTTCTGCGGTCTATCTCACCTGCAAAATCTGAATCTACATAGCCATGTAAATTCACTTCACCTTTTCCAAAACAAAGGCATCTGTCTGTGGTACCTCGTAGATATCACAATATCCACTTCACTGCTTTCCAGTGAGTCTTCCCTGGATTGGACATGATCCTGCTGACTACTCCCACTGCAGATGCTATATCTGGTCTTGTACAACCATCGCGTACATCAAGCTACCAATGGCTGAAGCGTATGGAACATTGGTCATATTGTTCCTCTCTACTTTTGACTTGGGAGACTGCTCTTTGGATAATCGAAAGTGACTAGCCAAAGGTGTGCTAATGGGCTTAGCATCACTCATGTTGAACCTCTTCAGAACCCATTTAATGTAGTCAGCCTGAGACAACTGTAAAGTACTCTTCTGCTTGTCTCTATTGATTCTCATACCAAGAATCTGCTTCGTTGCGCCTAAGTCCTTCATCTCGTATTTTTTTGCCAACTGCTTTTTCAACTTGCTGATTTCCGCAAAATCAGACCCAGCTACTAACATGTCATCGAACTTGTTGTACCACTGTCTTGGAGCTTGTTTCAAACCATACAAGTTCTTTTCCAACTTACACACAAGTTTATATTTACCTTTCACTGAGAAACCTTCCGGCTGCTGCATATAGATTTCCTCCTTTAGGTCACCATGGAGGAAAACAGTTTTAACATCTAACTGCTCTAGGAGTAAACCTTCTACTGCAACAATGCTAAGAACTGAACAAACGGTATTCAGTTTCACAACCGGAGAAAATATATTGGTGTAGTCGATTCATGCTTTCTGCTGAAAACCTTTTACTACGAGTCTCGCCTTGTACTTCTTAGAACCATCATGTTCTTCTTTAACCATGTAGACCCATTTTGTTATGGAGAGCTTTCTATCCCACCGGCATCTTGGTTAGCTTCCATGTCTTGTTGGAGATAAGAGACTTCATCTCATATTCCATTACAAGCTCCCACTGGCTCGCATTTGCTACACTGCATGCTTCATCATAGTATTCTGGTTCACCTCCATCTGTGAGCAACAAGTAATTCATGTGTCTGTGAAGTCCTCCTAGGTACAGGAATAGGAGTCGAAGACTGTGGTGTACCATCATGTTGAGTAGTGCCATCTTCAATCTATTCTTCTGACTTAGTACTCTCACTGTCTTGAACATCATCTAACTCAACACACAGAGGATGACTTTGTGATGTAGGCTCTGAGGTAGTTGTATGTCTATCCTTGTACATCACTTTTTCATTGAACACTACATCTCTACTTCGGATCACCTTTTGGTTCCGATCATCCCACATGCGGTAGCCATACTCATCACTGCCGTAGCCAATAAAAGTACACTTTTGTGAGTTAGGATCAAGCTTATCCCTCACATTATCACTAACATGTACAGATGCAACACAACCAAAAACTTTTAAATGTGAAAATGTTACCTCTTTACCGCTCCATACCTCTTCTGGTATTCTGTGCTCCAATGGTACTGATGGACCTCGGTTGATAAGATACGTTGTCGTACGGACTGTTTCTACCCAGAATTGTTTTGGCAACCCTGCCTGAATACACATGCTTTTGGCTCTCTCAGTCAATGTACGGTTCATACGTTTTGCTACGCCATTCTACTGTGGTGTACATGGAATAGTCTTCTCCAATCTGATACCGTTCTCATAGCAAACATTTTTTAACCCGGTGTCCTGATATTCTCCACCATTGTCGGATCTTAACCTCTTTATCTTCAAACCCGTCTCATTCTCTATCATAGCCTTCCATTTCTTGAACGTGTCGTACACCTCAAATTTATGTTTGAAGAAATAAACACATACCTTCCTGGAATGGTTGTCGATGAAGGTGACAAAATAGGACTGTTCGCCAATGGATGAGACATTTGTTGGCCCCCAGACATCAATGTGAACTAACTCAAGCTTCTCCTTTCTGAGATCTCTGCCACTTTTCTGAAAACTAACTCTCTTCTACTTACCGAATACGCAATCCTCACAGAAGTCAATATCAATCGAATTTAGGCCTGGTAGTTTTCCCTTTGCGAGCATATCTTTGAGCCCCTTTTCACTCATGTGACCTAGCCTCTGGTGCCACAAATTGTGATCCTTCTTGCTTTCTACAACTGCTATCAATGTGCTAGCTTTGGTGGTAGTGTACAGCGTACCGCTCTTCTTTCCTCGTGCTATAGTCATAGCCCCTCTGGAAACTTTTCACTCTCTTTCACTGAAAGTGGTCACATAACCTTCACTCGCCAACTGGCCTACTAAGATCAGGTTCTTCCTCAAGTCTGGAATGTTTCTGACATCCTTCAACTTCCATATCGATCTGTTGAGTCTGATATGTACTTCACCCTTGCCAACTACACTGCATGGAATGATGCATAGCTCTCAGGGCTGATCGTCACCTAGATAAATCTTGCCAAGGTTTCTAGATGTATAGCTCTCAAAGAACTCTCGACTTGAGGTGACATGGAATGATGCTCCAGAGTCTAAGACCCAAAATTCTGATTTGCTCTCCAAAGAGCATATCAACACATTATCAGCTTTTTCTAAGACAATATTTGCCTTAGTCTTGTTCTCTGTTACCTTCTACGGTGATCTGCACTAGCTTTTGAAGTTACCAGTTTTTCCATAATTCCAACACTAGATCTCTTTAGAATTTCTAGGACCTCGAGGTTGTGATATTCCATATCTCGACTTAGAACGGCCACGCCTTTGGTTTCCGCCTTTCTTTCTGTTCGAACTTCTGGCTCTGTCATCGACATTCAATGCTGAGCCACTGTTAGAAGAGTCTGACTTTCTTCTGATCTCTTCTGTGAGTATCATACTCACTACGGAATCATACTGTAACGGTTCTACTCCTGAACAGTTACTAATTGCAGCCTTTGTGGCATTCCAAATCTCTGGCAATTGGCTTATAAGAAAAGCCGCTTTCATTTTGCTAGTGATTGGCATCTCAACTGATTCCAACTGCTCAACAATTTCATTAAAAACACTGATGTGTTCATTGACTTTCCCATTCTCGAACATCTTCAGATTTGCCAATCTAGTGATAAGATGTACCGCATTCGCTCCAGACGGTTGTTCGTACATGCTATAAAAAGCATCCATGAAAGACTTCGTTGTCTTTCTCATTCTTGATATTGAAGGCGACGGACTTTAACAACTTCAGTCTAATCATATCGAGAGCCTTTCGATCTAGGATTTTCTAATCCTCGTCTTTCATCGATTCTGGCTTCTTCCCTTCTAATGGCAAGAAAAACAATTTCTGGAATAACGCATCCTCAACTTGCATATTCCAATAGGCAAAGTTTGTACCGTCAAACTTGTCGATCATTGCAGTCTTTTCTTCTCCCACTGAGCATATTCGAGGTGTTCAGAGTCAAATTATGCAAAATCGATCACACGGTTGTGTCCGGAGCGGTCCAAAGCCTTAAGAACGCCTCTGATCGCGTCGAAAACGAGTTAAAAATGACTCTAAATGGGCAAAAAACAAATCTGTACAAAAGACAAAAAATTACTGACGACGTCAGTACTTTCTCAAGGAGCGTGTAGGCGCGTGTCGGCTCTGATGGGGTTGTTTTTTGAGCCGAAATGTTTTTCTTCAAAATAGATTTCCGTTGATATATTATAGTCCTTTTATGGATCAACAATTCTCCACGAAATAGCCCCGAACCAAAACTGCTGCGCATTGGAGTTGAAAATCTGGCCGAAACTTCAGGCAACGCGTGGGGGAGCGTGTAGAACTTTCCGACGACCGTCTTGGCACTTATGGCTTCGTCTCGTCAAGGCGAAGCTGCTGGTGTGGTTTGTTTATGATTTCGGGCACTTTTCAACTTCGGATTTCGACAAGAAAGTTCGGGCTTCGACTTTACTTCAACCTGAAACTCTTATACCACTTGTTAGGGTTTTTATAGGTTCTGCCAAAATAAGTCTACATCCACTGAGAGCACCATTTCACTATCGATCAAAGAAATGATTACAAGGGTTGATCAACAGATCAAACACACGCACACAGTGTATACTCACACTTGTATCACCGGAATAATATAAGCCAATATTATTTCTAACTCTCACTAAGAAGAATACTAGCATGTATCTCTTCTATACTCTCTCTCTATTTGTGCACACAATATAATAAGAGATGCTTTATATTTATAGAGAATGATATAGAGGTGGTTTTGTCTTTTAGTCGATGTGGGACAACTTTCAATACAAAGGAATCACCCTTATATATATAACAATAAAAGGTGATTGAGTGTCCTCTTGCACTCCATGATCCTCACAAGCTCGTTAAAGCACCATTTTGAGGACGCATAGTTTTCCGAAAATACAATAACGGAAGCCCTTGATTCCTTGATGGCTTCGTGCAATGTGGGACCAATATCTTTCCAAATCTGAGTTTGGTATCATCTCTGAAGGTGTAAAAACCATGGCGATGAAATGCAGCTAGACAGGAGGTGGCCTGTAAACTTCTTACGAGAATCTTTGCCATTCAAAGACAAGAACACATTGTAAACGCATGAAGATGCCATTTTCAAAGCTCAAAAAAATAGATGAAAGGAAAAGTTTGTGTGAGAGAGTACACTCTTCGTAACATTTACCTGTATTCATTAGAGAGGACTTCATTCTCTTCATTTTATAAAAAAATAAAATAAAAATAATTTTGATTGATCAAGTGGATGTTGAAAATGGTAGATGAAAAAGACAAGGGTGACTGATACCACAAATTAACACAGATTTATAACAATCGGAACTGCATTGCAATGGACACATATTGACTGATACCACGAACACATCATACTGAATTAATACAGATGAGCTTTGATTATCAGGATTGACTTGTTTTTTATTACAGATTAATACAGATTTATAACAAAATGATTTTTATGGAGTTGGTATAGAAGATGAGGGTAAAAATGAAGTTGGTGCTGGGGATATTCATTGCATAAACAATTATTCCTCGACTAGAAGCAAATACTTTCAAGATAATTGTAAACAAAAATTGATTTGAGAAAGTATCAACTAAAGGTTAAAAAAGGTGGTTCTAGGTCGGTTTGACAAAATGGGATCTCTATTCATATTAGGGATTCATTCAGCACTGACCATTTGGTTATGTTGCCCAAATTCTGAAGCATTGTTTGAAAGTGTTACCCATAATGCCGAATAATATCAGCAGTGATCGTAGAAGGCATGGCACAGTAAGGCATATGAAATTTAGCAATGTGAAACGCGAACTACTCTGTGAGTACAAATTTAGCAATATGAAATCCAATGTTCCCTGGAAAAAAATGGCAAAATATATTGTGATATTTGAGTAGGCTGAACCAAAATGAAAACAGGCAACTGGTAATTATGTGATGGTGGGTTTTACAAAATGACACAAGAATAACACATTTACATAAATGAAATGAAAATGTTGAGGCAGATGATAAAAGCAATACACTAAATAGGAGAGATTTACTAATCAATGTGAAGTAGATCCAAATTTCAGCGAGTATGAGTGACAAAATAAGAGAAAAACAGACTCTACTGGTTTAGACATTGAGAACATTGAACTACTGTTGCACCCATTAAAACAGAAATAAAAGTTTTCACAAAAAGTAAAAAAAAAAGCAACAAATAATGAATTTACAAGTGACATATTAGAGAAGACATTATCTGTAATAGAAAAAATAGAAAAGAGAGTCCATTTCCATCCATTTGGGAAAAAAATTACGGATAATGATGATGGTGTCATTTTTCTTTTTACTACAACTTTGCTTTAAATTAGAGATCTCTTTCCATGTAAAAATGTAAGGAATTTTTCTTGATATTTTAGTTACCAGTCTCAATATTTGGAAGTGTAAAATTAATAAATTTTTGAAGGGTTTGTTGGTAGTGCATTTCAGTTACTTTTGTAGCAGTGTCTTTTTATATGTTGTATGGTTCAAATGGTATAATAAAAATATCTTGTATCAATAAACATATGTTCTTTTTGTGTATGAGAGGAGTTGAAATATCAATAAAGTTTCATCTTTCATTTCACAGATCCTACCCCTCTGTGTGTGCGCATTGGAAGAAATAGATGTTTTCTTAAGTGGAAGAGATTAGAAGCTGTTGTTTAATGTGCAAGTGTGTAACACTCCGTATTATTTTCCCACTTTCCTGAAATTCTCTTCGATTTATTTTCGGTTGTGACGTCACTTGTTTATGACGTCGTGGTTATTCTTGGTATTTTACGTGTAAATTTATCGCGTTTACATTTGGATTCGACTAGACGATGTTGCGATTTCTCTATGATGACTTCGCGGACTTTCTTTAGTGTGTACGTGACTGGACGGTGACGTTTGTGTTTTGGACTTGGCGAAACGTTTACGTGGATTCTTGTGCTGACTACGTGATTTGGTTTTGGATGTTTGACGTTTGGTGCTTCGACTGGGAGGTGACATGTTTTATATGTTTGACGTTTAAGGATCCAACTCAGTTGTTTCGGTTGCAGCATTTAGTGCTTTAGGGGTTTGACATTTTGTTGCCACTTGAAATTGAATTACTACGTACTTTGTTAGGCTGGCGCGCTTAGAAGTATTTATATTTCATTTGCTTGTTTTCTCCGTGTTTGTTAGATGCGTGCCCCTATGTGCTGATGTGACTTTACTTGTCTATTTATTTTCAAATTCTTTACGTGCCTTAGTTATTTGGTTTGTGTGCTTAGGGGTATTTGCATTACCTTGCTTATTCCTCCGCGTTTATACTTACGTGATGGGTAGTCTTAGACATATTTGTTTGACTTTTAGAATTTCCTTGTTTTAAGAGTTTCGGTGGGTCCTGTACGTACTCGGTGGTTGGGTTTCATACCCCGGATTGTTTATATCAGTTTATATTATTTATCGGCCATCCCGTTTATTTTTCGGGCACGCGTGATTTTATTTAGGGGGTTCCCGGTACATTTTCAGGATTTATAGTACATATATATATTTAATTGGGAATATATATATATATGTGGGTATTTGTTGGGTATATATATATATTTATTTTTATTTAAATATATATATATATATATATATCAGAGACATACATATATGTATATATGTATATGTGTCGGTGGTTATAGAGAGAGAAGACCGAACCGCCTCATTCTCCTCTTCTTCTCCGATCAAACCCCCTTCCATCTCCACCTTTTATTCTCTTCAGTTGATCGGCGACCACCAGCTTCATCACCATCGCCGGAGAGAGAGAAAGATAAAGAGATTAGGACGAGCAAGGAGGCAGGAGTTCGCGACCTAGGGTAGGTTGATGACGCAGGTGGTGGCGACGGCTCGCGGTGGCTGAGGCGTAGTGTGGTGGCACGATGGTGGAGGTTCGCGCAGGAGGAGGCTCGATCTAGTGAGGATGTGTGGGTCAGGTGAAGGTTGCCAGAGGTTTCGAGGCAACGATGTGGCGGTGAGGGGACTTTCTAGTGGCGTAGGTGGAGCCGTCATGGTCGTGGTTAGGCCGGAGTCGCGCATGGTGGTTCGAACCAGAACAATGTTCGGCTACAGCTTCACGGCACCAGATCGAGCTGGTCCAGGCTCCGATGGTCGTGAAATTCAGAGGGTAGCTAGTTATTGATGTTGTGTACGACATACCTGCATTTGGTACGAAACCATTGAGCGGTTTGTCAGAAAATCGAGAAAATAGGTACGATTTTTCGTTTGAAGTTTTTCAGATTTATTCAATTTCGTTAGGCTATAGATAATGGGTTTTGACTATGTTAAATAGGTTATCGATGTGGTCATTTTGCTCCGAGCAAAATTTCATTCGAACAACTTTTGTCAGCGGGCCCCGCTTTCGGGCACCAACATTGTTCACGGTGGGTCCGTTTCGGGGCTGTTTTATAAGCGCATATTGAGGTGGGATATTTTTTTTAATATATCTAACTTTCACACTCATGGTGCATAGGAACCCTAGACTTTATTATTGTTTATTTGTTGAGCATGCTTTAAATGATTATGAAATTATAACTTTGCCGGTATTGGGGAGTTGGTAAATTAAAGCAAGTTAGGTATGGTTGCATGATTACGCTTTGCCTGTTTTTGAGTGATTGAGTTGACCTAGGACTTGAAATCATAGACATGAATTAGTTCCCTTTTACTTGTGAAACGTTTATAACGAGAACTACTTGGGGTTAATACTTAAAAGTGATTAAAAACTTGTGGATATATATATATATATATATATATATATATTAAACGCTTGTCACATTAACATGTTAAAAGAAAAACTGGTTATATTGTGAAATTGTTGTATAAAAAGGGTTGTAAGACAAACATATGTCATTTGAAAATATAGTACATTGATACTGGCTCACTATTGAGGCATGATATACATATTATATACACCATGAGCATATATGCATTGGGTGTGATTTCATGTCTCATTCATTTACCTTTGGTATGAGTGAGTCTATTAGGTAGTCACAACAACTAGTCAGGCGGTGTCTCTCACTACCAGTGGATTAGTATTCCGGAAATTAGGGAGGCGTGTGAGGACGTGGTCCGAACACTGTATGTATTTCACGAGTCGATAGATTCCTCGTGGCTGTGTTTCTTTGGCGACATCATACCCAGATGTCCCTTATTAGATAAGGTGGCATTGGAGTTGTATTGACATTCACATTGATTATTTGTTTTCCATATGATTACTTGGTGAGATTTTCATGTTGTTATTACTTGTTGATATTGAGCATGTTGGATATGGATTACTTTAAAATCTATATTGTTCCCTTGAGCGCTACGGCGCAACTGTTGAAATTACGATTATGCTCCTAGATATAGGTCCCTTGTTAATGTTAGTACATTGCTTAACGAATATGAAAAGTTAAGCACTTTAAGATGAAAAGTAAAAAGTGAAATAAAATTTAGAACTAGGGACGATGGAGCGACGGTTGGCTTGTGTTCTAAGTGGATTCATGAAACTAAGTAGAAAATGGTCTAATTGTATAACTGTTTCCTCTTGAGTTGGATTTTTAGTGAGCTGGTCAATGTTTCACTAGGACTTAGATGAGACTGTGGTTTTCGGCAATATAGGCCTTTGTGTTTGGTGATTGATGTTCTCGTGGGGTGGTTGGCGTACCCCTTCAGTTGTCTGGGGAGTTATTAACTTAAGGGTCAGTTAAAGCTCGTTGGTCTGGTCTTTTCTCTTCCGACCATTGTTATTTTGAACTCGTTATTCCTCCTTTCACTTTGAAAATGTTTTAAAAAGTAAACGGTCTTTAGCTCATGTGTCTTAAAATCTTGGTTACGGTTTGGATCTTTGGGACCAAACTAAGGTTCTCTCAAAGTTTTGAAAACTTAAAGCTTTTGAGTTTTTATAAAGCCCATGTGTTTTATAAAGCTCATGTGTTTTTTTTCGTTTACCTAGATCTCGCTAACTGTTTTTTGAAAACCTCAAGTTAAAAAGTTGTTTTATAAAATATGATTTGAACTCTTGGGACCGGGAGTATCAGAAGCAAACCCCACTTTGAAAATGGCAGGAAATTTCCTTTTAAAAATGTTTTTGTGAAGTTAGTAGGTTCAGGGTACTGTTTGTCCCTGGTTGTGAGATCTTGAGGTTGTGCCCGAGATCTCGGCATTGTTGGAGTTCGAGAACTCTGAGTTTCTTCAAGTTGTTTCTGAAATTCCTTTAAGCCAGTTATGTCTTGGGTATCCTTAAAGTTGTTTATGAAATTCCTTTAGTTTCTCAAATTCTTAAACTAATATTGAAGGGCTGAGGACCAGTTTTGAAAGAAGTTTAAAAAGGGATTTTGAAATGGTTTCCTATTTGAACTCTTGTTGTTGATCTTTTTCCTCGTTGTCATTATTCCTTAGTCTTTAGCCCGGACTTGGGATTCTAAGGCTTCAGCCTTTGGGACGGACCTTATGTTCACTTCTTGTGTTGTTTTCCTTGTTTTATTTTAGGTAAGGGACGTGATGCTGATTTGTGCACACATAGTGCAATTCCTATTACGTTGGGTGGGTTCGGAGACATTGGAACCAAGCGGATTTGATCGAGTCTTGAAAACGTTTTTCTTAAAAACTGGTTGAATCCTTCGGGGTTCAACATTTTTCTTTAAAACCCGATGGCCTCGGCATCCGTTTGGGGCTCAATGACTCTAGTACCCCTTTCTTGTGCCTCAATAGGCGGTGTGAATTGGAGATTGTCTTTTGGTTGTCAAATCTGATTTGGTGATATAAATTTTCCACTTATGTTTCTTTGAGTGAACAGATTATTTCACTAGTTATTATGGATAAAAAGACATGATTGAGGTTAGAAATTGTGAGAGTGAGACTCTCTAGGGATAATTTGATAGCGGCGTTGTGTAGAAGTTATGGTTTAGTGAAGTTATGGGCGTGGTTGTGATTATTCCTTTTGGGTAGTCCTAAGGAGTAACTTATTTACCTCTTATAAACTTTGTACGATGTGCTCGGTGCACAGTGTGATGTATAGTTAGTTATTGTAGTACCTCAGGGTGAGTGTGCGTATTGGAATATATATATATACGTGCAGACATGATTAGTTACCTACTGATAGGTGCTCAATATTGGTAATTTTTCGCCCCTATCTTGCATTTGTTATGTCTTTACATTTCGTTACTTGGTATTTTTATCATGTTTGTGTGTGTAAGCATGTTTCAGGAGCTTAATGAAGAAACAGAGCTAATCTCGGTGAATTAACTGAATTCGTGTTCGTTTTTATCTCGAGAAAGGAATCAAGAGCTGTGCTAGAGCAAAGAAGAGCTACCGAAGGGCAAAATAGTCATTTTCCGACATCGTTATCTCATCAAAGGGCAAAAATGTCATTTTCAGACATTATTACGTCAACCAAAAGTATCGAGAGTCAAAGGCGACCAATCTAGCTCAAATATGAAAAAATGAGTTTTTACAGCAAAAGATGCATCATACCCTACGTCGTTAGAGAGAAAAAGAGGCAGATTGGACTTGAGCTATGCTTCGGTTTGGAACCTACGCCCTAAACCTACGCCCAAAGGTAGGTCAGAAGCGTAGGTCCCACCTTATGGCCACGTGATCCCTTTACGTGTTGAAGTGTTTCGGAGTTCTTTCAGAATTTTCTAGTTTTGTCGCTACTTCGATATTTTAAGTGATCGGTGATTCCAGACCTCTACATACAGGCTTATACACATAATTACATATGATTTTATAGAGATTATTCATGTATTATGAAGTTACAGAAAATGGCAACCATTAGGGTTTCCCTCACTTGTCTATAAATATGAGAGAGTTATGTTTAAAAAGGGGTGTTGTTTTTGGAGGCAAGTTCTGGTTCTGAATTTGATGCACGTTCATTCATAGAGTTCTCACGTTCAATGTTCAGACTTCCATCCATTGAAGAGAACCACTATTAAAGACCTAGAGATCCGGAGAAGAAGGCCATGGAGAGCGTTTCTACACCGACAATGCAGATTCTCTCAGCCATGATCAACTAATTCGGTATCTAGGGTTTTCTCATAAAACCCTAGCCAAGTTGTCACGCCCCGTTTTCCTGAGACTCCAATCAGGAGAATCAGTGAATACCGGGGTATGATGTCACAAAAAACGACAACTGAAATCAACGATAACACCGAAATACATGGAATATGAATGAAAATGAAGTATTCCATGTCACCTGAGTGATAGAACTCAATTAAGGAATTCTAACGAAAATCCGACAGAGTTCCATTTATAAATGGAACATCTGGACAACCCAAAAGCAACACAACAAACAAACCTGCCCATAATAACCGAAATAGAAACAATGGCACGTAGCCCAACATTCCAGAAACGTAGTAGGGCCGAGGTAGTGGAAAAGAACACCAATACCTCTCCAAACCCCTCTAAAATCAATAGAGCCCCAAATGCTCAAATGAAATTATAAAGAAAATCAAATGGCAATGCCGAAAAGGTATAAAGGCACCCCAAAACAACAAACACCGACTGAGCCACCAAGCTCAAATAAGCATACAGAGAATCATACGGTAGTGCCGAAATGATACAAAGGCACCCCGAAAATAATAAATACACGGAATAGAAATACAATACAAGGGAATCTGCCAACAACTTGGCTCCCAACAGAATAAAAGAATATACAAACATAACTACGAAAGGAGTATCAAAACTACCATCCCAAATCCCCCGTACCATCTCCGCCGTACGCGCCGTGCTGCATCCACCTGCAAACCTGAAAAATGTTGTGTGTGGGGGGTGAGCAAAAACCACGCGCTCACCATAATATCAAAACATCACACTCATAGCCGTCTAGAAAATGCTAACTATCCCGTGTGCATGCATCTATCCTAGGTCAAGTTATCGTCTACCGTGGCACCCCCGCTAATCCGAGATACCCAACAATAACCTCTCAACTAATCTCGAAACTACTCAAAAGTCGTAAAATAGCATAGCTCATAAATATATCTACCACTCGTATATACGCATGTCAAATCATCATATATATACACATATATATATATATATATAAGTCCGGTAAACAGCTAATCCTAGCACCTGGTGTATAAAGGCACCCAGTCGAATACACACTCTCGTCTAGAGATACGACCGAAACTAACTATCTATTATACCGTGCACCGAGCACGCCACTCAAGATTCCTATAAGGTAAGATCACTCATTAGGACTACCAAAAGAGAAAAACCATACTCATGTCCACAATTAATTCATAATTCTTACACATCACCTCTATCAGATCATACTTGGAGAGTCTCACTCTCACAATTTCTATCCTCAATACAGTCCAATGGTATCCTCAATACAAGTCTTTTTTGTTTACAATAATTCGTGAACTAATCCATTCACCCCAAAGAAATACACAAGGAAACATATTATCACCACACTGGATTCGGTAACCAACCGAACTATCTCTAACTCACACTGCCTATCGAGGCACTAAAAAGGGTACAGATCAACAAGGTCACCTCTAACTCATACCGCCTATCGAGGCGCAAGAAAGGGTGACTAGAGTCATTTAGTCCCAAACAGATGCCATGGCCCTCGGGTTTTTTAAGAAAAATGTTGAACCCCGAAGGATTCAATCGGTTTTTAAGAAAAAGTTAGGGCCCGGTCAAATCACATTTGGTTCCAATGCCTCCTAACCCAACCAAACACTAGGAATCGCACTATATGCGCTTAACTTAATCTCACTTCTCTTACCCGAGAAGATCCACCGATAAACACGAATGACCATATTTTCTACATTAAGGAATGAAACCTTAGAAACACATGTTCGGGTTAAAACCCAAGAAACAATAACACGGGGAAAAGAACTACTAGAGTTCAACCGAATATCACCTCAAAGTCACATTCAAACTTATTTCGAAACAGGTTCTAAGACCTTCAACTTAATATAGGAACTTATAAACAAATCCTCAAAGGTTACCAAACCAACACCAGGATTCAAGTGTTCCTCGAAATAACTAGGAGAAATCTGAAACAATCAAACTCTAAAAACATATCTAGATCTCAGAACTGACCTCGAGTCTCAAGAACGGGACAAACCATGTCCAAAGTTCACTAACTTTACCAGAACATGTAGGAAAGGATATTTTCAAGGCACACGGCTAAAAACCATTTACTACTCGAAACACTATTAAAGTGTAAGGGTGAGCGACAAGCTCAAAATACACAAGCCAAGAGAAATAAGGTCAGACTAACGAGTCTTACCCGACCTTTAACCTGAACAACTCTCCCCACCACCGAAGTGGTCTAATAATCACCTAGTGATAACACTAATCACCGATCACAAAGGCCTATTGTGGCCAAAGGCACAACCACCACCAAGTCTCAATATATGACTAGCCAACTCAACTCAACTCCAAGTCAAGGGGGAAACAATTAATTCTCAAAACCTCTTTTCATCTATATCCACGTAACCACCTGGAACACATGCCAACCATGGCGCTACTAATCCAGGTTTTTAACATTATTATATTTTATTTCTTTTAAAATTTAAAATCTTTAACTTTTAATCACATTGAACTAATCTCCATCATTTCAAATGAATATACAATTATCATCAGTTAAAATATTAATTACAAATACCGCGCCCTAGCGCCCAAGAGAATAATACAAATCTCTTAATAAAATTTCAGATATAACCAGCTCAACATCAATAAGCAATAATAACAAATAAGCATATGTCAATATGAATATCAATGCAATGACAATGCAACTCCAATGCAACCCTAACCACTAAAGGGTGAAACAAATATCCAGGAATCCCAAACCATTCACTGTTGGGGCAACAAACCCACAACAGGAAGTGTGGACGTCGCCAAAGAGAGTGCGGATACCACGACCGCGCGGAAAAAACCGGCAAGTGAGGCCCAAGCCCTCACCCCCAAATGTCTAGAGAATTGAGAGTTACTAGCTCCCTGGATGCTAGACCACCCCCTGACCAGTTGTTGTGACATTCCAAACGATCCAGACATGCACGTGATATAAATGAGGCATTCAACATGCACCGAAATAATATATATATAACATGGTGCTATATAAATGCAAAATGCCTCCATATGAATTAAATATGCTCAAATACACGGCATCAAAGCCAATCAATCTCATATCAATCATGTTTCATAATTTAAATCACACGATAATTAAATTTCCATTTATCACAAAAATACTCGGGTTCTTAATTGCCCCATCTTTATAGATTTTTATACGCCAACATGCTTTTAATTTAATTTCTAAATAATTATTTTCAAATTAATTCGCCTCAAGGAACAATTTAATTCACAATACAACTTCATTATATTTTACGAGAAAAATAAATTATAAAGGGAACTGAAACTGTGTCTAAGTTCTACGTGAATCCCCTAGCTTATATTTTCAATTTCAATAAACTATAAATAATAGGGGATAATTTACTCGTCGGTTCTACATCCCTCAATATCAAATCTGCCCCGCTCCCACTGTATTTTAATTTCTGTTACATTTAATCCGGGAGCTAATTACAGGTTCTAATTTTACACAAAATCCTACTTTAAGTCCGGGGGTACTAAACCACCTAGTTTAATCCCAATTTAGTAGGATTTAATTTCTTAAAAATTCTCAGGGAATTAACTTATTTAATTTCCCAGGGAATTTCTATTCCCGACCTCATTTATTCGGTTATGAGTATTTCGGGAATTTTATAAAATTCTTAAATTACATTTATCGCTTAGAAATTTAATTTCACGCTTTTATTATCCATAAACATACAACGGGGCAACTTAGCATTTTCTACGCACTATTAGTGAGTGCTAGATAAACATATATATATATATATATAAATATATATAAAATTCCCCACCTAATTTAAACGCTTACAGACAGTCCCGCCGTGGACAGTCCCGCCGTGGACAGTACCGGCCGTGAATAGTGCTCACCGCCCAAAGTCGTCCGAAAATTATTTCGAATATGTCGAACCGACCGCATTACCGTCCTATTCAATATAGTTGAATCTCGTTAGCAATCGATTAACAATTTTAAACAAATCTACAAAAATCAAAACTGAAATTCATACCGAAAATCTGAAATTCCCGGCAAACCGCTCAACGGTTTCGCACCAATTTCGGATATAACGTACATGGTACCGAGGTCGAGCTATCCTCCAAAAATCAGCCCGAATCGAGCCCAACTCGCCACTGAGTCAACCCGACTCAGTCCGGCTATACACGGGACTGGTCGACCTCCATGACTCACAGTCAACACCAGGTCCGGCGACCCACACTGCCGCGAACCACCAGCCCTGCCGCCGTCAACCACCATGTCCAGTGAAATCAGCCCCTCTCTCCGGCAGAAACCCTAGGCCAAACCCAATCCACTCGTCCCTGCACGCGGCTCAAAGTCGCGCCACTACAGCAGCGGCCACACCACCAGGCCCCGACCTTCCTGCTCACGACTACACCGCCAGTCATGGCCACCAAGACCCGGCGTCACCACCTGGGTCACCACCACTTGTGCGCCTCCACCGTGCCGCAGCCAGCACTTCCTCTTTCCCGTTCTCTCTCTCTCTCTCTCTCTCTAGGACTGATCGACTCTGATGAAGGAGAATTTCTGTTGTTAATGATACAGGGAGAGAAAGGAGATGAGTCGTGTGATGACACAGAGCAATTTCGTGGTTGTCTGTCAAAGTACACCACACATATACACGATATACATATATTATCCAATATGTATATATATATAATTACATAAAAATACATTAATGTATTTATTAAATACCCATATATACATATAACTCCAATTAAATATATATAATAAATCTCATCATATACCGGGGACCTCGAAATAATATAACACTTGCCCGAAAAATAAACGAAACGCCCAAATCAATAATATAATTAAAATAAATAATCTAGGGTATGAAACCCATATATATAATCATAATTTAATTCGCATAAATAAAATAAGCCCCATAAAATATACCGGGGACACTCAAAGAATTCTACATGAGCCCATCAAATTCACCGGACTCCGAATAAATAATACGAGCTTAAACAAGTACTCCGGGTACGAAACTCTTCCACCAATTAAATCACCGAAAGACCCACGGTCTTCGAATAACTAATAAAATCCGGAATAATTAACTCGGTTATAAAATCGGGTATAAATATTGATATAAACCAAATTAAATCACTAATCGCCTAACAGTTTATATCATGCGCTCCCTATAAACTCTACGGATAGTTAATCAATAATAACAGCCAAATTAAATATTTCGGTACGAGACTCAACTATCGAATCATCGGAGTCGTCACTAATCCAAACAACTAAGACACGTAACTTACTCGAACAGTAATCAAAGAAAACCACTTCAACCCAAATTAATCCACTAACACGTATCACATACATATAAGCACGAAAAACGAACAAGGTAATACAAATACACGTAAACACGTAAGTCAAGCAACTAAGGCACCTAATGCCACATCAATACACAGAGCATCAACAAACAGGGCACATATATAGAAACATAAATAAAACGAGCGAAATGACTATCAATACTCCTAAGCACGTCAGTTAAACAAGGCACGTACTAACCCTATAACCAGGGGAAACAAAAACGTCGAATCCCTAAAGCACTAACTACCGAACTCAAATCACTGAGTCGAAGCCCTAAACGTCAAGCGTCGAAACAAATCCATTTAGTCGATAACACTAGCTGTCAATCATCACAACTAAATCACGTAGTCGACAACAAAACACGCGTAAACGTTTCACTAGGTTCAAAATACTATCGTCACGTCAAGCCACGTAATAGCCACAGAATTCCACGAAGTCAACAAAGAGAAATCGCATAATCGTGCTGTCGAATCCTGAACTCACGTCAACGTTTCACCAGTTCGGAACATTAAACTCACCGTCAATTCTCGTAATCGCCAATGACAATCCACGAAGTAGTCAACAAGTCAATAGTCGCGTCATCCCGTCGTATCAAGACATAAACGCGAAAATTTTACACGTGAAACCTTAAGAATAACCATGACGTCATGAACAAGTGACGTCATCACCGAAACTAAATCGGGAATAATTCAGAAAAAAGGAAAAATGAAACGGGGTGTTACACAAGTAATGTAGTTCTAATTTTATATTCGATTGTAGAGAGGGGAAATTGTGACTATACTGTGATGATTGTGTTAGATGAGATACCGTTTTTATTCGTGATACAAGTTTATATATTTGAATTGATTTTTGTCTTAGACTTTTCGAATATATTTATCTTATACAATCACAATTATTCACTATGGGCTGGAACTCAGATGTTTAATCTGTGATTTTCTACACAGTGGTTGTCATAAAACTCAAAATCCTAGGTTGACACAGGCCATGCCCTGACAAACTGATATAGACATGCTTTAGTTTATTTTCATGCTTTAATTTACTACTTTAATTTACTTTTCTGTATTTACTTTCTGTTAGTAGTTGACATGCACTAATCAGTTTAGTCTTGAGATGGGTTATCGCGATCCGGTTGAGAGTAATCCTTTTTGGGTCAAACAGCTGGCGCGGTGCGACCTGATTCACAGTAAATGGATCGCCCTGATGAAATTGATATATATAATCTGAACTATATTATGCGGTTAGTGGTGGAGTGAGGAAACCCTAGTTTTCTCTCTCCCTGAATCACAACCATTATTTATTATTGCTTTATGTTTTATTTTCATTAGTATTAGATAATTCACAAAACCAAACACTTTTCAAAAAAATATAATTCAGTGTTTTTAGACTATTGAAGTGAACAATCCTCGTCTCTGTGGGATCGATATTCCCCTACTCAAGCAAAACTGTCTACAATTGATCTGTGCGCTTGTAGAAGGGTAAAACCTAAAGTGTCGTTAAGGTGTCATTTTTAACAACATATTTTGCACACACCTGACTCCCAAAAAGTTTTTAGCGCCGCTGCCAGGGACTTGGCATTGTTCAATAGCTTTAGTAGTTTATTTACATTGCATTATTGTAGATTGTATCTAAAGTTGGAATTCATGTTTTTGCGAGGCGTTCTAAGAAGCATAAGGGGATTTGGCGGAGCACTGAAAGTTGCGTCGTTGGACTTCTTATGAGTTTTAATTTATCTTAATTATCCACATAATTTTTAGCTTTATTTTTACTAATAGTTAGAAAAGTTTAGAAGTAGTTAATTTTATTTTCTGAAAATATATATATTCCGATTTTTGCAAACAAGGTGAGGTTTTTGAGTGGAAAAGGGCCATTAAACAAGACTTAGTCGATTTTTGGTCGAAAAACGTAGTTTAGGACCTCAAAACTGCGATTTTGTGATTATTATGAATTTTTTTTTTGTGAGCTCAGTGTATTACCGATAGATTGACCCGTTCTAATCCAAGTACAGCGTTAGTTGTTTACGACCCTGAGATTGAAAGAACTCTAAGTCGTTTACGTCGAGATATTGAAGAGCGTCGTCGTCGGACAAAAGAAAGCGTAATGGGTGACCAAAGAGTGAATCAACAAAGGGCACCAGAGATGTCGCTGAAAGGATACTACGCGCCAAAGGCGTATGATTCTTATGCAGATTTCCCATAAGAAGAAGGTGCGAAGCACTTCGAGATCAAGTCAAGCATGTTCAATATGCTTCCAAAATTTTATGGCCTTAGGATAGAGGACCCATACCAGCATATAAATGATTTTTTAGAGGTTGCATCAACAGTTAGGTTTGAGGGTGTGACTAAAAATGATTTGCGAGTGCGTATATTTCCTTGATCGTTGAGAGACAAAGCTAAAAGATGGTACATCAAATTAGCTAAGGCGATTAAAATTGATTGGGAAACCCTTCAAAAAGAATTTATAGAAAAGCATTATCCCATTGGAAAGACCTTAGAAGCACAAGATGCAATCAAAAGCTTTAGAGAATTGTCTGGTGAGCAGTTTCATGATGCTTGGAGAGATATAGTGAAATCTTGTATAAGTATCCCCACCATAGGTTCACTAAACAGGATGTGGCTAAGAATTTTTACATGGGACTTGGAGAGGCACATAAGACTTTGATAGATGCATCAACACAAGGTCAATTTACCCTGAAGCCGGCAAAATAACTTTTAAACTTGTTTAACAATATCAGTGAGAATGGAATCTAATATGAATCTGATTTGAGGTCTAGGGGTGGTCTTGACAAGAGATCTGAAAAAGCGTATGAGGTGAATCATGATGATGTAAGAGATTTAGTGGGGTTGTTAGAAGAGAAAGTAGACAAGCTTCTCAAGCAAAATCATTCACCTAGGAGAGAAGTCTCCAAGGTAAAAGCCAAGTATTACTAAAATGAGTGTGAGGACATAATGGTCGTTGATGCCAATGCATCGTGGAACAATTCAAATAATGTTCATTTCACAAATTCATACACTTCCAATGCCAGAAATCACCAATTCTTATCCTATACATCCACAAATGTGGAAAACCAACAAGAAAGGGTCCCACAAGGACAATCATCCAACAGTCAACCAAGGTTCACTCAGGAACAATAATCATATCCACAACTAAGGTTCCAACAGAGTCAACAATTATGCAAATCTCAGCCAAGAATAATGACTCGAAATTATCAATCAAATTACCAACCCAGAGAGTTATCCAATAACTCTCAGGCTCTCCAACCATTCAATAATAATCAAGCTGTCCATCCATATAACTACCAGACCCAGCCTCAAGGAAACCAAAACCAAGGATTCAATATAAATCAAGCTTACCCTCCATATCCTCAAAACTATTTCCAGCATCAACATCCAACTCAAAATTCACTATCAAGACCACCTGACTTTGAAGAGATGATGAGTACCCTGAGGGAGTTTAAAAATCAATCTAATAATTCTCAAGCGACCATCCAAACACTGAACTCTCATTCCCAATCCCTTGTTCAAATAGAAGCCCGAATGGTATAATTAGCGGATGTTATGGATAGGATAGTGATAATATTGCCTAGTCAACCGGTGGTGAACCCAAAACCACAACAAGTACTATAGCCTGGATCATTTGTTGAGACTCGTCATAAGACAGTCCAAGCAGTCACAATTTTGAAAAATGGAATAAAAGTGGATAGTAAGGCTGAGGAGCAGCATGAGGAGAGGCTGAAGAAGCAAAAAGGTTGAAGAAGTTCAAAGAAAGGTAGAAGAAGAAGCTCAGAAGAAAGAGACTGAGAAAGCTCAGAAAGATCAACCTTAAGTGAAGGAAGATGAAGAACTAGAAAGGGCACCATATGAGAAAGTAGCACCTTACTCTTAACGTCTCCGAGAGTCGATTCCGTATAAACAGCATAAGGAGAAGGACATGTTGGATCCATGTCGGCAAGTCGAGATCAATAAAACTCTTCTAGACATTGTTGACCAAATTCCACCCTATGCCAAATTTTTTAAGGATCTTTGTACTCAAAAGCATAAAAACAGAACTAAGGTCCCGAAAAAGATTTTGTTGACTGAACAAGTGAGTTCGATCTTACTGAGTGATATTCCATCTAAGAGGAAAGATCATGTTGCTCCTATTATTTCTTGTGTCATTGGTGACCAAAAGATTGGTAGAGCTCTTCTTGATCTGGGTGCAAGTGTTAATTTATTACCTTACTCGGTCTATCAGCAGCTAGGGTTGGGAGATCTCAATACTACCTCGATGGTGCTTCAATTGGCAGACAGATCAACTAAACAACCGAGAGGAATTTTAGAGGATGTCATAGTGCAAGTGGGTAAGTTCTACTATCCTGTAAACTTTATAGTATTAGACATGGAACCTGACCATAGATCGAGGAGACATATCCTTGTTATCTTAGGAAGACCATTTTTGGCTACAGCGAATGCGTGCGTTGATTGCAGAACAGGGGTTACGGACATATCTTTTGGGAATTTAAACATGAGGATGAATGTCTTTGATACCAACCGTCAACTACCTGAACCAGCTGAGTGTTTTAACATAGAGGGGATGGTTGAAGAAGTTGTACCTCAGAGTATTGTAAGAGATGATTTGGAGATTGTGATAAAAAGGTCGGAGGTGAATTTTTAAAATGGAGAGGAGCAACAGCGATCTAGTTGGAAAGATACTACTGCGTTGAAAGTTGCGTTGTATTTACCATCAGAGAGAGCATCAAGAGAGTCGTTTGGACCTCAACTTATCCCTTCACAAAAGTTGGTGCCTGAAAGTAAGCTTCTTGAGATGGATTTGTGTGTGGAGGATGATGAATTAAAAGATAAAATAGGTGTGAAGAATGCTGGAGCTAATCATTTGCCACGAATTGTCATAGAGCCTATCAAGGATGACATCTCTCTTAAGGATCCCTTTCCAGATAAGCGAGTGTTAAGCATAAACATGGTAGATAAGTTGGATTCCTGGGAAGATCCGCGATTAGGGACTGAGTGTGAAGGGATACGAAATTGTGCATATGAGGATGTTCGATTAAAGAGGCGTGGTCAGTGGCTGAAGATTTATAAGAAGATTGATCCAGGATCAGAATTTATGGCATTTGTCAGTTTACTGGAGAGTGATGAGATGGTGGAAGGACTGTTGTCTAAGGTGTTGAAGGAGGATTTGATGGAAGCACTGAACATACAGGGGCTGAAGTTAGAGCAAGAAAATGGGGTATTTTACATGGTGATTATTGATATGTACTCGATGTCATGAGTAGTACTAATTGTCTATGAGTGAGAGCGCTTAGAGAGTCACCTCCTACATTTTGTCATTTAATTAAGGGAAGTATGGCAAAGAGGAAAGGTGTTGGATAGCCTTTTCTTAAATGTCGTGCCAAAGACGTTAAACATTGGTCCTATGCTGTCTAGTCTCAGTTTGTATAACAGTAGGTAAGTTAATTTCTGCAATTTCAATTCTTAGAGAATATAGGCCCTTAAGACTAAATCACTTTTTATTTCATTTAAAAAAAAATCAATAAATCCAAAAAGAGAATTTTCAAAAATTCCTTGAAAAATTGTGTGTCAATTTCTAGTAATTTTTACAATTTCTTTTCCTTTACTATGATATTTGGGTATGTGTTTGTTGTATATTTACAGGTGATCCGAATCAAGTTTGGGGGAGGAGGTTGAGCATTTCGAAGAATCCAGGACTGTGCTTCAAGGGTAACTGTATCTGTTCTCATTCTTTATTTTTTACCATGAGGACATGGTCACATTTAAGTTTAGGGGTAAAGGTATAGTTATAAGAAAGGAAAATTTTTGAAAATTTTGAAAAAAAATTGAAAGTTTTGAGGAGTTCTTTGTTTTCATGCATGAGTGTTTCGCATTATGAGTTCATTTAGTTTATGTTTATGGTACATAATTAGTATGTAATGTGATGTTCCCGCTCATGAAAATAATGATTAAATCAAGTTAGTGAAGTAATGTGGTTTACATGGGTGAGTGATTAGTGGAATTGAAATTAAGAAGGACGACTTTGACCTATAAACACAGACACACATTCACTATGAGAAATATGTTGATTTTTTACTATATAGTTGAAAAATAATTTTACTGTAATAAAAGGGGAGAAAGGGAGTTGTTTTGGTTGAAATAGAGAAAATTGAAAAACATTTGAGAAAATAAAATGCAAAAAACAGTTCTTTGATATGAATAACCGGACTTTGGTATCACCAATATCACTGTTCGCGTTTAAATGGGAGAAGACTGATGAGCATAAATCCCATGGAAGAAGCTCAGGCTCAGTTGGTCGGGACTAAAAATCCTCGCTGGAAAGTCCGAAGACTTAGAAAGACAAAAAGGGATGAAAAGTGAAAAGATGGAAAGAGTACGTTTTTACTAAAAATGGTAAAGTTTGATTAATGAAGGAGGAGAAAAGAAACTAAAATATTGTAGTTAAATGTTCATAAAATAATGGAAGGTTGTCTGGATTTTAAGTAGAAAGTAGCAAAATCATTCACTTAAGTGGGGACCATTCATGACACGAAGCTCGAGATAGTTATTGTTCGGTAGTGAGTGGGAGTATTTGCATTCATATTATCTTGTGTGTTGTATCATAGCTTATTTGACTTGTGTGTGTGAACTCATAGATGCGTAATTACAAAAGAATTGAGATGTTTGTATGTACCATCACTTGAAACCTTCACGAGACTTCACTCGTCCACTAAGGGTAATCTAGGGGTTTAAAAGGCTTGTTACACGTGCTAAGTGTAATCGTTGACCCTCATTAAAGCAATGGATTAGGTTAGAGTAGATATGTTAGATAGAATAAGAATCATCACAGTCAGTTCTCTCTGAATTTATTACTAAAAGACTAGCAATATGTAAGTTTGGGGATGTGATAGCTGCTCAATATTGGTCATTTTTCACCCATATCTTGAGTTTGTTATGTCTTTACATTTCGTTACTTGGTATTTTTATCATGTTTGTGTGTGTAAGCATGTTTCAGGAACTTAATAAAGAAACAGAGCTAATCTCGGTCAATTAACTGAGTTCGTGTTCGTTTCTATCTCGAGAAAGGAATCAAGAGGTGTGTCAAAGCAAAGAAGAGCTACCGGAGGGCAAAATAGTCATTTCCCGACATCGTTATCTCACCGAAGGGCAAAAATATCATTTTCAGACATTATTACTTCAACCAAAAGCATCGGGAGTCAAAGGCGACCAGTCTAGCTCAAATATGAAAAAAATGAGCTTTTACAGCAAAAGATGCATCATACCCTATGTCGTTAGAGAGAAAAAGAGGCAGATTGGACCTGAGCTACGCTTTGGTTTGGACCCTACGCCCAAACGTAGGTCAGAAGCGTAGGTCCCACCTTATGGCCACGTGATCCCTTTACGTGCTAAAGTTGTTTCAGAGTTATTTCAGAATTTTTCAGTTTTGTCCCTACTTCGATATTTTAAGTGATCTGTGATTCTAGACCTCTATATACAGGCTTATACACATAATTACATAAGATTTTATAGAGATTATTCATGTATTATGAAATTACAAAAAAGGGCAACCATTAGGATTTCCCTCACTTGTATATAAATATGAGAGGGTTAGGTTTAAAAAGGGGTGTTGTTTTTGGAAGCAAGTTCTAGTTCTGATTTTGATGCATGTTCATTCATAGAGTTCTCACGTTCAAAGTTCAGACTTGCTTCCATTGAAGAGAACCACTATTAAAGACCTAGAGATCCGGAGAACAAAGCTATGGAGAGCGTTTCTACACCGACAATGCAGATTCTCTCAACCATGATCAACTAATTCAGTATCTAGGGTTTTCTCGAAAACCTTATCCAAGTAATGTAGTTCTAATTTTATATTCAATTGTAGAGAGGGGAAACTGTGACTATACGGTGATGATTGTGTTAGATGAGATACCATTTTTATTCGTGATACAAGTTTATATATTTGAATTAATTTTTGTCTTAGACTTTTCGAATATATTTATCTTACACAATCATAATTATTCACTATGGGTTGGAACTCGGATGCTTAATCTGTGATTTTCTACACAATGGTGGTCATAAAACTCGAAACCCTAGGTTGACACAGGCCATGCCTTGACAAACTGATATAGACATGATTTAGTTTATTTTCATGCTTTAATTTACTACTTTAATTTACTTTTATGCATTTACTTTCTGTTAGTAGTTGGCATGCACTAATCAGTTTAGTCTTGAGATGGGTTATCGCAATCTAGTTGAGAGTAATCCTTTTTGGGGTCAAACAGCTGGCGCGGTGTGACCTAATTCACAGTCAATGGATTTCCCTCATGCAATTAATATATATAATCTAAAATATATTATGCGGTTAGTGGTGGAGTGAGGAAACCCTAGTTTTCTCTCTCCCTGAATCAGAACCATTATTTATTATTGCTTTCTGTTTTATTTTCATTAATATAAGATAATTCACAAAACCAAACTTTTTTCGAAAAAATATAATTCAGTGTTTTTAGACTATTGAAGTGAACAATCCTCGTCTCTGTGGGATCAATATTCCCCTACTCAAGCAAAATTGTCTACAATTGATCTGTGCGCTTGTAGAAGGGTAAAACCTAAAGTGTCATTTTTAACCACATATTTTGCACACACCTGACGCCCAACACCTACAGGGTTATATATATATATATAGATATATATTTGATTGTGCTTATATGCCTTTATAGGATTGAGACTTGTGGATGTATCTATGTTTCATGCTTTGTGCCTTCTTATGTGGCCGTGATACATGGTTGGGGTTATTTGTGGGTTTTTCGGGGTCTCGGATTGGCGGGAATGCCATGTGAGACAACTGAAGGACCTAGGATAGATGCATGCACACGAGATGGTTAGCAGTTCCTAGACGGCTAGGGGTGTGTTTGTTAGAGATATTATTGGTGAGCCATGGTTTTTCTCACCTCCACACAAATTGCAGGTGGATGCAGCACGGCATGTTCAGCGGTGATGGTATGGGTGACTTGGGACGTTTTTAAATAGTTTTGTTCCTTTTATCCGTAATTATTTTTGTGTATTCTTATTTCTCCTGGGAGTCAGTCTGTTGGCATATACCCTTTCGTTGTATCTTTTAATCCATGTATTTATTATTTTGGGGTGTCATCGTGTCTCTTCGGCACTACCATGTGATTTTCTTTGTATTTTCATTCGAGCATTATGGCTTTATAGGTTTTAGATAGGGTGTTGTGGAGGTAGCAGTGGTTTTCTTTCCACTATCTCGGCCCTAATAGGTTTCTGGAATGTTGGGCTACGTGTTATTGTTGTTATTACACTTATTATGGACATGTTATATTGTTGTGTTGTGGTTCTGTTTCCGGATGTTTCATTTACAAACGGAACTCTACCGTATTTTCGTTAGAATCCACTATTGAGATTCTATCACTTAGGTGAACATGGCATACATTATTTTCATCTTCATTCCATGTGTTTCCTTGTCATTGTTGATTCTAGTGGTCGTTTTCACTGATGTCATACCTCGGGATTCGCTGATTCTCCAGACAGGAGTAGGGGTGGCAATGGGGCGGGTCGGGGTGGGTATTTCCCGCCCCGTCCCCGAACCCGGTTTAATTTCCCCGCCCCGTCCCCGATTATTTTTTTTATTTTCCGCCCCGTCCCGTACCCGGTTATCCCTGCCCCGCCCCGCGACCCGATTATATATAATTTTTCCCCTTTTTTTATATAATTTCTTTTTATAAAAAAGTAATTTCTGAAATTCGTTCATTGCAAAAATAATAGATGAAATGTAAAAAATTAAAATCATTAACTTTGAAATGTAAAAAAAATATAAAAAACAATTTATGAACTTCATTCATAGCAAAAATAATAGATAAGATATATATATATATGGGTTATGTTTGTAATATGTTAAATATATAAGGTTATTTTAGTAAATAACTAATTAAGCGGGGCGGGGCAGGTCAGTTAATCGGGGAGGGTGGGGTGACCCATACCCGCCCCGTTTATAATCGGGTATTTTTTTTTTGACCCATACTCGCCCCGATTAGTTTAACGGGGCGGGTCCCCGTCGGGACGGATTTTTTTGCCATCCCTATATAGGAGTCTCAAGAATAACGGGGCGTGACAAAGTGTCTATGTATTATTATTCAAACTTGTTCTGTTGAGCATTTCAGCCTTTATTCATAAAAAAAACAATGCAGTCCAATTGTGTCTATAAACAATGAGATTAACAATTTCAGATAACATTGATGTCAGGGAAACTATTTAATTGCATTCCATAACATAAATTGTCTTATGTTAGCTCAATTAATAAATTTTATTTTATTTTACTTTATTTAAAAAAGTGAGGAATCACATAAAAGAACCCAAGACATTTAGTACTATATAAACAACCACTAAAGAAAATACGAACCACAGAAAGAAACCAAGACGTTTAGTACCATATAAACACCACTAAAGGAAATAGGAATCACAAAATGAAACATACAGCAAATGGAAAACACTAAATAAATAAAGGAAGTTATAAGAGGTTAAATTAAAATATATACTCACCAAGATTAGGAGAACTTAGGAGAAGATCTTCATATCAATTTGCTTGCATGCAACACACAATATTTTGTCCACCCTTGCTCTTGTGAATCTCCTTGGCCTAACAATTGAATGCAACAATGGAAAAAAGTCACAACCGAGTCAATATCTTTTGAAAGGAAAAAAGGAAAATCAAAAATTGAAATGGAGGGACTTTCTCACTCACCTAGGAAAGTGTTTTCTAAAATTTTGACTGAAAATTCAAAAAACAGCTGTTAATAAGCTTCGTCTTTAGGCATATGACTCAATAAGGGCAAACATGTCCTCAAATATATAAATATTCGGGACAATTTCTTGCCATACCCTGGGAAATGATATTTTATAAGTTTTAGTACCCTGAAACCCTAAATAGATGAACAAACATATAGAAGATGCAGCACAAGTTGAGGTTTTCAATCATAGGATTTGGAATCTGCCATGGATGGGAGTGAAGTAAACCTCGTGAGCCATAACAATTCTTGAACATTTCTTTGGTAAGAATTTGTATAGTTATTCTAATTTTGAAATCTCATAATTGTTTCAACTGTCACTTGTGAGAAATTATAAAATGGTATTAAACTACATCTTTTTGAATTGATACATCAATCCTATAATTCATACAAAACAATTCGGCAGATGTGAGACCATGTCCTACTTTATTGGAGAAAATATTAGCACATTGAAACCTGCCTATGAAGCGTTGACACTTCGTCCAAAGGTGTCATACCTTGTCGGACACTTGTTGGACACGTTAGGAACACGTGTTGGACACGATTAAAAGGTTTTTGGACACTTCAAGGACGCGAGTGAATAGTAAAAAACACATAGCATTTAGTCTGTGTCCTGCTTTTTTAAAATTTATCGTATCATAGTGTTCGTGTGATAACGTTTGGGTTCCAAATGAACCGAGTTGTTCATGATTACCTCCGGCTTGGCTCAAACTCGTTCGTTAAGTAAACCAACCGAGCAAAATCTCGATTTCCAAGCTGGTTTAACAAACGAGCCAAGCTTGAGTAACGGTGGGCTTGACTCGTATATGTTCATGAACATGAACATGTATTTATATAAGCTCGTTTGAGTTTGTGAACTTATACTCGTATAAAGCTCGTATTAGTTCGTAATTACACATTTAAATTGAATTTTTTACCTAATAATATTTGAAGTATTGCTTTTATATTCCATATTATTGCAAGTA
Organism: Cornus suecica; assembly: GCA_963922005.1. Taxonomy (NCBI): domain Eukaryota; kingdom Viridiplantae; phylum Streptophyta; class Magnoliopsida; order Cornales; family Cornaceae; genus Cornus; species Cornus suecica. The sequence goes on along the minus strand of OY998247.1, from coordinate 19,297,607 downwards.
ATTGAAAATTTATAATGGAAATCTAATGCTACTAAACGAGACTGGCAAACTTGAAAATGAGCTTGAACAGATGTTATATATTAGTTTTTTCTTCTTTTCTTAAAAGAGCCAATCTTGAGACCGCCCGAATTTTTCAGTTCATGACAAACCCGAGCCTAATCACAAAATTTGAATATCGTCATGAGCTTATGAACAAATGAGCGGAGCTTGACAACCCAAAGTTCGGTCAGCTCGGTTAATTTGGGTAACGTACCTGCTGTCTGTCATAGAACCTAAAAACATCACGAAAAGTATGGCTATAAATGGAATTAAGTAATTGTCACGCCCCGTTATTCCCGAGACTCCAATCAGGAGAATCAGCGAATCCCGGGGTATGACATCACAGAAAACAACAACCAAAATCAACGATAACACCGAAATACATGGAATATGAATGAAAATGAAGTATTCTATGTCACCCGAGTGAAAGAAACTCAGTAAAGAAATTCTAACGAAAATCCGGTAAAGTTCCGTTTGTAATTGGAACATCCGGACAACTCAAATTCAACACAATAGCACAACATGCCCAGAATAACAAGATAAAAGCAACGGCACGTAGCCCAACCTTCCAGAAACCTACTAGGGCCGAGGTAGTGGAAAAGAACACCAATACCTCTCCGAAACCCTTCTAGAAATCAATAGAGCCCCAAATGCTCAAATGAAATTATAAAGAAAATCAAATGGCGATGCCGAAAAGGTATAAAGGCACCCCAAACAACAACAAACACCCACTGAGCCACCAAGCTCAAATAAGAATACAGAGAATCACACGGTAGTGCCGAAATGATACAAAGGCACCCCGAAAATAATAAATACATGGAATAGAAATATAATACAAGGGAATCTGCCAACAACCTAGCTCCCAACAGAATAAAAGAATATACAAATGTAACTACGGAAGGAGTAACAAAACTACCGTCCCAAATCACCCGTGTCGTCGCTGCCGAGCATAAGCCTTGCTGCGTCCACCTGCAAACCTGCAACCTGTTGTGGGGGTTAGCACAACCTCGGGGGCTCACCATAATATCAAAACATCACACTCATAGCCGTCTAGAAAACGCTAACCATCCCGTGTGCATGCATCTATCCTAGGTCGGTCAGTTGTCTCATGTGGCACCCACGCCAAACAGAGACCCCCAAAATAATCTCATCTACAGCCTCAAATCTACTACAGAAATCATAAAAATAACAGATCAACAAAAACATATAAACAACACACCTATATATATATATATATTGTCCTGTATATAACTAAGTCTGTCACCTAGGCCTATAGACAATCAATCCGAACTCCACTCTCATCTAGAGACACAACCAGACTAAGTATCTATCATACAGTGCACCTAGCACGCTACTCAAGGTTCCTAAGAGGTAAATAGGTCACTCACTAGGACTACCGAAAATGAATAACTAAAATCACCCCCACAACTAAACCACAACACCTATACAACACTACTATCCAATCATTCCTAGAGGGTCTCGCTTTCATACTCATAACCTCAAACCTGTCATCTTATCCACAATAACCTGAGAAATAATCCGCTCACTTAAAAGATCTTTTCTCCGAGACTTCCTATTGTAAAGAGAATTTATAAAATCAACTAGTAACCATATGGTAGGTTTACACTGCTACCATTTATTCCTCGAAAGTAACCTAAATGAACAAACTCTGTCATTCGATCAGATTCAACCATCTCAAGTAAATCTCCAATTCATACAGCGTACTGAGGCACAAGAAAGGGTTACCGAAGTCATTTAGTCCCAAACAGATGCCGAAGTCCTCGGGTTTTTAAAGAAAAACGTTGAACCCCGAAGGATTCAACCGGTTTTTAAGAAAAAGTTAGGACCCGGTCAAATCTGTTTAGTTCCAATGCCTCCGAACCCACCCAAGGTACTACGAATCACACTACACGTGCATAAACCTGTATCATGTCTCTTACCCGAGACAAAGTCAAGGAAACTATAAAAACAAACTGTGCCTCATGTATGCACTAAAAGAAATCAATTCTATACCGCCAATATCACAATAAGATCTCCATAACACTCTAAGATCACAATATCTCTATACCACAAATAAAGGATCAATACCATCCTCAAACATTGCCAGTCTGTCTCGAAATTACAATCAAACGTCCACTCGGGAGTATAACAATTCAAACCATAAGGGGTACCTCAATTTACATTCAATGGATCCTTATAACACAGGACCGTCCAGAGAAAGGGAAGGATACTAACCTATCATACCGGGTTAGACCTCAAATCAACCATTCTTATATAAATCAACTAGAGTAGTATACCGACCACTCCATAACCTCATACACAGACCAATGCTCAAGAGCCTACCTGGCCGAACATTACAAACTCAACTAAGTTCCTGTAAAGCGTTAATCAACGCAACTAGACACCCAACTCGGGGGAGGGGCAATTAATCACCAAAATCTCTTTTTATTTATCCGCACTTAACCCAACGAAGTCTCAGTACATCTCTCTCCAACTCAACTAGAGTCCAACTCAAAGGGAACAATTTCACCCCAAAGCCTATTTCCACATATAATCAAGTAATCACCATAGAACACATGTCAATCGTGGCTCCACAAATCTAGATTTTAATATTTTTACATTATTAGCTTTCCTTTCTTTTAAATTTTAAAAGCTTTAACTTTTAATCACATTGAGTTAATTTCCACCATTTAAAATAAATTTACAAATACCATCAGTTCAATAATAGCAAATATCAACTATGTAAAAGATCATATAAATAAATGAGTGCTCAATGTGAATAATATGCAAGGACAATGCCAACGACACCCTATCTAGCATGGGACCACCGGGTATAATGTCGTCATAGTAACACAACCACGAGGATCATATCGACTCGTGAAACAGAACAAACCGTGTTCGGATCGAATCCTCCCACGCCTCCCTGATTCCCGGATTACTAGTCCGCCGGTAGTGAGAGACACTGCTTGGCCAGTTGTTGCGACGACCCGGAAGACTCACTTGAACCATTGATACATGAACGAGACATGAAACCACACCTAATGCAATATAAATGCTCATGGTGTATAAAATATGTATAACATGCCTCAACAGTAAATCACAATTCAAAATATAACATTTATCAAGTGATAAATATGTCTCAAAATCTGTTTTACACAACCAATCCACCGTATATAAACATTTTCATTTTCAAAAGCATGATTTATAATTTAATTATAGCAACAAATCATGTCAATTTATCTCAAGCTCATCTGGTTTCTCCATTTCCCAATAATAATAATAATTTCTTATAAGCTCGCATGCGTTTAAGTTTAATTATCAGTGATTGTTTTCAAACTATTCCACCTCAAGAACAATTTAATTTGCAATTTAGCGTTATCATAATTCACGGGAAAAATAAACTAGAAATGGAAATAAAGCTGTGTCTAAATTTTAACGTTCCTTGTCCTCGTGAATCCCTTATCTTATTTTCGATATAAATAACAGGGGATAATTATTCGTCAGCTCTACATCCCTCAATATCCACTCTGTCCCTACTGTATCTCAATTTCAATCACATAATTCTACACAATCCTACTTTACGTCCAGGGGTACTAGACCACCTATTTTAATCCAATTTAAATAGAATTTAATTTATTATAATTTTTCAGAGAATTAATTTATTTAACTTCCGCAAGAATTTCCAATTTCGTCCTCCTTTAATCCATTTATGGGTACTCCGAAAATTCTATAAAATTCCTAGATATTCGTCTACCACTAGGAATTTAATTTCATAATTCTATTTACTCTTAATCATACAACGCAATTAATTAGCGTTTTCTACGCACTAGTAGTGAGTGTTAGATATGTATATATATATAAAAATATATATATAAATTCCCACCTAATTTACATTTACTGAACAGTCTGAAACAGCACAGTATCGTCGCCCGAATATGAAGCCCGCCGATCAAAATCGCCCAAAAACCATTTCGAATATGTCAAAATGTCCATCTCGACAACCTATACGAAATATACGAAGCCCATTAGCATTAGGTTAATTAATTTTGGTAAATCTAAAATAACCCAAACGGAATCTTTAACCTATAAATGCGATTTCCGGGCAAATCGTTCAACGTAAAAATACGAAATTAATGTATGATGAATACTACTTATACACGAAGCTACTCACCAAAAATTGGCTCAAACCGATCACCGGAAGGTCGCCGAAAAAATGGCCGAAGCTAGGCCGGAATCGCCCCTGTTGTGTCGCTGCTACGCACGAACTAACGCGCCTCCAGTCCCGGCGACCCACGCCGCTCGTGCCGCCGCCTCGTGCCGCCGCCGTCGCCACCGTCGACCCCAGCTGCGCCGCCGCCTGCTACGCACAGCAACCGGTCGACGACTCTGTGCTCATCTCTCCCTCTCGGTCAGCCTCTCTCTCTCTCTCTCCCTATTTCAGTCGACCACCATGGAGAATGGAGAGGAGAAGAATGATGTGTGTCGTGGAGAAGATGGAGATGAAGAGTAATGCAGGTCATCTGTAGTTTAGAGAGAAGAGAGCAGATCATTTCGTGTATATGTATATACATATATATGTAAATTGCAAAAGTAACCCTTAACTCATCCATAATTGCGAAAGTGACCCCTTCAAATACCAAAATTACGAAACAATCCCAAAAACTATATATATATATATATATATACAGTAAATCCCAATAAATACCGGGAACACCCAATCGTAAACTCGCAACCCGAAATAACAACGGAACGCCCAATTAAATATACCGGGGACACTCAAATAATTCCACGTGAGCCCATCAAATTCACCGGACTCCGAATAAATAATATAGGCCCAAATAAAAACTCCGGGGTACAAAACTCTTCCACCAATTAACTCACCGAAAATCCCACGGTACTCCGAATGACTAATAACGTACGGAATAAATAATTCGGCTATATAGTCGGATATAAACTAAAATAAATCCCGAATAAAGTCTGAACTCACCGAGACTCCTAAAATCACTGGTCGTAGCCCAGTCAAAGCATTAAACTCGATCGTTGAAACTAAACCGCGTAGCCAATAACGATAAAGCCCATGAACCAAACGTATCCTTAACAACTCCGATTCAAATCGTAACGCCGGATAAATAAAGTAAACTGAAATAAATGGTCTAGGGTGTGAAACCCTACCACCGGGACATCGGGTATGTGTCACGGTGAACACCACAAGCACTAATACGATAAACGAACTAATTGAATCAAAACCATAAGTGTCGAACTAACCAAACGTGTCGTCTAGTCGAAATACCAAACGCTACAGATTTAAACAAAATTTGCATTAACACTTATCACGTACGTATAAGCATGAAAAACAAGCATAGCAATACAAATACACATAAGCACGTAAGTCAAACATCTAAGGCATATAGACTCACATCAACACGTAGGGCACGTAGAAATATGAGAAACAAAGCATGTACTAATCCCATTACAAGGGGGAAACAAGGACGTCGGACCCTTACCACACTAAATACCGAACTCGAACTACAGCGTCGGAGCCTTAAACGTCGGTCAACTAAATATGTCGTCATCCAGTAGAAGCACTAAGCGTCGAGCGTCTAAACGATTCCATATAATCGGCACTAAGACCCATGTAAACCTCTAGCCACGTCGGATATACAAAACATCAGCTCAAGTAACGTAACCACGAAAGAAACCCCACGAAGTCACCGAAGAGACAGTTGCAGAGTCGCATCATCAAATCCAGAACTCACGTCAACATTTAACTAGGTCCGAAACACTACTGTCACGTCAAGTCACGTAATAACCACAGAAGTCCATGAAGAAAGATCGCAACGTCGTCCAGTCGAGTGTAGACGTAAACGCGAAAAATTTACTCATAAATTACACAGAGTAACCATGACGTCATGAACAAGTAACGTCACAACCGAAAATAAATTGGGAATAATTCAGAAAAAAGGAAAAATGAAACGGGGTGTTACAGTAACTCTACCTCTTGGGTTGTCTCTCATTCCTTTAAAGAAAAACACAACTGTGCCACCTCTACCAGTGGGACAGCTCTCCACCAACACTGGCACGACCGCCATTCCCAACCACCATCACTACCACCGTGACCACCATCATCATCACCCCACTAACTCTTACCACCACCCACCGCATAACCACAACCACCACCACAACCCCACCACATTTACTACCACCATCATCAACCCCTCTCAAACTCCACCTCCACAACCATTACCAAATAGATAATTACAGAAAGTCCCTAATCGACTAAAAAATGTTGAATCAAAGAATCCCACAAAAAATTTATGATGGAAGAGTAGCACATGGCTCTGGTAGTGCCGGTGATAGCAGCCAAAGAGTACACTGCGCCGGATGCCGGAGGCTCAAGACGGTGACAAGTAGCGGCGACAGGGGAAGAGACAGAGAGATATAAAAGGAAATATGATTTTGGTGCAATATAATTTCTTTTGGAAATAGAAGCTTTGAGAACAATTTTTAAGATAAAGTGAAAATAAAATAAATAAAGAAAACAAAAACACTGATGTCATGTTTGGTATGGTGAAATGGAATAGAAGGCAAGTGGAAATGAAATGAAATAATCATTCTCATTATACTATTTGATTATAAAATATGAAGCACATCAGTAATGAAATGAACTTAAAAAAAAATTACAAAAATGTCCATTTAGTTATGAATATATAATTTTAATACAATAATATTTTTATATATATATTTTTAGAAAAATGGTGAAATGTAACAAAGAATAATAATGGTGGGCAATGGATGTGACGATGGAGGAGGTGGAAGGCGATGATAGTGGCTATGATGGTGGCTTGTTTACTTAAAATGTAAAAGGTATATTTTAGTAGTTTTATGTTTAAAAATCATTCCATCAGGAATGGAATGACCATTCCATAAGTTTAATAATGGAATAAAATTTCATTTCTTGAGAATGGTCATTCTCATTTAATTTATAATACCAAACAAAGAATGGAATGGAATGTCCACAATGCCAAACATGACATGAACTCTTTTATTTTTGCAACTAAACCCCGCTGAATTATAAATAATGTTTCTCAAATATCAATTTGTTTCAATTTATTATAATTTCATTAAAACAAAAAAAAAATCCCATCTTTGGTTAAATTTGTTAATTCTTTAAATTATACAAAAAAATTATTATTTAAAATATTAATTACCTATTCTCCTTAACTACACTAAGAGTAAATATATATTCTTAAATAAAAATATATAATTATAACTCTTTTAACAAATAATAGTACTTAACTTGTTATCAAATTTTAGTTTCATTTTAAAATAATCAAACCTATATTTATGAGTTTAAATTATCTTTACCATAAAATAAAAAATAATTTTTTTACTAATTACTTAAATAATAACCACATTATTTTTCCTACGTTATATATGAAAATAGTGTTCAGTAAGTACTTAACATTTTAAAACTATTTACTCAATTTCTCTTTAAGCAACCTTAAAGGACTATTTAATTAATTAATGTTAAAAATTATGTGAAAACTTAAGAAAATTTGAATGACAGCAAATTAGTATTAATTATTTTACAATTTAAGTTAATAATAGAAGATTCACCAAGTATAATTCATTTAGGAACTACATCGTGTCATTTATGAGAAAAAAAAAAAAAACCAGGACAATGGTATGGCTGTAAATGAACAGAGCCAATCGTGAATAGGTTCGGGCTCGACTCATTAAGAGATTGACTCGTATTCATTCGTCTAGTTGAGTACACTTTTTAGACTCGTTTAATAAATGAGTCGAGCTTGAACATTGTTGAGCTCGGTTTGCCTACCCGTGAATAGACTCGTCTAAATAAAATAGTTAGATTATCTTATAATCCACAAGAAAATGTGTCAAATTTAAAAAATTGTAAAGGAAGTTGTTGAAATTTATAGTGCTGGTACAATCATTTTGTAAAAATACTTTAAAAAGTTCTATATTAGTGAAAAAAGAATATTACCAAAAAAAAAAAGAATAAACAAGAACTATCATAAAATTCAAAAAATAAAAACATTTTAAAAACAAACATGCAACAACTCACTCTATGCAACTATTGGAAATAATAATATTACAACTAAACCAGACCGTTCATGAGCAGACTCAGGCTTGACTTGCTAAAACTAGTACTCGGATTGGGCTCGTTCGTTTAACAAATGATTCGAGTTTGAGCACAACTTTTAGGCTCGTTTAATAAGTGAATCGAGTTCGAATATTGCAAAGTTCAGCTCGGCTCGTTTCGTTTGCAACCCTAACAATGGGACATTTGCATCAAAATATGATAGTTTAGGGAGTTTGTAGTACGAATTATAGGTTTGTATGTCGGTTTTGATAATATTGTCCGAATCCGTTATACTAATATTACAATTGGTACCGATAAGATAACACAACATGAACACTCTGATTAACAACTCTCTTCTTCGTACTGTATCCCTCTTATCATTTGTCATAAGAATTTTTTTTTTACTCCATCACATATGATGCCACTAGTCTGTTCCGATTTGCTGCTCAAATATCATAAGTAATACATTTTGCCATTTTTCTCAAGGGAGTAGTAGAATTTCTACTCACAGAATAATTCGCTTTTAACCAGGGCCGGTCCTGAGAGTGCCAAAAAATTTTGGGGCCCTAGGCGAGATTGAAGCTGGAATTTTTTTTGGGACCCTTCACTTCACGCGATGCAATTTTTTTTAAAAAAATGTAAGTATTTTATATATTCAAATTTCTAACGAATGACAAAAGCACTACATAATTACTTGATGCTTCTTTTGTATAGATTTCACATATTAAAACATAAAAATATGAAAGGTATGAAAAGAATTATTAGTACAAGATACTTTTGAAATAAAAATTGAATTTGAATTTATTTGTAAATGCTTGTCAAAAGTAGGACTAATGTGTTCTAGTAAAAAAAATTTAGAGTGCAAAAATACTACTCTAAAGGAACTTTCCCTATTGTAAGTATAATATTGGGTTGAGTTCTAATTTATATTGGACTAAAACTTACAAAATCATATTTTGGTCTATACTAATATAAAGGGGAAAAAAAAATTGGGACCTCTTTATATACATTCAAAGTTCTTGTATTAGTTTTAATTTTTCTTTGGGTTTGATTTGTTTTAATTTAATTATTAGAATAATGGATTGAATTTTATTAATTTAACATATGAATTGGTATTGGTTGAATAAGAAGTCTTTTTATGTTTGGGCTTTTACTAACATATATATATATATTTTTAATTTTGGGTCTAATACTAATACAACAAAAAAAAAAAAAATGAAATCCCTGGGGCTCTGAGGCCTAGGCAGCCCCCTTGTCCCAGGGCTGGCCCTGCTTTTAACATTGCTAAATTTCATATGCCTTACCCTGTCATGCCCTCTACAATCTCTACCGATATAATTCGGTGTTAAACACTTGCAAGCAATGCTGCATATTTCGGGCAATAGAACCAAATGGACAGTGCTAAATGTTCCACAATATGAATGGAGATCCCATTTTTTCAAACCGATGTAGTACTGCATATTTTAACCTTTAGTTGATAGTTTTTTCAAAACAGTTTTTGTTTATAATTATCTTGAAATTATTTTCTTCTAGTCAAGGAAGAATTGTTTGTTTATTGGATTCCCCAGCACCAATCTTATTTGTGTGCTCATATTCTATACCAACTCCATAAAAGTGAAAACCTGTCATTTTTTTTGTTTTAATTTATTAGGAGTTGGTATTGTTAATTTGTTAGTGTACATTAGAATTAGATGTTTCTGTGAAGGTCATACCTGGCCTATTTCACTTTATAGCTTTGATATCCACATCTCTATATCTATGTATTACTATGATTTAATGTATATTAACACTGTTTAACATGGAAAATTCTCGTTATTTTCAAAGGTATAAGAAGATAAAAGGATAAATGGACAAATGGCACAAAACTCCCCTATAGTTTAAAAAGTGGGCACAAAACCCCCCTATACTTTGAAAAGTGGCGAATACACCCCTCCAACCCATTTTCCGGTGCCTAACTTATGAGTTTACTATTTTACCCTTAAATTAGGGTTTTATATTTTATTTATAATAGTAATGAAATGTGAAAAGACATTTTAAACCCCTGATAAAATAGTAATGAAATGGTATAGTTTCTGATCCATTCATCAACTCATAAACCACAACAATGAACCCTAATTTTAATTTAACTAATTACACAAAAAACTGAACAATGTTTATAAGTACTACAAACATTCAACAGTGAAAATTTAGAACTTCGATTTTCCACAAATTTGATTATGCAACATTAAAATACACACAGCTTAACAATATTATAAGTCATACACACATTGAGCATTGCAAATTCAGAACTTTCAGTTTTCACAAATTATTAGAAAATTCGATGTCTATTACAATTAAAAGCAAATAACAAGCGAAGAAACTACCAATTTAAGTCAAACTGGGTTTAACAAAGGCATCAATTCTCGTCACAATATGTAGTAGTCATGTTCAGAAGTAGATGATATAGCTGTTGTAAATCACTAATGGTGATTAAACTATCCAGGATCAACACAATATGGAGAGAAAACGAACTTATATTTCAAAAACTCACACTCTTTCAAAATACAAATTTTTCTCTCTTTTTCTTTCTCACACCTCTATTCTTATGGTCTAGCTTCTAATTAATTCAATACACTACAACATGTATATATAGAACTCAAAACACATAAACTGATAAAGAAATCTTCTTTTGCCGTCATTCTTGACTTCTCAAGATATTGGCTTCACGCATGGTATTTGGTGGCAGCCAACTTGGACCTTTGCATGCATGTGGATCAGCTTCAATGGATGATGCTTATCCTAGCATCTTGACCCAATCTTCATGCATGCATGAAACAAGTTTATTTTCAACATTCCCCCTTAAACTTGATTCTCCATACTTCTGCATTCCTAACACCATCACTAGTCTTGTGGACTTATTTCGGAATTTCTGCATTCCTTGCAACAGTCTTTGCCTCTCTCTCGTCCAGTTTTGCACAGAGATGGTTGACTCTCTTCTTCATAGTCAAGTCCACGACTAGCGACAAGCACCTCGAACTGAACCGAGTCGACCTGCCTGAACTCTGAAGAGATACCATTTTCTTTCCCTGCGCTTCCTTTCCCTGGATCCATTACCGAGGCATTACATTCCTTCCCCAGACTATTGAACTTGTCTGGCTTCACTTTTCTTCCTTTGTAGTCTTTCACGGACAGACGAGTTTTGTAACTCTGAACTTCGCCTTTTCCATTTCTCGTCTTATGGACGCACTTCAATCCAGTTGACTTATGATCTTCTGGTGGACTACACTGCTTCTTATATATGGTGAACTTTTCTTCATCCATATTTGTCTTCTTTCTGGTCCAGTATCTTTCACCCGGATCCACTTCTGACTTCTTCTTGTCAGGAACGGGAGCAATTTGTGTCACTGTTGGTGGCACTGCTTCAACCTTATCTTGTGGCACTGTTGGTGACACTTCTTCTGCTTCATTCTCTTCTTCTTCAATCACGAGCTCCTTGGGCTCCGTTTCTTCTTCAAATATCCAGCTAACAGGATTCCCATATTGAGCCATCAATAACATTCCGTTTAGCTCATTCGTGTCTTTCTCTGCAAAGTACACATGTTCGTCATTTTCATCTTCTTCTGTTAGCTCACTTCTGCATTCACGGGCATAGTGGCCATATTTGTTGCAGTTATAACACTTCACTTTTCTTTTCCCATCTTCACCTTCTCGTCCTTGATATCCACGACCTCTACCTCGACCTCTTTGTGAATTTCTCCATTTCTCTTTTCTGGCTGAGAACTTTGACTGCAGGACTCGCTCATCCTCTGGGATGCTTGAGGTATTCTTTTTGTCGATTCGCTGTTCATGGATTTCTAGCGTGGCTTGTAATTCGTCAACCGTCATGCCATCCAAATCCTTCGATTCTTCAATGGCTACAACCACGAACTCAAATTTGGAATTGAGCGATCTCATTATCTTTTCGAGCACACGTACATCTTCGATCTTTTCTCCACATCCTCGGATCTGATTCACAATTGTCAATATTCTGGTAAACTACTCAGAAATTGACTCTCTTTCTTTCATCTGCAGCAATTCAAATTCCCCCTTAGACCTTGAAGTCTAATTTTTATCGTCTTTTCAATTCCTCGATTTGCTTTACGAAGAATTTCCCATGCTTGCTTGGCGGTGTTGACGGCGGATATCTTCTCAAAACTTGCTTCATCTACACTTTGATAAAGCAGATATAACGCCTTCTTGTCCTTTCGTCTTTCTTCTATAAGCTCGGCCTGTTGGACCTGGCTTAGATTCTCTACTTCTTCGGGTTCGTCATACCCGGTATTGATCACATCCCAAAAATCTTGTGAGGCTAGAAGGACTCTCATCATGATACACCACTTCTCGTAGTTGTCTTTGTTCAGTCGCGGAAGCTGGGGCTGGAAGAAATTGCTGGAGGACGCCATCGGATTTGCTTAAGCACTTGAGGTGCTTATTTCGAAATATTGGTGTTGAATCTGGTCAAACCGATCGCACAGTTGCGTCCGGAGCGTTCCGTTTAATCAAGAACGACTCTTCGTTTGCTCAAATCGGAGTAAAAATGAGTCCGGAACGGACAAAATACCAATTAGGGGCAATTCTGTAATTTTCAGAAATGTTACTGACGTGGATGCTGACGTGGCAGTGACACGTGTCGGCTCCTGGATGGGCCACGTGTCAGCTGGTGGTTGGTGCCACGTGGCTTCTTCTTATAGGGCCACGTGTTAACGGATGAATGGGCCACGTGTCTGATGACGTCACGCTGACGTGTCTGGCGTGTGTGACGTGTGCGCGCGTGTCTGCGCGTGGGCTCACGCGCTGGCTGGAGGTTGAAGATGACCTCGCGCGTGGCTGAGATTGGGCTTCACTCGCCGATGTTCCGGCCGCGCGTGAGGGCGCGTCCTTCGAGGTTTTCGCCTGATTTCTTCGGGGCTACGTTCCTGCTGGAACGGAGAAGCTAGGTGTGTGTTCAAAATTGTGTTTTGAACACCTATAATTTACGAATATGCTTTGAAAGGTTCGGCTCTGTTTTGTGTTTTTTTTCTGGGCTTGCTCAAGCTTCACCAAGCTCTGATACCATGTTGTAAATCACTAATGGTGATTAAACTATCCAGGATCAACACAATATGGAGAGAAAACGAACTTATATTTCAAAAACTCACACTCTTTCAAAATACAAAATTTTCTCTCTTTTTCTTTCTCACACCTCTATTCTTATGGTCTAGCTTCTAATTAATTCAATACACTACAACATGTATATATAGAGCTCAAAACACATAAACTGACAAAGAAATCTTCTTTTGCCGTCATTCTTGACTTCTCAAGATATTGGCTTCATGCATGGTATTTGGTGGCAGCCAACTTGGACCTTTGCATGCATGTGGATCAGCTTCAATGGATGATGCTTATCCTAGCATCTTGACCCAATCTTCATGCATGCATGAAACAAGTTTATTTTCAACAATAGCTTCCGGTCAATTCATCAAAGCATAAACCACATTAATGAGTATTAATTTTCAATATGAGCAACGATTCACGATACACAATACTTAACAATATTTTTAATGATAGTAGATGAAGGCAAAGAAGAGAGCAGAGACAAATCAGAAGTTCCGATTTCCTTAAAATTAAAATAAAATTTGAGAGCTTCATCATTAACAAATCAGCCACCAACTCCAAAGTGGTTTAAGAAAGGCATCAATATTGCTCATCAAAATATGCAGTAGTCATATTTCAAATTAGATATGATAGCTCTGGTCCTGTCACCAATTTACGATTGCAAACTAAATTTAAATAATGATACACAATAGCTTATCAATATTGCAAGTACTACACAAATTGAACAAAACAAATTCAGAACTTCCAATTTTTAACAAATAAATAACAAGCCTTATCAAATTAACAACCACCAAATAACAGATAATGAAAGGTAATTTTTTTTGAAGAACTCGAACCTTAATGACATTCTGATGATGGAGACGCCACAAAAGAGTAACTTCTTTATCGAATTACTTCTCCAATCGCGCTGCTAGCATTCCGTCCTCCTCTTTTAGGTCACGGAGACACCAAATAACAAATAATGAAAGGTGAATTTTAGGTCATAGAGGAGAAGCAGACCGTTGACGGAGCCCAAGACGGCGAATTCTTCGGAGGTCGTGATGGGAAAGAAATGGAGTATGGTGGGAGTGATTGCGTCGGTGGTGGAGGATTGGGGACAGTCGATGGAGTAGAGGTAGTCAGAGATAAGGAAGAGGTGATGGGTGACAGTGGCGGAGGTCTGGTGGTGATGGAGGTGGGTGGTGGCAAAATGGGGGTCCGAGATTTGGGTATGCCATGATTTGGAAGGGGTGGTTTGGTAATTAGGTAAGGGCATTTTCGGAATTTAAAAAAAAAAATTAACATGTGCCTATCACGTGTCACATGCTCATATTCAGTCCAAAAAAGTTACCTGAACAATGTTACAGGGGGTCACCTTGCACATTTTTCCAAACTAGTAGGGATTATCTGCACAAAATGAAGTAGAGGGAGATTTTCTACACACTTTTCAAACTACTGGGGAGTTTAGCATAATTTGCCCAAGGATAAATATATATAAGAGGCGAAAGACAAAGTTGATTGATACCTCCTATTTAAGTCAACATTATGAAGAGCTTACTCTCACACACAAACCTTTCCTCTCCTTAGATTTCATCTGTCTTTCGAGCTTTAAAAATGGCAAGAATTTACGATGTGTTCTCGTCTTTCAGTCGCGAAGTTACTCGCAAGAACTTTACGGGGATAGCGATGGGGTGCGATCCCCGCCCCAACTGGCGTCATTGCCATTTCTACTACAAAGCTTGAATCAATCCACAGCCCGCCAAATAAGACTCGGTCTTGTTTGGATTTTAAGAAATTAATTGATTGATAAATATAAACCTATCGACGACTTACTGTTCACAATTTTATTTACTTTTTCTATCGATTTTTTAAGTTCTAAAAGACACCTACTCCAGAAGAATTCAACATTTATTTTTCTCATTTTTCTGATAGGATAAATTTCCTTACCTTCCTTCACGTTTCTGTCTAAATAGCCAAAAGGGTTAGTGTATGCCTCTAAAACCAAATATTCACAACATCAACTCTTTTAAAATAATACTTACATAATTCAGACCAGTTCAGGTTTATCTGGCCTTGTCTTTTTCATTTCACTCAACCTTGTATTTATCTTCCTGCCTTTGTTTTTTAATACCCACTTGATCAAATAAAATTAAAAAGAAGGGAAAAAAAGAAAAGAAGAAGAGAGAAGTCGTCCTTCTCTGATCTATTTAAGTAAAGGTTATGCACAAACCTTTCATTTCCTTAGATTTCATCTGCCTTTCGAGCTTTGAAAATGGCATCTTCATGCGTTTACGACGTGTTCTTGTCTTTCAGCGGTCAAGATACTCGCAAAAACTTTACGGGCCACATCTTGGCTGCATTTGATAGGCATGGCTTTTACACGTTCAGAGATGACACTAAACTCAAATCAGGAACAGAAATTGGTCCCGGATTGCTCGAAGCCATCAATCAATCAAGGGCTTCCGTTATCGTTTTTTCGAAAAATTATGCGTCCTCAAGATGGTGCCTTAACGAGCTTGTGAGGATCATGAAGTGCAAGAGAACACTCAATCAACTTGTTTTTCCCATCTTTTATGACGTTGACCCCTCCCAAGTTCGAAAACAAAATGGTTATTTTGCAGTACAATTTGAAAGTCACAAAAGGAAGTACCCACTGAAGCTGGTGAACAAATGGAGGTCGGCTCTTGCTGAGGCTGGGAATTTGCCCGGTTACGTCCTGAAAAATATTGCCAATGGGTACTTTATTTCTCTTATTTCTTCTCTTAATAAGAAAAACAATCTCAAAAATAATTTTCATTTTTAAATTATCCCTGAATAATATCAGTCTATGATATTTCACCTCTTTGTAAAAGTTGTTTGTTCCTTTCTTCGAAAATAAAAAAAGGCAAAAAATTCTCCTAAATGCTTGGAAGAAAATGTTTGGGAGGTGCGAGTCCGCCTTGATTGAGCGTGTCGTTGCAAAAGTAGCAAATGAATTAAATTATAATCGCTTGAATGTTGCGATGTACCCGGTTGGAATAACTCGTCGTGTTCAAAGACTGAGTTGGTTTCTACAGCTGGGAAATGCTAAAACAGATGTTAGGATTGTTGCCATATGGGGGATTGGTGGAGTAGGTAAGACTACGGTAGCTAAAGAGATGTATAATAGCATCCACCGTGACTTCAAAAGGAGTTGCTTTCTTGCAAATATTGGACGAATTGGGAAGCAGCCTGAACGCCTTGTGGAATTACAAGAAAAGCTTCTTCGTGATCTCCTAAAGGATAAAAGTCAAAGCATAACAATGGTGGATGAAGGAATTGAGGTGATAAAACGACGAGCATGGGGTGAAAGGCTACTTCTTGTTCTCGATGATGTGAATGACATCGACCAATTGCATGCACTAGCCATAGATCAGAATTTCTTATGTCCTGGAAGTCGAATCATAATAACAACCAGAGATAAGGCTTCAGTAAGTTCGCTTCGAGTGGATGAGGTTTATAAGCTTGAGGAGTTGAATAATGAGGAATCTCTCGAGCTCTTCAGTTGGCATTCCTTTGGGAGAAACTGTCCCGAGGAAGACTATGAGAGCCTCTCTGAGGATATAGTGAGTTATGCAAAGGGGCTTCCTTTGGTTCTCACAGTTTTAGGTTCCTATTTGTCGTATAGAACCATACCAGAATGGAAAAGTGAATTGAAGAGGTTAAAAAAGAATCCTCATCGTGATGTTCAAGCACAACTGAGGCTGAGCGTTGACAAACTTGACCCTGAACAATTGAATTTATTTCTACATATTGCTTGTTTTTTTGTTGGAATGAACAAAAATTTGTCAATCAAAATACTAGAAGGATGCGGTTTCGAACCAGAAGCTGGAATTGGAGTTTTAAGTCGTCGTTGTCTTGTAAGATTGATGAGCATAAGCTGCTGATGATGCATGATCTCATTCAACAAATGGCTAGAGAAATCGTCCGTGAAGAAAGCCCTGAAGAGCCTGGTAAACGGAGTAGACTCTGGGATCATAAAGACATTCTCGATGTACTGGAAAATGAAACCGTAAGACCTTATTGCTTGAGGTTAATTACTTTTTTCTCGTCACTGCAAAATTGTTGTAGCACACAACACATCATGATAGTCACCCAATTTTGGATGTGAACCTTTTCAATTTTTACATAATGTATGTTACATACGTATGTATGCTGTGTGTGTGTTTATGTGTATCTGTTCATTCTGTTAGTAATTAATCAAAGTTCTGACTGACATGATTGTTGAACATTCATCACCACACAAAAAATACATTACAAAACCAATCCATTTTCATCAACTCGTAACATATTATTGTATCTGCATCTTCTTATTATCATTAGGGGACAGGAGCAGTTCTAGGGTTGGTCCTGAACTTGTCAGAATCAGAGGAGCAACAAAATGCATCGATAATGAAGCTTGATGCAAAGGCATTTGCAGCGATGAAAGGGCTGAGATTGCTTCATCTCAATTACATCCAACTAAGTGGAAGATATGAACATCTATCCAAAAGACTTGTATGGCTATCTTGGAAAGGATTTTCTTCAAAACATCTCCCATCATCCTTATTTGTGAATAATCTGGTAGCCCTTGACTTGAGCTATAGCAAGCTCGAAGAGCTCTGGGAAGAAACGAAGGTATGCGATGGTGCTACTGTTTTTTCTACCTTCAAGCTTAACTAATTTAATGATTTTGATGGAAATTAATTAGTTGCCTGGCAGGTTTTGCCCAAATTGAAATACCTCAATATCAGTCATTCATATTCATTGATCAAAACTCCTGACTTCACCGGGCTCACCAGTCTTGAAGAATTGTCGCTCAACCATTGTAAGAATCTGGTAGAGGTTCACCAGTCTATTGGATGTCTGAATAATCTTATTGTCTTGGAAATGAAGAATTGCGAGAATCTTATGAAGATTCCGCTAAGCATTTTCACCTTGAAGTCTCTCTGTGATGTCAATATGTCCGGCTGCTCCAAATTACTGTGGCCTGCATTCTTTCAAGAATCGCAACTTCAATCAAGCTTTCCGTCTTTGCAGCTATCAAGTAGCCTCACCTCATTATCTATGCAAGACTGCAATATAACACATGTGCCCGGCGAAATCATTGGTTTGGTGTCCTTGAATTTTTTGGATCTTAGGGGAAACAAATTTTCTAACCTACCATCTACCATCACGAGCCATCAGTCACTGAATATCCTGTGTGTAAGCAGATGCAGTCGGCTTCAATCAGTTCCCGCCCTTCCACTAAATTTATGCAGATTGAAGGCAAGCTACTGCACGTCATTGCGAAGCATATCAATAAATTCAAAATTAGCAAAATCACCACATATGACTGTTTTGGATTGTCCCAATTTACACAACAAAAATTTTGCATCTAATTTTAGAAGAAATCTCCTCGCTTATCAGGTATGCTACTCAAACTTTACCCATTCATAACACACACCCACACTTGATTACAAAATCAATATCAATTTAATGCATGCAGGGACTGCCACAGCAAGGTAACTTGGATATACTTGTTTCGGAGACTGAGATTCCGAGTTGGTGCAACTACCAGAGCGAGGAAAACGATTCATTCTTACGCTTTCGGGTACCTCATCGGCTGGGCCGGCCAATACAAGGGTTTATTCTGTGTCTTGTTTTTTCTGTACGCCATAGCTCTGTTCTGCAACAGAAAAGTATTTGTAATGACCTGCTTGATGCTTTTTTGGAAGACTCTCCTTATGCAACCAACATCGAAATTTCGGAGTTCCTAGACACATCAAAGCAGCGTGTTCACTATATGATGTGTCTCTCCTATGTACCAAACCAGTGCCTTGGATCTCATAACAAGTTGGAGTGCGGAGATGAAGTGGACATGACAATATATCTGACACAACGTGGTTGTGACGTGGAAAAGTGGGGGGTTAGTCTGGTTTACGAAGGAGACAAAGAGGATCCTGACTCGATCACTACGGGGGACGAAGAGCAGCTAAACTCAATCACTACCGAGGATGAAGAGAATCCTGCAGATTCAATCCCTAAGGGGGACGGAGACCGCGATGAAAATCTTGGTAGCGAGAGCGGTCACGTGACATATACGTACTGTCTGAAAGTGAAGAAAACAGGAAGAAAGATATGAACCTTTGAAGGACAGATGTTACTTATCATTCTGTATTAATTTGTGTATTTGGAGTTCATTTGGTTTTTTCGTTTTCGTCTCATCCATCCATGGTCACCCTCAATACTTGTCCGACTTTATTGTTTTGTTTCACTCGCCTTATTTTACTTTTTAGCCCTTGCATGCATTCAAATTTAGTGCATCTGCAAATGAATGCACCAATTGTCTCTATAGTATAATTTTCTTCATACATTGATTTGGGAACATTGATTTGAGGATATTGCAATTGAAAACCCTTGTTTGCAGACAGGTTGACTGAAACCAAGAAGAGAATATTTAGCTTTGGTGGAGAGTACATAGAGGTGGATGCATCAAAATTTAACTGAGCCTCTCTCAGTGGTGTCCATAAAACTTCTAATCTTCGGACTGTTTTCAAAATAAAATTTAATAATAATAATAAAAAAAAAGAACAAGCATATAAAAATAAATTTTAAAAAACAGATATCTGTATGTTACTGTTAAAATCTTTACAAGAACAAGATATATAGTTAATTTAGGGATTGGGATCTTACTACCACAAATTCCAGTACATTGAGAATTAATGTCTCTATGATACCACAACCTACTGCTGCGTTTGCCAGGCTCATTAGAAAATTTTAGGCAGACAATTTCTTTAGCATTTTTTTTTTTGAATCAGATCATGCATCAATAGCCCATTGTGCCTATCAATGCAACCTTCTAAATATTCCAACAAAAA
Source organism: Cornus suecica (assembly GCA_963922005.1). NCBI lineage: Eukaryota > Viridiplantae > Streptophyta > Magnoliopsida > Cornales > Cornaceae > Cornus > Cornus suecica. Next base: position 19,277,516 of record OY998247.1, on the reverse strand, counting down.
AGACATCAATGTCAAGGAACAAACCCATAAGTCTATCACAGAGTGAATCGAAGTTGAGCCAAAGTTTTCCTTCAACGTCATCAAGAGGAATCTCTTTCAACTTATACAATTCACTCCTCCATTCGGTTTTGTTTATGTCTGACAAAAGCGAACCTCAAGTTTCAAGAATTAAAGGAATCCCCGCAGCATAACTCATTGCTTCATCAGAGAGAGACCCTTACAAATTTCTAGATTTCTCCACTATCTCCACATATAATTGATTTTACAAAATTCTCCCGTAACTCAAAAATCCCGAAAACGATTTCATAATTCAATTCGATATATATGTGTGAAATAAATTGCCTAACGCAAAAATAATTGCTTTTGGGTCCTAACCCGACCATCGGTTCCATAACAGCTCTAGGAACAACAAAAGATGCAATAATTCCAAAAATATTTAGATAGTGGAATTAAACACATAGGAGCATGTAGGTGCACATAAGACATTTAATTCACACGTGAAATTAAACACATAGGAGTATATAGGTGCACATAAGACATTTAATTCACATAAAAATTTAAATAAAAGTCGAAAAAAATACCGGACATTACCGACAGTGTAACCTACAGGGTTAATTACCAAATTTTAAAAGGGGTGTTATATAGTAAGGGGACCGAAGGGTGTTGGCCAGGTGTACGTCAGTAGAAGAAGGCAGACAGCTCCTACAAGAAGCTCACATGAAGCTGTGAGGACGAATTGATGTAAGTTTCTATGAAGGAAGGGGTATTTTTCGCCAAACATGAAGGCTGATGCGACAATGTTGCAAAACAAAGTGTTAGGCTTGTAGTGACTCATATAAGAGAGAAAAATATAATTTGAAACACAGAGAAAAACCATTAAAAAAAAATGTGGTGTGTGCAGCAACATTACTTCGAGGTCCCAACTGCTGTTGATGCATGTTTGAGAGGTTTTACTGATTCATTAACTGTTGTTGCCGGTCCAGGTTTCAAAGATTATTCTACTGCCTCAGAAACCACTGCTGCTGTTGTGTTGGAAACCTTGATTGCTGTTGCTGCTGCACCGCTGCTTGCTGTTGATGAAAAATGGGACCCTGTGGCTGTTGTCACCAGAAATTTGATTCTGGATGTTGCTGAAACACCGGTTGTGTTTGTTGAAAATCACTTGCGGTGATTTAATAATTTCCAGAATACACTCAAATAATGAAATAACTAAATTTTTTATTTTATACACACACAAACAGAGTACAACTCTTTCTCTCTAATTCATTTCCTAGCTTCTGAGTCTTAGCCTAAACATCACAGCTCTATTTATAGAGTTTCAGAATCACGTTTGGATCATTGTAGAAGTTCAAACCCGTGTTTGAACCATGTTGACCAGTCAATGGTTGAGTTCTTCCATGGCAGCTTCAAGCCACCTTCTTCTCCAACTTCCAGAACTATCTTCATGAAGCTTGTGGCTTCATGATGCTTCTCCTAGCATCTTGCTTCGTGAGAAGTTAAGATTTTCAACATCCCCCTTAAACTTGGTTTGGGGATCTTCTGCAATCCTTGCATCTTCTTCGATCTTATGGACCCGTCTTGAAATTTCTATTTTGTCTGCCTCTTTGCCTTTCAATTACTATCGCTTCTGGCTCTGCCTCTCTCGTTCAGTTTTGCACAGAGAAGGTTAACTTTTTTCCTCATAGTCAAGTCCAAGACTAGCGACAAGCACCTAAAACTAAACCGAGTCGACCTGCCTAAACTCTTAAAAGATACCATCTTCTTCCCTGCACATCCTTTCCCTGGAACCATTACTGAAGCATTATATTTCTTCCTTAGACTATTGAACTTGTCTGGCTTCACTTTTCTAAACTTCTTTAGACTGTTGAACTCGTCTGGTTTCACTTTTCTTCTTTTGTAGTCTTTCACGAACAGACGAGCTTTATATCTCTGAACTTCGCCTTTCTCATTTTTCGTCTTATGGAGGCACTTCAACCCAGTTGACTTATGGCCTTCTGGTGGACTACACTGTTTCCTCTCTATGGTGAATGTCTCTTCATCCATAGCTATCTTCCATTTCTTCTCTTGAATGGCTTCGGTGAAGCTAACCGGATCTTCTTCTGAGTTCTTCTTGGTCCATTTTCTTTTACCCGGATCCATATCTATCTTCTTTCTGGTCCAGTATCTTTCACCCCGATCCACTTTTGACTTCTTTCTGTCAAGTATAGGAGCAATTTGTGTCACTGTTGGTGGCATTGCTTCAACCTCATCTCGTGGCACTGTTGGTGACACTTCTTCTGCTTCATTCTTTATTTCTTCTTTAATCACGAGCTCCTTGGGCTCCGCTTCTTCTTCAAATATCCAACTAACATGATTCCCATATTGAGCCATCAATACCATTCCATTTTGCTCATTTGTGTCTTTCTTTGCAAAGTATACTTGTTCGTCATTTTCATCTTCACCTGCTAGCTCTCTTCTGCATTCACGGGTATAGTGGTCGTATCTGTTACAGTTATAACACTTAACTTTTCTTTTCCCATTGTCACCTCTGAATTCATTTTCTCGTCCTTGATAGCCACGATCTTTACCTCGATTTACCCATCTCTCTTTTTTGACTAAAAGCTTTGACTGCAGGACTTGGTCATCCTCTGGGGTGCTTGAGGTATTCTTCTTGTTGATTCGCTGTTCATGGATTTCTAGCATGGTTTGTAACTCATTTACTGTCATGACATCCAGATCCTTCGATTCTTCAATGGCTACAACAACATACTCAAATTTTGAATTGAGGGATCACATGATTTTTTCGAGCACACGTACATCTTCCATCTTTTCTCCACATCCTCTAATCTGATTCACAATAGTCAATATTCTGGTAAAATACTTAGAAATTGACTCACTTTCCTTCATCTGCAGCAATTCAAATTCCCCCCTTATACATTGGAGTCTAATTTTGATCGTCTTTTCAATTCCTCGATTTGCTTTACGAAGAATTTCTCATGCTTGCTTAGCAGTGTTGGCGACGGAGATCTTCTCAAAACTTGTTTCATCTATACTCTGATAAAGCAGATATAACTCCTTCTTGTTCTTCCTTCTTTTTTCTTTAAGCTCTTCTTGTTGGGCTTGGCTTAGATTCTCTACTTCTTCAAGTTCATCATACCCGGTTTCAACCACATCCCACAAATCTTGTGAGGCAAGAAGGACTCTCATCTGGATACACCACTTCTCATAATTATCTTTGTTCAATCGCGAAAGCTGGGGTTGGAAAAAATTGTTGGAGGACGCCATCTGAATTGCCTAAACACTTAAGGTGCATAGTTCTGAAAATTGATGAGGAATTTGGGCAAACGGACTGTACAACAATTTCACAAAAACATTTGTATAAACAGTACCCGTGAATAGTACCGTATGTGAACAGTGTCGTATTTGGGAATAATGTCATATACAGGAACAATTCATGTATGTTGCTACAGTGCCCGAATATATATATATATTTTCTACCACTTTCAACGGACAACTCTCAACACTTTAAAAAAAATTCTTTCCTTTTTTTTCTTATTCTCTCTTTTTCACTCCACAAAAGTCTTCAACCACCGCCACCTACTCTCTTTTTCTTTTTTTTTTTCTACTCACTCTTTCTTTAATCTTTTAATCACACCTCATCACCAAGCACTTTCTCTATCTTCACTTCCACCATTTGTTTCAAGGGCCACTCCCCATCTCTTTTCTATAATTAATTATTTTCAATCAACCACTTCACCTCACACTTTTGCCGACAATTCTCACTCTTTAATTATAACTTCTTCTCTTTAGAGACCCAACACTATCTCTCCATAATCAATCACAACTTTATATATATATATATATATATATATAAAGGATATGAACTTAGCTTCCTCCACCAGCCGCACATCAAGTATGATGAGCAACACGTTTGAGGGATGAACGGTCATGGCAGTGTTGGATCTTCAGTTCGACAAGATCAAGGAGGTGGCTAGAATGGCAACCGGATCTATTATCGGTCTTCTTGGTTGGATCATACATCTTTAACCAAATCTTCAAGGTGGTGGTTCGGTCGGTTCTTCACACCGTTACGTTCCCGATGGAAAGGAGAAGCTGGATATATGCTCAAACTTGTGGTTTGAACATGTGTGACTCACGAATTAGGCTTGAGAGTTTTGACTTTGTTTTTTCTTCTTTTCTTATAGGCTTCTCCTTCTTCACACTCTAGCTCTGATACTATGTTGAAAATCACTTATGGTGATTTAATAACTCCTAGGATACACTCAAATAATGAAATAATTGTAAGTTCCATACCCATCTATCTGCTATCAAACAAATCACATACAGAAGTCAATAATATCAAGCCACACATGCTTCATCCATTTGTCAAGAATTGTAGCTGCTTAATCACACGTGATCTCAGGCTGCCCACATGTAAAGATTTTCATGCCCATGCGCAAGTTGGAATTTTGTTCGTTTCTACTTCTTTGGATATATATATGGACATTGTATGGATAGTAAACTACAAGTGTAAGAAATAGAGAAAGAAACACAGAAGGATAGTTTTGTGTGAGTGAGAGAAAAGAGAGTGTGAGGTATTGAGTTGAGTAAATGATCTGTAATCTCCTCCTCTTCACCATTTTTCTTCGAAAGAAAGTAAACTCTCTCAAAGTGGATGTAGGTACCAATTGGACCGAACCACTATAAATCTTGGTGTCTATATTTGGTGTGTGTGTGTGTGTTTAGAATTGGTTCGAGCATAGGAAAGTGGTATTAGAGCCTAGAGTAAAAAACAGAGTCGTCTTTTACGATCCTATTTCGAACCATTCGAGTCATCAAAACACCACACCAAACACATTTTCAGACGACCCATCTGTAGACGAAGAGTTTCCCATCGAGAACAGCCCGAATGGCCACCACACGCGCCGCCATGTGCCGCCCAAAGCTCTGCGCGTCAGAGCTCTCGGCATCACGCGCCCCACGCGTCGTCTACCTCCAATGCGCATAAGGCCCACGTGCAACACGCGCCTTCAAGCTCCAACGCGCGTGAGATCACATGCTTCCACACGCCCATGCTCTGCCACATCACTACTAACGTCATCAAGCTGCCACGTCACTGTTGATGTCACCCCCCCTTGCCACGTGTCATCCCCATATTGTGCCACATGTCACGCCATCATTCGACCACGTCATCACTGCCACGTGTTCACCTGACACACTGCCACATGTTCTGCCACGTGTCACACCCTGCTGCTGCCACGTCATCAATACTTTGTAAAAATTATAATTTTACCCCTTGCCGTTATTTTGACTATTCCGGACTCATCCTAAGTCGTATTCGAGCTCAGTTAGATGCGATACTAAGGTTTTTGACTATTCTGGATGCAACGGTACACTTCGTTTTGCGTGATTCTACTTCGAACATATCAAACAAGCCAGGGAGAGCTTAAAGTTGATCCGATTCAAGGGAAGATTCAAGATTTGGAGCCATGATTAAATTGTTGGCATCAAATTATACCATATGGAGACCCATGATGGAGGATCTCCTTAATTGCAAGGACTTGGCGGACCCGTTAGAAAACAAAGGCGCAAAACCCACATTAATCGCGAAGAAAGATTAGACCAAGATGCACAGAAAAACTATTAGCCAAATCAGACAGTGGATAGACCATAGTATATTCCACCATATTGCGCAAGAGACCAACGCCTACGAGCTCTGGAAGAAGCTCGAGGATATGTACCAGGCCAAGATTGCTCGAAACAAAGCTCTTCTAATGATGCGACTAGTCAATTTGAAGTTGAAGAGCGGAACCTCTGTAGCCAAGCACTCCAACGAGTTTCAAAACCTGGTAAACCAGCTTATAGCTGTAGAGTTAAATCTTAGCGTTAAAACTCATGCCCTACTTCTGCTCAGCTCCTTACCACCAAATTGGGAGACACTGGTGGTTTCCCTCGATAACTCAGCACCGAACGGCAAACTCACTATGACAACAGTAAAGGATGCCATATTTAGTGAGGAAGCCCGAAGGAAGGAGACTGACATGAACCAATCACATGTCTTTGTCACGGAAGGTCAAGGAAAATCTTACGAAACTGATAGAGGCAGAGGAAGAGGCAGAAGTAGAGGAAGGTCCCAAACCCATGGCAGACCCAGCAATGACAAAAGTTAAAAAAAAGGGTAAATATGTTTGTTATCATTGTGGCATCGCAGGACATTTAAAGAATAATTGCCGCAAATTACAAAGGGAGTAAGGTCAAAGCAGCCACCAACCACAGAAGGAAGATGGCGACTCCATGGTCACTGTTTCAGGAGATATCGCTATATGCTCAGTCGATGAAGAGGTATGCCTCCACGTAGGAAGCAATGAAGCCAAGTGGGTGGTTGACACAGCATCATCTTACCACGCCACTCCCCACAATGATTTCTTCACCTTGTACAAAGCTAGAGACTTTGATACAGTGAGAATGGGTAATATAAGTTTCTCAAAGAATGTGGGAATTGACGATGTCCAGATCAAGACCAGTATTGGTTACAATATGGTGTTAAAAGATGTCAGACATGTGCCTGACCTTCGTCTCAATCTCATTTCCGGGACAACCTTAGATCGAGAAGGTTACGACAACTATTTCAGCAATGACACCTGGAAGCTAATAAAAGGAGCCATAGTTGTCGCCCGATGACAAATAAATGGCACATTATACAAAACCCATGTGAAGGTAATTTTTGACAGTCTTAATGCAGTTGAAGATGAGACTTCACCAAATTTGTGGCACAAAAGACTTGGACACATGGGGAAAAAGGGTTGCTTACACTGGCAAGGAAGAAATTAATCGCAGTATCGATAGGTATTCCATTAAACCCTTATGATCACTGTTTATTTAGAAAACAACATAGAGTCTTTTTGAACTCAACTACCAGAAGAAGATCAGATTTATTGAGTTTAATACATACAAATGTTTGTGGTCCTTTAGAAGTGGAGTCTTTAGGCGGTAACAAATATTTTCTCTCATTCATTGATGATGCTTCACGAAAGGTGTGGGTATATTTTTTGAAAACAAAGGACCAGGTGCTCAATTACTTCAAATCATTCCACGCCATGGTAGAGCGGGAAACCGAAAAGAAGCTAAAGTGCCTCCGATCAGATAATGAAGGCGAGTACACTTCCAACGAGTTCTGATCATACTGTTTTGAACGAGGTATCTGACATGAGAAGACGGTCCTACGTACCCCACAACATAATGGTGTAGCCGAGAGGATGAACCGGACCATTATGGACAGAGTCAGAAGTATGATCAGTATGACTAAGTTGTCAAAGCCATTTTGGGGTGAAGCAGTTAGAGCCGCTGTCTACCTGATCAATAGATCACCATCAGTACCACTACAGTTCTAAGTACCGGAAAAGGTATGGACTGGAAGAGATCCCTCCTATTCTCACTTGAGAGTATTTGGGTGCAAGGCATTTGCCCACGTATCTAAGGAGCAAAGATAGAAGCTCGATCTAAAATCAACTCCATGCATCTTCATCAGCTATGGAGACGAAGAATTCGGATACAGACTATGGGATCCAGAATCAAAAGAAGGTTATCAGAAATAGGGATGTTGTGTTCCAAGAGAGCCAGACATACAAAGACACTGAAAAATTCACAGAGACCGGTGGTTCTAGTCCTAGTGTTACAAATATCATCTCAGATCCTGCACCAGTACAATTGATCTCAGATAATGAAGAAATGTAGAATGAAATTCCAGAAGTAGAGGAGGAAGAAGAACCTGAGGGTGTTGAGCAGGGGGAGCCACAAACCCTTCCACCAGAAGCTACAGAACCAGAAGTAGCTCCTCCAGTTGAAAAGCCTCAGCCAAGAAGATCTGAAAGAGGCCGACCTCTGATTCCGTCAAGGAGATATCCAGAGTTAGACTATATTCTGCTTACTGATGAGGGGGAGCCAGAATGCTTTCAGGAAGTAAAGACCTATACAGACAAAGGTAAATGGGTGAAAGCTATGCAAGAAGAGATGAGTTCCTTGCAGAAGAACCAAACTTATGAGTTGGTGAGACTTCCCAAAGGCAAGAAAATATTGAAAAATAAATGGGTGTTCAAGCTAAAGAAAGACGCCAACGGAAAGCCGATAAAGCACAAAGCCCGATTGGTTGTCAAAGGATTCCAACAGAAGAAAGGCATAAACTTTGACGAGATATTCTCACCAGTGGTGAAAATGACCTCAATTCGAGTGATACTCGGATTGACAGCTAGTCTGAACCTAGAGCTTGAACAGATGGACGTCAAGACAACATTCCTTCATGGAGATCTATAGGAGGAAATTTACATGGACCAACCAGAAGGTTCTAAAGTTATAGGGAAAAAACATATGATCTGCAAACTGAAGAAGAGTCTCTACGGCCTCAAGCAAGCACCGAGGCAATGGTACATAAAGTTCGACTCATTCATGATGGGTCATGGCTACAAGAGAACTACTGCAGATCAATGCATCTACATTCAGAAATTCTCGGATGGTAAATTTTTTATTCTATTGTTGTATGTTGACGACATATTGATAGTTCGACAGGATGCTAGTATGATCAGCAAGCTGAAGCAAGAACTGTCCAAGTCCTTTGACATGAAAGACCTAGGCCCAGCTCAACAGATATTGGGCATGAAGATTGTTCGTGACAGGAAAGACAAGAAATTGTGGTTGTCACAAAAGAAGTACGTTGAACGGGTGATTGCAAAGTTTAACATGGGAAATGTCAAGCCAGTCAGTACTCCGCTGGCTAATCACTTCAACCTAAGCAAGCAATCGTGTCCCTCTTCGACGAAAGAAAAAGAAGAGATGGAAACAATCCCTTACTCTTCAGTCGTTGGTAGCTTGATGTATGCAATGGTTTGCACCAGACCGGATATAACTCATGTTGTAGGCGTTGTCAACAGATTTCTTTCAAATTCAGGCAAAGACCATTGGGAAGCAATCAAGTGGATTCTTAGGTACCTGAAGAGTACATCGAAACTTTGCTTGTGCTATAGGGGAACAGAACCAGTCTTGGAAGGCTATACAGATTCAGATATGGCCAGTGACATTGACAGCAGGAAATCTACATCAGGATTCCTATTTACTTTTGCAAGAGGAGCTGTATCATGGCAATCAAAATTACAGAAATGTGTTGTTTTATCTACAATTGAAGCAGAATACATTGCCGCAGCGGAAGTTGAAAAGGAAATGTTATGGGTGAAGAGATTTCTTCAAGAACTGGGTGTTAGTCAGAAAGAATACAAAGTGCATTGTGACAGTCAAAGTGCTTAGGACTTGCACAAGAATTCAATGTACCATTCCCGCACGAAGAATTCAATGTGCCATTCCTGCATATTGAGCAAGAATTCAATGTACCATTCCTGCATGAAGAATTCAATGTACCTATCACTGGATACGCGAAGTAATGGAGCTACAATTATTGAAGATTGTGAAGATTCACACAGACAAGAACCTGGCAGATATGTTGACAAAAGTGGTTACTCAAGATAAGATAGAGCTATGCAGAGACATAGCCAGGATGACCATCAACTGAAGCGCAACAGAAGACGTTCTCCTTCGATTGGTATGGAAGGGGGAGAATTGTAAGTTCCATACCCATCTCTCTGCTATTAAACAAATCACATACAGAAGTCAATAATATCAAGCCACGCATGCTTCATCCATTTGTCAAGAATCGTAGCTGCTTAATCACGCGTGATCTCAGGCTGCCCACATGCAAAGATTTGGATGCCCATGCACAAGTTGGAGTTTTGTTCGTTTCTATTTCTTCGGATATATATATGGACATTGTATGGATTGTAAACTACAAGTGTAAGAAATAGAGAAAGAAACACAGAAGGATAGTTCTGTGTGAGTGAGAGAAAAGAGAGTGTGAGGTATTGAGTTGAGTAGAGTGCTCTGTAATCTCCTCCTCCCCGCCATTTTTCTTCGAAAGAAAGTAAATTTTCTCAAAGTGGATGTAGGTACCAATTAGACCGAACAACTATAAATCTTGGTGTCTATATTTGGTGTGTGTGTGTTTAGAATTGGTTTGGGCATATCAATAACTCAATATTTTATTTCATACATACACAAACAGAGTACAACTCTTTCTCTCTAATTCCTCACTCTAATTCATTTCTTAGCTTCCAAGTCTTAGCCTAAACATCACAGCTCTATTTATAGAGTTTCAGAAACACGTTTGGATCATTGTAGAAGTTCAAACCCGTGTTTGAACGGTGTTGACCAGTCAATGGTTGAGTTCTTCCATGGCAGCTTCAAGCCACCTTCTTCTCCAACTTCCAGAACTATCTTCATGAAGCTTGTGGCTTCATGATGCTACTCCTAGCATCTTGCTTCTTCACGAAGCAAGTTTACATTTTCAACAGTGTTGACTGTTGAACGGAAGTCTGCTGTTTCTGTTGAAGGTTATATGGTCGAGCTGATTGCGACAGAATGCAACTGAGTTGATTGTAAAAATGAAATCAGGATTAATGATTATTTTTTTCTTTTGATGACTATTGTTTTGCCAATTATTGAACTTAAGCAAGCGTTTGAATAAAATGTATTTTGGATGCTTATTATTGTGTCAAGTAAAACATAGTTGATTCTGACAAATTCTTGTTTCCATTTTTATTAGCAATATCTCAGCTTTTCATCTAGAAGCAGTAGGATTGAAAAGTAAAAAATATTTAAGGGAATCAATAGATGGAGTAATCCCAGCCTATGTCACATCGAAAGGTTTAGAACTTCGTCAGAGATCACTGGAGTTCTTAGAACTTCGTCAGAGATCACATTGGTTCCAAGCTTAGTCATTGAAGTAATCTTCATCTTTCTTTGGTTGGTAGGCTAGAGTTTTGTAACACCCCGTTTCATTTTCCCTTATTTCTGAATTATTTTCGATTTATTTTCGGTGATGACGTCATTTGTTCATGACGTCATGATTACTCTGTGTATTTTACGAGTAAATTTTTCGCGTTTGTGTCTTGATACGACCAGATGACGCGACTATTGACCTGTTGACTACTTCGTGGATTGTCGTTGGCGATTACGAGAATTGACGACGAGTTTAATGTTTCGAACTGGTGAAACATTGACGTGAGTTCTGGATTCGATGACACGACTCTGCAACTGTCTCTTCGGTGACTTTGTGGGGTTTCTTTCGTGGTTACGTTACTTGAGTTGATGTTTTGTATTTCGGACGTGGCTAGAGGTTTACGTGGGCCTTAGTGCCGATTATATGGATTTGTTTAGACGCTAGACGTTTAGTACTTCGACTGAAAGGCGGCACGTTTAGTTGACTAACGTTTAGGGCTTCGACTCAGTGATTTGAGTTCGGTAGTTAGTGCTTTAGGGGTTCGACGTTTTTGTTTCCCCTGGTTATGGGGTTAGTACGTGCCTTGTTTAGCTGACGTGCTTAGGAGTATTGATAGTCCTTTTTGCTCATTTTATTTATGTTTGTATATACGTGCTCTGTGTGTTGATGCCCTATGTGTTGATATGAATGTATGTGCCTTAGTTGTTCGACTTACGTGCTTATGTGTATTTGTATTATCTGGTTCGTTTTTTTTATGTTTATACGTACGTTTTTCAATATGAATCGGAGTTGTTAATGATACGTTTGGTTTGTGGGCTTATATTATTTAGTTGGCGTCCCGTGGACTTACAGGTTCACGTGTTATTATTTGGAGGCTCCCGATATATTTTGGGATTATCGGGTATCCCGTTTATTTTTCGAGTTCGCGTGAGATACGTTGCGAGTCGATTCGGGATTTATTTTAGTTTATATCCGACTATATAGCCGAATTATTTATTTCAGACCTTATTAGTTATTCGGAGTACCGTGGGGCTTTCGGTGATTTAATTGGTGGAAGAGTTTCGTACCCGGAGTACTTGTTTAAGCTCGTATTATTATTTGGTGACTCGTGAATTTTATGGATTCACGTGGTATTATTTGGGAGTTCTCGGTATATTTTCGAGGTTTATTGTACACGTATATATTATAATTAAAATTATATATATATACGTGAGTATTTATTGGGAATATATATATATATGTATGGTGAGAAATGCTGAATTATTATTGCCTAGTAATTAAAATATGTAATAATAATTATTCGTTTGTTATTAATCAAAATGGGCAATTATATATATATATACATTAACGGAAAATGGATATATATATATAGAGAAAGATATAATATATGTCTTGGGGATTAAAATATAAATTGGCATGACATGAGAGTCACACATGTAAATATGGGAATTGGAAAGTTATTTTAGTAATTATGGAAAATGGCAAAGTCACTTGTGCAATTATGAAAAATTGGAGAGTTGTTAGTGTAATTTAGACATATGTATGTATATATGAAAGAATTATATGGGGAGCATAATGTGATTATGGGAAAAGAGAGAGTTACATTTGCAATTACCCATAAATATATACATATGTATACGAATCAGATTGCTGAGACAGACACCAATTCTTGAAGCTTCTCCACTCTTCATCTGCTCCAACTACCTCACACAGACCTGTTTCTCTCTTATCTTCATCATGGATCTATTAGAGAGAGAGAGAGAGAGAGAGAGAGAGAGAGAGAGAGGGAATCGGAGCTGGAGAGTGGTGGTTGCGCAGAGGAGGCGCGACCTGTGGGTGGTGTCGTCGGTGGCTGTAGGTGCCGACGACGGTTGGAGTTGACGCTGGTGGAGCTCGCTTGAAATGGGGGACGACGGCGCTGGTTATGACGGCGTGGTGGTGTTCGTGGCCGCGTATGGCAGTGACGAACAGAACCATGTTCGGTCAGACTGAGTCGAGTCGACTCAGTGGCGAGTTGGGCTCGGTTCAGGCTGATTTTCGGGGCATAGCTCGGCCTTGGTACCGTATACGTTATATCCGAAATGGGAGCGAAACCGTTGAGCGGTTCTCCGGGAATTTCAGATTTTCGGTATGAATTTCGGTTTCGATATTTGTAGATTTGTTCGAATTAAATTATCGATTGTTAACGAATTTTAATTATATTGAATAGGGCGGTAAGGCGGTCGTTTCGACGTATTAAAAATAATTTTCGGACGACTTTGGGTGGCGAGTATTATTCACGGCCGGTACTGTCCACGGCGGGACTGTTTGTAAGCGTTTAAATTAGGTGGAGAATTTTATATATATATATTTATATATATATATGTTTATCTAGCACTCACTAGTAGTACGTAGAAAATGCTAAGTTGCCCCGTTGTATGTTTATGGATAATAAAAGCATGAAATTAAATTCCTAAGCGATAAATGGAATTTAATGATTTTATAAAATTCACAAATAACCCATAACCGAATAAATGAGGTCGGGAATAGAAATTTCCTGGGAAATTAAATAAATTAATTCCCAGAGAATTTTTAAGAAATTAAATCCTACTAAATTTGGATTAAACTAGGTGGTTTAGTACCCCCGGACTTAAAGTAGGATTTTGTAGAATTTTATGTAAAATTAGAACCTGTAATTAGCTCCCGGATTATATGCAGCTGAAATTAAAATACAGTGGGAGCGGGGCAGATTTGTTATTGAGGGATGTAGAGCCGACGAGTAAATTATCCCCTGTTATTTATAGTTTATTGAAATTGAAAATATAAGCTAGGGGATTCACGTAGAACTTAGTCACGGTTTCAGTTCCCTTTATAATTTATTTTTCTCGTAAAATATAATGAAGTTGTATTGTGAATTAAATTGTTCCCTGAGGCGAATTAATTTGAAAATAATTATTTGGGAATTAAATTAAAAGCATGCTGGCATATAAAAATCAATAAAGATGGGGCAATTGAGAACCCGAGTATTTTTGTGATAAATGGAAATTTAATTATTGTGTGATTTAAATTGTGAAACATGATTGATATGAGATTGATTGGCTTTGATGCCATGTATTTGAGCATATTTAATTCATATGGAGGCATTTTGCATTCATATAGCACCATGTTATATACATATTGTTTCGGTGCACGTTGCATGCCTCAGTTATGTCACGTACAGGTCTGGATCGTTTGGAATGTCGCAACAACTAGCCAGGGGTGGTCTAGCACCAGGGATCTAGTAACTCTCAATTCTCTAGACATTTGGGGGTGAGGGCTTGCGCCTCACTTGCCGGTTCCCGGGCGGGCTTGTGGTCCCCGCACTTTCTTTGGCGACGCCCACCCTTCCTGTTGTGGGTTTGTTGCTCCAGCAGTGAACGGTTTGGGATTCCTGGATATTTGTTTCACCCTTTAGTGGCTAGGGTTGCATTGGAGTTGCATTGTCATTGCATTGACATACATATTGAGCATTCATTCGTTTATATGCTCGTTTATGGATATTTTATATTGTCGATATTTGCTGTTATTAAACTGATGATATTTGTAACTTTATTATAAATGGTGGAAATTAATTCAATGTGATTAAAAGTTAAAGTTTTTAAAATTTAAAAGAAATGAAATGTAATAATGTTAAAAACCTGGATTAGTAGGGCCATGGTTGGCATGTGTTCTAGGTGGTTATGTGGATATAGACGAAAAGAGGTTTTGATAATTAATTGTTTTCCCCCTTGAGTTGGAGTTGAGTTGAGTTGGCTAGTCGTATATTGAGACTTGGTTGTGATTGGTGATTAGGGTTATCACTGGATGATTATTATACCACTTTGGTAGTGGAAAGAGTTGTTTAGGTTAAAAGTCGGGTAAGACTCAAGGTCAGTTCTGAGATTTAGATATGTTTTTAGAGTTTGATTGTTTCAGATTCCTCCTAGTTGTTCCGAGGAACACTTGAATCCCGGTGTTGGTTTGGTGACCTTTGAGGATTCGTTTATAAGTTCCTATATTAAGTTGAAGGTCTTAGAACCTGTTTCGAAATAAGTTTGAATGTGACTTTGAGGTGATATTCAGTTGAACCCTAGTAGTTCTTTTCCCCGTGTTATAGTTTCTCGGGTTTTAACCCGAACATGTGTTTCATGTGTTTCTGAGGTATCATTCCTTAAGGTAAGAAATATGATCATTTGTGTTTGTCTGTGGATCTTATCAGGTAAGAGAAGTGAGATTAAGTTAAGAGCACATAGTGCGATTCCTACTATCTGGGTGGGTTAGGAGGCATTGGAACCAAATATGATTTGACCGGGCCCTAACTTTTTCTTAAAATCCGGTTGAATTCTTCGGGGTTCAACATTTTTCTTTAAAAAACCCGAGGGCCATGGCATCTATTTGGGACTAAAAGACTCCAGTAACCCTTTCTTGCGCCTCGATAGGCGGTATGAGTTAGAGGTGACCTTGTTGATTTGTACTTTTTTTAGTGCCTTGATAGGTAGTGTGAGTTAGAGATAGTTCGGTTGGTTACCGAATCCATTGTGGTGATAATATATTTCCTTCTGTATTTCTTTGAGGCGAATGGATTAGTTCACGAAATATTGTAAACAGAAAGGACTGTATTGAGGATACAATTGGACTGTATTGAGGGTAGAAATTGTGAGAGTAAGACTCTCCAGGTATGATTTAATAGAGGTGATGTGTAAGAATTATGAATTCATTGTGGACATGATTATGGTTTTTCTCTTCTGGTAGTCCTAGTGAGTGATTTTAACTTCTAGGAATCCTGAGTGGCGTGCTCGGTGCACGGTATAATAGATAGTTAGTTTTGGTTGTATCCCTAGACGAGAGTGTGTATTCGACTAGGTGCCTTTATACACCAGGTGTTAGGATTAGCTGTTTACGGGACTTTGTGTATATATATATGTTGATTCGACATGCGTATATACGAGTGGTAGATATATCGTATGAGCTGTGCTTTTTTACGACTTTGGAGTAGTTTCGAGATTAGTTGTGAGGTTATTGTTGGGTGTCTTGGATTGGCGGGGGTGCCACAGGAGACGATAGCTTGACCTAGGATAGATGCATGCACACGGGATGGTTAGCATTTTCTAGACGGCTATTAGTGTGATGTTTTGATATTATGGTGAGCGCGTGGTTTTTGCTCACCCCCCACACACAACATTTTCAGGTTTGCAGGTGGACGCAGCACGGCGCGTACGGCGGCGATGGTACGGGGGATTTGGGACGGTAGATTTATTCTTCCTTCCGTAATCATATTTATTACTCTTTTATTCTCTTGGGAGCCAGGTTGTTGGCAGATTCCCTTATGTTGTATATTCAGTTCATGTATTTATTGTTTTGGGGTGCCATTGTATCTGTTCGGCACTACCATTTAATTTTATGTATTCTTATTTGAGCTTGGTGGCTAAGTCGGTAGTTGTTAGTTTGAGGTGCCTTTATACCTTTTCGGCATCGCCATTTGATTTTCTTTATAATTTCATTTGAGCATTTGGGGCTCTATTGATTTCTAGAAGGGTTTCGGAGAGGTATTGGTGTTCTTTTCCACTACCTCGGCCCTAGTAGGTTTCTGGAATGTTGGGCTACATGCCGTTGCTTTTATTCTTGTTATTCTGGGCAGGTTGTGCTGTTGTGTTGTTTTTGGGTTGTCCGGATGTTCCAGTTACAAACGGAATTTTGCCGGATTTTCGTTAGAATTCCTTTACTGAGTTTCTATCACTCAGGTGACATTGAATACTTCATTTTCATTCCTATTCCATGTATTTCAGTGTTATCGTTAATTTCGGTTGTCATTTTCAATGACGTCATACCCCGGTATTCACTTATTCTCCTGATTGGAGTCTCAGGAATAACGGGGCGTGACAAGTTTGATCGAATCTGTGTTCTTTTCATATATTTATCACTGGTTATTTAGTTTTAAGCTCCCTTGAGGTTGTATGGTTCAACTTGAGAAGAAATTCTAGCAAATCATAATGGAGTGGGAAGAGTGATATCAAGAAGATGGCTCAGCTTAAATGAAGTAAAACCACTATGCCTTTCAGCGAGGGAGGTTTCGATCTTAGGAAATCATAGAGTTGGATTATCGAGCCCACGTTGGCTTCTGTTTTTCTGGAAAATAGCAGGGTGCACCTGCACTGCTATTGGTGTTTCTGAATTTTGTGCCCCTTGTTTCATTTTGTGCTCGTTTGCTCCCTGTGTTAGCCCTTATTTATTCTGGTCATTTCCGATTGGATCGGATTGAAGATATTTTGGATCCGATCCACTATTACCGGATTTACAATTCTTTGAACCAACTTATCCAACAAAACCAAACCAAACCGGACCGCGGTGAGCCAGATTTGTTCGGATCATTTTCGCGGATTGAAACACAAAATTACTTTAAAAATATTATTATAAAGTATGTTTTCTTTTACTTTCAAAATTAACACAATTTTTGGTTTTTGTGTGTAAATGAATAAATAAATATATATATAAATAAATAGATATAGTTATAATTTGATAGACCAATATTCAATGAAATTATAAAATAAATTATTAATTATTATTTTTGTTTAAAAATATTAATTTTAAATGTATAAATATAATATAAAGGCTTCACACTTTTAGAATTAAGTGAAAATTAAAATCATATTTTGAGTTGAAAACTAGAATACATATTTTGTAAGGCTTTTGCCTAATTTATTATAATCTATAATATCATGCCATTCAAAAAACAAATCGTGATGAATATTTAAAAATAATAAAATAATAATAATGATTAATGTATAGAAATAAATATTTGAAATGACTTACACTTTTATAGTAGTACTAGCCAGTAACATGTGCTAATGCACTATACGTAATGTTAAAATTTGACTTGTATTGTAATGTTAAATGATGAATATTCACAATATGAAGTACTCTTTTTAGTAATATTCATAATATATTTTTTAATTGAATAGATCAAGTATTTTTGTCCTTTAGAATATCTATCATTTTTAATTGTAATATTTATTATAATAAATATTTTGTTTTGAATAAATACAATGCATTTTAATTAAACTAAGTTACATAGATATTTAAAAATTAAATTAAAATATTTTAAATTTGGGTGTCCATCTATCTCTCTTTGTAGTTGTTGGAATGTTAAGTGTTGAACGTACAAATTTAAAAATATGTTTGATAACTGTATTAATTTGAAACTGATGTCTAAAAGTTGTAGATATTACATTTTTGCATTTAATATAATATAACTCTATTATAACACTGAATTTAATAAAATAATTTATATATGTATGTATGTATAAAAAATTTAACCATGTTGTTAATGGAAAGATGCTCATAAAAAATATATATTCAAACTTGAAAATTTAACATCATTCAAATAGTACCCGTTGCATATTCAAAAGTAAACAATTAAATCAAGTTAAACATATAAAATCAAATTAGAATTAAATAAATTATTTGCTATTTGATCGCGCAAATTAACCATAAACACTTGATCAGGTTGCCTTCCGATATTGTGAGTTTCAAAAGATGTCGAAGCTTCAACAATATTTGGTAGTCTCACAATCCAAATTTCAGTATCATATTGTTGAAAAATTGTTAGGGATAGTGAAACCTTACTATCAAGAAACACACAATCAAACAATTAGAACACACACAAACACAAAGATATATACGTGGTTCAACCAAAATAAGCATACGTCCACGGAGTGCACCGATTCACTATAATCAATGAGAGGATTACAAGGGGATTATCCGCAGATCATACACGCGCACACACACAGTATATACTCACGCTTGTATTACCAGAATAATATAAGCTTATGTTATTCCTAACTCTCTCTCACACAAAGCTCTCTCTCTATCTCTATATTGGTACTTGTTTTTGGCACACAGAATATGTTCACTATATGCCTGTATTTATAGGACAAATAGGAATGAAACCCAAGTTTACTTGGAGTGAGGAACAAGCCAATCAAGGCCAATCAATCCCAGTCCGAAAAAGAATGTAAATATGTGATTGCAATCTCTCATAGGGGAAACTTGATCATGGTTTCTTCATCCCTAAGCAGAGGAGCCACATACCATAGCAATTTCTCACTTGGCAAACTTTGCTTCATCCAATCAACTCCATCAAAGATCAATGCAATGCAATGCGCTCATGTCTTCAAGCATGAAGACAAATTGAAGTTACGCACAACTTCAGTTTTTCTGTTGTCACCACTTTGGTCAAAATGTCGACTGGATTCTTGCTTCCTTGAATCTTCTCAAGTGTTATCACTTCATCCTCTAATAGAGATTTGATGAAGTGATAATGAAGTCCTATATGCTTGTTCCTCAAATGAAATGCTGAATTTTTTGCCAGATGTATCACACTTTAACTATCACTGTTTAGAACATTCTTCTCTTGCTCGAATCCCAATTCTGCCAACAAACCCTATAACCAAATCAACTCTTTACTAGCCTCTATCACATCAACATACTCAACCTCTGTAGTCGATAACGCTACAATCCTCTATATCTGCGAAACCCAAATGACTGTTGTACTACTAACTTTAAAGATGGAGCTAGTAGTACTTCTTATGCGGTCTATTTCACCGGTAAAATCTAAATCTATATACCCATGTAAATTCACTTGTCCTTTTCCGAAACAAATGATTTTGTCTATGGTGCCTCGTAGATATCGCAATATCCATTTCACTGCTTCCTAGTGAATCTTTCTTAGTTTAGACATAAACTTGTTGACTGCTCCCACTGCAAATCTAATATCCAGTCTTGTACAAACCATTGCATACATCAAACTTCCGATAGCCGAAGCATATGGAACATTCGCCATGATGTCCCTATCTTTATTTATCTTAGGAGACTGATATTTGGATAATCGGAAGTGACTAGCTAAAGGTGTGTTGACCGGCTTATCATCACTCATGTTGAACCGCTTCAGAACCCGTTTAACGTAGTCATCCTGAGATAACTACAAAATACCAAGAATCTGCTTCGTTGCGCCTAATTCCTTCATCTCGAACTAATTTACAAACTGCTTCTTCAACTTGCTGATTTTCGAAAAATCTGACCCAACTATTACTATGTCGTCAACATTGATAGGTGTCAAATGTTGACCATTTTATGCCCCTATATTGTTATTGTTACGTCTTATCTTTCCGTTATTTGATATTTTTATGCGTTTTGTGTGTCTAAGCGTGTTTTAAGAGCTTAATGAAGAAAATGAGCTAACTTTGGTGAATTAACCAAGGAAGTGCTCGTGTCTATCCAGAGAGAGGAAAAAAGGTGTTTTTAAGCAAAAAGTGTCTCCCGGAGGGCAAAAATGTCATTTTTCGGAGTCATAACTTCAAGAAACATACTAAAGAAGTCGAGAGGGTTCAAATGGAGCAATTATCAAGAAAAGCGGTTTCCAAGAATTTTGCTACGCTTGACCTACGCTTACAGTAGCTAACAGTGGCTAGAAAGTGCTAAAACTACGCTTATGGATTGTGGCCCAAAAAGGGGCTACGCTCAAGTGTAGTTGGGACCTACATTTAAGCGTAGGGGGGTTATGCGTGAGGAGTTGTGAAATTCCAGTTTTGGCCCAATTTAAATTCTTATGACTTGATTTTGACTCCAACACCTCTATACATGTGATTTATATGTATTGTACATCAGATGGAAGGGTTTGGCTCAGTTTGGAAGGGGATCATACAAAAGAGGAATCCTACTCTTAATATAAGAAGTCTAATGCAAATTAGGGTTTCCCTCGAATTTGTCTATAAATACTAAGGTCTGCTATAGATCTGGAGAGCTTCTTTTCATAGAATTTTCAGAGTCATATCTCTGGACATTCATATCTTTGAAATACATGAGCCATTCAGACCTAGAGATCCGACGAAGAAAAACATGGAGGTCATTTCTACATCAATGATGCACTCACCGTCTACCATGATCAACTAAATTGGTATCTAGGTTTTTCTAGCAAAACCCTAGCCAAGTAATATAGTTATATATTTGTTTTCAATTGTAATGAGGGAAAACTGTGACCACACTGTGATGATTATGTAGATTAGTGATCGATTTTATTCTTGATACAAGGTTCTATATTTATTATAAATTATTGTTTTAGATTGAATGAATATATTATCTTAACCAATCATGTTATCATAAACATAACGTGATTTTCTATACAATGATGCTTAACACATGAAACCTAGGTTTACATAGGCCATGCCTTAGCGAGGTAATATAGACGTGCTTTAATTTTATTTCATGTTGTAGGAGTATATTAAAGTAAAGTAGATGACATGTACTAGTTACACTCTGTCCGCAGATGGGTTGTAGCAAATCCGATTGATAGTATCTATTTTGGGATGTATTCGACTATTAGTGGTACGTCTAATTCACAGTAATGGATCGCCCTCTTGAAATTGAGCAAATAGAGGACTATATTATGTGGTTAGTGGTGGAGCGATAAAAACCCTAGTTTTTTTTCTATCTTGAATCACAATCACAATTTATTTTTTGTTTTTAGTTAATTTACCTATCAATCTCAAAACAATTCAAAACTCTTTTTCAAAACATAATTCAATACTTTTAAACTGCTAGAGTGAATAATCTAAGTCTTTGTGGATTTGATACTCCCTTTCTCAAGCCGATTGTACTATAATACAATTTGTGCGCTTGTGATAGGTAAAACCTAAGTTGTCATAAATGGGCTATTCTTAACCATTATTTTTACCACCCTTAGGCAGACATCATGTTTTTGGCACCGTTGCCGAGGACTTGGCATTATTCTTAACTTTAGTAGTTTAGTGTCATTGCGTTATTGTAGTGTATCTAAAGTTGGAATATTTATGTGATTGACAGGTACTCTGAAAAACATAAAGGGATTTAGCGAAGCAGTGAAAGTTGCCTTATGGGACCCCTTGTGAGTTTTAGTTTAGGTTAATTTCGCACATAATTTTGCTTTACTTTGTGCTAATAGTTAGAATAGTTTAGATGTTGTTTAGTTTTATTTCCACAGGAAAAAGAAAAGGAAATAAAACAAACAAAAAAAAAAGTTTTTGTTTGGTGCATGGCCGACAAGCAACCACTTTTTGATCCCAACACTACATTAGTACCTTTTGATTCTAAGATCAAAATGACTTTTCATAGAAATCGTCGAGCTAGGCAATTAGAGCGTCGATGACTGTTGGATCTTGAAAGGTGTCCAATCGTAATGCCAATGTGTGAAAGGCACCAGCTACGTCCTTGAAGGAGTATTATGCACCTTCTTCTCATGAATCGTATATTGAATTTCCAGAAGAAGATTGAGTTAAACGCTATGAGATCAAATCTAGTGTCTTTAATATGTTGCCTAAGTTTTATGGACTCAGGAATGAGGACCCATATCAACATATTAATGAGTTCTTAGAGATGGCCTCGACAGTCAGAATTGAGAATCTGAGCCTTAATGCGTTGTGTGTGCACTTATTTCCCTTCTCCTTAAGAGAAAAAGCTAAAAGATGGTATGTCATTTTAGAGAGGGAGGTAAAAATTGATTGGGAGACCCTAAAAGCTAAATTCTTAGAAAAGTATTATCCCATACGTCAAACCCACGAAGCACAAGAAGTGATTACCCACTTCAGAGAATTGTCTGGTGAGCAATTTCATGATGCTTGGGATAGGTTCAATGAAATTCTGCAAAAGTGTCCCCATCATAAATTTGTTGACCAAGATATAGTGCATAACTTCTATCTTGGACTTGGTGCCACACATAAAAATTTGATTGATGCAGCAGTAGGAGGTCAGTTTACACTGAAGCCAGCAGACGAAATCTTGAAGTTGTTTGACAACGTGAGAGACAATTCGATTCAGCATGAATCTGAGATGTGTGCTAGAGATGGATTCGAAATAAGATTTGACAAAGCGTTTAGCATAGAGAGAAACAATGATGATGTCAGAGAACAAGTAGCCGCATTAGGAGAAAAACTCGACAAATTCATAAATCTAAGTCAGTCAACCCCAAGAGAAATCTTAGCAATAGAACCTGACTTTTCCCAAATGAGTATCAGGGTAATGAAATAGTTGCCGCTGAAATAAATACAGCATGGACATATTCGAATAATGCTACTTTTTCCAATACATACAATTCGAATTGGCAAAATCATCCACATCTATCATATTGTTCTCAGAATGTGAAAAATCCTCAACCAAATTTCCCTCAGAACCAACAATCATTCAATTCTCAACCAACAATCATGGCTCGTAATTTTTAGCCTAATTCTCAAGCCATTCGACCTTTCAATTACCAGTCTCAACCTTAAAAAAGTCAAACCCCACCACCTAGACTGTCGGGCTTTGATAATGATCTGGCACGTACCTTAAAGGACTTGCAGAACATGATGGGCTCTCACTCCCGAGCCATCGCAAAGCTAGAAACCTAGATGGGTCAAGTAGCTAATGCACTGAATAAATGAGAGGAATGGAGATTGTCTAGCCAACCGATGGCTAATCCGAAAAATAAACAGGTGAAGGAGGTTAGATCTTTCACTGAACATGAGACAGTTCAAGCCATCACGACTTTAAGAAGTGGAAAGGAGCTGGAGAACGGGGTTGAGTAGCAACATAAAGAGAGGACGTACAAGCGTAAGGCAACTAAAAAAGTTCAAAAAGATCAACCTCAGGTGGATGAAGATATTAATCAGACATTACTAAAAGAGCCAGAAAGGGCGAGTTATGAGGAGGTTGTGCCATTTCCTCAACGTCTTGACATGTTGGATACTTTTCGACAAGTCAAAATCAATTTACCTCCTTAGACATCATAGCCTAAATTCCAGCCTATGCTAAGTTTTTTAAGGACCTCTGTACTTAAAAGTGAAAAAGTAGATCAAAGGTCCTGAAAAAAATCTTGTTGACTGAACAAGTGAGTTCATTGTTATTAAGTAATACGCCGCCTAAGAAGAAAGATTTCGGTGCTCCCATTATTTCTTATGTTATTGGTAGGTAACCAGGAAATTGGTAGAGCTCTTATTGATCTAGGTGCGAGTGTTAACTTACTTCATATTTAGTCTATTAGCATCTAAGGTTGGGAGAGCTAAATCCTACCTCGGTAGTGCTTCAACTTGCGGATAGATCAATTAAGCAAGCGAGAGGGATTCTGGAAAATGTCATTGTTCAGACGGATAAGTTCTACTTTTCAGTGGATTTTATAATTCTTGATATAGAACCTATCCAAGACTCAAAGAAACATATCCCTGTGATATTGGGAAGATCGTTCTTGGCCATGGCCAATGCGTGTATTAATTGCAGAACAGGGGCTATGGATCTATCATTTGGAAACCTGAAGGTGCGAATGAATATTTTTGAAACTAATCATCAACTCCCAGAGTCAGTATAATGTTTTTGTATTGATGAAATTGTGGAGGATTTCGCACTACGAATCTTGGAGAAAGATGAGTTGGAGTCTTTAATGACTGGAGTAAGGTTGGATAATGAACCTGATGATTGAGATGGACAAATGAGGTTGAACTATGAGGATATTGCTGTGATAGAGACTGCATTATATGGCCAACCATGGAAAATGCCAATTGAGCCATTTCCCTCAATCTCTAGTACACCACCAATTCCATCTCTGATAACTCCTCCTATATTGGAAGTCAAGGAATTGTCTGATAAGCTAAAATATGTATTTTTAGGACCAAATAAGACTCTTCCTGTAATCATATCATTTAAGCTGACGAAAGAACAGGAATTGAGTCTAGTCGAGGTCTTAAGTGAAAATAAATAGGCGATAGGATGGAGTGTTGTTGATCTTAAAGGAATAGATCCTTCAATTTGCATGCATTGCATACATTTAGAGGAGACTGCAAAACCGTCAAGGGAGATACAGCAGAGGTTGAACCCAAACATGAAAGAAGTGGTGATGAAAAAAGTCGTGAAGTTGCTAGACACGGGTATCATTTACCCCATATCTAACAATACATGGGTGGGCCCTACACAGGTGGTACCAAAAAAATCAGGTTTCACAGTTGTGCCAAACTCAAAGGGTGAGTTGATTCCACAGCGCACGACCTCTGGGTGGCGTGTGTGCATTGATTATAGAAAACTCCATTCTCACACTAGGAATGATCATTTTCATTGCCATTTATTGATCAAATCCTAGAGAAGTTTCCTGGACAGAACTATTATTACTTTTTGGATGGATATTCAGGTTACAACCAAGTGGCGATTGATCCTGTTGATCAGGAAAAAATCACTTTTACTTGCCTATATGGTACGTTTACGTACAGGAGAATACCTTTTGGTTTGTGTAATACGCCAGCTATATTCCAAAGGTGTTTAATGTCAATATTCTCTGACATGGTGATAGGTGCTCAATATTGGTCATTTTTCGCCCTTATCTTGCGTTTGTTATGTCTTTACATTCCGTTACTTAGTATTTTTATCCCATTTATGTGTGTAAGCATGTTTGAGGAGCTTAATGAAGAAACAGAGCTAATCTTGGTGAATTGACTGAGTTCGTGTTCATTTCTATCTCGAGAAAGGAATCAAGAGGTGTGTCAGTGCAAATAAGAGACACTGGAGGACAAAATGGTCATTTCCCGACATTGTTATCTCACCGAAGGGTAAAAATGTCATTTCCAGACATTATTACTTCAATCAAAAGCATCGAGAGTTAAAGGCGACCAGTCTAGCTCAAATATGAAAAAATGGGTTTTTATAGTAAAAAAACATGATACCGTACGTTGACATAGGGAAAAAGAGGCAGAATGGACTACACCTATGCTTTGGTCTGGGAGCCAGAGGGGGAACCCTACGCCCTAGACCTACGCCCAAGCATAGGTCCCAGGCGTAGGTCCTACTTTGTGGTCACGTGACTAATTTATGCGCAAGAATGGTTTCGGAGTGTTTTCGGATTTTTCTAGTTTTGTCCCTGCGTCGAGATTTTAAGTGATCGATGATTCTTGACTTCTACATATAGGCTTATACACGTATTTTCATCAGATTTTAGAGACATTAGTCATGTATTATGAAATTACATAAAATGACAACCATTAGGGTTTCCCTCCCTTGTCTATAAATATGAGATGGTTAGGTTTAGTTGAGGGTTCTAATTTTCAAGCACGTTCATTGAGTTGGTGGCTGATTTCATTGCTTCCATAGAAGAAAATCACCATTGAAGACCTAGAGATCTGGAAAAAAAAGATTATGGAGAGCATTTCTACACCAACAATGCAGTCTCTCTCCGCCATGATCAACTAACTCGGTATCAAGGGTTTTCTCACAAAACCCTAGCCAAGTAATGTAGTTCTAGTTTTATATTCAATTGTAGAAATGGAAAACTGTGACTATACTGTGATGATTATGTTAGATGAGAAACCATTTTTATTCGTGATACAAGTTTATATATTTGAATTGATTCTTGTCTTAGACTTTTCGAATGTATTTATCTTACACAATCACAATTCTTCACTATGGGCTGGAACTCGGATGCTTAATCTGTGATTTTCTACACAATGGTGGTCATTAAACTCGAAACCCTAGGTTGACACAGGTCATGCTTTAGATTATTTTCATGCTTTAATTTACTTTTCTGCATTTACTTTCTGTTAGTAGTTGGCATGCGCTAATTAGTTTAGTCTTGAGATGGGTTGTCGCGATCCAGTTGAAAGTAATCCTTTTTGGGGTCAAACTACTAGCGCGGTGCGACCTGATTCACAGTCAATGGACCGCCCTCATGTAATTGATATATAATCTGAACTATATTATGCGGTTAGTGGTGGAGTGAGGAAACCCTAGTTTTCTCTCTCTCGGAATCACAACCATTATTCATTATTGTTTTTTGTTTTATTTTTACTAGTATTAGATAATTCATAAAAACAAACTCTTTTTGAAAAAGTATAATTCAGTGTTTTTAGACTATTGAAGTGAACAATCCACGTCTCTGTGGGATTGATATTCCCCTACTCAAGTAAAACTGTCTATAATTGATCTGTGAGCTTGCAGAAGGGTAAAACCTAAAGTGTCGTTAAGGTGTCGTTTTTAACCACATATTTTGCACACACATGACGCCCATCACATGGTGGAAAAATTCTTAGAAGTGTTCATAGATGATTTCTTAGTCTTTAGGCCAACATTTGAGGACTGTTTGAAACATCTGGCACTAGTGCTCAAGAGATGTAAAGAGACAAACTTGATTCTGAGTTGGGAAAAGAGCCATTTTATGGTTCAAGAGAGTATAGTACTTGGCCACATAATATCATAGAGAGGGATCGAGGTAGACTAAGCGAAAGTTGAATTAATTTAAAAATTGCCTCTTCCCACATCTGTTAAGCAGATACAATCATTCAAAGGCCATGCCGGGTTTTATAGAAGATTTATTAAAGATTCTATTAAGATCGTCTGGCCATTATGCAACTTATTAGCTAAAGATGCAACATTTGTCTTTGATGAAGAGTGTCTTCGTGCTTTTGAGGAGCTCTGTACACAACTCTCAACAACCCGCAATCATGCGACCACCAGACTAGTCTCTGCCTTCTGAGCTGATGTGTGACACTTCAGACTATGCCATAGGAGCGGTATTGGGTTAGAGAAAGGAGAAGCTACCATATGCGATGTATTACGCTAATAAGACTCTGAATGATGCGTAGATTAACTACAAAACAACAGAGAAGAAGTTGCTAGCAATAGTGTTCGCGTTAAAAAAAATTTGATCATATTTATTAGGAACCAAGGTGGTAGTGTATTCATAGCATGCAACATTGAGACTTTACTGACAAAGAAAGACTTCAAACCCAGACTTATTCGATGGATTTTGTTGCTACAAGAATTTGATTTGGAGATTAAGGACAAAAAGGGTTCAAAGAATTTAGTTGCTGACCAATTATCAAGGATCATTGTGGAGACTACAAAGGAAACTAATCCTCTTAAGGATTCATTCCCAGATGAGCATCTTGTAAGAACATTTGTATATTGTTCATTGTTTGCCATGTTTTCGACAAAAATGATGTTGAGTGAGTTGTGAGGTCAGGTAGGTCTATGAAAATTGAAGTGGTCAAGTAAATGCATCAACAAGTTTCGTCAAAATTCAAAACAAGCTTAAATTAGTTAAGATGAAGCAAATTTGAGCAAAAAATGCATTCCGGAGGGCGTAAAAATTCATCTTAGTTGTTTGCTTGCACCTGAATATTTTTCAAATATGCAAATGCTATATAAAGCTTGCCGTGTGACTGTTTATATCTATAAGGTATGTGTGTTGATTTTCTTCACTATCATGTATATAATAGCTAAGTCAAATATGTGAATATGGCGTGTTAATGATTCGCTCATTGTCTCTACTGCCCTGCTCACATGTTTCTAAGAAATTTTTTTTTTTTTTTTGTTGAGCATTTTGCATTCATGCATTGTAGAGATTTATGTTACTCGAGAATTTGGATATAATCTTATAGAAAACTTTATCTTAGTATTTAGTGCTTCACTTAGATTCTCTAGAGTCTCCTCTGTGATCTTTTCCTATGTTTGCATTTTGAGGTTTTCCTTTTATATCTCTCCTATGCTTTGATTGTTATATTTGTGTTTGTCATTTCAGTGACAAAAAGGGGGAGAAGAATTAAGTAAGGGGAGAGATTGTTTAGTTAAGAGGGAGAAGGAGTATGTTTATACGATGATGATCATTATGCTTGCATTATTGCTATGATTTTTGTATGATCATTTTATTGGTTTATATTTTTCACACTTGCATTTCATGATATGTTGTTTAGTGTTGTGGTTACAGGATTAGAAGATCGTCATGAGGGCAATCTAATAGTCTATGTCTATGTTTGTAGGTGTGTGTTCATAGGTATAGATATTATGTTGTTATTCATGAGGATATCTTTGTAAAATATGTTTTTGTCTCAGAAATGCCAAGGGAAGATTGAAATAACATTTGTATATTGTTCATTGTTTGGCATGTTTTCGACAAAAATGATGTTGAGTGAGTTGTGAGGTCGGGTAGGTCTATGAAAATTGAAGTGGTCAAGTAAATGCATCAACAAACTTCGTCAAATTCAAAACAAGCTTAAAGTAGTGAAGACGAAGCAAGTTTGAGCAAAAAATGCATTCCGGAGGGCGTAAAAGACACTTTTCAGAGCCGAAACTTCGAGAAACATTCCAACGGAGTCGAGGTGGTTCTAATGGGGCAATAATTAGCAAAAGTGATTTCCATGAATTTTTCTACGCCTGACCTATGCTTACAATAGCTAAAAGTGGTAAAAAAGTGGTATTTTGACGCTTAGGCTATGCCTGGGCTTTTTGACCTACGCCCCAGGTGTAGGCCTGGCTACGCCTCAGGCGTAGTAACCTCTACGCCTCAGTCATAGGGATCTGGCGTGTAATGTGCTGGAAAATGACAAAAATAACCCCGACTTGTGTTCCTTTGTGACAGCTGCGACTTTATACCTCGATATACTTGATATATACATATTGAAGACTAGATCAAAGGGTTTTGCTTAATTTAATGTGAAATTATGAAAAAGGGTAAACTTAGGGTTTCCCTCAACTCTTTCTATAAATAGGAGGAGTCTCTACAGATTTTAGGAGAGTTTTTAGTGAGATCTCTACAATTCTTCTACAGTTCATATTCTTCTGTAGAGAGAGATAGAAAGAGAAATTTCTTGAGTGATCATATATCTTCTAGTTCTCTCTGGTTTAGGGTTTCTCCAATTATGTTTCGACATCGAAGATCTTTATGTACAATTGGATGACCTAGAGTCTGAAAAATCTACACACTATCTTATGCAACGTGGTTGCTTAGATCCGTTTGAGAAATGGAGCCATTTGACTGCAAAGATTGGAGCAAGAGGCTTCGTGGTTCATTGTCCGTTGAGAAGCGGAGCTGTCAGAGTATGGAGCGGAGCGAGAGCTTCGTGGAGCGTGAGTGATTCAAGATTGTCAGACGTCGATTGGAGAAAGGCAGATCTAGAGGGATTTGTAAGTCTAAAAATTCAAAGAGTTTGTATATCTCTTGATTCATAGTGCATTGATACCTGAGCGTATCCGTGATTTTTACTTGGTGTTTTTCCAAGATTTTCCACGTAAAAATCTCTATGTCTTCTAATGATTTGTTTTCTGCACTTATAGTCATGATTGCTTGATTTATTCTGATTAGAGATTTAGGGTTTCGTGATTGATTAAAATTGAATTTCCGCTAGATAATTTTAATTGATCTTATAATTGACAAAAAGCCTATTCAGCCTCCCTGGGCTATTTTCCTTGATCGTTTAGGTAATTTCACATATATTCAGTGTGGCTATAATGGAACAGATATCGTGATATGTTGATATTGTTAATTATAAAACCACGGGTTAGATTCCAAAAGGGTGGTCTAAGAATGATAGAGACCGATTCTTTAGCCAAGTTAAATTTTATATTTGGGATAATCCGCGATTATACAAATATTGCTCTGATCAGATTATCAGAAAGTGTGTCCCTGAAAGTGAGATACAGAGTATTTTGAAGTTTTGCCACACGCTAGAATATGGATGGCATTTTGGAGCTCAGAAAATATGCCACAAGGTGCTGCAAAGTGGATTTTATTGGCCAACTATATTCAAAGATGTATTTGAATATTGTAAAGCGTGTTTGCGATGTCAGAAGTTGGGATCCATATCCCGACGTGATATGATGCCTCTAACCCTGATTTTGATCGTTGAGTTATTTGATGTATGGGGTATAGATTTCATGGGACCATTTCCGAAAGCGGGCAATAAAGAGTACATACTCGTAGGGGTTTACTATATGTCTAAATGGGTAGAGGATGTAGCTACTGCATATGCTGACCATCAGGCAGTAGTGGAGTTTGCACAGTTTAATATCTTTTCAAGATTCAGTATACCACGTGTGATAATCAGTGACGGCGGAAAGCATTTTGATAATCGATTTCTCGGTGGTCTATGCCGGAAGTATGGTGTCAATCATAAGATTGGTACACCTTATCATCCCCAGACGAGTGGACAATTGGAAGTTTCTAATAGGGAAATGAAGAATATCTTGGAGAAAATAGTGTAAGTGGATTTGAAAGATTGGCCTCAGAGGTTAAATGACGCACTATGGGCGTATAAGACTACGTACAAGACTCTGATAGGTATGACACCGTATCATCTTGTCTATAGTAAGGCATGTCATCTCCCTGTTGAGCTAGAGCATCGAGCGTATTGGGCAGTTCGAAGGTTGAACTTTGGCTTAAAGAGATCTGGTGCTCAGTGGAAACTCCAACGTGCAGAGCTTGAGGAGTTGCAGAACAATGCATATAAGAATTCTCGGATTTATAAAGCTCAGGCGAAGGAGTTTCATGATAAGCATATTCAAAATAAGGTCTTTGAGCTCAGCCAGAAGGTGTGGCTGTTTAATTCGAGATTAAAGTTGTTTCCTGGTAAGCTTCAATCGATATGAGATGGATCATATGAAATTACGAAGGTTTTCCCCCATGGAACAGTAAAACTAGATAACCCAGAGACAGGAAAGAATTTTATGGTGAATGGTCAACGGCTCAAGCATTATGTCGATATTCAGCCATCTGAGTGTGTTGTGGAATCAATTGATTTGACTGATCTAACACACGATCATGATCCTGAGTACTAAGGAGTGGCAACGTCGCACCAACAACGTTAACTATTGGTACTAGGGGATGAAGATTAGTTTTTGAACCTAGTTTTGTAGTTTGTATTTTAATTCAATAATAGTTAGATTGATTCATAGGTTCGTTATTCATAAGATCGAGTCATAGCATCGTCGTCGTCACGATAGGTGTGGTGAATTATTTAATAAGGCGTGTGGCAGGTGTGGAGAGTAGTTGTGCTTAACAATTCATGAGAAAAGACGGGGATTGAAGCTGAAATTAAAAATTTGGCTAAAGGGATTGAAATTAAGTGGAGCTCTACCTACGCTTAAGCGTAGGCTGTTATTTCAAAATATAGCCGACGCGGCTATATATATGAGTTCGACCAAAAATCATTTCCCACTCGCTCATTTCTCCACCGAATTTTCTCAAATCACTCAAATCCGATCCTAAGCTAACTTCAAACCGATTCTAGCCAGTCTTTTGTCAGATTCGGGTCTTTAATAGGGTGGAAGTAGTGCCAGCATAGACTATCTGATGTCTACAGGCATGATGCTTATTGTCTATTTTATCTCCGCCCTGCACGACAGTGGATGTAGATATGATCCGAGAGTTCTGGCTCCACATGTAGTATTATCACGGAGAGCTCTGAATGAATACTAAGGTGAAAGGGGTTAGATTTTAGATTACACCTCAGAGTATAGCAGAGGCCTGGGGTATTCTTGATGCATGCCCGCGAAAGTTGGTGGGTGATTTTTTGTCTCTACCTGAGCCTTTTCCTGGAGTGATGGAGATAGCTCAGCTGCAGACCGAGGGGAATTACGGGGATGACAAGAACAATTACACAAATAAGTCAGATTATCATCCAAAGTTGTGGCTCCTGGATACTATTTTTCGGTCTTAGATACATCCTCAGGGGCACATTACTCAGAGATATCAGTTATTTATGATATTACATTATGCTTTTAAGTTCAACCAATGGATTTCTATTCCTTGGATCCTATGGCGAGGCCTGTACCAGCACCATGTGGATATATGAGCTGCGACCAAGGTCGGGCATAGCGGATTTCAGATGAGATTCCCAATCTTGGTTATGCGACTGATGACGGATGCTGAGGTTGGAGGTGGATGTGAACTGGTATATATCCGATGTCTACCAGGCTAGGTCTTGTAGGAACCAGTGGTCTAGACTTGCTGGTGAAGTGGTGTTGCAGAGGAGGCCGATAGTAGCTCCTGTTGGGGTCGTACCACTAGCTATGCCCGTTAAGCCAGAGGCGGGACACGATGATGTTGTGATACCTTAAGACGAGGGAGTACAGGCTGCTGAAATGCCTCGGGCACCTACCGGTGTGACAGTGACGCACACTCGTGCACAGTTTGACAAGTTGATGGCTGGGCAAGCAACACTGAGAGCTGAGATATGCCAGCAAAGAGAAGGGTTGAGGATCAGTCAGAGGATTG
The DNA here is from genome assembly GCA_963922005.1 of Cornus suecica. Lineage (NCBI taxonomy): Eukaryota > Viridiplantae > Streptophyta > Magnoliopsida > Cornales > Cornaceae > Cornus > Cornus suecica. Next base: position 19,244,691 of record OY998247.1, on the reverse strand, counting down.
TTATGATCGACATGAAGATGCGCCGAGAGGAGACTACACAGCTCTGGCGTGGTCAGAGAGTGATGCGTGACATAGTCGATGCATAGATGTTTCATATAGGTCTTAATCCACCACCAACAACACCACAGTTTGACGAGAAGGATTAGTTTAGTTTTAGTATATTTTTTAGTTTTGTTTTATCACTAGAGTCGAATTGTCGGGAGCTTTAGTCTATTGATAGGTGCCAAATGTTGACCATTTTAGGCCCCTATCTTACTATTGTTATGTCCTTACATTCCATTATTTGGTATTTTTATGCGATTTGTGTGTTTAAGTGTGTTTTAAGAGCTTAATGAAGATAACGAGCTAACTTTGGTAAATTAACTAGATAAGTGCTTATGTTTATTCAAAGAGAGAACAAAAGAGGTGTTTTCAAGAGAAAAGTTTCTCCCGGAGGGCGAAAATGTCATTTTTCCGAGTCATAACTTTAAGAATCATGTTAATAGAGTCGAGGGGGTTCAAACGACATAATTCCCAAGAAAAGTGGTTTCCATAAATTTTGCTACGCTTGGCCTACACTTACAATAGCTAAAAGTGGCTAGAAAGTGCTAAAACTACGCTTGGTCAAAATGGCCTACGCTCCAAGCATAAGAGGATCAGCATATTAAGTTGTAAAATTCCAATTTTGGCCCCGACTTAAGTTCCTTTGATGCGGCTGTGACTCCAACACCTTGATACACATGATATATACATACTATATACCAGATTGTAGAGTTTTGCTGAGTTGGGCATGAAATTACTAAAAAGGGTAACCTTAGGGTTTCCCTCAACTTTGTCTATAAATACCAAGGTCTACTATAGATGTTGGAGAGCTTCAATGCACATATAATTTTCAGAGCAACCTCTGGAGATTCATATCATTCCAAGGAGAGAAGCCATACAAGACCTAAAGATCCGACAAAGAAGATAATGGAGAGCGTTTCTACATCAACGATGCAGTTTCTCTCAGTCATGATCAACTAACTCGGTATCTAGGATTTTCTAGCAAAATCTTAGTCAAGTAATGTAGGTTTTAATTTGTTTTTAATTGTAACGAGGGGAAGCTGTGACCATACTGTGATGATTGATTGTAGATGTGTGATCATTTTTGTTCTTGATACAAGATCTTATATTTATTCTTAATTCTTGTCTTAGATTGAATGAATATATTTTCTTAACCAATCATGTTATCATAAAAATAGTGTGATTTTCTACAACAATGGTGCTTTATACTTGAAACCCTAGGTTTACACAGGCTATGCCTCGGCAAGGTGATATAAACATGCTTTAATTTAATTTCATGATGTATGAGTAGATTAGAGTAAAGTAGTTTGCATGCACTAGTCACACTCTGTCCGGAGATGGATTGTAGTGAATCCAGTGGAGAGTACCCCTTTCAGGTCGAATTCGACTATCTGCAATACGACCTGATTCACAGTTATGGATTGCCCTCTTGCAATTGAGCAAATAGATAACTATATTATGCGGTTAGTGATGGAGCGATAAAAATTCTAGTTTTCTCTCTCTTGATCATAATCACAATTTATTTTTTGTTTTAGTCATAATTCTCAAATCAAATCAAACAAACCTTTTAAAACATAGTTCAATACATTTAAATTGGTAGAGTTAATAATCCAAGTCTTTGTGGATTTGACATTCCCTTTCTTAAGCCAATTCTATACTATAATTTGACTTATGCGCTTGTGATAGGTAAAACCTAAGCCATCTTAAACGGTTGTTCTTAAACATTATTTGTATCACCCCTGGGCGGACATCAAGTTTTTGACGCCGCTGACGGGGACTAATGGATATTCTGAATTTTAGTAATTTAGTATACTTGAATTATGTGTATTGTATTATATCTAAAGTTGGATTGTGTATTTTTGCAAGGTACACTGAAAAGCGCAAAGGGAATTGGTGAAGCAATAACGATTGCGTCTTTTGTGAGTTCTAGTGTAACTTAATTGTACGTATAAGCTTAGCTTTATTTGCTGTCCATAGTTAGAGTAGTTTAGAAGTAGTTAGTTTTTATTAAAAATAAAAAATAAATAAAAAACTGCAGTTTTCATGTAAACTATCAGAAAGCCCGAATTTAGAGAAAAATGAGAGGTTTTTTAGTAGAAAAGGGTCATTTAACAGTGAGACCAATTGATTTTAGGCCGGAAAATGTCATTTAGAACCTTAAAACTACGATTTTGTGATTGTTACAAAAAAATGTATAATTGCTATACCAATTTGGCGAATGTTCCATATTATAATTAATACAACCCGAATTGGAGCAATCATCCCAATTTTCAATACCAACAATTAGGTATAGGAAATTCATATCAAAGCTTTAGTGAGGACCCACGATATTTCGATCACAGATCAAGGTATCGACCGTATAGTCAAGATTGTTATCCTCAACCATCTAATCAATTCCAATTTGAAGAGTCAAGTGCATATTCGTGTCCGAAGCCATTGTATTTTATGGAAAAATTATTAGTAAAATTGAGTGAAATCAGAGCAAAAGCAACCATCTGTCTGGAGTCATTGTCTTCTGAAGAAAAAATCCTAGCATCTTTGAGCAAAATCGAAGCAACCCCTCAAAATTGTGAAGAGATTACATATAACAAAGAAAATTCATACTTTTCGAATACTGAAAATCCTCAACCAAGTTTTAATAGAAGCCAATAACCATTCAGTAATCAGGATTTTCAGTCCAATAATACCCAATCATTCTAACCCTTCAACCAAAATCAATCCCAGTTTCAAAATCAAAATCCATCATCTAGACCACCTGGTTTTGAGAAAGAGATAATGAGCGCCTTAAAGGAGCTAAAAAATTAATCTAAGTAGTTTCAGGTAGCAATCCAAATGATAAACTCTTATTCTCAAGCCTTGACTAAGGTAGAAACCCAAATAGGGCAACTAGCTAATACTTTAATGAGAATGGAGAAAGTGTAAAATCAAGTGACAAAGTGTAAGGGTGTTTAGAAACCATGAGGGGAGTTTTCTGCACATTTTTGAAATCATAGGGGTGTTTTGCGTCATTTACCCTCCAGGAATACAAAAGGTTATGAAATTAGTAAAAACTAATATTATTGAAAATTCACTACCAAACACGAAGTAAAACAATCAGGTAATTCATTTAAAGAAATCCTAATTTATTGGCATTCATTTTCAACCAATTGACTCTTATATCTTTCATCTTCTCAGCTATCATCATCCATGTCTGTCGGTGTGATTTAGACTCATAAAAAACACTCAGAGCAGCAATATATAAAGGGTCATCTATTTGGATCATTATAACGCTATCCAAAACTCGACTACAATTTTCTATGTTTGGCCCATAACATTTTTCTATTGTTTTGAGAACGGCTTGTAGTTGTTTATCAATATATTAGGGATTGTTTTTCTTTTGGATAAGGTGTTTTTCTTTGGAGATCATCGAATAGTGCCTTCATCTCATCAACATATTGTAACCCCACATAATAAAATTGTTTTGCATCGGGATTGGCTTGTTATCAAATTTTACCCCAATGTAAAATATCATACAATTAGATTTAAATTTAAATTAAAATATAAATATTATAATTACCTTTATATAATCATCCCATTTTCTGCACCCCAATTCTTAGTGTTTGTTACTGGATCATCTCCATGTCCAGTATTTCCCATTAACTTTATCCATGTATAGTACCTCCTCTTCATGTACTCCCATTGATTTTTCAACTATTTTTTTAGTAAGATCCACTTTTTTTTCTCAGCTACTATATTTTTTTATCTTATCCCAAGACTTTTTCCTAAGACTTCCACCACACTTTCCTCTATTATTTGCTTCTTCAAAGCACAAATCTAGGAAGATTTTATGCAATTCCGGATCCTTCCAATTAGATCTACCGGTATTATTACTAGTCATACCTAAAAACAAATATTTTATAATTTAAATTAAGTACACCACTCCCCTAATCATCAATCAAATTATATATATAAAGTATTGTTGCTTAGCTTAGCACACAATAGCATTCATATTGTGCTCCAATAAAAAGGACAATGTGACTATGTTACTGATGTCAATAAGGGCAACCTTTCTTCATATTTTGTTGGTGTAGTGATATAAAAATGAATACTGTCAAATACATTGGTGTTTCATTATTTATTTCTATTCAATGGGATGGTAATCGGTGGTGTTGATTGTTATAAACACTGTTAACAAAACATACATAATGGATTGCTATATGCAGTGACGACGGTTAGCAAAACATACATAAAAAAATCAAAGACAGATAATACAAAATAAATGAAATAAAAAAGCCCAAACATGTTCATTTGTACGTGTATCATAACCTATACAGGTTTTTTCATTGGATACGTTTGTGAAAGAGTAGAATGAATAAAAAATATAATGAATTTGGAACCAATAACAAAGGGCCATGAATGATATCCTAAATGGTGATGATGGATTATTGCAGGTGAAATTACCTAGGCGACTAAGGAGAATAGCCTAGGGGGTGAATAGGTTTTTTAAGGATTTATTGACAAATTAAAATAAATTGCGGAAAAGTTAATTTTAATCCAATTCTCTAACAAGATAAATCATGCAAAGATTAATCTAAGTGCATAAAATAAAGCAAGAGACAACACACGATAATTTTGCATGGAAAACCTTGGAAACGTTCCAAGTAAAAACCATGGATACGTTCGGGTATCGATGCACTATGAATCAAGAAGTACACAGACTCTATGAAGTTTTAGACCTATAAATCACTCATGGTCTGCCTTTCTCTACTCGATGTCTGACAGTCTTGAATCACTCACGTTCCATGAAGCCCACGCTCCACTATGTACTCTGACGGCTCCGCTTCTTAACGGATCAGTTTACCACAAAACTTCTCGCTTTAATCTCTACACTCAAATAGCTCCGCTTCTCAAATGGATATATGCAACCAAGTTGCACAAGGTGGTGTGATGATTTTTTAGCAACTAGATCATCCAATCGTGCATAAGGATCTCAAAAGTTGAAGAACAATTAGATAACTTCACAAACTAGAGAAAAGCTTGATATAGGATGATCAATCAATCTCTTTTTCTCTCTCTCTATAGACGGATCTGATATATGAAAGTATTGCAGAGATCTCACAAAAGCCACACCAAAGATCTGTAGAGACTCTTTTTATTATAGAGAGAGGAATCCTATATTGAGTAAACTTGTATCATTTTTGGACTAGGATTCCTCCCTTATTTAATCCTCTTGTAATTGGGAGTTAATCTAGCCCACTTTGGTGTAAATATCCTTTATACACGTGCTAGGATATATTGGAGTGTAACCCAAGTTGATAGAAGTTGAAATGGATCAGGACTTGACTTTACCAAAAATACTCTAGCATAGCCCCTACAGTTGAGTGTAGCTTCAAGTGTAGGGCTAATTTTCTTATACATAGCTCAAGCGTAGTTTTGATGATTCTAGCCACTTTTAGCTACTATATGCGTAGCTCAAGCATAAGGAAATTCATGGAAACCACTTGTTGGCTTTGAAATTTAGTTTCGGCAAACAATACCAAAATTGATGATAACAAACCATTAAATAGTGTTTGATACTAATGAATTATCGAGTTCATGTTTTCAGCAAAAGACAGGTGAATGACTCGGAAAACAAGCTCAGAAAGAATGCTTGCATAAAAAGGAAAAAGCAAGAAAGAAATTGAAGCGCGGAAACGAAAAATCAAATATTCAATGAAAAAAGGCGAAAGTCGAAGACTCAAGACTCGGGGTAGATAGGTCGGGGTGCGATCATTGTAAGAAGGTAATTTATGTGTCGATAATATCTTATAAGCTCAAGTATAAAATGAACCGAACTCAAATGAAAGGAAAAATGATTTAAACAAATGTGCTTCAAAGCTGTAGTCGACTAAAAAAACTCATGTAGTCGACTAAACCATGACCTAGTCAACTAGACCATTTCAAGTAGTCAACTAAACCAACCAGAAGCTTTGCAAGTTTTTCTCCATTTCAATTGAGTCGACTAAACCTAAGAGTAGTCGACTAAAGCACCATTGAGTCAACTAGACTACACCATGTAGTCGACTAGAACTTCATCTAGTCAACTAAGAGGGACCATGTAGTCGACTAAAGACTCCAAGTAGTTGACTAATGCTCCATATTTTCTACAGTTTCAACAAAAACATTTTTCCCTCTTTTAAGCAACATGTTTAATGGTCTTTAAACGGCTCTTGTCTTCTCTATTACAATATTCACTCTCAAAACCCTAAAGCCTTCATATATATAGAATGAGATGTGTAGTTTGTATTCAAGAGATTTGAACTAGAGAAGCCTTCATCTTCATACACAAATTTTCTGAAAAAGCCATTGAAAGAAAGAAAGCAAAAATCTGATTTTTTGCAAAAATCTCAGAAGTTTCAAACTCTAGTACTTCTTCTTATTCTCTAAACATCATTCATTGATATATCCCTTGAGAATACATATCTAGAGCTATTGAGAAATCACCAAAAACACTTGAGCTTATATTGATTTATCTTCCATAAAAACCTTTGGGTTTTGAGTGTTTTTCTTAAGTGATTCAATTGATTACATACGAATCTTCTGATCTCAGACAAGTGAAGTCCAACTATTTTTCAAAAGAGGATTGTTCTCTTGATTGTGAGACAAGCTCGTGAGGCTTGTGTTGTAAAGGTTTGCCATTCCACATGTGAAGGAAGGACCATAGTGAATGGATCGGGAAAAGTCTCAAGAAGGGGTTCTTGAGCTGAGGACTAGGAGTTACCGAACCTCGTAAAAATCACGGTGTCAATCTCTCTATCTCTTCTTTTTACTTCATTATTTTGCATGTTATATTTACCTCAATATTTTGTATGCCATAATTAGTCTTGTGACAATTTATTAGACCAATTGAATTGAATCATTCACTTGACTATTGAAGTAATTGTATAATTGTTATAACTTGTTCCACTCTCGAAAAGAGTTAGAGATAATTTTTGAACACCCTATTCACCCCCCCTAGGGTCAATTAGTGACTAACACCACTTTTTCTAATTATTGCTCTGTTAGAACCCTCTCGACTTCCTTGGAATGTTTCCCGAAGTTTTGGCTCTGAAAAATATCGTTTTTGCCCTCTGGAATACATTTTTTCCTCAAACTTGCTTCTTCTTCACTTCTCTTGTATTATCGATACTGTAATCTTGATTTGAGTTTGACCTTTGCTTGACCACTTTAATTTTCCTAAACCTGCCCAACCTCATAATTCACTCAACATGGTTATTATCTAGAACATGACAATAATAAACAATACTACAAATGTTCTTACAATCTCCCTTTTGGCATTTCTAAGACAAAACCATGTTTTACAATGATATCCTCACAAATAACAACATAATATCTATACCTATGGGTACCCACAAACATAGACATAAACTGTTACCTTGCTTTCATGATGATCTACCAATCTTGCAACCACAACATTGAATATACCATGAAAATCAAGTGTGAAAAACATATATAATGATCATAAGAATAACACAATATCAATGAAATCATAATGATCATCATAGTAAACAAATACTCTTTCTCCCCCTGAGAATAAACTCCCCCTCAATCAGATATCGTCTCCCTTTACTAAATACTTCTCCCTCCCCCTTAACAAAATAATCTCTCCCCCTTACTTAATACTTGTCCCCCTTTTTGTCACTGAAATGACAAGCAAAGATATAACAATCAAAGCATATGAGAGATATAAAGGGAAAGCCTCAACATTTACACATAGGGAAAATATAACAAATGAGACTATAGAATCTAAGTCACACGCTAAATACTAAGATAAAGTATTCTATAAGATTATATCCAGATTCTTGAGTAACAAATATCTCTACAATGTATGACCCTAATATCCATGCATGAATGCAAAATGTCATGAATTAACTCAAAAATAAATTTTTATTGTAGAATATGTGAGCAAGACAGTAGAGACAATAAGTTAATCACTTTTCACAACCATTCTCAAAATCGACTTAGCCATCATATATATGATAGTCAAATAAATCAGCACAAATGCCTTATGGACATAAAAGTGCACATGTCAAGTTATACTAAACTTTTGTATATCTAAAAATATTTAGGTGCAAGCATACAAGTAAGATGAGAACAATACACACTAAGTCAAATAACCCTCTCACCAACCTTAATGACAAATAGGCCCATAAGCTTAAACAAGAAGTCAAATCTCCAACTTTGACCTTATTGCTAATTGATATCAACATTGTAGCACAAAGCATTCCATTTAATAGGAGAAATTATGTCCATGAAGGATCTTTATGTCTCTAAATTATTCTTTTGAGCATCCATTCATAATAATTTTTTCTCTCTTCCCTTTTTACGCGAACACTCACTGCTTTGTGGCAAGAGGCCCGGTTACTCAGATTGAAAATTTGAGATAATCACTTCCGCCTTTTGATGTGAATATCAATGTTTGTGACACTGAGACCTGGTTACTCAGCAGAAGGACCATTGCTCTAAGGGGCTTTAAAGAGACAATCATATATTATGATTTTTCTTTTCTTTTCTTCTTTCTTTTCAACAACACCCCAATAATCATAAGCATGTAATAGGTATATAAAAGCATAGATCATTCAAGTTCAACCTATGAAACCTATAAATATTTTTGGATCCTGTGAGAAAGATCCAAATAGTCAATATGCATTATTATCACCTCCAAAGTAAAACAAGCACCCAAGATTTAAGAGTTTAAAAATATATTACTTAAACATGTCAAATGAACATATCAAATCTTTAGGTCAAGCTAACACCTTCAATTCTCATTATCATAATAAGACAAGTAAACATGAGAATTTAGGAAAATATGAAAACTCTTTGTTCTCTTAGCCATGCTTAACATTCCAAAAATATTATTTTATGATTTTTTGATATTTTTTTCATAATGTATGCATGAACAATCATAATTATTATAAAATAAAATGTGATACATGCATAATACTAATAATATAATGCAAAAAAAACGCATATTAATATACCACTTCTAGGATAAAGATAATGCAATGTGGTCCTAGAATGATACATATGAAGACATCTTATTCTAATGAGAACATGTCACTAGATTTCCTAAGACTCATGTGCTTTTGAAAATCTAATGGTTTTATAAAGATGTCTGTCGATTGAGAATTTATGGATATATACTTTAGACCTTTCTCGGAATTAGAGTCGCGCGCTCTACATGCAGAATGAGCAACCAAATAATGTAGCTCACCTTTTCTAACACATGTCTGTTTGATTTTCGGAGCTCTATTTGCCAGCCTAGACAAAATCTTCACCTCTTTACTCAACACCCAAATTTGATCTTCAACATAGGGTCCTTTTTGAGTTCTCTGATTCTTCTCAGGTTTCAAAGTTCTTCCTCTTAACTATGAACACAAGGGTCGAATGTGACCTTTCACTCTACAATGATGACATATTTGAAACTCATTGTTCGAACCCTCATGGTATTTAGAGGTAAAAGGAAACTTACTCTCAATAGGTTTTCTGACATACGATAAAGCATTAGTATTCCTATCAAAATTACCCTGAGAAGAACTAGATGCTACTTTAAAGGCGCTAACAAAAGTCATTTTGGAAACAATGCTAAAATTACTCGATGTTCCTTTGAATCCTAACCCCTTTGTATTTCCTACAGATTCTCCCATACTCAACATATGATCAAGCATAAGAGTTCCACTCGACCATTTATGGATAATTGAGTTAACATCCTTCAATTCCTTTTACAAACCCCCAATCCTTGTAGATTTCTCACTCAATTCCAATCTTAGAGTGCTTAGGGCCCGTTTGGGAACCCTTGTTTTTGTTTTTGTTTTGGGAACCAAAAAATAAGAACCAATTCTTATCCTTATTCTTGTTTTGGGAACTAAAAAAGAAAAACTTGTTTGGGGGAAAAAATTTACAATCATAAAACACATACCAATACACCAAAACACACATATACACATATACACACAGGGGTGCAACTCCTCCTCCACCTCTCACGCACCACCCAACTTTACTACTCCCTCACTGTTGTCCTCCGCCCCTGGCCCAACCTAGGACTTTGAATTAGTGTTTTTTTTAGGAGAGAGAAGAGCTTCGAATTGCGGAGAAAAGCTTCAAATTGGCCCGACCTAGGGCTTTGAATTAGGGTTTAGGTGTTTACAGTGGAGTGTATATATATATGTGTGTGTGTGTGTTGTGTGTGTGTGTATATCGATTGTATATATATATCGATTGTTGTGCGTGTGTGTATATTGAATTGGGGAGAAGAGCTTCAAAAGTTGTTCGAATGTTTGGATGTTTGCAACTTCGAATTTTAGGTGTTTGCAGCTTCAAATTTTAGGTTTTTTTTTTTTCTGGGAGATGAAAAACAAGTAAACACCTTTTGGTTGTTCTCATGTTTTCTGCATTATTCATCAAAACTTGTTTCCAAAATCAGAACAACTTTAACAGTAAAAAGCATCCCAAACGTGTTTCGTTCTCAAAATTGGGCTGAAAAAACAAAAACAGGAATAAAAACAGGGTTCCCAAACGGGCCCTTAATTCCTTATTGAGATCATCTACACTCTTCAACGCCTGATTCCTTTCTTGTTCAAACTTAAACAATTTCTCACACAATTGAGCTTTTTGGGTCTGCATGAGATTTAAGGTTTGAGAACTATTGGTTAATTCGTCTCTTAGGGACTGTCTTTCCTTGTCAACACTTTTAAATTTAACCACAAATGTTGAGAAAACTTTGCTAAGATGTGTGGACTTGTCATATAATTTATCATATGCATTTTCAAGTGAGTCCCCACGATCTACATCATCTTCAGAATCTTCATCCTCAAACATTGACCAACTTGTAGCAACTTTTTTACCTCCTTACTTTATGCTACAAATATGCTAAAATCCTTATACCCATCAGCCACTTCAGACTCAGCAGAGTCACTAGATGTTCCATCATCTGATCTATCATCTCAAGTGACAGCTAGACCTTTTGTCCTTTTTAACTTATTAGTGCACTCCGCAACTATGTGACTAAACCCTTGACACTCAAAACATTGAGGTTTTTCTTTTTAAGATTAAACTTGTCATTCTGTTTTTTAGCTTTATTTTTATTTTTTAAATCATATGGTTTATCTCAAAAAAATTTACCTCTAATCACTTCTTGACCATAAGAAGATTTTAAAAACTTATGAAACTGTTTCATGAGCATGTCAACCTTTCTTGGTATAATCTCACCCTTTTCATCAGACTCACTAGCAAGGGCGGAGCCAGGAAATTGGCCTAAGGGGGGCAATGCAATTTTCTATAATTTTATTAATAATTTTTATATTTTTTTGGGTTATCAAAGGAAATTTTTAAAAAAACTTAGGGGAGGGAAATGCAAATGTTTAGAAATTTATTGATAATATTTATATTTTTCTAGGCTATCTAAGGAATTTTATAAAAAATCAACAGGGGCCATATGCAATTTTTATAACTATATCTATAATATATGAAAAAATTTAGGCTAAAAACTTTTTTTAAAATATTTTGGAATGGGCCATGCCCCCCCGGCCTCCGCTCCTGCTCACTAGGATCCTCCTTAGTGATTTTCAAAGCTATGCTTTTCTCTTTTGTGTCACTAGACTTCTTAGAGGATTGAAGACACATCTCCATCTCATAAGACTTTAGATTTCTACCCAACTCTTCAAGTTTAATTTATTTAAAACTCATGATTTCAGAGATTACGGTAACCTTAGAACGAAATCGTTAGGGTTGAAACTTTAGAATTTTTTTCACTATGGTAGTCTCGAGAATGGGCTCACCTAGATTGTTACAACCTGTTACAATATCAATTAGTCTAGCCTCAAAGTCAGCATAGAATTCATCATTTTCCATCTTAATATGTTCAAATTGTGAATTTAACAATTGGAGTTTCAATTGTTTAACTTTTGAAGTTCCTTCATGAGTAACTTGAAGAATATCCCAAACTTCTTTGACAATTTTGCATGTAGCAATTCTTCTAAACTCAATCGCGGTCACAACATTGAATAGTGCACACAAAGCTTTTGAAGTCTAATTAGCACTAGTCAATTCAACAGAAGTCCACTCACTCGATGGTTTTGGTTTTGATTTCTTTGAAGTCTCATCCATCATAGTGGGAGGTGAGTATCCTACCTCTACACTAAGCCAAGTTCTCTCATCTTGAGTTTTCAAAAACGCTCTCATCCTCACTTTCCAATAAGTGTAATTCGAGCCATAAAACAAAGGGGACCTAGATACGGAGTCTTCTTCACGAGGTAAATCCATCGCCTAAGTTCAGAATCTAACCCTAGGTCGTTAACCTAAAATGGGGCAACCACGCTTTGATACCAATTGAAATTACCTAAGCAACTAAGGAAAATAGCCTAGAGGGGGGTGAATATGATTTTTAAGGATTTATTGACAAATTAAATTAATTGCGGAAAAGTCAATTTTAATCCAATTCTCTAACAAGATAAATCATGCAACGATTAATCTAAGTTCATAAAATAAAGCAATAGACGACACACGATATTTTTATGTGAAAAACCTTGGAAACATTCCAAGTAAAACCCACGAATACGCTTAGGTATCAATGCACTATGAATCAAGAAGTACACAAACTCTATAAAGTTTTAAACTTACAAATCACTCCTGATCTGTCGTTCTCCACTCGACTTCTAACAGTCTTGAATCACTCGCGTTTCACGAAGCTCACACTCTGCTCCGTACTTTGACGGACCTACTTCTTAACGAATCATTTTATCATGAAACTTCTCTCTCCGATCTCCACACTCAAACGGCTCCGCTTCTTAAACAGATTTATGCAACCAAGTTGCACAAGGTGGTGTGATAATTTTTCAGCAACTAGATCATCCAATCGTGCATAAAGATCTCAAAAGTTGAAGAACAATTGGATAACTTTCACAAACTAGAGAAAAACTTGATATAAGATGATCAAACAATCTCTTTTTTTCTCTCTCTGCAGACGGATTTGACCTATGAAAATATTGCAAAGATCTCACAAAAGCCACACCAAAAATCTGTAGAGACTCTTCTTATTATAAAAAGAGGAATCCTATATTGAGTAAACTTATATTCTTTTTGGATTAGGATTCCTCCCTTATTTAATCCTCTTGTAATTGGGAGTTAATCTAGCCAACTTTGGTATAAATATCATTTATACACATATTAGGATATATTGGACTGTAACCCAAGTTGATAGAAGTTGAAATGGATCAGGACTTGACTTTACCAAAAACACTCTAAGCATTTGCTTGACCACTTTAATTTTCCTAAACCTACCCAACCTCATAATTTACTCAACATGGTTATTGTCTAGAAATGCCAACAATAAACAATACTACAAATGTTTTTACAGCAGGCAGTGACAAAATGTAAACAAAACATACATAAAATTTAAATCAATCATTACAAATAAAATATTAATCAAATAAAAATACACACGCATTCATTTGTCTGTGTATCATAGATTTATTTACTTTAGGCAGTGGATTAGTTTAGTTTAGTTCTTATCCATTTTCATTCTCCAGCATAAAATGTATAATGTAGTATGAGTTCATTAGGAAGCAACACATGAGCAGTACATTCATAAAAAAAGATTACCCTGTTAACTATAGATGAGTGTTACATGTTAGGTTTATTTTTTATTTATGTTATTTCCATTATTACAAATACATTACTTCATCGGATCCATTTATGAAAGAGTAGAACGAATGAAAAAGATAACGAATATAGAATCGCTAACAAAGGGACAAATGAAATGAAAATCGGTGGTGATGGATTGTTATATGCAATGACACATGTTAACAAAGCATACATACTAACAAAATCAAACACGACCAAAAAAATATAAATAAAACAAGAAAATACCCAAACATTATGTTCATCTGTACGTGTATCATGACCTATAAAAGCATTTTCGAATCGGATTCGTTTGTGAAATAGTAGAATGAATGAGAAAGATGACGAATTTGGAATCGCTAACAAATAAAAATATAGTTTAGTATTTGTACTTACTTGTAACGTTGATGGTCTGGGAAAGTGAACGCCAACTTCAAATGGCAAAGAGACAAGAGTTTGGCCTTCTAATTATTTCAGAGCAATATTGTTTAGTGATAAGCATTAAGCGAGTCTCCTACAGCTTAAAATTTGGACTCATTTTAAAAGTGTTTATTACATTAAGAGATAGGATAAAACTTTATCAAACACACTTATTGTATACATATATTTCGTCTCTGAAAATCTAGGACACGAAATATGAGCAAACAAATAAATTTATTGATAATATATGATAAATGAAGTGGTACAATTCTTTGTGGTTGATTCTTAACAAATAAGAATCTTCCTCTGATTAAATCTCCTTGGAACCTCGGTGCAAGGGCTTCCAAAGCTTGATCTTGAATTGGAACTTGATGGTTGTTTAAGTTCTTTGGGTTTAAAGAGAACTTGATTTGTTGAAGGCCTTTGAAGAAGAACGACATATGTGTGGCATGCTTGTTATTTTTCGTCTTCAAGGATTTTGGATATTTGTTGAGAGTCTTTGAGAAGAACGGCACAAGTGTAACGTGCTTGTTGTTCTTTGTCTTCAAGAACTTCGAAGATTTGTTGAAGACATTCGAGGAAGAACGACACAGGTGTGGCATGCTTGTTATTCTTCGTTTTCAAGAACTTTAGAGATTTGTTGAGTTGGAGTCAGCAAAGCTTTGTTGCGGTTTCTTCTCCTTCTCTTGATGATCCCCAAAATATGTTGGGTGCCCTTGTTTTTATAGGCCAGGGGTGGGGTCTTACATTTGGAAAGATCCCACAAAATAAAAGATATTTATTTCTTTATTTTATTGGGGAAAAAATTCAAAAATTAATTTTGAATTAAAAGTATATAATTTAATTCTCTAATATTTTGACACGTGTCCATTTGTGGGACCCGTAATTGTCAACGAATTTGACCTAGAATTATTTACTTAAATCAACCGATCGTACGGTGATTAAATTATCACAAAATTTATGTGTCTACACTCATATCCTAAAATTACTTAATGCGTTAAGATTTAGTGGTAGTTAAGCGTTATCAAACACGCCCTAATTGATGTATAAGGAAAGTTTTTATAATATAACGGTGCTGATTGATAAAACTGAAAATTAAGTACTAAAAATCTTTAGATTTCAAGTTTAATAAGTACCGAAGGTTTTAAGTGGTGCTTAAAAAAATTTATTTTCTGATATTTTTCTAAATTTTCGGTCTTCAAACTTGAGTGTTAAGTGGTGACCCTGTCGCTTAATATTTTATCTCATTTTAAGTAGCACTGAATATTTTCAGTGATGTTCAAAAATCTTATCAAACACACTTAACTGAATAAGTGTTGAATCTGTTCAGACTAAATTGATAAATAAATGTTATCAAAGAAATATTTTGCACATACAAAACCGAACCGTTAATGTAAGGAACCGAACCGAACCGAACCGAATAAAGCCATTTTTTTGTTCAGTTCCGATTTCTACGATTGCCTTTCAAAAAAATTAAAAACTTTTAAGTATGAAAAATTAATATAATTATAAACTAAATTTAATTAGAGCATCTCAACTATTACAAATCTAAAATCAATTGTATAACTAGTGAAATGGAAGTAATTATTTCAAAATTATATCTCTTAATATTATAATCTTATAATTATTTAATTATAACTTTTAAATTATATATAAGTAAAAATATAATAAAAATAAAAATAATAAGAATAAAAAATTTGGTTTAGTTCGGGTTCTGTTCAGTTCTACATAGCTAAGAATCATAACTGAACCTAAAGATTCGATTTTTGATTTTCAGAAATGAAATCGAGCAGAACCACCTTGGAACCGAACCAAGATGGTTCGGTCCAGTTCTTCGGTTCTTTGTTCACCTTAACCTACCATTAGGTAACACTGATATTCACCACTATTAGTTTAGTCTGTCTTTTTTACCTAAACTGAATCTTATAACTTTTAGGGTTTGTTCGATGGCAATTTTTACTTCTTTCCTTTATCTCAATATAAAATCACAAATTTGTTTCCTCAATGCAGATTAGAAAGTAAAATCAAATTTAGGAATTATAAATTATTTTCAAGATTTTAAAAGCAACACATGAAAAAGGAGGCACATATTTAATGCATCAAATTTAATGCATTAATATTTTTAACTGAACTACCAATTAGGGTAACATATAGAAAATATTAGGTTCAGAATATAAAAAAATATTTCGAACTTCAAATGATTATTTTTTTGTTTTAATTATATATATAAATATATTACTATAAACAAAAAAAATTTAATTTATGCCAAAAAAATATCTAATTGAAAAGTTAAAAATATTTTTTTATATTTCATACTTAAATTGTTTTATATTTTACCCTAATTAGTAGTTCAAAAATAAAATGTTTTGGCATTAATTTTTTATTTCATCATAAATCAATTTTTTTTCGTTTATAGTAAAATATAAAAACAAAGTTAAAAATGAAAAAAAAATCTCATTTGTAGTTCGAAATATTTTTTATATTTCAGACTTAATTTTTTTTTATATTTTACTCTAATTGGTAGTTCCAAAAAAAAATTATTTTGGCATTAGTATTTATTTTTCAGCATAAATAAAAAAAAATAGTTGTTTATCAATAAACACCCCTCTAGTTTTGGGGGCAGTTTTGTCCGAAATTGTAAGAAATGGGGTAAGTTGATATAATTTGATAACGATAGGAGGGTTTTCTTGGAATGGAGAGGTTAGTTGTTCCTTTTTGAAAGGGTAAATTACATTTTCACATCTTGTTGTTAATGTAAATTACACCCGCATCTCCTCTTATTTCACTAATTACACTTTCACTCCTTATTTGTTTAACTTTCACCCCTCAACTAAATTTGGAGATGTGAAATGACTAAATTATCCTTAAATGTGTGTGAGGACTTATTTGCCCAATAATAAAGATGTGAAAAGACCAACATACGCTCCTTATCAGAAATGTTTTTTTTTCAAAAAAATATATATATATAAAATAATTCCAAAAACATATTTCTGGAAAAAAAACATTTTGGGAAAAATATAAATATTTAGAAAAATATATATTTCGGGGGAAAAAATATTTCTAAAAAACAATATTTCCGGAAAAAATATAAAAATTTTGAAAAAATATATATATTTCTAGAATAAAAAGTTCAGGAAAAATATTAATATTTCGAAATAAATATATATTTCAAGAAAAAATATATATTTCAGGAAAAATATATATTTTTTCAAAATATGTACTTTTCCCGAAATATATATATATTCCCGAAATATATATATATTTCAAAATATTTTTATTTTTCCTGAAATATTTCTTTTCCAGAAATATTTTTTTTTGTAATTTTTTATATTGTTTTCTTAAAATTTATTCTTTTTTCGAAAAAAAAGAATTTTTAAAAAAATTCTTATTAAAGGAGGGTAGGTTGTTCTTTTCACATCTTTATGGGTGAGCAAATAAATCCTCACACATATTTAGGGGTAATTTAGTCATTTCATATATCAAAATTTGGTTAAAGGAGTGAAAGTGTATTTATCAAAACAAGAGAAAATACGGGTGTAATTTACATTAATAATAGAGAATTTAGGGGGTTTACTAATAATAACCCTCTATATTATACTCTAGGGCTTGTTTGGAAGGTTGGTTTTGGGCTTGGTTTTGGTTTTGGATTTGAAGACCAAACCATGTTTGGGAAGTTGGTTTTGGATTTGGTTTTGGGCTTTTTAAAACCAATCATTAAAACCTTGGTTTTGACCTACCAATTTTGACTTCTCTCTCTCTTTCTCTCTCTCTCTATATATATATATGGCCGAAAATATGAATTATTTTGAAAAAAATAATATATAATATTTGGAAAAAAATTATTTTTCAGAAAAAAAATCATATTTTGAAACATAATATATATTTTTCGCAAAATATCATATTTTGGAACATAATATATATTTTTCGCAAATAAAGTATTTTTCGGAAAAAAATTTATATTTTGGGACATAATAAATTTTCGGAAAAGTATTTTTCAAATTTTATATTTTGAAAAAAATATTTTTTGGAAAAAAATCATATTTTAATATAATTTTTCAAAATTTTATATATTTTTTGAATTATATATATTTTTTTGAATTTTAAATATTTCGCACTTTTAAAAAAATATAAAAAAAAGTTCAAAAATTTTATAATAAAATATAAATATTTCGCACTTTTAAAAAAAAAAAAGTGCGAAAATTTTATAATTTTCTGGAAATATTTTTTTCAAAATATAATTTTCTTAAAATATATATTTTTTCAAAAAATATATTATGAAAAACAATATTTTCGGAAAATTAAGTTGGAGAAAAACAATTTGGAAAAAATTATAAATATTTCGCACTTTTTTATATTTTCTGGAAAGTGAGAAAATTTTATAATTTTCTGGAAATATTTTTTTAGAAAATATAATTTTCTGGAAAGTGAGAAATATTTTTATCAATTATATATATAGTAATATATATTATTTGAATTTTATATATAATTTTCACATTTTAAAATATTTTTATCAATTATATATATAATTTTTTGAATTTAAAAAAAATAGAAATTGAAATATTGTTTTATATGATTTTTGAATTTTATATATTTCTTTTGAATCTGTATATTTTTCCCCATTTTATATCCTTTTTTTCTAAATTTTTTAAAAAATTCAGTATATAATATAATTTTTCAGAATTTTATATTTTTTTGAATTATATATATTTTTTCGAATTTAATATATATTATTTGAATTTTATATATTATTTTAACATTTTAAAATATTTTTTTGAATTATATATATATTTTTTGGAATAAAAAAATAGAAATGTCAATTATTTTCGGGAATTTTAAATATTTTTTATTATATATATATATTCATTTTAATATTTTTTTCCAATTTTATATATATTTTTTCATATTTATATATTTTTAATATATATTAGTATATATATATAATTATACCAAGACCAAGATCAACTCCTTACCAAACATGGTTTTAGATTTATCTAAAACCAGTTAAGACCACCAAGACCAAAATCACAAGAGGGCCTGGTATCTTCCAAAATATCACCAGCCCCAAGCTTTCAGAACTAAGAGAAAGAATTGAAGATGAAGAAACCAAGACCAGTGTGGAACGCTAATGCCTTGTCAATAATAATTTATCTCTCCCTTTATTCTTCTCTATTGCAAATCCTAAATCACAGTTTCTCTGCCCTAATTTTTTCATTTCTTCTTCGTGAACAATAATGAAATTACAAGGTAAAAAGGTGATTTTTGCTAGTATAAATTGATTGCTTTGTTGAATTGACTGCATATACAGTATCACTTGCATATAATGTTTTTTTAAAATTGAAAAATTGACGATTGTGAAATACTAGGACAGTTGGTTTTAACTTTCCTGGTTCAAATTTAGGTTGGTTTGAATTTTTTGTTCGTCTTTATCAAAAAGCATCTGCAATACTCAACAACTCAATTTGAAGAATTTTCAGAAGTTATGTCCCAACTTATTGCTTCCCTTGTGCTTTTATCTAATCAATAAGACAATTTTTTTTTCTTTTTTCCAATCCATTAAAAAACCAATTAGGAAGAGTAGCTAGCTTCAATTACTGGAAAGCTATACCTTGTCCTGATTTTATTTGTTTCTTGAATTGTTTAAAAATGCGTTCCTTGTCCTCCCGGCCAAAAGTTATATGTATATATATATATATATATATATATTGCTTGAATTGTTTGGTACTCAATTATAAAACATTTAGCAATACTTGTCCAGCATCCTCGCCGAGACATGTACAATAAGTTGAATTTTTTTTGCTTTTTTCACTAGAAATGGATTCACAATTCGGTGCAAAGAAGGTTAAGGAATAAAATAAAACAGAAGCTGTGATGTGAAATGAATTGGGATTAAACTAGTACAATCTTCAATTATTTGGAAAGCTGAACCAGGGCCAAAAAATTTACTTATCTTTTGAATTGTTTGGTTCCATCACTCAACTATAAAACTTGCTTGCAAGGCTTGTTCAGCATCCCCACAAACAAACTATTGACAATCTATCTATCTTTTCAAACAGCAAAACACTGGCAGAAACAGTTATCTGCAACACGGTCTCTGAAACTTTGAAGAAGTTGGCTTCTTTGGTTGGCCAAGAGATACCAATGGTGACAAATGAGTGGTAATTCGTGCGCATGCGATTGTTACAAAGTCGACGACAATATTGAATTACTTTCTTCATAAATGAATTCTTACAATTGTCTTTTACAGAAAAAAGTAAAGCAACCAAATATGTATAGATACAAATTGGCGGAGATTATGGATGGAAAAGCACGGTTAACACTATGTATCACTCCATGTTCCGTCATAATAGCGGTCTTGTGTTCTTCATACCCCTTTCACAACTGAAGATTCAAATTGCTACTGAAAATTCCGAAAAAACTGAGCATCGGTCCCTGCTTGATGTCCTAGCGGAGCTCTCTCCTGTACATTTCCGGCATTGAACACTCTCCCTTAAGGCGGCACTGCAAACTGCCATCATTGCCCAAGAACCATATTCTGACACAAAAAAGTTCATGATACTAGGCTCCGGTTCCATATGCTGAGGCAACTCGAGCTCGCGTGTCTTGCCTCACATATACATTTTGGTGTAATGCATTCGGAAGGCTATGCTGAAGCTGCTGCTGTTGAAAAGTATTGTTGCCCATCAATTTCACCCCACAACACAGCTATCCAATGAATGGAACTGATAGCATTAAGCAAATTTAAAGACCGAGCAGGTCCCCTCGACAAAGGTCTTAAAAAAGAGAGTGCAAGCAAACAAGCCAATAAACCTCATTGTCACACTTCTTCGGAATATGCCTCAGAGAGTACATTATATTGAGTTGAGACTTGACAGCAAACATGATTAGTTGAGTACGACTTGGACTTGGAACTTCATTGTCACACTTTCTTCGAAACATGCCTTGCTCGAGTTGAGTTGAGACTTGACAGCGAACATGATTTGTTGAGTAAGGCATAGACTTGGAACTTTGTCACACCTGATTCCCTCGAAACATGCCTTGGAGAGTACATTATCTTGAGTTGAGACTTTGGCGCGAGCATGGTTTGTAGGATTCCAGGGATGTTTCTCGACTTCCAATCAACCTCAGAACAGCAAGAAACAGTCGACAACGAAAAATCGATTTGGGTCTTCGGACATGTCCCAAACTTTAGAGATCAACAATTGACTGAATCCTATCGATTTGGATAGAAACTGATAAAATTACATGAAAGCAAGCAAGATATTAGTATGATACAAAAAGCGAGTTAGCACTACAATCTCTCTTTTTACCTGAAGGCACCCCATGAATTGAGGTGCATTGTTGAGTTATTAATTTCTAGTACTCCTAGTCTCCTATTATAGATAACAAAATTTCAGTATTCAGATTGCCCATCAATATGTTGATATGTTTGTCTCAGTATTCAGTATTCAGATTATAGATAAAAAAAAAATTCAGAACTCAGACTATAGATGACAAAGTTTCAGAATTAATCATTGTACAATACCTGGTTATCATTGATTTAAACATTACTGAGAAATTCGCTACTTCCTTCACCAAGAATCCAAGATTGTGGGAAAAAGAAAAAAAGAATGCAAAAGATAGTTCTCAAATTTCCAATGCCACGAGGAAAGCGTGTATTACCTTTGCTCAAAGTAGGTGATTCTAAGGAAAAATCTGTCTAGTGTTCGAAAAAACCCTTACCATGAAATCTTAAATTCGGGCTAGCCAATCTCAACCCGAGCCCAGCCCATTAAATCTTAAATTCGGACAGAGGTCGTTCCATTTTGGGCTGGACTTGGGCCGAGCCAGCCCTATTTCGGGTTGTTATTGGGTTCAGCTCTGACCCGACATCATACATATAATGTCGCAAACCCCACCAACAATGGAGTTATGAACTTTTTCTAATAAATATATACCAGATATATGTATATAGTAAAACAGATTTTTTAAAATATGAAATGAGAATTTCAATCTTAATTTTTTTTTTCATATATATATATAGAGAAAGAGGGGGAGAGAAAACATATATATAGAAATCCAAATTTTTATATTTTTACAAATTGAAGAAAAAATAAATCACCAAACCCCGTTAACCTACCAAATCCAATTTCGGGTTTGTTCCTTTTTTTTTTTGTTTATTTCTTCAGAGGCATATAAATTAAATTCTGAAATCACTTTAAATGTGCATCACACCGATTTCTACAACCTAAATATAGACTATTCATATCCCCCTAATAAAATAAAATCATTCAAATCAAGTACAATCTTAAAACAACATGTTTTGAAGTAAGAATTTTAACATATATATATATAAGGAAAAGATATAGTATATATTTTTAGAATATCCGGGAAAAAAAAAAAAAAAAGAAATCTGAGGTGAAACCTTTATGTCTAGAAGTTCAAGATAAAATAATACATAAAAAACAAATCATTTGCAATATGGTATGCTAAAGATGTCCTGTATATACAGTGGGTCATATTTAAATTCACTAACTCACATCTCGTACAAATAAATAGAAATTTTGAAGTGCAACTTTTTCATGTTGTAAAATTAATTTATTCTAATCATAATCTTCACTCACCAGATCTGAGAGACCTCTTTCCTTTGCGCACAATCCTAAAAAAATTAACAATTGTATTAAAAACTAAACGAATGCAATTATAATATTAAAATTAAAAATTTCTAGGTAAGAAAAAACATATAATAAGAATCTAACCGTAAAATTCTTTTGGTAAATTGCCGAATCGATATACCATCTACCGCTTGTTCATGTTCGTCATCGTAATCATCTCCCTCTCCTTCATTACTCTCTGCCTCTCTTTGATCACTCTCTCCCGGTGTTCTTTTCATAGCGCCTGTTTTGTGACGATACGAACGGGAAGGATGAAAATCACTCTCTCTATGTTATTTTCATAGCGCAGCCATACGAATGGGAAAGGATGAAAAGTTTGTATTTATATAGATCGCTTAGGGTTTTCTTATTCCGTTTTGCTACCATTGAAAATCCTGTACCTACACGTGTGTACTTTGTCTATGAACACGTGTAATTTGTCTATATGAATTTTTTCACTTTGATTTTGGTCATAGTTTTTAAATTCTTTTCAGGAAAAGAATTGAAATTCCCATTAATTTGTCTCATATTTTTTTTTTTCATACTAGTTACTATGATAAATAACCTCTACATGGTAGAATTGTATTTTCGAATTTTTGTTATGATATTTATACTCAACCACTTTCAATTATGCAATCGATGTGAAAAATAAGTAACGTTTTACATTATTGTTTGTAAATTTAAAATATATGAGAAGTGCATTTCACAAATCTCTTTTAAGTTTTGTAAAAATTCTTGTTATTTGTGAAGAATGTTTGTGAACTTTAATCCATATTATCATTATTTATTGTTTGTTGAATATTTTTTAATTGGACTTTGATATTATGGTAGAATTTGGCTCGGTGTTGCGTTGCAATCTAGCTGATACAAATAAATTTTGACTAATTTTTTTCTAATAAGTTGTGGTCTTATTTAGTACGCTCTTCTTGTCCAATATATTTATATAAATATAATAACATATGGGATTCGGGGTGATTTCGTGATTGGGACACTGAAAAATCATAGAGAAATTTAAGGATTTAGGACTAAAACTTATAATCTCCTAATATTATATTAGAAAACTTTTATGAGATCTCCATAAAAAAATATAGACACGACTTATGTTCAACCTCGTAAATCTTTTTAATTTTTGTGTGACTTATATGAATCTTTATTTATTTGGTGTGCTTGTTATAACAAACATGGAACAAAACCTTTCATTCGAAGGTGGGATGAGACAAAAAACTTAAAAATTGACAAGTTCAACGACAAAACAAAATTACGTTATGTTGATTCAACATAGGTTATCCAACGCATTCAAATGAAAATTAGCCCTTTTAAAATCCTAAAATAAAAATTTGTATATTATCCGGGCCTACTTTGTACTTGACCGAAATTAAATTAATGAAATTACAACCATCCACCTAATGAACCAAGTATACACTTATACTTAGGCCCTATTTGGTAAGCTGTCTGATTCTATCTGGTCTGGTCTGTTCTTTATTTTCAGAGATCAGACCATGTTTGTTTGGACTTAGTCTCAAAATTAGGAACCAGACCAAATAAGACCAAATTGAACCAAATGGGATGTTTTTGGAACCAGATTTTTTGATGGTTCAACGTGGTCCGGTCTGGTCTTATTAATAAAATATATTTATACATAATTAAAAATGAATAAATAATAATAAAAAATTAATAATAATAATAAATTAAATAAAACATATTTTAAAAATAAAATATAAATAATAAATAATAAACAAAATGAATTAAATAATACCTAATAATAATAAATAAATGAATAAATAATAAAATATATTTATAAATAATTAAAAATGAATAATAAATAATAAATTGAATAAAACATATTTAAAAATAAATAATAAATAATAAACAAATAGAATTAAATAATACATAATAATAATAATAAAAATGAATACAATAATAATAAATAAATATAATAATAAAAATGGACAAAATTATAAATTAATAAAATATAATTGTAAATAATTAAAAATGAATAAATAATAATAATAAATTAATAAAATAAATAATAAATTACATAAAACATATTTAAAAATATAATAATAATAATAAATAATAATAAATTAAATAAATAATAATAAATAAATAAATATAATAATAAATAATAAATAGATATAATAATAAATAAATATAGTAATAAATAATAAGTAAATATAAAAATAAATAAATACTTCATAATAATAACAAAAAATGAGTATAATAATAATAAATTAATATTAAATTAATAAATTAAAAAAATATATATTTAAATAATTAAAATTGAATAAATAATTTATAGATAAAATGAATTAAATAATGAAATAATAATAAATAAATAGAATATATTTATAAATTAATATATAAATGATTAAATAATAATATAAATAATAATTTAATAATATAAATAATAAATTAATAAAATATATTATAAAGTGAAGAAATAAATTGCCAATGATGGAGATTGAAGACCCAACTGGAACCGCAGGAGAGAGAGAGAGGAGAGTGAAACCCTAATTGTAAGAGGATTATTTTGGAAATTAACTTACTAAGACTTATTCGGTCACTTTATATAAAGGGTATTTCAGTCATTAAAAAAAAATACATTTGTTACTTTTGAAATTAATTAGATATAAAATGTGTAATTTGTAAATAAGTTTTCAATTATTTGTTGTAAATGAGATTTGTCTCTCATGATATTTGTATTTACATCTTATTTTATCGTTAAATTCGTAATTTTTTCTTTAATTTGCCTTAGGTAATTTTTTAGTTGAAATTAACAAAGTTGGAATATCGGCACCACCGTAAATGACGGAATTCATTATTCTTCACAAACCTACCTTACAAATGACATAATTAATTATTTTTCACCGACACAGATCATAAATGACATAATTAATTATTTTTCACCGACACATATCATAAATGACATAATTAATTATTCTTTACCAACTTACCTCATAAAT
This sequence comes from Cornus suecica, assembly GCA_963922005.1. Classification (NCBI taxonomy): domain Eukaryota; kingdom Viridiplantae; phylum Streptophyta; class Magnoliopsida; order Cornales; family Cornaceae; genus Cornus; species Cornus suecica. Next base: position 19,219,001 of record OY998247.1, on the reverse strand, counting down.
GACAGAATTAATTATTCTTCACGGACACAGATCATAAATGACATAATTAATTATTCTTTACCAACCTACCAGATAGACTCAAATATGTAATATCATAAAGATAATAAAACACTAAAACAAACGCATTCATCTTCATAAACCACACCACTCAACAATATTGAGGACGACAACACTCAACAATACTGATAATTAGATGCAAAATGGTACCGAATTTTTCCTGTCAGTTATAACAAATCTTTTAAACAATAAATATAGTGAAATTGAAAAAATAGCAACTAGGCACCAAAACTATGTCGCCTTTTTAGAATAAAAAATTAAAAATTCTAAGGAAAATCAAAAGTGGGAAAAATAACAAAATTCTAGCAGATGTGCCCACACATGTATAATTCAAAACAACTTTAAAAGGCCAAATACATGCCCTAACAAAAGTTGGACAATGCCCAAAACGAACCGATCTTCTTTTTATAAACAAAAATAGAGGATATTTGAGCCTTCAATCCTTAATCCGTGAACCTACCGCGACCAGAATGTTGAATATAAACACTGAACCACTATATCCGAAAGTAGAAAAAGAATATAAAATAAAATAGACTACTGCTTAATTAATATCTCTCTCGATCTCGAAATGAGACTCCCCCTCCCCATGCGCGTGGAGGCTCGGGGGAACTCACTCACATATTCTTTTGAATTATATCTGTGCATGATTAATTTGGAAAACCAATAGGGACAAATTAGAAAAAAGTTAGATTTAATAAAATAAACTACTGCTTCGTAAGTTGCCAAATGCACTTCTACTAATTTCCCAAACCCAACTCATTAAATTGGACGACCATAATGAAAGTTACATCAAGAGGAATCCCGTGGAAAGCAACTCACAGTAAAAAAAACATAAATAAAGGGAAGCAAGTTTAGTACCTCTATAATCTCAAGACAAGAAACAATTTGATTGAATAAAGAAATCTGTTTATTCTTGTGGCTTTGAACCATTCAATAATTAACCAAATTATTTTATAAAAAAATTCAACTTCCCAACACTTAAAATGAAAGCATCAACTCAGTATGATCTATAAAAGTGGAAAACAAAAAACATGGAGAAAAATCTTTGCTTTCTTGGGGTGTGGAGTGTTTATCTTCTGTCGTGACTATGAGTATCCGGTGTGCTTGTTGTGACAGACAAAAAATAAAAATATTAGAGTATGCCAGAATATTAAATAGAGTTATTATAATCCAATATGTTGTTTTTTTTTTTTTGGTTTTTTTTTTACTAAATAAAGTACCTTCATAAATGAGAGTGTTAATTCCGGTTTCTAAAATATTATGGTAGTGTTGTTCGTGCTTTTTTGTAAAGGCTTTTTGCATTTCCTCCTGGTATATATTTTTCTATGTTAATTAGCTTAAAACTGAAAAACAAAACAATTATGAATAAGTGATTGCGGCATTCAACCCGAGCATTGTAATGTTTAGAATTAATTTTAAAATCTTAAATTTAACAAATTAATATACCCACAAAAATGATAGTGTTGATATACCCTACCAAACCTCCCATATATACCAAAAAAATGAAGTAAAAGCCCTAAAACCCACCTAGGACATGGTTTAGTTAATTTCTCATCCTTTTATTCCAAAATTGTTCCGAGAGTCCCGTACTTCAGTGGTAGAGGTGTGTGCCTACTGCAGTGGTAGAGGTGTATTAAGTCATGTGTTTTCTATTAGTATAGTTCTTTGTAGTTTGCGAGAGCCCGTGTGCCCGATTTGGGTGTGGGATTAAGGTTATGTTTGATATAGTGGAATGAAATGAAACTGAGAATAGAATGAGAATGAGAATGAAATGGAAAAATCAATCTCATTTTATTGTTTAGTTGTAAAAATGTAGTACCTAGGAATGTAATCAACGAAGGCAAATCTTTCAAAAATACCCTTCTTAGTAATGAATATATTAATTTAATAAAATAATTTTATTTTGTAATTTTATTCCCAAAAAATGATGGAAGATAACGAGAATAGTGTTAGAATATGACTCATTTCATTGTGTGGAAAGTAAACTTGGGCAACAAATATCTCTATTTGACCGAAGATTGTTATATTTGGTGTGTCCTTTCTTAAGGGGGAATATAACTTAGCCATCAAACAATCCCTAATTAGATAGGAGATCAATTCCTAATTAGATTGATTGTTTTGACAACCACTTCATCCTCTCCTATAAATATAGGTCTAATCTATTATATTTTTTGTACCTTGCCAAAGTGAGAGCCGGAATAGGCCGGCACTAGAGAGCCAGATTAGGCCAACGCCAGAAAGCTAGAATAGGCCGGTACTGGTGTAAGTGAAACATCTAGTGCGAGTAAAGCACAGGCGGTGCGCAGAGAATACACAGAAGATAGATAGAGAATAAGAGATACAGAGTGGTATTTATTGGTGTGAGTGAAACACCGGTGAGGGTGAGCGATACACGTGTGAGTGAAACACTGTGTGAGTTGTTGATCTGTTGATCATCATATTGTAATCCTCTCATTAATCGATAGTAAAACGGTGCTCTCCGTGGACGTAGACTTATTTTGGCTGAACCACGTATATATCTTTGTATTCTAACTGTTTGATTGTGTGTTTATCGATAATAGGGTGTCGCTAACCCTAACAAATAGTAGTGCGGGGTAATAGGGGTGGTGGTGGAGGAGGAAGAGGGGGCAGGGACGAGTGGGGGCATGCGCCCCCACTGAATTTTGTTTTTTACCTTATATACCATACCCCAGAAGTTAGAGATTTTCTCATTTAAGCCCCCATTGAAAAAAAACTTTTACCTTAGATACCAAGAAATTTAAATTTCTTTACAACTAAGTCCCCACTGAGTTCAACCTATAGATCCATACCTGGGAAGGGGTGGTGGAAGGCGATGGTGGTGGTGGTTTATTTACTTGGAATGTGAGAGGGCTTTTAAGTAATTTTATATTTTTAAAATTGAACTTAAGAAATTGAATGACCATTTCATAGATTTAGTAATGGAATGATTTTTCATTCCAAAGAATGATTGGGAATGGTCATTCCCATACAAACTTTCATACTAAATATAAGAATGGATAGAATGTACAATCCATTCTTTTATACCAAATATGACATAAGTATAATCCCTCAAGGTCTAAGAGTATCGGCGAGGTATCTTCGTGTTTAGGACTCAAATGTTCTATCTGTGTCTTGATGATTGATCCTTGTGTTTTTGAGAAAGTTATGATAATGTCTTAGTGTTTCAGGACTCAAGTTGTTCCTCCAAATTTGAGAAACTTGAGAGGGTTTCTCATGGTTTGAGGGTTCAATAATTACTCCTAAAATTTTACTTGATATACGAGGTTGTCTCAACAAGAATCAAGGCCAGAGCTAGTATACTTCTCACGAAAGGGAGGGACCTCACTGCACCCACTAGATATACAAAAATGTAAACATATTAATATACCATGCTCTGTTGATTATTTTTTATTTTATTTACTTTTTTTTTCCCACATCTGTTGATTATTGTTACTGTGTTTTTTTCTCTGCGCTCATTCATACGATGAAGTCTCCAAATGGAAAGCACTCAACAGTTGCCTAATTGAATAAAGTAGTAGAAAAAAAGGAGATATGTAACGTTCGGCTTTTCTTTCTGGTTTTTCGGGGTATTTTTTTTTCCGTTTATGTTGGTGGGTGACATCTTATTATTTTATGGGGGTCTACGTGTGCAGGTTGGGATGCAGATAGTATTTTTGTTGTAGTTTGACCATTTCGGTGGTTTTCCGTTTTCGGGCTTTTGGTGCGCTTGGATTATTTTTGGTGGGCCTAGGGCATTCCCGGCGGGTCCAGTATTCGGGTTTTATACCTAAAGTTTTTTATTTTATTTTCGTGGCTTCCCGTTGATTATTTGGATTCCCGTATTTTCGTATAGGAATTATTTTAGTGTTTCGGTGGGTTCAAGATTGTTTTTGGTGGGACTCATTGGGCATTAAATTATTTTTTGGTGTTATTTAAATGTTTTATTACATTTCGGTACTTTTTCGTATTTGTGGCATCGCGTTTCGGGATCGTTTCGGCTAAACGGTCGACGAAGGGTATTTTAGTCATTTTTCGAGGCTAGAACCTATGTCATCTTCTTTCTCCGTCATATATATATTACACATTATGACACGTGGCTAAAACTAATTAAATATCTAAGAATTTACTTCAAGAAACCCCCTACGCTATTCAATTTAATCAATTAACTTTCACTGTGTCCACTTTGCCCCCTATACAATTTAATTTTATCACTATGCCTCCTCCTCCTCACATTTTGAGTCAAAATGTCTAAACTACCCTCTTTTAATAGTATAAGGGAGTTTAGTGAAATTAACCTTTAAAAAAATTATTTTTCGAAAATAAATTATATTTTTCGTAAAAACTATAAATTTCAAAAAATATATATATATATATTTCGGAAAATATGATTTTTTCCGAAAACTAATTTTTTTGCAAAAAAATATATATTATGTTCCAAAATATGATTTTTTTACTAAAAATATATATTATGTTCCAAAATATGAAATTTTTCCGAAAAATAATTTTTTTTGCAAAAAATATATATTATGTTCCAAAATATGATTTTTTTCCCGAAAAATAATTTTTTTGCGAAAAAGTATATATTATGTTCCAAAATATGAATTTTTTCCGAAAAATAATTTCTTTGCGGAAAATATATATTATGTTTCAAAATATGATTTTTTTTTCAAAAAATAATTTTTTGCGACAAAGTATATATTATGTTCCAAAATATGAATTTTTTCCGAAATATAATTTTTTTGCGAAAAAAATATATTATGTTCCAAAATATTATTTTTTTTCCGAAAAATATATATTATGTTCCAAAATATTATTTTTTTAGGAAAAATAATTTTTTCCGAAATATGATTTTTTTACGAAAAATAAATTTTTTTGAAAAATATATATTATGTTCCAAAATATGATTTTTTCTGAAATTTTTTTTTTTTCGAAAAGTATTTATTATGTTCCAAAATATGATCTTCCGAAAAATAATTTTTTTGCAAAAAATATATACTATTATGTTCCAAAATATGATTTTTTTGTAAAAAATATATATTATATTTTCTGAAATAATTCATATTTTGGAAAATAATATACTCCCTCCGAAAAATAATGTTTTTGCAAAAATTATATATATATATTTTTTATTTTATAATTTTTGTGAAAAATATAATTAATTTTCGAAAAATAATTTTTTTAAATGGTTGATTTCATTAAACCCCCTTATACTATTGAGGGTAGTTTAGGCATTTTGACTCAAAATGTGAGGTGAGGGGGCATAATGATGAAATTGAATAGTATAAGGGACAAAGTGGACATAGTGATGATTAGTTGATTAAACTGGATAGTATATGGGGATTTCTTGAAATTAACCCAATATCTAATATGAATATAACCGGAATAAAAAAATAAAAAAAAATTAAGACTTTGAAATGCAAATCAAACTTTTTATCCAATTGCTTTGCCGTCAATTTGCAAATTCCACATTTATGTAGTTGCATATGGAACAAAAACTAGGTTGTGGTTTTTTGGTTTCGAAGAACCAATATCACTATCATAATTGTGGATTTGCAGATTAATTTCTGCAAACTCTTTCTACTTTCCTTTAGATTGGGCTTGAAAAAACATTAAACATCTACTTTAATATATGCATGTGTATATATATATATATATATATCTGTGTCTAAAGAAGTAAATAATGAATGTTTGAAAATTATTAATTCTATCCATGGTTTTCACTAATCATATTGTTTTGCCCTTCCTGATTCTTGAGTAATATTTTATCCAAGTTTTTTTTTTTTTTTTGGTTATATACAGTGCGTTGAAATTTCGAAACTTCCTAAGTTCTCAGTGTTAAAAAGAAAACGGGAGTTTGTCGTTGTCCACCCTAGTTGCTAATCAAAATATTGTGTAAGATTTTCCGAAAATTCAGAAATCAAAAGGAACTTTCTGTCGGATTGCTTTACCGTTGATTCGCAATACAAAGGCCATGTTTTCGGTGGCTGAGGTGTTGATTTGAAAGGGTTAAAAGACAAGTTAAAAAAAAGTAAATTTTTAGATCTGGGTTAAAACCAATAACAAAAATGGATAATATCAATTTATATGTTCTAATTAATTTAGCCATATGTCTTAATTCTATCGGCAAGTAAGAGGAACTTAATCATGCCATGGGAGAACCAAGTATTGTACTTTTATATATATATATATATATATATATATATAAATATATATATATATATAAATATATACAGAACGTTTCAAGACTCCATGAAAGCATGTTGCAAGCTCTTCAGTCACTTTCACGAGCAGCTTCGCGCTATAGGATCGTCTCAGGCTGAACTGAAAATTTGATCTACGCGACGTGGGCTACGTTTCCACACCAAGTTTGGTTAGTATCGTGTCGTTGTGAGATTTTTTGCATTTCTATGATTTAAACCTTCTCTCTTTGGTTTCATCTATCTAACGTTAGATTCGGGTCTCGTGTTGTATACAAAGGTTGTTGGTGAGGCCGAGAGCTTTCCGCTCGCCGATCCGTGTCAGTTTTCCGGTGACCGAATTTTCTGGCAGGATTTTTGTCGGGTCGTTGAAGCAAAGTTTGTTCCCGGTGGCATGGGCGTTCCACCGGTTCGATTTCATTGTTCGTGTGCTTTAGTTTTGGTGGGAATTGAAGTTCACTTCAATTTGAGGTATGGGGTTTTATTTGTGTTTGATTCCGATTTCGTGTGTGTGGGTCTATTTTAATTCCGATAATTAATCGGAATAGATTATTTGATGCCTATTGTAAATTCTAGAATTAATCTAAATTGATTAATTAATTGGTATTTGTTGTATTTATGATAATTAATCGTAATAGAATTGTGTGTTATTAGTTTGTAATTCTGATAAATAATCTAAATTGGATTAATCGTTATTAGTTTGTAATTCCGATAAATAATCACAATTGGATTAATTATTATTTATTTGTAAATTCAATAAATAACCGGAATGGGATTATTTAGTGTTCGTTAGTAATCCCGATAAATAATCGGAATGAGATTATTTGGGGTTTATTTGGAATTCCGATAAATAATTGGAATGGGATTGTGTGACGATTCTTTAGAGTCCTGATAAATAATCGGAATAGGTTATGTAGCGTTTCAGTGTTTTTATTATTATTATTATTATTGGTAGATATATATATATATATATATATACACACACATAGGTTTATTTGCCTTGTTAGGGTGGTGAGCAAGGGAGAAGCCAGGATTCGAAGATGGGGCCTGTAATAGTTAAAATAATGCATGGCCCAACTAGGATGGGCCACAGGACTGATGGGCCGTTGATAGATGGGCTGAACACTGATGGGCCGAAGGCAGATGGGCCAAAGACGGATGGGCCGAATAATAAATTGGCTCATGGAATTCTCTAGAAGATGAGTGATCCATAAGTCAGGGAGTTGTCCTGATTATGGGATAAAGAGTCCAAAAAATGGTAGTGTTTATCAAATCCCCTGATTTAAGGGATTGATAAACTTGGGTAAATGGGCTTGACCCATTTACCAGAATTGTGTATAAATACAAGGCCAAAAATTGAATGAAGATCCAATTTTTTGGAACCCAATTACTATTGTGTATTTTTCTGCATCTACACAATTGACGTCGTCTATGGGAAACACCATTATTGAAATCCTTTTTCAATAAGCTTCCCATTCTCTACGAAAAAGCTGAGATTCATACCATCAATGGCGGTGATCACCCGTTCGCATCAAACTGATTTACCTCCAAACGGGGGCTAGCAGGCGGAGGATCCGATTAGGCGAGCCCTGGAAGAGAGGACCGGCGAATTGGAGAGGTAGAACGATGAACTAGTTGCAAAACTGGCCCAGCTTCAGAACCCGCAAGAGGTCCAGAACGATGAACAGTCCAGCCAACAGGAGCGGTCCATAGGCCACCGGTCAGAAAGAGACAACCACCAAGTAAAATCCAACAACGATCGGGAGGAACAAGCGGAATCATCCCTACAAGTGCTTGGTGGGCGCAATCCCGAGGAGATTCTGACCATGAGGAAGTTGGAGGAAATTATGACCAGATTCCAAAGGGAGGTGCTGAAGGATCTGAAGTTCCAGACCCCTATCGATCTGGCTTCCGAGGCATCGATCGATGTCGTGCAGACTCCGTTCACCATGGCGATCATGAGTGTGCCCTACCCGGAGAGGTTTAGACTACCGAAGTTCACCCTGTTCGATGGTACAAAGGATCCAACGGAGCACATCTACCACGTACATACGAAGATGAATGTCTACAATGAAAACAAAGCTTTATTCTGTAAAGTCTTCCCAAGCAGCCTAACCGAAGCAGCCCTGCTCTGGTTCAGAAAGCAGCCACCCCGATCCATTGGAAGCTGGCTCAGACTCTGTAAATTATTCATTGCCCAGTACTTCGGCAACAAAAGGCAAAAGAAGACCATCTCAAGCCTATTCACCATGATCCAGGAGAAAGGCGAGTCCCTCAAAAGTTTTATCTCGAGATTCAATGTCGAGATGTCTTCAATTGATAATTGTAACCAACATTTGGCTGTCGAAGCCTTCAGAATGGCCCTGATCCTTGGAACAAGTTCCATTAGTCCTTGGTCAAGAGGCCACCAGCTGACATCGGAGAACTCAATTCCAGAGCACAGGGGCATCTCCGAATAGAAGAGGAGTTGGCCATACGCCAAAGAAGAACAACCTTTACAAGCGTGGAGGCAAGAGCATCCGAACCTTTCAGGGTAAAGGATCGGGCACCAGATCGGAAACGACCAAGCGTTCCTCCTGTACCCTCCCCAGTCCCAGAGAAATGCCAGAAGTTTGAAGACAAAGTCACTCCCTTAAAGGTTACCCTAGCCAAACTGTACCAGAAGACTAAGGGTAAATGAATCTACCGGTCACCACCACCCATCAGACAACCGATGGACCAAAGAGATATGTCGAGGCACTGTGCCTTCCATGGCAAGTACGGGCACCATGACAACGAGTGCAGAAGCCTCAGGAGATAGGTGGAAGCCATGATAGCAAAAGGAGAGCTGACCGAGTACGTTGCCAAGGAAGGAACCCGATCAGATCAACCATCTCATACACCAGCCAAGGGGGCAATGGGATAGCCCGTAAGAGTCATTCACATGGTTCACGGAGGACCAAGTCGATCAGAAGTAAAGGAAGCCCGTAGATCTCAAATGCGTCAAGCCCAGAAGCTGCGAAGGGTTGGGGAAGTCAGCGAATTCCGAAGTCCGAAAGAGGATGCCCGTATAACTTTCTTCTCTGCAGATATACAGGGCATTCAATCTCCACATGACGATCCCTTGGTTATCTCTCTCAGGGTCTCAAACTGCTTGATCAAGAGAGTGATGGTGGACCCAAGTAGCAGTGCCAACATTATCACCAATTGGGCCTTTGAGAAGTTAGAGATCAACCCTCAGGAGATAGTCCCATCTAGAATCCTGATAGCCGGATTTGATGGCAGAAGAGTGGAGCCAATGGGAGAGATCCAACTGCCAGTGACAGCAACAAGGCGCACGCTCCGAGAAACCTTTGTGGTGGTGGATGTCAAACCTTCTTATAATATCCTTATGGGAAGGGGTTGGATCCATCGGATGCATGGAGTCCCTTCAACCATACATTAAGTCATGTGGTGTATTGACCAAAACGGGGTTGATGTGATTGACATCAGGGGCGATCAGGTAGCAGCGAAGGAATGTTACGCTATCACTATGAAAGGTCTAAGGAAGAGGACTGAACCGGAACGAGAATCACGACCCAAAGCGGTGCCCGATGATCAATAACAATTACAGGAAGAGGGTGCAGGGTCATCAATAGCAGCTGAACCTTTGCTTGAGGTTCGGATTTACCCTGATCATCCTAAAAGATTGACTTATATCGGTTCCGGTCTCAGTGCTCAGGAACAGGAAGAAATGGAAGACCTATTGCGCTCCAACGCCGACGTATTTTCCTGGGGTCATATGGATATGACTGGCATTGATCCGTCAATAACACAACATTCCTTTAACATCAATCCCAACACAAATCCTTTCAGACAAAAGCAAAGGCGGATGGGGGCTCACAGAAACCAGATCATAACTGAGGAAGTTGATCGGCTCCTCCAAGCATGATTCATTAAGGAGGTGCAGTATCCTTCCTGGATGGCTAACGTGGTCGTGGTTCAGAAGAAGAATGGGAAATGAAGAGTGTGCGTGGACTTCACCGATCTAAACAAAGCATGCCCGAAGGATTTTTTCCCCTTCCCAAAGATTGATCAGAAGGTAGATGCCACGGCGTGATTCGAACAATTAAGTTTTCTGGATGCGACTATGGGTATAACTAGATAGGAATGAACCCAGATGACGAGGAAAGACTACCTTCATCACTGAATCAGGTACATATTGTTACACAGTTATGCCTTTCGGACTAAAGAATGCAGGTGCAACCTTTCAAAGATTGGTCAACAAAGTCTTCCAGGGCATGATGGGATCTACCATAGAAGCCTACATTGATGACATAGTGGAAAAGAACAAAGTAAAAATTGATCACCTTACCGATCTGCAGCAGGTGTTCGACACCCTCAGAAAGTACAAAATGAAGCTTAACCCATCCAAATGTTCCTTCGGGGTGTCCTCAGGCCAGTTTTTGGGGCACATAGTTGATTGGACAGGAATACAAGCTAGCCCGGCACAAGTCAAAGCTCTCGTGGAGTCAACAGAGCCAAAGTCCCGAAAGGAGATCTAGGTGCTAACTGGAAGAATAGCGGCCCTCAGTCGTTTCATCTCTCGGTTAACCGATCGGTGCAAGCCGTTCTTTCAAGCAATAAAGGCGGCGAAATGAGAGGTCTGGGGGCCAGAGCAAGCGGAAGCCCTGAAGAAACTCAAAAGCTACATGGCAAAGCCTCATATACTGGCAACCCCAGAAGCTGATGAGCCGCTACACCTGTATTTGGCTATATCTGCAACATCTACCAGCGCCGCTCTGGTCAAGGAGGGCAAGGGGTACCAGACACCAGTCTTCTACACCAACAAAGCCCTTGTTGATGCAGAAACCCATTATTCAAAGCAGGAGAAGCTGGTACTATCAGTGATCAATGCAAATCGGCGTCTTCGGCATTATTTTGAAGCACACCCGATCGTAGTGCCTACTGTAACCCCGATCAGATCCATAATGGCGAAGCCTTAGTTATCGGGGAGAGTATCCAAATGGGCAATTGAACTCGGGATTTTTGACATAACCTATGTCCCCCGAACTGCAATCAAAGGCCAAACAGTGGTTGGCCCGAAGCCTCCAAGTGCAGAAAGCAGAGATTCGAAGTGATTCCCAATTGGTGGTACGACAGTTAAATGGGGAGTATGAGACCCGAGAGCCGAAAATGGAAGCGTACAAGAAATTGGTGCTAAAAGAGGCCGAAGGGTTCCAGCAGTTAACCTTTGAACAGATCCCCAGGGGGGATAATTTCATAGCAGACCATTTGGCTAACCAGGCCTCCACAGCAGGGGAAGGTATGACTCGGGTTGTACCAATAGACTTCATCGTCCGATCAAGCTTGGAGCCCCCCAAAGACGTGATGATCATTCCATAGGAGCCAAGCTGGATGGACCCTATAGCAGACTATTTAAGAACTGGGGCATTACCTGAGTCGAAGCCTGAGGCCCAAAAGATAAGAATGAAGGCAGCCAGATATGCTCTGTACAACGGCCAACTGTACCAGAAGTCTTTTTCTCGGCCATATTTGAGATGTCTTATGCCCTCTGAAGCTTCGACAGTCATGGAAGAGATTCATGCAGGAGCCTGTGGCAATCATTTCGGAGGAAGGTCTTTAGCCCATAAAGTTCTCACCCAGGGATACTTCTGGCCCTACCTGTCAAGAGACGCTGAGGTCTATACCCGACACTGTAAGAAGTGCCAATTCCACGGAGATGCCATTCATCCACATCCGAAGTTACTGAACCCAACAATTATCCCTCACCCCTTTGCCCGATGGGGTATGGATATTGTGGGTCCTCTTCCGCAGGCTATACGGTCAACCACTCATGTTCTTCTGGCTACAGACTATTTTAGCAAATGGGTGGAGGCCGAGGCATACCCCACCATAACAGGTAGCCATGTTATAAAGTTCATCTGGAGCCACATCATCTGTAGATTCGGTCTACCCCAAACTATAATGATGGATAATGGCACCAATCTTGATAACAGGAAGGTTCAAGCATTCCTGGCAAAGCATGGGATCAATCAGAACACTTCTTTCGTCGGCTATCCACAGGGAAATGGGCAGGTGGAAAGGACAAACAAAACCATTTTTGATACACTGAGGAAAAAATCTTGAAGAGGCAAAAGGGGCATGGTTGGAGAAATTGCTCAAGGTGTTATGGTCTTATTGGACTACTCCGAGGCAACCAACAGGAGAGACCCCTTTCGCCATGGCTTATGGGGCCGAAGCAGTTATCCCGATCGAGTTAAGAGTACCTACTTTAAGAAGTCAAGCCTGGGAGGAGGGTCCAAACAATCAGCACCTGGCCCATGATTTGGACCTATTGGAGGAAAGAAGGGAAGTTGTCGGGATAAGGCTGGCTGCCTATCAGCAACAAGTCAGGGCACGGTTCAATCAGAAAGTCAAAAGGAGAGAGTTCCAGGTAGGCGATATGGTACTTAGTAGAAAGATTGGGATTGTAGGCAAAAAATGAGAGACATGGGAAGGACCTTACACAGTAGTTGAGGTCATCGGACGCGGAGCTTATCGGGTACGAAAGAACGAAACAGGCCGCATCAAATCCAACTCTTAGAACGCTTATCGGCTTAAGAGGTATTATCCTTAGGAAGTTTCTTTTTGTTAAAGCACTAAAGCTATATCTCTCTTATGACATCTTCTTCTGATTATAATAAAGCATATATGCCCGATGTCGGCACCTCTGCTTCATGATTCTCAAGTTCATTTCAATAAAGATACATTCTATTTTTATGAGAGTATTCCATGTCTGAATTAAAATATTCCTAAGTGTTAAGTTCAAACCTGATTTGAACTAATCAGAGGACAAAGACAAGCCTCAGGGGGCCATATGCCCGAAGGCTCAATTTTAAATTAAAATTTTCCTAAGTGTTAAGTTCAAACCTGATGTGAACTAACTAGAGGACAAAGACAAGCCTTAGGGGCCATATGCCCGAAGGCTCAATTTTAAATTAAAATTTTCCTAAGTGTTAAGTTCAAACGTGATTTGAACTAACTAGATGACAAAGATAAGCCTCAGGGACCATATGCCCAAAGGCTTAATTTTAAATTAAAATTTTCCTAAGTGTTAAGTTCAAACCTGATGTGAACTAACCAGAGGACAAAGATAAGCCTCAAGGGCCATATGCCCGAAGGCTCAATTTTAAATTAAAATTTTCCTAAGTGTTAAGTTCAAACCTGATTTGAACTAACTAGAGGACAAAGACAAGCCTCAGGGGCCATATGCCCGAAGGCTCAATTTTAAATTAAAATTTTCCTAAGTGTTAAGTTCAAACCTGATGTGAACTAACCAAAGGACAAAGACAAGCCTCAGGGGGCCATATGCCCGAAGGCTCAATTTTAAATTAAAATTTTCCTAAGTGTTAAGTTCAAACCTGATTTGAACTAACTAGAGGACAAAGACAAGCCTCATGGGTCATATGCCCGAAGGCTCAATTTTAAATTAAAATTTTCCTAAGTGTTAAGTTCAAACCTGATGTGAACTAACCAAAGGACAAAGGCAAGCCTTAGGGGCCATATGCCCGAAGGCTCAATTTTAAATTAAAATTTCCCTAAGTGTTAAGTTCAAACTTGATTTGAACTAACTAGAGGACAAAGGCAAGCCTCAGGAGCTAGATGCCCGAAGGCCCAATTTAAAAAAAAAAAAAAAATTTCCTAAATGATTGAGTTCAAACCTGATTTGAACTAACCAAAGGATAAGAACAAGCCTCAGGGGCCAAATGCCCGAAGGCTTCATAATTAAAATTTCCTAAAGTGCTGAATTTCAAAACTAGCCAGAGGAAGAAGAAAAAGTATCAGGGGCCATATGCCCGAAGACTGAATATTACATGAAAACAAGAACAAAATAAACACTAAGGTGGGAAAATTTATTTTTCATTAATAAATAAGGAAATTACAAAAAACAAATACTCTTTTGGGAAGGGTAAGTACAGATAAAGCTAAAAACCTATTCTACTGATCGGGGGGATGATATTCTACTCCCTTCAAAATAACGGCGAACCACTTCTTGTTTTCAGAGGTGGGAGGGTTTTTGTAGGGAAGGGACACTCCCATGTGGGCATCAAATTCCTCAGCGGTCTTGAACTCCCGAGCTTCTAGAGGAATATGCTCCATTTCGTGCCTCTCCCGCCAAGATCTGACTGATCGGATATCACAGATAGTGCAGTATTGGTTGTACATATCCAGACCTCCTAGGTGGCACACCTCCACCTTAGCCCGCTCAAGAGTAAGAAGGTTCTCTGACTCTGCCTTTTCAGCTGCTATCCTCTAATTAGCTGCCTTCACTTCCTCAAGCTCAGCAACCAAGGCAAGTTTTTCAGCCGTCAGAGCCCGCTTCTCCGCCTCACCAGTCTCCAGAAGGTTTTTCTATTTTGAGACGGTCTGACGAAGGCCATCTGCCTCCTTGACCAGAGCAACCTGATAGGCATCATTTTGCTTGATCTGGGCTTTCATATTGGCCATTTCCTTAACGTCAGACTCCACAACGTTGTTTTAGGCCTGGACCCCATAGAGAAGCTGCACAGAAAAGACATATTAGTGCATAATGTGGCAATAAGTAATGAACCAAGTTACAAAACGAAGAGCAAGTATATACCTCCATGACCATTATGGAAGTCTTATTCGCTAGATCAGTCCTAGAGATTTTGGACTGAGCAGCCCTATCAGCTGGAGTCCATATCCCTTTTTCCATAGCCCGATGAGCTTCTGGCTGGGTGATGGTAAGATGATCAGCGCAGACCGGAGTCCCATCTGGTAGAAGGAACTTGGGTTCCCAGGGAATTAAAGTACGGGATGCCTCCGGAGCCTGGGGGGTTTCACTTGTAGAAACATTATCAGCTTGAGTTATGGCCCTCTTATTGGCCACTCCACCCCCTGTACTGGATCGGGTCCTGGTGACTGGAGGATTTACTGGAGGAGGCTGGGGTGGAGCTACCGGATTCTGAGCCGGCGGAGGTACTGGAGGCACCGGAGGTGCTGTTGAGAGCGGTACAACATCTACCAGGGTGACCCCTTCGGGAACCTGAGGGCGTCTGGCAGAAAGAGGTTTGTCAGGCAAGTCCATCCTGTCAACAGCAGCGCCCAAGTTAGAAACTGACTCCAGGTTTGCCGAAGTCAGCAGGTCAGTAGCAGATCGGGATTTGCCCCAGATATGGGTTTTCAGGAGGCCTATGCGTTGTTTTATGAAAGACAGGGCGATGTCCCTATTCTTATAACCCAGAAACTTATATGCATAATCCCCCCGGTGTAGATCATAGTACTCACAAAGACAAGAAGCTTTATGAAGGGGACGGTAGATGGGTAAACGAATGGCACCGAATGTGATTAGGATTGGGAATATACAAGAAAATGGGTAAGACCAGTTACCACTCACAACTACCATTCTCTCTTTCCATCCCTTATTAGACTTTTCGGTATCAGTGCATATACTCCGACTATGAAAGGGAAAGAGATTGTATCTACCCTTACTCACTCTGGCATTTTGGAAAAAGTAACAGAGGAGCAGATCGGCTAAACCTAGGTTAAGGTCTTGATCCCTATTGTACAATAGGAGCATAGACAGAATCCTAAGGCTGTTCGGGTTCAGTTGAAGGGGATGTAAGCCTACCATGAAGAACACGTAATGGAAGAAAGGGTGAAGAGGGAACCTCAAAACCCTAAGGTGAACTGCCGATAGCAGAATACTATCGGGTGCTAGTCCCTGACTTTTGGTAAAATCTAGGTAACCTGGGTAAGGGTCCACATAAACATCCCCAGGTACCTGGGTCTCAGCCCGAAGGTGTTTGACGTCTACTTCAGGACGGACTCTCTTAAGTGGGGCCACTACAAATGGTTCAGAGGACTTGGGGTCTACAGATTCAGTGGGACCCCTTGAAATGGGTGTTTCCGGATTCGTTGACGAACCCGAAAGATCGGTGTTTTGGGGAACTTGTCTTGGGGCCCCTTGATGGGTAGATGAAGGGCTGTCACTACTGGTAGGATCGGAGCCAGTGGTAGAGGACAGAACGACCTCTTCTACCGACCGGCTGTCGTCACTATCAGACATAGTACCAAGAAAGGTAGAAGAGACAGAAGGGGGGAGAGGTGAAAAATAAAGAAAAAGGAAGAAACCGTCCGACTTACTCAGCAGGTAGTGACGTGTCAGGGAAAGCTTCGGATGGAAGTAGACTTCCGTGCTACTGGAGGATCTGAACTGACCAAATGAAGAAGATTTCAGGAATCAAAGAGAGACGTATTTTAGATATGGAAGTTGAGAGCAGGGAGTTGTAAATGAGGAATAAAGAAATGAATTAGCTTTAAGGGGGTTTTTATAGAAATTGACAAGGATGCCAAAGGGCTGCACGAAGCCCGAAGGTTGCGCAACCCACGATGAGCCATCATGGTACAAGATTTGAGCAAGTAATGACCCCTTATTTTGAAATGTCATTAATGCCTAATGATGGCATGACAACCCATTGTTTTCATTTCCCATAAAAGTTATTAATATATATATATACATATGTATTTGAACTTATTCGGTCATGAGCTTTAAAAGAGAATCTCAAGCCCATAACCTTAGGGGCCTGTGTAATAGTTAAAATAATGCATGACCCAACTAGGATGGGCCACAGGACTGATGGGCCATTGATAGATGGGCTGAAGACTAATGGGCCGAAGACAGATGGGCCAAAGACGGATGGGCCGAATAATAAATTGGCCCATGAAATTCTCTAGAAGATGAGTGATCCATAAGTCAAGGAGTTGTCCTGATTATGGGATAAAGAGTCCAAAAAAGGGTAGTGTTTATCAAATCCCCTGATTTAAGGGATTGATAAACTTGGGTAAATGGGCTTAACCCATTTACCAGAATTGTGTATAAATACAAGGCCAAAGATTGAATGAAGATCCAATTTTTTGGAACCCAATTACTATTGTGTATTTTTCTGCATCTACAGGGCCCGAAAAAAAAACCCCTAAAAACTACTAACGAAATTGAACTTGAAGATCAACGAAGGAAAGAAAAACAAATTGGAAACCATATTTCAAAGAATAAAAATAATTTACTAGAGAATCTAAATTAAAAGTTTGAACGATTTCATTTTCAATAATGATACTCAGGTAGCCTGTAAGAGGAACTCGTCTTCCATCTTATAATGAAGTTGTGTTTTAATAAATTCATTCTTAAAAAATATCATTTTTTATAGTTCAACTACTAGCTTGTTTAGCTCCTCTACCATTCTAAAATGTATCAAAATCTATCAAAAGGGTACTTTTAATAACTTTGACCAATTGCAATTCAAAAATTGATATTGTTTACTTGAAAATTGCTAAACATCTTAAAATAACAAGTATAAATATATCCAAATTAAACAAATAAAAATAAAGTATGAGTCTTTTTGGTAAATAAATTTTTAAAAAATATTAAAATTGGAATTCAATTAATCAATAAGGTTATAATGTAAATAAATTATTAATAAAATCTTACCATATTTTATTTTTAATATAATCTTAGATTTTTTTTTATATAATTAGGCCTACACATATACATATTTTATTTATTTATTTTTATTTTGAATTATATGGACCACAAAAATTGGGCCTTTTAAGCATTTTAGAGGGGGCCAAATCATGCATATAATTTATTTTTTGCTTAAATATATATAATAAGGAAAAAAAAATAAAAAAAATTAGTTTCCATCTTAGGATTTGTAGTGTGGACATGACCTATGAGATAAGTGTTAGGGAGTCGAGCCCATCTTGATTTCGGGTTTCGTGAGCGTTGGTGTGTTTAAAAATAAAATATGAATAAAATTGAAGTTGTTATTGATGAGACTAGAGCATGGGTAGCGCGATTGTGGTTGAAACTTGCTTACTTGAATTATGTGAAATTGCATGTTCAGTGTTTAAATTGCTTAATTGCTTAATTTTGTGCCTTTTGTGTATTAAAATGACATTAGCATGCGGTGTATGCACAGTTCTGTGCTTAAATGTGGATTTCATTAAAATCTCAATGATTATATAAATTGCTTTAAATTCTAGTAAGCATGTATACTTTGCTAGAGTAGGCATGATGGCATTCATGGCATGGACATGGTAGTGGCAGGACCCGAGTATGGGGGTGGTGCATTTGGTTAAACAACATTCGTGAGCCGACAAAGTAGTGACACGTGAACTGCGACCTACCGGACCTTGGACTTGATTCCAATCCGGGGTTGATTACTCTTGTGCGCTTTTCGGCAAACACGGGGCTGATTACTCTTGCGCGTTTCGACGAGCACGAGGGATGTACCAGTACGGCAGAGGGGCCATGCCTTGGCTGACTACTTGTATCCACTATATTGTGCGCAGGGCCGGCCCTGAGAGTGCCAAAAAATTTTGGGGCCCTAGGCGAGATTGAAGACGAAATTTGTTTTGGGGCCCTTCATTTCACCCGATGCAAATTCCTCACACGAAATTTTTTTTGGGCCCCTTCACTTCACGCAATGCAATTTTTTTAAAAAAGTGTAAGCATTTTATAGATTCAAATTTCAAACGAATGACAAAAACACTACATAATTACTTGGTGCTTTTTTTGTATAGATTTCACATATTAAAGTAAAGAAATATGAAGCATATGAAATGAATAATTAGTACAAGATACTTTTGAAATAAAAATTGAATTTGAACTTATCTGTAAATGTTTGTCAAAAGTCGGACTTATGTGTCCTAGTAAAAAAAAATTAAAAAGCAAAAATACTACTCTAAAGAAACTTTCCATATTGTAAGTGTAATATTGGGTTGAGTTCTAATTTATATTGGACTATAACTTAAAATTTCATATTTAGGCCTATACTAATACAAAGGGGGAAAAAAAAAATTTGGGGCCCCTTTATATGTATTCAAAGTCCTTGTATTCGTTTTAAGTTCTCTTTGGGTTAGGTTTGTTTTAATTTAATTATTGAAAGAATGAACTGGATTTTTTTAGTTTAACATATGAATTGGTATTGGGTTGGGTAAGAAGCCTTTTATGTTTGGGCCTATACTAATATATATATATATATATTTAATTTTGAACATAATATTAATATAAAAAAAAAAAAAATTTTGAGGCCCCTTGGAACCTGAGCCCTAGGCGGCCGCCTGGGCCGCCTAGGCTCAAGGCCGGCCCTGATTGTGCGGGAGCTGGGGTTTTGGGAGTGCATGTAGATGACAGACATCCATGGTTTTCAATACATTTCATGGTAGATTGAAATGGTTATGTTGTTAAGTGATATCTGTGTTGATATGTGGTATTTAGCTCTATATCTGTTGTTAGTATTGATATGCTTGTACTTGATGTTGTTTATATTACACGAGTGTGTTCAGGCTATTAAGGCTTACACAGTTCTAGTCCGGTGATGGATTAGGTAGAGTATTAGCTGGGGACAAGGCGTCAACCGATGTTTTGACCATTTTTGTTTGGTTCTATATGTCTGCCATATTGGTTATTTGGTGCTCATATGGGTTGTTAATGATAGAGAATCTTCTTCAACCTCAACAGACTCTCCTACAAAACATTCCAACAGCCTCATCTTCAACAAATGGCTCAACTTCAACAACCTCAACTTCTCCCAGATTCTCTCCACATTAGTTATAACAACTGATTGTATTTTCAAATATTAGCTTGATCACTTTCCTTATTTATAGGACATTTATACACGGTTGTAATTTACACAATAGCCATATAAATAATTGTAATCTATAAAACCAAAATATCATAAGAATGTTATTACTCTTTATTTCTTGGTCTATGTAGATGATCTGATTGTTACTAACAACAACACCAGCTTCCTCAACCATTTTCTGGATGCTCTCGCTGGCTAATTCTCTGTCAAGGACCTTGGACATCTTCATTACTTCCTTGGCATTGAAGTTCTTCCCAATAAATCCGGACTGCTCCTGACTCAACATAAATATATTCGTCATCTTTTGGCAAATACAAACATGACTGGTGCTAAGGAATGTACTACACCCATGTCTTCCATCCAATCTCTACAACTTAATGATGGTTCTACACCCACAGATGCCACACAATTTCGTCAAGTCATTGGAGCTCTCTAGTACTTATCTCTCACTAGGCCGAATGTATCATATGCTGTAAATAAATTGGCTCGTTTTATGCATGCTCCCACTGAGAATCATTGGTCTACGGCTAAGCGAGTTTTGCGTTGCCTAAAGGACACAATGCACCATGGCCTCTTTCTCAAATGCCATCAGCATCTTCATGTCACCTCCTTTACCGAGGCTAACTGGGCAATCATGACGATTGTACATCTACCTCGGCCTACATTGTCTATTTAGGTGGTAATGCAATCTCTTGGTGTTCAAAGAAACAAAAAATAGTAGCACGGTCTTCAACTAAAGCGGAATATTGATCACTTGCCTGTTGTGCAGCCGAGATCCTTTGGATAACAAATTTGTTACAAGAGTTACATGTTCCTTGTCCATCTGCTCCGCAAATTTTTGTGAAAATATTGGTGCCACGTATCTCTCCGTTAATCCCGTATTTCATTCAAGAATGAAGCACATCACAATTGACTTCCACTTTGTTCCTGATCATGTTGCTCGAGGTTCCTTCACTATTTCTCACATCTCATCCAAAGACCAACTTGTTGATGCTCTCACCAAGCCGCTGCCATCCGTCATGTTTAAGCATTTGCGATCCAAGATCGGTATCTCCAATGGGAACACCATCTTGCGAGGGCATGTTAGAGAATCTTCTTCAACCTCAACAAACTCTCCTACAAAACGTTCCAACAACCTCATCTTCAACAACAGCTCAACCTCAACAACCTTAGCTTCTCCCAGATTCTCTCCACATCAGTTATAACAGCTGATTGTATTTTCAAATATTAACTGTATCACTTTCCTTATTTATAGGACATTTATACACGGCTATAACTTACACAATAGCCATATGAATAATTGTAATCTGTAAAACCAAAATATCATTGAATGCAATCAAATATTCATTCACATAAATTTATTAGTTAAGCCATCTCAAATGGTGGGTAATGGGTAGGTCTGGGCCCGGAGATTTGGGTTAGTCATTTTTTGGTAGACTATCTTTCTTGGTTTAGTACTGAGGTATACGTGTATTTATATACATATTGCATCTTTTCCGGCCCCCTTTATAGGTGTGGCGTTCATTGTGTCAACTATGGTGCCTAGTGTAGTAGGTTTCTAGACTCAGGATAAGTCTGCGTTGTGCCGTGTCATTCGGAAAAATTGTAAGGTTATGACCGGTGGCCTTGGAGAGCGGTGTTAGTGATTCATAGTGAGATGAATTGAGGTCTTGAGTTATGATTGTATATCCACTCTATGAATTTAGGACTCGGGGTAGAGGCGTAGGTGTTCGTTTGATTGTTATTAGTGGTTCTCAGGCTGGATTAAAGTGAGTATTATCCATCGAGATGTGGATTCCGGGGTTGAGGTATGGGTGTATTGGTCTTAGAGGGGTGTGTGTGTTGTAATCCATTGAGGTGTGGATTACGGGATCGTAGTGTGTGGGTAATCCTTCAAGGTGTGGATTACGGGATTGAGGCATGTGTATGTAATCCATAGAGACGTGGGTTATGATCTTAATGTGCAGTCGTAAAGTTCTTTAGTATATGAACCAAGGACTTGATGTGCGATCAGGGTTAGTTTTCATTCAGTGTTAAAGGAGTGGTGGGAGCCACACTCGATCGTGCCTCTGTAAACACAAATTTTGTATCCGAAATTCTAGGAAACAAAATAAGAGCAAACAATTAATTTTATTGATAATAAATTATAAAATAAGTGGTACAATTCTCTGCGGTCGATTCTTAAATAAATAAGAGTCTCCCTCTGATTAAATCTCCTAAAACTCCGGTGCAAGGGCTTTGAAAGCTTGATCTTGAACTGTTACTTGATTGTTGCTTGTGTTCTTCGGGATTGAAGAGGTCTTGATTTGTTGAAGGTCTTTGAAGAAGAATGGCACAGGTGTGGCGTGCTTGTTGTTCTTCGTTCTTCAAGAATTTCAGAGGTTTTGTTGAGTTGGAGTCGGCAGAGCTTTGTTGCAGTCTTCTTCTCCTTCTCCTCTTTTTAT
Source organism: Cornus suecica (assembly GCA_963922005.1). Classification (NCBI taxonomy): domain Eukaryota; kingdom Viridiplantae; phylum Streptophyta; class Magnoliopsida; order Cornales; family Cornaceae; genus Cornus; species Cornus suecica. The sequence continues at coordinate 19,196,675 of OY998247.1, read as the reverse complement.
CTATCTTCTCTTTTGTGTTGGGTGGCCTTATATTTATAGGCCAAATGTAGGTCTTAATTTTGGAAAGTACCCACCAATTATGCTTAAAATCCCATAAAATAAAAGATATTTATTTATTTATTATTTCTGGGAATAAATCCAAATTTAATTTTGAATTAAAAGCATATAACTCAAACCTTTGAGAATTTGACACGTGTCCATTTGTGGGACCCGTAATTGTCAATGAATTTGACCAAGACTTATTGACTTAAGTCGACCGATCCAACGGTGATTAAATCATCACCAAATTTATGTGTCTACAGCCTCATTTCCTTTTCTTGGGTATGAGACTCTTAAGGCACAGTCTCATTCGATCACAAGTATTGGGTTAGAGTACAACAGGTACGGTTGTGAGATGTCACTTAGTTAGGTATCGTACTCAATGTACAGGTGGGGTCATTTCCTGGTTGTGGTCATGCCCTGGATGGTTGGTTCTGCGTGTGTAGAGTACTGGTGGAGTAATCCTCGGTTGTCATTTACTTACTTATTGGATGGTCTTGGTTATTTCACGAGTCCATGTGTTGCGTACCTAACGCACACCCTTGGACTGTTCTATTTCCCTCACTATATATATATATAGCGTGTGTACTTGGAGTATAGAGTCAGGTCATATGTTGTTACATGTAAACTTGGGGTTAAATGGGTACTTGGGGTCTCGGATTAGCACATGTACAATGGTGAGACAACAATCCTGACCTAGGGTAGAAGTATGAACTATGGGGTGGGTTAGCACGACTCCTACGGTCGGAGGTCGAGGTGGATATGACTTCCCTACTAAGCAACGTTTGCTCACTCCATTATTCACCATTTTCAGGTATGGAGCTGGTTACGAATAACGCATAGGCGGTGGCGGTTGGGAGGACGCAACCCCTTAACCTTACGTATTATGTATATTTCATTTTGGTATATACTGAATACGTAAGGTGAAGGGGACGGGAGCAACTCAAGGGTTGGTTCTGAACTTGTCAGAATCAGAAGAGCAATAAAATACACCAATAATGAAGCTTGATGCAAAGGCATTTGCAGAGATGAAAGGGCTGAGATTGCTTCATCTCAATTATGTCCAACTAAGTGGAAGATACAGACATCTATCCAAAATACTTTTATGGTTATCTTGGAAAGGATTTTCTTCAAAATATCTCCCATCATCCTTATTTTTTAATAACCTGGTAGCCCTTGACTTGAGCTATATCAAGCTCGAAGAGCTCTGGGAAGAAACGAAGGTAAGCGATGGTGTTACTGTTTTATCTCCCTTTGAGGTTAACTAATATAATGATTTTGATGGAAATTAATTAGTTGCCTGACAAGTTTTGCGCAAATTGAACTACCTCAATATCAGTCATTCATATTAATTGATCAAAACTCCCGACTTCACCGGGCTCACTAGTCTTGAAGAATTGTCGCTCAACAATTGTAAGAATCTGGTAGAGGTTCACCAGTCTATTGGATGTCTGAATAATCTTATTGTCTTGGAAAATGACGAATTATGAGAATCTTAAGAAGATTCCCCTAAGCATTTTCACTTTGAAGTCTCTCCGCGATGTCAACATTGTTATGCCCAAACCAATACTAAACACAAACACACACACACAAGAGACACCAATATTTATAGTGGTTCGGTCCAAATGATACCTACGTCCACTTTGAGAGTTTTCACTATCTTTCGGTTGAAGAAAACAATGGCGGGAAGGGAGGAGGATACAAACATCGACTCTACTCAACCTTTCACACTCTCTTACAACACTCACAGACACTCTCACAGTTACATTTCTCTCTTGAGTGTTCTCTCTACATATTTCTCTGCCATATACAATCCATACACTTCCATATATATATATATATATACAAAGCATTTGAATACAAACAAACAACTTGTATAGGCGTGGCATGTGAGATCTTCACGCGTGATCTTCAGGCTGATATACGGAAGCGTGGGCGGCGTAGCTATTTGTGACTTTGAAGGAGCCATGCATGCTTGAGCGTTCCCATGCGCAGTTGATGGTGATGGGTTTGTTTGCATGCAGTCGCCTGTATATGGTATGGAACTGTCAATTCTCCCCCTTCCATACCAATCGAAGGAGAACGTCTTCTGCTACGCTTCAGTTGAGATCCATCCTGGCTATGTCTCTGCATAGCTCTAGCTTATCTCGAGTAACCACCTTTGTCAATATATCAGCAGGGTTCTTGTCTGTATGGATCTTCACAATCTTCAATAATGGTTGTTCCATTACTTCGCGTATCCAGTGATAACGAATGTCAATATACTTAGTGCGGGAATGGTACATTGAATTCTTGCTCAAGTCCAGAGCACTTTGACTGTCACAATGCACTTTGTATTCTGTCTGAATAACACCCAGTTCTTGGAGAAATCTCTTTACCAACAACATTTCATTTCCAGCTTTCGCTGCGGCAATGTATTCTGCTTCCGTTGTAGATAAGGCGACACACTTCTGCAATTTGGACTGCCATGATACAGCTCCCCCTTCAAAAGTAAATAGAAATCCTGAAGTAGATTTCCTGCTGTCAATGTCACCGGCCATATCTGAATCTGTATAGCCTTCCAAAACTGGTTCTGCTCCCCCATAGCATAAGCATAGTTTTGATGTACTCTTCAGGTACCTAAGAATCCACTTGACTGCTTCCCAATGGTCTTTGCCTGGATTTAAGAGAAATCTGCTCACAACGCCTACAACGTGAGCTATATCCGGTCTGGTGCAAACCATTGCATACATCAAGTTACCAACGGCTGAAGAATAAGGGATTGTTTCCATCTCTTCCTTTTCTTTCATCGAAGAGGGACACGATCTCTTGCTTAGGTTGAAGTGATTAACCAGTGGAGTACTGACTGGCTTGGCATTTCCCATATTGAACTTTGCAATCACCCGTTCAATATACTTCACTTGTGACAACCACAATTTCTTGTCTTTCCTGTCACGAACAATCTTCATGCCCAATATCTATTGAGCTTGGCCTAGGTCCTTCATATTAAAGGACTTGGACAGTTCTTGCTTCAGCTTGCTAATCATAATAGCATCTTGTCCAGCTATCAACATGTCGTCAACATACAACAATAGAATAACAAAGTTACCATCTGGGAATTTCTGAATGTAGACGCATTGATCTGCAGCAGTTCTCTTGTAACCATGACCCACCATGAATGAGTCGAACTTTATGTTCCATTGCCTCGGTGCTTGCTTGAGGCCGTAGAGACTCTTCTTCAGTTTGCAGACCATATGCTTTTTCCCTGTAACTTTAAAACCTTCTGATTGGTCCATATAAATTTCCTCCTGTAGATATCCATGGAGGAATGTTGTCTTGACGTCCATCTGTTCAAGCTCTAGGTTCAGACTAGCTGTCAATCCGAGTATTACTCAAATTGAGGTCATTTTCACCACTGGTAAGAATATCTCGTCAAAGTCGATGCCTTTCTTCTGTTGGAATCCTTTGACAACCAATCGGGCTTTATGCTTTATCGGCTTTCTGTTGGCTTCTTTCTTCAGCTTGAACACCCATTTGTTTTTCAATGCTTTCTTGCCTTTGGGAAGGCTCACCAAATCATAAGTCTGATTCTTCTGCAAGGAACTCATCTCTTCTTGCATAGCTTGCACCCATTTACCTATGTCTGTATGGGTCTTTACTTCCTGAAAGCATTCTGGCTCCCCTTCATCAGTAAACATAATATAGTTTGACTCTGGATATCTCCTTGACGGAATCAGAGGTCGGCCTCTTTCAGATCTTCTTGTCTGAGGCTCTTCAACTGGAGGAGTTACTTCTGGTCCTGTAGCTTTTGGTGGAGGGGTTTGTGGCTCCCCCTGCTCAACACCCTCAGGTTCTTCTTCCTCCTCTATTTCTGGAATTTCATCCTGCATTTCTTCATTATCGGGGATCAACTGTACTTGTACAGGATCTGGGATGATGTCTATAACACTGGGAATGGTACCACTAGACTTTGTGGTCTTTTCAGTGTCTTTGTATGTCTGGTTCTCTTGGAACACAATATCCCTGTTTCTGATAACCTTCTCCGATTCTGGATCCCATAGTCTGTATCCGAATTCTTCATCTCCATAGTCGATGAAGATGCATGGATTTGATTTCAGATCGAGCTTTTGTCTTTGCTCCTTGGATACGTGTGCAAATGCCTTGCACCCAAATACTCTCAGGTGAGAATATGAGGGATCTCTTCCAGTCCATACCTTTTTCGGTACCTCGAACTGTAGTGGTACTGATGGTGATCTGTTGATCAGGTAGACGGTGGCTCTAACTGCTTCATCCCAGATGGCTTTGACAACTTTCCCATACTGATCATACTTCTGACTCTGTCTATAATGGTTCGGTTCATTCTTTCGGCTACACCATTATGTTGTGGGGTACGTGGGACCATCTTCTCATGTTGGATATCGCGTTCAAAACAGTATGCTCAGAACTCATTGGAAGTGTATTTGCTTCCATTGTCTAATCGGAGGCATTTTAGCTTCTTTCCGGTTTCTGCTCTACCATGGCGTGGAATGCCTTGAAGTAATTGAGCACCTGGTCCTTTGTTTTAAAAAAATATACCCACACCTTTCGTGAAGCATCATCAATGAATGTGAGAAAATATTTGTTACCGCCTAAAGAGTCCACTTCTAAGGGACCACAAATATCAGTGTGTTTTAAACTCAACAACTCTGATCTTCTTTTGGTAGTTGAGTTGAAAGAGACTCTATGTTGCTTTCCAAATAAACAGTGATCACAAGGGTTTAATTGAATACCTTTCGATACTGTGATTAATTTCTTCCTTGCCAGTGTAAGCAACCCTTTCTCTCCCATGTGTCTGAGGCTTTTGTGTCACAAATTTGGTGAAGTCTTATCTTTAACTACATTGAGACTATCATAAATTACTTTCACATGAGTTATGTATAATGTGTCATGTACCTGTCCTCGGGCGACAACCATGGCTCCTTTTATCACCTTCCAGGTGCCATTGCTGAAAAGGTTGCCATAGCCTTCTCGATCTAAGGTTGTCCTGGAAATGAGATTGAGACGAAGGTCAGGCACATGTCTGACATATTTTAACACCATACTGCAACCAATACCAGTCCTGATCTGGACATCGCCGATTCCCACGATCTTTGAGAAACTTCTATTGCCCATTCTTACTGTACCAAAGTCTCCAGCTTTGTACGAGGTGAAGAAATCACTGTGGGGAGTGGTGTGGTAAGATGATGCTGTGTCAATCACCCACTCGGCTTCATTGCTTCCCGTGTGAAGGCATACCTCTTCATCGACTGAGCATATAGTGATATCTCTTGCAACAATGACCATGGAGTCGCCATCTTCCTTCTATGGCTGGTGGCTGCTTTGACCTTGCTCCCTTTATAGCTTGCAGCAATTCTTCTTTAAATGTCCTGCGATACCACAATGATAACAAACATATTTACCCTTTTGTGGATTTTTGTCATTGCTGGGTCTGTAGCGGGTTTGGGACCTTCCTCTACTTCTGCCTCTACCAGTTCCATAAGACTTTCCTTAACCTTCTGTGACAAAGGCATGTGATTGGTTCATGTCGGTCTCCTTCCTTCGGGCTTCCTTGCTGAATATGGCATCCTTTACTGTCGCCATAGTAAATTTGTCATTCGGTGCTGAGTTATCGAAGGAAACCACCAATGTCTCCCAATTGGGAGGTAAGGAGCTGAGCAGAAGTAGGGCTTGAGTTTCATCACCAAGATTTAACTCTATAGTTGCAAACTGGTTCACCAGGTTCTGAAACTCGCTGGTGTGTTCGGCTACAGAGGTTTCGTTTTTCAGCTTCAAATTGACCAGTCGCATCATCAAAAGTGCTTTGTATCGAGTAGTCTTGGCCTGGTACATATCTTCGAGCTTCTTCCAGAGTTCGTAGGCGTTGGTCTCTTGCGCAACATGGTGGAATACACTATGGTCTATCCACTGTCTGATTTGACCAATAATTTTTCTGTGCATCTTAGTCCAATCTTTATTCGCGATTAACATGGGTTTTGCGCCTTCGTTTTCCAACGGGTCTGTCAAGTCCTTGCAATTAAGGAGATCCTCCATCCTGGGTCTCCATATGGTATAATTTTATGCTAACAATTTAATCATGGCTCCGGATCCTTAATCTTCCATCGAATCGGATCAACTTTAAGCTCTTCCTGGCTTGTTTGATATGTTCGAAGTAGAATCACACAAAACGGAGTGTGTCGTTGCGTCCGAAACGGTCGAAAACCTTAAGATCGCCTCTGACTGAGCTCAAATCCGACTTAGGATGAGTCCAGAATAGTTAAAACAACGGCGAGGGGCAAAACTGTAATTTTGTAAAGTACTGATGACGTGGCAGCAGCAGGATGACGTGGCCGAATGTATACATGACACGTGGCACAACAGAGGGATGACACATGGCATGGGTGATGTCAGCAGTGACGTGGTACCCTTAATGACTTCAGCAGTGACATGGAGCGCGTGGAGGCGCGTGGGCCTCACGCGCGCTGGAGGTTGAAGACGCGTGAGGTGCTTGATGCCAAGAGGTCTGACGCGCGGTGCTTTAGGCGGCGCGTCCGGTGGTCTTTGTGGTGGTTCTCGACGGGAAATGGTTCGTCTGGAGATGAGTCGCCTGAATATGTGGTTGGTGTGATGTTTTGCGAAATAGGTTGGTTCGAAATAGGAGTTGAAAAACGACTATTTTTTTCGACTATAGGCTCTGATACCACTTTGTTATGCCCAAACCAATACTAAACACAAACACACACACACAAGAGACACCAATATTTATAGTGGTTCGGTCCAAATGATACTTACGTCCACTTTGAGGGTTTTCACTATCTTTCGGTTGAAGAAAACAATGGCGGGAAGGGAGGAGGATACAAACATCGACTCTACTCAACCTTTCACACTCTCTTACAACACTCACAGACACTCTCACACTTACAGTTCTCTCTCGAGTGTTCTCTCTACATATTTCTCTGCCATATACAATCCATACACTGCCATATATATATATACAAAGCATTCTAATACAAACAAGCAACTTGTATAGGCGTGGCATATAAGATCTTCACGCGTGATCTTCAGGCTGAGATACGGAGGCGTGGGCGGCACAACTATTCGTGACTTTGAAGGAGCCATGCATGCTTGAGCATTCCCATGCGCAGTTGATGGTGATGGGTTTGTTTGCATTCAGCCGCCTGTATATGGTATGGAACTGTCAAATATGTCCGGCTGCTCCAACTTACCGTGGCATGCATTTTTTCAAGAATCGCAACATGAATCAAGATTTCAGTCTTTGTAGCTATCAAGTAGCCTCACCTCGTTATCAATGCAAGACTGCAATATAACACACGTGCCCGGCGAATTATTGGTTTGGGGTGCTTTGAAATTTTTGGATCTTAGGGGAACAAATTTTCTGACTTACCATCTAGCCATCACGAGCCATCCGTCACTGAATATCCTCTGTGTAAGCAGATGCACTCGGTTTCAATCACTTCCGGCCCTTCCACTAAATTTATGCAGATTAAGGCAAACTACTGCACGTCATTGCAAACCATATCGATGAATTCAAAATTAGCAAAATCACCATTTATGACTTTTTTGGATTGTCACAATTAATACAACAAAAAATTTGCATCTATATTTGAAAAAATCTCCTAATTTATCAGGTATGCTACTCAACTTTACCCATTCATACACACACACTTGATTACAAAATCAATATCAATTTAATAACCTGAATGCATGCAGGAACTGCTAGAACAAGGTGACTTGGATATACATGTTTCGGAGACTGAGATTCCAAGTTGGTGTAACTACCAGAGCGAGGAAAGTGATTCGTTCTGAAGCTTTCGGGTACCTCATTGGCTTGGTCGGCCAATACAAGGGTTTATTATGTGTCTTGTTTCTTACGACCTTGCATTGTTCTGTAACAGAAAAATATTTATGACCTGTGTGATGCTTTTTTGGAAGACTATAGTATGCAGCAAACATCGATATCTCTGAGGATGGGATGTGTCTCTCGACTCTCCTAGCCACATCAAACCAGTGAGTTAAATATGGGATGTGGCTGTCTTATGTACCAATCCAGTGCCTTGGATCTCATAACAAGTTGGAGTGCGGAGATGAAGTGGAGATGACAATATCAGTGACACATCATGGTTGGAACGTGGAAAAGTGGGGGATTATTCTGGTTTACCAAGGAGACGAAGAGGATTCAGACTCGATCACTATGGGGGACGAAGATGATGAAAATTTTGTTCTGGCATTGATGACAGATAATAGTAAATAGTACAGTCACGTGACACTTACGTACTATTTAAAAGTGAAGAAAGCGGGAAGAAATATATGAACCTTTGAAGGAACAAAATGTTAATTATCAATCTGTAATCGTGTATTAGTAATTCATTTTGTTTTTTTTTGTGTCTGTCTCGTCCATCCATGGTCGTTCTCAATCCCAGGTCAACTTCATCGTTTCGTTTCACCCGTGTTCTTTACTTTTTAGCTCATTTATAACCCTCAAATGAAACAGGAAATTTCATGCATTCAAATTTAGCGCATTAGCAAATGAATATACTAATTCCCTCTACGTTAATACATCAAGCTAGAGTTGTTTTTATACAGGGAAAAAATGATGTTATTTGTTTTCGTATTGTAATTTTGTTTATACATCCATTTAGGAACACTGATTTGAGTACATTGCAATTCGAAACCTTTATTTGCAGGATAGAATATTTAGCTTTGTTGCTGGGTAGACCTTTTATATTGCAGCTTTCCATATACAATTTCCCGATTCTACTAGCGAATTGTGACAACAAAGAGATTGATTCAGGTTCTTGTTATATATAAAGGGTGATTACATTATATTGAAAGTTGTCCCACATCGACTAAAAGGCAAAACCACATTTATATCTTTCCCTATAAATATAGGGCATCTCCTATTATATTGTGTGCACAAATAGAGAGAGAATAGAAGAAATATAGGCTAATATTCTTCTTGGTCAGAGTTAGGTATAATATAGGCTTATATTAAGCCTATATTATTCCTCTGATACAGGCATGAGTATACACTGCATATGCATTTTCTGATTTTCAAGTATACGCGACTTCTAACAGTGTTCTTGGGCGGGTATAAAAACCCTAACAAGTGGTATCAGAGCTCCAGGTTGGAGAAAGTCCCGAAGCCGTACATTCTGGTCCAGATTCGTAGGATTAAAGTGCCCAAAATCATAAACCGATCACACCAGGAGCTTTGCCTCGACGAGACAAATCTGGGACTGAAAAGCGTGTCACGAGAAGAGCTTCCACACGCTGCCGTAAGTTCCGACCATATTTTTTGATTCCAAAGCTCAGCAGTTTCATTTTAGGACTATTTTGTGGAGCATCGTTGATCACACCAAGGCGTATAATATATCAACAAAAATCTCTTTCGAAGTCGGACGTTTCGTTGTAAAAATCAGCCCCATCGGAGTTGGCACGCGGCTGGAAGAAGATACCGGAAAAAGTTGCGAGGTGGCCGAAAAAACCAATCCGGTGACTGGAAAATTTGAATAAGAAGGTTGCCACGTCAACAAACAGTGCCACGTCATCAGCTATTTTGTCTTTTAGTGCTGAAATTTGTTTTGGCCCATTTGGAGTTGTTTTTGACCCGTTTTCAATGCAGTCAGTGGTGTTCTTAAGGTTTTGGACCGCTCCGGATGAAACCGTGCAATCGGTTATGTGTAATTTAACTCTAAACACCTTGAATAGGCACAGTGGGAGCTATGAGAAAAGAAAATACAGCAATGATAGATAAATTTGACGGTGCAAACTTTGCCTATTGGAAGATGCAAGTTGAGGATGTGTTATTCTAGAAAACTTTGTTCTTGCCATTAGAAGGGAAGAAGCCAGAATCAATGAAAGACGTGGATTGGACAATCCTACATTGAAAGGCTCTTGGTACGATAAGACTGACATTGTCAAAGTCCGTCTCCTTCAACATCAAGAATGAGAAGACAACAAAGTCTCTTATGGATGCTCTTTCGAGCATGTACGAACAGCCGTCTGGAGCGAATGCGGTACATCTCATCACTAGATTGGAAAATCTGAAGATGTCCAAGAATGGGAAGGTCAGTGAACACATTAGTGTTCTTAATGAAATTGTTGAGAAGTTGGAATCAGTTGAGATGCCAATCACTACTAGGAAAATAAAAACGGCTTTTCTTATAAGCCAATTGTCAGAGAGTTGGAGCGCTACAAAAGCTGCAATCAGTAACTCTTTAGGGGTGGAACAGTTACAGTATGATTCCGTAGTGAGTATGATACTCATAGAAGAGATCAGAAGACAGTGAGTTTTGTGAGGCAAACCTTTCCGTTAGTAAAGGTCAAGAAAGTGATTTATGAACGTGAGCGTGAAGTACGGGAAAAATACCCGGACTTGTTTTCTCCTATAGGTACGTTTTGATTTCGAGGACGAAATCTCCTAAGGTGTGATCATTGTAACGTCCGGTATTTTTACGTGTTAATTTAAAATTTTTATTTAAACAATTAAGTGCTTATGTGATTATGTGCTTAATGTGTTTATGTGTTTTAGCATGCCTTACATGTTTTACGTGTTATAAAAATTGTACGTAGCATGTTGTATTTTCATTTTGAAATTAATGAAAATTATTGAAAACGATTTCGGGAAAGAAATGACCGAGGGGTAAATGAGTAATTTCACATTTGGAGCACTTAGTGGAAAGTGTAGAGATTTTGGGTAAGAATTAGGGCATGAGTGGCGTTTTGGTAATTAGAGAGGATGACAAGGGGTAAAAAGGTATTTAAGAGTCTTGATGACACTCTTGTAATTAACTCCAACTTTGGAAGAATTTGGTCATTTTCACTTTTCATGTGTTGTCTCATTCCTAGCCATTGATCTCATTCTCCCATCTTTGTTTTAGACCCTTGGATCATAAGGCCTTGTTTGGTTGGCACTTAAATGGAATAATCCATTATTGTTGGTCTTCCACTTGACAAGACTTTTTCTCAACCATTGGATGGTTTGTTGATTTTCATCTTTTTTCTAAGCCCTTGGATGATAAGGCCTTGTTTGGCAAAATAATGAGTTTTGTGATTTGTGTAATAAGTCTTCCACTTGGCAAGACTTATTCCTAGCCCCTGGATTCATTTCCTTTTTCCTAGCTTCATTTTGAACCCTTGGATTTGAGAAGGGTTAGTGGAAAATCTCTACACTTATGAGTTTCTCTTATTTGCAAGACATTCTCTCATTCACCACAAACCTCTCTTTATTCTCTCATACGTTTGCAAATTGATGATTGGGTTATTATTGTTTATTACTCCGCAAAAATTAATCATCTTCACAATTAATATTAATCAAATAATAATATAATAACAGAATTTTAAGCAGTAAAATAACACAGATTTTTACGTGGAAAATCTTGAAAAAAAACTCCAAGTAAAAATCATGGACACCCTTTGGTATCGATGCACTATGAATCAAAAGTTGTACAAACTTTATGAAGATGGGACTTACAATAGCTCTTGATTTTTCATTCTACACTCGATGTCTGAAAGTTGTTGATTCACTCGTTCTACCACGAAGCCTCCTACTCCGATCTCCGTACTCTGACGGCTCCGCTTCTCACTGATCAAAGCACACACGGTGCAACAGATGGTGTGTAAATTTTTAAATATCTAGGTCATCCAATTGTGCATAAATATCACAACTGTTGTAGCACAATTGGATAACCCCCAAAAATAAAGAGAACTAGAAGATGAATGATCAATAAATATTTTTTTCTCTGTCTCTCTCTTTGTAGAAAGATATTTTTTCTGTGGAAGAATTGCAGAGCTCTCAATACTTGTATTCTCTTCTCAACATCTCCTCATATTTATAGAGAGAGAAGTCTTCAATTATGGAATAGAAATCTTTAATTATGGAATAAAATTTCTTGATCACCAAGTCTTTCTTCAATTATGAAATAGAAATCTTCAATTATGGAATAAGATTTCTTGATCGCCAAGTCTTTTTATTGTCTTCCAAGTCTTTTCCTTGACCTCCAAGTCTTGGTCTTTTTACCATTAAGTTCTCAAACTTTAACCAAATACCTAATCTACCCAACATGGTTATTGACTATACATGCCAATATAAAAATGTTCTTACAATCTCCCCCTTGACATTTTTGAGTCAAAATTATGTTTTACAAAGATATTCCCAAGAGATACAAAACTAAATCTAGAATTATGAACACACATCAACAAACATAGACCTAGACCAGTATCTTGATCTCATGATGATCTAACAATCCCTGCAACCACAACACTGAGCAAACATACCGTGAAAAACAAGTGTGGAAAAATTTTAACAGGAATAAATAAATATACTGATCATAAGAATAATATCAACATCTGTAAATGCAGAAAAGTTACACAATAGAAATTGGGATAAAAATTTGGATCTCTCCTCATTAATCAAAGTCCTCTATTTATACAAATTGTGATCCATGGGTCAAGCCCATATACCCAGGTTGATCAATCCCCTAAATCAAGGGATTTGATAAACTCTAATCCTTTTTGGACTCTTTACTCCATAATTAGACTACTCCTTGCCTTGGGGATCACTCATCTTCTAGACCTTTCTTGAATCCAATTAGTTTCTCAGCCCATTTGCCTACGGCCCATCGGTCTTTGGCCCATCAGTCGTCGGCCCATCCGTCCTATGGCCCATCTCGGTTGGGCCATGAATTATTTTACCCATTACACAGGCCCCTTAGGTTATGGGCTTGATATTCTTTCTAAAGCACATGACCTAATAAATGTAAATACCTATGTATATATACACTAATAGCTTTTATGGGAAATGAAGATAATGAGTTGGCATGTCATCATTGCTATTTAATGGTATGCCAAAACGTGAGGCCACTACTCCCTCAAATCTCGCACCATGACGGCTTTGGCGTATCTTTCGGTCTTCGTGCAGCCTTTTTGGCTTCCTTCTCTCCTTCTATAAAAACCTCATCTTTCTTCACTTCACATCACATTTCATATTTTGCTATTCTCTGTTTTCGTCTTTGCTTTCTTTAGCTCTCCATTACTGGGATTTGTTCCTTTGCCATTGCCGTCATTTACTCCGTCGTTCATCTCAGATATCATAGAAACCTGCTGCTACTCAGAGCTTCTGTAACTCTTCTTTCACTAACTAAGTAAGTCGATCGGTTTTCTTCTTTTCTTCTTTCTTTAATTTATCACCTTTACCTCCCTCTGTCTCTTCTACATTTCTTAACATTATGTCCGATAGCGACGATACCCGGTCGGTAGACGAAGTAGTTTTGTCTTCTACTTCGGGCACTAATTCCACTAGTAGTGATAGTTCCCATTCCACCCGTAGACGAACCAGAAACACAACTCCTAAAAATGCTGACCCACCGGGTCCATCAATGCCCGAACCTGCGAATCCCAAGACCACTGAACCATTTGTCGTGACCCCACTAAAGAGAGTCCGACCGGAAGTAGACGTTAAACATCTTCGGGCTGAAACCTATGTTCCCGGGGATGTTGACGTATCCCCCTATCCCGGTTATTTGGACTTTACCCAGAGTCAGGGACTGGCACCCGGTAGTATTCTATTATCGGCATCCCACCTTAGGGTTATAAGGTTCCCTCTTCACCCCTTCTTCCACTATGCGTTCTTCATGCTAGGATTACATCCCCTTCAGTTGAACCCGAACAGCCTTAGGATCATGTCCATGCTTCTGTTGTATAATAGGGATATGAACCTGAACTTAGGTCTGGCCGACCTCCTCCTCTGTTATTCTTTCCAAAATGCTAGAGCGAGTAGAGGTAGATACAACCTTTTCCCTTTTCATAGCCGCAGCATATGTACCGATACTGAAAAATCGGACAAAGGATGGAATGAACGAATGGTAGTAGTGAGTGGCAATTGGTCATACCCTTTTTCTCGCATTTTTCCGATTCCCAACAAATTCGGTCCCATTCGTCTGCCCGTCTACCGTCCCCTTCATAAGGCTTCTTGCCTCTGTGACCACTGTGACCTTCACCGGGGGGACTATGCCTTCAAATTTTTAGGTTATGAGGACAAGGACCTTCCCCTTACCTTCATAAAACACCGGATAGGCCTCCTGAAAACCCACGTCTGGGGTAAAACCCGATCGGCTACCGACCTGCTGACCATGGACAATCTTGAGTCGATCTCTAACTTGGGCGTTGGTATTGACAGGATGGACTTGCCTGACAAACCTATGTCCGCCAGAATCCTTCAAGTTCCCGAAGGGATTACGCTTGTTGACGCTGTGCCATTGTCGACAGCTCTACCTTCAACTCCGGTGCCATCACCTGCTCAGAATCCGCCAGCACCATCAGCACAGAACCCATCGGTACCCCCTCCGCCTACTGTTAATGCTCCGGCTGTGAGGACCCGATCCAGTACCACTGGTGGAGTGGGTAATAAAAGGGCCAGGACACAAGCCGAAAATGCTTCTTCAAGCAAAGCTCCTGCTGCCCCTGAGTCATCCCAAGCTTTGATTCCTTGGGAGCCCAAGTTTCTGCTGCCAGACGGAACCCCAGTTTGCGCTGATCAAATCACCCTCAACCATCCGGAAGCTCTTCGGGCTATGGCCAAAGGGGTCTGGACACGAGCTGATAAGGTGGCTCAGTCAAAAATCACCAGAACTGATCTGGCTAAGAAGACTTCGATAATGGCTATGGAGGTAAAAGATTTTGTTCATCCTTCATGTTCTTTATTTCATTTGTTGATCGCTTTCTGTGTAATAATCCAATCTTTATTGTGCAGCTTCTCTACGGCATTCAGGCTTACAACAGCCTCCTTGAGACTGATGTTAAAGAGATGGCCGGTATGAAGGCCTAAATAAAGCAGAATGAAACCCACCGGGTCTCTTTGGTCAAGGAGACGGATGGACTCCGCAAAACTGTTTCTGAACAGAAGACTCTTCTGGAAACTGGTGAGGCGGAAAAGCAAGCCCTGATTGCTGAAAAGGTGGTTCTGGCAGCCGAGCTGGAAAAAGCGAAAGAGGCTGCCAGGAGAATGGCAGCTGAAAAAGTTGAGTCTGATAGACTCTTGGCAGAATCAGAAAGGCTTCTGTCCTATGAGCGGGAAAAGGTAGAAGTATGCCGTCTGGGAGGGCTCGACATGTTCAAAAGATACAGCGTCATCTGCGACATCCAAGCGGTCAGGGCTTGGCGACGGAGGCATGAAATGGAGCACATCCCTCTGGAATCCCGGGAATTCAAGACCGCAGAGGAATTTGATGCCCATATGGGAATACCTTTTCCTTATGACAACCCTCCTACCTCTGAGAACGAGAAGCGCTTTGCTGCTATCCTGAAGGGGGAAGAATACCATCCCCCCGAACAGTAGCTTAGGGCAATTTTCTGTTTCCCCCAATGGGCTAATTTTCTTGTAACTTTTATTTTTAATGAATCAAGAACTTTTATTTCTTTTTCCAGCAACTATTCGTCCTTTGTGTGAGTTTTTATGAGACAATTGAGCCTTCAGACATATATGGCCCCTGAGGCTACTAATTTACTTTGAATTCACGCATCCAGGAAATTTTAATGAATCACAAAGCCTTCGGGCAATGGGCCCCTGAGGCTTGATTTTATCATTTTGGTTAGTTCAAATCAGGTTTGAACCCGAACACTTAGGAAATTTTAGTAAATTGTGAAGCCTTCGGGCATTTGGCCCCTGAGGCTTGATTTTATCCTCTGGTTAGTTCAAATCAGGTTTGAACTCAAACACTTAGGAAAAATTTTGATGAATATGAAGCCTTCGGGCATTTGGCCCCTGAGGCTTGATTTTATCCTCTGGTTAGTTCAAATCAGGTTCGAACTCAAACACTTAGGAAAAATTTTGATGAATATGAAGCCTTCGGGCATTTGGCCCCTGAGGCTTGATTTTATCCTCTGGTTAGTTCAAATCAGGTTTGAACCCGAACACTTAGGAAATTTTAGTAAATTGTGAAGCCTTCGGGCATTTGGCCCCTGAGGCTTGATTTTATCCTCTGGTTAGTTCAAATCAGGTTTGAACTCAAACACTTAGGAAAATTTTTGATGAATATGAAGCCTTCGGGCATTTGGCCCCTGAGGCTTGATTTTATCCTCTGGTTAGTTCAAATCAGGTTTGAACCCGAACACTTAGGAAATTTTAGTAAATTGTGAAGCCTTCGGGCATTTGGCCCCTGAGGCTTGATTTTATCCTCTGGTTAGTTCAAATCAGGTTTGAACTCAAACACTTAGGAAAAATTTTGATGAATACGAAGCCTTCGGGCATTTGGCCCCTGAGGCTTGATTTTATCCTCTGGTTAGTTCAAATCAGGTTCGAACTCAAACACTTAGGAAAATTTTTGATGAATATGAAGCCTTCGGGCATTTGGCCCCTGAGGCTTGATTAAGACTTGCATAAAAGTAGAATCTATCTTTATTGAGATGAATTTGAAAAATCATGAAGCAGAGGTGCCTATGTCGGGCACAGATACTTCGTAACAATGGTGTCGTAGTAAGACACAGTTCTACTTGTTAACAAGAAAAATAACTATCTAAGGATAATACCTCTTTAACCAATAAGCATTCTGGGAGTTGGTTTCGAGGCGGCCCGTTTCGTTCTTCCGAACCCGATAGGCCCCGCGTCCGATAACCTCAACAACTGTGTAAGGTCCTTCCCATGTCTCTCGTAACTTGCCTACAATCCCAATCTTCCTTCTGAGCACCATATCGCCCACTTGGAATTCTCTTCTTTTGACTTTCTGATTGAATCGTGCTCTTACCTGCTGCTGATAGGCAGCTAGTCTTATCCCAGCAGCTTCTCTTCTTTCCTCCAGGAGGTCCAGATCATGGGCTAGGTGCTGATTATTTGCTCCTTGTTCCCATGCTTGACTCCTTAGAGTATGTACCTTTAGCTCGGTCGGGATAACTGCTTCAGCCCCATAAGCCATGGCGAAAGGGGTTTCCCCGGTTGGCTGTCTTGGAGTAGTCCGATAGGACCACAATACCTCAGGTAATTTCTCTAGTCATGCCCCTTTTGCGTCTTCAAGTTTTTTCCTCAATGTGTCAAAAATTGTTCTATTCGTCCTTTCGGCTTGCCCATTTCCCTGAGGGTAGCCGACGGAAGAAGTGTTCTGATTGATCCCATGCTTTTCTAAGAATGCTTGAACCCTTCTGTTGTCAAGGTTGGTGCCATTATCCATCATTATGGTTCGGGGTAGACCGAACCTACAGATGATGTGGCTCCAGATGAATTTTATGACATGGCTGCCTGTTATGGTGGGATATGCCTCCGCTTCCACCCATTTGGTAAAATAATCGGTAGCCAGGAGAACATGCGTTGTACATCGTATGGCCTGAGGAAGGGGCCCCACTATGTCCATCCCCCATCGGGCAAAAGGGTGAGGGACAATAGTTGGGTTTAAGAACTCAGGCGGTGGATGAATGGCATCTCCATGAAACTGACATTTTTTGCAGTGTTTGACATAAATTTCAGCGTCCCTTGCCAGGTAGGGCCAGAAATACCCCTGGGTGAGGACTTTATGAGCTAGGGACCTTCCTCCGGAGTGATTGCCACAAGCTCCTGCATGAATCTCTTCCATTACTGCCGACGCCTCGGAGGGGGTAAGACATCTCAAGTATGGTCCGGAAAAAGACTTTCGGTATAGTTGGCCGTTGTATAGGGCGTATCTGGCTGCCTTCATCCTTATCTTCCGGGCTTCTGATTTTGATTCAGGCAATGTACCAAATCTCAGATAATCTACTATCGGGTCCATCCAACTTGGTTCCCATGGGATAACCATTACTTCTTCGGGGGGTTCCAAGCTGGATCGGGCGATAAAGTCCATTGGAACAGTGCGAGTCATACTTTCTCTTGTGGCGGAGGCTTGGTTAGCCAGATGATCTGCTGCGGAATTGTCCCCTCGGGGAATCTGTTCAAAGTTTATTTGCAGGAAATTTTCAGCCTCCCTTAGAACCAGCTTCTTGTAGGCTTCCATCTTCGGTTCTCGGGTTTCATACTCCCCATTTAACTGTCGAACTACAAGCTGGGAGTCACTTCGTACCACAGCTCTTTGGACTTGAAGGCTTCGGGCTAACCGAATCCCTGCAAGGATGGCTTCATACTCGGCTTCGTTGTTAGAAGCTGGAAATTCCAGTCTAACGGATTGTTGGATTTTAGTACTATCCGGTGTTACGAGTACTATTCCAATCCCTGCTCCGTTGATGTTGGATGATCCGTCCACAAACACGACCCATAATCCAGGCTCTCCTTCCTCTGTGGAGTCGGTAGTTTCTGTTTCCAACAGGAAGTCAGCTACTGCCTGTCCTTTGATGGCTGTTCGATGGACATAGGTTATGTCGAAAATCCCCAGTTCAATCGCCCATCTTGATACTCTCCCAGACAACTCAGGTTTCGCCATTATAGCTCTGATCGGAGTTACAGTAGGTACTATGATCGGGTGTGCTTCAAAATAATGCCGCAGACGTCGTTTAGCATTGATCAGCGACAATACCAGCTTCTCCTGCTTTGAATAACGGGTTTCTGCATCAGCAAGGGATTTGCTGGTGTAGAAGACTGGTGTCTGGTACCCTTTGCCCTCCTTGACCAGAGCGGCGCTGGTAGATGTTACTGAAACGGCCAGATATAGGTGCAGCGGCTCATCGGCTTCAGGGGTTGCCAGGATCGGGGGCTTCGTCATGTAACTTTTGAGTTTGTGCAGGGCCTCCGCTTGCTCGGGCCCCCAGACTTCTCCTCGTGCCGCTCTTATTGCTTGAAAGAACGGCCTACACCGATCGGTTAACCGAGAGATGAAGCGACTGAGGGCCGGTATTCTTCCGGTTAGCACCTGGATTTCTTTCCGGGACCTTGGCTCAACAGTCTCTATGAGAGCTTTGACTTGTGCAGGGCTAGCCTGTATTCCCGTCCGGTCAACTATGTGCCCCAAAAATTGGCCTAAGGATACTCCGAAAGAACATTTGGCCGGATTGAGCTTCATATTATGCTTCCGGAGGGTGTTGAATACCTGCTGCAGATCGGCTAGATGGTCTCCTTTCTCCTTGCTTTTGACCATCGTGTCATCGATGTAGGCTTCGATGGTGGATCCCATCATCCCTTGGAACACCCTTCTGACCAACCTCTGATAGGTAGCACCTGCATTCTTTAGTCCGAAAGGCATAACTGTATAACAGAATGTACCTGACTCAGTGATGAAGGCAGTCTTTTCCTGGTCTTCCGGAGCCATTCGGATCTGGTTATAGCCAGAGTATGCATCTAGAAAGCTCAAGCGTTCGAATCCTGCGGTGGCATCTACCATCTAGAAAGCTCAAGCGTTCAAATCCTGCGGTGGCATCTACCATCTGGTCGATCTTTGGTAAAGGGAAACAGTCTTTTGGGCACGCTTTGTTCAGATCAGTGAAGTCGATACATACCCTCCACTTGCCGTTTTTCTTCTGGACCACCACCACGTTTGCCAACCAGGAAGGATACTGGACCTCTTTTATGAATCCTGCTTGCAGAAGTCGATCAACTTCTTCGGCTATGATCTGGTTTCGATGGGCACCCATTCGTCTTTGTTTCTGTCTAACGGGCTTTGCATTGGGATCCACATTGAGAGAATGCAGGGCAACTGATGGATCAATACCGGTCATGTCCATATGGCTCCACGCAAATATGTCAGCATTGGATCGGAGAAGGGATTCCATTTCCTCTTTTTCCTGTGGACTGAGGCCTGAACCAATATAGGTAAACCTCTCAGGGCGATCGTGACAAATTTGAACTTCCAGTACTGGTTCAACTGCTACTGGTGATCCCGAACCGCCCTCCTGTAATTGCTATTTGGGATCAAGTATTGTCTTGGACTGCGACTTTTGTTCCGGTTCCGTTCTCCTTTTTAAGCTTTTCATAGTGACGGCGTAACACTCTTTTGCTGCTACCTGATCGCCCCTGATATCGATTACGTCAACTCCGTTCGGATCAATATACCGCATGACCTGATGCATGGTAGAAGGGACTCCGTGCATACGATGGATCCATCCCCTTCCCATGAGGAGATTATAGGAAGGTTTGACATCCACCACCACGAAAGTCTCTCGGAGCGTACGCCTTGCTGCCGTTACTGGCAGCTGGATTTCCCCCACTGGTTCTACTCTCCTTCCATCGAATCCTGCTATCGGGCTTCTGGATGGGACTATGTCCTGGGGATTGATTTCCAATTTCTCAAAGGCCCATTTGGTGATAATGTTGGCACTGCTTCCTGGATCGACCAGTACCCTCTTGATCAGGCAGTTGGAGACCATGAGGGAGATAACTAGGGGGTCGTCATGAGGTGTCTGAATATCCTGCATATCCGCAGAGGTGAAAATAATTCGGGCATCCTCTTTCGGGCTTCGAAACTTGGTGACTTCTCCAACCCTTCGTAACTTCTGGGCTTGCCGCATCTGTGATCTACGAGCTTCTTCCGCTTCTGACCGATTGGGCCCTCCATGGACCATGTGAATGACTCGTACGGGTTGTCCCATAGCTCCCTTGGTAGGGGCATGCGTCGCTTGATCTGATCGGGCTCCTTCCTTGGCAACATACTCGGTTAATTCTCCTTTTGCAATCATGGCTTCCACCTGTCTTCTGAGGCTTCTGCACTCATTAGCGTGATGCCCGTACTCGCCATGGAAGGCGCAGTGCCTCGACATATCCCTTTGGTCCATTGGCTGCCTGATGGGAGGTGGTGACCGGTAGATCCCTTTGCCCTTTGTTTCCTGGTACAGCTTTGCCAAGGTCACTTTTAAGGGGGTGACCTTCTCCTCGAACCTTGGTCGTTTCTCTGGGGCTGGGGAAGGAGCAGGAGGTGCGCCCGGTCTCTTCCGGTCTGGTGCCCGATCCTTTACCCTGGAAGGTTCGGACACTCTGGCCTCTATTGTTGCAAAGGCGGTCCTTCTTTGTCGTATGGCCAATTCCTCTTCTATTCGGAGGTGCCCTTGTGCCCTAGAGTTGAGTTCTCCAATATCGGCGGGTGGCCTCTTAACTAGGGACTGATGGAACTTGGATCCAGGGATCAGGGCCATTCTGAAGGCTTCGACAGCTGAATGCTGATCGCAATTGTCAATCGAAGACATCTCCACATTGAACCGTGAGACAAAACTTTTCAGGGATTCGCCTTTCTCTTGGATCATGGTGAACAGACTGGAGATAGTTTTCTTCTGCCTTTTATTGCCAAAGTATTGGGCAATAAATAACTCGCAGAGTCTGAGCCAGCTACCGATCGATCGGGGCGGTTGCTTTCTGAACCACAGGAGGGCTGCTTCGGTCAGGCTGGTGGGGAAAACTTTGCAGAGTAAGGCCTCGTTTTCGTTGTAAACATTCATCTTGGTATGAACGTGGTAGATGTGCTCTGTTGGATCTTTTGTACCATCGAATAGGGTGAACTTCGGTAATCTGAACCTCTCCGGATAAGGCACGCTGGTGATCGAGGTGGTGAATGGTGTCTGAACGGCGTCTATGGATGCCTCAGATGCCAGATCGATTGGGGTTTGTACCTTCAGGTCCCTAAGCACATCCCGCTGGAATCTGGACATGATTTCCTCCAGTTTTTTCATGGTCAGGACCTCCTCCGGATTATGCGCCCCAAGAACCTGTAGGGATGACTCTGCCTGTTCCTCACGATCGTTGTGTGCTCTAGCGGGTAGGTCATCCATGTGTGTCTGGCGGCCAACAGACCGTTCGTGCTGTCCGGACTGCTCGTCGTCATGGATCTCCTGTGGATTCTGTAGTTGAGCCAATTTTGCCGCCAATTCAGCGTTCTGCCTTTCTAACTCGGCAGTCCTCTCCTCTAGGGCTCGTCTGATCGGATCTTCTGGTTGCTGGCCTCCGTTTGGAGGTAAATCGGTATGTTGTGAACGTGTGATCGCCATTGTTGGTACGAATCTTAGCTTTTTTTTTTTGCAGAGGGTGAGAAACTTATTGAAAAAGGATTTCAATAATAGGGTTTCCCACAGACGGCGCCAATTGTGTAAATGCAGAAAAGTTACACAATAGAAATTGGGATAAAAATTTGGATCTCTCCTCATTAATCAAAGTCCTCTATTTATACAAATTGTGATCCATGGGTCAAGCCCATATACCCAGGTTGATCAATCCCCTAAATCAAGGGATTTGATAAACTCTAATCCTTTTTGGACTCTTTACTCCATAATTAGACTACTCCTTGCCTTGGGGATCACTCATCTTCTAGACCTTTCTTGAATCCAATTAGTTTCTCAGCCCATTTGCCTACGGCCCATCGGTCTTTGGCCCATCAGTCGTCGGCCCATCCGTCCTATGGCCCATCTCGGTTGGGCCATGAATTATTTTACCCATTACAACATCAATAGTCATAATGATCATAACAGTGTAAACTACTTAAAAAATAGACCAAGTAGGCATATTCAAAATATGACTTAATCCTCTCCCCTTGAAGACGTACTCCCCCTTAACAATTAATCTATCCCTATTGGCACATAATCGCTCACCCTAAATAGATAATCCCTCTCCCTTAATACATATTCTCTCCCCCTTTTTGACACAGAATTGCCAAGCAAAGTAAGATCAGTATAAACTAAAATTACAACTAATGG
Source organism: Cornus suecica (assembly GCA_963922005.1). NCBI lineage: Eukaryota > Viridiplantae > Streptophyta > Magnoliopsida > Cornales > Cornaceae > Cornus > Cornus suecica. The sequence continues at coordinate 19,174,058 of OY998247.1, read as the reverse complement.
GAAAGAGAGGTAGAAAATTACTCAAACTGTAAATAAAGGGAAAAACGATAAGAGGAGACTTAGGAAACTAGGTAATAAACAAGATAGACATAGGTCTTTACAAGTTCATATCCTGATTCTCAAGTGACAATCATCTCTATAATGCATGACCCTAATACTAATGCATGAATGTATAATGTCATGAAGAAAATAAAAAATTTATTTAAGAAACCTGTGAGCAAGGTTGTAGAGACAATGAGCTAATCACCAACACAACCACATTTTCAACATTGACTTATCCTTTATACACACGGTAGTGAAGGAAAACAATACAAATACCTTTTAAACACAAGACTTCACAAGTCATGCTTTATTTAGTCTTTGTATATATGAAAATATTTAGGTGCAAACACACAGGTAAGGTGAGAGCAATACACACTAATTCTGATAATCTCCTCACCAACCTTGATGATAATTCAGTCCAAAAACTCAAGCTAGAAGTCAAATCTTCTACTCGGACCTTATTACAATTTAAGGGGAAAACATTTCTTTCTTTATTTTCTTTATTGCAATTTTAAAATTTTTCTCCCCTTTTTACACGAACACTCAATGCTTACTGAGGCAAGAGGCCCGGTTACTCGAATTGAAAAATTGAGATAATCACGTTCTCCTTTTTACTCGAATACTCAATACTTGCTGAGGCACTGAGACTCGGTTAGTCAGCAGACATATCATTACTCTAAGGGGTTTTAAAGAGACATTTATATACTTTATTATTTCATTCTCTTTCTTCTTTCAACATTACCCAACAATCATTAGCATGCAATAGGTATTCAAAAACATGGATCAATCTAGCTTAGCTTATGAACTTACAGATCACTTTAGGTTAGGTAAGAAACCCTAACTGTCTCAGTAGGCATTACAATCACCTCAAACCAAAGTGAAACAAGCACCCAAGATTAGATATATATATAAATTTATTTTAAAAAATATATTATTTAAGCATGTCAAGTGAACTTCTCAAATCCTCAGGTCTGGCTAACATCTCCAATTCCCTTAAACATAAATAGATAAGTAAAATAAGTAAATATGAGAATATAGTGGAAAATGACAACCCTTTGTACCATTGCCATGCTTAATAGACTAAGAATTTTTATTTTATAATTTTTATTATTTTTGTCATAATGATTCATGCATGAATAGTTCTAATAATATCAAATAATTGTTTTTTTAAAAAATACATTATAATAAAAATGCATGATAATGTATCAATTCTAGGATAAATAATAATGTAAGATATTCCTGGAATGATACATATGAAGACATCTATTCTAATGAGAACATACCACTAGATTTTCTATGACTCGCATGCTTTTGAAAATCTAATGGTTTTGTAGAGATGTCTGTCAATTGAGAATCTGTGGATATAAACTTTAGACATTTCTCAGAACAAAGTTTAGGAAAAATGCAAGAATGATTATCAGATGTACGCACACCTTCCATAACACTATTTCCAGAAAAATCAATAATAGAACATTTATCACGTGTGAAATTGACATTATGGTTATTATTGCATATTTGGCTAATGCTAAACAAATTAGCCTTTAGGCGCCTTAACATAATAAACATCTTCAAGTCTATGAGTCTAGGTAGACCAGAAGCAACAATGGTGCCCTTTCCTAAAACTTTAGAATTTTTTCCATTACCAAAAGTAACAGTTCCAACATTACTGTCCTTAAAATCATCAACCAATGACTTATTTCCTGTCATGTGCTTAGAGCATCCACTATCATAACACCATGAACTAGAGTCACGTGCTCTAAGTTCAGTATTGGCCACAAAACAATATAGCTCACCTTTCTTAACCCATGTTTGTCTAAAATGTAGGATCCTTCAATTCCTTTTCCAAAACCTCAATTCTCGTAGATTTCTCAATCATATCAGATCTTAGAGTGACTAATTCCTTATTGAGATCATCTACACTCTTCAAAGCCTACTTCCTTTATTTTTCAGACTTAATCAATTCTTCATACCATTGATCTCTTTGTGTCTGAAGTTGATTTAAGGAAATGGTAGTGTTGGTTAATTCTTCTCTTAAGCACTCCTTTTTCTTGTTAACACTTTTAAATTTAACAATAGATTTTGAGAAAATTTCGCTAAGATGTGTGTACTTGTCACAAAGTTTATTATACTTAGCTTGAAGCGAGTCATCGTGATCATCATCACCCTCATAATTTTCATCGTTAGAAGGTGCACTTATTGTAGCAACATTTTTAACCTCATCAATATTAGATGCCAACATTGAAATATTATAAGTTCCTTCATAAGTATCTTGGATAATATCCCAATCTTCTTTGGCAATATCACACAAGGAAATTCTTCTAAAATCACTATCTGTCACAACATTTAATATTGCAAACAAAACTTTAGAATTCCAATTAGCACTGTCAAATTCAGCAGGAGGCCATTCACTTGAAAAAATTTCTTTTAATTCTTTGGTAGTCTCATCTACAACAGTAGGAGGTAAGTATCATACCTCTACTGTTAATCAAATGTTCATATCTATAGATTCTAAGAACATTCTCATCCTAGCTTTCCAATACGTATAATTAGAGTCATCAAATAAAGGAGAACTAGTAATGCAACCTCCTTCTCAAGGTACGTTCATCTTCTAAGTTCAAGATCTAACCCTAAGTCGTTAACCTAAATCAGGGCAAACCTTGCTCTGATACCAATTCAAATTACCTAAAAGACGATGAACTAAGCCTAGAAGGGGTGGGGGCGTGAATAGGTTTTTTTATAAATTTAATGACCAATTAAAAACTATTTGAGGAATATTTAGATTTAATCAGAATAAATAAGTCATTAAATTTTTTTTTCTAGAATAATAATTGTTGGCCTGAGGGTCAATCAAAGAACAATTATCCGTTTTGATGATAACAAAATGTTAAGTACGTGTTTAGTACTAATATCTTTACGCAGTTGAGCATTACAGATTTACAGGTTTTTATCGAAAGCAAAAAGCTTAAAGGAAGGACATAAAAGTCATGTCACGATTATGCTTCAGAAGATTGAAGAATCAAGACTTGGGGTAGATAGGATGGTGAGTGAATTGTATCAAAGGGTTATGTGAGGTTTGCACAAGTATAAGGTCATCCTAAAAATAAAAAGAAATGAAAAATGGCACTTTCAGGTGACTGACCATGCAAATCAGTCGACTCACAGTACTGTCAGTCAACCAACAAGTTCACGCCAGTCGACCGACCTCGCCAGAGAGTTTTAAGGCTATTTGTCAGTCGACTGACAGACATTCAGTCGACCGACACTTCTTGTCAGTCGACCGACCTAGTCAGAGGGATTTTGAGCTATTTGCCAGTCGATCGACATAGTAATGTCAATCAACCAATAGACAGGAATCAGGCGACTAACATATGAAAATCAATCGACCGACGGATCTAAAAATGGCTATATTCAAAGCATTAATGGCTCTCAACTATCCCCAGCTACCACTACTCTCAGCTCACTCTCCTAAAGTGAGTCTCACTCTCTTAACTCTTGCCCTAGCTATATATATGTAGAGATATTGATTGAAGATACACGTCTCTTTACTCCTCTGCAGAAAAGCTGCTCTTCATCTTCATTTTCTCTGAAAAACTGCTCTTCATTCTCAATTTACAGCAAGCCAAGCTTGAGCATTAAAAGCTAGAGTCCTCTCATTCAATTCCAATCATTTCTTTGTGAGAAGCTAGTTAGATAAGATCTTTGTTCCAACTCTTGAATCATTGATTGCTAAGAGTGTGTAAGATCTTGAGAGAACCAAACACATCACATTAAACACTTGAGCTTATACATTGTGTATCCTTAATAAACCCTAAGGGTTTTGAGTGTTTATTGAGTGTATCCTTTCATTATAAAAGGAGAAAAGATCTTTGAGTGAGTGAAGCTCATTGATCCATAAGAGGGGTTTGTCCTCTTGTTTGCGTGACGGGCTCGTTAGCTCGTGTGTAAAGGTTTGCTATTCCACCTGCAAGGAAAAACCATAGTGTGAGATTGGGAAAGTCTTAAGGGGGATCCTTAGGCCGAGGAGTAGGAGTTACCGAACCTCGTAAAATTCACGGTGTCATCTCTCTTTCTCTCTTGCTCTTTCATTTGATTATTTGCATGCTTGCCTTATCTTATAGTATTGCTTGATTATTGTTTTCATTAGTCAAAAGTATATTGTCGGTTAAAAGTGTTCATTGCTTAATTCTAGCTAAACTTAAACTATTGAAATCAAATTAAGTGCACAAAGTAGCTAAGATTTTTTATAACCCTATTCACCCCCTCTAGGGCTATTTAGTGACTTACAATAATATTAAACAAAGATAAAATAAATCTCTATTAAAAATATTTTTTAAAATAAAAATACTGAATTTTTAATTAAAATATTTTTGTCTTAATAAAAATAATAAATTTTTATTAAATATATATTTTAATAAAAATAATAAATTTTTATTAATAATATTTTTGTTTTAATAAAAATAATAAATTTTATTAAAAATATTTTTCTACACTAAAAGATATTATCTTGTGGAATATCAATGAATGATATCCTAAAATTAATATTGTGATACGTAGGGAATGATTAATGTGTAGTCAGGTTAATTATTATAACAAGGTTTGATAAAACGTAGTATTGACCCACTGATCGATCGCGTACCCCACTAATCGATCCTTGTACCACCGATAGATCGTGAATATGTTTTCCAATATGCCAATTGGTCAATCGCGTATCCCACCGATCAATCCTTTAGTACGAATTTGCTACCACAGATCGATCGTTTATCCCACCAATCGATCGCGAAACCCTGAAATGCGAATTCTGGTAATAGTAACACGTTTGAAGATTGATGATTGGGTTATTATTGTTTATTACTCCACATAAATTAATCCTCTTCACAATTAATATTAATCAAACAATAATATAATAACATAATTTAAATCAATAAAATAACACACAAATTTTTACGTGAAAAACCTTGGAAAAAACTCCAAGTAAAAACCACGGATACCCTCTGGTATCGATGCATTATGAATCAAAAGTTATACATAAACTATGACGACGGGACTTACAATAGCTCTTGATTTTCCGTTCTACACTCGATGTCTGAAAGTTGTTGATTCACTCGCGCTACCACGAAGCCTCCTGCTCCGATCTCCGTACTCTGACGGCTCCGCTTCTCACGGATCAAAGCACACACAATGCAATAGATGGTGTGTAGATTTTCCAATATCTAGGTCATCCAAATTTGCATAAAAATCACAACTGTTGTAGCACGATTGGATAACCCCCAAAAATTAAAGAGAACCATTGAACTGTGAAATGTCTCTTGATCCCATGCTCCTCACAAAATTTCATAAATAATGTGTTCTTATATTCGGTTCTGTTGTCTGTCCTTAGGGCCTTGATTTGTTTCCCAGTCTGATTTTCTACCTCTGTTTCATGAAGTAGACCCAAACCTTCCTGAAGAAGTCATCTATGAATGTTACAAAATAGTATGATCCTCCCTTTGATTTTACATCCACCGGTCCCCAAACATCCGAATGTATGTAATCAAGAGTTTCCTCGCTGCTGTGAATTGCCATTTTAAACCGAACCTTGCATTGTTTCCCGAGAACACAATACTTGTAGAAGTCAAGTTTACAAGTCTTCACACCGTTCAATAGATTTATCTTATGAAGTTCCCTCATCCCGAGTTCACTCATATGTCCCAGTCTCATGTGCCATAAAAGCGAGTCATCCGAGCTAGTTTCAGAAGATGAAGCAATAGCAACTCTACTGATAACTGTACTTCCTACCAGTTTATAAATATTTCCTGTAACCTTCCACCATTTTATCAACACCATTACTCCTTTTGACACCTTCAGAATTCCTCCTTCTGATTTATAGACACATCCACTTGCATCTATAGTTCCTAAAGAAATTAAATTCTTTTTAAGTTCAGGAACATGCCTCACATCACATAGCGTCTTTACAGTACCATCAAACATCTTAACCTTAACAATACCCAAACCGATAACTTTACATGAAGTATCGTTGCCCATAATAACACTGCCATAATTGATTGACCTGTAAGTGTCGAACCAATCTGAATGTGGGCACATATGATAAGAGCAACCTGAATCAGGTATCCAGGAATCTGTATTGCTATCAATTGCAGACAATACTGATAGCATATCTTCATCGCCGTTATATGCACTATCCTCGACTATATTAGCTGAGGTCGACGCTTTTGTGTTCTTTCCTTTTTCTTCATGCTTCATCCGAGGACAATCCCTCTTTATGTGTCCCTTTTCATGACACTTATAGCATTCAACTGTCTTCATCTAGTTTGGCCTTGATTTTGATCTAGACTTCTTCCTATTAGATGATTTCCCCTATCCCTCTGTCTTTCACGCTCATGGCTTCCTTTTGCAATCAACCCTTCTCCTTGCAAACCCTCGGTAGTCTTCCATTGGTTGTAAGATAATAGGGCAGCAATAACTTCCTCTAATTCTAGGATTTCCTTACCCCATAATATGGTCGTAGTTAGATGTTCATAAGACGCAGGGAGAGAACTAACTAGCATCATTGCCTTGTCTTTATCGTCATACTTCACATCAATCCTCAACAGATCATTTATTAACCGATTGAACACATTGATGTGCTGCGCTAGATCGGAACCTTCAACCATCTTAAGCCCAAACAACTTTTGTTTGAGAAACAGTTTGTTCGTCTATGATTTTGACATATATTGACTCTCTAACTTTGTCCAAATCCCTGCAGGAGATTCTTCATCCAAGACATCATACATAACTGAATCTGCAAGACATAGATGAATGGTACTTACCGCCTTCAATTCTATGTTTTCCCAATCATCGTTTGACATCGTTGCAGGCTTCATCGATTTCCCGTATAATACTTTTACCAGACCTTGCTGTACCAGTAGATCCTTTACCCTTCGTTGCCAAAGCCCAAAATTCTGAGTCCCGTCGAACTTTTCCACATCGAACTTTGATATCGAAGTATTCACCATTATTGCAAATCCAACCAAGCTCTGATACCAATTGTTGAAACAAAAGATCAATTGCAAATAATAAAACAGTAAAGAATCAAGAACACACAAGATTTATCGTGGTTCAGTCAATTCGACCTACGTCCACCAAAGCAGTCTTTGTATTTCGCTTGTCAATGAATTAGGGTTACAATGATATATATATAGAACTAATTCATATGTATCGGTAAAATACCAAAATCACCCTTTACCGTACCTCGTCCCCCGAACCCTCCAACAAATTAATTGATTCCCCCCAGAAGGCATCCACGGGCCTTCGGCTCGGCCCCTTTGGACCCTAGGCTTGTCTTCTTAGATTATGAGCCAAAACCCAACAAAGAGGCTCTTCGCAACTAATCCATCTTACATAAATTATAGCATTTAGACTATTGTGCAATTCACCATAGAAAAAAATAATTTGCACCCTCCATTTAACAATCCCAAAAAAAAAAACCAGTGTTATTATTTCTCTACCAATTCCACTTTCTATTGTATGAGTTTTTATTTATGTTCTGGTCTTTCTTTCCTTAAGTTTTATTTTTATATTTATTCACGAAAAGCTGATGTGCCAAGTTTCAATATATGTGTGCTTTGTTGTTGCGTTCGATACGCAAAATTAGAATGGAGTGGAATAAAAATGTTTTCATTCTATTGTTTGGTTCAACACGTGAATTGATGATGAACCTGAATAATGAAGAACTTCGTGAAATACAAAATTTGTTTTCAAGCTTACCATTTCATAAGGGGATTGGTGAGATACATTTTCATTCCAAGAGCCGGAATGATTACTCTCATGCTAAAACCTCCATTCTATTCCCTTGTGCCAAACACAAAAAAAAAAAAAAACAGCCTTTTTTTTTTCTTTTTTCCAAATGTGTAGGAATAGAGATTTTAAAGTTTCCAATATTAGAGTCCTAAACTCTTAGTTTTCATATTACATATATAAAATTTCGAGAAATATACAAAATTTGTTGCTAACCATATGTTTGGGCTTACTCTTGGTATATGTTGTTGTCCTCTCTCCAATAAAAGTTAATAACAAAGTTACCAATGTTTTACTTGCATTATTGTTGTGAATGGAATCCACTAATATCTATTCAAACTTGCTTTTTCCACCTACAAAACGATGTTGCTTTCAGTGTGAGACCACTAATAAATGTAGGTTTATACTGGCCCATGATTGTCGAGTACCATCCATCATAAGTTTTCTTTTATCATATTCTTAACCAGAATTATTGAACATTGAAGAAAATCTTCGTTGGTAAGAGCGTGGTCGGATATGCCTTTTGTTTCAGATGTTTTTGTTTTCGGCTGAAAACCAATGCATTTTTTGAAATAAAGCATGTTTGGCATGACGTGTTTTGTGAAGTTAAAACTTTCAGAAAAAAATGAAAACACCAAATTGATGTTTTTTACATTTGTTTCAACATTGTAATTAAAATATATTTTCGCCGAAGTTAAAACAAAATCAAATTTTAGTTACCAAACATGATTCCAATTTTAACTAAAAATACCCTATAACAAAAACGTATGTTCTCTTTCAACTAAAAACGAAACGCCAAAAACAAAACACGTACCAAACAACCACTAAGTGTCTCTTTGATATCTCTCTGTCTCTGTGCTTGCGTGAATTTACATGTACATATGGCTGAAGCTTCGGAATTTGTTGACTCTCCCTCTATGTGTAGCTTTAACTACCCAGAAAAACAAAATATATATATATAAAAAGAATATACTGTTCATTTCATTTTGGTTTTTTCCCGAAAACTATGACTTAAATTTTTTTAGCTCACATTACAGTTGAAAACATTAATTCCATCACATTTATTTTCTTCCCAATACTTCCACCCAATTTCCTTCCCAACAACCCTTATAAGTAGTAACGGAAAGACCAAGACTATAATCATCTATAACAATTTCTAAATGTTGTAATTCGACAGTAATCATTGGCTATGTCCAGTTTGGCTTAGCTTGCATAATCACTCACATGTGGTAATTCAGAGTAATGCTTTCCAAAGTATTGACTTATTTGCATAATCACTCACGGTTTAATTCATTTACATAATTGTATCAAAATATCTAAACCGTGATATTTCAAAGTGCCGCCCTCAGTTGTTTTAGGTTACTGATTCACTCTTTTTATTCCAAAATGTTGAGTGTTATTACCATTGTAAAATTTATTTACGTGGTAATAATTGAAAGTATTTTTGGGGGACTATTCAGTTGTAATTTTCTGATTATGTTTTTTTTTTTCTTATATAAAAGCGGAAAAACAATCAAAATTTTAACATAAACTAGGAAAAAGAAAGAATTTTCTTTTCCCTCTTTTTTTATGTTATTTGTTGGGACCTTTAAGATTAAGCAGTTTAGGTGTGGTCTCTAAACTGTATTTATTCTGAGTTGAAATTTCATATTTATTTTATTCACAAACTCATTGAAGCTTGGGTATACAACTTTTGTTTTTCCTTTTTGTAATGATTGAAAGTATGTCTTAAAGGAGAGGGAAAAAGGAATATATAGTTCATGTCAGATAACCAAATAATTGGAATATATATATCTATATATATAATTATTATTTTTTTATATATATATTTTTTGGCAAATCAAAGTTCGATTACATTATAATTTAGAACAAAATTTCCATATTGGTTAGGCAGAGCTCCTTCATTTCGTAACATGGTGTCCTTGGAACTTGCAAGTTGTAAAAATAGCTAATTCTTGCCGTCAGTTGGGCAGCAATGTCTGAAACATCTAAGAATTATAGGGATGAAAGGAATAATTGAGGTGGGTCGTGAGTTTGTTATAGTAGGTGAATCATTTTCTTGCAAGAAAAGTTAAACTTAGCCACCAAGTTATCTCTATTTGACTAGGATCTTGTTATATTTGGTGACTCCTTTGTTAAGGGAATATAACTTAGCCATCAAGCAATCACAGTTATGGTAAGAGATCAATTCCTAATTGGATTGATTGACTTGTCCTCCATTCCAGCCTCTCCTATAAATATAGGGGTAGCCTATTGTATTTAGTGTACCAGACAGAGAGCCAAATTATGCATGTACCGAGGTGAGTGAAACACTTAGTGCGAGTAAAGCACAGGCAGGAAGAGATTCATATTGAGATTCTTTTTGGTGAGAGTTAGGAATAATATATGCTTATATTATTTCCGGTGATACAGGCGTGAATATACATAGAATGTGTGTGCGTGTGTATGATCTGCGGATCCTCCCCTTGTAATCCTCTCTTTGATTATAATAAAAACGGTGTTCTTCGTGGATGTAGACCGATTTGGTTGAACCACGTATATATCTTTGTGTCAATTGTTTGATGTGTGTGAATTTCTGATTTGCAAGTTTGCACGATTTAGAATAGAGGAGTTGGAATTCCCAAGTGTTCTTGGGCGGGTGTAAAAACCCTAACAAGTGCTATGAGGATGCGTCTTCTTCTTCTTCGTCTTCGATCAAACCATTTCAGTCTTTAGAGACGCTAAGCTTCAATAAAATGCCAGAGTGGAAGGAATGGAATGCATTGGGGGCTGGACAGTTCTCTCGCCTTCTAAAGGGTCCGTTTGACAACCCTTTGTTTTTGTTTTTTATTTTGTTTTTGTTCTGGACCCCAAAAAACAAGAATCAATTCTTATCTTGTCTTTATTTTCTTACCCTTAAAAATAAAAACACAAAGGTTGTTTGGGACCAATTTCCTCTTCTTCATCTCGCCTTCCTCATATCCCTCTGTCTCCTCCTCCATCGTACGCATATACACATATATATATACACACACACACGCATACACACGCATATACACACATATATATATATACACACACACATATACACATATATACACACTGATTTGGGGGTTAGGGTTTCGGCGGTGGTGGCGGTGGCGGCTAGTGGTGGTTGCGAAGGTGTGTGTATATATATATGTGTGTGTATCTATATATATGTGTGTGGGTGTACGTGGTTGTGGCGTGGTGGTCAGCGCGGTGGTGGCGTGGTGTCGGGGTGGGTGTTGGTCAGCATCGGCTGGTGGTGGTGGTGTGGTGGTGTGGTCAATTTCTCTTTTTTGCATTTTTTTTTTTTTTAGGAAAATCCCAAAAGAATATCATTTTCATGTTCTCATGTTTTCTGCACTATTTATGAGAAGTGTTTCCAACCCAAGAATAAAGTGAACAGTAAAAAAGCCTCTCAAATATGTTTTGTTCCCGTGAACAAAGCCAAAAAACAAGAACAAGAAAGAAAACACCCCTATCCAAACGGACCCAAAGCTTTCTATTATTGATTGTCCTAACCTCACTGGTGAGTTACCCAACCACTTCCCATCTCTAAGCAAACTCGAAAATTCCTCATGTCAAATTTGGTTTGTTACTGCAAGGCTCGCCTTTTCTTCAAGAATTGAAGATGTCAAAGATATCAAACTTGACAGAATTGCCGCAGCAGATGCAACACTTGTCTTATTGTTCATCTCTTCTTCTGGTGTGTGTCCCCATTAGTAATAGTGGTCTACCTCCTCCTACACTGAAAGTACTTGAGATCAGCGGATGTAGAAGTTTAAAGTTTCCGGTACCAGAGGAGATGGAGCATAATTACCACACATCCATTGAAGTTTGGAGTATAAGGAATAGTTGTCGTCTTCTCAAATCACTGTCGTTAGTCTTCTTCCCAAATCTTCGAGATCTATGTATCGATTGGTGAATAAATTTTGAAACGCTTTCGGTTCCAAAGGAAGAGCTTCTTAATCTGATGAAACTTACAATACAAAGTAATATGATGTTATTTTGGAAATTGTGTTTTTGATTCTTTATTAGTAAGTATATTTGCAGTGTAACACAATTTAGAATACTGAGATTGTCATTTTGGATGTTTCATTATGCACAGTGGATTTCAATGTTGACTTCAATTTAATTAATTTACTTTTATATCTCAATCTAGTGTGATTATTTTTCAACCTTGTGTTGGGTGAGCCCGGGGGCATTCCCGGTGGTCCCAGTGTTCCATTACGACCTTTAGCAATAATACAACTTTTATCAGTTGTTTTCCACCGAAGAAACCACTCATTTGGTTTTGTAACTTTACAACAAATTTGTTCCATTTTCTGTCCTTTTAAATTTTCTCTTGCTTCTCTCTTCAAATCGAAGGCCAAGGGTTAGGATTCGGGTTTAGCTTCCTTCACAAAAATTGTTTCTCTCATCAAGGGCTGCGGTTTGATACCAAATTTGGTATGTGATCTTTTTTTTTTTTTAATTTATTTTATTTTTGAAAAGTTTAAATTTCTAGATCTACTTCTCCTAACTCATCCTAAGCTTCCGATCTACCAATTGTAATCGATGGTCTGTCCGTTTAAAATTTATGAAAATCTTACAGAACATTCTTATATATGTCTAAGATCATCATTGAAAATTTCAAAAGATTTCAATGAATAATTATTTTAATAAAAATCATGAAAGCATGTTGTTCCGTTTACATTTTACTGCTAGCAAATTCGGCTTCGGCTCGGCCTCATTTTTCATATGTTTTTGTACTCTATATATGTCTACCATACCTCAGTTAAATTTAGTAATTATATTTTTATAAAAATTCTAGAGTACATGGGGCTGCATGTTTACAAATGGCAAATATTACATCTAGATGTAATTTCTCTAAACCTCGGAGGTGTGAGTATAATTAACCCAAATATAAACTTTATTGAACATTCAAATAGAATTTCCATTGCTAATAAGTGTCTCTCGTTGTGTTGTGTGTGTGTGTGTATATATATATATATATATGTTTCTGTCTTCACTCTATTTTTGTTGGGTCCATGTTGTACTGTATAACTTGGGTTCTACAAGAGTTTGTGTTCCGCCTTCAATGTCCGATGAATGGGTTAAATAGAGCTCTAATTTGAGGAATTCTATATTTTCATTAATTATATAGAATTTGTTTGTTATTAAATAAAATAATAATACATGGTTTTAAACTACGGAATTTAAGATAACCATAATTAATGTGTTTGTAAATATTTTCATAAAATTGATACTATTGTTGATGTGGTGAATTGAAATTGGCCTACCATATTATTTCTTGGTCTCCAAATGAATCATTCCATGTGTTGGGTTGATTATTCTGGTCATGTGTCAACGCATATAGCAGCAACCATTTTTTACTATTAAGCAATCTCAACTTTTATTTTACAAACTTTACTGAAATTATATGGTTTAGATTATTGTGCAAATTTACCATATGAAAGACCATACTTTGCACCCCTCAATTTTATAATCCGAACAAAATAAATAAACAAATTATAAAAACAAAAACTAGTGATGTTATTTATTTATACACATAAACATATTTATAATCTAATTTTGATGTATTGTTACACTATTCTTAAATTATTTATTCTGACAAATCACATTTTTTAGACTTGAAGGACTAATCTCTCTTGTTAATTGTTGATTTTTGATGTTTTATAAATGTAATTTTTGTTGTTTTACATGATACAACGCAGACACGGTAATACAACACATTGTAAAAAAGAAATATGACAGGATACACATTTACAAAATTATTATAATTTTTTTATATATGTATATAAAATTACACAAATACTTCAACCTTTTTATAAATTCTTACATGAGAATCAAAAAAAGTTATAAACAAATAGAGTAAAAAAAAGTTCTCACTTATTAACATTCTTTATTCTTTACACAAAAATCAAAAGTTTAGTGAAAAAAAATTTAATAGATAACTCCAACTACAGTATGATATTGTCTGTTTTGGACAAGACCGCGTGAATTTATTTTTGAACTTACTTCAAAAGGTCTCACATCATTGTATCCAACACTTCACATATAAACACATATTTCACTTCATATATATGTACACATCTCTGTCTATAACGATTTATGTTCCGTTAGGAGAAATATTAAAAAAAATCCCTTTTACTTCTTAAATTTATAATTTTATTGTACAAAATTACATTAAGTACCCATTCTTTTTTTTCTTTTTTTTTAAAATTTAAATTTTATTATTTATAATTACATTGTCCAAAGTGCTTTTCCAATTGGAGAAAGAGAGAGAGTTCAGAAAGTCATCACAGCACAATTAAGATAACAAAATGATGAAAAGTAGCTTTACTATACGGGGACGCATGTCGCAGCATCTATGGGCTCGTTTGGAAACATGTGTTTTCGTTTTTGTTTTTGTCCTCTTGAGAACAAAAAATATTTTTGTTCTTGTCTTAAGAGTAAGACGGAAACAAAAACATGTTTGGTTGAGAATTTGTCTAAAAATATTTTAAGAACAAAAAACAAAAAAACACGTTTGGCAGACTTTGTTTTTTCAGAAAGTTTAAGATCAGAAACAAAAAAACATGTTTGGCAGCGTCTATGTTCCCTGGAATTCTGAGAACAGAAACAGAAAAACATGTTTGGCGAGTTGAATTGTTTTTTAAAAGATTTTACTTAAAATTTGCCTAAGTGTTGGAATTGAGAAAATTCCGACAACATCTTCCCTAAAAACGACTAGTAAATTTTTTTTCCTTTATAAGTAGCAATAAATAATTCAAACACTCATAAAAAAAATGATAAGATTATTTTCATACCCAACATATTTTACATACATGCTACTCCATAAATGTCAACAATATTTTACAACTTCACCCTAAATTAGAGTGACTATGATCTCTTCATTTCAATACAATAACAAGAAATACAATTAATATGAGAATGCACATAAGAACTAACAAGGAAATGAGACAGATACAACCACAATATAACATGTACTTTTGTCGATGTTGTTCATGTTGAATATCAGCAACAACATTGCCCAAATCATTGTCAATATCCTTTGCTATTTCAATTCCTTGCAATTCCGCATTTAGTCTATCCACCGACAGAAAACTACAATAGTGATCCTACAATTCCAAAGCATAAATAATCAAGGGTTAAGTACAGAAAACACCCATGTAGTATAAATATGGTGCGTATAACACCCTGTATTTTGAAAATGTGTGTATTGACACCAACACTTTTGGAAAACGTGCGAACACCCCTTGCAAGTTTCGAAAACGTGCGAATACCCCCTTCTTTAACTTTTATACTATCTTAAATACCCATTTTATCCTTTTTATTCAAAATATATATAAAAATTTTGAAAAATAAATTTCAAAGCCAATATATAAAATTCAAATTCGGAATTTATATATATAAAATTCGAAACCAATATATATATATAAAATAAAATTTTTGAAATTTATATATATAAAATTCGAAATATATATATAAAATTCTTAAAAAAATATATAAATTTCAAAAAATATAATAAATTTCGAAAAATAAATATTAAATTTCGAAATATATATAAATTTTTAAATAAATATATAAAATTTGAAAAAACATATAAATTCAAAACAAATATATTAAATTCGAAAAAAAATATAAAATTCAAATAGTTGTGCAAATAGAAGTATAAAAACACAAGTGACTAAAGTACAATACACCCAAACAAAAAGTCAAAGATACTAGAAAATAGAAGTATATTTTCCCCAAATTTTATATATATTTTTCCCAAATTTATATATGTTTTCCAATTTTATATTTTATTTTCGAAATTTAATATATTTTTTTCAAATTTGATATATGTTTTCAAAATATTTATATATTTTTTGAATTTATATATGTTTTTTCCAATTTTATATAATTTTTTGAAATTTATATTTTTCTTTTAAAAATTTATATTTTTTCAAATTTTATATTTTTTTGAAATTTAATATGTATTTTTAGATATTTTAGATATTCATACTATAGGGGGTTTAATGAACGCGGCCCTATAATCAATTATAGACATCAAAATATATATTTCAAAATATTTTTTCCACAATCCATCAACAAATAAATTATAGTCATCCAATAGTAGTGAATATAAAAAGTTAATACATGAAACCATAAATTAAAATGTCTACTATGCATGCAGGTAAAAAGTTGTTACAGTATTGAGAAATCTAGGATTTCGGCCCAAATATGTTACAGTCATCCAATAGTTCAAATCATACAAAGTGGTACACTAAGCGCGTCTATTAGCCCAAATCTCATCAGCTAAAGTATTGCGAAAATGTTGCATAAATTGGTTGTCGTGATGAACATGTAAGACCTCGACATCATCATCATCACTATCTACATCATCATTATCTCCATCATCAGCTCCATCCCCTTCACCCGCGTTTTGGGCCTCTCTACCATCAAATATTTCATCCGGTTGTCCAAGTAACTTTATGTAGTTGTGCATAGCACAACAAGCCATGACAATTTTGACTGGGGCCGGAAACTTGTAAGGACGCATTAGCCTAAGTATTGGAAAGCGTTGCTTAAGCATGCCAAAACACCTCTCAATAACATTCCGCAGTGAGGAATGCATGTAATTGAACATTTCTCCCTTCCCTCGAAATCTACCCGGATGTGCTTGAAATTCGGGCAAATGATATCTTTGTCCGCGGTAGGGGGCTAGAAATCCCGGTTGATTCGCATAACCGGAATCCACCAAATAATATTTTCCTAACATATCCACAATTAAATTAAATCAATAAACAATTCAACTAAATTACCATTTCAAATAATTAAAAAATTTACTTTTCCAAATTTGGAAATTTTCCATATATTTACCTTCTGGCGGTTTGGGAAATCTCCAATTCTCTCTCGCAAGACATTCATTTAAGATTCGCGAATCATTAGCTGACCCTTCCCACCCTGCTACGACGTAAGTGAATAACATGTCGAATGAACAGACGGCCATAACATTCTGGGTTGGATAGCCTTTCCTACCTCTATATGGCATTGCCTCATCGGCATCTATATAGGCATGCACATGGGTGCCGTCTATTGCACCCACGCAATTTCTGAACGGGTAGTACCTTTGCCCTTTGTTCAAAATATGTTGTGGAATTTGGTTCATATCAGGAGGGACAATGATTTCATTCGCAAGAAGTCCAACCACTCGAAGTACCCTATGCAAGTGTCGGGATATGGTTTCAGTTGAATGCTGAAATCTTTCAGCTACTAACCGATTTGTGTGACTATGGCTTAAAGTTAATATGAAAATCGCAACTTGTTCTATTACCTTTACACCTCTAGATTCCGTTAACCCTAATTCCTTTAACCGCTCACATAAATTCTCAAAGGCAATTGGTTGCATCCGGAGGCTTTCATGACATCTGGTTGGATGCCCTCGAAGTAACTCAATAACATATGCATCACCCTTCAAAATCGAATTCCTACAGGGCCTTCGCTCTATCTCCATCTCTTGCCTATAATGTTCCAACATCATCATCATGCCTTGAATACTATGCTCTTCAGTGGATTTATCAGCATACTGAGGTACTAAAACTTGAAAATATGAGTTCAATAGGAAGCGTCTTTCACCACTCATAATGCACTTGATTTACCTATTAATGACAAATATACAAAAAATACCATGTCAAGCATTATAAAAGAATGAATAACATAAATGAGAAGACATTCATGACATAAAGTCAGGCATATATCATTTGTGATATGATATTGACTAGTTGTGTTGTAAACATACTTGTACACTTACAGTCTGCTACATGATAATTGATGGATAATCCCAAATAATTAAAAGCTTTTACTAGATGATTCTACATGCCTTTGCACTCTGCTATCAATGCTGCTGAGAGTCCATTATATGGTAGCTGCCCGTCAACATTGCAGATGGAGCTTAACTCTCATGTGATCAATGATAAAGAGGACAGGTACCTTATTTCTTTCTCCTGTGAGCTTCTGCTCTTATGCGATCAGGTCTTTTAATCCTCATAATTAAGTTTTCTATGAGGCATATATATAGACGTCAGCAGTTGTTTATCTGTGACTGGTATATATATCAGGGTTTGTGCTCCTAGAGACACCAAACTGTCCCAATTGTTTTGTGTTAGCTAATTCAGGAATATTATAGTGCCCACTATTGTGTTACCTAATTTAGATCAAAATCCAAAAAAAAAAAAAGAATTGCCTATCATTGCGTCACCTAATTTAAATTGAAACAAATGCCCTCTATGTAATTTCCTAATTCTGCATATTTTGGTACTACTACTACCAATGGTTCTCATTCATTCACAGACCACAGTACCCTTTAGAAACACATTAAGAGGGAAATATCATTAGATCATACTTTAAAAAAAAAAAGAAATCATTAAATATATCACATGCCAAAAAATGCACTTCTTTTTAGGAATTTGTGACATAGTGACATTACTTCACACATGAGGCCCCTCCTCTGAAACCAGGTACATGACTCAGTGATTCAGGTGCTGGTGTGCATGATTCTTTCCCAGTATTGCAACTTTTCAGTACTTACTTTAGTTGTATGAATTCATAATGACTTTTTGGATAATCGGATGATATTTTTTGGCGTTTGGTCGAAAAAGGCAAATGAACTGCTCCAGAATTAGTTACCAGGATCGGATGGCATTGTGGCTACTTGTCTATTAACCAATGAAGAGAAGGAAGGTCGACATGTTTGATGTCTCTGTGAAATTGAGAGATTTGGGTAGAGCTAGTATTAGATGAGACATACCCTTTGCAGTACACAAATTATCTGTTAAATATAAGGAACTTTTGTTATACTAGATGAAGCCTTGTTTCTTTCAATGGAATAAGGATCCCTTTTGGGTCGGTTTTGTCCAATGTCTAGTGTAACAATGTTACATTGTTGACAACTTTAAATCATACATCCAAAAATTAAGCAGAAAGTTAACTGAGTTATAATGCTACAACAGGTGTAGTAGGTTACAAGGCTGTTTATCTTATATTTATGGGTTAAGTACTGAATTGGTTCACTCATTTATGTACTCAATGTTGCTGAAAAAAAATAAAATTATAATGAGGGAGAAGCATTACTTGTTCGTTCAAAATCGAGTACAGCTTCGAGGCTGTTGGAGGTCTATCTTATTCTCAGTTACTGAATCCCGCAACTCTAAGGTAGCTCTCCACACATTATATAATGTTTTCTGCATAATCAAATTGAAAAAAGAAGGAAACAATTAATTTATGTGCAAAACTAGATTTATATGTCACGATCAATGTTTAACAACATGACAGAATATGTGCTACTAACAATAGTGAACTTTCAGATGCAATATATATAAATCAACATCAGACTATACGGTACTGAGTTTTTATAGCTCACAAACTACAAGTAAACTTAACCGTTTAAAGCAGTAAGCCACAACTATTAGCTCATTTACCAGGCTTTCTTCATTATATCATCACAGACATGTGAAAATCAGAAAAAAGCCAATACTTAAGACTACAGTCATCCAAATAAAAATTGAAAATAGTCATCCAAATAAAAACTGAAAACTAAGAAGATTTACACAACAATCATCCAAATAAAAACATAGCAATCATCCAAATAACAGAGATACTACAGTCATCCAAACCTAAACTGAAAATAGTCATACAAATAAAATCACAGTACTCAAAGAAAGAATTTCCTATCATCGCCCGTAGGAAATTCTAAGATCATAGTGCCTATAGATTCATCGCCCAGGTGACTTTCCTATCATCCGATTGTCTAAGAAAGAATTTCCGGAGTGCCTCAGACTTCTCCAATGCCATCACGGCCTTTGTATAATGCTCACCATCTACTCCCTCCAGGGTCGCTAAGATATCAGTACAATGTAGAAACTCATCGTACGTCTTCATAGGGGGGGAGTTGGCCTCATCACTACGACTCTCCTGGGTTTCCATTTGGGGAGTTGACTTTGATCCTGAATTGTTAAAGGCACTTACCACACTCTGGGATGTCTTTTCAATTTTCTCATCTCTTCTGTTAGATGTCTTCTCAATCACGCTCATGAAATCATACATTGCTTTAATTAGTGTATCTTCCTTCTTTTTCTTATGTTTTGGGCCGGGAGTCTCCATGAACTCCTGAATATCAATATCATCATCCCCTAAAACTATTGGAACTGGGCGGGTGGAGGACTCTGGGACGAATTCCGGTATTATAGTCGAAGGTTGGGCATATGCACCTGTAGCTTCCCCGTGTTGGTCTATAACGCTCCATTGCCTATGGTACACGAATGGCTTACCCATGAATTTGTTTTTGCAACCGATGATCTCCTAAAAAAATCATAAGAATTTGTTGTTATACACTCAGTGTGAATCACAATTATAAACAATTTGAATTATAGAAAATTTAATATTACTAATTACCTTGTCCAAACTATCCCATAGTTCGAGGTCCATGGTCACCAACCCAATAGTAGGGTCAAAACCAACTCCTGTTTTTTCCTTAAGCCTTTTGAACTTCCTCCAATTTCCTCTATCCCTATTCAATTTGCCCCTCATTTTATCTTTTGTGTATTCTTTTCCAAAAGCAGCTTGAAGGGAATTGACAATATTATCCCAATCGTTTTTCGTAAATGTTCCCTTGCCACTCGCATTACCAAGGTTTACTTGCTCTTCCATTACGTTCATCATCATCTCATACTGTGCCTTACCCCAAAGTCTACTGTCTTCTAACCCCCCAGTCAAAGCTACACTCGGACTACCTTGCGACACATTGGTATCCATCTACATTTACACAAGTGCAGACTCATGATATTGCAAAAATTAACATGAAGCACAAATGCATATATATATATGTGTACCTATATACTATAAGATAAAAGGGTTAAAACATATAGATCAGATCTCAAAGCCAAATAAACTTCTTCCTAATTAAAGAGCATAACTTTATACAGCCTAAGAAAGTAAAAAGGACTATATTCTAAGCTTTATACAAGGGGCTGTTGTATTTTATACATGGATCTAAGCTTTAAAACTTTCCAACATGCCTATCAATAAGTACCTTCAAACTGCAGTATATAACAACTGCAATAGTCTCTTATGCCATCATGAATATGGTGACTATTATTCTTACAACACCACCAAAATCTGACCATATATATAAAAATATGCATGTTCATATGCAGTTCAATCTTCTTTCCTCCATACATGTTTATCACTACTGCAGATTACTACTCTACTACTGGAGCTGGACAACTGTGAATAAAACTAATTTGGAGGACTATGAAGTGATAGAGCAGATTGGCAGAGGAGCATTTGGAGCAGCTTTCCTTGTTCTCCATAAAACTGAGAAAAAGAAGTAAGAGAATTTCCATCCCCAAATAGAATTTGTCTATATATGTGTATTTTTGTTGCATTACCTAATCAATTTTAGTGCATGACATTAAATGCTTAGAGCTCCATGCATATTTTTGTGTAGATTTAGAATAAATAAGAAAGCTTTGTGTATGAGAAGAAAATGACCTAAAAGAAAAGATGGGAAATCTTATATGATTTTTTCCCCTTACCATTATAACTAAACTTTTCTAAGAAATCTCACGAAACTTTATTTATTCATGTGAATGATTTGGAATTGAAGTGAGTTTATTCAGTCAAAACTCACTGGTATTATTTATGGGTCCAACAGAAGTCACTGGTATAGGAAGAAGCCCGGTCATATAGAGATTTTTCGACCATATTTCTGTTGTTAATACCATATAGAAGGGCTGCTACTTCAAAGTAGCACGACTTCCAATTTAATCATACTAACTCCCTGCTTTTGTTTGTGAGCTGTGTGTGTATTCTTGGTTTTCTGATGTTCTATTTGTTGTTTAATCTGAATAGGTATGTCCTGAAGAAGATTCGTTTGTTTAAGCAGACAGAGAAGTTCAAGCAAACAACACATCAGGAGGTCAATTCCATATTTAATGGTTACTAGACATAAAATGCAGTGCTTCATTCATTCACATCAGTTCATCAAATGCCACATTTTCTGAATCATATGTAATTTCAGCTCTATGTTTATTAGCAACGAAATTTGGCATTAATGCAATCCATTTTTCGTCTTCTGAAGTTTTGTTTTACCAACCTTCAGGCAACCAAGTTCATATGATTTTTTTGATACTTCATACCCAATTCTCATATAGGTCAAGTTTATACATATTTCTTGTATAACCTCTGATATCAATTGAAGGTGCAGAAAATGAGCAAAAAAGTACAGAGTGGACAAAACACAAATTCTGGGAAAACCCCTAAACTAAAAAATCTATAATTACCTCAAAAAGTTCAGCATATAGACAACTCCATAACTCCTACTTTGGCACCACTTACAAATATCTTACATCGATTGCAGCTGTATATAATCATCTTTGCGCTAGTCTTAAATAAATAGAAAATAAAATTGAAACACTGAGATCTGAATTTGTGCATAAACATAGAGGTGAACAAGTGAAAAATACACAACCATACAAGACAACCAAGCTCTCTGTGATATATTGGTTGAGTCAAGTATATATTATATATATATATATATATATATATATATATAATAGTAGTAGTTTGAGATGTGAAGCTGATAGAAAATGTAAGTAGAAGCATAAAACTCCAGATCTGAGAAGGAAGGAAAGAGTATAACAATAACAAACCCAATTTGCAAATCTCAAATTTTGTACCCTAGATTTTAGGGTATTTTGACAATTACTTGTTCGTTTAAAATACATATAAGCAAAATAGCAACAAAATAATAAGAATCGTAAGTATTGAACATCAAGGGCTTGAAACCCAAACAATCTGACGAATTTAAAAAAAAAATTTGAGGAAAGAGAGACGAATCTGAACCTGTGTGTGACTCAAATTGTTCGTTGAAGTGTCGGTGAGACGTTTCCAACCTCCAATCGCGATTTCAAGCTTGCTCTTCAAGAATCGCCATGAATCGCCATGGTCGCGCCTCCACAAGAACCCTAGTACTTGTTTGTAGACTTTGGAGAAATGTTTGACGAATGTTTTTTTTTTGTTTTTCTTGGTTATGAGAAATGTTTTTTTGGGCCTGATATAAACAGTGCAGGAAAACAAAAAAACATGAAAAAGTTGTTCTTCAAATCATGCCATTTTGGCTCATGTTTTTACACTGTTGAAGAAAACGTTTTTGGGTTTAAAGTGACCCAAACATGTTTTTGTCTCCAACTTAAGCCCAAAAAACAAAAACAAAGACAGAAAACGCCTTCCCAAACAGGCTATATATTTATATATTTGTTTTTTTGGAAATGTGCAGCATCCATTTTTGACTATTGTGCAACCATGTTTGAATGGAATCTTTTAGGTTGGTTTGGATGGACAAGAGAGAAAAGTAAAGAAAATAAATGATAATATTAGTTATGAGGGAAAAAAAATAAAATAAATGATGGTAATATTTTAAATTTATGTTTGGATAGATTGTGAAAGAAAAGAAATGATATTATTTTTATTTGGATAATTCAAATGAGAGAAAAAAAAAAAAGAAATGATAATAATTAAATTACTAGGATATCCTTTTAGTTAATAAAATTATTTTTTTAACTATAGAAGATATTTTTGTCTTTTTAATACTTAAAGTTGTTATCATTTCTTTTATCTCCAAATCTTCTTATTTTTTGAGAGATAACACCAGAGTGTTTTGTAGTTATAAGCTTATCCCTCCAAATTATTATTTTTCTTTTCAAAATATTAACCCAAACATATATAGCACTATTTTTTCTTTTATTTTCTCTCCAAATCCTTTCAAATCTCTCATACTAAACGAAGACTTATAGTAATCAAAAACAACTTTAATTGTGCATCCATTTTTCTTGTATAAAATATTATACAAGAAAATTGGGGTTTCTTATCGGTTATCAAAAACAATTTTCTATATAAATATTAAAGGGCAATTTTCATTTTTGACTACTGTGCATCCATTTTTGACTTTTGTGCAACCATGTTTGAATGAAAAGTTACTTTACTATGGGACGCATATTGCAGCATCCATTAAAGTAATTTTGAATAATAAAATTAGAATTCTAAAAAATAAAAAGAATGGGTACTTAATATAATTTTGAACAATAAAATTAAAAATTTAAGAAGTAGAAAGGAATTTTCTTAATATTTGTCCTAAGCGACTATAGACAGGACGATGTTTGATTTCGAACTTTTGACTTTTATGTAATCAAGTAAAAAATATAGACTTCTAAGTTTTTATCATTAAAAATTTGTTTGGTTATCAATGAGGAAATAATGATATAAATATTTTTGTGACATTCCATATTATTTGGATATAGTGAAATGCTGCCGTACAGTAAGGTGACAGATGTAACTATCGAGTTCGATATTGTAGGTCACCCAAAAGTGCTAAAACGAATATGGCAAGGGGGCATACTATAGTAGAGGCAACAAAAAATATATATTTATAAATGGTAAAGTACATTAAATCCCTCTCGACTATTTTCTCTCTCTCATATAACTTCCCTGAATTATATTTTTCATACAAAATTTTCTAAACTATCCGAACTTTTACAATTCACTCCATTCCGTTATAACACCGTTATTAAATTATGTTAATTTGCACTTAGATCCCCTGAAGTTTCGATCAATTGCACTCGCCCCCTGAAATTTCATTTTCTTGCAATGACACCCCCTGAAGGGGTGAAGACCCCATGAAATGACTCTTGTGCCCTTGTTTTAGTGTAAAAGACATGTTGGCTAAATTAATAGACCAAACAACTCTTGTGTCTTAAGCTCAATTTGGAAAACTTTTCAAGTACTTTAGATACAATGATTATTGAAATATTATCACATTTCTTTAAATTATTTTTTTTTAAATTATCATTTTTGTAATATAGGCCCCAAAAGTTATTATTTTTTAATTTTTTTCCTAAAACTAATATTGTGACATTTTACATTAAATAATAATAATACACTTTATTTATGATTATATTTGTTTTTTGTATTTTAGAAGGTGATACATGTATAAAATATTTGTGAGCTCATATAATTTAATTTATTTTGTAAATAAATAATATACAACTCCTACAATTTAAACAACTAGTAATACATTTTAATTATAGTTTTTGTTGTATTATAAGAGGTGATAAATGTATAAAAATGTTACAAATGGTTTATAATTTATTATTCTTTGTGTAAAATTAATTTAAGCCCTTATACTGTAAAATAATAACAACCTTTACTTATTATAATTTTTTATATTTTTTTTAAAATATGACAAATGGTTTATTATTTATTAATTATTTTGTAAAGTTAATTTAAGCCCTTACACTTTAAATAATGTCAAACTTTACTTATTATAATTTTTTATATTGTAAAAGGTGATAATGAATCGAAATATTAGACAGTCCTTGTGTTTTTATTAGTAGCATATAGATAGATAGATAAATATACAAATTTCTGTATTTTAAGTTATATTATTTTTCCATCCCGAAATATATTTGTCTTATATCTTTACTCTATATCTTATGAAATATCCATTAGAGTTAGATTTCAATTAATGTATATTAATTAATTAATTAATTTTTAAAAAAAATATGAAAATATTTACTACCCCTTGTCGTATATCTTTACTCTATATCTTTTGAAATATTCATTAGAGTTATACTTCAAGTAATGCATATTAATTAATTATTATGAAAAATTAAGTTTTACTTTTTGAACTTTTTATTTCTTATTTTTACTTACTGAAATATGAAAATAAAAGTAAAATTAAATTTTTTAATTTACTTCTTTATTCTGACTTAGAGGAAACGTTTCCTCCACTAACAAAGAAAAGAAAACGTAAAAAAAAAAAACATGTGTTTTCTCTTTTTGTTTCCTCTCACTAATCATAATTATCAATATAAATAATGAAAATGGAATTAAATAAATAAAATTGAATAAATAAATTAAATATTATAAATAATAAATAAATATTAAGTAAGTAAAAATAATAAATAAATTAAATTAAATACTAATTAATAAATGAATAAATAAACAAATAATAAATTAATAGAAATAATACATGAAAATAAATAAGAAATAAGAAATAAATTCAAAAATTAATAAATAAATAAAATAAAATAAATTATTAATAAATGAATAAATAAATAAAAATAATTAAATAAAAGTGATTAATAAATAATAAAAATAAAATAAAACAGATAATAAATAATTAAAAATGAGTAAATGAATAAAAATATGTAATAAATAATTAAGTATAATAAATAAATAAAATTGAGTAATAAATAATTAAAATAAATAAATAAAATAAAATGTATAAAAATAAATAAATAATAGATATTAAATAAATTTGAATAAATAAACAAATAAATAAAATAAAAACTTAGGAAAATACTGAATTAAATTTTATTTAAGATAGTTCTAATATTTTTCAAAAAATAATTTGTAATTTTTTTGTTGGTTGTTATGTTAAACATATTTTAGTAAACTTATTTTTTGTTTTTTTATTTTTGTTTTTGAAAATAATTAATAATTAGTAAACATGATTTTACTTTTTGTTTCTCATACATATACATGAATTAAAATCATGATTATGCTTTTCCAAGAAACGGAAACAGGAAGCGTGTTTCCTGATAGTGAAATTTTTGAGCATTCAAAAGAATTTCCTTTGCTAGGTATCCATCTCTCTTTGATCTCTCTCTGTTTCTCTCTAGAGGCTTTTTCACAGCTACTCTCGGTGTGTCTCTGTGTGAAAATATAAAGCTATGGCTGGAGCTATGGTGGCTGGAGCTCTTCTCTCAGGTTTCGTTAATGTGCTGTTTGATCGTTTGGCTACTCGTGAGGCCATAAGCTTCTTTTCCACACTAGAGTTGGGTCATGGACTCAGAGATGAACTGGAGGGAACATTGCTGGTCCTTCAAGCAGTGCTGGATGATGCAGAGGAAAAGCAGATTACAAACAAAAATGTGAAGCTTTGGCTCGACAAGCTCCAACATGTTCTCTACCAAGCTGATGACTTGCTGGATGAGATTGCTACCAAAGCCTTGAGGGACAAGTTGGAAGCTGACCATGCCCCTGGAAGATGGAGTATGGAGTCCAGGATGAAAGAGATCACCAGCCTGTTGCAGAAATATGCTAATCAAATACAACTTCTTAATTTGAAAGCTGATCATGAAAGGAAACCATCACAAAGCCTGCCGACCACATCTTTGGTATATGAATCTGATATTTGTGGAAGGAAGGATGACAAAGAGAAGATTATTAAAAAGTTGTTCTCTGGCAGTGCAAGTGTGAATGAGATCCCTGTTATCCCCATTCAAGGCATGGGTGGGATCGGCAAGACAACCCTTGCCCAGTCGGTATACAATGATGCTCGAGTAACTTACAATTTTCCTATCAGATCATGGGTTTGTGTTTCTAATGCATTTGATGTTTTCATGATTACAAAGAAAATTTTGGACGATGTCACCTCCTTAGACAATAACATCGACAACCTTGATCGCCTTCATACCAAGTTGAATGAAAGCCTGAGAGGGAAGAAATTTCTTATTGTTTTAGATGATGTCTGGAATGACAATCCCATGGATTGGGACGCACTAAGAAAACCTTTCAGAAGTGGATCACTGGAAAGTAGAATCATTGTCACGACACGCAATGACTCTGTTGCATCGATGATGAACCCAATCTCTACTCATCCCTTGGAGCCACTGCCGGTACAAGATTGTTGGTCATTATTTTCAAAGCACGCTTTTCTCAACGGAGATAAAATGGCTAATCCAGAGCTAGAGCGCATTGGTAGAGAAATTGTAAACAAGTGTGGAGGTCTGCCTTTAGCAATGAAATCCCTCGGAAGTCTATTGGGCTCGAAATCAAAAATTCAGGACTGGGAGAAAATATTAAAAAGCAAGATATGGGATTCGGATCGCAACATTTCTGCTGCTTTAAGCATCAGTTACTATGATCTTCCTTCGCATTTAAAGCAATGTTTTGCTTACTGTTCTGTGTTTCCTAAGGATTATGAATTTCAAGTGGAAAAGTTGGTGCAGTTATGGATAGCCTTAGCTTTTGTGCAGCAACCCAAAAGCAGCAACTCAGTTGAAGATGAAGGTATGGACTACTTTGATCAATTATTGTCAAGATCTTTCTTTCAAAGGTTAAGTCATGACAACGATTCTCATTTTGTAATGCATGACTTGATACATGATTTAGCACAAGATATATCTGAAGGGTTTTGTCATAGGCTAGATTATGCCCAACCACTTGTTCATATCTCTGAAAAAGTTCGCCATTTCTCATATGTTCGCGGCAAATATGACGGGTTTGAGAAATTCAAGTTTGTTAATGAGGTTAAGTGTTTAAGGACCTTCATGTCATACTCCAAAGAAGAACATATTAGAGGTTGTTACTTCGGCAATAAGGTAATACATTATATTTTGCCAATCCAAAGATGCTTAAGGGTTCTATCTCTATCAAACTATGAGATTTCTGAATTGCCTGAATCAATTGAAAATTTGATTCATTTACGCTATTTGGATGTCTCTCGGACAAACATCGAACAATTACCTGATTCAGTAACAAGCCTGTACAATTTATTGAGGTTAGATTTGGCAAATTGTAAGTTACTCAAAACGTTACCTGTGGATATTGGAAAACTAATCAACTTGCGCCGTCTTGATATCAAAGGAACTGGATTGACTGAAATGCCGGCACAAATAAGCAAGCTGAAAGAACTCCGACATTTAGATTTGTCGTTTTGTCGGATCCTCACTAAGTTACTGGGATATGGCAAAATTAACCAACTTGCGCCACCTTGATATCCAAGAAACTATGTTGACTGAGATGCCGACACAAATGAGCAAGCTAAAAGAACTCCGACATTTATCGAGTTTTGTAGTTGGCAAGAACAATGGGTCAAGCATTAGTGAATTGAAGGAACTCTGCCATCTTAGTGGGGAACTCCGTATCTCCGGGCTGGAAAATGTAGTCAGTGGTCAGGTAGCATCTGAGGCCAATATGAAGGACAAGAAGCTTCTTGAAGGATTGGTGCTGGTATGGAATGGTGATGCGGATAATTCAACAACGGAAAGAGATGTACTTGAGAAGCTAGAGCCTCATGCAGGGGTGAAATCTGTTAGTATCTTCAACTATGGGAGCCCCGAATTCCCACATTGGATAAGATGCATGTTGAAGGATTCGTTTCCTAAAATGGTGTCCTTAGAACTTGCAAGCTGTGCTAATTGCTTTTTTTTGCCGTCAATTGGGCAGCTACCCTCTCTAAAACATCTAAACATTGAAGGGATGATGGGAATAACGGAGGTGGGTCGGGAGTTCTATGAGGATGCCTTCTCTTCTTCTTCCTCGATCAAACCATTCCAGTCTTTAGAGACACTAAGCTTCAATAGAATGCCAGAGTGGAAGGAATGGAATGCATTGGGGGCTGGAGAGTTCTCTGGGCTTTTAAAGCTTTCTATTGTCAATTGTCCTAAGCTGACTGGTGAATTACCCAACCACTTCCCATCTCTAAGGGAGCTCGAAATTTCCGAATGCGATCAGCTCGTGTCCAGTCATATTGGATTGTTACTGCAAGGCCTGCCTTCTCTTGGAGAATTGAAGATGTCAAAGATATCAAACTTGACAGAATTGCCACAGCAGCTGCAACACTTGTCTTCACTTCAGAAATTAGAGCTTCGGGGGATGCCAAATTTGAAGGAATTGCCTCTGGAATTATGCAGACTTATAGAACTTGAAAGAATGAAGATAGAGGAATGCCCAAGCCTGGTGTCATTTCCGGACATGGGGTTGCCGCCGATGCTGAAGGCTTTGGAGATCAGGGAATGTAAAGCTCTAAAATGTCTAACAGTAGCATCATCATCAGCAGCAGAGCGACTGAATAATATGACGGGCACCAACAATATATGCCCTGAAGAGTTGCGCATCTCTGATTGTTCATCTCTTATTGAGTTGTCTTTCCCCAT
Source organism: Cornus suecica (assembly GCA_963922005.1). NCBI lineage: Eukaryota > Viridiplantae > Streptophyta > Magnoliopsida > Cornales > Cornaceae > Cornus > Cornus suecica. The sequence continues at coordinate 19,144,254 of OY998247.1, read as the reverse complement.
TTTGTATAGTGGTCTACCTCCTCCTACACTGAAAGTACTTGAGATCAGAGAATGTACAAGTTTAGAGTTTCCCCTTCAGGAGGAGACGGACCATAATTACCACACATCCATTGAAGTTTTGAGGATAAGGAATAGCTGTGATCTACGTATTGATGGTTGTTTAAATTTGGAAACGCTTTCTTTTCCAAAGGAAGAGCTTCATAATCTGGCTAATCTTACAATAAAAAATTGTCCTAAAATGGAAATGTTTGGCGGTGGAGATGGAGGAGGATTACTATCCTCTCCCAATCTGACGACATTGTGGATCTGGAAATGCAAGAATCTAAAGTGGCTGCCGCAAAGAATGAACATCCTCCTTCCATCTCTTCAATCATTGGGCATACTGAATAGTCCAGAAGTTGAATCATTAGCAGACACGGGAGGTTTGCCATCCAACCTGCGTGAGTTGAGCATCCTTAATTGTGAGAAAGTGATGAAAGGGCGGAAGGGGTGGGGTTTGCAGCAAACACTCCCATCTCTTGAAACAATCAGGCTTGGCGGTGAATATTCGGAAGAAGAGTTGGAGTCATTTCCGGAGGAGTGGCTATTGCCCACCACTCTTACAGTGCTTTGGATTGTAGCTCTTCCAAATCTGAAATCAATAAACCACAAGGGCCTTCAACACCTCACCTCTCTTCAAACATTAAACATCTGGGGATGCCCTAAGCTCCAGTACTTGCCACAGGAGGGGCTTCCGAACTCCCTCTCTTACCTGTGGATAAGAGACTGTCCATTGGTGAAAGCACGTTGCGAAAGGGAGAAAGGCCAAGATTGGCCCATCATTTCCCCAATCCGCCACATAAAGCTCGATCTGACTGAAGACATCGTAAACTTGGAATGACAGCCAATTGTTCATGATCAGGTACTTGGAAGTTGTTGTTTTTTTCATGTGTAAGTAAAGTTTTGTTCTACTCAACGTTTTTATATATGAAACCATTATGAATCTACTCTACTTTTGTCATGAAAATTCAAAGTGATTCCAATCATCCATCCAACTTTGGTGAGTATAATTTATGTATCATTCCTTAATGATTGTTAGTATGTTTTGTTGAACTGTAGTGCCCGTCGCAGCAGAAAAGCGAGAGGGCAAGACATGTTAGCCAATATGTATTGCATTAATCACATCTCATCACTTGCCTACCATAGCACTATGCTCTCATTCTGGATTCTATTTTTCATATGTTTTATTGGCAAAACTAGTTCATTGAGTAAATAATTAAAATCTGACATATGGTGGAATTCTGTTTTGCATGAGGGTTTAATTTCTTTTATTCTATTAGGCACTATGGTTGGAGCTTATGGAGCCCGAAAATCTCTCAATGTTTTACTAGGTACAGTCTATAGTATTTACACGATTACATCCTTTTGGATCTCATATTATTATAAGATTGAAGAATGATGCCCTTTGGGCTTTGCGTTTCGTGCTTCAAACCACGTATATTTTATGTTTTTCTTCCTTCATTATCACTCTTCAAATTATTCAACACACATAATTGAGCAGCATCAATTTGATCAAACTATAGCCCCATCTGCAATAGCATCACAGGCCTTGAAATGTAGGATTAGTTCAATAGATTTAGGTTTATCTATTTTAATTCCTTTTATATATGGTGTATTATTCAGCAAATTTTGTTTTTGAAGTCGAGATTTAAAAAGTATTTAAGATGAGAAAAATTAAGTTTGTCGTTTGGAAGGCATTTAACAATATCAAAGTTTGCATTAGTTACCATCCACGGGGGGCACCCTTAGGGCAATGGTAAGGTTGCTCCCTTGTTTCCTTGAGAGGTCACGGGTTCCAAACAAGGAAACTGGCTCACATTTCAGTGTAGTGTAACTTTTTATTATTATTATTATGTGGTCATTTAATATCTTTGTTGAACCTTCATAAGTAGGGCTGCAAACGAGCCGAGCTTTGGGATGTTCGGGCTCGGCTCGTTTGTTTTTTAACTCTGCTCGGGCTCGTGATGAGCCCTAAAATTTGTGATTGGGCTCGGCTCATTTAATTTTTAGTTTTGCTCGGGCTCGGCTCGCTTAAAAAATATTTTTTATCTAGTTTTTAAAATTTGTTCAAGCTCGTTATGTAGATTATGAAACCCAAAATGAACAAACTTGTTATATTAATACATTTAATTCAAATCATATCTAAAATTAAAAAAATGTAAATAAATAACAATCAACATATGAACCCCAAAATATATAACATCAAAGTGAACAAATCAATAAACTGCAGCTTTACAAAAAAATAAAGTATTAGACTTCTATGCATTCACATTTTCATAATCATAGTTAATGCTCACTTGATACATATTTCTACTTTGATAACATTTTCCTAACTATAGAACCAAAAATTATCAGAATCCCAAAAATCAAATCAGTTTTTTCCAAACAATCTGAAAAACATCAGATGACAGCTCCCAAAGATCTCAACCAAAATAACTCCAACCTACATTAAAAAAAACATCCAAAAAATATAGGTTAAGATATTGTTGTGCTAAATACAGTAATCCTATGTAAATCAATGAAACAAATTCAGGATAGTATTTCAACATACTTACTGGCAAAAATAATATTGTTACCAATGCAAAAATCAGAATCCCAAAAATCAGATCAAGGTAGCAGCCATTGAGTTGAGTCCACTTCTAAGTTCAGTTTCTTACCACTGTACCAAGCAATAACACTAAGTTTCTATATAAGTCGTTCACATGCCAAAAATTTCAGATTAGAAGCAGTTTTGGAACCATTATTGGCTAATTCAAAATGCATTTCTTATGACATTGTTTCAAAATCTGGATGGACACATGGAGTACATTCTTCTTCAATAGCAGTAATGCCAACTGAAAATGAAAGATTTAGAAATATATGGATATCTCGTAACTCGGCAATTCATACAACCAGAGCAATCTAAGAACAAAGATTGTTTTAATTTTTTATCTTCACACACACATATACACACATATATTTTGGGTGGGGGTGTTGGGATAGCAGGAAAACAAAGTGAAACTTTGAATATATTATGAATCATAAGGACATTAGTTGTGATTGATTCCTTATACTTTGGGTTACTTTATTCATTATATGCCGACTCGTGTAAATAAAGTCAATTAAGAAAAAAAATAAAATATCACTTTGGTGTTGATGTGCTTAGATTGCTGACATGGCAGCTGGCAAAACACCAGATGCTGATGTGGTAAGTGACATGGCAATGGCACTTGATGACGTGGCAAGGCCGTCTCGATAGTAAGACGATTTAGGCGGCTGCCTAAGGCCCCGTCCGAGTGGAAGGCCCCAAAATTCCAGGGGCCTTATATATATATAATTATTTTAATATATTATATACATATATTTTTAAAAATAAGCCTTCATATAATATTGTAAAAATTAAACTTTTAGAATGGATCTCCTTATAATGTTATAAAAAATAAACTTTTAGAATGAACCTCCTTATAATGTTGTAAAAAATAAACTTTTAGAATGGGCCTTCTTATAATGTTGTAAAAGAAAAAAATTTGGAATGAACTTAAATAGAATGGGCCTCTATATTAATTAGATTTTTAGTACACGTATATTTTACAAAATGATTTTATATTTGAAACTTTTGGGCAAAACGAAAATGCATTGTCGCCTATGGTTTCTCTTTTTATTTTCTCCCTCATTCTCACTCTCATCAATCTCATCAGATCAAAGTTCTTCATTTTTTTTTCTCTCTCTCAAAATATTATTGTCTTATTTTTCCCTCTTAGTCGCATGAATCTCTTCAATCTTATTCTCTCAAGACTCTCGTATCGTAACTAAATCATCTCTTAATTCATCAATCAAGAATCACAAACAACTATATTGTTCGTAGATCGGTGAAACCATCCTCTTCAACTAGTTGGTCTGACCTTATTTTTCTCTCCAGACTCCAGGCCACACTAATACTTGGTGAATATCTAATTTCTTTTGCTTAAAATCATTGTCTTCAATTTTAGTCTTCAAAAATTAGTTTTTGGTTATTATTCTCACTTCTTTTCACGAATCACAATAGTCTATAGAAAAAAAATTCTTATGTAATTTTTTTGTTTCTAATTTAGCCAAAACATGAAATGAGTATTGTTCATTTTTATGGGTTGATGTTCATGCCTTCTTTTGTTCAAACCATATACTGTCTCTCTTTTTTGCCCCAACATATCATACATTTATGATATTTACAATGACAACTATCATACCAACGAAGACATTTGGATGGTTGGTATTGTTGTCTCTATCCAACTCTTTTGAAGCTATCGGAAAAAGAAAAAAATTTACTTGGGAGACTTTGGGCATTATACTACCAAATGCATGTAAATGTCGCATGAAAGATTTAATGGATTGGGTATATTATCTATCGAATTTTTTTTTATCAACACTTGAATACAAAAATCTGATTAGTAATTTTTCATTTAAAAAAACGAGAAGAATGATTTTTAAATAAGTGTTACTAAAAATAATATATAATATATCAAAAGTACCTTTTATATTTTTTTTCCCTAAGGCCTAAAATTTCACCTATTATACTTTTCGCCTAAGGTCTCCAATTTCATTGAGACGGCCATGTGACGTGGCCACTGAGATGGTAGAAGGATCATCTGGTTTTGACGTGGTGCTGAGAGGAAGAAAAGAAATTATATTAGTTCATTAAAGAGAAAAGAAAAAAAATACAGTAGAATGAAAAATGAAAGGGTTAGAATGAATTACAATACTCCCTTCATCCCAATTTAGATGTTCACTTTGCCTACTTTACTTGTCCCAAATTAGTTGTCTAGTTTCGAATCTCAATACAATATTATCATATACTTTCCCAAATTATCCATCTTCATTAACTTAAAAAATGAATGGATCCCACTAAAAATTACAAATATACTACATTATCAAAGGGCAAAATGGGAAACAAAAACTATAAAAAAAAATCTTGAAAAGTCAAACGTGGACAACTAAATTGGGACGGAAAGAGTAATTTGATTCCTGTTGCATGTCATTAATATATATATATCTGTTGCATGTCATTAATATATATATATATACATATATTTTAAATGTAAGCTTTTTCCCTCACACACACTTTATCTCCTAAGAGACTCGGACCCCTCACATCCCTAATTGGGAAAAGAGGAAACACCATTGTGCCATTTGATCCGCCGGTAAGCATGTCATAAATATTGATGAAAATGCAAGGTTGTAATTAGGACTGACAATTCGTATACGTGGGTCGTGTTCGTGTCAAGTTGAAATGAGTTGTATCGAAAAAGAGTTGGTTAATATACGTGTCAAATATGCTCAACCCTAACCCACTCCATTTATTAAACAGGTTACCCGTGCCGACCAATGTTACCTGTTTAACTTATTTGTTATAATATATTAAATTAAATTTGACACGACCCAATAATAATTTATTGATATATTTCAATCCATGGACAATTAAAGAAGAGAAAAAATATAAATATAAATATAATCATGTCAAATGGGTTGTTCGAGTTACTCTAACCCGACACTAATATTCTCATGTCCTGTTCGGGTAGACCCTTATACAGCTTTAACCCTTTTATGGTCAATCATAACCCTTTTAATTCATGTCGTGTTACCGTGTCGTGCCTGATTTTGCCACCTCTAGTTGTAATAAGAAAAAACAATATTAACTCCTAAAAAAGTGAATTATTATAAAGATATACTAATAAGAAATATGAATAATGCATAAAATGAAATACCATCTAGATTCCTTGTGGTTTGTCCATATCCCACCTAGACCCCCTCTTTTTTTCATATTCCCACCTAGATCCCCTGATGTCACGCCCCAAATTCTTAGAACTCCGAAACCCGAGCCTAAGAGCTAAGGGAGTGAATGCGGAAGTAAAAAGAAACGAGAACCAACGACATTCAGTCAACAAACACTCACAAAAAGGGTAAAAACACTCTAATACAATGCTATCGCGCCCCTAAAATTCCCGAATCTCTAATCTAGAGAATCAGCGAATCTCCAAAGGGTGACGTAAGTCAAGCGACCACTAGAGTCAATAATAACAAAGGAAATACATGGAATAATAATGAAAACTATATTCCATGCCAAACCGAATACTAGGAACTCACTAGTATCCTCAGATACCAACAAGCACACTCCTGAATTTCTAAGACTCCCGAACTGGGACATCCAAGGAATCCAGGATGTGATCCTTAACACGAATGGCCAAGTAAGATATCATTAACCATGAAAACGTATGGATTAATGATAGGAATGGTATATTTCATACCCAAATGAATGACAAAACAAAGCAGCGGAATCTAACGAAAATCCGGCAGAATTCCGTTTGTAAATGGAACATCCGGACAACCAATCACAACACAATAACCTGCCAATAGCAATTCGATAATAACAATGGCTTCCAAGCCCCACATTCATCAATCCTACTAGGGTCGAGGTAGTGGAAAGAAACAAAAACCTCTCCAAACCCTCTAACATCAACAGAGCCACAAATGCTCGAATAAGAATACAGAAAAGTATCTAGCTGTACAGAATAGATACAATAACATCCTGAAATAATAAATACAGGAAATAAATGATACACCGATAGGGATATGCCAACAGACTGGCTCCCAAAAGAAATAAATGACAATCCCACAAAACATGGGTAAGGAAGCTAACAGAAGACAACTACCGTCCCCAAAACCAGTCGTGCTGCATCCGTAACCGTATCACCCAACGCAACTCCAAAACCTGTAACAAGAAACTAAAGAAAACTGATATTGCACTGCATCCTGCTCATAGCCGTATGTTTCCTGCAACCTGGCGTGGGAATACCAGGAGGCAAATGAAATACCCCTGTGAGCAAATAAGCTCAGTGGGAAAGGATACTCTAACTACCACATCCTCTAATAGTTTAGGTAATGCTAAACCACCCAGTGAGATACATAGCCCACAACATAACCCAGCCACGAAAACCCAAGGTACGTGCTCACATGCTACCGTAAATGAATATATATATCGGGGATAAATATATATGTATATATATATAAATACACAACACGAGCCTATAAGATACGACTAAGACTCGTACTCCAAGCACCACACCAGTAGTCTACACTACTCTCACCAACGTATACTAGGTACACGACCCTAAGGTCCAATTTAACAAATCATCAAGCGCCTACAACGCTAACCAGAAACTCCAAACAAAGGGAATCACACTCACCTCTAATATCCACAAGGATCAAAATCCACCACTTAGCATCCATGCCCCTAACATGTGTAACTACTCAAATCACCTAGGTGGTGACATCAACAACCAAGAAGAAAGGAAATGGCAACACTATATGTGTGCCCTAAACAACACCAAGCCTCATACCCGAGACTTAGAAATGATAGGAAACAAAGGTGAAACAATGGAACACCTTTCAAAATTCTACAGGTCGAGATCTTGAGAAAGAAGTCTCGGAATCTCAGAATCACGAGAAAAGTAATAAAATAGTTTCTCCTTTAAGAAATCACACAGTAAAAATGACCGTCTTGCCCCCGGTCTCCGTTGTTTCCTGTCCTGGCTACGGGGTAGGCGAAAACGGGTTTTTCCTTTTAAATATAATGAGTTTGTTTTCAAAACTTTGAAAAACTCCGTTTCCGACAAACAACCAGATAAGAGTGACTACGATTCCAAGGATTCCTATAATGTCCCAAGAGGACAATGAAGGAAGAACAATACGTTGGACTCACGGAACACAACCATCCGTTTCCAACTCCACAAGATCAAGTGACAGCAAGAGGAAGAGGTTCGGCACCGTGCCATAACCGACGACTCAGGGAATGACATATAAGTCAACAATCACCTACCTCTTCCGATTCATTATAACCTCAAGTCTCCAAGGAGGTCACACAACTAATCACAATCACAAAACTGTTAACCCCGCCTTCTTTAAGGCATCAACTCAAAATCATTTCTGCAGTCCATCCCCAACCGCAACTAACCACAAAGGTCACTACACAAATATACTTAACCTCCCCCAAGGGTACAAAAGTATATAAAATCACAAGTATAAAAATATACATTTCTTTATACTTTATTAATTACAACATGTAATCATTTTCCTTCACATTAATCACTATCAGTTGAGCATTTAATAAAATACATAATTAACATGCTCCATAATCCATAGGTAATAATAACACGTATAAACCTGTTCCAACATCACATGTAACAATATCATATATACATGTCAAATGAAATCACATAATGTTATACAAGGCAATGTGACTTATAAACCTCATGGCAGAAATCCCATGAAACCCTCTTTGCCCTAATTCGGGGTTAACGAACACGCACTCACTCATACTATGAGTAACGAGCACCGCACCGATTCTTCCCAAGTGATTTTGAAACTTCTCACTTCAACAAGGAAGACGGTCGCATGAGAGCCCCACTGGCAACTCCCATGCTTCAAAGGTCCGAGAGTGGCGCATACCACCACGATGGGGCAGCAACCAACCCTATATCCCCAATTCCCAGATTACTAGTCCAGAGGTGGGAGACATCTATACCTGGCCAGTTGTTGCGACGGTTCGACACAAAGACACCCACACATAATTCACACGGCGCCCATCACAGGTTAACGGATACAATCCGACACAAAACCGTCCCTACAGGATACATACCCCTGTACTCAACATAAATATGTACTGCATCATATTTAAGCAAATATCTACATAAATATCAAAATCTCTTTACATGCTTTTAAATACCATAAAGCATTTAAATCATATGAAAACAATTTCATATACAATTCATGTTTTCAAAATATATTTTCTCTAATCTTTAGAAAATACTTTCATTCTCGCTTGACATGCCTTTAAATAATTTAAATAGATAATCCACGTATAATGAGAGGAACCTAGCACAGCGTCTAAGTTTCTCACGTCCAACGTTTACAAACTCCTCTTGTCCATTTAATTCTCAAGGGAATTCCTAAGCAGCCTATTCCTATTCAATTCAATTAGGAATATATTTAATCTCGTAGGAATTAATTTAATTAATTTTCTCAAAATTAATTTCTAAATCCTACGCCAATTCTACCCAAATATAGATATTTTAAATTCACAATTTATATATCTATATTAAAATAATTAAGGGTTTGCACACCCCAAACTACGTCAATAAAGCGGAGTGAGAAATAAAATTTCTCACCTGAAGATACGCTTACAGAACAGCCGTTTCGGGCCTACCGTGAACAGTACCGGCGCCAGAATATGACGCCCGCCGACCAAAGTCGTCTGAAAATTATTTCGAATATATCGAAATGTCCGTCTCGACGACCTATACAATATATACAAAGCCCATTAGCAATAGGTTAATTAATTTGGTTAAATCTAAAATAACCCAAACGAAAATTCGAAACTTCAAATCGAATTTCCCGACAAACCATTCAACGTAAAATTACGAAATTTTTTACACATCGTACCTGACATCTAGACGAAGCTACCCTCCGAAAATCAGCCCAAACCGAGGTCGGGAAGTCGACCGAACAAATGGTCGAAGTTTCTGGCCGAAACTGGCCAAAAACGCCCCTGCTCGCGCGAACCTCTGCTGTAGCTGCCGACTCCTTGTGCCGCCACCAGCGCCATCTCGCCGACGCCCTACGCCGCTTCTAGCCCAACGATAACCACCACAGCACCACCACGCCGCTCGCTGTAGCGTCGTCGCGTCATGCGACCAGCTGCGACCACCGCTCCTCAGCCGACTCTCTCTCTCTAGCCGACAACGAAAATGGTGAAGGAAAGGAGCTGCTTCGATCGTGCGTGAAGAGAAGAGAAGGAATGAGGTGGTCTGCAGATCTGTGCACGTGTATATACATATACATATATATGACCTAATTGCACAAATGACCATCCACTTATTCATATTTACAAATTAAACCCTAAACAATATACATATATAATTACAATTAAATATATATATATATATAGTAAATCCCAATAAATACCGGGAACGCCCAAACGTAAACTCGCAAACCCGAAATAATAACGGGATGCCCAATAAACGATTCCAATTAAATATACCGGGATAGGAACCCAAACGTCGGAACACCTAACAAGCCCGATCAATTACTACGTGTCGCCATCCAGTCGAAACACTAACGTTAAATGTCGAAACGATACTGCGTAGTCGATAACAAGAACTCGCGTAGTCATCAAGGAGAAACCGTAATGTCATCCAGTCGACTTTAAAACTAAACGCGAAAAATTTACACGCAAAATACCAAAGATAACATGAACGTCATGAACAAGTGACGTCATAACTGAAATTAATCAGAAATAATTTCAGGAAAAAGAAAATAATACGGGGTGTTACACCTGACATTAACATCCTTAAATTTTTTAATAAAATATCATGAAATGACGTTGTTGCCCCTAACTATTTAGTGAGGGACATATTGACATCACACATTTTAAGGGTAAAATGGTTCATAAAACACTTTTTCCGGACTTACGTCAGCAGAATCCGTTGGTCAACTGATGATCAACTAATGGAGGAGGCTTAAAAGATGCAACGGGCCAAACATCAGGGGTTCAAGTGGGAATATGAAAAAGAGAGGGGGTCTAGGTGCTATTTACCCTACAAAAAATATCAAAATATTTAAAAATGCTTATTTTTTAAAAAAGGATAGATATAGGTATTAAATAATTTATATTCAAGTAGACCACAAAGACTTGGTGAGTAGGGATGGCAATGGGGCGCGTACAAAACGGATTCGCCTATATCCATACCCATCCCATTTAATTTCTTAAAATACCATACCCTTCGCGGGTTCGTCACGAGATGTTTTTTCATAAACCATACCCTCCCCATCAACACTTCACTATATCCATGCCCGCCCCGTTCCACCCTTCTAATACTTGATTGTCGGTGTCATCTTCATCATCGACAAAAGAGTTTAGTGGATATAAAATTAAAACCCTAAATTCATATTAAAAAAATTAAGACTAACTTATAAATGTCTTTTAATTACCTAACAATCGAACTCAATCCGTATTTTTCTAATCATCCAATAATCTAACTCACTATCTATTTATCTTTTTTATTTGGATATATTTGGCTACTCATTTCTTCTTATTTTGAGATGTCGAGTCTCATAGGAAAAAAATGAATAATAACTAATAACAAATTTGGATTATTGCTTTTGTATAGATCTATATATATATATATATATATATATATAAATAGCAAAATGGTAAAGTTAATGTAAACGGGGTGGGGCGGAACGAGTTTTTATCAATACCAGAACCCGCCCTATAACTCATGACAGGTTCAATTTCTTTTACCAAACCTGTCCTACGAAATAAAAAGCGCGGTACGGTGAGAAAGATACATCCAGAAAACTGTTGTAACTGTAAGAAACTGGTATTAATAAAGTATAGAGTATATTAACATGTTTATACAAGGAATGCTATAGAGCTCACTATTAGGATATGGCAAAATTTAAGTAGTGTTAGCATTGATGAAATAAATTGGAGCAAAAGAAGTCCAAAAGAAAAGTTGTAGTGAAGAACCATCGAGTACTCGGTAAGGGCGCAAATGTGCAAAACTTGCGCACAAGGGTGGAAAAGTGGCAGAAGGATTTTGTCAGGGCGCAAATGTGCAAAACTTGCGCACAAGGGTGGAAAAGTGGCAGAAGGATTTTGTCAAATCTATGAACTTGCGCAGCGTTTGCACGTCCACCGAGTACTCAGTGGCCAGTTGCCGGTTTTTTGTTTTCATTTTTTATTGGGAGATTGTAATCTTATGATTCCTTTTTAGGATTGACGTGTTCACCAATCTAGGTTAACTATATATTGGAGTCTGGTGGTTAGGGTTTAATGTAGATAAAATATAGAGGAAAGAAAAAGAGAGATAAATTAATTCTTGTTGAGTGATATTTTCTTGTTGAGTGTTTTTTATTAATAAAAGAGTTGTTGATATTTTTGTGTATGATATTGGGCAGGATTAATTCTTAAGAAGTGAAAAGAGAATTAATTCTTAACAAGTGGTATCAGAGCTAGGTTGAAGCAGATCGGTATCAGAGCTATGGCGACAACTTCTGATGTCAAGTTGTTTGCGGTGGATAAATTTGATGGAAGAAATAACTTCAGTCTCTAGCAAATTCGGATGCGAGACTTGTTGGTTCAACAAGGTTTAGATGAGGCGCTGAACGAGAAGCCTGCACATATGGATGCAACAAAGTGGAGCAGAATCAACTAAAAGGTAGTGAGTACCATTCAGTTGACTCTAACAGATGATGTTGTATACGATGTAGTCGGCAAAAAATCTACAGCAGATCTATGGAGGAAATTGGAAGATCTCTGTATGGGAAAGAATGTTACGAATCGGTTAATCTTAAAGCAAGAGTTGTATTCTTTTTGTAAGAAGGAAGACATGAACTTGCATACTCATCTTGGTGAGTTCAATAAAATTATCTGTGATTTATCTAATCTTGGTGTACAAGTTAGTGATGAGGATAAAGTAGTTATTTTATTAACATTGTGGAAGAGATACCGTGACAGTGGAGCAAGTGAAGAGTGCTTGATTTTCCAGTGAGAAAATAAATGGAGAAGATGAAGGAAGTATCCGAGATGTCACACTTTTGTTGCTGAAAATAAAAGAAATTTTGAAAGAAGACAAAGAGGGCATGATAGATGGTAAGGTGGAGCTTCATGGAACAATAAGCCATTTATGAAGCGACCATGCTACTATTGGGGAGAAAAAGGACATTACATACGGGAGTGTCCAAAAAGAAAAGAAAGAGAGTACAACACTATTGCGGTTTCTGAGAAAAGAAAAGAAGATGATGATGTGCCTGAAGCCCTATCAATTACTGACAAAAAGGATGAAACAAACAAATGGATTCTTGATTCTGCTAGTTCCCATCATGTGTGTCCTCATAAAGAATGATTTACCTCCTACAAACCATTTGTTGGTAAAATTTTCATGGAGAATAATTCTTCTTGTGAAGTCGTAGAAATCAGAACAATTAATATCAAGACAACAAATGGCACTACAAGAAATTTGGTTTTTTGGGACAGTCCAGACTGTCGCAGAAAGTCACAAAACCGTCACTAATAATTGTGTCGCAAAAGGTTATTAGCGAGATGAGTGTTAGCGACGGTCAAACTGTCGCTAAAAAACCAAGTATTAGCGACAGTTAGACCGTCCCTAATACTCATGTTATTAGCGACAGTCTAACCGTCTCTAATACTCTATCTTTTTAGCGACGGTTTCTTGTTTTTAGGGACGATTAAACTGTTGCTAATACCTTTGTTACTGGTCTGTTTAGGTATTAATTATTTTACTCTTATCATTTTTTTTTCTTGTTAAATTTATATTTTTTACCTAAATCTATAACCAAATTAAAAGTACTAGAATCAATTGTCAAAAGTAAATAGAATAAAAATCAATATCAGTTATCAATGTACTAATATCAAATTGACATATGTACAGCTTCTTGCTCCGTCCAACACTATAAACAAAAGAAACCTAAAAAAATTTAAAATTTAAGTCTAACAAAACTTCAACATCCTAGTGACGTTTTACAAGACTCATCACACCAAATTATGGAACCATGGTGGTCAGATGCTGAAAGTTAGTGTCTTGTGATGAATGTTGATAAGTTGCTCGCACTTGCTGTAGTTGGGAATCTAATGGAAGGTTGCTGATAGTGCTGGTGGAACCATGGTGGAGGTTCTTACTTATGTGCAATGATACTTAGGTAATATTTTTCAATTGCTCCTGCATGTGTGCTACTTCCTTTGCCATTTTATCATTTTTATCCTCATATTTTCTTTCCTCTTTTGAGACACCTCTTCATAAGATAATGATGCATGTTGAGGATTTGAAACGAAATGATCAAAGAAATATGTAAACACTACAAATTTCAAGCACACGAAAACATACTTTAAAGAGAACTATACCACATTGAAATAATTATTGGTCCACATAAAATTTATTAGGGGCATTAAAATTGAGAGAAATAAATTTGATTCTAGTGGGACTAGATAACATAAAATTTATATGTATAAGTGATGAAAATTCTTACTTGTTGGTCCATATGCCCTCCAAAATAAACTTACTTCTGAATTTTTTTCATACCTATAAACTTCAAAATCTGCGATCAATTCATTGGTTCCAAAAGTAGAAGAAATAAAAGACATAGTTATTAAAAATTAATAAAAACTATGGAACGAAAACTAAAAAAACACACTTCAATAGTTAAACTAGATTAAAATATGCCTTAGAAAGTTCCAAAATTGTTAGCTCAAGCCGATAAACGTATTTTTCTCATCCAACTTTCCTTCCAAATATGTCCAAAACAAGGGAATAAAAATTCGTACGAATACCAAAAAAAATTTAATAAAAAGAACAAAATAAAAAAAACTAAAATTTGAAAATACATGGCTACTAATTTTCTGGCTGTAGAACAGTGTTTCAGTTGGTGTTTGACTGCCGCTATAGACCGTCATAGCAGAAATCATTATGCCATAGTCATGGCAAGTGTAAAATAGAATACAATCCTTTTGTAAGTTAGGCATCTTAATATTAATTAATTCATGTAACACTTAAGAGATACATATGACTACAAATAATAAAAGTACTATAACCTGGTCGTTTGAAAAAAGAAGTGAAAATTTGTGAGTTTAATGGCTAGCATGGTAGTTTGGAAAAAGTAGTGATACAACATGTTATATATTTAGAAATCAAGAATGCTTCCGAGTCTAAATCATGGCCAAGATTCTATAATAAAACATTAAACCAAAAACAAAGGATAGAAGAAAAGATTGTAACATAGAAACTCACTTTTGAAATTCCTTCGTTTAACTTCAGAATAGCAGCAACCATAATGAAAGCAAATATTATAAGGCAATATCTTGAGTGTGATAAAACTTATAGTAAAAAAATTAATCAGGAGTAAAAAAAAATAGTGTCATGTTTTTCTCGACAAGTAAATATTAAAAACATTGAAAATGTTGTTTCAATGTCTACAACAAATCAAAAGGAAATCAGGTGGAAATTTAACTGAGTTAATATATGATCAAATACTTTATTGCATGATTTGAACAAATAGTATGTACAAGAAGGGAGTGCTTTTAGTCCAAACACTTTTACTTACTAAAATCAGATAAATACTTCGATTCACACTGAATAGGGAGAGACCAGAACAACATGGAGCATAATTTTATTTCTATACACTAATTAATCACAAACAGCTCTCAATTGGTAGCCAACAAAACATGAACACCCACAGTACACTTGCACATATATATATCTATATAGAGAGAGATCCAGATTCTTTAAATTCGTGTACAATTCACAAATAATGATTAAATTAACGAATACCCAAAAGAGGAATAATTGGAATCTCAAATCAATTTATTTTCTAAACAGAGATAACAAAATACATGTACAGAAAAATAACATTTCAAAACAACAAGGGCTAAATATACATATGAGGCAATTGCATACACCATTAGAAGTTGCTCAATTCCGAACCCTAGAATTATCTTCATTCCTGTCTTTCCTTCCATTTATAAGTTGTATCCAAATTCAATTTTACAATGCTTCAGTTTATTACTCCCCAAATGCACTAAATACCCATAAGAAGTGTTTTTACCACAATAATTTCAAATGTCAAAAACAAATACATATATATATTTATGATCTACTGCCTTCCAACTCCAAAATCAAATGTCCTACACAAATATATATATATATATATATATAAAGTAAGAAAAATTATTACTTGAAACTGAATAAGAAGATGGTTTCATCACTAGAATGTTCGTCAAACTAGTCTCCGTCGGCGGCGATGTCAATATTTAAGTTGTCTGTATACACAAATACACAACTTACATATATATATATATATGTATATAATGAAATTAAAAATTAAGATAGAAGAAGAGATAATACAATCCATTAAAAACCCTAGAAGAAGATCAATAGAAAGAGAGACTGACGATTTTGAGAGATCTGAGACGCTCTAAGATAATATCTACGCCTTCTGATTTCTCCTAGAAGGTGCTGATTTCATCGCCGAGTCTCTATAATTAGAAGGCAAAATACATAACATATATATACAAAATAAATTTATAAATACATATATACATATACAAAATTAATATTGACAAATTGTTTGAGAAATATACAAGAAGTTTGTGGATTGAGTTGTGAAGTGTTTACCTAGGAGACGATTTGGGGCTGAGACGCTGCTTTGAGGGCTAAGAAAATGTATATGAGATATGCGGGAAGAAGTGTACATCTAAAGGGGTGATGACGTGGAGCTATGTGGTCCAAGTATATCTTTTTTTTTTACTTTTCTCTATTTTTGTTTGGCGGTCATGTTTGGCGCTAAATCAATTGGTCTCAATTTTTGGGGGCTTTTGGCACAGTCCTGAAAAATTGTCGCTAAAAATAGGATTTTTAGTGACGGGTTTTTAGTATTGTCCCTAAAGGACGGTCGCAAAAGACCCATTTTCTTGTAGGGTGGTTTGGTAAGAACTTTGACAGATGTGTATCATGTTCTAAGTGTTCTAAGATTGTCGATTCAAAGCAAATTATGGACTGTTGAAAGTAGGAAATGACCACGTATCATGTTCATTGGAAAGAAGGTCGGCAATTTGTATGAGTAGTTAGGAAATACACTTTTAGGTAGAGCAATTCCGAAAATGGTATATAAACTCGTTTTAAAATATTAAGTCAAGGTGGAGAAATTTCGCCAAGGTAGAGATTGTTAGGATATGACGAAATTTAAATAGTGTTAGCATTGATGAAGAAAATTGGAGCAAAAGAAGTCCAAAAGAAAAGTTACAGTGAAGAACCACCGAGTACTCAATAGGTTCTGTACCGAGTACTTGGTAAGGGCGCAAGTGTGCGAACTTGAGCACAAGGGTGGAAAAGTGGCAGAAGGAGTATTCAGTGGTCCAGTTGCGATTTTTTTGTGTTTTCTTTTTTTATTAGGAGATTATAATTTTAGGATTCCTTTTAAGATTGACTTGTTCACAAATCTAGGTTAACTATATATATTGAAGTCTGGTGGCTAGGGTTTAATGTAGAGAAAATACAGAGGAAAGAAAAAAAGAGAGATATAAATTAATTCTTGTTGAGTGATATTTTCTTGTTGAGTGTTTTTTATTAATAAAAGAGTTGTTGATATTTCTATGTATGATCTTGGGCGAAATTAATTCTTAAGCAGTAAAAAGAGAATTAATTCCTAACACTCACTTCTCTCAAACACACACACATGCACACACAATTTCCTTAATCAAGAATGTATGGTGACTTATTTTCTAATAATCTCTCCGCCCTCAAAGAGAATTGGAGAATTGAAGTCGCTGAAAATCTGTTAGGTATGTTACTATTTATCACTATATATGTAACATCTATACATATATATATATGCGTGTGATAAATGGTGAGATTTTATTTTCTTATGCAATTGTATAGTGTTAGTGTATACTGAAGAAATTATAAAAATAAACTAAAACAAAAATATATATATTATATGAAGCAAAAATCTGAATCTTCATAGTCTCAGAGACCTTGTTCGAACAACGCCAAAACCCTAATAATCTAACTCAACTTATGGATTTTTGTCACTGTTACAAGTCAATGGGGCTAATAAACAAAGAGTGAATATTAGTTATATTTAATGCCATTGGTCTCTGGAAAGTGATTGAAAATATTAAAAATGATATAGACTCTCCATAAATTATTCCAAAAATGGGTAATATTTTATTGTATACTCTGCAGAGGAATACAACATGGTTGAAGCTTTGGTGTGTGGAGCTACCAAGGTACTCTCTTTTAATTTGTGAGAGAAATAGGATTTTTATTATTGTAATTAAAATTGAAGGATAAACTTTAATTTATCAAAATTAATGAACATTTGAAGTAGTTTTTGTTTTTGAAGTATAAGGAAGTGAAGGATTGTTTTGTGGTAATTCAGAAATATATTATAGTATGATTTTCACTCTTTTCTTTTATATATTACTTTAATGTTTAATTGTGGACCTCTTATAACCTTTACTTCTCAAGGAGCGTCTAGGTTTGGTCATGAGTAGTTGGTCGAAATATATTTATATTTTTTTTATTTCTGGATTTTTTTTTTTTGGGTATTATTTTCTAATTGAGTAAAATAAAATAAAAATGTAATTATCATCCCGTTCGAATTTACTGTTGTGGAGAGTATCAACAGCCTGATTTCTCCTCTACATTTCAGGATTATATCAAAGAATATTTTTTCTCCATAAATTGATATGTACTTGCGATGAAGTACATAGGTCAATTAAAGTTACATCAAGCAATACATATAATAAACATATAGGAACTGGTAACAAAAGTACCATCACTAATCACTAATTGAAGATATTGAAAACAAACCCAAGTATCTTTCAATTAATTTGCACATATATATGCAACTGTAGTAAGATCTCATTAATAAAATAATTTACTACATAAGAAAAAATTATTTCACATGTATGCGTAAGTATACAACCATAATATTAATATTCACAATTTAATTGAATAACACTCCAAACCAGAGAACTCTTCACGTCTCCCAGCCCAACTTTTTTAAATTGAAATTCTCGTAGGAGTATTTAATATATGTCAAATGACTATGTAATTCAAAAACTCAAACAACTCTACCTATCTTTTAATTAAGAATTAGAATAACATTTATAAGTGTATTCTTAATCAACTTCATTCAAACAGATTATTGGAATCAGATACAACTAAAATAAGGAAAGAGCATTTAATCCTTACACTAACATAAAACTTCAGTAACAAATTGAGCAAATTTAAACTCCATTATCAGTTATACATATATACCATCTTTATATGATTTTTTTCCTTCCGAACAGTTTCAAAATCCCATTCCACCCGCAATATACTGTTAAAAGATTATTGCATCTAATGCAAAATAAACTTTTGATTTATTTATAATTTCAAAAGCAAAACAGTTTTAATTTCAAGGCATACAATTCTCATATAAGCATGTTTCTTTATCCTAGGATTAAAGGAACATCTTTACAAACAATTAGATTGCTTTTACTTTTCTTAACTACCAAATATAAAACACACTCTGTTTTAGTGATTGCTGATATATAACATACTTATTATTGAATTTCATCCCATATCACCCTATACATATACGTAAATGAATTTTCAGAGAAACCAACTTTTCACTTCTAATATAAGATGTGCCAACAATCTCACAATGTCTTAAAGCAAATCAAATTAGTAGGAAAAGATGTTTCACTCTTTTCCACCATTATATACTACGACTATAAAGCACCACCAGAAATTGAAAACATCAATACATGTATGTGAACTAGTCTAATAATAATTCACCGAAAAAAAAAAACTAGTCTAATAATTGTAAACAACTAGATCTTTATCATTTTTTTTGCTAGCAGTCAAATTGATTAGATCACAATATGAAAATATCAAGTACGAAAGATATACCTGAAAACCAGTTCACCATAAATTTTCTTTTAGCATATATCTTTCAACACATCATGCATTCAATATAAAATATTGTCCATATTGAAACTGTAGGTTTCCATACCTGCATGTGGAAGAGACAAATCACCACCAACCCACTGCCGTATACAACCAACCATAGCCGTATGCATCCAAACCATCAACCATTCACAAGCACGCCTTCACCAAGAGTCAAGCAAGGAGGCGCCGCCCACGCGTGAAGACTTCAAAGCCACGCATGTTGATGTGTTTGTTTTTGGTTTCTTTCTCTGCCTATATAAGGCATGTTATACTGATGGTATAAACAAGTGAAGAAGCATATGTGTGATAAGTGTAAAACAGAGTGATACACGAGTTGAGAGTTTGTAAGCCACAGAGAAGTGTTTCTGTGATGAAAAAGAGAGAGTTGTGAGGTAGAGTTGAGAGACGGAGTAAAGCTTGTATCCTCCCTCCATTCATACCCGGTTTGTTTTAAACCGAAGATAGTGAAACCTCTCTCAAAGTGGACGTACCCATAATTTTGGGGAACCACTATATATTTGATGTTCATTGTGTGTGTGTGTTTGCATTTGAACCTTGGTTCGACCCAACAAAGTGGTATCAGAGCCCTTAAAGCTCAACAGAGCCGAAACTTCAAGCTCTATTTCGAACTAGTCCAAAGCTCAAATCACCACACCCCCCACATTTTCGGCCGACCCATCAACCAAGGAAGACATTCCCGTTGAAAACAGACAAAAACTCAGCCTCACGCGCTCTCACGTGCCACCACACAGTCGGCCCGTCAAAAGCTACGGTGTCACGCGCTTCACTCGCCTTCAACCTACAGCGCGAGTGAAGGCCACGCGCACCACGAGTACACGCGCCTCCAAGCAACGGCCGCGCGTGAGGACCACGCGTACCCACGCGCCTCACGCGCTGACACGTCATCCATGACGTCATCATTACTGCCACGTCACTGCTGACGTCAGCAGTGCCACGTGTCATCCTCAGACACTGCCACGTGTCCTGCCACGTGTCAACCAACCATTCAGCCACGTCACCTGACACGTGTCACCATTGACACCTTGCCACGTATACTGCCACGTGTCACCCTCTGCTGCTGCCACGTCATCACCAACTTTGCAAAATTACAATTTTGCCCCTCGACATTGTTTTGACTATTCCGGACTCATCGTAACTCGGAATTGAGCCCAGTCAGAGGCGATCTTAAGGTTTTCGACCGTTCCAGACGCAACGGTGCACTCTGTTTCGCGAGATTCCACTCCGAATATATCAAACAAGCCAGGAGGGCTTAAAGTTGAACCGTTTCGATGGAAGATTCAGGATCCAGAACGATGATCAGATTGACCGCAGCCAACTATTCATTGTGGAAGTCAAAGATGGAGGATCTTCTGTATATGAAAGATCTGTGGAAGCCGATCAAAAGGACCGACGATGCACCTGATGGCAAACCGAAGGACATGACCGACGTAGACTGGACGGTACTCAACCGAAAATGTGCCGCCCAAATCAGACAATGGATCGACAAAAGCATTTACCAAAATTTTGCCAACGACAATGATGCTTATGCTCTTTGGCAAAAATTGGAGAAGATGTACGCACGGAAGACATCTCAGAACAAGGTAAATCTGTTGAGCCGTATGGTGAATCTTAAATACAAAGACGGCAAAAGTGTGTCAGAACACATGAGCGAATTCCAGGGGCTGTTGGATCAATTCAACTCGATGAAAATGACTATAGAAGATGAGATGCAGGCAGTATTCCTATTACACTCCCTTCCGAAAAGCTGGGATACACTAGTTGTCTCTGTAAGCAACTCAGCTCCAGATGGAATAATTAACATGGAAATGGCGAAAGACAGAATGCTGAACGAGGAAGCAAGAAGAAAGGAAGAAGGATATCATCCGGAGTCAGAAGCTCTTGTCACTGAAAGACGAGAAAGAAAAGAATGGCGCGGTAGAAGCAAAAGCAGAAACCATCACAATCAGCCATAGCATCGTGGGCGATCAAAGTCCACTTTCAGAAGAGACAAAACTTGTCATCACTGTGGCAAGCCAGGCCATTTTATCAGAGAATGCAGGAAGCTTAAAGCCGAACAGTCTGGACAACAGACCAGAAATAGAGGTGAAGAAAGTACCTCAGAAGCAGCAGCAACAGCCGGAGAAGGGCTCGTCATCGTTCAAGATGATGAGTGTGTCAACTTCACATCCGAAGATTCTACTTGGGTTATTGACTCAGGTGCTTCCTGTCACATCACTTCGAGGAAGGATATGTTCACATCCTACACCAGTGGTGACTTCGGACTTATGAAGATGGGAAACCAAGGAGCATCCAAAATTACCGGCAGAGGCGATATTCTTTTGGAAAGCAGCAATGGATGCAAACTACTCCTCAAAGATGTGAGACATGTTCCAGATATTCGTCTCAACCTGATCTCCCCCGGCAAGCTCGATGATGAAGGCTACAACAGTCATTTTGGTGATGGCAAGTGGAAGCTCACAGAATGCAATCTTGTGGTGGCCAGAGGAAAGAAGACCAGCTCACTCTACACAACGCAAGCAAAATTGTGCAGAGTCGAGGTGAATACAATGGAAAAAGAAATCCCCACCGAGTTATGGCACAAAAGACTCGGTCATATGAGTGAGAAAGGACTCAAGGTCCTTGCAAGAAAAGAAATCTTACCTGGAATGAAAGGTACTCCATTGCACACCTGTGTCGACTGCATCATGGGGAAACAGCACAGAGTTGCATTCCGCAGTTCCCCTCCATCTAGAAGACCAAACATTCTAGATCTCGTACACACGGATGTTTGCACCATGCAAACCAGAACTCATGGAGGTGCCCTCTATTTTGTCACATTCATTGATGATCATTCCAGGAAATTATGGACCTTTGCCTTGAAAACTAAAGACCAGGTGCTGGAAGTGTTCAAGGAGTTTCATGTAAAGGTTGAAAGAGAAACTGGAAAAAGGCTGAAGTGCGTACGTGCAGATAATGGTGGCGAGTACAGAGGACCATTCGAGGAGTATTGCAGACGCTTCGGCATCAGACTCGAAAAATCAGTGCCGAAAACTCCTCAACATAACGGCCTTGCAGAAAGAATGAACAGAACCATCTGCGAAAGGATCAGGTGCATGTTATCTAACGTCAAGTTGTCAACTCCTTTCTGGGGTGAAGCAATGAGAACAGCGGTTGACTTAATCAACCTATCTCCCTCAGTTCCATTAAACTGTGATGTTCCAGAGAAAGTATGGAGAGGGAAAGATGTTTCCTACAAACACTTGAAGGTGTTTGGCTGCAGAGCATTTGTCCACATCCCCAGAGATGAAAGATCCAAGCTTGACGGAAAGGCCAAATAGTGCATCTTCCTGGGATATGCCCATGAAGAGTTTGGTTACAGACTCTGGGATCCTATCAATAAGAAGGTCATCAGAAGCAGAGATGTGGTATTTTTCGAAGATCAAACCATTGAAGATCTTGAAAAACAGAAGAAATCAGACTCACCTGAAGAGTTACCAGCTAATCTAGACCCAGTTCCCTCACCGAGAGAACAAAATGATGGGGGAGCTATTCAAGGAGATCTAGCTGATGACGGTGCAGAACCAGAACCAGAACCAGTTGCAGAAGAAAATCCGATTGATCCTCAAAC
The DNA here is from genome assembly GCA_963922005.1 of Cornus suecica. Taxonomy (NCBI): domain Eukaryota; kingdom Viridiplantae; phylum Streptophyta; class Magnoliopsida; order Cornales; family Cornaceae; genus Cornus; species Cornus suecica. Next base: position 19,121,061 of record OY998247.1, on the reverse strand, counting down.
AAGGAGATCTTCCAGAGAGCGACAACCGAATTGCAAATATTCCTCCGCAGAGTACGTGATGCTTAGTGACGGGGGAGAACCAGAGAGCTATCAGGAAGCTGTTGAAGACAGTAAAAATGTGGAGTGGATGAAAGCCATGCAGGAAGAGATGAAATTGCTGCATGAGAACCACACATATGACTTGGTCAAGTTACCGCAGGGAAGGAAAGCTCTCAGGAACAAATGGGTATTCAAACTGAAGTCTGAAGAAAACAATCCACAACCAAGGTACAAGGCAAGACTGGTTGTGAAGGGATTCGGTCAGAAGAAGGGCATTGATTTTGAAGAAATATTTTCACCGGTGGTGAAAATGTCCTCCATCCGAGTTGTTCTTGGCTTGGCAGCCAGCTTGAATCTAGAGATCGAACAACTGGATGTAAAGACCGTATTTTTACATGGTGATCTGGATAAAGAAATCTACATGGAGCAACCTGAAGGATTCAGAACCAGAGGAAAAGAAAATCTTGTGTGCAGATTGAGGAAGAGTCTCTATGGGCTCAAACAAGCACCAAGACAGTGGTACAAAAAGTTCGATTCATTCATGGACCAGAATGGGTACAACAGAACCACTGCAGATCATTGTGTTTTTGTTAAGAAATTTCCTGATGGAGATTTTATCATCCTCTTGCTATATGTTCATCGTTGGCCATGACAGCAGCAAGATCAACAAATTGAAGAAGGAACTGAACAAGTCATTTGCTATGAAGGAGTTGGGACCGGCAAAACAAATCTTGGGAATGCAGATCTTTCGAGACAGACTGAAACACAAGCTCTGGTTATCTCAAGAAAGGTATATCGGCAAAGTTCTTGAAAGGTTCAACATGAGCAAAGCAAAACCAGTCAGTGCTCCACTTGCAAGCCACTTCAAGTTGAATATGAAGCAGTGTCCTTCAAGTGAGACAGAAAAAACAGAAATGAAGAAAGTGCCTTATGCTTCAGCAGTTGGCAGTTTGATGTACGCCATGGTATGCACGAGGCCTGATATTGCTCATGCAGTTGGAGTTGTCAGTCGGTATCTGTCAAATCCTGGAAAGGACCATTGGGCAGCAGTAAAATGGATCCTCAGGTATCTTAGAGGAACTACCAATATTTGTTTATGCTTTGGTAGTGGTAAACCTTTATTGGAAGGTTGCACAGATGCAGACATGGCCGGAGACAGTGACTCCAGAAAATCCACATCATGGTATCTAATCACTTTTGCAGGAGGGAGCAGTTTCATGGCAATCCCGATTACAAAAGTGTGTTGCCTTATCCACCACAGAAGCTGAATACATTGCAGTAACATAAGGATGCAAAGAGCTCTTGTGGATGAAGAAATTTCTTCAAGAACTGGGACAAGAGCAGGAAAAGTATGTCATATACTGTGACAGTCAGAGTGTCACGCCCCAAATTCCTAGGACTCCGAAACCCGAGCCTAAGAGCTAAGGGAGTGATTGCGGAAGTAAAAAGAAATGAGAACCAACGAAATTCAATCATCAAATACCCACGAAAGGGTAAAATGATCTGATACCACGCTGTCACGCCCCTAAGATTCCCGAAACTCAAATCTAGAGAATCAGCGAATCTCCAAGGGATGACGCTAGTCAAGCGACTACTAGAGTCAACAACAACAAAGAGACACATGGAATAACAATAAAAATATACTCCATGTCAAGTAGAATGCTAGAAACTCACTAGCATCCTCCAATACCAACTGACACGCTCCTAAATTCCTAAGACTCCCGAACAGGGACATCCGAGGAATCCAGGATGTGATCCTTAATACAAATGACCAACTAAGACATCATTAACCAAGAAAACATATGGGTTAATGGTAGAAATGGTATATTTAATACCCAAATGTATAATAAACAAAACAGCGGAATCTAACGAAAATCCGGCAGAGTTCCGTTTGTAAATGGAACATCCGGACAACAACCACAACACAAGAACCTGCCAATAGCAATTCAATAATCACAATGGCTTCCAAGCCCCACATTCATCAATCCTACTAGGGCCGAGATAATGGAAAGAAACCAAAACCCTTCCAAACCCTCTAATAATCAACAGAGCCACAATTGCTCGAATAAGATACAGTAAAGCACCTAGCTGTGCAGAATAGATACAATAACCATCAGAAATAATAATTACAGGAACTAAAGAATACATCAACAGGGATATGCCAACAGACTGGCTCCCAAAAGAAAATACATAACAATCCCATAACAATGGGTAGAGAAACTGAAAGTGGATACCTATCGTCCCCAAACCCAGTCGTGTTGTAACCGTAACCGCATCACCCAATGCAACTCCAAAACCTGTAACAAGGAAACAAAAGAAAGCTGCCGTTGCACTGCATCCTGCTCATAGCCGTATATTTCCTGCAACCTGGCGTGGAATACCAGGGGGCGAATGAAATTCCCCTGTGAGCAAATAAGCTCAGTGGGAAAAGATATCCTAACTACCACATCCTCTGATAGTTTAGGTAAAGCTAAACCGTCTAATAAGATATAAATATAGCCCAACTAGTCCCATCCACGCAAACCCAAGTCACACGCTCATATACTATCGTAAACGAATATACATAAGTATATAGGGAATATGTATATATATATCTACACGTATATATATATAAATACACAACATAAGTCTCTAAAACTCGTATTCCAAGTACCCAACACCAATAGTCTACACTATTCCCACCAACGTACATCAAGTACCCGACACTAAGGTCAAATCTAACCAAGTCACAAAGTGCTCACATCACCAAACAGAAGATCCAACAGAGGAGATCACACTCACCTCTAATATCCACAAGGAAACAAAATCCACCAATAGTACCAAGGAAGGCTCAAATCCTACACCCCAATAACACAGAAAGAAAAACACCCACGCCCTTGCGTACTAACACAACACCATCAATATATATATATATAACAAATCTCATCCCTCTCCTAGAATAAGTCTGTACCTCAAGGATGGGATCACCCCATCATCTCACTATGCGAAAACCTCAATGCTATCTCCAACAAGTCAATAAGTCACCAACAGGATAAATCCATCACTAACACTTGCACTATAAGCTACAAAACCACCCGATCAATTCACTAAGAGTACAAGAACTCAACTCCCAAGAACGACCACTTAAGGGTCACCAAAACGAAGCAAAGGAAAAGAGTTCCCAATGCTAACCAACAGATAACCAAGACAACAACGTCAAGGTTAAGAATACCCAAACAAGGAAAGAACACCACAAGTGAACAAAGAAAGAACACCAAAAGTGAACAAGGAAACCAAAAACGAATGGCCGAGAGTGGAAGTAATAAAAAGATGAATCCCAGAGATTCAATAGTTTTTAAGAAAAATATTTTCAAACTCGAACCGATCCATTTGGCATCCATGCCCCTAATGTAAGAAAAACTCAAATCACCTAGGTGGTGAAACCAATAACCCAGAAAAGAGAAAGGCAACACTATATGTGTGCACTGAACAACGACAAGCCTCAAAACCGAGACTTAAAAATGATCGGAAGCAAAGGTGAAACAATGGAACACCTTTCAAAACTCTACAAGTCGAGGTTTTGAGAAAGAAGGCTCGTAACCTCAGAATCCCAAGAAAAGTAATAAAATAGTTTTCTTTTAGAAAATCACACAGTAGAAATGACCGTCTTGCCCCCGGTCTCCGTCAGTTGCCATCACCGGCTTTTAAAAGTTGAAATCTTTTCAAAGAAGATCCTAAGATCATTATATAAGGTATTAAAACTTTTCATTTCTACGGGGGTAGGCGAAAACGGGTTTTTCCCTTTAAATACAAGAGTTTACTTCAAAACTTAGGAAACACCGTTTTCAAAATGACAGCCAATAAGAGAAAACACAACTCTATGGATCCCTATAATGTCCGAGAGGACAGTAAAGGAAGAGTACTACATTGGGTTCACGGAACACAACTATCCGTTCCCAACCTCACGAAACCAAACGACAACACATGGAAGAGGTTCGGCACCACGCCGTAACCAACGAGTCAAGGAATGACATGTAAGCCAAAGGCCACGTACTAGTGTACAAACACTGTACAAGAAATGCTTAGGGGAATGAACTAAGCACTAGAAACCACGCTACAGTACCCTAAGTACTTAATGAAATCACTTCAATCATAACCTCTACCCATTCCTCAAAAGAATGAAAAACACTTAAAGGTCCATACTACCACATCCACTAAGACCACAATCACATCAACCACCTTATCCAAGGCCTCAATCACAATTGATACTAAGTCAATCACTGACCTCAAATCTCTAAAGATATCACATAACTAACTACAACCACAAAACAATTAACAGTCCTCTCTAAGGCCACAAATCAAAATCAACTCCACAATCCACCACTAGCCTCAACTACTCACAGAGATTACTACGTCAATACACTTAACCTCCCTCAAAGGCATAAAAGCATATAACACAAGTATAAAGATTATATGTTTCATTTATACTATAATGATTTTCTCATTTAAAGTCTCGTTTCACATTATTCATTTTCAACTGAGCATTTATAAAATGTGAATTTAATTTACAATATTCATAAATAACATGCTCCAACATATATATATATACATATCAATAAATCACATGATGATATGCAACGCACCGTACTCACAAACCGCCTGTGGTACACACACACAAAAACACACCATACTAAAGGGTCCTGGATCATTTTCCACTATTCCCCTGAGGATACAAGCTCACTAGGGAATGTGGACTCATTGAACCATACATCCCAAGTGCTTTTGACACTTACACTTTTAATCGGGAAGACGTGCTCCACGAGCTACCGTGCACATAGGGCCTTGGACGATGTGTCCTCCCCCTATCGTCTGCATTTCTCAGCTTTTTAGTTCTGTGGAAGCAAGAAGCACCCCCTGGCCAGTTGTTTCGATGATCCAAACACAATCCTACTCATGCACCACATGCAAATGAAGTAGACCACACCAATTGACTTTTCTCTGCAAATGGTGAACCCATGCACTACATGCACCAACACCCATGTGCTCACACGACATGGTGTACAATCAAATCATATCCAACATAAATATGTCATGCATCATATTTATGAAAATAACCACATGGTAATATCAATATAAATCTCAAATCTCTTTTCATGCTTTAAAATGCAATAAAGAAATTAAACCATATGAAAATAATTTCATATACCGTTCATGTTCTCCGAAAAATATATTTTCTTTAATTCTTTAGAAAATATTTCAATTTCAATTAACATGCCTTTTTAAAATAATTTAAACAATTATTTCACATATACCAAAAGGATCCTAGCACATCGTCTAAGCTTTTCGAATCTCTAATAACCCATTTAAATTCGTAAGGGTTTCTAAGCCCTCCATTCTTATTTAATTTAAATAAGAATATTATTTAATCACATAGGAATAATTTAATAAATTTTCTTAAATTAATTCCTAAGCCCCATCCTGATCCTAAACAATTTATAGATATTTAAACTAGCAATTTAATATATCTATAATAAATTAAATAAGGGTTTTGCACCCCTAAACTACTTCAATAATGCGGAGTGAGAAATATAATTTCCCACCTAATTATATGTTACCGAACAGCCCGAAACAGCACAGTACCGGCGCCCGAATATGAAGCTCGCCGACCAAAATCGTCCAAAAACTATTTCGAATATATCGAAATGTTCGTCTCGACAACGTATACGATATATATGAAGCCCATTAATAATCGGTTAATTAATTGGGTTAAATCTAAAATACCCCAAACGAAAACTATAACCTAAAAATGCGATTTCCGGGCAAATCGTTTATCCTAAAATCACGAAATTAATATATGACGAATACCATGAATATACGGAGCTACTCACCGAAAATCGGCTCAAACCGATCACCGGAAGGTTGCCGAAAAATTGGCCAAAGTCCAACCGGGTTCGCCCCTGTCCACGCGTCCACGCGCGAACCAGTGCGCCTCCCGTTCCGGCGACTCACGCCGCCCGTGCCGCCGCCTCTCGCCACCAGCGCCGCCGCCGTCCACAGCCCAGCAGCCCCTCGCCGTCGCTGCTCCCGACCAGCTGCAACCGACGGTCATCCCTCAGCCGACTCTGCTCTTCCTCTCTCGCCATGACCGGCGATTCTCTCTCTCTCTCTCTCTCGCCTGACCGGCGACCATGGAGGATGGAGACGTGAGGGAGTTGTTGCTGCAGAGGGAAGGAGAAGAGAGGGAGAGTAGCTGGTTCGTCTGATGGCGTGTAGAGGAGGAGTAGCAGGTCTGTTGTAGCGTATACATATATACATATATATGTACTAATTGCACAACTAACCCCCAACCTCTCTATAATTGCAAAATGAACCCCACTTCAATATATATATATATAATTAATTATATATATATATAATTAATTATATATATATATAATAAATCCCAATTTAAATTATCAGGAACGTCCGAACATAATCTCGAAAGCCCGAATTAATAACGGGACGCCCAATTAAATACATCGGGGCAGAAACCCAAATGTCGGAACACTTAAACAAGACCGACCAATTAAAATGTGTCGTCATCCAATCGAGACACTAATCATTAAACGTCGAATGATACCGCGTAGTCGAGAATAAGAATTCGCGTAGTGTCGTCCAGTCGACTTTAAACTAAACGCGAAAAATTTACAGGTATCAAATACCAAGAATAAATAATACATCTTGAACAAGTGACGTCATTACCGAAATTAAATTAGAATTAATTTCAGTAAAAAAAGAAAGTAACACGGGGTGTTACACAGAGTGCTATTCATCTTAGCAAAAATTCCACCTTCCACTCAAGGTCCAAGCACATCGACGTCAGATATCACTGGATCCGTGACGTGCTCGAAGATAAACTTCTACAGCTAGAGAAGATTCATACAGATGATAATGGATCAGATATGATGACCAAGAGCCTGTCCAGAGAAAAGCTAGAAGTTTGCAAAGAAGAAGCTGGTTTAACACCTGCCCCAAATTGGCAGTGAGGGGGAGATCAGGTGAAGACGTTCTCCTCTGATTGGTATGGAAGAGGGAGAATTGTAGGTTTCTATACCTGCATGTGGAAGAGACAAACCACCACCAACCCACTGCCGTATACAACCAACCATAGTCGTATGCATCCAAACCATCAACCATCCACAAGCACGCCTTCACCAAGAGTCAAGCAAGGAGGCGCTGCCCACGCATGAAGACTTCAAAGCCACGCATGTTGATGTGTTTGTTTTTGGTTTCTTTCTCTGCCTATATAAGGCATGTTGTACTGATGGTATAAACAAGTGAAGAAACATATGTGTGATAAGTGTAAAACAGAGTGATACACGAGTTGAGAGTTTGTAAGCCACAGAGAAGTGTTTCTGTGATGAAAAAGAGAGAGTTGTGAGGTAAAGTTGAGAGACAGAGTAAAGCTTGTATCCTCCCTCCATTCATACCCGGTTTGTTTTAAACCGAAGATAGTGAAACCTCTCTCAAAGTGGACGTACCCATAATTTTGGGGAACCACTATATATTTGGTGTCCATTGTGTGTGTGTGTTTGTATTTGAACCTTGGTTCGACCCAACAGAAACTATACATTCAGAATTTATTCACACGAATTATAAACACAGCATACACGTTGAGAAGAATAAAGGCTTTAGACGGTTAGGAAATTTAGACCGAAAGTTTTAGATTGTTGGAGATATTATTTATTCACATAGAAATCTACTCATAATATCATACAAACAAAGCAATGTGAAATCATGACATAAATCAAGTATACTATAAAATAGAGAAATAAGCCGGTATAAATATCAATGAAAGATATATGAATAAAAGAGTAAGAAACTTCTGGCATATTAATGGAGAGGCACGCAATGCGCTGTCCTAAATCCTTTACACAGCGGACGGTGAAAGGTTCCAAGATACAACTCCAAAGTCTCCTATGCGCACGATCACAGAGAACCAATTACCCAACTATAAAACAAGTATATAGGAAATGATATATACATGATATGATAGGGATTTAGAGAGAATATGTCTATGTTTTTATGTATATATTCATATTCTAGAGCCTCACTATATATAGACTCTTAGTAGACAATAATAAATAATCATTATTACTAATTATTATTATCATTTAGTATGACTATAACCGTTACATAGTTAATTACATTTTATTGTAATTATAAATATTGAAATTGTAACGTCTATGCATTTAATACTCATTTTATGATTATATAATATTTTTTGTATCATAACTATCCCGTGACTATAACCGTTACATAGTTTATTATATTATAGTACATGGGGGTATTTTGCTCACTTGGGGATAGTTCAGACCTCAGGAGGATATTTTGCACTTTTGCCTAGTTTTAAAAACTTTGTCCCAACAGTAGTATGATAAATACTCAATATTTTTTATTAAATAGTTGTTTGAAATGAATTATAAACTTTGATAATAAAAAGATAAAGTTTAATAAATAATAAAATACAATGCGTGCAAGAAAATTATGACAAATTATATTTCTCACATAATAGGTTTTTTAACATATATAATTACATCACTAAAAGAGTACAATGTAAAATGATGTATATGGTGATAAATATGTATCATAACTTTTTATCGATAAATTGTATAATATAACTAAACAAAATAGGATGGCTGAAAGGAGAATATTTTCTAAGAATAGATAATTTATTAGGTTAAATTACTATGCAAATCACGATTAGAAGTAATTTATATGTTTAATATTTCATAGTATATTAAATAATTTAATACTTATAAGCATACAATCATTTTATTACCATATCCATCCTAGAGTATATTACTGCCTCAGTCATAGTAACAATATCTTTTACCCTATTTCTGATTAATAAGAATAAGAATAACAATATATGGATTAGAGAGAGTATCTTTAAACCATTTTCTTTACCTTACCCTCCTATAAAGAAAAAAAATTCTTCCTACCAACACATTTGTTGGTCAATTTAACTGCATGATCATCCTTATTATCCTATTAGACAATAGGGTATTATTGTTAAATTTTTATTACAAAGTAAAAGATTTAAAATTTTATATAGTTATATACATTGATTAATAATGATGGATGTAGTTCTTGCCCTCATCCTCTTATTTTTAGTATCCTCAGATCTCTCATAATGTTAATATAGCTCAGATGCAATGGCAACCTATCTATATATACCATAGAACTGTTCAAAGTGCTATGCTTGTTCACAATTTATGTGTTACTATCATTTAAAAAAAAAAAAAAAACTACATTAGAAAAGGTTGTAAATGGAGCATTCATTTCAGCTGTTTTTAGCCTTTCATGTATATCACTGTTCAAATTGGTGCAGTCAAAGAGGCGCATTCGTTTGCTCACTGCAGTAACATATTCGCCTAACTTCGAAAACCTATATACATACATGTACATGTGTATATATAATGATTTATGCACGAATATTCTAAATAATTTATCAACGCGAATAGATAATAAATCCTTGATGTGCAGTGTATATGACCGGAATTAAACTCATCAAATCATCGAGTAGATAAAACTACATTGATTAAATAAGTAGGTCTAGCATGTCACACTTCACACAGCTAAAGAGGAGAAAAAAAAGAACAAATTCGGAAATCAAATAACCCGCTCCAGAATGACAACTCGATCATCAATGTCACACCTAACCAAGTATACAACAGAAACAATAAACACACACCAGCAAGGAGGATCCCAATCACTGAAGAAACCCCCAATCAGTGTCATGGACCACACCTCATATCCGTAGGTGAAAATGAGAAGAACAGACACAACGGGGCATGAAATGCCCTCGAAAAGAACTCACAATAACCCTAGAAGAAGGGTTCCCAAAGGATACCGAGAAGTCCCCAAAGAATTCCCGGTTAATACTCAAAATTCAATTCAAAATCAACTGAAAGTCAAACCTTGGTCAATGCCCACCCTCTTAATCAACCCCGAAATAAGTCAAATGCGAGTGCCATATCACCATTGTGAATGTGACTAACCAAAATCATTCGAAACGCTAAAAATTTACCCCGAGTCGGACAAAGGGATTAAAAAGTCAAACTTTGGTCAAACAACCGGATCCTAACTCCAGTAGCTAAACATCTTGGAACCTGCCAATTCAAACAACCGGATCCTAACTCAGATGACCGTAACTAGAGTTTTGGTCGACCAGACCTTCAACTAGGACGACTGAACAATTCCAATAGCTGAACTTCCTGGAACTTGCTCAGTTGATTGAGTGATACTAGATTCAGCTGCCCGAAGTGGTAGTTTCGTTCATCCGAACAAAGGTTCAGACGACAATTGAGCCCAGAATTGTCCGGACCGAAGATCCCCCAAACCAGGGATTAATGTTGGGTAATATACATGATTTTAGTGTACGAACAAAAGTGTAAAGTTAGTACTGATAAGTATTTAAGCAACACTGTTTCTAAACAAATTTAGAAGTGTGTTCAAATAGGTATAGACAAAATTGTTTTCTATCATGCATTACAAACGCACAACATGTTTTTGTATTTGATTACTACTTTATTGATAAAGTGTTTGTAGCATTACAATAACACATCAACGCCAAACGGGCTCTTTGAGTGACATATCTAACCAGTAACCAGTGAAATCGTATACTTGGAAAAATTATGTTTTATATAATAAACTGATTTCTCTTGAAATTTTATTTTTCAGTTTGATCGGATTAACATAATAATTGTATAAACATTGAAAACTATGTTTCAGACATCATTTACGCCGTATACATATAGTATATTTCGAAAATTTTACCCCGATTCCGAGTTCGATGCCAAAGATGATGGACAGTTATTGGACTCGATCAAACTACATGCAGTTGCTTTAGACACGTTCCTCTGTTTCATGAACTCCCTAACTCTCTCTGCATCACCAAACCTACCTGCATCTGCATACATGTTGGCTAAAAGCACATAATACCCCGCCCTCTCCGGCTCCAACATGATTATTCTCTTCGCAATCCGTTCGCCCACCTCAAAATTGCCGTGAAGCCGGCATCCCCCTAAGAGAGCCCCGAGCACAGCCCCATCAGGTTCCAAAGGCATTTCTTCAATGAACCTTTCGGCCTCCTCTACAAGCCCAGCTCGCCCGAAACAATCAACCATACAAGCATAATGTTTCAACTCCGCTACCACGCCATACTCCTCCATCATTCTGAAGCACGGGCGCGCCTTCTCGACCATTCCACCATGAACACAGGCGGACAAGACACCAAGAAATGTGACACCATTCGGTGTCACTCCCGGTTTACAGTGCAGCATTTCGTTAAAAAGCCCGAAAGAAGCATCCACACAACCACCCAATCCGTACCCCAAGATCAAACTGCTCCAAGTAATGACATCCCTCTCACGCATTCCATCAAACACTCTTTGTGCATAGCTTAAACCAGCACATTTTACATACATGTCAATGACAGCATTCCCCAAACTCAACGCTAACCCTAAAAACCTTCTGAAGCACCACCCATGAACACTCTTCCCATGCTTCAACCACCCCGACTGTCCACACATCAAAAGCAAGCTCACCATCACCACCCCATCAAGCTCCACCCCAACTCCAACCATCTCCCTAAAAACAGACAATCCCAGTACGGGCTCCTCATTCTGAGCATATCCGGCCAACATCGCCGTCCACAGCACCGCATCTCTCTCAGTCATTCCATCAAACACCTTCCGTGCATCCTGAATTTTCTCAAACGTAACATACATGACCACCAAAGCCGACGCCACAAACACATTCCCCTCCACCCCCAATTTCAACCCCAACCCATGAACCGAGACCCCACAATTCACCGTCCCAGCCCCGGCACACGCCCTTAAGACTAGAGGGACAGTGAAGGCGTCGGGACGACAATCGGAGCAAACGAGCAATTCGCGGAAGAAAGGAATGGCGTTTTCGGGGGAGTTGGACCGGGACAATGCGCCAATGAGGATGTTCCACGAATAGATATTTTTGTGGGGGATTTGGGTGAAGACGGAGAGAGCTTGTGGTGTGAGATTGGGGTGGTGGGAGTACATGAGCATGAGCTTGGAGCTGAGGATGACATTGTCGAAGAGGGAGAGGCGGAGGAGGCGAGCGTGGAGGTGGCGGAGATGGGAGGGGTTGAGGGAAGAATGGAGGAGAGAGAAGTAATCAGAGATCAGGTGGTGGATTGGGGCGGCGTTGAGTGAAGCGGTGGCGGGAAAGAGTTTGTTGCACAGAGCTTTTGTTCTTTGCATCAGTCAAATGGTAGTTGAGTAGAGCTATCCCTCCTTAATTTGATTTGATACAACTTAAAAACCAATAAAAATTAATTTTTCTACATTTTAAAACTATGACATCAACGTAATATTATTACTGATTTTTTTTTTCCTTTTCCAAGTTTTTCTTTTTCCCGGCTCAACAAATGAAAAAATAAACATTGTATAATAACTGGTATTTATTTATTTTTATTTTTATTATTTTACTATTAATAAATTCACACATCCCCACATGAGTCCTATAGAGCTCGAACCCATACCTCTCCCAATTTTCAATACCATAAGATTGGTCGAGCTCTCCTTCCCGTAATCAATTGATAAATAACTGGTATTATTGATCTTCACTATTAAGTGAACATTGCGCCTTTTCCAGATTTATTAACAAATCAAAACAACCCAAGGTCATAAGTTCATAAATATCACTTCAAGAAAAAGGAAAAAAATATAGAAATTGCACTATTCAGAAGTTGCTGGTTCAATGATATGGAAACAAAAACAATGCCTTCAATAAATAATATCGAGGACAAAGGTCTGTTGAGACTAACTGAAATGCCAAGGAAATAGTTATTTTTCTAGCTCCTATACTTGAAAGTTGAAAGCCAATATTGAGACTGTAGAAAATATAAATATGGGTTGCACTACTGTAGATATACATATGTATACAGAACATAGATGAAAAGTAATCACAGGAACAGAATATGAAACTATACAATACTGTCTCCAAATCACAGAATACAGAATAGATATATGGGAAAATGACGCTAAACACCCTATGATTTTACTACTATTTTAAAAATATGCACTTTGATTCCCTTAATATTGTTCCGTTCACTTTTTTTTGCTGTAATTCAATCATGTGATGAGCGCAAAATACCCCAATAATTTTAGAAATGTGCAAAAAACCCGTCTCTCAATCACCAGAAAAGGGGTTGGAGGGGTTACTTGCCCTCTTTGCCAGTTATATTCCACATTAGCGAACTTGGTTCCATGAAACATTACCTGAGTATTGTCCTTGGTTAAGCAACTTTGTCATTGCTAAAAGTTGGATAGCTTCATAAAAGTAAATCCAAAAAAACAGTCAAACAGTCATTCTCAGTGGCATTGCTTTCACACGAATAATTACATACAATGTACAAGGACAAAATTATTGAATGGAGATAAGAATTTAGCACAGTACTGAATTACAATTCACTCCAAAAAGTGAAATGTATGTAGTCTAAATAATAGCGCTCTCACATGGAGTCAATAAGTGAAATGTAGTCTAAATAATAGCGCTCTCACATGGAGTCAATAAGTGAAATGTAGTCTAAACCGAGTATCAGGACACCAAACCTGCACCACTACATTACAAACATGTTAGTTTGGACACAAAAATAAAGAAATAAATAAAATAGTTAATTAATTTCTTTTCTGGACAAACTATGCAGACTGCCTATCAAGTCCTCTCAAGCACAAACCTTTCCTTCCATTTTGATCCACTGTTTGAGCTTCGAAAATGGCAGCTTGCTGTGTTTACGATGTGTTCTTGTCATTCAGCGGTGTCGATACTCGCAAGAAGTTTACAGGCCACCTCTTGGCCGCTTTGGAGCGCCATGGTTTCTACACATTCAGAGATGACACCAAACTCACCAGAGGAGAAGAAGTTGGCCCTGGATTGCTCAAAGCCATCGAGCAATCTAAGGTTTCTCTCATCATATTCTCCAAAAACTATGCGTCCTCAAGATGGTGCCTTGACGAGCTTGTGACCATTATGGACTGCAAGAAGTCATTCAATCAGATCGTCATTCCCATCTTCTATGATGTTCAACCCTCCGATGTTCGGTCACAGGAGGGTTGTTATGAAGAACCATTTGACAGTCACGAAAAGCGGTTCGACTTGAATTCGGTGAAACTTTGGAGGTCGGCACTAGCTCATGCTGCCAATTTATCCGGTTATGTCCTGCAAAATATGGCCAACGGGTACTTTATTCAGAATTAGTAGGAATTTTGTTCCAATTACACCATGCTCCCAATTATAACTAGATTATGTTTACCTTTCTAAAAATTGCTTAGTTACATTTCTTGATATGTTTTCCTACTAAATGGTTGAAAACAAATTAAATGTGGCAGGTGTGAGTCAACATTTATCGACACTGTTGTTCGAAGCGTTGCAAATAAATTAAATCCTACGTATTTAAGTGTTGCAGACTACCCGGTTGGTATACTGCAACGTGTTCAAGAACTGAGTGGTTTTTTAAAGCTAGGTTCAAATAGTGATGATATTAGGATTGTTGCCATATGGGGAATGGGTGGAACAGGTAAGACTACAATTGCTAAAGCAATGTATAATCGCATTCATCGTATTCGTGAGTTTGAAGGCAGCAGTTTTCTTGCAAACATTGGACCAGCTTCAATGCAACCCAGCGGACTCGTGGAGTTGCAAGAAAAGCTTCTTGGTGACCTACTAATGGATGGGAATCAGAGAATAAGAAGCGAGGATCATGGAATTGAGTTAATAAAACGGAGAGCATGGTGTCGAAAGGTTCTTCTTGTTCTTGATGACGTGGATAACATAAGTCAATTGAGGGCATTAGCCATAAATCGTGATTTGCTATGCTCTGGAAGTATAATCATAGTAACAACTAGAGATGTTTCTTCAGTGAGTTCGCTTCGAGTGGATGAGGTGTATGAGCCTAAGGAGTTGAACAAGGAAGAGTCTCTTCAACTCTTCAGTTGGCATGCCTTTAGGAGAGACCATCCTATAAAAGACTATGAGATCCTCTCTGAGGCAGTAGTAAGTTACGCTAAGGGGCTTCCTTTAGTTCTTGAAATTTTGGGTTCCTTTTTGTCGGACAAAACAGTACCTGAATGGAGAAGTGAATTGAAGAAGTTGAAAATGATTCCAAATAATAATGTTCAAGGAAAGCTTAGGATGAGCTTCAATTCACTTGATAATGAACAAAAGGCTTTATTCTTAGATATTGCTTGTTTTTGTGTTGGGATGGACAGAGATTTGGCCATTAAAATACTAGGAGGCTGCGGTTTCTTCCCAGAATCTGGAATTGGAGTTTTATATCGTCGTTGTCTTGTAAGCATTGATCCGCATAACCAGCTGATGATGCATGATCTGATTCAAGACATGGCAAAAGAGATCGTCCGCCAAGAATCCCTTGAAGAGCCTGGCGAACGTAGTAGATTGTGGTATCATGAAGATACTCTTGATGTACTGACAAATAGAACAGTAAGGTCCCAATAACTGAATTAGTTAATTAATTCTTTTTTCTTTTTTTTTTTGGTCAATGTGGGAGATGTTCACTATCTAAATGCCATAGCTCATAACACATCATGAAAGGCGCACAATTTGGGGTATGAACCTGTATTTAATACAATGCTACACACACATATACTATATTCTTATATATGCAGCTTCCCTTTTTACAATCAGGGGACGAAAGCTATTCAAGGTTTAGTCCTGAAGTTGCCAGAATCAGAGAAGGTAGTACTAAAAGCAAAGGCATTTAGAAAGATGGAGAGGTTGAAACTGCTTCATTTCAATAATGTCCATCTAAGTGGAAGCTACAGATATCTCTCTGGAAGACTTGTATGGCTATCTTGGAAAGGATTTTCTTCCAATTATGTACCGTCAAATTTAATAATGAATAATCTAGTTGCCATTGACTTAAGTTATAGCAAACTCGAGCAAGTTTGGAGAGGGACGAAGGTACAATGATAATAATGTTTCATATCTTTCAAACTTAAATAACAGGATGACATGCATGAAAATATACAATGTCTGTTGCTGACAGGTTTTGAGTAAATTGAAGTACCTCAATCTCGGTCATTCCTATTTCTTGATCAATACCCCGGACTTCACCGGGTTCACCAGCCTTGAGAAATTGTTGCTTAATGATTGTACGAAGCTGGTAGAAGTTCACCAATCTATTCAATATTTGGAAAATCTTGTTGTCTTGAATCTGAAGAATTGCCATAACCTTCAGAAGATTCCGCACAACATTCTCTTGTTGAAGTCTTTGCTTGATTTAAATCTGTCCGGCTGCTCCAAACTAGAATGCCTAGCATCTTTTCGAGGATCGCCGCCTGAATCAAGCTTTACATCATTAGAGCTATCAGGTAACGTCAGGAATTTACATATGGAAGACTGCAATATAACCTATGTGCCCGGTGAAATTGGTAGTTTGGTATCCTTGGAATATTTGGATCTTAGCAAGAACCATTTTTCGAACCTACCAGCTACCATCAGTAGCCTTTCACTTCTGAAGGCCCTCTCTGTAAATGAATGTACTAAGCTTGAATTGATTCCGGCGCTTCCAGTAAATTTGTTGACATTGCATGCAAATTACTGCACATCATTGCATACCATATTCATAGAATCGAAATCAGAAGAAGCACCATGGAGAGGTTTTTACAGATGTCCCAATTCTACTTTTAAATTTGGAAGAAGTCGCCTCACTTATCAGGTACACTGCTCTCTCTCTCTCTCTCTCACACACACACACAAACGCCGGCACGCGCACACATATGTTGTATGACAAACAAAGCCTCAGCTCGTGAGTTAAATGTAGGTGAGAGAAGAAGGTGAGTTGAGTGTCTTTCTTCACGGGTGTAGGCTTCCGAAGTGGTGCAATTACCAGAATGAGGGAGACGTTTTACGTTTTCGGGTGCCTCACCTTGTGGGTCAGACATTTTTCTTGAGACAGAGTAATGAAGCGAAAGAGAGTCATCTTTACAAGGAGGAGGACAACTATCCTGATTCATGTGAATCCGCGGATCAATCAATCACTATTGCCTCGAATATTCCTCCACTTAATGGAAATGTCTCTCGTAAAAGGAAGGTACATTTTTTTCTTCAACACTGGTCTAGTTTCACGGTACCTCCTCACCTCACAAGGATAAATTTTTCTTGAAACAGAGAAATGATGAGGAAGGTTGTTTGGTTTACGAGGAGGACGACCAGGATCGTAACTCATATGATGCGACAGATCACTCAATCACTAATGCCTCATATAATCCTCCACCTCATGAAAATGTCTCTCCGAAACAGAAGGTACATTTATTTCTTGACAGTGGTTTAGTTTTGTGGTACTTGCTCACCTTATCAATTATGTTTTCCTGAAACAGAGTAATGATGCGGAAGGTAGTCTGGTTGACGACGAGGACAACCAGAATCATGACTCATATGATGCCTCACATCACTCGACCACTTTTGCCTCAGAGATTCCTCCACTTAACAAAAATGCGTCTCGGAAACGAAGAGTACAATTTTTTATTGACAGTAGTCAGTAAAAAATTGTAGTGGTACTTTCTCACCTCCTAAAGTGAGGGAGAGAGGGGTCTGGTACATTGTAGGATATCAAATTAGTGTATTCAATTCTAAATTTAGATTTCTTAAACACATTTTAAATTTATGTTTGAGCAATTTGAGTTTATCTTAAAGAAGAAAGATAAGATATATGGATTGAGGTGTTGCTTCGACTTCAGATATGCTTAACAAGGCATGGAGACAACAACTGGCTTCTAAAAGGGACTACTCAAGTGAAATGCATGTGAGAGCAAAAAGGGCCAGAAATCATGACTATGAAAAACAAGGTGCATCTACATACTTTTAAATTTATCACTTACAGAGAATCATTATGTTCAAAATGTGGAATATAGAATTCTAAAAATTAATCACTAAAATACTGCAAATAGATAACCCCCCATAAAATGAAGCAATCCTTGGTTCATTTGCATTAGTTCTTCTACTTTCTCTTCCTTTTTTGTTATGCAGTACATAGCTTTTAGACGTTGGTGTTAGTTATGAGCATGTTGACCAGATTACCAGTAATATAGAAATTCATTGCTTGCATATATCTATAAATTTTCAAGCCCTCCTGCATTAAGCTCTATGATAACATGTACTCCCTTCCTGCATTAAGCTCTATGATATCAACAAATCATGTCCCTAATTGATTTTCTCAACGAATTAGGTCAGGCAATTGACTATATCAAAAATAAATGTACTCCCTCCATCCCAATTTAGTTGTCCAGTTTCGAATCCCAATACAATATTATCATATACTTTCCCAAATTCTCCCTCTTCATTAACTTCAAAAAATGATGGGCCTTACTAAAAACTACAACTATACTACATTATCAAAGGGCAAAATAGAAAACACAAAAAATCAAAAAAATTGTTGAAAAATCAAACGTGAACAACTAAAACGGGATGGAGGGAGTAGTTAAAATCAGGTGTCAGGAAGAATTTGTGAATTACTCGCTAAAAGTTTCAAGTAGTTAGGGAAGTTTGTTTCCATTAGCTGTGGTAAATTAAGTTACATCTGCCAATTTCTATGCAGAATTACATACCATATGTCCTTCAATGTGTTGTTGATATCAGGGGGTATTTGCACTATAAATATATCACCATTCACTATTTGATATGGTAATGGTGACTCAAATATGGTAATACCCTATATTTGATAGTGAATGGGGTATTTATTTGCACTATAAATATATCACTATTCACTAGTGAATAGGATGAATATATCAAACATGTCAAACATACCCCCGGAACATATTCACTATTTGATATGGTAATTCAACCCATTTGTCATGTTTGTCTCTTCAGGTGCTTCTTTCACTTCCTTAAACCCCTATCTCTCACTCTCGGAACTACTATGTTTCAGGGTATGCACTAAAGCCTTGATATGTGTGAGGAATCAAACTTGTTGCAACAGACACTGGTCTGAGTTCAATTTTGTCCGACATTTCAAGTCCCTTTCATTAAAAAAGAGAGTATTTTTCTGTACTACATGTATCTATATATATATAAGTGTGTGTGTGTTCATATCTTATATAAGCATATCCACGTGTGTGTGTGTGTGAGAGAGAGAGAGAGAGAGACAGAGACAGAGAGTAGGAAAGAGAGCCATTTAAAGCTTGGTTAGAGTTTATAATATTTACTTGATCAAAAGAAACAAACTAAACATTTTTAATGTAGGAACTTAAGTTAGAAACCAAAATTATTAGTCAAAATATTCAAACCACGTTATCAATTTTATATTGAAAAGCAAACAACAAATAGAAGGAAAACATAAAACAATTAAATTAGCAAAGAGGCATAATGTTTTCGCACATACTAAAAAGAATGGAAACATATAGTGATATAGTTAACAAAGTGATTACCTAATGAAGAACTCACGATCAACACCACCCGAAGTTGAATGATTTAGAGTTACCATATCAAATAGTGAATATCATTACACAAAAGATTAACAAAGATATGAAGAGTATATTGACTCGGGGAACATCATTCAATATTTCATAAAATAAAAATAATTTATCAAACACACCTTCCAGGATGAATATATCGACTCAAGGAACATTCAATGTTTCATAAAATAAAAACAATTTATCACCCTGAAGCCAAATAATACCTCATTTGTATCAACCAACATGTATATCATAATTAAAAAATCCAACTACAATCATATCTATATAGATTATGAATTCAAAAACAATCTTACAAAACTAAAAAAAAAAAAAAAACACAAAAAGGGGAAACACAAATAACAATAAATCACAAATTAAGGAGTGGTGAGAAAAAGACAACACTACAACCTTTGAGACCATTTAAAATTACCAACAATTTGAGTCCGCCAACTTGGTAAAAATTGAAATTTGTACTAATTGAATCAAATAAGATAAAAAGAGATTTCAATTAAAGGGGTATAAGTAATTCGTAGGAGCAACTCTTGAAATCTAAATTCTCATATAATAGGTAACATTGAACGAATTTAAATTTTGAGATAGATGTATGGCAATTCAGAAAAATTCTAATAGATACTAAAAGTTGATTACAAATTAAACAAGAAAAACACACACATATATATACATGTACTATATTCAAATTTACACCTACTTTAATACAATTTTAATGCATGTTTTCTAAGAGCAGAAATAAGAAAATGCACTGAAAGTGTATGATATGGATTACACACCGCAAAAATATAAACGTACATAGGTATAAAAGCAGCAAATTTGAAAAATTAGGGCACGAACACTGAAAATGAGGAGAAGTGGGTGAATTTAGAAAAGTACTGGAGAGAGATGTGGTAGCGAATGACATCGGCGAGATTAGAGGGGGAGCTCATCGGAAGTGTGGAGGAGTGGGTCATATCGGCGGTGATGTTCAGGGCTAAAATGAGGGAGGTTTCGTTCCGTAAAGAGCACCGGTAAGAACGCTGGACAGTCACACCGGTAAGACATAAGGTTATATAATAGTCTATTATATATTTTAAATAAATAAATTTGGGTTAATTACAGATAGCCCCCACAAGATATGATATATTACAGATAAACCTTCTTTTATTTGATAAATTACATTTAGACCCCCTTAAGTTTGTAAGTTGTAACAGATACCCCTACGTTGACTTCCGCGTTGTCAAACTTGGTTGATGCTGATGTCATCACTTTTCAAAGATGAAATGTCTAAAATACCCTCGAGTAGATGTATTTCAATAAAATATAAGCATGGGTAAAGATGTAATTACACAATACCAATCACCGAAAATATACGTGAAGTGATCTAGCTGTAATTTATCAAATGACAAGAGGGTTGTAATTTATCATATTTTGAGGGGTTTACTTGTAATTAACCAAATATATTAAAAGGTAAATTACATTTTTACCCCTATTATTAATATAAATTATACCTACACCCCCTGTAATTTTGTTAATTACACTCTCACCCATTATTTGTTTCACTTTCACTGCCTCCAGCGAGGTCAAACGCAATCAATACTGATGTCACTAATTTATTGACGTGAAATGACTAAATTAGCCCTAAATATTTGTGAAGACATATTTGTCCATCTATGTGAAAAGACCAATATACCCTTCTTTTGATAATTTGTATGGACCAAAATATCATTGTCTTCTACCTCTACCATCATTCAATACCCTAAAAATAAACCCTAATTCTGCCTTTTGATAATTTGTATGGACCAAAATATCATTGTCTTCTACCTCTACCATAATTCTACCTTTTGATAATTTGTATGGACCAACATACCCTTTTTTTGATAATTTGTATAGACCAAAATATCTTTGTCTTCTACCTCTACCATCATTCAATACCCTAAAAATAAACCCTAATTTTGCTTCGATTTTCTCAAATTAATACCATGAAAATCTTCAATTTCAAATTTTTCTCGCACATTTACTCCAAAACTCTAATTCCTTCAATTTTAATCAAACTCAATTCTAAATCAAATTCCAATTTCAACGCATCAAATTATGTCCAGAAAATTAATATTATATATATATAGATAGATATATAGATATATGTATGGTTGTGGAATGTGATGCACCAATTCTGATTCGGGGGTTAATGAATTTTGTGGTAGACATTGAAGTATGGGTTTAGTGAAAATAAGGTGCAATTGAGAAAAGTACCATTCTAATTTGGGGGTTAATGATTGAATTGTTCTTTCAAGAACAAAATGAATTAATACATGCAGCTATAATGTATGACACAACATTATAATTTAGTGATCCTCCTTGTTTTTCAGGGCCCAAGGTGAATCTAAATGTCAGTTGCAAGACATTCCTTATAACCAGTCATATATAATTAGTAGTGTTTGGTTTCAAGTCCTTAAGAACTAGTTGTGGGATGAATCTCCTTCGAGTGTAGATTCTATTCGCAAGACATTCATCATTGAATTTTTCCTGGAGCAGAAGAATCATCCGTTGAATTCCCTCCTTGGGTCTCATCCTTTTTTACTGGAGATCGATGATGGCTCACAACAGTGGCAGGTCTAGCGGGGGAGGAGCAGAGGTGGTTTTGCTTGGAAGGGCGTCCCCGTGATTGAACGTAATTACAGGAGCTAGAATTAGGCAATTCTTTTGTACATGATTTACTTTCCTTGTATTGTTTATTCTCTCATTTACTCACCTTGATTAAGTTTCCTTTTTAATACTTGTATCTCTTGTATAAAGCTCCGATTCTAATGTCAATACAATATAACAATTTCATATAATTTCTCAAATCTTTCATGGTATCAGAGCACTGGCTCTCTTAGAATAGCCGCTTTTTCTGATCCAATTTCTTTCTCCCTATATTTTTTTTTCCCCTCAAGCCTCATCTTCTTCTCTCCCGTCCCTTGTCTTCTTTTCTCTTGTTCCTTGATCCAAGATGTCTGAACTTACTTCACCAAAATCAGCATCAACAGAAAGCCAGTCGCGTGGAGGACCTCAAATCTTTGCATCACAAATCAGTGGTGTTCAAGGTAACTCTGGAAATCTAATCTCTCTCAATGCCTCATCTCAGATTCCATTTAAACTTGCAAAAGGAGGAGCAAATTATGCTTCCTGGAAGTCTCAGATGACTAATCTTCTTTTTGGTTATGGGATTCTTGGCTATGTTGATGGAACATTTGCTTGTCCTGAAAGCACTAGCTCAGATTATCAACTTTGGTTAAGGCAGGATCGCCTCATTCTTTTAGGCATCCAAGCCACTGTTTGTAGCACGATTGGTCCTACTATCAATAATTGTTCCTCATCGGCTGAAGCATGGAATAAACTAGAATCCAGCTATGCCAATCGCTCAAATACCCGCATGCTCTCCCTTCTCACAACCTTGATGAGCACCAAGAAAGAAGGGTTGTCTGTGGCTGAGTATATGAATAAAGTCAAGAGTATTATTGATGATTTGGCCTTGATTGGCCATCCCCTGAGTGATGCAGAGATCATTGCTCACACTATCAATGGTCTGGTTGATGAGTTCAAGGAGTTAACTGTTGCAGTTCGTGTTCGTGACACTCCTATCACTTTTGAAGATCTCTATGATAAGCTTCTCGATGAAGAGCTGATTCAGAAACGAGGTGATAATCGAGTAGAATATGCTCCAATCACTGCTAACTTTACACACAAGGGTGGAAATTACAAAGGCAAAGGTGGGAAAGGAAGCAAAAGTGGTCAACACAACACCAAATCTGGTGGCCATTTCGGTCAGCCCCAAAACTTTGGTTTCGGTCAGCACCAAAACTTTGTCCAGTCTACTTACTCTGGCCCCTCCGACTTCTCTGGTCAGCAGTATCGACACTCCTCTAGTCAAGGCCGTGGCTATGCTCCTCGAGGTACAACATATAACACTCAACCAAATTTCTCTTCTAATTGGCAACCTAATTACTCTCTAGGGCAGCCACGTGTTGTGTGTCAACTGTGTGATAAACCCGGGCATAGTGCGAAAACTTGTCGCACTCGTGCAAAGCCATCTTGGCCACAAGCCAACTACATGGATGCTGATTCCGGTTCCTCAAACAACAATTGGGTGTTGGACTCGGGAGCCACTCATCACATTACCTCTGATCTCCAAAATCTTTCTATGCATTCTGATTATATTGGCAATGAGGATGTGATAGTTGGTAACGGTAATGGAATTTCTATCTCTCATATTGGTTCTTCTATTATTGATTTACCGATGGCATCTTTTACATTAAGCAATATTTTGTGTGCACCTCAAATTAAAAGGAACCTAATATCTGTTTCTCAATTTTGCAAGCAAAATAACACCTCTGTTGAATTTTTCCCTAACCATTTTCTTGTGAAGGATCTGAGTACGGGGGCATCCTTGGCCCGAGGCCGGAGTAGGAACAATCTCTACGAATGGTCGTCATGCCTTCCACCCATCAAGCCTACAACATCTCTTGCATCTTCCTCTCAGTTATGGCATCAACGACTTGGCCACCCATCTCCATCCGTCCAAAGACGAGTACTTGCTAGTCATAATATTCCAGTTTCCGATTCTTCTAGTTTTCAAAATTTATGTGACTCCTGTCATTGTAATAAGAGTCACAAACTTCCATTTCAAAATTCTTCAATTGTGTGTGAAACACCATTTCAAGTTATTTATTCGGATGTTTGGGGTCTAACCCCTGTTAATTCATTTGATAATTTTCAGTATTATATTATTTTCGTTGATTACTTTACCAAGTATACGTGGTTTTACCCTCTTAAACTCAAATCTGATGTACCTCGTGTATTTGAACAATTTAAAACTCTTGTTGAAAATTTCTTTAGTGTTAAAATTAAAACAGTGTATACGGATGGTGGTGGTGAATATCAAGCTCTTTCTCACACTTTGACAAAATTTGGTATTCAACATCTTCCCTCGCCCCCCTACACCCCCGAACATGTTGGCTCAGCTGAGCGCAAACACCGTTATATTGTTGAAACTGGCTTAACACTCCTCCATCAAGCAGCCGCACCTCTCAAATACTGGACTTTTGCTTTCCAAACTGCCACATATCTTATCAACCGTCTCTCCACCCCGGTTCTACAAAATAACACCCCCTACCACAAACTTTTTCACCATCATCCTAATTATACTTCTTTACGGGTTTTTGGTTGTCTATGTTATCCTTGGTTAAGACCATACACAACACATAAGTTAGAACCTCGTTCTCGGCCTTGTGTATTTCTTGGCTATTCCCTCAAATATCATGCATTTACTTGTCTAGATACAATCAATCATAAAATCTTTATTTCTAGGCATGTTGTCTTTTTTGAAAATCTTTTCCCTTTCAAAAAGATTCCTTCTTCTGACTTGTGTGTCACTCCAAAATCAGTGTCTCAATTACTTTCCTTATTTTTTTAAAAGGATCTAGCCAGTATCTCATCTCCCTCCAATCAATCCTCACCTAATTCTTCTGTCCATGTACCAAATATATCACCCACAATCATAGCAACCACAAATCCCATACCTTCCAATTCGGCCACTTCAATCTCTTCCTCCAAACAATCACCCTCGGCCAGCCCACCTTCCAACTCATCAAATCTTATCTCCAACATTTCCAAATCTGATCAACACACCTCAACTCCATACCTTACACCAAGCAATGTTCCTGCTTTAGCCTCTACTCAAGGTGCCACCGATTCTTCTTCAACTCAGGTAAATTCTTCTCTTCTTAATCCTTATGTGACTCTACCTCATTCCTCTCGCATTGTTACTAGAGCACAAAATAAAATTTTCAAGCCTATGAAAATGTTTTCTCTCACCACACAAACATCTTCCTCGGCTACTTCTCATTCTCCCTTAACCGAACCTACATCATTTACTCAAGCCAAGAAATTTCCTCAATGGCAAATTGCCATGGCCGAGGAGTTTCAAGCCCTTCAAAACAACAAAACATGGTCTTTAGTTCCCATTTTCCCTACACAAAATATTATTGGATGTAAATGGGCGTATCGCATCAAGAAGAACCCTGATGGTTCCATTGCTCGTTACAAGGCTCGCCTTGTCGCTAAGGGCTTTCATCAACGACCGGGCATTGATTTTAATGAGACATTTAGTCCTGTTGTCAAACCTGTAACTGTTCGCGTTAATCTTAGCATTGCCATTACTCAAGGATGGGGTTTGAAACAATTGGATGTTAATAATGCTTTTTTACAAGGTACTCTCACCGAAAATGTTTTTATGCAGCAACCACAAGGGTTTATTGATGCTCAACTTCCCACTCATGTTTGTAAGTTGAACAAGGCAATCTATGGACTTCGGCAAGCCCCACGAGCTTGGTACAATGAGCTCCGAAATTTTCTTCTTGTAGCCGGGTTCCATAACTCAAAGTGTGATACCTCTCTGTTTATATGTCACTCTCGGACATGTACTATATATCTCCTTATTTATGTTGACGATATAATCATCACTGGCAGTGATCCTCGTGCTATCCAACAGGTTATCACTCGCTTGTCTTCTCGGTTCTCACTTAAAGAACTCGGTGATCTTGGTTACTTCTTGGGTGTTGAATCTCATCGGACTCAAGCTGGAATTTTCTTATCTCAAAAGAAATATATAACTGATCTTCTCGTCAAGACCAACATGCATGAGGCAAAGGAAGTCAATACTCCTATGTCCTCAACCGAGATACTTCAGTTGAATGATGGATCTCCTCCTCATGATCCTACAGAATATCGTCAAACTCTCGGATCTCTTCAATATCTTTCACTCACTCGTCCCGATATGTCATTTGCAGTGAACAAATTATCTCAATTTATGCATCGTCCCTCTACAACACACTGGAATGCAGTTAAAAGGATTCTTCGTTATTTGAAAGGCACTTCTCACTATGGTCTCTTTCTCAGCAGCCGTTCGCCTCTTTCTCTTCATGCCTTTGCGGATGTTGATTCCGTTCATGCCTTCTCCGACTCTGATTGGGCAGGCGACATTGATTCGTGTAAGTCTACTTCCGCATATATTGTTTTCTTGGGCTCTAATCCTATCAGCTGGAGTTCTAAAAAGCAATCAACTGTTGCTCGCTCTACTACTGAGGCTGAATATCGCGCAATTGCCTCTACCACAGCTGAAGTAAATTGGCTCACCCATCTTCTTGGTGAGCTAGGTGTTTCTCTTGTCTCATCACCGGTGGTTTATTGTGATAATGTGGGAGCTACCTATCTTTGCTCTAATCCAGTCTTTCATTCATGCATGAAGCACATAGTTATCGACTTCCATTTTGTTCGTGACCAGGTTGCCAAGAAACAAATTCGGGTGTCTCATGTTCACACGACATATCAATTAGTTGACTCTCTTACCAATCCATTGGCCCGTCAGTTATTTCAGCATCATCGTTCCAAGCTTAGCATCCTTCCGGGATCCTTGCGCTTGCGGGGGCATGATAGAACGTAATTACAGGAGCTAGAATTAGGCAATTCTTTTGTACATGATTTACTTTCCTTGTATTGTTTATTCTCTCATTTACTCACCTTGATTAAGTTTCCTTTTTAATACTTGTATCTCTTGTATAAAGCTCCGATTCTAATGTCAATACAATATAACAATTTCATACAATTTCTCAAATCTTTCACCCCGGAGAGTGGAGGTTCGATAGTCTGGTGCGGCACGGTGCTGGTTGTAGACAGGTTTGGAGTTGGTGTTGTGTAGGGCCGTGGTCTGGTGCAGCGCTGGAGGTGGTTAGATGGGGCTGGGGCGGTTTGGTTTTGGCAAGAGAGAGGACAAGGGCAAATGTGTAATTTAACATGTAATATATTTTTTAAGTGTGTGGGTATAAAAGTCATTTCTCATACTCCGGTGTCCTTACCTACCGCCGATGAAATCTAGGTGGTAAAAGTATAATTAGCAACATCACAAGGGTATGAGTGTAATTTACATTAACAACGGTGGGTGAAAATGTAATTTACCCTATATCACCACCATTTACACGCATTAGTTATGTATCACAATTCCTTTGGGGGATGAGACTACTAAAACTCTAATGTTATGTTTGGTATGCAGGAATAAAATGTCCATTCATTCCATTCATTTTTTTGGTATGCTTTGTTGAATGAGAATGGTCATTTCCAATGAATGAAAATTCATTCCCTGAAATGAAAAACACCATAAGAATGTTCTAAAAAATTGGTGGTGGTGGAGAGGGAAGAACAAACAGTGTTAAAACATCGAAAACACCAAAAAGGTGTTCTAAAAAATTGGCCAATTTTTGTTATTGTTTTTTTACTATTCACCAAAAACGTTTTGGTCAATTTGGGTGTCAAACATGGATTTGTTCCATGAACAGTAGAAAAAAACAAGAACAAATACATAAACACCCATTTCCAAACGGGGCCTAAGTCTTGTTAATTTTTTGTGGAAAAAGACGGTAGACCTAAAATCCATAAATAGAGGGATTAACTTCAATTTCTTTGTAATTTATTTTTTTAAAACCAAATGCCTCAATTTTGTTGGACCAACGAATTTCATCCTCGTTGGTTAAGACCCAGTATTGTCCTGTTAGGTTATTTTGCCTCTCCTCTTCCCTCCGAAATTGGACGCTAGAAAAAATAGGAAGGCATGAGGGATGTTATAGAGAGAGAAAGAGGAGAGAGAGTATCACCCACAACTAGGGTTGCACACGGTACGATTCAGTACCAGTTCCTACATGAACCAGCACCAAACCAAAATTTTCGATTCCTTTGAATATGGAACAGGTACCAAACCGTAGGGGGTAAGGAACCGAACCGAACCGGAACCGAAATTTCGGTTCGGTTCCGGTTCCTAGTGCTTTAAAAAAAATAATTCTAAGAAGTAACTTGATTATTTATGTTAATTTGAGAGTTTTAAAATTTGTATTAAATTTTCACCCATACGTTTAGAAATAAAGAAGTAAGAATTTAATTCTATTAATGAAATTAAACAATAACTAGACATGTCAATTCACTCGATTTTGATCCAAAAAAAAAAAAAATCTGTTTGAAATCATTGAATATAGATTGAAACATCTTATTGGATAATTCATTAGTTATTTGAAATCCATAATCAGACTAAATAAATTTAACATTATTTGGTTATTAGAAATTCTAACTTTTAGTTGCAAATACTCTTTAACAAATAAAAATATTATTTGGTAGGTGAAAATTGAACTTCTCTGATTATGAAAGATTTTCATTTTAATAATATGTTTTATTGCTTCAACTCTTCCACGAGACATTGAGGATATTTAGCTTTCTTTTTCTATTTTCATTTCGTCTTCTCGTTTTATTTCCAATATTTTTTGTCTGAATTGAGTTCTTGTCCTTAACAATTGATCGGTTCTGATTTCGGTTCCGTTTCTGATTCGGTTCTTGAAAGCCAAGAACCGGAACCGAACCGAAAGCCCTAATAACTGAACAAAAATCGCTGGCTCCGGTTCGATTCCGGTTCCGCGATTCTTCTGTGCAATCCTCCTACCCACAACAATCTTAGAATAAGGGAGAGTCAAAGGTTATCAGTTGTTGGTGCCAACTTGCTTGAGTTTGAATTTTCAAACTAAATTATAAGTCTAAACATATGACTATTTTAATTTAAAGTTGTCGTATAGGAAAAGACCGTCATTTGAGAGTTACTTCGTCCGTCCCAAAATAATTATCCATTTTTAAAAAGTCAAAACACTTTATTTGATCAATTTACCAATTTAACCTTCAACCATTAAAATTATAAGACATATACACTATAAACCATCACATCACTATGGTGGGACCATGAATAAAATTGATATTTCATTCACTAACACTACAACAAAAGTCATATTATTAAAAAATTGGATTTCCCAAAATGGACCTATAATTTAAGGATGGGGGAAGTATTAGTTATCTCCTCATATTTACACTACAATCCAATTTTATTTCTGAAGTTTTTTGAGCAACAACCAAGAATGCAACATGCATGTGGGATAGATCATGGCGTGTTGGAGGCATGTCCATGATAGGTATGATAGTTATAAAAATACGTAGGTAGGGTTAACTTCATTTACACTCACTAAGATTTATTCTCTATTCAATCACATCTTCTGATGTTTGCAAATCTTCAATGACACCCTTTATTTTTTTTCACAGCCATCATTTATACCCTCTCAACTATAATTTTTATATTAAATACCCAAATTACGCTCAGCCTATTTCACCTCTGATACCCAAAAATCCACTTGCGGATAAGAAGGACACACCACTTCCATTTTTGCCTTTCACCAATCTCCTATATGTATATATATATACACATATATGTATATGTATGAGATCCATTTTTATTTTTCTAAACAGTACCAAGAGTATATCAATTGTTTTGTTTGCAACTTCAATCCTTTGCAATACATATATCAATGAAAGAGATTTCCAATTTTCTCATCAAACCCATTTGGCAACCACTTCTCTCACTCGTCATCAACATCGTCCTTCCATAGCTCTTCAAACCAGTCGGGTTGGGCAGTGTCGATGAAGTGTTCGATTGAATACTTGATAAAGGTGATGGCGTGGTACAACTTTCCGACGGTGGGGAGGTCGGTGATGGCGAATAAGTTTTCAAGGTCGTCGGGGAGGGAAATGTGGTGGCCGGAGGCAGCGTCTTTGTAGATGGAATTGTGGATGATGGCGAGGTTGGAGGGGGTGGTGATGGTAGTTACGATGGAGTTGCATTGGATGATAAAGGCGACGAGGCGGGCCATTTCGGAGAGGGGGATTAGATGGTCTGGTGATAGGCTAGGGATGAAGAAGATAGGTGGAGCCATTTTGTGTTGTTTGGGTGAAAGAATAAATATCATTTATGTTGTTTGGGTGTAAGAATAAGTATGTTTGGACTAGGGTTTGGAATATCCTGGAATAAATTCAAGATCAGGCCCTTTGGTTTAAGGGCAAATTAGACAATTCATCAAAATATTGACTAATAGGGGGTGTGATTGAAGAGTGAACAAACTTTAAGGGATGTAAATGAAGTTAACCTAAATAAGTAAACAAATTTAGAAACCTGTTTTGACGTGTTCAACACTTGTCGTTGTTTGCCTTTTAGGCTTGTAAGTCTTTCCTAGCCAAAAGGTAAGAGCTCTATTAAAAAAATGAGGAGAATATTAGATGAAATAATTATTAGTGTTAAATAAAATAGCACATATCTTTGGTATTGCAAGTTCCATAGTATGAAGATGATTTGAGCGTCACATGTCTACATGGATATCGGATGCGGGCATGAGGTTACCCCCACTGATTTTTTTTTTTTTGCGTTTATTATCCTTAAATTTTGAATAATTATGATTATGCCTCTATTGAAATTTTACAAAAACATCCTAAACCCCACAAAATTTAGAATTATAACAATTTTGTTCCGCTCACTTAAATCTCTAGGTCTGTGCTTGGATGTGGGTATCCAATCCTACCGCTGAGATGTCCAGCGGATTCCTGGGCCTTGACGAGTGGGCGACCACCTTTTACGTTAGAAGAGCAAAAGGCCCGGGGTGAAAATGTCTTTTGAAGACTGCTTTGTTCCCACGGGCGGTTCGTTTAGATCTATATATGATGATGTTCATACCATGAAATTCCAATATAATTAAGGATTTTAACTGCAAATCATTCCATGACTACAATTTTCTCCCTTCCTCATTTTATTTTTAGAAATAAGATCATTATCTACCTTAGTAAACTGGCATAGAGTATGGGGTTTTACATTTCTACCCCCTGATCAGATTTTAGCATACAAAACGAAGAGAAGAGATAGATTAGTTAGATCCATATATTAGGGAAAATTATAAAAGAGGGATCAATCCTAAACTTATTTGGTGGATAGGGATCAATTTTTTTTTGAAAATGTGAGAAGAGACAAATCCTAAACATAATTGCCAATAAGGGACCATTTGAGATAAGATTACTAAATTGCCCTTCCTCTCTATTATGTACATAAAAAGCTAATAAAAAATTGTTCAAAATTTTTTTTTGTTCTGAAATACCCATACTTCAATTGTATTTTTTTTTATTTTAATAAAATATCGAAAAAAAAAAATTTTGGTCCGAAATGTTTTAGCAACTACGAAAAAAAGAGTAGTTCTAACCGAAATACCCATAATATAATCCGGACAAAAAATTTCGGACCAATTTTTTTTTTCATATTTTATTTAAATAAATTATTTTTCTAGTTGCTAAAAATTTATGGGTATGAGTATTTTTCGTAGTTGCTAAAAAATTATGGGTATGGAAATTTTTCATAGTTGCTAAAAAATATGGACAAAAAAATAAGTAGTAATAACTGGAAAAAAAATTATTTAAATAAAATATGAAAAAGAAATTTGAATACAAAAATATCACCATCATCTTGACTACAAATTTTTTTTGGAACATGACTTTTGGACAAGAACGCAATGATTTTTTTAATGAAACATCTTCCAACAGTTGGAATGATATAGCACCATCGAGTGCACCGCATCACCAACATCTTGAATTCGATTGAGTGCTTAATCAAAAAATATATATTTTTTGATTATTACTACTTATATTTTTTTGTCCGAAATTTTTTGTCCTGATTATATTATGGGTATGGGCATTTCAGTTATTACTACTTTTTTTTTCGTAGTTGCTAAAAAATTTCAGACCAAATTTCTTTTTCATATTCTATTTAAATAAATAAAAAATCAATTGAAGCATGGGTATTTTGGAGCAAATTTTGTTTTAGGGGGCAATTTTTTATTAGCTTTTGATGCACATAAGAGAGAAGAAGGGCAATATAGTAATCTTACCTCAAATGTTCCCTTATTAGCAATTATGTTTAGAATTGGTCCCTTCTCACATTTTTTAAAAAATTTGGTCCCTATCACAAATTTAGTTTAAGATTGATCCCTCTTTTATAATTTTCCCCATATATTATTGCAATAAGGTTGGATCAATACGGGACTTAACAATTTTGTTTTTCAGTTTATATTTATTTGAGCTCAGAGGAATCCCATAGACATCTAACTTGGAGTGCTTTAGCAAGGGGGTGTTTGGCTTTAGAACAACTTGATCATAGAGTCACACACAGAGCTAAAACGTTATATAAACAACTTATTTGTATTGTAATCTTTTTAATCCACGATGTTTGGAGAGATGAATTGGATGGTTATTTCCATATTAATTTGCATAGAATTACCCATATTAATTTGGATGGTTATTATTGTCATCAATGAAAAAAAAAAGTCTTTGATTCCTTAACAACATGTGTCGATTTCTGGATGTTTATGATGTAATTTCTTTTCCATTGCTATGATTGGGTGTGTGTGTTTTGTTAATGATATCTCCAGGTGATCCAATTCAAGTTTGGGGAAGAGGATTTGTGTTTTTCTTTAGAACACATAATTGAGCTTCAAGGGTAACTGTATTTGTTCTCTTATTTTATTTTTGACTATGGGGACATAGTCTGATTTGAGTTTGGGGGTAAGGGTATAGTATTACAAGAAATAAAGATTTTTGAGATTTTTTTTTTTTTGAAAAATTCTTTGTTTTTACGCATGAATGTTTGATATTTTATAGTTGATTAAGTTTGTGTATATGATGTGTGAGTAGTATGTGATGTGATGTTCCCGTTCATGAGAATAATGATTAGATCAAGTTAGTAAAGTGATGTGATTTTACATGGGCGAGTGAATGAGTGAAGTTAAAATTAAGAAAGATGACTTTGACCTATAAACACAAGCACGCATTCACTATGAGAAATAGGTTGATTTTTTACTATGAAGTTGAAAAATAATTTTGCTACAATTAAAGGGGAGAATGGGAGTTGTTTTGGTTAAAATAGAGAAAATTGAAAAAAATTTGAGAAAATAAAATGCAAAAAACAGTTCTTTGATCTGAGTAACCGGACTTTGGTATCACCAATATCACTGTTCGCGTTTAAAGGGTAGAAGACTGATGAACATAAATCCCATGGAAGAAGCTCGGGCCCAGTTGGTCGGGACTAAAAATCCTCGCTGGAAAGTCCAGAAACTTAGAAAGACAAAAAGGGATGAAAAGTGGAAATATGGAAATAGTATGTTTTTACTAAAAATGGCAAAGTTTGATCAATGAAGTAGGAGAAAAGAAACTGAAATATTGTAGTTGAATGTTCACAAAATCACGAAAGGTTGTCTGGATTTTAAGTAGAAAGTAGCAAGATCATTCACTTAAGTGGAGACCATTCATGACGCGAAGCTGGATATAATTATTGTTTGGTAATAAGTGGGAATATTTGCATTCATATTATCTTGTGTGTTGTATCATAGCTTATTTGACTTGTGTATGTGAACTCATGAATGCGTAATTACAAAAGAATTGAGATGTTTGTAGGTACCATCACTGGAAACCTTCACGAGACTTCACTCTTCCACTAGGGGTAACCTAGGGGTTTAAAAGGCTTGTTACACGGGCTAAGTGTAATCGTCGACCCTCATGAAAGTAAGGGATTAGGTTAGAGTAGATAGGTTAGATAGAATAAAAATTATCACAGATAATTCTCTCTGAGTTTATTGCTAAGGGACTAGCAATATGTAAGTTTGGGGGTATGATAGGTGCTCAATATTGGTCATTTTTTGCCCCTATCTTGCATTTATTATGTTTTTGCATTCCATTACTTGGTATTTTTATCTCGTTTGTGTGTGTAAGCATGTTTTAGGAGCTTAGTGAAGAAATATAGCTAATCTCGGTAAATTAACTAAGTTCGTGTTCGTTTCTATCTCGAGAAAGGAATCAAGAGGTGTGCCAGAGCAAAGAAGAGCTACTGGAGGGCAACATGGACATTTCACGATATCATTATCTCGCTGAAAGGACAAAAATGTCATTTTCAAACATTATTACTTCACCAGAAAGCATTGGGAGTCAAAGGCGACCAATTTAGCTCAAATACAAAAAGATGGGGTTTTACATCAAAAGTGCATTATACCTACGTCACCAGAGAGAAAAATGGGCAAATTGGACTCAACCTACGCTCCTAAGCTACACTGTGGTTTTGGACCCTACGTTCTAGACCTACGCCCAAGCGTAAGTCAGGAGCGTAGGTCCCACATGATGGTCACGTGATCCCTCGACATGCTGAAGTTGTTTCGGAGTTGTTTCAGAATTTTCAAGTTTTGTCCCTACTTCGATATTTCAAGTGATCGGTGATTCCATACCTATACGTACAAGCTTATACACATATTTACATCTAATTTTATGAGATTATTGATGTATTATGAAATTACAGAAAATGGCAATCATTAGGGTTTCCCTCACTTGTCTATAAATACGAGAGTATTAGGGTTTGGAATGATATATGCTCTTAGGGTTATTTTTAGTTCTGTTTTGGAGATACACGTTCATTCATAGAGTTCTCTTCCATTGAAGAGAAACACCATTAAAGACTTAGAGATTCGGAGAAAAAGACCATGGAGAGCGTTTCTACACTAACAATGCAGACTCCCTTAGCCATGATCAACTAATCCGGTATCTAGGGTTTTCTCGTAAAACCCTAGCCAAGTAATGTAGTTCTGATTTTGTTCTCAATTATAGAGAGGGGAAGTCGTGACTATACTGTGATGATTGTGTTACATGAGAGACCGTTTTTATTCGTGATACAAGTTTATATATTTGAATTAATTCTTGTCTTAGACTTTTTGAATATATTTATCTTACACAATCACAATTATTCACTATGGGCTGGAACTCAGATGCTTAATCTGTGATTTTCTATACAATGGTGGTCATAAAACTCGAAACCCTAGGTTGACACAGGCCAAGCCCTGACAAACTGATATAGACATGCCTTAGTTTATTTTCATGCTTTAATTTACTATTTTAATTTACTTTTCTGTTAGTAGTCGGCATGCACTAATCAGTTTAGTCTTGAGATGGGTTGTTGCGATCCGGTTGAGAGTAATCTTTTTTAGGGTCAAACTGTTGGCGCAGTACAACCTGATTCACAGTCAATGGATCGCCCTCATGCAATTGAAATTAGAATTTGAACTATGTTATGCGGTTAGTGGTGGAGTGAGGAAACCCTAGTTTTCTCTCCCTCTGAATCACAAACCAATTTACTTTGTTGTTTAGATTAATTTAAGTAATATTAGATAATTTACAAAAATCAACACTTTTTGGAAAACTATAATTCAGTGTTTTTAGATTATTAAAGTGAACAATCCTCGTCTATGTGGGATCAATATTCCCCTACTCAAGCAAAACTATACACAATTGATCTGTGCGCTTGCAGAAGGGTAAAACCTGAAGTGACGTTAAGGTGTTGTTTTTAACCACGTATTTTGCACATACCTGACGCCCATCAACATGTAGTGTGAATCCTAGTACTCCTGTTGGGTTCGGAGACGTTGGAATCAAACAGATTTGATCGGGTCCTAAAACTTTTTCTTAAAAAATCGATTGAATCCTTCGGGGTTCAACATTTTTCTTTAAAAACCCGAGGGCCTCGGCATCTGTTTGGGACTAAATGACTCCGGTACCCTTTTCTTATGCCTCAGTAGGCAGTATGAATTGGAAATTGACTTGTGATTGTCGAATCTGATCTAATGACAGAGTTTTTCCACTTATGTTACTTTCAAGGAATAGATGGTAGTAGTGTGAACCTACCATATGACCACTAGTTGATTTTATAAATTCTCTTTACTATAAGAGGCTTTAGAGAAAAGATCCTTTAAGTAAACGAATTATTTCACTGGTTATTATGGATAAGAGGACAGGTTTAAGGTTAGAATTATGAGAGTGAGACTCTCTAGGAATGATTTGATAGCGGTGTTGTGTAGGCGTTGTGGTTTAGTTGTGGGCGTGATTATGGTTATTCCCTTTCGGTATTCCTATGGAGTGGCCGATTTACCTCCTAGGAACCTTGAACGGAGTGCTCGGTGTACGGTGTGATAGATAGTTAGCTATTGTAGTATCTCTAGACGAAAGTGCGTATTAGACTATTGTGTACGCCTATGTAGGTATGATTAGTTATCTACGAGAATTTACTTGTGTACATGTTTATATTTATGTTGTTTTGACCTGTATATATAGGTTGGTGATATTTCTATTGCTCTGTATTCTCTTATGATTCTTGATATGATTTGGATTATTTGTGGGGTTGTTTTGGGGTCTTGGATTGGCGTGGGTGTCAGGTGAGACAACTGACTGACCTAGGATAGATGCATGCACACGGGATGGTTAGAGGTTACTAGCGGCTAGGGGTGTGTTTGTTAGGGATATTTGGTGAGCCATGGTTTTTTCTCACCCCCACACAGATTGCAGGTTTGCAGGTGGATGCAGCACAACGTGTTCAGTGGCAATGGTACGGGTGAATTGGAACGCTTTTATTTAGATTTGCTCCTTTTATCCATATTTATTCTGGTGTATTCTTATTTCTCTTGGGAGCCAGTCTGTTGGCCTATTCCCTTTTGGTGTATCTTTTATTTCGAACATTTATTATTTCGGGGTGCCATTATACGTTTT
Source organism: Cornus suecica (assembly GCA_963922005.1). Classification (NCBI taxonomy): domain Eukaryota; kingdom Viridiplantae; phylum Streptophyta; class Magnoliopsida; order Cornales; family Cornaceae; genus Cornus; species Cornus suecica. Next base: position 19,084,048 of record OY998247.1, on the reverse strand, counting down.
TGGCATCGCTGTGTGGCTCTATCGGTTTTAGAAGGGTTGTGTAGAGGTAACGATGTTCTTTTCCACTACCTCGGCCCTAGTAGATTTCTGGAATGTTGGGTTGCATGCCATTAATTCTATTTATGTTGTGTTGTTTTTGGATTTTCCGGATGTTCCATTTACAAACGGAACTCTGCCGGATTTTCGTTAGATTCCCTATTGAATTTCTATCACTAAGGTGTTCATGAAGTGCCTTATTTTCATTCTTATTCCATGAGTTTTCTTGTTATTATTGAATCTAGTGGTTGTTTTCAGTGACGTTATACCTCGGGATTTGCTGATTCTCCGGATAGGAGTCTCAGGAAGAACGATGCGTGACATTGTATCCACCATAGTGAGAAATGCACTCAAGATCCTTGTCGAGGGGGAGATTGTTGGACAATTGGACGAGTTCTACATTGGTTAGTGAAAGAAGAGGTATATTGGATGCTTGACTTTTGAAAAATATTTTATAAACACAAGGAGTCTCAACCGGTGATATAACGGATCTCAATTTTAGGTGGAGTCAGTCAGTTTTTCAGTCAGAAGTATAGGAAAATCGTGAACGTTAAAAAAATAAATAAATTTGTGGGAGTTAATAATTTCCTCTTTTTTCTTCCCTCCAAAATTGTACAGGATAGAATAATATGAAAGAATATCTCTAACCAAACATGTTAATTTATTCTTCTTCTCATTATAACCTTCCAATAATATTAAAAAAAAAAAAACTTTAAATCATGTTAGAATGTTAGTATTATTATCTTAAATAAAACATATGTTTATTAATAGGAATTTTTTTGAAAGCTAAAAACAAAAAATTCTTTGAGATGTCTTAGTGATTTCTGTCTCATCCCTCAGCTCGTTTAAAGTTGCAAGCTGCTGAGAGCCAAAACAACCCTCCCCTCATCTATAAATTCACCCACAAAAGGTACAACTATATACAACCCTTGGTAATCTAAACACATACCTCTTTTTTGAAAAAAAATCTAATGAATTTTTTCCCAAGTCTTAGATCAAGATGGAGGCTCAGCCCTGCTATTACTTTAGTCCGGAGAAGTTGAGGCATTTTATACATAAGGTTTCACATGCTAAAAAGAAAAACTCAAAATTATGATTTTTTTCACTAAAATGACATTAAAATATATTAATGTTGAAGGCACCGAGAAGACTATACAAGTTCTTCAATTATAATTATATTTATTTGAATTCCGTTTTCTTTTTTAATTTATTGAAACGCGATTATTTAAAAATTAACCATAAACAAGTTTGCAAAACTAGAGAGGAGAAGGGATCCTAACTATGAGCAACAATACATTATATATGTGTTTGTGCACGCACGAATGTCAATATAAATCTGTATACATGTAAGATCAATATGCACACTTTTATCTTGAATTTATTTTTTATTTTTAATTTAAAAAAAAAATTAAAAATTTGAAGATAATTAGTTGATATACTTGTGGAGTCCGAAATCAATTTAGCAAATTTTAGTTTGTCAGTGCCTTAGATTTAACTCAGTTGCTAAATTTAATTTATGCTTCAAAAGTTATAAATTAACCCATAAATTATTTTAATATCCATAAAAGAAATAAAATTTCATACTAATATTACTCGAATGCGACCACTAAATAAATTCTAAGCAAGAATATTGTATATACCTTTTTCATTTTTGTTTCTTAATTATTACTATAATTAATATTTTGATATTTATCTTAAGCTTTCAAGAACGCAAAAAAGAAACCCTAGAAATTGGGGTCAATGAATTGTTCAGAGTTTTTTATTTAAGGTATGTATCAGAGTTACGTTTTAAAAAATGAAACCCTAGATTTGTTCTTTACTGAAGTTGATGTTTAAGGGTGAAAAATTTTCATTTTTCTTTTGATTGTACTGGTTTTAATTGTTAGGAGGCACACCCACTTCTAATGAGGACGTACCAGTCCGAGAGCGAGTCGGAGTCCGAGAGCGACTCCCAGTGGGACGAAGATAAGGTGGGAATATATATATATATAAAGTAGTGATCTTTTGCTGGCTAAGTTTCATATTCATCTTTTAAATTTTAAATAGTAATTCTTTTATTTATGTCAATGGCATTCAATAATCATTGTGATAGGTAAGCATGAAGCAAGACATCATTTTTCGTATATATATGTATATATATATACATATATTTGTTGATATGATTAACTTATATTCTGGGTTTTTGTGATTGTTGTGTGGCATCAATGACAGTATTGGAAAGATGCTCCCTTTATCGAAGGAAAAGTTGATAAAACAGTGGATCCTAATCTTCCTCTTGAAGATGGATTGTTTCCTATGCATTATGCTGCTCAATCTTTGTCCCTACGCTTGGTTAACTACTTAGCCTTCAAAAAGGCTGAAATGGATGTCCGATGCAACTGTGTTGGCCACAAGTTCCACGGAATGTGTCCCCTTCAAGTAGCTCTTGAGTCACTAATAATTAGGTATATATATATATATGTATATATATGCATTATGGTTATCTGTTTGTTTCTTTTTTGGTTTGATTGAAGTTGATGTATTTGGTACAGCCGGACGGTTGACTGGACCCCTAAAGAATCTGTCATCAAGTTGATTTTTATATTTTTTTGTCCAGAATGGGTATGCGATTTTACAGAACCTATCAGTTGAAACAATTAAATTTGTCAAAGAATGCTGCTCCAGATGTCACTTATCTTGTTGCACTCAAACTTTTTATTTTTATTTTTTGGTTTTCAGGAAGAACCATTGAAGATTTTGGCAAGGTTTATTAGGGCAATGAAAGTCGAGCGGGTCCAGGAGATCATGTGGTACTATGTAGAGAGAGATAATCTTATCCAGTTGGCTGCTTTGCTTGCATCGGCGGCTTTGACATATCAGTTTCCCTCTTATAATTTTGAAGTTGAAAGTTCAGGTAGAAGGGAAAAACTGATGAACCACGTTGCAACTAACTTTGCGTCACTAATTGAGGAGGAGCATCAATTAATGGGCAGGAGAATGCGTAATTCGCTTGATATGTGCAAGCAAAAGCAGTGGTTGCTGGTTCCTAAGATGTTGCTGCTTGAAACCTATGACAGGATTGGCTTCGGAATTATGAGAGCAAGATTGGAGTTGTCTTTTTACCCTGTATGTTGAAATACTTTTGATGCGTAATAACCGTTATAGTAGATGATATCCCTCTCTCTCTCTCTCCTATGGGGTTTGATGTCAAAATATCTACCGTTTCTAATGCACTTTTTAATCCATTTCTCTCTTTATTTTATTTTAATTTTAGTTTTCTTTTTGCTCTTATTTAGGTTATATCTGGAATATTTCATATGGAAGCTGACAGTGACGGAGACCTTGTTCGTTGCGATCGCGACCAAGAACACCTTACTGAGAAGGAGAAATTTTTGCGACTCGTTGAACATGCAAAACAGTTTGTCATGCCATCAACTTATATTTCATGACGATTATTTATTTCATTCGCGGCTTGTTTTGTTTTGCCTCATTGGTTTATGAAAAATTGGTGATGTATTCACTAGCCGACACTAATCCTTCTCTTCTTGTTCTGTATAGCCAATATCTCTCGAATGAGTGTGTCGACGAGATTCTAGGTCTTTGATTGACTCCTTACTCTTTCAGTATATGAGTGGCAAAGATAAAGCAGTTAACTTTTAACATATTTTTCTCAAGTTGTTTAATATATTTGTCTTTTATTCTTTGCATCACTAATCCAGCCAAGAAGGATCCGGCGTTTTCAGTGATATTGCAGATCCAAAACTCTATTCGAGGGGAAAAGGTAAGAGAAATGCTTCTTTTACATGTTATTAGGATTTTTTTTGACGAAGTGTTAGATTAATCTATGTTATCAGAGCTATATTACATTTAACTGGGAATGATTGAGAAGATTGAAAACAAATAAATAATGTCAAAAATGAAGTGTATTATGATTAGGTGTACCTTGCGAAAGGATTAATCAAATGCGAAGAAGTTTAATCTGATGTGTATATTGATAGTTGGTGATCAATATATATATAGCTCAACTAATTGGAGGAAGTTTACACCACTAGAGTATGATCTATTGTGCTTAACTCATTACATGGTTTGCTGTTCGCAATTTGCTGCTAAGTGGGTTGGCTAGAGTTCTTATGGTTACTTTATGATGGCCGATTTAAGTTGTATTTCACTTGCACTACAATATTCAAAGTTTGTTGTATATAATTTTGCAGAAGTCTTCTAAAGTTGGACGAGCCGTTGAAAAATCTATAGTGAAAAAGTTATTTTTACTCAAGTATTCTTAGATTAAATAGTCACATACGCATGCCTATAGTTGCACTTCCTTGTACATGGTTCTCTGTTAGCATGCACTTGATATGTTTGTATATCCTTACTAAGTTAGATTACGTAGTAATGGAGGATAGTTAGAGAAGAAGAAATGAGAGAGAGACTAGAGAAATAATGGTAGCCCAAAAACATCCAATTTGTTCTATATGGATGTACAAAATATACCCATGGCCTAATAATGAAAAAAATAAATAAACATAGCCTTACTGGGGGGACAAAATCTCGTCGAAGCAACTGACAATTGCAGTCGAGCCAAAGGCACCACCAACGACAAATGTGGGATGATGTTGTGCAAGTGCTTCATTCATGCACTCATAGCATCGGATGCCTTTCCAGTTTGAAAATATGTGGCTGAGATTGGAGGTATTTCAGAAACTTGTAATGGATTGGTGGGAGAGTGGGTTGGTTGCAGGGGCTCTGTGTTTTGTGCTAGCAAGAAAGCTGCAGATCCTTAAAGAGGAGTTGAAAAAGAGGAATTGGGAAGTTTTTGGTAATTTGGAATGGAGAAAGAACATCGTGTGTTCAGAGATTGCTAAGCTTAATAGATTGGAATGGATGCTCATCGCAAGCGAGTGTGTGGAGGACAGACTACTAGTGGGGTCCCGGGTGTGCTAGTCAAGCTTGATTCAGAGAAAGCTTGTGATCATGTTAGTTGGAGCCTCCTGTTTTACATGGTGGAGATAATAGGGTTCAGGTATAAGTGGAGAAGATGGGTTGAGTTTTGTATTTCTTCCACCAGATTTTTAGTGTTGGTGAATTCCTTCCGGGTTTTTAGTAGTTCTTGTGGGTTGCGCCAGGGAAATCCTTTATCTTTGCTCTTATTCCTAGTGGTGATGGAGGCACTTAACAGATTGTTAGGAAGAGCAGTGGAGTTGGGTTTCATTAAAGGTTTCAGAGTGGGGGTTACCGATGGTAGTGCTCACGAGATATCTCATTTGTTGTTTGCGGATGATACATTGATCTTTTATGATGCTTATACATCCCAACTGAGGGATTTTTTGATGTGTTCTCCTCGCATTTCAAGCAGTGTCAGGACTGAAAATTAACATTAAAAAAAGCTCTTTGACTCCGATAGGGGAGGTGGATGACATGGATACTCCTGCTGTTGTGTTGGGATGTGGTGTCAAATTTTTCCCCATTACTCATTTAGGCTTGCCATTGGGTGTTTCATCTAGGAGAGTCAGTTGTTGGGACCCGGTGATTAAGCGGGTTGAGAGGAGATTGGTTGCTTAGGGTCAGTATCTTTCTAAGGGGAAAAAATGACCTTGATTAAGAGCACTCTATCTAATATGCCAACCTATTTCCGGCCACGTTTTCAAATTTCCGTCTCTGTGGCTAAGAAGATTGAAATATTGCTAATGTACTTTTTGTGGGGTGGGCCAAGGAAGGAATTCAAGTTGCATTTGGTTGCTTGGGCGAAGGTATGACGGCAAACCTCTAAAGAGGGTTTTGGGATTAATGGGTTGCATGCTTTTACTAAATCTCTATCGAGGAAGTGGCTTTGGAGGTTCGGGAATGAGCGACAAAGGCAATGGAGGAAATTTATTGTGGCTTGGTTTAGGAGGACAAAGGAGTTTAGTGCTCTCGGGAGGTGGGGTGGAGGAGTGGTGTGAGAGTTTGGAAAGGCATTCGGCAAGGATGGGATGTCTTCTCCAAGCTTATCAGGTTTGAAGTAGGGAATGGTAGGAGAGTTCGCTTTTGGGAGGATGCTTGGTGTGGGGAGAGGTATCTAACAATTTGTTTTTCGAGATTATTTGCTATTGCTCGTGACACATTCCTGGGTAGCCCACTGTTATCATCTTGATAGTGGGAGGCCAGTTTGGGATGTGTCCTTTACTAGACAGTTTAAGGATTGGGAGTTAGAGGATGTCTTCAGCTTATTTGAGATGTTGTATTGCCATAGGGCACTTACAAAGGGGGTTGTGTCTGACTTCATGGTTTGGTCCAAGTCCTCGTCTGGGACATTCGAGGTTTCGTCTTTCTTTAGATGCTTCTTAGGTCCGTACGGGCCGGCTTTTCCTTGGAAAGCAATTTGGCATTTCAAGGCCCCCTCCAAAGGTGGCCTTTTTTGTGTGGACAGTGGTTTGGAGAAGAATCCTTACACGTGCAAGAGGGATGGAGAGCCGATTGACCATCTTCTGCTTCATTGTCCGGTGGCTTATAATTGTAGGTGCTTCTTAATGAGCATTTTTGGGGTTCAAAAGGTCATGTTGCGCTTGATAATGGCTTTGATTGATAATTGGCGAGGATGTTATACGAGTGCCCAAGCTCGTATCTTTTGGAGAGCAACGCCTCTTTGTCTATGGTGGTGTTTGTGGAAAGAACGTAATCGGCGGTGCTTTGAATGTATGGAATCTTCAATTGGCACGTTGAAGGACTTGGTCATTTCTTCTCTATTTGGGTGGGGAAAGGGATATAGTACATACCTAGAAGAGAAAATTTAATTTTTGGGGATCTTTGGGTCCTTAAGGCTTTTAGCCTTTTGTTTTTGGGTTTTGCTCCCCTTAGAGCGGTTCCTTTATAATTTAATTTACTTAAAAAAACAAACCGTCACGGGCATGAGCACTCATAGAGCACCCTCACTAAGCATCCATCAAAGATCTTGAAGAGCAAGGCATGAGCCACTGAATCCCAAACAGGCAGAGAAGCAAACTCCAGCAGTCAAAAGCAACTGACAATGAAGGAAAATGTGGTCAGCTGACTCACCATCCTCTTTACACAAAGCATTTGTTGACCAAGGCCATATTCTTTCTGCTTAAGTTGTCTAAAGTTGGGATTCTTACGCCTTAACGTTGTCTTTGTATAGTTTTGTTGTTTAGAACAACTCACCAGGGCTTTGATTTCACTATTTGGTTGACAGAGTAAAGTGGTTGTAGTCTGTCATTATGTGTTTATTTATCTGACTATTGACCTTCCACTTTTGCAGAAGAAAACAACTAGAAAGCCATTTCAGCACATGCAGCAGAGGTCAATGTCGATGCACTCTTGGCATGTAAAATCAGGTTTATTCTCTATGATGCAGTCATCTCATTTGCAGCAGTTCAAAGCCCGTGCCAGTTCACAGATCTGCACCACTAGAGAATCTCAAACAAAGAAAACTTTTCAAGTGAAGCGACAGATGTTACATTTGCTGCTGAGCAAAAAAGTGCCCACTTTCATCAGGAGGTTAATAGAACATGCCTGATATGCTTGAGTGACAACTTTAAGGTATCACTGATCTTCCTTTCCTTGTTTTAAATCCAAATAATTCCTAGTGGGCAGATTTCCATTAGTATAGTTTTGATTTGAGGGTTTCAATATGCAGGCGAACAACCAGATCACAGATAGTTCTATATTTTTACTTATTTTCAGATGATTATTGATGATGAATATTTAACATGCGTGAGTATGGTAGCATTTTCCTTTTATGCTTGTACCAACTATTTATTAGAATAAGGTGAACTACGAAAATACCTTGGAAGTATCACATTTTATGAGATTAGGTTCCTGTTAGCAATTATGTGAAGTGTTTGAAATACATCTTAAGTATTTAATTGCATTCTGGTTTAGTTGCTTATTATAATGTTGTCATCCAATAGTATTGTCACATTTTCGGTAGTTTCTGTACATAAAAACGGATAAGTAACCTGAGAGGCTTGCTCGTTCACTTGTTAGTCTAGTATGTGTGGTTTTTTTTTTAGGCATGCAAATTGGAAAAGATCAACAGTTGTGCCCAGGGAGAGAGCATGGGTGTGGTGGGCTTGGGTGGGGAGGGGGGAGTGGCGTGGAATATTTCGACTCATAGCACACCAAATCCCTAGAGTTTGGAGCAGCGTTCATGGGGACAAAAAACATTACCAATCCGGTTGTGGACGCTCTTTAGACTATCGTAGCCAAGTATATAAGGGTGCCTAGGGTATGTTGTGCTTGATGAAGATCACTGAAAATCTCGTGAAGAGAGTTAGGGTTCGTGTTTTCTCTCAGTGAATACTTTTGCTTGAATTTTCCCATGGGCCTATTTTGTGCTTCAAGCCTATTTCACATTATCTGTCTTATGTGGTTCTTGTTTTTGTCATGACCCGTGATTTTTTATTTTTTATTTTGGTTTTTAATTAGTCCAGCAAACGAGCCGAGCTTTGGAGATTTTTACACTTGGTGGTATCAACCCCCTTTGAAAGATTGCAATTTACCAGCCAAATTGATCACATGGCAGTAGGTATGCGATCCAACTCCTTTGGTTTCATTACAATTATTTTTCCAACAAAATGAAATATGGCCTACTTCTCATGTACTTTGACTCTCTTGCTTTGATCAACTTTGATGCGCATATGATCGAAAAATATTTTGACATATGGGTGATGGAGGATGACCGATGTTGGACTAAACAACTAACCATCGGTCCTGTTCTTGATGTTGACAGGCCATTTAGAATCTGGAAAAGCGGCAAGCGTTTCTTAAGAAGAAGCACTGCAGAGTTGGTTTTGTACTACCCAAACACCCGAGAAATTTTTAATCTGCAACATCGTGTTCCCTTTTGACTTTAATGTACAAGGAGAGCCTAGTTTGCTTGAGAGGAGAAAACAAACGACAAGAAGGAGTTGATATGTCCAATATGGATTGAGTGAAAGATTTTTTTTTACATTTCAATATGAAAACGTTCAAACAGCTGAGAAAACAATTCATTCTTGTGACTTTCTATCTCACATAAAAGGAGTTTTTCCTTTTGTTTAGTTCATCAAATTGTTTTTGGATTTATTTTTTGGGAATAAACTTGTATCCATATTCAGGAATTGATGAGATTATGACCCTTCATTCATATTGTTTAAAGTTTCTGCGAATTTACAGGATGAATCCGAGATTATAGCAGCGGATTCGATGACTATAACAACCTGCTGAGCATGAGCAGCTGCAGAGTAATTGGTTAGGGGAAAGAATCTGATGCAGTAACTGCTACTCACAATTAATACAAAAGTCAAGGTTGGAAGACCTGATTCAGGTCATTATACATATTATTTTCCAATTTCCTGCCAGAATAAAACAAAACTTAGTTTGTTTCTTCTAATGTTGCAAGAAATAAGCATTTGCAGTTCTCTGTATAGGAGTGGAGACAAGCTAATACCAGGGCGATATAACGGGAGGATTTGTCAAAGATTGCTCACATCCCACATGTTGACATAGTGTGATGGATCAGTATGAGGAATTTGCTGAACACTGTAAAATTTTATTATATTCTTTTCTATTCTTGTTAAATTTTACCCTCTTCTTTTTTTCTTCTTCTTTCTTTTTATTTCAATTTAGTTTCAATAATTTGTTTATTATGGGACAGTTAAACAAGGCTGGGGTGACGAATGATTGGTAGGAAGGTACAAGATTGCACATTTGATTATATGAGTTGCAGCCACGAGGTAGTAATCATCCTATCTTATATTTCTTTTGATTCTTGTAAAAATGTGGTGATACAGTCTTCGTCTGCATGATGGTTAATCTCAAAGGTTTTTATATTTGATTAATCACTCACTTTTATCAGCTTCTGAAAATTTATTAGCAGTTTAGAATGTAGAGCTTCTTGAGCAGTGTTGTTGAGTGCTGTGACTGTATGTGTAACTATGGGTTGATAAAAGATTTTTCGTACAAGAAGATTGAATGGGATGGTCCAAGTGAAGAGGTGTGTTGATGAAATATTAGGAGTACATATATCATATATGTCTAGTGAATCAAAAACTGTTAATGGAACAATTGTTCTAAAGGGACACCGCCTTTTGTTTAAATCAAAATGGGTCTTCCAACTGCTGTCAATATATATTGGGGGTACTCTGTTATTCGAGCCTTCAGATGATTATTGTTGAACTTTTCATGAATCGAGCTGGCATTTCTTGAGCATTGATCCCAAGAAAGAGATGCAGTCTATCGAATGATGATGGAATTTGTTCGTGAGCATACTTGCACCCTGTGTGATGATCGAATTTGTTTAAATAAAAAATAATAATTAGGGACATGAAGTTTGAACATTCGAAGCTTGTGAATCCGTCGAGTGAATATCTTGAGGATCAAGATCATTGGGAAAAATAAAGTCACCAAGTGGCAGGAGCAAATTGTGACATTACCAGTGTTGATATATCTCATTTCTATATATACTCATATGCATATTCACCTTTGCACTTTCAGTTTCTTGTCTTGCAGAATTAATAGCTCCCTTGCTGCAGGATTGCCTTTATCCATAACATGTATTTTCTAACCATGATTTTTATTTATTTTTTTTACTTTTTTTTTTTTAGTGATTTTCATTTTTTTGCAATACCTGGTAAAACAAAATGGAAAAACAGAATTCATGTAGTTGACCCCAAAGGCCCAAATAGGTGAAATTACTTAACAACATGTCACAAAGTTTTCATTAATCTCAACATATATTATCTGGATATGCCTCCTCCTAGTCCCAAGTTTTCCTTATCCTCGCAGGTGAAATTAGCCTCTGCTACACTAGGCTACATGGCTAAACCATCTTACTCCATATCTCTTTCATTTATGTATGCTACTTCAATCTCCTTTTTTACATCTTAGGCCACACATTAATCTCAACAACCATAGTTTGGCAATATATCAACATGTTATTTTGATCACCCAGCGTTCATTTTTCATCACAATTGCCGCCAAAAATGATCAATCAATTCATTTTTCTTTTCTGGAGAAGTAGGTTTTTCCAATGGATATCACCAACCCAAAATTAATGAAGGTCGTGCATATAGGGACCATGCGAATACCAATTTTGGTGTCGTTGACTTCGGGTCTCCATCTATTCATCCCTTGTTCTTCTTTAGTTGAGTTTGGCAATAGAATGGCAGCCTTCACCTTATTATTATTTGGGTATTATAACATGATCCCTTTTTTTTTTTTTAAAGGAAATATAAATAACTGAAATTAACTTTTATTTTCGTTTTAATGAGACAATATTGATATAGGCACTTAATTCCATTAGCAATTGAAAAAGGGAATACAAAAAACCACACCTTACACATGCATTTCAAGCCTAACGACTGAAATTAACCTTTATGGAATGAGAGAATATTAATAGGCACTTAATTCCATTAATAATTTAAAAAGAAAATACACAAAAACCACAACCTTATACATTTCAAAGCTGAAATTTTTTTTTGTGTACAATTAATATGTAGTCATTATGCATTGAATACTACTCATTTCAGTGTACAAATAATATATAGCCATTCATTGAACTAGCCGAGCTTGATCCCAATTTTTATGTTTGTTTAACAAATGAGCCGAGCTTGAGTAATGGTGGACTCGGCTCGTATATGTTCGTGAACATGAATTCGTATAGGTTCGTTTGAGTTTGTGAACATAAGTTCGTATAAAGCTCGTATTAGTTAATAAATACACATTTAAATTGAATTTTTTGCCTAATTATATTTTAAGTATGACTTTTATATTTTATTTTATTGCAAACGATTGAAAGTTATAATAGAAATTTAATATTAGTAAACAAGCCTAACGAGCTTGAACTGATTTTATATATTAATTAATTTTATTTCTTAAAAAAGACGAGGCCGAATTTTTCAAGTTTATGACGAGCTCGAGCTTGATTACAAATTTTAGAGTTCGTCATGAGGCGGAGCCGCTTACAAATGAAAGAGCCGAACCTGAACTTACGGAGCAAAGGGAGACAAGTGATAGACCCAATTATAACCTTTCTAATAACGACAATATCAGTACTTCGGACAAAGAGGTGATAAAAAATGAATAAAAATATTCAATGCTCACTTCAATGAAGTAAATTATTTACCTCCTCCAATATCACATCACTATACGTAAAGTAAACATTGAAAATACCGCGTTCCACAAAATTCCTCGCTCCGCTCTTCGTACTCTGACGGCTCCGCTTTTCAACGAATCGATGTTTCACAAAGCTTCTCACTCCGATCTCGATACTCTGACGGCTTCGTTTCTCAACGGATCGATGCAACCAAGTTAATCTAGGTGGTATGATAATTTTTCAGCATCCAATCATTCAATTGTGCAAAATATGGAAATTATATGTAGCACAATTGAAGAACCCAAAAATTAGAGAGAGCTAGAAGTTGGATGATCAATTAATCTCCCCCTCACTCTACAAAAGGATTTTAACTTTGAGAGAATTGCAGAGATTCCAAGACTTGCCTCATCTCTCTCATATTTATAGAGAGAGAAGTCTTCAACTAGGGCTTAGGTTTCTTTTGCTCCAAGACTTTGTCTTTTCCTCTAAGCCTTGCTCGTGTGTTCTCTGACAAGAGAACTTCTGCTACTAGACTTGTCAAGATTATTGAGGATTGCATTAGAGGCAGACTCACTTCTCTTAAGCTCAAGGAGAACCAGGTTAACAGGAATGTTGCTAGGACTTGGAATCTTTCTGATACAATTTTTGATAGATGTTTGGAGTCTGTTGATGTAATTTATTCATGAGCCTCGCTTTGTTTTGCTTAGGTTTTGTGTGCAGTTGTGTTTAGCTGCTTGTGATTGGTTTCTTTTGCTTTCTGTTGGAGGTCCTTGTGATGCTGGCTTGGTCCCCCCTTTTTAGGATTATTCTTTTGTTTTATTCTATATTGATTTACCGGGAAAAAAAAAGTCCTCAAATATTAACCCATATACCAATATTGACCTTCGGACACGTCATTAAGTGAAGAGGTATGGGTTAAACATCATAAAAGAACCGTCTTAAAATTCTGGTTCGCAATCCTCGAATTGATTGCAACATTTATGCGATAAATTGCACCTTCTGCGATGGATCGCAAATGTTGTTTCGCCAATTTTTAGCCGTTTGTTTCGTCTTCTTGTTTTGCTTGCGAACACTTCTTTAACCTTTGACTTTGATGAAGCTTTTTGATGACATGTTGATGTCCTTTGCTTGGCCACTCAATCTTTCTAATTCACTCAACATGGATATTGACTAGACATGCCAAAATTAAAAATGTACTTACAAACATAAGATAACAAATTAGTTCATTTCTTTGTAGACATTGTGTTTCTCTTTAATCAAAACTTTTTTTTCTCCCGAATGTCACTCTAACATAAGAGCATCTGGAGTGGGAAGGAAATGGTGAGTGTTTGGGATATGTGGCTTGTGATGGAGTGTATGTTTGGTTTGGAGTGGGCAAAATTTTTGGTGGGCTCGACAACAATTTTTGCACTTGCAACGTCACATATAGCGTGTCAAGTAGCATGTGTTGTATCTCTTTTTGTATTTTTTTTTATTCTTTACTTTGTGGTGGGGTCAGCTGAAGTTTACAATTCATGTTTCCTTCTTTTATCCTTCACATTCAATTCAATTCAATTTATATTTTGCATCATACTTTAATTTAATTTAATTTTTTTTAAAACTTACTTTTTGACTTTAAATTTACTTGAATATAGGTAAATTATTTTGGCTATGTTCTTTAATGCAATTTTTTTTTATAACATTCAATTAATTAATTAATTAAAATAATTATAATTCAATTAACTTAAAATAAAAAATATAATTTTCAATTTTTATAAATATCAATATACTTCTATGTGTGTTAAATTATGTAACTTTTTGCATAGTTATTATTTTCTTGTATGTGAAGAAATTATTAATGTGCTTTTTTTATTTGTAGAAATTTTGATAATATATTTTAATTTGTGGCATTTAATATATATTTTTTATATTAAAAAATTTAAGTAACTAAATTATTTTCAATAATAATAAAAAAAATGAAGTTAAAGATATAAGACCACACCGTAGAACACTCTAAATAAAATGTAGAGTCACGTTAGCACACACTCTCCAAATTACTGACATGGCACTACACTTTACTTAAAAGTAGAGAGTCATCCATGGTCAACCACTCCGAATGCTCTAAGAAAGATTAAAACATACACTTACACCCAAACTACATGGATCTTTTTAAAGAGCAAAGTTTCAAATGAACAAGTAAAATAAATTACTATTGTAATTTGTAACTTCATTTATGGCCTGTTAACTCATTCGGACTCATCAGTCAAAAGAAATTGGGTAAAGTGCATTAAACCCCAGGACTATTTTATCTCTCTTAATTAATTCCCCTGAACTATACTTTTTACACAAAATTTCCTAAACTATCCTAACTTTTACAATTCACTCAATTCCCTTATAACACCGTTACTTAAATTAGGATAATTTGCACTCAGATCCCCTGAAGTTTCGATCAATTGCACTCGCCCCCTAAGATTTCATTTTTCTTGCAATGTCATCCCCTAAAGGGGAGAAATGACCGGAATGCCCTTATGTTGTCTCCCTTATTTCATGAGACAAATATCTAGGTGGTGAAATTACCTCCATGCCCCAAGATGAAAACCCTATAATGTATATATATCTATAACAACTATTCTAAAATGTGAGGGGTTATGAATATATCCAAACATTTATTCAAAATAAAAATTAATGAATTAATATGTATTAGTTGAAGTGCAACTGTAAGGAGTATGTCAAAATGATATAGAGTAAAAGAAAAAGGGTTGGAAATATTTAAATACTTTTAAAAAATAATAATAATTAATTAATATGCATTACTTGAAGTGTAAGTCTAATGAATATTTCAAAAGATATAGAGTAAAGATATACGACAAGGGGTTATAAATATTTTCATATTTTTTTATAAAAAATTAATTAATTAATATACATTAATTGAAATGTAACTCTAATGGATATTTCATAAGATATAGAGTAAATATATAAGACAAATATATTTTGGCAAGGAAAAATAATATAACTTAAAATACAGAAATCTGTATATTTATCTATCTATCTATATACTACTAATAAAAACACAAGGAATGTCTAATATTTCGATTCAATATCACCTTTTACAATATAAAAAATTATAATAAGTAAAGTTTGACATTATTTAAAGTGTAAGGGCTTAAATTAACTTTACAAAAAAATTAATAAATAATAAACCATTTTTCATATTTTTATAAAAATATGAAAAATTACAATAAGTAAAGTTTGTTATTATTTTACAGTGTAAGGGCTTAAATTAATTTTACACAAAGAATAATAACTTATAAATCATTTGTAACATTTTTATACATTTATCACCTTTTATAATACAACAAAAACTATAATTAAAATGTATTACTAATTGTTTAAATTGTAGGAGTTGTATATTATTTATTTACAAAATAAAATAAATTATATGAGCTCACAAATATTTTATACATGTATCACCTTTTAAAATACAAAAAATATATATAATCATAAATAAAGTGTATTATTATTATTTAATGTAAAAGGTCACAGTATTAGTTTTAGGGAAAATTTAAAAAATGATAACTTTTAGGGCCTATATTAAAAAAATGACAATTTTAAGAAAATAATTTAAAGAAATGTGATAATATTTCAAAAATCATTGTATCTAAAATACTTGAATTTTTTTTCAAATTGAGTTTAAGATACAAGGGTTGTTTGGTCCATTAATTTAGCCAACATGTCTTTTACACTAAAGCAAGGGCACAAGAGTCATTTCATGAGGTCTTCACCCCTTCAGGGGGTGTCATTGCAAGAAAAATGAAATTTCAGGGAGCGAGTGCAATTGACCTCAAGGGATATGAGTGCAAATTATCCTAATTTAACTAACGGTGTTATAACGGAATGGAGTGAATTGTAAAAGTTAGGATAGTGTAGGAAGTTTTGTGTAAAAAATGTAGTTCAAGGGGTTAGTTTGAGAGAAAAAAAATAGTTCAGGGGGGTTTAATGCATTTTATTCAAAAAAATTATATTGATGTATATGGGATATTACTATGAGTTTACGACTTGTCAACATCAATTGTACTCCCTCTGCCCAATTTAGTTGTGTCAACTTTGTCTACTTTATTTCTCTCAAATTAGTTGTCCAGTTTCGAATCCTAATATTATATTATCATATACTTTTCCAAATTATTCCTTTTCATTAACTACAAAAAGAATAAGTTACACTAAAAATTACAACTATATTATATTATCAAAGGGCAAAATATAAATCACAAAATATCAAAAAAAAATTGTGGAAAAGTAAAATGTGAACAACTAAATTTTGACGAAGGGAGTAATAAATTCTCACCAGAAACACTAAGGGCCTGTTTGGTAGAGCTGTGTTTGTGTTTGTGTTTCTGTTGAAATAAACAAAAAACACGTTTTTTATTTTTTTGTTTATTCATCCAAAAACAGAAGTATGTTTGGTAGGGATGTTTTTTGGGTTGAAATTGAAAAATTAAAAATCAATATTTAAAAATTAATAATATAAATAATAAATAAAATAAAATATAATAATAATAAAAAATGAATACAATAATAATAAATAAATATAATAATAAAAAATGGACTAAATAATAAATAATAATAATAAATTAATAAAATAAATCATAAATTACATAAAACATATTTAAAAATATAATAAAAATAACAAATAATAAACAAAATGAAATAAATAATAATAAAAAATAATAAATAAATATAATAATAAATAATAAGTAAATATAATAACAAATAAATACTTCATAATAATAATAAAAAAATGAGTATAATAATAATAAATTAATATTAAATTAATAAAATATATTTTTAAATAATTAAAAATGAATAAATAATTTATAAATAAAATGAATTAAATAATGAAATAATAATAAATAAATAAATAAAATATATTTATAAATTAATATATAAATTAACAAATACTAATTTAATAATATAAATAATAATAATAATAAATGAATACAATAATAATAAATAAATATAATAAAAAAATGGACTAAATAATAAATAATAATAATAAATTAATAAAATAAATAATAAATTACATAAAACATATTTAAACATATAATAAAAATAATAAATAATAAACAAAATGAAATAAATAATAATAAATAATAAATAAATATAATAATAAATAATAAGTAAATATAATAACAAATAAATACTTTATAATAATAATAAAAAATGAGTATAATAATAATAAATTAATATTAAATTAATAAAATATATTTTAAAATAATTTAAAATAAATAAATAATTTATAAATAAAACGAATTAAATAATAAAATAATAATAAATAAATAAATAGAATATATTTATAAATTAATATATAAATTAATAAATAATAATTTAATAATAAAATAATAAAATATATTATAAAGTGAAGAAAATGTAAGTGATAAACACCCCAATAAACACCAAATTCATGTTTATTCTCATATGCCTAAAGTGAAAAAGTGTTTTTAAACACATATATCCCAAAAATACTAACCAAACAAATTTATAAACACAAAACACATAAACAAACACAAAAACACCCCAAACCAAACCAAAGAGAGGCCTAATAATTTAGGTACTTGGGAAAGAAATGTGAAAGAGAGGACAAAATTGTGACTGTCGATTCTATTAAAAAGTAGGTTTGAAAGTATGGTATGAAATGAAGACCGGTTCGTGGGATGTCGTCATTTTCTTTAAATGCATTTCTTTGAAACAGGGCTAACAACCATAGTCAATTATTTGGTTCCATCACTCAATTATATACCACCAACCAAGCCTCGTTCAACTTCCTCACATACAAACTACTATTGACTATCTGTCGGCTCTATCTATCTCGCTCCTCAAACCATACCAACAATGGCAGAAACAATTATTTACAAGACTGTCTCTGATACTTTGAAGTTGTTGGTTTCTTTGGTTGGCAAAGAGATTAAGCTTGTGTCTGAGGTCGGAATTGAGATTGAAAAACTCCAAAGCAAAGTTTCCGAAATCAGAAAACTACTTGGTGATGCAGAAAAGAATCGAACCACAAATACTGAGTTAGCAGACTGGCTTGACAAGTTGGAAGAGACCTTTTATGATGCTGATGATGTGTTGGCCGACTTCTCCACTCGTGTTTCTCCACACCAACTTCTGAGGGCTCAGAATAAACGGCTACACAAGGTACGTGCTTTCTTTTCAAGTCCAGAACAGTTTGCTTTCTGTCATAAGATTGCTCTTGATATCAAGGCCATTACGGCGAGACTAGATGAAATTGCAAAGGACAAAAATTTTGACCTTATTGAAGGGCCTATAGAGAATATTAACAGGGAGACTCATTCAGTTCCTCCCGAAGTTGTTATCGGGAGGGATGCTGATAAAACCAAAATAGTGAACTTGTTATTAAATGACAGTAACGTTCGAGAGAATGTGTCAGTTGTTGCAATTGTTGGGATTGGAGGACTAGGAAAGACCACACTTGCACAGTCGGTTTACAATGATGCAGAGGTCACTGGGTATTTTGAACTCCAAAAATGGGTGTGTGTTTCTAACCCTTTTGATGTGAAACTCATTGCACAAAACATTCTAGGTTGCGAAGCAGAGAAAAACGTTTCGTTGCAACAAGTGCAAGAAAGGCTTAAGAGTGAAATTAACCAAAAAAAATATTTGCTCGTCTTAGATGATGTGTGGAATGAGGATCGGCAAAATTGGCTAGAACTGGAAGTTCTATTGAAGGGCGGTTCAAAGGGAAGTAAGATATTATTAACAACCCGTGGTCAAAACGTTGCTGATGTTGCAGGAGCAAATCCATCACATGAATTAAAGGGCTTGTCACCGGATGACTCATGGTCATTATTTAAATATATGGCCTTCCAGCATGTGGAAGATGTGGAAAAGTTGGAGAACAGGCGCCGAGTATCAATTGGGAGGGAAATCGTCGGAAAGTGTATGGGAGTTCCTCTTGCCATAAGGACTATAGGAAGCCTACTATACTCAAAAGATACTGAGGAGGAGTGGTTGTTTTTCAAAAATAATGATTTGTTGAAAATTCCTGAAGATCAGGATAAAATGTTTCCTATTTTGAAGTTAAGTTACTATCACCTTCCTTCGAATCTCAAAGGATGTTTTTCATTTTGTTCTTTGTATTTGAAAGATGAAGTGATTGATAAGCGAGAATTAATCCAAATGTGGATTGCACATGGATTGATTCAGACAGAAAATGAAAATCAACAATTAGAGGCTATAGGTGATTTATGTTTTATGGATTTGGTGAGAAGGTCCCTTTTTCAAGAGGTACAAAAAGATGAATGGGATGAAATAATAAGTTGCAAAATGCATGATCTTGTCCATGATGTTGCATTATCTGTTGTGAGGCACAAGGGTTCTGTAGAGAATTCGGATCCAGGAGATATTTCCGAAAGAACTCGTCACTTGTCATTGGGTTTCTCAAAGGAAATCCCACCTCCTATATTTAGAGCTCACAGGTTACGAGCACTAAAAATGAAAAGGGAGGATGCAAGTGGGTCTGAAATGGAGCAAGTTTTGAAAAAATTTGAAAGGCTACGTGTGTTGCATCTGGAGAATGGGAAGATGGAGGCAGTGCCGAGTAGTATAAGGAAGATGAAACAATTGAGATATCTGGATCTCAGTGGCAGTGAAATCAAGTTGCTGCCAAGTTTTGTAACCAAGTTGCTAAATTTACAAACATTGAAACTCAATGATTGTAAATCTCTTAAAGAATTGCCAAGGGATATTAAAGTATTGGTGAGCCTAAGGCAGATTCAGCTCGACAATTGTTATGCTTTGAGTGGCATGCCATGTGGATTGGGTCAATTGACGTCTCTTGTGACATTAACAAGATTTGCAGCTGACTCACGTGACCGATTGAGTGAATTGCAAAGCCTAAACAATTTAAGAGGAAAGCTATTAATCAGGAAGACACGTAATTATGGGGACTCGAAAGATGACAAGTGGAGAAGGCGGTGGTATTTAAAGAAGGAAAGAGGAACAACAACAGCAACGAGAGAGGGAAGAAACTACTTGGAGGCCAAGCAATACCTTAAGACACTGGAATTGTGTTTTACTAATGAAGAGGAGGATGAGTTATGGTTGGAATCCCTACGTCCACACACCAATCTGAAGGAGCTGTTAATAAGGTGGTATGGGGGAGTGAGTTTTCCGAGATGGATGATGGTTGACAAAATTGGGTTATCATCAGCCCTCTTGCCAAATCTTGTCAGAATTTTAATGTACAATTGTAACAGTTGCAAATATCTTCCAGCATTTGGGCAACTTCCTTGCCTCCAATTTCTTACTGTTCAGTGGATGAGTTCCCTGGAGTACATGGAGAATAGTAGTAGTAATGGGAGCGGTGGTGAGGAGTCTTCTTCTTCCACTGGTATATCACAAGCAACACCAACAACATTCTTCCCATCTCTCAAACAACTCGAACTCTGTGGTTTGCCGGAATTGAAGGGATGGTGGAGGAAAGCATCAGAATCAGAAGAAGCAACCACAACCGATACTTCAACACATCATCAACAACATTTGAAGAAGTCACTGCCATCGTTCCCTTCTCTTTCCCAATTAACCATCTTTAAGTGCCCAAATCTGGCATCGATTCCTATTCTCCAACCATGTCTTGAAAGGCTACATCTCGGGATGGTGAGGAAGAAGCTAGTAGAAGAAGAGTTAAAGATGACGGTGTCCCCAACCTCCCCAACAATCTCTTCATCTTCTTTGCTTCTTCCTCTTTCCAATTTAAAGTCTCTGAAGTTATATGATATTGAGGATCTCGATGAAGATGACGGCATGCAATTTCTCCAAAATCAAAGGTGGAACCTAACAGATCTGTCTCTCGTTGGGATTGGAGGGTTGGCATCTCTTCCTGTGGGGCTTCAACATCTTACCACTCTTACAACTCTCGAAATCAAGTGGTGTGAGAATTTGATGGGTTTACCAGAGTGTATAGGCAACCTCACATCACTCCAACGACTTATCATTCGCGAATGCCCCACATTGACATCACTTCCTTATGAGTTGCGTCATCTCACTGCATTACAACAACTCAATATCACTGTAAGTGTTGGATAAGAGATGCCAAAGAGAAACAGGGGAAGAGTGCTCACATCCCAACTCTTCATATTTCACAACATTGGTATAAGGTAACTCCACCTTATTCTTCTCTCTCTCTCAGTCAAATGATTTCATTTAGTTTCTGATTCTTCCTCTTTCACCTTCTCAGGGGATGTCGAGTTTCCTTTTGTGCTTGTGTTCTCAAGTTAGCTTTCCCAGCAGCACATGACCCAGTAAGTTTACAGTGGTAATTAATTTTTCACTTCTAAAACCACCTTATCGTATTTTTACATTTTCCCCCAAATTGTTGTAAAAGTGGTGCAAAATTGTGAAAGAGAGAGAGAGAAATTACTACAATCTATCATCTATCATGCAACTTGTGTCAATGAAGATGACAATGTTGAAATTTGTCTTTACCATGAACTAGTGCTGAATCTTCATTTTTTTTTTTTTTCATGCGGTCCAGGGCAGCCTCATGAGCACATAATTGGGTTTCGCTTACAGTGTTCTTCCTCTTCTTCTTCATGTTTTTATTGTATTCCTTAGTCTCAGAGGTGAGACATCCTAATTAATTATATTATTTTCTTAAAAAGAACCACCTTGTGAATTTGTTACAATTCTCCAATATGTAACCTTACATTTGTGGAATAAAAGAATGGTAGTAGTAATAATCACAGTTCAAATTCTCTCGCTTATTTTGTTTGTATTAGGGCCCTTCATTCCTATTGTTTAAAGTTATCAGAAATTATAGCAATCAATTCAATGACTATAACAACCAGTGAGCATGAGCGGCTGAGGAGTAAATGGTCAAGGGAAAGAATCTCATGCAGCTACGAAATCGTTTATCTTTACTGGTACTCACAGTAAATTCAAAAGTTAAGGTTGTAAGACATGATTCAGGTCATTATACATATTGTCATCCATTTTCCTGCCTGCATTTTACTAAAAACTTGATATGTTTCTTCTCATATTGCACGAAGGAAGCATTGGGATTCTCTGTGTAGCAGGGGATACAAACTATTACCAGTACAATATAACTGATCGATTGGATGTGTCTTTTCCCTGGATTGCAACAACTCACAATTTTGTTATGCATCCGCATTTTACATTATAGATACCAGAAAAAAAACCGGAAGATTTGTCAAAAGAATGCTCACATCCCACATGTTGATATAGCATGATGCCAGTGACAAATCAATTACGATCAATTTGTTGAACACTAATAAAATTTCATTTTAAGTTTCTTTATTTTCTTACTAATTTTTGCCCTATCTATTTTTCTTCAAACCTTTTTTTTAAAAAAAAAAAATTTTAATTTAAAAAGTTCAATTGTGTTCTATTATTTATTTTTTATGTGACAGTTACACAAGACTGGGTGGACGAATCATTTTTAGAAAGGTAAAAGATTGTACATTTCATCATATCTTCTATTTCTTCTGTTTCTTTTTTGTAATACTTTCTAGCGATACTATTGAGGTTGTCATTTGCCATTATCTTATGTTTTCTATTTTACCTTCTCAGGAAATGTTGAATTTTCATTTTGTTCTTTTATTCTGGGGAAGCTTGAACATCCTTGGATTACTTACAGTAGTCTTCTGCATAATGGTTAGTCTCAAAAGTATATTAGATTATTTACTCACTTTCATGAATCAGCTTGTGAAATTTGTACAGTTTCACCCTGTAACATTAAATAATTTAACATAAGACTCCATCCCACACAACGGAAATGAACGATGAACTGTGATTTTGTTAGTTGTTGGAACAATACGAGCCATCAGCAATTCTGAGCATTTGCGTTTTCAGGCATGCTCTCTCTAATCTCTGTGACATGCTTCCAAATTGTAAAATGTTGAGTTCCAAGAACATAATTCCAATTAAGAATGGATCCTCATTTATGTTATTCGGCTTGTGGACTTGCACGCTTGATTTTGCTACTGGAAAATGTAATTCTTAAATTGCATTATTTGATGCTCTAATATGAAAACTTCTTGTGCTCCTTTGACAATTTTACCTCAAGTGTTATGAACAAGAAGATTGAATATATAGGATGGTCCAACTGGACAGAAAGAGTTGAATTTGGATTGATGCTATATAGGATGGAGAGAGATGAAAATAAGAGTACATGTCGAGTGAGTAGCCAATACCATGGTTAATTCTATTAATCCATATATGTTCTGTCGAACACTTGTGTTTTTCCTTTTTTTTTTTTTTCTTTTTTCTTCTGGATCCCTGGACATTGCTCAGATAGTAACAATAGTATTCTAGCAGTGTGATCTCTTGCAACATATATGCAGATTTCTGGACAAGGCAACAATCATCGACAATGAAGAGCAACTAGCAGAACAAAAAACCACTAGTGGATAGGGTTTTTCCTATTCGTGCTCACAATGGTTGTCACCTTAAAGGCTTCCACTACGACCATCTGGTCGCACCGTCTATCATCGGCATAAGTGGTCCTTTAGGCTTTATCCTTTGTTTTGGTGCATGGTGAATAGGTTGGAGATTATAAAAGTTTGCACAACTTTTGGAAACTGTCTATCGATCCAGTGGGTAGCTGTCTGAACCATAGCAATATAGGTCCGTTACGCTCGTGGGGAACAATTTGCACCCATTTTTTGTTGGACATCCAATGGGATATCCCTGCCATTGTATAGATTAAAGTTAGGCATACTAACTTTTTTAGGCTTTTCTGACTTCATTATTTATTATAGAAATGTGACTTAATAGTACGATATGATATTTTTTATTCTATACAATTGTAATATCATTCCAAAATCATCATGTACAAGGTGATGCTCCTAAGACTTTCATCTACGAGGAGAGCTTAGTCATAGTGTCACGGGACTTGGCCTTGGCGCCTATGTGGCATAACCTCAATTAGCGGGGTGTCAACATTGGTTTCAGTTAAGAGAGGAAAGGAATTGTGTGAAGAGTCATATTGATTGATATGGATCCTCTACTTGGTGAAACTCATGATCACACATCGCCGTTTCCATGATGATTTTGAAATGGTTTTACAATTGTATAGAAATAGAACCAATTCCGAGGTGTGTAATTGTCACAGGATAAAGCCTCCCAATCCCCATCAGGCCAATGTAAATTCCCTTTCTTCCTCACTCTTTTCCATATACGTTTAGTGAAGCTGCAGTTAAAGAAAAGATGATCACGATCTTCCATCATATAACGGCAAAATTCACAAGAAGCTTTAGTCACCAGACCAATGGATAGTAAAAATATTTAGTCCTCAACCTATCAAGAGAAGTAACCCAAAGCTGAAAAGAATGTTTTGGGATAGCTTGCTTGAACCAAATAACCTCTAACCAAGGGACAACAGCTCTCCTATGCCTAAGAAATTCCCAAGATGCCTTAATAGCAAAACCTCCATTGTCAGGAATCCAAAGCACCCTATCATGCACACCACAATTAGGCCTGAAATTATCAGAAATACTCTCTCTAAAAAGAACCCAATCTTCAGTGTCGACAGTAGGAAAGTTCCAGTTCTCATTGAAAATTTCATTGCTGACTTTAGCATCATACCCCAGCCCAGAATCCGTGATCAATCTCTCCTCCCATCTAAGATTCAAAGGCCCCTCTGGATGCCAGTTATCAAACCAGAACGATGTAGCCTCGCCATTGCCAATAACATGCTTCACACATCTTCTAAACCTCGCCCTAAGATGAAGAATACACCTCCAAGTCCAAGAACATGGACTTCCCAAAAACTACTACCCCTCAACAGATGAAGCCTAACCCAATAAAAAAATTATATGTATGTTTAAAGATTACAAAAAAATATATAAATAGAGTCGAAGTATTTGCACTTACATCATATCTCTATGAAAAGTAATTGGCAAATTCTGTGAATAAAAAAATAAATTAGTATAGAATTTAATAATATCCAAAAGAAAAATAATATTGAATACAATTAAAAGGGTCAAAATAGTGAGAAAAAATTGTAAAAAAAATGTAAAAACTGTATAGAAAAAATAAAGTCCCATCCCGTATATATAAAAATATATATATTTTATATGAAAATAAAATAAAATAAGTTTTTTTTTTTTTTTACAAAAAACACTTTTAGTTCTCCACTTGGACCCTTTTAACGAAATAAAAAGTTTGTATCTGTAGTTTACAATTATTAAAAATGTACAGAAAATTAGAAATAATCAAAATATGTAAGCACGCAATGTGTCTAAGGCAAGTGATGGACATCAAGCATGGCCCATATGCATGAACCAAATATGAATTTCGTTTATGCTTGAGAACGTGGGGAGAGAAATCTATTGTTTGTCTATATATGTTAAGAATCAGAAAACTTTAAGCATTATCCTCATTTTTTGTTTGAATATTTTTGGAGATAATAAAGTAACTAATATTTAGAGAATTAGAGTTGGCCTATGGTTTTCTTTTACATCAGCACTTGCAGAATATATAGGGTTCATTACATTAGTATACAAATTTTCTCCTCCTAAATCTTCTTCTCGCTCCTCTTCGTCTCTCCTTTATGCCCTCACTAAGAGGGATGGGAGCAAAGAGAGGGTCTTAATTACAACAAAATTATAATTCACTTATCAATTCACCAAGCAAACATCTTGTGATCCAGTGCTTTTCTGCAACTCGTCCAAAAAAAAGCCATAAACATTGGCTTGATGGTTGCATATATATAAAGCAATAACCATTAGATGTCGATGCTGCAGAATTTTCCTACTTTTTCCTCAGAAGTAACTATTTCAATTTTTCTATAATCAAATGTATTTTGATACTTAGAAAGAGGTCATCCTGTTGTTTTACTTTCAAATTATTGTTCCTGAGGATTATTAAACTATAAATTTTCTTCATGGCAATGCAAGAAAAAAATTGATTAAAGAAAAAATAGTCATACCAAGACAAACTGGAAAACTAGGCTGTTCTGTAGAGCTTGCAAGAGAAGTCTGTGCATGTTCAACCGAACCTGTGTACTGTACATCAACCATGAAAAGCACACAACAAGCTTCTACCTGTGTGCAAGCACAAAAATTAGGATAATGTTATAAAAAAGATGTCAAAAATATTTCAAATCAAACATGTAATGAATTTCTGAAACAAAGCAAACCTCAAGAGATGAAAAACGTTTCCCATTAAAATGCTTATAAAAAGCATCTGTTGAGTTCTGATCGTCAAATCTTATCATTACACGATATCGATCCTCCATCCCATCATTCCTAAATCATTAACAGAAGAAAATCAGACTGAAAGTCTAGAGGATAACCAACTAAAACCCTTTCCCTTAATAAAGGCATTTTACTTTCAAAATAGAACCTGACAATCTGCAGTTCCAATATATGCTGAATAAATGACCCACACCAAGCACACAAACAAGGGGTGTCCTCCCAACCTGAAAAGCATTTAAAAAAAAACCACACACAAATCAATAAGCAATTAACCAATACCTGGAACTCATTATCATATTTTCCAACTTACTAGATTGGACCAAAACATAATTAAGGATGAGAAATTTCTTTTCTCATAGCAGACTTCAATTATATATATTCCACAAGAGTTGTTTAAATTTCTACTCAAAATATATATTTAAGCAACAATGCAGATCAAAGAGCCATTGAGCCCTGAACATATAAGAGTAATTCGTAAACCAAACATAAAATCCTAATAGTAGTCATATTAAATCAAAATTTCAAGGTTTCAAGTTTCAATGGAATTTTATATTCTACAGGAACCATCAATAAAAGATAACAACACAATTGTTCATAACTTGCATGCTGAAAGTATGAATAAAAAAATTAAGTATGAGAGCCTTAGAAATTGCATCCTCAATGATCTATATCGAAGCTGGAATTTTAGCATCGATCGATTTCAACACTTCTTCACCCATCGCCTTACATCCAACCAACTTCTGCACAAGCAAGTGTTAGTCAGTTAAAGTCAACAAAAGAAACAATAGAACATGCAACAGAAAATGTTACTTTGGAAAAAAATTACAAGCCTAAATACCTCATAAATCATACTTGTAATAAGTTAAGGAAAATAATTTTCAGATTCAACTCTCCTTGTCTAAATGCCATGTGTATTACAGTGAGTATAAGAAATAAAACAGCTTTGAAAATAGGTCTCACGCTCCTAGGAGCTCTTTTAGAGCCCACCCCAGAGTGGGCTTTCTCAGTCTTTTTATATTTCTTTTATGTCTGAAAGAAGACACTTATCAGAGAGCCTATAATCAATTAGGAGATGCTCCATATAGCGCCATAGAGCAATACAATTAAAAGATACTCGATACTGTCACATCAACCAGACATCCTAGGTTGATGGGCGGAAGCATGAGGCAAATTAGATATAAGATCAGGTGCCATCCAGGAAGCAATTACGCCCTTTGCTCCCGTTACTATTTTTTTAAAAGCAAAATTTTGCTAAACAGCAATCAACCAGCAAAACAGGAATATGATAGTAACGATGAGGATGATGAACAGGCTGCCAAGCATGAAGTGCGAAAACCTCACTGCTTAGAGCCCTGGTAAATGCAAAGACAGACAAGCAAGAGAACCAGGGTTCAAATCCTGAGAGTAGCCACTTTCTGCAAACGTTGTTAGTCAGTTTGTATCCAGTCTACCACTCCCAGGACCATTAAGTAGAAGGTAATAGCCCCCTCTTTAACCACCACCACCACCACCACCACCACCAAATAATTGGACTAGTGTTAAACGTTCACAAAAGATGTATGTACATGTCCAGCTGAGTATACGAAACCCTCTATTCAGAGTATCCAGCACTGCATTTTCGATTCTTTGAGCGGTCTTCTCTTCCCCTAGGCCATACTTCAAAAGCATAGCAGCACTGAGCACTGTTGCCAAAGGGTTTGCTTAATCCTGGAGATTGGTGCCAATCTTATTATGCATATAAAAGCCCACACTAACTTGCAACAAATGAGATTAGTGTATATCAGATGAAAGAAAAAAAAGGAACTGTGTAATCCAACCTGTTCAGCAATATCAGGAGCAGAACCATGTATGGATTCAAATAATCCAGGTCCCTATAGATTGAATTTTTCCACATAAAAAGAAAATTGAAAAAAAAAAGAGTAAATAATAACATTTTTTCACGAAAGTGAGAAAAACAAAGGATTCCTTCCAAACAGAAAAGGAAACTGCAATTTTGTACAGAAAGCAAATGATATGCCCATACCAATTTGCCAAGACTAACAGATGGAAGCATCCCTATGCTGATGCTTCCAGTAATCATTGAAGTCTCATCCGATAAAATATCACCAAATATATTATTTGTTATCGTATCAAACTGCAATAATTTGTAACACTTCAGTTCTATCAACAAGTTCTGAATAATCCTAAATTTTTTTATTTTTTGATAAGTCTGAATAATCCTAAAATGGAATGGAAAATAATACAGTGAGTGCTTTGAAGATGAACGCTAACCTGTTTTGAATTGCAAACAAGCTGCATCGCAGCGTTGTCAACATACATGTGGGAATGTTCAACATCAGGGTACTCTGAGGATATTGCCACAACTCTTTTCCTCCAAAGCATTGATGCCTAGCCAATTTCATCAGCATGTTTTTATATTTGACACTTTTGCCTCGTGTATTTACTGTTAATATTGTAACAAAAAGATTCATGTATATTACGTTACATTTACAACTCATGGTCTATCATCTATGTTCTCACCACATACGCATTTCGGAAATTGCACTGACAAACTGATAACGGTGCCCCTAGGTTATCCATTTGCACATTTGCTAATGCATTGTGAAATAAGTTTAGAGGCATAAGTTAGAACCGACTTGTGCTATTTCTTGTTCGTTTAGTATTTTCTACTTGAGGGGGAGGGTAGGAACAAAAACAAGAATGAGAACTAATGATACTTGAGAGAAAATCAATCCGTAATAACATCCATAACAACAATAACAAAGATGTTTCAAAGGCATAGGGTGGGAAAAATACAAAGGACCAGAAAAACACCACAGGGGTCAGATGATGTCCAACTTGATCTTGTTGAGAACAGTTTCCGTGCATTAGACCCATTCAAAAGCACTCATAGAATCGTTAGCATGCAGCACTGTCTTCAAGAATATAAACTGAGAGAGGTTTAGATGGTTTAGTCACGTGGAACAAAGATTAGTAACTATACGAGTATGAAGACTGACATGATTCACACTAAAGGCGCTGCTGCACAGGAATCCTGAAACATAGTGTGGTATGAAAATAAATAAATAAATAAATGAAGATTGCAAACTACAGCATTAAATGGAACAAAAAAGCACACTCAAGCATTGTTTATTAAGCCAATTAATTTGAGTCTAACGTATTGAAATACATGATAGGTGTGCAATATCTAGGAAGGTATGATAGATGTGCAACATCCTCAAAGGGTCTAAGTGTCATAAATCTAAGCGTTACAAGTCCCTTAATGGGACATCATCACTTGATTGATAGCCCAGACCTTCGACATCTGGGTCGGAGGGAGAAGAGAAGCTGTTGTCTACCATCCCAAGCTGAACTAGGGACAAGACCCCCATCCAGTTAATTGGGTAAACTCCATAACATTACTCGAAAAAGGTAAGAAAATGACTGGAGCTATATTACAGCCAAAGCAAGGAGCTTGAAGCTGAACAAGATTGAGAGAAATGGGGTATGTTACCAAAGTCGAGGAAGGCGGAATTTGGTGGGACCGTCACTTTGACAATGCTGCTGGGGAACCTGAGATTAGTGCAAAGGGAAATGTGTGATTCAACACGTAAGAGGTTGCTTGGGAACCGCATCAATAAAACGCAGTGACTAACAAGACCTGCATCAAATGAATACCATGACTACTGGAATAGGAAGTCTATAGGGCTAAGCCTTGGACCATAAGCTTAATATCCTATCACTTAATGAATAAATGTAAATGATCCCTGAATAAAAGGATGATAATCTTTTGACTTGCGGTCGTTAAAAAAAAGTCGTAAACTAGTACAGTAAAGTGCAAATAAACCCCCTCGAACTATGTCCAATTTTGCAAAAATTTGGGCAACAATCCTTGACAAGTTTTCAATCTAATTTTTTAACTTAATTTCTTTAAACAACTAATTTTTCCATAATCAATTATTTTTAACAATTGTGTAAATTTATGCAAGCTTGACTTAAAGAAGGTGTTTATTATTCAAGTAATTTTAAATTCTTCATGAATATAAATAATGAATTTTTCCCCCTAAAATACATTAAACTTGGGATAAAAAATTCCTTACCTGAATTAGTTTTAATATACCAAGTTAATTATTTTGAAAATAAAATAATTACAACTTACAACTCTATATTTTTTCATTTGGAAATATATTTACACCAATAAACAAACAAGATAAAAGATTATTGATATAATTTAAAGAATGGACAAATTTAATAAAAAGGCTAGTATAGTCTTTTGAAATGAACTTTGGGGTTGATTCCAACAAATAATAGTTCAAGGGGGCTATTTGTAGCTCAGGGGGTTTAGTTGCAAAAGTGCAATATTCAGGGGGCTTTTTCCACTGTACCCTAGCTAGTATACAAGGAGTTAATAGTTAGCATTTAAGCCACAACTACAAATTAATCCTCATGGTTCCTAAAGTTGCTAAGTATTCAATCATCCCACCTTCCCTTTCTTAACCCAATACAAGGAATCCTTTAAATTAGCCCAAGATCTCCACTAGCTACTATTCTTTGGTTCCTTGACCTTAATGGTAAATTTTCCTCATCTTAACACGAAGCAGCACTTACAAAGGCCATATAACTTTCCAACATCAATAAGGACTTTGTAAAATGCCCCTAGCTCAGCCAATAATTCATTGTTTTGTTAGCAATACAAACTCCAAATCAATTAAGCTCAAAATATTCCCATACAAATATATATATAGAGAGAGAAAGAAAGATAAATGTTGAAGATTGGCATGTATTTAACGTTTTTTACCACGAACAAGAGCATCCAATGACGTCAAAGTTTACAAAAACATGCAGCATCAAAAGTATCCAGGAAATGGGTATCCAGGACTCATATTCCCTGAGGAATCAACAAGTGAATCACAGGATAATGAAACCTCTCCTGAAAGCAATAAAAACAAAGCTTAGCAGCACATGCTTCAACTCATGGCTTGGCATATCCAAAGAACATTGATGGGAACTCCATGAATACCAAAATCTAAGGGCTCATGTAGGAAACACAGTGGCAGTTGAGTAAAGATTAATCACGTGAAGAGGGGAAGGGAATCAATTAGAACCGTCGGGTAAACTTGGGCATTGGACTGTAGTGGGAGCATTTGTCCCATATGAGCAAAACAACAGCAGGCACATCTTTACCGGGAGTTAGACATAAGCCTAAGAAGATTGAAGAGCCCATTCAGAAAACCAGATGACATGAATAAGTTTCCAGTCACCAACTGTTATTGTGGTGCAAAACTAGCAAATCATTAAAATATCATTTTTTGGATCTTTCAGGATGTAGATTATACTAAAACCAAATTTCTGATCATTCCTACATAATATATTATGTGACAATACAACAAAAGTCGGGAGAAAGAATGTGTATCTACATATATAAATATATATATATATAGAGAGAGAGAGAGAGAGAAACACACACACACATATATAGAGAGAGTGTGTCTGTGTGTGAGAGAACTTTATTGTTGCAACAGACGTCTAAAACGTTTGCTTTATCAACAGAACAAAGCCTCCCATGCCGTTTCCGAGCAGTCTCAAATGCAATGCAAGCAATGCGATCAATCTGGCAAGAAAACTTATCATGTCAAAGATACAATTATGCAGAAACTTAGTCTTTAAATAAACAATATCAATCCTTAAAACCTAGGGGCTGTTTGGGAAAACCCAAACAATTGGGTCAGTTGAGTATAGTACAACAAGACTTGATTTTCTTTGAAAGATAGGTCGACCCAAACTAATCCATACGTTACGGACCACGCCCGAAATTTGAACAAGAAAACCACCGTTTAATGTTAAGACATATAAAGACTTAAGTTACACCCTCTCTAATAACTTAAGTTTTTAGAGTAGATGAGTGGTTAACATCTTATCGGAGTAAGAAAACCTGTGTTCAACCTCACGTCACCCCTATTACAAAGTTGTTACATGAGTTGAACCAATAGAAATGTCACATGTACGGGGGTTGTTGAAGCATATAAATCTTAAGTTACACCCTCTCTAACAACTAACAACCGAAGCTTTTTAACATAAAGTAATAAACCACTTGGTAAGGAGTATTATGTTTCATTATCAGGTGCACAAGGATATTGATTTTCCCGTCATCTGTTTAGCTCACCTTCATTACCCATCACACAACATATGTAATGCAAAACTGAAGCAGTCCTTGAAATATCAAACGGATGTTTTGGCTAATAGCACCATAGATCATGTGTCTCACTTCCAAGATTAGCCATGAATTGAAAATTTAAAAATGATCTTGGATAATAAGCACACTTTTGATTAGTCTTCACTAAATCAAAGTAGCAAAACAAGAAAAATAAATAATAAAATAAGAAAGGAACCTATAGGAATTTTTAATTTGTAATATCGGTAAATTGATTTCCGAGATCATGTTTCCCAATTCAAAAGAATTAGCAAACCCGGAATTTGACAGAAAAATCAATATCTTATGGTGGTTGTAGCAATGAATTACCTCATAGACAGCATACACCTCAGTGTTGAAACCGATCTCTTCGCCATCTTCATTTGTGCTAAAACCCCTAGGTTTTCCAAAGTAAATACCTACCTAATACCAAGAAAAAATTATAGCATAAAGATATAGAAAACACATACAATAATAAATAAATAAGAAAGCAAACAGAAGTGCATCCAACTAAGCGTAGCCACAATTCGTGCATGCTAACCTCCTATAAGTTCCTTTATGTTGGGTCGAAAGCAAGCTCAAATGCAAACACACACACACAATGGACACCAAATATATAGTGGTTCCCCAAAATTATGGGTACGTCCACTTTGAGAGAGGTTTCACTATCTTCGGTTTAAAACAAACCGGGTATGAATGGA
This sequence comes from Cornus suecica, assembly GCA_963922005.1. Lineage (NCBI taxonomy): Eukaryota > Viridiplantae > Streptophyta > Magnoliopsida > Cornales > Cornaceae > Cornus > Cornus suecica. The sequence continues at coordinate 19,050,880 of OY998247.1, read as the reverse complement.
GGGAGGATACAAGCTTTACTCTGTCTCTCAACTCTACCTCACAGCTCTCTCTTTTTCATCACAGAAAAACTTCCCTGTGGCTTACAAACTCTCAACTCGTGTATCACTCTGTTTTACACATATCACACATATGCTTCTTCACCCACTTATACCATCAGTACAACATGCCTTATATAGGCAGAGAAAGAAACTAAAAACAAACACATCAACATGCGTGGCTTTGAAGTCTTCACGCGTGGGCGGCGCCTCCTTGCTTGACTCTTGGTGAAGGCATGCTTGTGGATGGTTGATGGTTTGGATGCATACGGCTATGGTTGGTTGTATACGGTAGTGGGTTGGTGGTGGTTTGTCTCTATGCAGGTTGTCTCTATGCAGGTATGGAAACCAACACTTTACAACCATCAGATCAACACCTTCAGCAATCTCTTTCTTCAAAGTTGAAGCATCAACTAACTGGAATACGTGAGAAACAAAGAAGACAGTCGAAAAGTAAAATTAGCAGCCAACGGATATAACAACAACCAAGCCTTTTCCCAGCAAATATTCACTACATATAATCTGCATATAAATGACTCCAATAATACTGATATGTAAAACTTCATGTATTTTTATTTATTTAGAATTAACGGCCAGGCATATACTACCATTCACAGATAAACCGTGTAATGCTCCTAACTGGAATACGTGAGAAACAAAGAAGACAGTCGAAAAGTAAAATTAGCAGCCAACGGATATAACAACAACCAAGCCTTTTCCCAGCAAATATTCACTACATATAATCTGCATATAAATGACTCCAATAATACTGATATGTAAAACTTCATGTATTTTTATTTATTTAGAATTAACGGCCAGGCATATACTACCATTCACAGATAAACCGTGTAATGCTCCACTAATTGCAAGAATTCCCCATACCACACAGGCTTCTCAAAGTTATTCAAATGAAAGTTTCCACTTATAAAGATATGTTGTATGGATGAAATGCAATGTAATAGCAGCAAGATCAATACTGTGATGGACAAACTCATCAAATCCAGCTTGACAGAAATTAATTGACACCTTGGATGGTAAAATAGATCAAGTACTGCTTTTCAAAACAAAAAAAAAAGTCAAGTACTGCTGATAAGAAACTGTACAAGGACTGATGAAACCATGTCCAATTACACCATTTGATTCCAGTAAGATGAATAGTTACACTTTTTACATGGCTGTTCACCTTACATATCAGGTGACTGATTCTTGGGGGATTAAAACAACTCTATATGCCTTTATCATCCACCAGATATTCAGAGTTAGCCCTTCAATCATGTCAGATATATATAAGCTATTGATATTCTCATTTTTAATTATAAAATCATATAGAAAAGAAAACCAATGGAAAATGGCCTTAGTTCAAATCAATCTCTATTTACAAAACACCAATATTTGATGTGAAAGGAATATGACAGAAAAAAATTAAAGTTGGCATGCATTAAAGTAATAGCAAATGATGACCTGTGGGCTGTGGCAGAACAGAAGCTGGCCTCAAATTTGCGAAGACCTTGAGACCTTCTCGAAGCTGAAGCAACCCAGTCTCTGATGATGGTAGAGTAGAAGTATACAACACTTATGGTGTTGATTGAGAGAAAAAACACACTCTTTTGATATTAAAAAAAAACTCAAATACAAACTCACAGAGGATTATTTTCTTCCTCTCTATTCTCACTCTCTTACTTCTATCTCTCAACACTACACACACACATCTATTTATAGCTCTAATAACAACTGTAGAGCTTTGAATTCAACTTACACATGTTACACAAGGGTAGGAAAATTCAAAGTTAGGCAACCTACCATTGTTGATTTATTTGTAAAGCTTTTTAGATAGTCTTCAAAGGTATGCTTCTAGATATGTATCAAGTTTACATTCAACATTCCCCTTTAAACTTGATGATCTGCATTCCCAGCATAAACTTCAATTTGTTGAAGATGTCTTGCTTCAATGGCTTGGTAAAAATATCTGCAATTTGATCATTCGTCTTGCAAGATATTAATTCCACTTCTTTGTTCTGCACATGCTCTCTGATGGAATGATACCGAGTATCAATATGCTTGCTTCGTTCATGAAAGACTGGATTCTTTGCAAGTGCAATTGCTGAACGATTATCAATGAATATCTCTGTAGGTTTTTCTTGTGGAAATCCCATATGCTTTAACACATTTCTCAACCAAATAGCATGACTCACAGTTGCGCTGGCTGCTACATATTCAGCTTCGCATGATGATAAAGTCACTATCGGTTGTTTCTTGGATGACCATGTGAATGCTGTATTTCCAATGAAAAACACAAATCCAGTTGTGCTTTTCCTTTCATCTAAATCTCTACCCCAGTCGCTATCTGAATAGCCAGTGAATTTTAATTCATCAGTTGAGGTATATAGCAAACCATCATTGATCGTACCTTTGATGTAGCGGAGTATTCTCTTTGCAGCATTCAGGTGTGATTGATCTGGTTCCTCCATGTATCTACTGATCAATCCAACTCCGTAGAGTATATCTGGTCTGGTGCAAGTCAGGTACCGAAGACTTCCAACTAAACTTTTGAAGTATGTTGGATCAACATTTCCTCCGCCTTCATTCTTTATGAGTTCCACACTGCTTTCCACTGGAGTTGATACTGGATTACTTGATTCCATTCTGAACTTCTTGAGAATCTCCTTTGCATATCTACTTTGGCAGATCGAGATTCCTTCAACATTCTACTTCACTTCAATTCCAAGAAAGTGTGACATCAGACCTATGTCTGTCATCTCAAATTCTTCAATCATGGTATTCTTGAACTCTTCAAACATAGCTGGATTGTTTCCGGTGAAGATCAAATCATCAACATACATACCTGCAAATAGTATGCTTCATTCTAGACCTTTCTTCAGGTATAATGCATGCTTATATGGACATTTCTCGAAGCCATTATCATGGAAATACTTGTCAATTCTGGTATTCCATGCACGTGGAGCTTGCTTCAGTCCATAAAGAGCTTTCTTCAACCTGTACACCTTGTCTTCATGTCCGTCATTTTCATATCCCAGTGGTTGTTCGACATAGATTTCTTCTTCTAGAAATCCGTTCAGAAATGCTGACTTCACATCAAGTTGGTACAACTTCCATCTATTCTGAGCAGCAATAGATATCATCAGCCTGATTGTCTCTAATCGGGCAACAGGAGCAAATACTTCACCATAGTCTAGTCCCTGTCTCTGTTTGTAGCCTTTTGCAACCAGGCGAGCTTTGTACCTCTGAACTTCGCCCTTTTCATTCTTCTTTGTCTTGTAGACCCATTTGACTCCAATAGGTTTTTGACCTTTTGGTAGACTACACAACTCCCATGTATCATTTTTCTCTATGGCCTTGATTTCTTCATCCATTGCTGACTTCCATTTCTTCTCTTGGATGACTTCTGTGAAGTTGACAGGATCACTATCCAGAAATAGGCATAGCAAATTCTGGTCTTGATCTTCTTCAGTGGCTTCATATAGTTCCCTTAGACTTCTCACTTTTCTGGGTCTTTCACTTGATCTTTCATCTGGTGACGATGAAGGATCATTTCTTGCAGGTACAAGAGATTGATGTGGTAGAATTTGCGGCTCCATTGTAGCTTCTTTTTCTACTTCTTCATCTTCTTCAAGTACAAGCTCCTTGATTTTTCCATCTTCATTCTGATCCCAGCTCCAAGCTTCATTTTCTTCAAAGATCACATCTCTGCTCATAATTACTTCCTTTGTGATGGGATTAAACAACTTATATCCCATTGTTCTGTCGCCATAGCCGATAAAGATACATTTCTGTCCTTTGTTGTCGAGCTTGGTTCTTCTGGAATCTTGGTATAAGCATTACACCCAAAAATTCTTAGATGATTGACACTTGGCTTGTATGAGCTCCAAGTTTCTTCAGGTGTCTTGAACTGGAGTCTTCTGGTTGGACACCTATTCAGCAGATAGACAGCACACGATACCGCTTCAGCCCAAAATTCTTTGGGCATTGACTTTCCTTTCAGCATACTTCTGACCATGTCCAAGATCGTGCGATTCTTCCTTTCAGAAACACCATTTAGCTGAGGTGTATAGGCTGGTGTTGTTTGTTGTCGGATGCCATGCTCTTTGCAGTAATTCTGGAATGCATTTAACATGTATTCTCCTCCTTGATTTGACCGTAATGTTTTGATATTGTGGCCACTCTGCTTCTCAACAAGAGCTTTAAACTCTTTGAACTTGTCAAATACTTCTGATTTCTTCTGCAAGAAGTACACCCATGTCTTTCTGCTATAATCATCAGTAAAAGTAAGAAAATACCTGCTTTGTCCATATGACATTGGCTTCAATGGACCACACACATCTGTGTGAATGAGTTCCATCAGCTTTGTTGATCGCCATTTGACTTCTTCAGCAAAACTCAGTCTGTGATGTTTCCCAAGTACACAACATTCACAAACTTCATTAGGACGGTTGATGTAGGGTAGTCCCTTCACCATCTGCTTGCTTGCTAGCAACTTCAGGCCCTCAAAGTTGAGATGCCCGTATCTCAAATGCCATAGCCAGTCATTGTCTTCAACAACTGCATTCAAACACTTCGCTGTATCGTGCTGAATGTGAATAGGAAACATCCTATTCTTTGACATCTTTATCCGGGCAATGAGATTTTCATTTGTATCTTTAATTGTTAGACACAAATCCTTCATGTTGATGTCGTAGCCTTTCTCCAGGAGCTGTCCGAGACTCAAAATATTGTTCTTCATATCTGGAACATAGGAAACATTTGATATGAAGTCATGATCTCCATTCTTGAGCTTGATCAGAATCTTTCCCTTTCCTTTTACTGGGATTTTCGTGGAGTCACCAAATGAGACTTGCCCTTGCCTAGTCTCATCAAGCTCGACAAACATGTGTTTGTTTCCACACATGTGATTGTTGGCTCCTGAATCTAGATACCATATACCTTCGTCATAGGTATTTTCATTTTGAGCCATCAACAGCATTGATCTTGGCTCATTTTCTTCTTTCTCGGCAAAATTTACTTGTTCGCCTCCATCAGCAACTGCCTTTCCTCTGCATTCGTTGTTGTAGTGTCCATACTTGTTACAGCTATAGCACTGCACATTGCTTTTGTCATAATTTTGACGATTGTTGAAGTTGTTTCCATGGCCTCGTCCTCGTCCTCTGGAAGATTGATTTCTCCCGCCTTGATTATTTCTTTCGGTATTGGAATTGGTTCTTCCACCGCCACCTCTGAATCCAGCACCTCGTCCTCGATTGCCACGACCTCTACCTCGGCCTCTTTGCGAACTTCCCCATCGTTCTTCTTTATTTTCTTTAAATGTTAGATTTGACTGAAGAGCTTGCTCTAGAGTACCTGAGGTGTTCTTCTTGTTGATTCTTTGTTCGTGAATCTCTATCGTGGCCAACAGCTCATCTACAGTCATTGCATCGAGGTCCTTTGATTCTTCAATAGCAACAACTACATTCTCGAACTTTGAGTTGAGAGAGCGCATAATCTTTTCAAGCACACGAACATCTTCAATCTTGTCGCCATATCTTCTGATTTGATTCACAATAGTCAATGTTCTGGTAAAGTACTCAGAAATTGACTCTGTGTCTTTCATTTACAACAGTTCAAATTCACCCCTTAGAACTTGGAGTCGAATTTTAACTGTTTTTTCAATTCCTTGATGTGCTTTTCGAAGAATTTCCCATGCTTGCTTGGCGGTGTTAACGGCTGAAATCTTTTCAAAACTTGCTTCATCGACACTTTGATAAAGCAGGTACAACGCCTTCTTGTCCTTCTTTCTGGCTTCTTTGAGCGTGGCCTTTTGGATCTCGCTCAATCGATCTTCAATTTCTTTTGAAACTGGCTCGTCATATCCAGTTTTGATAAAGTCCCACAAATCTTGTGATGCAAGAAGGACTTTCATTTGGATAGACCAATTCTCATAATTGGTTTTATCCAAGCGCGGAAGCTGGGGCTGGAAAAAAATTCCGGAGGATGCCATTGGACAAACTTAAACACTTGAGATGCTTAGTTCAAAAAATCGGCGTTGAATTTGGTCAAACCGACTGCACGGTTGCGACCGGAGCGTTCCTTTTAGTCAAAAATGACTCTTCGTTTGCTTAAATCGGAGTTGAAATGAATCTGAAATGAACAAAATACCGATAAGGGGCAATTTGGTAATTTTAGGAAAAACTGCTGACGTGGCAGGTGACGTGGCACTGCTGACGTGGCAGGTGACTGGGCGGAGATGACGTGGCAGAGGACGTCACTGCTGACGTGTCGCGCGTGGCTGCGCGTGGGCGTCATGCGCGGCTGGAGGTTGAAGATGACCAGGCGCGTGACTGCGCGTGGTCTTCACTCGCCTCCCTTCTGGTGGCGCGTGCGGGCGCGTGGAGGCTCGTATGGACGCGTTCTCTTCGGGAAAATATATCTGGGTAAATGGTGATTCTAGATATGTGTTCAAACTGTTGGTTTGAGCACTGGTGTGTCACGAATAGAGCTTTGAAACTTCGACTCGGCTTTTGAAAAAACTTTTCTGGTTTTTTTTTTCAAACTTCACGAATTTGGCTCTGATACCACTGATGATGGTAGACTAGAAGTATACAACACTTATGGTGTTGATTGAGAGAAAAAACGCACTCTTTTGATATTAAAACAAACTCAAATACAAACTCACAGAGGATTATTTTCTTCCTCTCTATTCTCACTCTCTTACTTCTATCTCTCAACACTACACACACACATCTATTTATAGCTGTAATAACAACTATAGAGCTTTGAATTCAACTTACACATGTTACACAAGGGTAGGAAAATTCAAAGTTAGGCAACCTACCATTGTTGATTTATTTGTAAAGCTTTTTAGATAGTCTTCAAATGTGTGATTCTAGATATGTATCAAGTTTACATTTCAACAGTCTCGGGCTTCAAATGTTCCTCATTATTATCCCATTTATACCTTATAAAGAAAAATAATAATCAAATATAAACACACTCAGCAAAATCCTCTAACTATATAAAACAAATGCTATGGGAAACAACTCAATATAATCACCCTCCAATTGCTCCAAGAAGAACAGCATTAGACTGCTTGGCAGCCAAAAGGGTTTCCTCTGGTAATGGAACTCCAGCCAAATCCAAGGCATAACCCCCAACAGGCACCTCCTTGAAACCAAATTCAATTCCTAAGGCCCCGTTTGGTAACTGGTCTGGTCCGGTTACCTCTGGTTCGATCTGGTCTGGTCTGGTCTGGGTGATGATCTAAAATTATATTTGGTAAGCGGTCTAGTCTGATGGTCTTGGTCTGAGGAAACTGGAACCACACCATGTTTGACAAACTGTCTGGTTCCAAACTTCTTTGAACCAGACCCTATTTGGCAAACTGGTCTGGTCTTAAATTTCTAGTAAACTGTGAAAATATTGAATATACTTTACATGATGTAATAACCTTAAAACCCACACATTTAATTTGTAAACATTTGTTAAAGTCTTTTTGATTGATTTTTATTATGTATTTCTTACATAATAATGCTATATTGGTTTTATAAAAATTTCTTAGAATATGATTATTGCACTCCAATTATCAAATATAATAACAAATAGGTTTATACACGCCACATTTTTTATTATACAAAAATTACGATAACACAAATATCACAAGTCACACACTAATATTATATAACAACTTCAACTATCGATAACATGTAAATAATGCATTCTGATATTTGGGCTTTTAAAAAAAATTATTATTTATCATTTACTATTTACTATTTATTATTCTTTTTATATATTATTTAATTCATTTTGTTTATTATTTATTCATTTATTTTTATTTGTTTATAAATATATTTTATTAATTTATTATTCATTATTGTATTTATTTATTTATTATTATTGTTATGTATTATTTAATTCATTTTATTTCATTTAGTTTGTTTATTATTTAATTCCTATAATTTATTAATTATTATTATGTATTATTTAATTAATTTTGTTTATTATTCAGTTTTTATAAATACAATTCATTTAATTTATTATTCATATTATTATTTATTCATTTATTTTAATTAATTTATAAATATATTTTATTCATTTATTTATTTTTTATTATTATATTTATTCATTTATTATTATTTTTATGTACTATTTAATTCATTTTGCTTATTATTTATTTATTTATTCTTTTTTTTATGTATTATTTAATTCATTTTTTTTATTATTTATTACTATTTATTCATTTATTTTTATTTGTCTCTAAAATTATTTTTATTAATTTATTATTTATATTATTATTTATTATTATATTTATTTATTTACTATTATTTTTTTGTATTATTTAATTCATTTAATTTAATTTATTTTGTTCATTATTTAATTCATTTAATCTATTAATTATTATTATGTATTATTTTTTATTTATTTCATTTTTTTATAAATATAATTCATTTAATTCATTATTTATATTATTATTTATTCTTTTATTTTAATTAATTTATAAATATTTTTTATTCATTTATTATCTATATTATTTTTTATTTTTTTATTATTATATTTAATCATTTATTATTATTATTATTGAATTATTTAATTCATTTTGCTTATTATTTATTCATTTATTATTTTTTATGTATTATTTAATTCATTTTATTTATTATTAATTATTTTTATTTATTTATTTATTCGTTTAATTAATTTATGAATATATTTTATTAATTGTTTATTTATATTATTATTTATTATTATATATATTATAAATATATTTTATTATTCATTATTTTGTTTATTTTTTATTTATTTATTTATATTAATTTTTAAATATATTTTATTTTATTTTATTTATCATTTATATTATTATATTATTCATAAATATATTTTATTTTATTTTTATTTTTATTTATTCATTTATTTTTATTAATTTATTATTTATATTATTATTTTATTCATAAATATATTTTATTTTTATTTAATCATCTATTTTTATTAATTTATTATTTATTCATTTATTTATTTTTATGTATTATTTAATTCATTTTATTTATTATTTTATTTTTGTGTTTGTAGTTATATATTGGTTAGATGTGATTTAATTATTAGATGATATTTTAGTTAGATTTTGGATAAATTTTGTAACTAGAACAAATAGAATCACCAAAAATTGTGGTCCTAAAAAACTATCATTTTTGTTCAATTTGATCCAACTTGATCTGTTTATATTTTTTGAAACCAATGCAAAACAAATATGGTCTGTCTCAAAAAATTATGGCAAAACCAAAAAAATTGGACCATAACCATTAAACAAACATACCTAAAACAATCCAATGATGCACTAATGTTAAACCCTAAACCCTCAATGTACCAACTTTGCTGGGTGGGAAAGCACTTAATATGTAAAATAATCAAAATTCTGAATCGTAAAATTCCCATCATTCAATTCACGGCAAAAATAAATAAATAAAAATTTAAAATGCTTAATTTTCTGTTGTTTCCCTATGCTTTCTCAGTAACCAAACAGAAAATCAAAATGAGTTTTCATATAGACCCATGAAATCATTACCAAAAGTACAGGATGGATAAAGTAAACGATTTGCATCAATTATTGCCTCAAAAGACAATTTAAGATACTTGAATCAACTTGTTTTCGTTTATGTTTTACTTTCTCAGTAACCAAACCGAAAATAAGAAACGGGTATTTAGGAAAAGGGAAGTAAAAGTACCGTCGAGAGAACCAGCAAGCTTGAGGACGTCCTTGGCGATGGAAATGACTTCTGGACCAATACCATCGCCGGGAAGCAGAGTGCTGGAGTAGCGTTTGGAGGGTGGTGGCGGAGCAGCAGATGGTAGCCTTTCTAGCAAAGTGTTTGGATACAGACTTGGACAGGAATTGTTGAGTTTTTAATGGTCTGATAGAGGATGCCATTGTTGGGCTCTTTTGCACTTGTAACTGTGACCGGTCTTCAGAGACAAAGAGAGAGATTTATGACGCTATATTAGGGTATCTGCCATCACAATTCTATCTTTCACTGTTTCACCCTGTTTCACTGTTTAAAAAAATAAAAAATAAAAACTTACTTTGTATTTGTTTTTTTGGATGAAAGAAAATAAATTATTTTTGTATTTATTTTTGAATTTTTTTCAAAAAAATAAAAATAAATATGTGTTTGGAGCTAATTTGGAACAAAAACAGAAATCTATAGTGGTGGTGGGTTGCAAATTGGTGGTGGCGGGGGTTGGTGGGTGTGCATTTGCAATGGTGGTGGTGGTGGTGGAAAGGGAAGAACAAATAATGTTAAAATACCAAAAAAGTGTTTTCAAAATTTAAAAATTAGCCAATTTTTGTTCTTGTTTTTCTACTGCTCACCAAACATATTTTGCCCAATTTGGATGTCAAACATGAATTTATTCCATGAATAACAGAAAAAAAAAAAACAAGAAAGAAATACAAAAACACTCATTTACAAATGGGGCCTTACCGTAGTTTGCTACAAAAAGTGTCGGAAAGAAATGACAAGAATGATGCTAGATGGGCTTCGTTTGGTGTTTTATCATTTTTCACAACAAATGGCTCTCAATGTTATGTTTTCTACTGTAAAAATACTATTGTAGCGGAGAGAATAACTGGTGACCAAAATAAAAAAAAACAAAAACACCAGTACCTGCTCCTAGTTTTGACTCATCAGACAATTTACAATTTATTATTTTTAATTGGTTTTTTTTTTAAATAACTATCTTCATAAATACATACAAAACAAGAGAGTATCACATAAATTTGATTTTAACCAACACAAACATAATAAAAAGGATAAAATGCAATAAATCCCCTAAACTATCTTAGTTTTGCAACTAATCCCCTGAACTAAAAACCACCCCCCTAAACTATCAATTTGGTGCAATAAGCCACCATTCCCTTATAAAAGATCATCCTACCATTTTAATAAAATTTTGCATTCTTCTAATTATACCACTATATTTTTTATCCTTTGAGATTTTAATTTTACCATTCACCTTAATCGTTTTCGAATTAAGTATATTCTCAAAAATAATAATACAAAAGTTCATAGGAGGTAATTATTGATTTTTAAGTAATAAACTTGATCTAGAATTTTGTTTGATTTAATATATAAAACTTCTCACCATAAATTTAAAATTTTTAAATGCTAAAATAAAAACTTTTTTTCTAAAGATATACAAATTACTTGGATAAAAAAAAATTGTGGTATATATAAATAGACCCTTTTAATAAATAAAACATTCATACTTATAATTATACCATTATAGTTTTTTATCTTTTGAGATGTTACTTCTAATTGTATCCACATTAAGTATATTCTTAAGAATAAAAAAAAAAATGTATAAGTTGTAATTATTAATTTTTAAAGTAATAAATTTGATATTAAAATTTTGTTTGATTTAATGTATAAAACTTCTCACTCTAAATTTAAAATTTTTAAATGCTAAAATAAAATAAAAAATTCTAAGATATACAAATTACTTGAATAACAAAAAAACAATTTTTTGTGATATATATAAATAGACCCTTTTAATAAAAAAAATTCATACTTCTAATTATACCATTATATATATATTTTTTTATCTTTTGAGATATTAATTCTAATTGTATTCGCATTAAGTATATTCTTAAGAATAATTAAAAAATGTATAAGTTGTAATTATTAATTTTTAAAGTGATACATTTGATATTAAAATTTAGTTTGATTTAATGTATAAAACTTCACACGTTAAATTTAAACTTTTCTCATGAATGATATATTATCAAATTTGTATAATGTATGTTTGTAGATGCAGAAAAATACACAATAATAATAGGGTTAAAAATTGAATCTTTCATTCAATCTTTGGCCACATATTTATACATAATTTTGGTAAATGGGTCAAGCCCATTTACCCAAGTTTATCAATCCCTTAAATCAGGGGATTTGATAAACTCTATTCCTTTTTGGACTCTCTATTCCATAAGTAGGACAACTCCCTGACTTATGGATCACTCATCTTCTAGAGAATTCTACGGGCCAATTTATTTCTTCGGCTCATCCGTCTTCGGCCCATCTGTCTTTGGCCCATCAGTCTTTAACCCATCATTCATCGGTCCATCAGTCATGTGGTCCATCCTAGTCGGACAATATATTTATTTTGACTATTACACAGGCCCCTGAGGTCATGGGCTTATGGACTAATTCATAGCCCATGACCGAATTTAAGTTCATGCATATATACATATATATATATATATATATATATATTATGGGAAATGATGGAAATGAGTTGGCATGTTATCATTAGGTATTTAATGGCATTTCAAATTAAAAGGCTATTACTTCCTCAATCCTCGCACCATGGCGGCTCCTCGTGGGTTGTGTGATCTTCGGGCTTCGTGCATCCTTTGGCATGCATTTCTCTTTCTATAAAAACCCACTTCAATCTATTTCATTTCTTCACTCACCTTATTCGCAACTTCTTGCTCCTGCATATCTCTCCCCATTTCTGCTCCTGGAAACCATTTTTACTTCATTTTTGCACTTTCTTCCGTTGGTCGGTTAAGGTCCAGTATCAGAACCGAAGTCTGCTTCTACCCGAAGCCTTCCCTGCCTCTTCGCTATCATTTGAGTAAGTCGGACGGTCTTTTCTTCTCTTTTTTCCTTTAATTTTCACCTTTGCCCCCCCTTCTGTCTCTTCTATCTTTCTTGTTAATATGTCTGACAACGACGACACCCAATCAGTAGAGGAGGTCGTTATATCCTCTACTACTGGCATTGATCCTACTAGTAGTGACAACCCCCAGTCTACCCGTCAAAGGGCCCCAAGAACAGCTCCCCAAAACACAGATCTTCCGGGTTCGTCAACGAATTCGGGAACACCCATTTCAAGGGGTCCCAATGAATCTGTAGATCCCAAGTCCTTTGAACCATTCATAGTGGCTCCACTTAAGAAAGTCTGTCCTAAAGTAGATGTTAAACACCTTTGGGCAGAGACCCATGTACTTGGGGATGTAGATGTGGACCCTTACCCAAGCTACTTAGACTTTACCAAGAGTCAAGGACTCCAGCCCGGTAGCATTCTGCTATCGGCAGTTCACCTTAAGGTTTTGAGGTTCCCCCTTCACCCTTTCTTCTATTACATTTTCTTTATGTTAGGCTTACACCCCCTCCAACTTAACCCGAACAGCCTTAAGATTCTATCCATGCTCCTATTATACAATAGGGATCTGGACCTTAACCTAGGTTTAGTAGACTTACTTCTTTGCTACTTTTTCCAAAATGCTAGAGAAAGTAAGGGTAGATATAACCTCTTCCCCTTCCACGGTCGGAGTATATGCTCTGGTACCTAAAAGTCTGATAAGGGGTGGAAAGAGAGAATGGTAGTTGTGAGCGGTAATTGGTTTTACCCTTTTTCACGTACATTCCCGATCCCCAATACGTTCGGTGCCATTTGCTTACTTGTCTACTGTCCCCTCCACAAAGCCTCTTGTCTTTGTGGTTTCTGTGATCTACATCGGGGGGAGTATGCATATAAGTTTTTAGGCTATGAGGATAGAGAAATCCCCCTGTCCCTTATAAAAGGACGTGTAGCTCTTCTGAAAACCAAGATCTGGGACAATGTCCGGTTTGCTACAGACCTTCTGACTCCGGCAAACCTGGAGTGCATTTCTAACTTAGGCGTTGTTGTTGACAGGATGGACATCCCCGACAAACCTCTTTCTGCCAGACGCCCTCAAGTTCCTGAAAGGGTCACCCTGGTCGACGTTGTGCCGTTTTCAACAGCACCTCTGGGGCCTTCAGTAGCTCCGCCTTAGCCTCCTCCAGTCATAAGGGCCCGATCCAGCACAGGCGGTGGGGCGGCCCACAAGAGACCCAGGACTCAAGTTGTTGATGCCTCTACGAGCGAAACCCCCCAGGCTCAGAAGGCCTCTCGTACTCCTATTCCCTGGGACCAAAGTTCCTTCTACCCGATGGGACTTCGGTCTGTGCCGATCAGCTCATCATCACCCAGCCAAAAGCTCTTCGGGCTATGGCAAAAGGGATTTGGACTCCAGCTGATAGGGCTGCTCAGTCCAAAATCTCCAGGATTGATCTTCTGAATAAGACTTCCACAGTGGCCATGGAGGTATATACTTGTTCTTCCTTTTGTAACTTTGGTCCATTATTATTACCACTTTATGCACGAACATGTTCTTTTTGTGCAGCTTCTTTATGGGATCCAGGCCTACAACAATGTTATGGAGTCTGATGTCAAGGAAATGGCCAACATGAAGGCCCAAATCAAGCAAAACAACGAGCATCGGGTTGCACTGGTCAAAGAGGCAGATGGCCTTCGCCAGAGCGTCTCCAAATAGAAAAACCTACTGGAGACCGGTGAAGAAGAAAAGAGGGCTCTGACCGCCGAAAAGCTAGCCTTGGCTGCTGAGCTTGAAGAGGTGAAGGCAGCCTATCAGAAGTTGGCTGCTGAAAAAGCGGAGTCAGATAACCTTCTAGCTCTTGAAATGTCCAAGGTAAAAGTGTGCCGCTTGGGGGGTCTGGATATACACAGCCGGTACACCACCATCTGTGATATTTGAACGGTCAGAGTGTGGCGAGAAAGGCACGAAATGGAGCATATTCGACTGGCAGACCGAGAGTTCAAAACTGCTGAGGAATTTGATGCTTTCATGGGAGTGTCCAATCCTTACAAAACCCCTCTTACTTCTGAAAATGAGAAGCGGTTCGCTGCCATCCTGAAGGGAGAAGAATATCATCCTCCCGAGTATAATAGGTTTTTAAGTTTATCTGTACTTACCCTTTTCAGAAGGGTATTTTTGTAATTTCTTTCCTTATCAATGAAAAAGAACTTTTCCCACCTTAGTGTTTACTTTGTTCTTGTTTTCATGCAATATTCAGTCTTCGGGCATATGGCCCCTGATACTTGTTCTTCTTCCTCTGGCTAGTTCATATTATGTTTGAAATTCAGCACTTAGGAAATTTTAATTTAATAATGGAGCCTTCGGGCATATGGCCCCTGAGATTTGTCTTTATTCTCTGGTTAGTTCAAATCAAGTTTGAACTTAACACTTAGGAAAATTTGAATTTCAAAATTGAGCTTTCGGGTATATGGCCCTTGAGACTTGCCTTTGTCCTCTGGTTAGTTCAAATCAGGTTTGAACTTAACATTTAGGAAAATTTTAATTTAAAATTGAGCCTTCGGGCATATGGCCCCTGAGGCTTGCTTTTATCCTCTGGTTAGTTCAAATCATGTTTGAACTTAATACTTAGGAAAATTTTAATTTAAAATTGAGCCTTCGGGCATATGGCCCCTGAGGCTTGCCTTTTTCCTCTGGTTAGTTCAAATCAGGTTTGAACTTAACACTTACGAAAATTTTAATTTAAAATTGAGTCTTCAGACATATGGCCCCTGAGGCTTGCCTTTGTCCTCTGGTTAGTTCAAATCAGGTTTGAACTTAACACTTAGGAAAATTTTAATTTAAAATTGGAGCACTTGCATAAAATATAATGTATCTTTATTGAAATGAACTTAAGAATCATGAAGCAGAGGTGCCGAACATCGGGCACATATGCTTTATTATAATCAGTATAGGGTGTCAGAAGTGAGACACATCTTTATTGCTTTAACAAAAAGAGACTACCTAAGGATAATACCTCTTCAGCCCATAAGCATTCTGAGAGTTACGCTCGATATGACCTGTCTCATTCTTCCGTATTCGATAAGCTCCGCGTCCGATGACCTCAATAATTGTGTAAGGTCCTTCATATGTCTCTCGTAGTTTGCCTATAATCCCAATCTTTCTTCTGAGTACCATATCCCCTATCTGGAATTCACTTTTCTTGAATTTCTGATTGAACATTGCCATGACTTGTTGTTGATAAGTAGCTAACCTTATCCCGACAACTTCCCTTCTTTCCTCTAGTAGGTCCAACTCATGGGCTAGGTGCTGATTGTTTGGTCCTTCCTCCCAGGCTTGACTTTTTAAAGTAGGTACTCTCAATTCGGTCGGATAATGGCTTTGGCCCCATAAGCCATGGCGAAAGAGGTCTTTCCCGTTGGTTGCCTCGGAGTAGTCCGATAGGACCATAACACCTCGGGCAACTTCTCCAACCAGGATCCTTTTGCCTCCTCAAGCTTCTTCCTGAGTGTATAAAAAAATATTCTGTTTGTTCTTTCAGCCTGCCCATTTCCCTAGGGATAGCCAACGGAAGAAGTGTTCTGATTGATCTCATGCTTCGCCAGGAATGCTTTTACCTTCCTGCTGTCCAAATTGGTGCCATTATCCATCATTATAGTTTAAGGTAGACCGAATCTACAAATTATGTGGCTCCAGAAGAATTTTATAACATGGCTACTTTTAATGGTGGAGTATGCCTCAACTTCCACCCACTTGGTAAAGTAATCTGTAGCCAGAAGAACATGAGTGGTAGATCATATAGCTTGCGGGAGAGGACCCACAATATCCATACCCCATCGGGCAAATGGGTGAGGGATAATTGTTAGGTTCAGTAACTCCCGTGGTGGATGAATGGCATCTCCATGAAATTGGCACTTTTTGCAGTGTCGGGTGTAGACCTCAGCGTCTCTTGACAGATAGGGCCAGAAGTACCCCTGGGTGAGAACTTTATGGGCTAAAGACCTCCCTCCAGAATGATTGCCACATGATCCTGAATGAATTTCTTCCATGACCGCAGAGGCTTCAGAGGGCGTGAGACATCTCAAATATGGTCCAGAGAAAGACTTGCGGTATAGTTGGCCGTTGTACAGAGCGTACCTGACTGCCTTTATTCTTATCTTCCGGACCTCAGGTTTTGACTCAGGTAATGCACCGGTTCTCAAATAATTTGTTATAGGGTCCATCCAGCTTGGCTTCCATGGAATGATCATCACGTCTTCGGGGGGCTCCAAGCTCGATCGGACAATGAATTCTATCGGTACAGTTCGAGTCATACTTTCCCCTGCTGCAGAGGCCTGGTTAGCCAGATGATCTGTTATGACATTATCTCCTCTGGGGATTTGTTCAAAGGTTAACTGTTGGAATTCCTCGGCCTCTTTCAGCACCAAGTTCGTATATGCTTCCATTTTAGGCTCTCGGGTTTCATATTCCCCATTCAACTACCGTACTACTAACTGAGAATCACTCTGCATCTCTGCCTTCTGCACCTGAAGGCTTCGGGCCAACCGAATCCCTACTAAAAGGGCCTCATACTCGGCTTCGTTGTTTGAAGCAGGAAACTCCAGCCGAACGGACTGTTGGATTTTAGTACCATCTGGTGTCATGAGCTTTACACTGATCCCTGCTCCGTTGACATTTGATGATCCGTCCACGAACACAACCCATAAGCCAAGCTCATTTTCTTCTAAGGAGTCTGTAGTTTCTGTTTCCAATAGAAAGTCAGCTACCGCTTGTCCTTTGATAGCAGTTCGGGGGACATAGGTTATGTCAAAAATCCCGAGCTCTATTGCCCATTTGGATACTCTTCCTGATAACTCAGGCTTCGCCATTATGGATTTGATTGAGGTTGCAGTTGGCACTACGATCGGGTGTGCTTCGAAATAATGCCGAAGACGTTTCTTTGCATTGACTAGTGATAGTACCAGCTTCTCCTGCCTCGAATAACGGGTTTCTGCATCAACAAGGGCTTTGCTGGTGTAGAAGACTGGTATCTGGTACCCCTTGCCCTCCTTGACCAAAGCGGCGCTGGTAGATATCGCAGATATGGCTAGATACAGGTGTAACGGTTCATCAGCTTCTGGGGTTGCTAGTATAGGAGGTTTTGCCATATAGCATTTAAGTTTTCTCAGGGCTTCTGATTGCTCCGGCCCCCAGACCTCTCCTTTTGCCGCCCTTATAACTTCAAAGAACGGTCTGCACCAATCGGTTAAGCAAGAGATGAAGCGGCTGAGGGCTGCTACTCTTCCAGTTAGCACCTGGATCTCCTTCCGGGACCTTGGCTCTGCTGACTCCACAAGAGCTTTGACTTGTGCTGGACTAGCTTGTATTCCCGTCCGATCAACTATGTGTCCCAAGAACTGGCCCGAAGGCACTCCGAAGGAACATTTGGATGGGTTAAGCTCCATCTTGTACTTTCTGAGGGTATCGAACACCTGCTGCAAATTGGTCGGGTGATCACTTTTTGCTTTGCTTTTGACCATCGTGTCATCAATGTAAGCTTCTATGGTGGATCCCATCATGCCCTGGAAAACTTTGTTCACCAATCTCTGAAAGGTTGCACCTGTATTTTTTAGTCTGAAAGACATAACTGTGTAACAATATGTACCAG
Source organism: Cornus suecica (assembly GCA_963922005.1). Classification (NCBI taxonomy): domain Eukaryota; kingdom Viridiplantae; phylum Streptophyta; class Magnoliopsida; order Cornales; family Cornaceae; genus Cornus; species Cornus suecica. The sequence continues at coordinate 19,032,581 of OY998247.1, read as the reverse complement.
ATTCGGTGATGAATGTTGTCTTTTCCTCATCATCGGGGTTCATTCGTATCTGGTTATATCCAGAGTACGCATCCAGAAAACTCAAGCGCTCAAACCCTGTGGTGGCATCTACCCTCTGATCGATCTTTGGTAAGGGGAAATAGTCCTTCGGGCATGCTCTGTTCAGGTCGGTGTAGTCCACGCACACCCTCCATTTTCCGTTCTTTTTCTGAACCACAACAACGTTTTCTAGCCAGGAAGGATACTGTATCTCTTTTATGAATCCTGTTTGGAGAATTCGATCAACCTCTTCAGCTATGATCTGGTTTCGGTGAGCCCCCATCCTCCTTTGTTTCTGTCTGACAAGTTTTACACCGGGATTCACGTTGAGGGAATGTTGGGCTACTGATGGATCGATGCCAGTCATATCCATATGGCCCCAGGCAAATACGTCAGCGTTGGATCGTAAGAGGGCCTCCATATCCTCCTTTTTTTATGCACTGAGGCCAGAACCAATATAAGTCAACCTTTCAGGGTGATCGGGGTAGATCTGAACTTCAAGCAAAGGTTCAGCTGCTATTGATGACCCCACACCCTCCTCTTGGTTCGGTTTAGCCCTTTTCCTCAGATGTTTCATGGTAACATTGTAGCATTCCTTAGCTACTACCTGATCGCCCCTGATGTCAATAACATCAACTCCGTTCGAGTCGATGCACCGCATGACTTGATGCATGGTTGAAGAGACTCCGTGCATCTGATGGATTCAACCCCTTCCCATAAAGAGATTATAGGAAGGTTTGCCATCCACCACCACAAAAGTTTCTCTAAGCGTGCGCCTTGCTGCTGTCACTGGTAGTTGGATCTCTCCCACTGGTTCCACTCTTCTGCCATTAAATACGGCTATCGGGCTTCTGGAAGGGACTATCTCCTGGGGATTGATCTCTAACTTCTCAAAGGCCCACTTGGTGATAATGTTGGCGCTGCTCCCTGGGTCAACCATCACCCTCTTGATCAAGCAGTTCGAGACCATGAGAGAGATAACCAAGGGGTCGTCATGTGGTGTCTGAATGCTCCGCATATCCGCATAAGTGAAAGTTATCCGGGCGTCCTCTTTCGGGCTTCTAAACTCGCTGACTTCCCCAACCTTTCGCAGTTTTTGGGCTTGGCGCATCTAGGACCTCCGGGCTTCTTCTACTTCTGATCAACTTGGTCCTCCATGAACCATGTGAATGAACCCTACGGGCTGTCCCATTGCCCCCTTGGCGGATGTATGCGGCGTTTGGTCTGATTGGGTACCCTCCTTGGCGACATACTCGGTCAGTTCTCCTTTCACTATCATGGATTCTACCTGTCTCCTGAGGCTTCTGCACTCATTGGCGTGATGTTCGTACTCGCCATGGAAGGCACAGTGTCTTGACATGTCTCTCTGATCCATCGGTTGTCTAATGGGTGGTGGTGCTCGGAAGATTCCTTTCCCCTTGGTTTCTTGATTCAGCTAGGCCAGGGTAACTTTCAATGGGGTGACTTTGTCTTTAAACCTCTTGTGTTTCTCTGGGACTGGGGAGGGTGGAGGATGAGTGCTTGGTCGCTTCCGATCCGGTGCCCGATCCTTTACCATGGAAGGTTCGGTTGCTCTTGGCTCTACGCTTGTAAAGGCTGTCCTTCTCTGGCGTATAGCCAGCTCCTCTTCTATTCGGAGATTCCCTTGTGCCCTGGAATTGAGTTCTCCGATGTCTGTTGGTGGCCTTTTGACCAAGGACTGATGGAACTTGGTTCCAGGGATCAGGGCCATTCTGAAGGCTTCAACAACTGAATGTTGGTAACAATTATCACTTGAGGACATCTCGACATTGAATCGTGATACAAAAATTTTCAGGGATTCGCCTTTCTCCTGGATCATGGTGAATAGGCTGGAGATGGTCTTCTTTTGTCTTTTATTGCCGAAGTACTGGGCAATGAATAATTCACAGAGTCTGAGCCAGTTTCCAATGGATCGAGGTGGTTGCTTTCTAAACCAGAGCAAGGCTGCTTCGGTTAGGCTTGTGGGGAAGACTTTGCAGAGCAAGGCTTCGTTTTCGTTGTAAACATTTATCTTGGTATGAACGTGATAGATGTACTCTGTAGGATCATTTGTGCCGTCGAACAGGGTGAACTTCGGTAGTCTGAACCTCTCCGGGTAAGGCACACTAGTGATCGTCACGGTGAATGGAGTCTGCACGACGTCGATGGATGCCTCGGAGGCCAGATCGATAGGGGTATGTACCTTCAGATCCTTAAGCACTTCCCTCTGGAATCTGGACATGATCTCCTCCAATTTCCTCATGGTCAGAATCTCCTCGGGATTGCTCCCCCCCCCCCAAGCACCTGTAGGGAAGACTCTGCATGTTCTTCCCGGTCGACGTTGGTCTTTGCATGACGATTGTCACTTTCTGACAGGTGGCCTATAGACTGCTCCTGCTGGCTGGATTGCTCGTCGTTCTGGATTTCTTGAGGGTTCTGAAGCAGTGCCAGTTTTGCCACCAATTCAGCGTTCTGCCTCTCTAACTCAGCGGTCCTTTCCTCCAGGGCTCGCCTGATCGGATCCTTAACTTGTTGGCCTCCATTTGGAGGTAACTCAGTTTGCTGTGAACGGGTGATCACCATCATTGAAGGTATGAATCTCAGCTTTTTCGTAGAAAATGGGAAGCTTATTGAAAAAGATCTCAATAATAGTGTTTCCCACAAACGGCGCCAATTGTGTAGATGTAGAAAAATACACAATAATAATAAGGTTAAAATCTTTCATTCAATCTTTGACCACATATTTATACATAATTTTGATAAATGGGTCAAACCCATTTACCCAAGTTTATCAATCCTTTAAATCAGGGGATTTGATAAACTCTATTCCTTTTTGGACTCTCTATTCCATAAGTAGGACAACTCCCTGACTTATGGATCACTCATCTTCTAGAGAATTCTACAGGCCAATTTATTTCTTCGGCCCATCCGTCTTCGGCCCATCAGTTTTCAGCCCATCATTCATCGGCCCATCAGTCCCGTGGCCCATCCTAGTCGGGCCATGTATTTATTTTGACTATTACAATGTTAATAAGAAAAATACATATATAGTTTAATAAGAAATGGCATTATAGTCATTTATGAAATAATTCGGGCAATTTACAACTTCATATCATAGTTAAGGAATTTTTTGTCATTTTCAAAGTTCAGGGGTTTCTTGAGAGAGAGAGAGTATAGTTTAGGGGAGTTTAATGCACTTTACCCTAATAAAAATATACAAACAGAGAAATTAAAAAAGAACCCAACAAAATCACGGTACAAATAAACGTCTCTCTCCATTTCCTTTTCGTGATTTGAATTTGAGTCAGATTTAATTAAAATGATATTTGCAAAAAAACCCTCTTAATAATATTATATTGTGCGATAAAATTACAAAAAATTTAATTATGTGTATATAAATTCACAATTTTTTTAAAAAATTACAAAAATTAACAAATTAGTTATATCAGAACCATGGTTCGCCGTAACAGTATCGGTCACTGTAACGGTAACGGTATCGGTGTAACGGGCTTGGGTCAGTATCGGGGTTACATAACGGGACTCGGTTATCACAATCGTGAATTTTTTAAAATCTTGCACATTTTACTCAAAATGTTCTAATTGGATACTTTTGGCAACATGAATGAATAAAGATGATTTTTTGGTAGATTTAAGTGAATTTTATTTAATTTTTTAAAGAATTTGAATATAAAAAAATGAGTTATTAATAAATCTAATGGTGTCGTCGTTATTTCAATATTTATGATATACTTGTTATGATATTATTAAATTAAATTTAAATTTAAATAAATAAAAAATTGAAATCACAAAAGATATAATTTATTTTCAACAATGTAAAATAATTTTAAAAAAGATACATGGTTTACCACCAAAATGAATTTCGTGGTAGATCTTGTTGCTCTAGTTGGGGTTCATGAAAATATTGTCAATTTTGAGTTGTATCTTCAGTGAATATTTGATTCATCAAAATTTTTTATTTTTCTTTACTTTTCAATAATTTAATAATAGAGTAACATTTATCATATCATATACATAACAAAAAGTTTTTTAACCCAAAATTTTGAAAAATTTCAATTGTATTAACCGTTACGATATTTTCGGAACCGGTGAGAATCGGGATTACGGCCACCGTAATGACCGTTACGGGTGTGAAAATCGGATAACACGGCCGTAACGATAACGGCCATACGAAAACCCGTTAGGCAACGACCGTTACCAAAAAAAAAAACAGTATGCCCTAATCTGAGAGGCCTTCGATTGTTTACCAGAAGTTGTTCGCCGTCATTTCAGAAATAGTATATAAATTCATATATATTGTGCAACATATTTATAGTATATGCATCTACATACATATACACTTTGTAAAAGCAACTTAGCGGAAAGAGGGTTGAAATGAGCACAAATGTCATTAAGTCAACAGTGATTAAACGGATCTGAAGAAGCAGATTGAAAATCAAATGATTATGATAGGTAAATGAAAGAAGTAAAAGAAGAATCATACATCGAAGGAAGACCTGCTTGTTGCCGAAGAAGATGTTGATGATTGGACTTAGAAGCTAGTTGACTCGGAATGGTGGCGAAGGATGCGATTTTAGACCTCCTTTGGATTGAGAAAATTGGAAGGATAAGAAAAAAAAGAATAGGGTAGGGTTTTTTGCATATTTGGTTCGTTAATGATGAAAGAAAAGAAAAGATTTGGAGGGAACTTATCACTCTTTATTCTTCCAAATCCCTTAAATATTATTCTTCCAAAAATGAGAAGATTTTGAGAGAAATGATAGCACTTAAAGTGATATTTTTATAATATCAAATATAACCTTAATATTTTGAGAATAGAAACTTAAAACATTTGGTTATTAGGATATAATTAATAGTATATTGGGTATAACGATTTCTTTTCTTTTCTCTCATCTTCTGTATCCAAACAAAAATACTATCATTTCTTTTCTTTTCCATCATAATTTATCCAAACGTAAATTTTAAACATTACTATCTTTTCCTTTCTTTACTTTTCTCCCATAACTAATGTTATCATTTCTTTTCTTTTCTCTCTAGTTAATCCAAACGAAGCCTTACAGGAAATCAGAAAACCAGAAAGTAAAATTGTGTTTCATAATTATTGATTATTTTTAAAACGCATAAAGTAAAATGCAAAATAATATGTTTAATAAAAGCAATTAGGGCTTCAATTGAATACACCAAAATTAATTTTTTTATAAAATTGAAAATTAAGTACTCAAAATTTTAAGATCTAAATTTTAAGTATTGAAGGTTTTAAGTGGTACTTACAAAAATTATATTTTCTAATATTTTGTAAATTTCCAGTCTTCTGACTTCAGTATTAAGTGATGATCTTATTACCTAAAATTTTACCTCATTTTAAGTACCAATTAATATATTAAGTGATTGTAATATTTATTATCAAATGCACTTAACTCAATAAATACTGAATGTATTCAGATTTAAGTGGTAAATAAGTGTTATCAAATAGGGGCCTAAGTTAGTATTTTTATTGAAAGTTAAATTAAAACTTTTGAACACAATTATAACAGAACAATAAAAAAAATTTGCACTTTTTATTTTTCAAAAATATGAAAACTATTTTCAATTTTGTTTTTGTCCTGATATAATTGTTATGTTTTGTGATAGGCTAGGATAATCGTATCACTCTTCAACCTTTACTAATATCTACAAATTGCATTGGTTAACCTTCACTTTAATTTATTTTTAATTCATTTTATATATATTTTGTGTGAGAGTTTTTTTTCAATTGACCCATCTCATATATAGCTATATTGTATTTTAAAATATATTTTTATATATATATCAACTTAATCCTTAAATAAGAAAAAAAAAATAGCTTGATGAAATATGTTTATTAGTGCAATTTAAATGCCTACTTGTTTGACTATTTCTAATAAATGTTCACTGAAATTTCACTTAAAGAAAGAAATAACTTTATAATTCCTTGAAAAACTATATATATAGTAATGGTGTTTTAATTTGCAAAACTAACTAACCCCTATTTGTAGGATGACGCCGGACAGAATAGAGATTATTCTGCAGGCTATTGCAATAGGTAATTTGTAAGGGAAAAAATAGGAGAATTCGACCCAAAATTTCAGAGAACACTCTGGAATTCAATAAAATTGTTTATAATCAAGAATGACCAAAAAACAACCCACAAGCCGGGTTAAAATAGCTGAAAATCGACCCCTAATGAGATTTTTACCAAAAATAGCAAAACTCTAAAAGTCTTACCAAAACGAAATACGGAAAGAAATCAAAAGATTACCAAAAATCTGCCCCAAATCGGGTTCAGAATCAATTCCTAATTGACAAATAAAATATTACCATAAATAGCAAAAAATAACTAAAAATAAAGATTTGAAAGGAAAATAGCGGATTTAGGGCACGAAACGAGGTGCACTGAGAGTAGCTGGGTGGCCACGTCGTGCGCGCCAAGATTAGCTTTCCGAATTGGGGTCACGGGTGCGAATCGGACACTTGTAGCTCCAGTTATGGCCAAAAAATCGACACGTGCACGGAAACTGCCCCAATTAGGCTAGATCATGATTTATTGTCATCTTTGCGCTGATCCTCCCGCTGCAGGTAATCCAACACCATTAATGCGCAATCTGACAGCTCGGTATCGTCTGACTCGGATCCCCTGCATCATAAGACTTTTTACTTCATGAAACAGAAAATGTATAATCTATTTAAAATGATGGTAAGCTCCCACTTTTGGGGTAGTCCTTTTTCATTAGATTGTTCATATAATATTTATGCCACGTAAGCATGTAACTTGTGATTATTCATGCTCCTTATATTTGCTAGTGACTCTTTCTCACATATGAATTCTCCTTATAAAACCGTATTTGAATTCTCCTTTGACACTGTATTTATTTTCAAATGGCTTCACTAAAACAAGTGATTGATGGTTGACTATATGACTATTGAATGTAGTGACCGTGTTTGGAAGAAACTGTGATGATTGTTGGGAAGAAAATGAGAAAGTGTTTGATTTAGTAGTATGAGATTTTGGAGTAAACAAAAAAAATCAATCAAAACCTTCCCATCAAAATATGAATCACAAGTGTTATCGATTGTTTGGAAATCTTGATGAATCTTGATTATCAATTGGGTGTTCAATGAATCTGGATGATTTTTTTAGCATGAAATGTGATCAGAAGAATAAACATTAATAATTAGAAGAATACATTTTATCGCACTCTATCATATCCATTCTATTTTCTTTCAATTTTAATAACAGATAATTCCATGTAAATAAGGACATATTTAAAATGAAATTGTTGGTGATACCTATATTGTGCCTTTAGTTTTATGCACTTAGACATTAGTGTGCATTTTACGCTAGACATGGAGTTGGTCATAAGCATGGGTGTATTGCCGCTTAAAGGCAATTCTTGCTTTTCTTAAAAATATTTGAAATGTGGGACACCAAATATTTTCATGTGATGAACAGTGGGGGTACTCATGTGATTTGCTTAGGGTGTGTGCACTAGATGAACGTGTGATTTGTTGTGGGTGTGTGCACGGGTCATCCACGTGTGATTTGCTACGACGTGTGCACGAGGTGCGAGAATCCGTTTGATCAACGTTTATATTTTTCCTCTTTGGGATGTGTACGTATGTGTGATGAGCTTCGACATGTGCACGTGAGCTTTAGATCTGTTTGGGTCCGTGTTGTAGGTGGTCTAGATGAGGAATGTCATATTATGTTGCATTAGTCATTCACGGCATCCTAGAGTATTATTGCTTGAGGTCGTTATGTGCCTTTTCGCGATCTTTGTGTTTCGATATTATTACTTGCCATGGAGATGTACATCTTACTTGTTCTTATTGTGGGGTTACCTTATGGGAATTTTGGGGTCTCGGGTTGGCGTGAGTGCCTTATGAGACGATGGACTTGACCTAGGGTTGTAGTATGCATCACTAGGTGGGTTAACATGTCTTGTACTATTGAGGGATGAGGCGGATAACGCTTCCGTGTTGAGCTAAGTTTGCTCACCCCGTTGTTTCTAAAAATTTTGAGGAAAAACACTAACAACGGACGAGACTTAAGTTGAAGTCGAGGATTTGACTTATTTCACGTTTTATGTTCTAGTTAGGATTCTCTATGTGTCCTTTATATTTCGCATTATTATCTTTCTTTGCGGCTAGCATGTTAGCCTTGATTGGATTATTGTACTCCCCTTGGAGCGTTATGGCACAGGGGAATGTTATTATTTTGGTGCACTCCGGCGTCGATGAACTATGGACTTGTAATTGAGCAAACTGGGCAATTTCCATGTACTTTTGAATATAACTATATTGGATATTCTTAATGGATGTATAACAAGGTATATGATGTGTTTTAGGTTTCACTTGAGCAAATTACCAACTTTTGCAAAGTTTCATAAACAAACTTTTTCAATTTTGAACAAAAATGATATTTTTATCTCACCCCCTTATCCCAGTGATTTTTTTCATGTTTTGAGACCTTCCCTACTCTTTTATATGCATATATAGGTGTTGGGTGCAGGAAGCGTCGGCATTGAGGCCCTAAAAAAAATCATTTTTTTCAAAATTACATAAATCCGAACCCTTTAGGCGAAGGTTCGCCCACCCTGCCGACCATTGTTCACTGTTTCGGTTGTAATTTTTTATCCACTTGGGAGTTTTCTGACGTTTTTCAATGCGTTGGAAAGCTAGTTGAATGAGGATGATATTAGGCTCTTGAAATACGCATTTTGGAGCTGTTTTGATTATGTTATAGTCATTTGAATGAGGCGTTCTATTTCCAGTTTTCTTACCATTTAATGTTTTTCGGAGATCCTTTGGGGATCTTACCGAGTTGTCTTAGGAATTCTCTTAAGGTGTCTTAGGGACTTATCTAAGGTCCTATTGGGGTTCATTTGAGATCCTTATTGTTTATCATATTCACACTTTCTCATTCGGTTTTGGTTTCCCCTTTTGGCTCGTCTTTACTCTCTTTCGTCACCTCTGGAGTCCTTGGGCTTCGGTTTTGGAGTCATGAAATCTTTGGGTGTAACAACTTGGTATTAGAGCATGGTTCGTTAACCTAGCGATGACGGTAGTTAGTGGGTTTGATTTGTCGTTTCCACATGTTACATGCAGGGTGTTTTTTAATGTGACATTTGGCCTTTGCCTCATGTCTCTTTCATGCGAGGTGTCTTTTATGTTGTCACGTTATTTTTTTTTTTTCCTTTCCCTTCCTTTAAGGTGATTGTCTCTAATCGCGTTGCCTTTGGGTGATGTGCATTGCGAGTTTTTTAGTGTGACATGACATGTTGTTGTAGGGTGTCTTGAACGTGTTGTGTTGTTTGTATGGGTTAGTGTGGGGTCTTAAGTAGGGTTGCAAACAAATCGAGCTGAGCCGAGCTTTGGAATGTTCAAGTTCGGTTCATTTATTAAACAAGCTTAGAAAATGTGTTCAAGCTCGGCTCATTTTCTTAACGAACGAACCAGAGCAGAACGCCAGATTTAACGAGTCGAGCTCGGGCTTGCTCACGAACGACTCTTTTTAGTTGCAACATATATTACTCTTGTCAATAACTGTCTGGATTGAGTTATTATATGTATATTTTTAACACATTTCCAGTAGTATAATTTTTTATGAATGATTTTTATGTTATGGTTGCATAATTCCTATAATCTTTTCACAACAATTTTCATAATTTGTTCAATTTGAACACTTTCTTTTATCAAATATGAGATAATTTTACTATTTAACTTAGACGAGCCTGTTCACGAGCTTAGTAATATTCAAGCTCGTAAACGAGCCTAATTATTGTGTTCAGGCTTGGTTCATTTCAAAATGAATGAGCACGAGCTGAGCTCTTAACGAGTCGAGCCCGAGCCTGCTCATAAACGACTCGGTTCATTTGCAACCCTAGTCTTAAGTGACATAGAGTTTAATTTGAATTCTCTATTTCTTAAACACCTTTATTGTCACTTTTAGGATCATGCCACCACGACGTGTGTGTCCGTGAGTCGAGGAGCGGGTGCCTGCACCTCCGAGTGAAGGGGAGAGTGCAATGACGACTTTGGTCATTAATAGTGCTCAATTGACGCGTGAATTGAAAGCGGCTTTGGCCCAAGCTGCGCAAGGGGCATTGGTCGAGGATGTAGGGACTAGAGCTAAGCAAGATTTTCGTGAGTCATGAGGCTTAGGGCCTGTTTGGCAACCGGTCTGGTCTGGTCGCTGATCGAAAATTCTGTTTGATAAACGGTTTGGTCTGATGGTCTCGGTCTGAGAAAACTGGAACCAGACCATGTTTAACAAACTATCTGGGTCCAAAATTTTTGAAAGCAAACCATATTTGGTAAAGTGGTCTGGTCTGAAATTTTTAACTGGGTGTAAAAATATTGAATATATTTTTTATGTTGTAAATAACCTTAAAATACCGAAAATTTTCAACTAAACATTTGTTAAATTAAATTTTCAATTTGTATATGGAATGTTTGATTAATCTTTTTAAAGGTTTCTATTACGTATTTTTTACATGATAATGTCATATTAGTTTTGAAAAAAAAATTGACAACACCTCCCCTTAAATTGTTAAAAAAATTGATTTTATACATGTCACAATTTATTATACAAAAATTACCCAAATTGCCAACATGTTCTCATTGACATTGAAAAAATTCATAAAAAGGAACTGAACAAGTGATCAACACATATTTTGCCAAAATACCATTTTCATTGCAAATGACATACATCATAGCTACAAATAAACTGACACAAACCATACTTGTTCAAAAATTACAACTGCTCAAAATGATCCTACAAACCTAAACATGTCCACACATAATTCATGAAGTCTTCACTGCCATGTCTTAATCAGTTTACAACCCAAATTATTTTAAAAAATTATACATCAAAAAACACAAAAAATTCATAATATTATGACATTTATAGAGTCCTCCACTTCCACTACTTCAAGCATCAACTTCTACTAACAGGTCTACATCATTTTAAAATACACAAGTTAAAATGAGGGTATATTCATAATATATCATAATGAATATATGAATATTTTGTTTATGGATATTCCAACCCACTTTACAGGTTTAATTTTTTAAGAACTCAAAAATGCCAACACATATAAAACACGCATAAAAGAAATAACCAAACACAGCACAAGTCAATGTTAAATATATATAGAAACTACTATCAGTATTAAAGCTGTAAGTGTCTTTCAAACAAAACAAACTATCAGCAAAGATGTACGTGTCTTTTACCATACACAGCAAAGATGGATGTGTCCTTCATCATAAAGCTGTATTAGACTATCAGTAATTTATTTTTTGTCAAAAGAATGAAAGGTGATCAGCCATAAAAGAAGCTACTAGCAAAGATGGATGTGAAAATTAGACTAGATAGACATTACATTACCACCTCTGATTATTCAAAATCATATAAAAACACACACACACACACAATTTTAACAGAAATTTTAGATACACTACAGTTGGATGAATATCAAATACGAAAAGGAAAATAAATAGGTATGTGATGTAAAAGAAGAATTTAAACACTTCATGTAAATCAGATTGGAAATTATCAATGATTGCTTCTCAAGAGAAACCACAATTTCAATTCAGAAAAACCCTAATTCCAGGATATGTACAACAAGAAAACCCTAATTTCAGAAAATACAACAAGGAAACCATAATTTCAGAAAATACAACAAGAAAACCCTAATTTCAGAAAATACAACAAGGAAACCATAATTTCAGAAAATACAACAAGAAAACCCTAATTTCAGAAAATACAACAAGGAAACCATAATTTCAGAAAATACAACAAGAAAACCCTAATTTCAACCACAAAATTGAATTTATATCATCAGAACATATGACATAACATTTTAGAAAGGAAAAAATAATCAATGAAATACTCCCATAAAATTAGTGGTACAAACAATGCAAGTCAATCTCACAACCAAAACCATTCACTAAATAGTCTTTGAATCAGTGTCAATATCAACACACTTCTATTTTGAAATTCATGGAAAATATATATATTTTTTTATTCTCTTCTTTTTTAACTGATATGCAGAAGATAATTTTGTCTTCTTGGCATGTTTAAGGTATGAAAAATGAATTCAAAATTATGTAACTCTTTTACCAAGCTTTAGTTTTTCTATAGGTATTACCACATTCTCTATGATGAAAATAAGGGAGGAATATGTAGAGGTACTGGAGAAATACAATTAACAAAAAAAGGTGAATCACTTGCATTCTATATCAATGATAAACAAGATAACAGTATTCATTTCACCAATTAATCCAACACCCTACATGCCATGAATTTTAGCAACTACAAAACCATTTTGTGAATCCAAATACATGGTAAGAAACATTTCGCATTCCCATGATATATATATATATATATATATATATATATATATATATATATTACATCGAATGGCCCCCAATTTCAATTCAGAAAATCCCTTTCAACAAGAAAACCCTAAAATTTCAAAAACAAAATTGAAACTACACAAAAATGAGTTTTTGAGCAACAAAACTATCACATAGCTATACATATATATATATATATATATATATATTTCCACCCATAAACATATGCAGCACAGCAGCACAGTAAAGAGAGGAAATCAAGAAGCTATAATACCAGTAACGAAGATGAGTTTTCTGCCTCAAGCTATCGACTTTTCTTATCCTCTTTCTGACTAGCAAAATACAGAAAATTATTGTCGAAATTTGTATTACAAAGAGAAGAAGAAGCTTATAGAAAAATACAAGGAACAGTCAAATTAACCTTTAAAAATGAGAAGAAGAAGCTGATGTACCAGATCTCGACTTTTCTTCTCCTATTTCTGCCTAGCAAAATACAGAAAATTATTGTCAAAATTTGTATTACAAAGAGAAGAAGAAGCTTATAGAAAAATACAAGGAACAATCAAATTAACCTTTAAAAATGAGAAGAAGAAGCTGACGTACCAGATCTCGACTTTTCTTCTCCTATTTCTGCTTTTTTCTCTTCCATATCTACCCACGAAAGACCACATATATATGTAATGTCGGTGCAGGACCAAATCGAGTCTATCAGAATAAATCACTAGCCTAAAATCAAGCGAATCATCATGGTTTTGTAGATCGAGAAGGGTTTTTGAAGAAATATTTTCAAAAATCACCAAAAGGACCAAAATTGACTATCATTATTTGCACCCAAAATGAGCAAACCTGAAAAAAGAAATGATAACGTGGCCAAAATGGTAGCTTTCCGATTCCAACCGAAGTGGGCCGATATTGAAACCGAAATGGCCCAATAGTGAGTGATTGTAACGTCCCGTTAATTTTCCTGAAATTATGAGTGAATTTTTCGCGAATATTTTATTTTATTTTATTTTATTATAATAAATAGTGTTAAATGCTTTCCTATATGCCGTATATGTTAGATTTAAAGTTTGGGAATTTTTAGAAATCGGATTTTATTTCATTTTAATGTTTTCGCTATCTGACAACCCGGGAACCTAGAATAAGCGTGTAGTGGAAATAGGTCACCGGAGTGTTGGATTTCGAAACCGAAAGTTGCGTTCACTTCGTTATACCAAATAAGGAATTTAGAAATTAGTTTCGTGCTTTTTGAGCTTACGATTGATCATGGGGATTAATTTAAAGTTTAAGAGTTATGTGAAGACTTATAAATTTTTTCCAAGTGTTTATCCTACAAAACAATTAGTTATAAGAGCACGGCATATTGGTAAATTAGTTTGAGACCACATGGGCATATTAGGAAGACATTGAACATTGTTGGGTATTTGCTAGAACATGCTAGAGATGGTGTGTTGTCACAATCTTAGCCTACCTCATTTTCCAAGCTCCATTCCTAGCCATTGGATCAAGAGAATTCTATACACATATTTATAAAATTATTGGGGCTGAATTTCCAAAACTTTCTACTTTCATTTAACACCAAACAAGGCTTAACTCTCCTCTCTAAAACCCCCAATTCGGCAGCCCTGCTCAGCCCCTGCTCACTCTCTACTTCAAAATCTGATTTTTCATCTCCTTTGCTTGAGAATTTGGTGAGACCTCCAACTAACAATTTGTCCCTCATGTCCTTGTAACTCCATTGATGCCAAAAGTGGTAAGTGAAACCCTACTAATGTGATATTTCCTTCTTGAATTCCCACTCATTTCGTTTTGGGCAATCTTGTGATTGATATTGATATCTTGTTTTCTTTTCTTAAAGATCTTGACAAAGGAGCTTAGTTGAACTCCTCCTACACCATTTCGAATTTGGAAGCTTAAATTGGTGAGTTGATTTCATTTTGAGCTTTTCTCCCTTTATGAATTCTATCTTGTGAACTCTTGTAAGTCTTGTATAATCTTTAGAAACATGTTTTGTTTATGATATTTTTCTCATTATTGAAGCTCAATTGAACTCTTTCTCTCCAACTTCATACTATCTTGATCTTAAATTCAAGTTGAAACCCTAACTTGTGAAACTTTGGAAATTCTCTACAAGCTTTGAAAATTTGCTTCCATTGATGATAATACTTATTAAAATGTATTCTTGTGACTCCATTCCCACTATAATGATTATTGGTAGCTTGGAGAAATTTTGTGCTATTTTGAGATTTTCCTCATTATAAATCCTAAATTTCATATTCCTTGAGAATTCATTTATAAGCCTTTGAATTTGGTTTTGGCTTTTATTGTTATTGTTCTTGACAAAGACCCTACTATTGATCACAATCTTCTTCTTTATTGACATGTTGGTAGCTTGACACTATTCTTGAAAATTCTTATTCTATTGTTCATTTGGATGATTAATGACATTTTCTTGAAAGTTCTTGAGTCACTTTGAGCTATGATCCATTGCAAACCTTCACTTTGTACTCATAAATCTTTATGAAAGGCTTTGGTTCCCGACTTTGATAAATCTTGACAATTTCATATTCTTGAGTTTAATTGTTCTCCTTGTTGATATTTAGTAGTCTGGAATATTTCTGCAGAATTGGTGCAGTTTGTAGGAGACCTTTTGGTTAGCTTTTGGGAACTTTTTGCTTGCTCTTGCGGACTAGTTGGCATTGGACTTGAGGTAGGGGAATGACGAACCACTTTCTCTTTCGGTTACGTGGGTGTGTGCGTCAAAGTGAGCGTTTAATGACGCGAACTTGATTTGGTATAACTTAGAAACATACTTTGAATATGTTGATATGTCGCAGGCTATGTTGATTATTTGAATTATATTGTTACTAGTTGAGCTATCTAGTGAAGTTGTGAGTGGCATGCTTAAAGTGTTCATTAATATATGTTGAAGCATCCATGTTGAATATTGATTGTATTTTGAGGCATGTTGAGTTTCCAACACCCCTTGTTATATTGAGTTCATTTTGTTGTCAGTTACATGTCTCGGTTTGCCTTGTAAGTAACCTCGGGTAGTCGCAACAACTGGCCAGGCGGTGTCTCTCGCTACCGGCAGACTAGTAATCCGGGAATCAGGGAGGCGTGGGAGGACTCGATCCGAACACGGTGTTGTTTCACGAGTTGATAAATTCCTCGTGGTTGATAGTACTATGGCGACAACATACCCGGTCACCCTCTTGAGTCTAGGATTGCATTGTTTGGCATATCATTTACATTGCTATGCTTTGTTATTCTTTTATTATTATTTATTTCGATTTTATGTGATAAATGTTGCAAGTATGTTTGAGGGTTGTTTGTGGGTATGATTGGGGTCCCGGATTGGCACACGTACCATGTGGGACAATTGGACCGACCTAGGATAGTAGCATGCACACGGGGTTGGGTGTGTACCACTCGGACGACTGAGATCGATTTGGGGAAGCATCTCCTACTGAGCTAGTTAAAGCTCACCCCTTTATTTACTATTTTTCAGGTAATGACTTTGCGAATGATGGACTTTAGGAGGTCCGGGTTGGTGATTGAAGCACTAAGTCCTCTTTTGTGTATTTTGGGCGCTTAATGTATTTTTCTATCCGAAATATTTTTATATTTAAAAGTAAATAGGGATATGTAATTATTCTCTTGAAGGGCTAGGATAGTAGCCTAAATTATGAAAATATGTGTATTTGAGACTTTGGAACACTTTAAGTTTATTTTGCTAAAGAATGTATATTTTGGAAATATTTGTGTTTTATGAGTTTTAGAGCTCACGTTAGGGGCTTTTCAAGTGAATGATAATATTGGGATAGGAATATACGTGTTATGTGAGTATTGACTCAAAAACTCAATTTTTGTACATTTTCCAAACTCATTCTCGCAAAAGTTTTAGGGAAAATCACATTTTCCGCGCCTCACCGGGCCCCGACAACTATTTTTGATTTTTGAAAACTAAAAACTCACTTTTACATTTTTATGAAATTTTGGGGCCGGTAGCGTTGAAAATAGAGGCCGTATGCGAAAAATCACATTTTTGCCTCAAAACCTCTCTTTTCAAATCTGCAGACCAGTAGCCTTCTGGCTACTGTTCACCTTCTATCAGTTTTTGCAGATTTTCTTCCCAACTTTGAAAATTCATATCCCTCGCCTCGTTGACTCAAATCAAGTTCCGTTCGATCCTACTATCTCTCCTATGTCGGGTTTAGATAGGCGAGTTTTGAAATTTCAATTTTTCCCAAATGACTGATTTACCCTTGGGCAAACATGAGGCGTTGAAATGGTCCGTTTGAAGCCCCATTTCATTCTTTTCACTCCTTTTCGAATTTCAACGAATTTTATAACTTTCTCAAGTCTGAAATGACTATTTTACCCCCTAATATGAATTTTTAAATGTATTATTTTTCTAAAAAATGGTCTAAGAAATTAATTATTTTGTACCTTATTTATTTTTGGTGTCGCGTGTCGCTACTTGTGGACTCTATTCGGGTCTACGAATGGCGGGGCGTGACAGTGATGATCAAGAAAGCCGAAGTTCACTTATGGAAGATTTCTAATAAAGTTAGGATTTGTTTTGATTTAAGTTTCTTTAGGAAAAGATATGATAGGATAAAATCGTATCTGATTAGGATACTTATTTAAATTAGAATTAGGATTTGATTTCTTCTTGAGCACTTCAATATTTTAGTATAAATAAATGTGAAAGACCTCTGTTTTAGGGGTCCCCTACCATTCACAAAAATCATGTCATTTCATTGCATTTAACAATCTTTATATTTCTTGTTCAATTTATTTTCTTTGTCATGGTCCTATCAATATCTTTATTTCCTTGCAATCATATAGGATATTAGGATAAATGTAAACATTTTCATTTGAAAGTTTTGTTACTAACTATAGTATATTATAATAGATTTTGTATTATAATTTTATTAATTATTTATATATTATTTTTATTTGAAACCGTGGTCTTTGAGTTCTGTAATTATTGACATTTTAAAAAAAAACTGTATTTGTTAAAGTATCGTCACCATTTATCAAATCTTCCCCTATTAATATATTTTATTATATATAAATATTATCAAGCAATACCCTTACTTCAAGAATTATAATTTTTCCATTACCCGAGGAAAAAGAAATAGATTGATGTTTAAATTAAAACATAATATTTTAGAAAAGTAAATAAAACAAAAATCTGTATTAATTTATTAATGAAAACAACGATCGATCATTTTAAAGGTCCACGCACATGCTATTATGCTAGTAATTATAAATATCCGACAAGAAACAACAGAAGAATGATACGGGAAAGGGTAGAAGATGAAATGTATAAGGGTGGTTTGTTGGGTACTTATATTGACATGAATCTTTAATCAAAATAAATATAAGAAAGAAATTCCAGATCTGGCCAGCTCTACACTACTTTCTTGTTAGGGTTTTCACACCCTATGTTCGAAGCCGTGTGTACCTGCAAATCAGAAATTGCACACAAACACACAGCAAATAATCGACACAAAGATATATACGTGGTTCGACCAAATCCGCCTACGTCCACGGAGAGCACCATTTCACTATCGATCAATGAGAGGATTACAAAACTCACGCAGTGTTTCACTCACACGTGTATCGTTCACCCTCACCGGTGTTTCACTCACACCAAGAAGAATATTAATCTGTATATCTCCCTAGTTTTTCTCTCTATTTATGCACTCACTGGTACCGGCCTATTCTGGCTCTCACTCTGGTACCGACCTATTCTGGCTTTCACTTTGGCACACAATACAATAGGGTTAACCCCGGTATTTATAGGAGAGGTTAATTGATGAAAAAGACAATTGATATCCCAAACCAATTATAATCAAAAGTCTTCAAGTTAATCTCCTACTCAAATAAGGATTGCTTGATGGCTAAGTTATATTCCTCCTTAAGAAATGAGTCACAAAATATAACAATCTTTAGTCAAAGAGAGATACTTGTTGCCCAAGTTTACTTTCCACACAAGGAAATAAGTCATACTCTAACATTTCTTTCTAGTGATGACTTTCCATCTAATCAATAAACTCCATCAAAGATCAGTGCATTATGGTGCCATCATTTCTGTCTTCAAGCTTGAAGACCCATTGAAGTTGAGCAAAACTTCAGTTCCTTTGTTGTCACCACGTTAGTCAACATGACCATGCTGGTAGCTCTCACTGCATGAGCAATATCTAGCCTTCTACAGAACCCGTGACCTCTATTGCATCTGGCCACTATGTCTTGCAACCACTGTTGCCTCTGACTTCTCCTTGCAAACTTTGTCGCGTCTGTCTTCTTTTTCCCTTTCACTGAGAAACTTTCCGGTTACTGCATATAAAACTCCTCCTCTAGGTCACCTTGGAGGAGAGCAGTTTTGCCATCTAACAGGTCTAGATGCAAACCATCTACTGCAACAATGCTTGAATGAATGGAATTCAATTTCACAACCGAAGAATGAAGAGTTTTCTTCCCTACCAGTAGCTCAGTTAGCTTCCAACTCTTGATGGAGATAAGGGACTTAATCTCATCTTCCATCGCAAGCTCCCACTGGCTCGCATCTGCTGTACTGCATGCTTCATCATCATATTATAGTTTTTCTTCATCCGTGCAACAAATAATTCAGGTATCTCTGATTCGGGCACATGTGGCCGTGAAGTCCTCCTAAACAAATAATTAGGAGTCAGAGTCTGCCGTGTATCATCCTGTTGAGTATTGTTGTCTGCAATATGCTCTTCTGACTGAGGACTCTCACCGTCTAGAATATCTTCTATCTCAACATACACAGGATCACTCTGTGCTTTACCTCTCCATACCTCTTCTGGTAATTTGTGATCTAATGGTACTGATGGACCATGATTCATAACATACGTTGTTGTGCTGACTACTTCTACCGAAAACTATTCCGACAATCCTGCCTGAATGCGCATGCTTCTGGCAATCTCAATCAATTTCTAGTTCATACATTATGCTACGTCATTCTGTTGTAGTGTACTTGGAACAGTCTTCTGTAATATGATATTGTTCTCATAGAAAAATTTCTTGAACCCATAGTCTTTATTTTCTCCACCAAAGTTGGATCTCAGTTTCTTTACCTTCAATCATGTCTCGTTCTCTACCATGGATTTCCATTTCTCGAATACATCATACACCTCAGATTTATGTTTCAAGAAGTAAACTTATATCCTCCTGGAATGGTCATCAATGAAAGTTACGAAGTAGGACTTTCCGCCAATAGATGAGATAGTTGTTGGCCCCTAGACACCCATGTGAACTAGCTCAAGCTTCTCCACTGTGAGACTTCTATTGTTGACCTAAAAACTAACCATCTTCTGCTTACACTCACAGAAGTCGATGTCAATCGATTTCACTAGTAGTTTTTCTTTCGAGAGCATAACCATGAGCTCTTTTTCACTCATGTGACCAAGCCGCTAGTGCCACAAGTTATGATCCTCCTTGCCTTTTGTAACTGCAATAACTGTGCTAAAATTGGTGGTTGTGTAGAGCGTACCTTCATTCTTTCCTCGTGTTGTAGTCATAGCCCCCTGGAAACTTTCCACTTATCTTCACAGAAAGTGGTCACATAACCTTCACTCGCCAACTAGCCTACTGAGATCAGGTTCTTTCTCAAGTCTGGAATGTGTCTCACATCCCTTAGCTTCTATATCGATCACTGATAAATTATTCTATGGACCTAGTCCACCATATCATTTACCATGTGGTGGACTAAACCAATTAATTTGTGACACATGGTCTATATAAAGTGCCACCTCATCATCTTCCCCAACCACACCTTCCGTCCCAAAAATCCTTAATCATTTCCTTGAACTTTGCCCCACCAACGTTACTCCATCACCACCTCCACCTCTCCATCACCACCACCACCACAACCTATATATATATATATATATTCAGGGTAATGAATACTGGTATATTTCAAAATCACCACCGGTTACTTCCTTCCATCATCCTCATCTGGTTCATCCTCGAAGCCCTCATCACCTGCAATGGCAACTTCATCCTCTGGGTCCATCACACACATTTGGCCCCATCTTCGGATTCCTCACATCACTTGCAAACTCTTCCCATCTTTTTCTCTGGCATCATCTTCATAGAGATTTTGAAACAGTTGAAGAAGATGAAGAGGACGAGGTTGATTTTTTTTTTGGGATGGCCGTGGTCTGGTTAGGGTTTAAAGGTAGTGGTGGTGGTTTGGGTGCTGATGTGTCAAATAATATTAATAATATAAATAATGTTTCACAAACTAATTGGTCTAGTCCACCACATTAGCTAAATGACGTGGTGGACTAGGTGCATAGAATAATTTCTCCTACTCACTACTCACACTTGTGCTTTACGAGATAAGAATGTAGAACCAAAGGAAATATGTCTTGGGAATGAAAAAAATGTGGGTTTCTTTTTTGGACAAACAATTTTTTTCTTCTTCGCCCCTTGCATTGAAAGAACTAATAAAAAAAAATGATTCAACCACAAACCTATTTGAATATGACGGATAATAACTAGACTCGAGAATTGATGTGTATTCAAATAAGAGGAACTAACAATCACAAATATGCTCATATTGGCGACGTTATTGTTGTTGTGATCAAAGAAGCAATACCAAATATGCTGTACAAATTAAGATCAGAAGTAGTCAGAACTATAAAGAACTTAAACGTGACAACAATATGATAATACGATACCTAACGACAACTGTCATTGATGAAGAAGAAAATCCAAAAAGTAACTTGAATGTTTGGTGTGGTCGTCTAGAAATTAAGACAGTTAAATTTTACTAAAATAGTTTCATTAGTTCACGAGGTATTCTAAGATGAGACCGTGATATGACTATATAGTAAGGTATTTAAAAAGGAATAAATTAAAATTAATTTTTCGATTGTACGTACATGAAGAATAGACTCTTAAATTGAAATTTGTAAGTTAGATTTATACGTAAATATCTGATCAAAACTTATCTTTTACACTGACAATTTTAAATTAAAGTAATGGTTCAGTGATTTTTATACTAAATAAGTACAACGGAGATAATGATGTATCTAATTCATTACGATGGTCGTTCATTCTTAAAAGGGAGATGGTCTACGCACTCCAACAATTGTATTGAATTGTTCCACTTTCCTATATATATATTTGATAAATCAAATATCAAAAATTAAATAACCCTGAACTATTCCATTACGTACGTTTACTTTTTTTTTTTTTTCCTTTGGGATTATGATTTAATCTGGTGCGCGAATATCAGCTCCCTCTTACTAAATCTCTGAAATATTAATTTCAAGATAACATCCAGAATGTCTCTCCACTAATATTTGGAAAATAATTAAATAAGACGTGAATTTGTAAATAATTCTTCTGGCAATTTTAAAATCCATTGACCACACTCTCCCCACAATCATATTAGTCGCATAGTGTAACATTGTACCACATCCAAAAGACATGAACAAACCTCTATAAAACCATCCTATATTTGCTTATACATGCACAAAACTAGGGTTAGGGTTTCTCTCAACCATGGATAGAAAAAGCAAGGGTCGCCAAAAAATCAACATGTCCAAGATAGAAAACGAGAGCAACCTCCAAGTGACCTTCTCGAAACGCCGGTCCGGCCTCTTCAAGAAGGCCAGTGAACTCTCCACCCTATGTGGTGCAGAAGTGGGCATGGTCGTGTTTTCCCCGGGAAACAAGGTCTACTCCTTCGGAAACCCTAGCGTCGAGTCCGTGATGGACCGGTTCCTCTCGCGGAACCCTCCATCCAGCGAGATTATGGACCAGCTCGTCGAGGCTCAGCGTGACGTCAGTGTCCGCGACCTCAACATGCACCTCACTTACGTTGAGAACATGCTGGCGTCGGAGAAAAAGCGCGGGGAGACGATGAATGAGATCATGAAAGAGGCGTTTCATGGGCAGTGTTGGTGGACTAGACCATCGAATGAGCTTAGGTTGCAACAGCTTGAGGTCTTGAAGGGGACTATGGTGAGGCTTAAAGAGAATGTGGCTAAGTTGAAGGAGCAGCATATGATGAATGGGGCGTTGAACCCTAATCCACCGGCCTCAATTGCCGCCACACCGGTTGCTTTTGGAGGAGGGGTGCCGGGGTTTGATGGCGGTGCTTTGGGGTCCGGTGTGGCTATGGTGCCCTATGGTTTCAACATTGGCTGTGGTCAAGGGTTTTTATTAAGCAATTCTCTATGATGGAATAAGGTACTATATATACGCATGTTTGAAATATATATGAAATAAATTGTTTGAGCTTGCAACATGTTCTATTATATATGTTTTTTTTTATATATATAACCGTGATTTACGGACCAGCTTATGCTCATCTTGACTAATTTACGGACTCGTGCAAGACGACCCCACACGAATCAGATAAGGTTCGGACTATGTCCGCAGTCGTGGCCCTAACAAATTGTTTGCACTTAGTAGAAATTGAACATAAGATCTCATATTTTTTGAGGTACCAAATTCCAATTCTTTTTCAACTAGATCAACATGCGTGTGTTTCTATTATATACGTTCTATGCATCAAAGAAACAGCTTAGGATAGTAATCATAGTATGCACTTGTTTAATAACCTGAAGAGGAATTGATTTAATTATATATGTTCTATTATTTTTAGTGAATCTGATCAGATGAGTTTTATATTCAATGATACAACAATTTTCTAAGTTAGCAACATTATTATACATATATATATATATATATATGCAGGAAAATGATCTCATGTACGAAGACGGTCACCGGGGAAAATATATCATCAAGTCCTACATTTTTTGTTTAAAGGCAGTGGAAAATATATCATCAAGTCCTACATTTTTTGTTTAAAGACAAAAAACTGCCAATATTTTAAATCTTGATCAATAATTCATACTTTAAATTTTTGATAAAATAAACTAATTTTTTTTTCCGACATTTGATTCAATCACACACGATGGCGGACCTGATGGGTGTTTATCTACTTAAATACCACTAATACTCCACGACAACATTTAAATTCATCTTAAATATCTGGACCAAAATATATGTTTGTCAATTTATGTTCATTTTGTCACATAGAATTTTGAATTTTTACGCAAAATTTACTTACGAATCTGACTCTAAGAAAATGAAAGAAAGAGAGTCGTTCAAATAATGCTTTGAACCCCAAAGAGTATATAATGTAATATATTACAGATGTATACGTTGTAATAATTAAACCAAATCTAAGATATATAAGGTCAATGTATTATACTCTTACATGCACTTTACTCATAATTAATCACTAAATCTATCTCATAAACAATTATTAAGATAGATATAATCTTGAGATACTAGAAATAAAATCCAACTTTCATAGAAAATTAGAGATTACATTTGATTAAGAAAGGAAGTCTGATATTATAAGCAATATAAGATATGTAAATTAAAAGGTAATTTTCAATTACAACTTCAAAACTGTCTTTTTTCTAATTGGGTAAATTACAATTTCACCCCTCAAGATATGATGTATTACAGTTTCACCCTCTATTCTTTGGATAATTATAGTTTCACCCCCTCTAGGTCACCAAAGCCCAATTCCAATGATTAAAAAAGTGAAATGACATATATACCCCTGAATATTTCTCAATTATGGTGTAAAAATTAGATTTTTTATCTGATTTGTCCGTAATTGTCTAATTACTGTGTCCAAATTAGGATAAAATGAAGCAATAATGTAGTAGACTGGAGCAAAAATGTTCATAACAATAAATCTGGAGGTATTTTAGACATTTCACCTAGTATTGACCGGGTTTGATCATGTCGGAATTTCATCCCAGAAGGGTATTTGTTACAACTTTCAAACTTGAGGGGGTGAAACTGTAATTATCCAAAGGACGGGGTGAAACTATAATAAGTCATATCTCAAGGGGATGAAAGTATAATTTACCCTTTCTAATTAAATAGTATTTTTCATATTTAGGCTTTAAAGAATTATTTTTAAAAGTTTATACTTATTTTTATTGTTGGGCCAAAAATTATTTGGTATTATAAATTTTTTGGAGGGTTAATTACACCTATTTTATTATTTATCTTTAAATTATATAGCATAATTAAAAAGATTAATTTTGTCAACACGTGTAGCAATAATTCCTCTTCCCCTCGGTGAACACGTGTAACAATCATTTTATGGAAGTGACAACGAAGTTTGAAACCTTTAGCTCTGATAATATGTTAATCAATAATTGCTTTGTCCCTCGGTTGAACATGTGTAATAATCATTTAATGAAATTGTCGGCGAAATTTGAAATCTTTGGCTCTGAGAACATGTTAATCAATAACGAAAGCTTAATAAACATGACTTACATTCGTCCCAATGATAGTTTAATTACGGAAACCCAATAGTTCTTTTTTCTTCCATAAACAGAAATAAGTTTTGTTTAGATTAATTTACAGAATTTGTGCAAAACGTAGATCCACCCAAACATGATCCCAATGAATTATTATAGTTGATGAAAATTCAAACTAAAACTCCATACTTCAAAAAACACCCGCCCCAGTTCTATTTTTTTTTTCCTTTTGTTTTGTTGCAAAAAACAACTCATTCCCAAGTACTATTTTGTGCTCTATTTTGATATTGGGAGTGAAAGTTGGATTATTTAATTTTTTTTGTTTTTTTGGTAACTACTCATGACAGGGTGCTTACGTGCACAAAGGGCAGAGATTCTTAAATTAAAATCATCAAATTAGATATATATGTAAAATATTAAATTATTAGTCAAGGTTTAATGACTTTTTTCACATTAAATGAATTTCAGAGAATAAATAATTTTACATTAAATGAGTACAACCGATCGAGATAATGGTGTAATTAATGGATTACAATAATAATACATGCTCCTCGTACTCCAAAAGTTTATCAAAGCCCTCCACTTCTAAATATCTATAAATAAAATATCAAAAATAATCCTGAACTATTCCATGACTTTTGCCACTTTTGTTTAAGAATATTATTAAAGTGAAGGCGCTGAGTATAATTTTGAATCGCCAATAACACCTCCCTCCTTAAAAAAAAGAAAAAAAAAACACGTGGCACAATTAATTATCGTGGAACAATTATATTTAATTCCAAGATAAAATCTAGTCTTCATCCATCAATATTTTGGTCACTACTTACTTAACAAAGATTTGGATCTTCAAGTGTTAATTTAACATTTAGTATCATTCTCCACTCAAAAATAAAAGGGTAGGATGGGAATTTCACATCCAAAAGTCAATGACCAAACCTCTATATAAACCTCATTTGCTCTAGGCCAACACATCCAAATCTAGGGTTAGGGTTTGTCTTGTCCGAGAGAGAGAAAAAAATAAAAATTTGTCTTAATTAGGTAGCCATGGCTAAGAGTTGCAAGGGTCGCAGAAAGATCAACATGGAGAAGATCTAGAACGAGAGCAACCTCCAAGTGACCTTCTCGAAACGCCGCGCAGGTCTTTTCAAGAAGGACAGTGAGCTTTCGACCCTCTGCGGTGCAGAAATGGCAATGGTGGTGTTCTCTCCGGGCAACAAAGTGTTCTCCTTCGGGAACCCTAGCGTCGAGGTGGTGGTGGACCGCTACCCCTCTCGGAACCCTCCATCGGAGGACATCATGGACCAGCTTGTTGGAGCTCAGCGTGAAAGAGATTAATGTTCTCTATATCTTTTCATTGAACAGAAAGGAATAATATATACAGTATATGAGATCAATTTAGATCCTCAATCAAAGTCCCTACAATGTAATTGCCTAATTTACATTCTATGTAAATGGAAAACAAATCAATGAAAGTTGACCTTGCATGAAGGAGATCACAGAAGCATAATCCAAGGCGAGACTTTACATTCCTTAACACTCCCCCTAAAGTTTGGAATGTATGTTGATAATTCCTAACTTGGCGAGTAAAGTCGAAAACTGTGAAGAAATTAATAGTTTTGTAAAGATGTCGGATGGCTGGTGTGATGTGGATATGTGACTTGTTTTGATCATTCCTTCTTGAATCTTTTCTCGTATAAGATGACAATCAATTTCTATATGTTTTGTTCTTTCATGGAAGACTGGATTTGAAGCAATATGGAGTGTTGTTTGATTGTCGCAATATAGATTGGCAGGATGTGAATGTTTGATGCCCAAATCTTGTAAAATGCATTTCAACCAAGTAATCTCACAACACGTTGCAGCCATAGATCGATATTCGGCTTCTGCGCTGGATCGTGATACTATTGTTTGCTTCTTAGTTTTCTAGGAAATTAATGAATTGCCAAAAAATATGCAGTACCCAGTAATAGATCGTCTAGTATCACGACATCTAGCCCAATCAACATCACAATAAGCACTTAACTGAATTGAACTAGTGGTAGGAAAACAAATTCCTTGACCTGGAGTGTGTTTAACATAACGTAAGACACGATGAGCTGCTTCTAAATGCAGAACCCGTGGCTTATCCATAAATTGGCTTAGAATATGGACTGCATATGCTAAATTAGGTCGTGTGATAGTCAAATAAATTAACCGCCCAACAAGTCTTCGATATGAAGAAGGATCACTAATATAGTCACCATCAAACTTACTTAGAGACAAGTTTTGTTCCATGGGAAAAGAGGCTGGTTTTGTTCCATGAGAAAAGAGGCTGGTTTTGCACCAAGGTATCCAGCATCTTCAAGAATTTCAAGAGCATATTTCCGTTGTGAAAGAGCAATACCTTTGCTAGATCGAGCAACCTCTATACCTAGGAAGTATTTCAGTTGTCCAAGATCCTTCAATTTAAATTGATCATTTAGAAACGACTTGGTGTCTTTAATATCTTGTAGATTATTCCCTACTAGAATGACATCATCTACATAGACAAGGAGAGTAGTGAATTTACCGCCTTGGGATCGGACGAATAATGAATAATCAGCCTTTGATTGGTGATAACCAGCTTGCTTGAGAGCAGTTGAGAGTTTGATAAACCATTGACGGGAAGCATGTTTGAGACTATATAATGATTTATAAAGTTTGCAAACTCGTGTCTCCCCCTTTTGTTCGAAACCAAGAGGTAAAGACATGTATACATCTTCATCAAGATTTCCATGTAAAAAGGTGTTATTGACATCAAGTTGGTTAAGATGCCAATGTTGAGTTGATGCTATAGCAAGAAGGAGTCGAACAGTCACAAGTTTTGCAATTGGAGTAAAGGTCTCATGGTAATCCAATCCTTCGATTTGATTGTATCC
This sequence comes from Cornus suecica, assembly GCA_963922005.1. Taxonomy (NCBI): domain Eukaryota; kingdom Viridiplantae; phylum Streptophyta; class Magnoliopsida; order Cornales; family Cornaceae; genus Cornus; species Cornus suecica. The sequence continues at coordinate 19,004,905 of OY998247.1, read as the reverse complement.
TTTCGCTACCAATCGGGCTTTATAGCGTTCGATAGTACCATCGGGTTTGAATTTGATCTTATAGACCCATTTGCATCCAACCGGTTTCTTCCCAAGAGGCAATGGTTGAAGAGACCATGTGTTATTAGCCTTAAGAGCAGCAAGCTCTTGTTGCATAGCATGACGCCATTTAGGATCTCGAACTGCTTGTTCAAAAGATGGTGGTTCTTTTTCAACTGAAATAGAAGTGGTGAAGGCATGGTGTTTGGTCAATAATTTATCATAGGAAAACACATCAGATAAGGGGTAAGTGATACCTGTAGTTTTAACCAACGCTGAGTTAGACGATGAAACGTTCCTTGAAGGAAGAGAAATGCCAACATGATACTCACGAAGATAACTAGGAGTTGTTGTAGTACGTGTCACCCGCGGAGTAGGATTTTGTGGGGACGAAGCAATGTTTTCAGAAGGAGATTCTGAGATAGATCCCGATGAAGAAAATTTGGTGTTGGAGTTGGAAATAGTAGATGAATTTGAGGTGTCATCATCATAAGTTGGTGATTGAGTTTGAGGAAACAACAACGGAGAATCTGCAGCGGAAGATGGAAATGGAAAAATGGTCTCATAAAAGAAAATATCACGTGAAACAAAAAATTTATCAGTTGAGAGATCATAAACCCTATAGCCCTTTTGACCGTATGGATATCCAAGGAAGAGACAACGTGTGGCTCTTGCATCAAACTTTGTGGGGTGAAGATGGTGAGTTGATGCGAAACATAAACATCCAAAAACTCGCAAATGATCATATGTGGGCTGTTTATGAAAAAGCATCTCAAATGGTGTTTTTGCGTTAAGTACTGGTGTAGGAGTTCGGTTGATGAGGTAGGTGGCGGTTAAGATTGCATCTCCCCAAAATTGTTTTGGAAGATTAGCTTGAAATAATAAGGATCGGGCCACATTGAGAAGGTAACGGTGTTTTCGTTCGGTTACTCCACTTTGTTGTGGAGTTGAGACACAACTAGTTGCATGAATGATCCCTTTATATAAATAAAAATTTTCCGTTGTAAATTCGAGACCATTATCACTATGGAGAATTTTAACTTTTGAAGAAAATTGTGTCTCAACAAAATTGATGAATGTGGTGATATGTTTTTGTGTGTCTGATTTATGACGCATAAAATAAACCCATGTACATCGAGTATAATCATCGACGATAGAGAGAAAATATTGTGCCCCATTGAGTGCAGGAACATGGTACCCTCCCCAAATATCAACATGAATTAATTCAAAAGGTGCATGAGTGCGAATGAAACTTAATGGGAATTGAGAACGAGTCTGTTTTGCTAATGGGCAAATTAAACAGTCAGAAATATCACAAAAATTAAAATTTTCAATAGAGTGAGAAATCAAACGAAGGCTCTTATTTGAAAGATGACCAAGGCGTTGGTGCCAAAGGCTCGAGGAATGAGAGACTGCTGCGGTGATTGAATTGCACCTAGTTTTATGTGGAGTATCAATGTAGTAGAGTCCTCCTCATTCAATTCCCGTCCCAATCATCTTGCCCAATCATTGGTCCTGAATAATACAAGCATCGTTAGTAAACATGGCAAGGTAGTTGAAGCTGCGAACAAGCTTACTAATAGAAATCAGGTTTAATTTAAAGGATGGAACACAGAGCACATCATGCAATATAAAATTGTCAAAATGGATGCTGCCCATATGTGTGACAACAGCTACTGCTCCATTGGGAAGGTGCACCGTTCGGTTGGTAAGTCGAGAATTTTCAGTCAATAAATAAGGGGAGCAAACCATATGATCTGTGGCTCCTGTATCAAGTATCCAACGCATTTCCTTTTCAAGAACAGAAGCACAAAAAGTTGTACCTGAGAGATCATTCATAGCAGATGCACTACCAATATGATTGACCATGGAATTGGGCTTATTGCTGCTAAGGATTGTCATTAAATTCTGGTACTGGTCTGCTATGAGAGTGAAGGAGTTGGGAGGTGCTACCGTATTGGTGTTGGCATGATTGACCATTGAGGAAAAATTCTTGTGCATTCGTTGATCAGATTTACCACAAACAGAATTCATCTTTTGTAGCTTACGACAAACATCAATAGTGTGACCTTTCCAGCCGCAATAATCACATTTAAGATGTGCTCGACATGTCTCTGAGGTGTGCCCAATTTTATCACAAATTTCACATTTCAAGTGAAATTTTTTATGTATAAAATGTTTCTCAGAATTTCGTGAGTTGTTTCTCACGGCAAAGACTATGATTTCGGACACCGGTGCACTTCCCTTTGATATTGCTGGCTGTTTTTCATCCTGGAGAATGAGGGAATGAGCTTTGTTGATTGTAGGAAGTGGATCCATGAGCAGAATCTGTCCTCGAACTGCAGCATAGGCTTCATTAAGTCCCATAAGGAACTTCATAGTCTTTTGACTTTGTTGGAATTTCAAGATCTCCTTTAAAGTGCCGCAAGTACAGGTTGGAATATGATACAATGCGTCGCGTTCATCCCAGAGGCCCTTCAGTTTGGTGTAATAAGCGTCTATGGTCATGTTGTAAAGTGACCTTCTCGAAACGCCGCGCAGGTCTTTTCAAGAAGGGCAGCGAGATTTCAACCCTCTACGGTGCAGAAATGGCAATGGTGGTGTTCTCTCCGGTCAACAAAGTGTTCTCCTTCGGGAACCCTAGCGTCGAGGTGGTGGTGGACCGCTACCCCTCTCCGAACCCTCCATCGGAGGACATCATAGACCAGCTTGTTGGAGCTCAGCGTGAAAGAGATTAATGTTCTCTATATCTTTTCATTGAACAGAAAGGAATAATATATACAGTGTATGAGATCAATTTAGATCCTCAATCAAAGTCTCTACAATGTAATTGCCTAATTTACATTCTATGTAAATGGAAAACAAATCAATGAAAGTTGACCTTGTATGATTCAAGGAGATCACAGAAGCATAATCCAAGGCGAGACTTTACATTCCTTAACACAGCGAAAGGCCAAAGCTAGCGAGCTCAATAAGAACCTCACCTATGTGGAGGGGATATTGGATGTGGAAAAAAAAGCGCGCGGAGACAATCCATCAAGTGATGGAGAATGATTCTTATAACCAGTATTGGTTTACAAGGCCACATAACGAGCTTAGTTGGGAACAACTTGATGTGTTCGGTGTGAGAAAGGCGGTGGAAGTTCTGACTACGCAGGCGGTGAACGGCTTCCCTCCAGGGCCGGTGCCGGGAGTGCCATATGCAGCCACACCACTTGTTTTTGGAGGTGATGTGGTTGGAGGGAATTTTGAGGTTGGCGGTGCTTCAGGGGCCCTATGGTGGTGATTCGGGGTCTGGGACTGGTGCTATGGTGGTGCATCAGGGTCTGGTCCTGGAGGGTTCTTTTGAGTCCTCTTAAGTTTTTTTTTTTTGAAAGGTGAGTCCTCTTAAGTGATGCAATGAAGAGTTATGTGGCTATATATATATATATACATCTTTTATTTTGTTGTTTTTATTTGGAGTCAATTCTAGTCACATCTTTTCTTGTTTTTTTTCTTTCTTTTTTTCTTTTTTCTTTTGTGTGTGTTTTTATTTTGGGAGTGTTGGTATGTAATGGAAATGCTTAGCTATGTCCTAGCTGTTTATTTAATGAGAATTATGTTACAATGTCATTTGTGATGGATTTATAAATATATGGTAGTCTGATATGCTCTATAATGAATGATTCTGATAAGAAATTTATATTTCATGATGCAACAATTCTACAATATAGCAACTATCATAATCCAAATGAAATAATAGTGAATGATTATGTATATTAATTGAAAAGGAAATATCATCATCCTTTTAAATTAAAGAGATAGAAAAGTAGTCTTAGTGTGAAACTCTTAATACCATTACAAATTGGATATACTCTTCTTTTATTAGATAAAACATAAAATCCATGTGTAGAATTAAAAAACTAGACATACCATTTGAATAAAAAGTTGAACATAAATATCCATTTTATTTATCTTTTGTGGATAATAAAACCGTGTATTCTACATAATTGTTTTTGGATTGAATTGAATGTAGATAAATTCTAGTTTAAATTTATAATGCAATAGTTTCAAGTAACTAAAACTTAAGAAATGTATTAAAAAAATGATAATATATCAGTTCTTGAGTAATTTATTTGTGGAATTATTGGTCTTTAACAAAATTAAACCTTATCTGTCTTTCAATTAAGAAAATCGGTGCTAGTAGTTTTATTATTTTTAATTTAAATAGATGCTTTAAATATATTAAAGTCAGAAGAAACAGGCAAAAATAGAACAAAAGAAAGAAAAAACATCTGAATTAATTGACACTAAAACAAATGAGTTAAGTACCAGACATATTTAATGCGTGATAAGAGATTCTTGTTTTGTTTTTTGGAAAAAGTTATTTTAATATGTGTTCTAATTCTATTGACCATGAATTTAGTCTATGACAATTTAAATAAACAGCTCATATATGTGTAAGACTGGAATTAATGTCCCATTCTTAATTTATTGAAATTAAGAATTTGGAGAGAAGCTAAGATTTGTGACACGTAATTTGATTGGTTAATTACATGGTGTAATCTTCTCATGTGTCAAATGATGAAATTTGGAGTTTCACCAAATATATATTATGAATAACGATATATATATTATAAAGAAAAAAAAAAGACAAAAAAGCTCCAAGCAAATTTTGCAATCTTTCATCCCAAAGGTCAAAGTTGAGAGTTAAGAGCTTCTCTTTGAGGCCTACTACAAATAATGAATGAATGTGTTACTTCAAATTTTGAGAAAATAAAATAAAATAAATATAAAACATTGACATCTCAAATGGATGATGGTCGGCATTGCAATCAACAAATTTTTTTTTTATCAGATGTGTTAATATGTACATTTTTTTTTCGGTAAATCAAAATTTATTAACGAAGAGCAAAGAATTACAAGAGGCAAGCCTCGAAACAAGTGACCTATGCTTCAACAAGAAGCAAGGACCATGAACAACATAAAACAAGCCTCAAGCTAGCAAGAGGCCAAAGCAAGACCAGCTACAGCTAGTAGACAAAACATACACCAAACAAGCAGGCACCAAGCCAACCAAAGAGCTAAGTCATGCAATCAAAAACAGAATCAGGAAGACACCAGGTAGATGCAATGTCCCTGGTCTTGGAATTGTCCTTAAACTTCAGAGAAAACAACCTCCATCTTATACAATCCTCAAGCTTGCTGATGAGGCATGAAGAAGAAACACCTTGGCCAGCGCAGAGAATATCCTAGAGTTTCTCTCCTTCCAAAGGAGGTAGATAGAAGCAGCAAAACACATTCCGTAGATGCATGCAAAGAATGATTTTGAGCTTGTGTTCCAAAGGGAAGACATCCAATCAACAATAGAGAGAAGGGAGAGGCAACTATGGTAAACTTCACATTTGAATTGAACCCACTGCCACACTCTAGCAGAATAAGTGCGATTGAAGAAAATATACTCATGACTCTCAAGGGCTTCATTGCAAAGGACACACATGATGGAAACACCCAATGGCATGCCAAGTCTATCCTTGGTCCTGAGCCTCAAATTGATGGCAAGCCAAGTGATGAAGGTGTGGCTTGGGATGTGGTGTGGAAATAGAGAGAGTGAAACCTTGGGCATAGAGGAGAAGGTGGAAGCAACCCATAATAAGTGTGCTTGATGTTGTACCTTCCATTAGGAGAAAGAAGCCAGATAACCCAATCATTAGGCCCTAATTGCAGAGGTGGAAGCTATTGAAAGCAAGCATCAGGTGAAATATTAAGCAAGGACTTGGACAATCTCCATTAATCCCTTCAAATGATTCTACTCACCTTTGGGTTCCCATTTCAAGAGGAGTGCTCAATGAGCTGATTGAAAATTGGATTTGAGCTGGTAGAAGTAATGATAGGACCACTAGGAAGCCAATAGTCAAACCAAAGATAAGTCTTATCACCATTAACAACTTTGTGCTTAATGAACATTCTTGCAAGGCCTCTCAACTTAAGGATAGATCTCCAGTTCCAAGAGCTCAACTGAGAAGGTTTGGTTATCTAGCAACTGAGCCCTTTCAAGAGGTTAGAATGCACCCAAGCACACCATAGAGATTTGTCATCATTGAAGATGTTCCAAATGTGTCTAATGATTGATAACCTGTTCAAGAGTGCAATGTTTGGAATGCCTAGACCACCAAACTTTTTAGGCTTATAGATGGTTTGCCAACTCATTTTTGCATCAGAATTCTTCATGTCTTTTCCAGACCACAGGAAGTTTCTAAGAAAAGACTTAATGTTCTTGACAACCTGAAGGGGAAGAATGAGGTGAGAACTCCAATACGTATGGATGCTTAGCAAAATGGATTTGATGAGTTGAATCCTCCCAGCATAGGAAAGAAATTTTGAAGTCTAACTTTGAATTCTAGAGGTTATTCTCTCCACAAGAGTGTGATAAGCATTTGAAGATAGCTTTAAGGATGATAAAGGGAAAACAAGATATCTGAAGGGGAATGAACCTTTATCAAAGCCACAAACATCTCTCATTAAAAGCTGATTTTCAACAGACACATTGGCTATAAATAAAAGACTTTTGTTAAGGTTAGGCTTGAGGCTAGAAAGGTTAAAGAAGAAAGATAAGCCTGAAAGTAAAACATTGGGAGATAGAATGTCTCCATGGCAGAACATGATCAAGTCATCAACAAAGCAAACATGTGAAATTTTATTCTTGAGACATCTCCAATGAAATTTAAAATGAGGCTCAGAATAGATAAAATGGTTAATTGAGGATGAAAGAACATCCATAGCAATGATAAATAGGAATGGTGAAATTGGATCCCCTTGTCTAAGACCTTGAGCCCCTTTAAATTACCCAACAAGCTCTCCATTAATGAAAATTGAGAAAGAAGGACTACAAATGCATTCTTTAATCTAACCTATAAAGCAAGCAGGAAAGTTAAGGACTTTAAGAGTATCAAGAATGAAGTACCAGTTAATTTAATCAAAGGCTTTATGAAGATCAATCTTCATTATGCATTTGGAAATTGGGGAGGCTAAATAATACCCTTTGAGAAGCTTTTGCACTAAGAAGAAACCATCCCCTATTATTCTATTGGCAATAAAGGCAATTTGACTCTTGTCAATAATGGTGGGAAGAGTATCTTTGAGTTTCATAGCAATAAGCTTGGAAATAACTTTGTATATAGTATTGCAACATAAGATAGGTCTGAAATCAGTCATGGAAGTGGGGTTTTGAACCTTTGGGACAAGGGCAATAAAGGAGGAATTCATTTCCTTGAGAAGCTTGCCATTTCTAAAAAAACTCCTGAATAGCTTTAGCAATATCATTTCCTATGATAAACCAAACTCTCTTAAAAAAATAAACCATTTGAGCCAGGAGATTTAAAATTGTTCAAGGCAAAAAAATATTTCTGGATGGTGTCAATAAAAGGAATCTCAGAAAGTGAAGACATGAAATTATCAGGGATAGTTTTAGAGTACACTTGCTTAAGAGAGTCCAAACCAAAGTAGGATGAAGTGGTAGTCCCTAACAGCTTATGGAAAAAGTCAACATCTTCAATTTTGATGGCTTGTGGAGAGCTTGTTGTCTCACCAGAAGCAAGAGTAAGTAAAAAGATATTCTTTCTGTTGCACCAATTATTGAAATTATCAGGGATAGTTTTAGAGTACACTTGGTGTTTCTGTCACCCTCTTTGAGCCAAGTGACCCTGGATTTTTGTAAATAGAAGAGCACCTTAGCTCTGGCAAGATCAGAGAGAGATTGAAGAAGATTATTTTCCATAGATCTAAGAGCTTCACTTCTTGGATTTTGATTAAGGCTCATCTGGCAACAATCAAGAGTCTGTTTTGCCTCTCTAACTATGAGGGAGATGTCACTGAGTTCCCTTTGATTTAAAAGTTTCAGTCGTGGCTTGAGCATCTTGAGCTTTCTAGAAACCTGAAACATGGTGGTGCCTGTGATTTCCTGATTCCAAACATGTTGAACAGTAGTTAGAAAGTCTTTATGATCAGCAAGATAATTAAAAAAATTGAAAGGAGAATTTCTTCTAGCAAGGGGAGAGCCACATTTGATTGCCATTGGAGAGTTATCCGAAACACCCTGGGGCAAAAAGGTACAATCTAAATAAGGAAATGAGGTGTTCCAACATTAATCATTCATGAGAGCTCTATCCAATTTTTTGGATGTGTTAGTAATTCATACTCTCTTATTTGTCCAGGAGTAAAAAATGCCACAGAATCTGATATCACTTAACTCACTGGTATGTAGGCATCTTCTGAAGTCATGAATACCTTGGTTCCAAGCATCAGATCCTCCAAAGCTTTCATTTGGATTTGTCATCACATTGAAATCACCAACCACCATCCACGGAGTAGAGGCATAAAGAGGGGAGAAACTAGTGAGCTCATTCCAATGGGTTCTTCTCTAAGAGGTTGTGTTGTAGGTATAGATGATAGATACAAACTAAGATTCATGGCTCACAAGATCAGAGACATTATCATGCACAACTTGCCCAGAGTTAGAGCTTTTGTGAAGTTGAAGTCTCTAGGGATTAAACAAAATCCAAATTCTATCAAGAGGGGAATGAGAATAGTTGTGGATTAAATGCCAAGAGGGAGCAATAATACTATAAAAAGTATTGATATTAACTTCTTGAATTTTAGTTTCCAAGATTGCAAACATTTGTAGCTTATGATCCATAATGAATTTCTTTATTTCTTGTTGCTTTTTAGAGGAATTTAATCCTCTAATATTCCAGACACCAAGGTTCATTAGACCAGTGAATGGGCTAAAAGCCCTTTGAAACCCATGATTGGAGCTTTATAAGCCTCCCCTTCTTCTTCCTCCTCTTTTTCTTTTTCCCTTCATTTGCAATTGGGATATTAGCCAAGGAACCAGCAGAGCCAGCAAAACCAGAAAAGGTCTGGGAGTAGTTAGACCTAGTGGACAAGGCTAGGGAGCATATAATAAGGGGTAAGATGCTTGAGGATGCTTTAGTGCATTCCTGATGCAAGGTAATGCTATCTTGAGGCAGACCATCACCAGGGGGTTTAGTTCCCAAAGCTTCAATACAATTAGTGGTTGGAGGGGTGGTAACATGCCCAATGGAAGGAGAGCAATCAAAATGAGGAACAACCATCCCATCTTCCATAGGAGGGCAAGGGCAAAGGGGTTGGGGGGAGCTCTTGTGCTTCCTAGATTGTACTACGTACTGTCCAATCAGGGTTAGGCAAATGAGCAGCCTTAATTGTGATTTGAGCTGGATTTGAAGGAGGCATAGGAATGGCATCAGTACAGCTATCGGGAATGGTGATGGCATTCATTGAAGGAGCCAGAGAAGTAAAGGAGGGGCATTTTGTACTTAGGTGGCCAAAACAAGAGCATAAAGCACAAACATGGGGCTTCCATTGGAAGTCAATTTTGATGTCAATTAAGTTATGTCCAATCTTGAGCTTAAGGTTCTCAACAAAAGACTTAGAAGCATCAACTTCAATACAGATTCGAGCATAACTTATTCTCTTTTTTGACTCAGTGAGTTTGTTAGCAAAGAGAGGTCTTCCTATGACACTTGCAATAAAACCTAAGCCTTTACCATTCTAGAAATGAAGGGGAACATTGTAAATTTTGACCCATAGAGGAATGAGTCTGCAAGATTCTTTTGAGAAATCAAAATCTTTGTGCCATTGCTTAAGGATGAAAGGCCTTCCAGCAATAATACAAGGCCCATTAGCAATAACATTTATACAAACTTGTTCATCAACAAATTTGAAGAATATGAACATATGATTCCGGAATAGTTTTTCGTTGTTTGAATAAATCATTGAATTCATTAAGTATTTAACTATCATTGACTGTGTATTATGAACAACTTAAATTAAATTTGATTTTTTATTGAAATCATTGATCTATGCACTATTTAACTAGGATCGAATTCGTATTTTGAATATATTTTTTATTATCATACCTTATATGGTCAATGATGTGGGTCTCATTACGCTGGCATCATATCGAATGAATGATGTTTGATGCTTGCAACCAACAAAACATTGAAATAATACGTCCTTGTGATTTCGGAAGAGACTTTCGTTGTTTGAATAAATCATTGAATTGATTAAGTATTTAACTATATGGATTATGGACAACTTAATAACTTGAATTCTTATAGAAATCATTGATCTATGCAGTATTTAATTACGACTGAAGCCGTATTTTGAATATATATTTTATTATCATGCCTTATATGGTCAATGAGGTGAGTCCCATAACGTTGGCACCATATTGAATGAATGATGTTTGACGGTTATAATCAATAAAATATTGAAATAACATGTCTTTGATTTTGGAAGAGACTTCTGTTGTTTGAATAAATCATTGAATTGATTAAGTATTTAACTATCATCAAATTAGAATTATGGACAACTTAATAACTTGAATTCTTATAGAAATCATTGATCTATGTAGTATTTAACTGCGACCAAAGCTGTATTTTGAATATATATTTTTTATTATCATGCCTTATAAGGTCAATGAGGTGGGTCCCATTATGTTGGCACCATATCGAATGAATGATGTTTGATGGTTGATGCCGACAAAAAATTATATCATCATCATTGGAGTTGTACTACGGACAATTTTAACTATCAGAATTCATGTATTCACTGAGGTAGGTCCCATCATGTTGGCACTATATATGATAATGGATGATGTTTATAGTTTGATCATGTCGCAATTCTTACAGCGGCCGCTATTAAACCCCTTATTTTTTTAATATTAAGTTATTCAAAAAATATTTTAAATTTCTATATTTTTCTCATAATGGCAATAAATATAATTATAACTAATATTAGTGGTAATTCCTAGTAATTATTTCCGAGAACTAGCATTTCTCCATATCTTATTTGATTCGCTCTATTTCGATATGGGGAGAGAAAGTTGGAGAGTTTCTTTTATTTTTTAAAAAACATTTAGTAGTAATTGCTCTCAAAATTGGGCGAGAAGAAGCAGACCTTTGTTAAGTTTGGATTGAAAAATTGAACCTCCAATTCTAAGCAAGTGAACCCACTAAATTATGCCATATATTGTTTCAGATGTGTTTTCAATTTTAATTACCTTTTATGTATATGTATGTTGTGTATAAGACAAAAAATATATAATACCAGAATTGAAATATGTTTATTTAATTAATTTGAATGCATTGAAATCAAATCAAAATGCTAATTTAAAATACCCTTATTTCAATTTGATTCAGTAATGGATAAATGGGTGAAGAAATGGGCCAAAAAGGATTGCCATTTTCAACTGAAAGTGCAGATCCTGCTGATCAAGGGGATGAAAATATCAAGCTCGAGGATCTGCCTGTAAACCCGGCATTATGACCTCCAATCTTACACTACAAACCTGATGTGTAGAACATATCTACAAAAGGGAGCCTGCAAACCTCGCGATCATGAATTCCCTCAAAAAATAATGTCAAATTTTTTACGAAGATTCAATAGTGATTGGTTTGATGAATTTCCTTGGTTAGAATATAGTATATCTAAAGATGTAACATATTGTCAATGTTGCTATCTTTTTAAAACAATTGAAGAATGGGTGGGAGCTAATAAATTTGAAATTGGAAGAAGAAAGACAGGTTTTATTTAAACATTGGAGGTCCAAAAAGTAGTCACAACAATGCCTTCGGTATGTGTCAAGATTTAATGAGACAAGATCAACACATCCAATCAAATTTTTTCAAGCATTCAGAAAAGGAACGAATTGATTATCGAACTCGATTGACCGCATTAATTGATTGCATTCGACATCTTTTGAAACTAGGGCAAGCATTTTGTGGAGATGATGAAACTGAATATTCAAAGCATCAAGGGAACTTTCTCGAGATATTGCGATTTTTTGCAATCCACAATGAAGATGTTAAGGCGGTTTCATTGAAGAATGCTCCTGAAAATCTTAAATTGACATCACCAATGATTCAAAAGGATATTGTTAATATCATTGCATTGGAGACTATCAGTATCATCCTTAGAGATATGGGCAATGATTTTTTTCTCAATTCTAATTGACGAGTCTAAAGACATACCATCAAAGGAGCAAATGGCTTGTGTCTTACGTTCTGCCATTTCTTTTAAGATGGCAATGATGAATTATTTTTGAGACATGGCTTGAGTATTTCTAGACTGCGTGAACAAGGGTATGATGTGGCTAGTAATATGCGAGGTGCGTTCAATAGTCTCAAGACTCTTATTTTAAGAGATAATGAATCTACTTTTTACATTCATTGCTTTGCCCATCAACTTCAATTAGCTCTTCTGGGCATGGTAAAAAAACATACAACTATTGTTTCTTTATTAGCTTTTGTTTCTAATCTTCTCAATGTTGTCGGTGGTTCATCTAAACACCGTGATATTCTTCGAGAGAATTAAATTTTTGTAGTTAAGGAGACACTTGATAATGGGGAGCTTTCAAGTGGGTAAGGCCAAAATCATAATACGTCTCTTAAAAGAACTAGTGATACACATTGGGGTTCATAATGAAATCATCCTCACTCATGGCTAGGGCTGGAATTTCGTGTCAGTGGGTCGTGTTCATGTTGAGTTGAGATCGTGTCACGTCGAAAAAGACCTGGTTAATATACGTGTCAAATATGCTCAACCCTAATCTAACCCATAGGTTATTTGTGTCGACCCACATATCGACCCATGTAATCCAATTAGCTTAATTATTATAATATATTAAATTAAATTTGACACAATCTAACACGAAATGAACTATTTAACCTATCATCAACAAAAATAAATTGAATTTGACACGATCCAGTAATAGTTTATTGATATATTTTAACCCGTGACCAATTAAAGAAGAGAAAAAAAGAAAAAGAAAAATAAATATAATCATGTCAAACGTGTCGTATTCGGGTCGACCCTTATATTATCGTGTAACGCCCTGCGTTTTCTTTCTGGAATTATTTTCCAAGTGTTAATATTTTATGATGTCATTTATTCATGACATCTTGTGTATTCTCGGTACGTGTAAATTTTTCACGTTTGAGTTTCAAACTTAGCGGGATGACTTCGTGAACTTTCGTTTCTGGCTTCGTGATTTATTGTTCGTTGTCGACTACATGGGTTTATTGCAACATTTTCTAGTTGGAGCTTCGACAATCGTGTTTCGTTCCCGAACGTATTACTTTAGTTTATTTTTGACGTTCCGATGTAGTACTTATGTGGTTATATGCTTGTGTGCTTAACATATTTAACGGGTGCGTTTCGATAGGTGTAATTCCGTGAATTGTTTGTTGTGTTTTCATTTTGTAAGTAATGAAAATAATTAAAAACGATTTCGAGAAAATAATAGCCTAGGGGCATTGTAGTATTTTCACTAATTGTTGAGTTAGTGGAAAATCCAAGAATTTTGGCTAAGTGTTGGGGTATGAGTGGCATAGTGGTAAATAGAGAGGATGACAAAGGGTGGAAGGATAATTAAGAGGCATGATGACACTCTTGTAATTAACCCTAAGTTTGGAACAAATTGGTCATTTTTCACTTTTATGTGGTGTCTCACTTATAGACATTGATCTTCTTCTCCCATCTTTAATCTCAACCTTTGGATCATAGAGCCTTGTTTGGAAGACACTTAAATGCAAGAATCCATTATTATTGATCTTTCACTTGGCAAGACTTTTTGTCAACCATTGGATGGTTTATTCATTTCCATTGCCTTATTCTAAACCATTGGATGTTAAGGTCTTGTTTAGAAAGTGTATAAGAGGGGTGATTATTGGTTTAAGTCTTCCATATAGCAAGACTTCCTCATTTTTCTCTTCCTTTTTTCCCTCTTGTTTCTCCTCCACTTATGGGTTGATTTGATCATGTGGCCATCAACATGGAAGTTGTTCATGGTATTCTTCTCTTTGGTTTGAGCCAAGGATGGGTAAGTGTTATTCATTCCTTGTGTGTTTTCCATTCAAACCCTAGTTTAGGGTTTCTTGTTAAACCACTTGATAATTCTTGTTCTTCTCTTGTGTTGGAGTTGGATTCATGGTTAGGAGGCTATTGTGAAGCTTTCCACCGGATTACTCTTTTGATTTCGATGTTGGGGAAGAGTTAGGGTTTTTTGGCCTTGCTTAGTGGTTTGTGTTGCTCTTCACTTGAGGTAGGGAAAAACTTCTTAACTAGTCCATCTTATGATTATGAGGGTATGAGAATTTGATTCTAGGATTCCTAATCTTATATGTAAATGCTAAGTGTATCCTTAGAATTGTGAAGTTAGGGTTTGAACATGTTTATGTAAGTTAACCCTTGTGTATGGATTACATGGTGATGATATTACTATGGCTATGATGCATGCTAGTTATGTAGTTGTGATTGAGATTTTCCATATTCTAGTGTGCTTGTATGCCTATATATGTGTATATGTATGTGGGTATAGTTGTGTATATATGTCAGTGTAATTATACATATGAGTATGTGGGTGATATGGAAGTAGCCTTTGTAGTGAGATTAGGCCAGCTCCTTTGGTTAGTACATTTGAGGTATGTTGGGAATTCATGTCATGTTTGAGATGTGAATTGTGATAAACTTACTTGAATTGAACTAAGAGCATGTTTAAAAGAATGAAATTGTTTTCCTTGTGAATTAAATGATAACTTGATGAAATGGAAAATTAATTGTGCATGATAATGTATCATTGTGATTTAAATGCTTTAATTGAGAATTAAGCATGTTAAATGAATGAAAATGTTATCCTTGTGAAATAAAATGACAACTTGATGAATTGGAGTATGAATGTTGCATGAGAAGGCATTCTTGTTGGTTATGACTTTAAATGAGATTTGAAAGCATGTTGAATGGTGAAAAACATTCATGTTGACATTTTCGAAATGTTGTTTATAAATATGATGAGATACATATTTATGTTGTTGGATGGCCCATTGAGACATTGCATATGGGTTCACCTTTTGTAGAGAGAATTCAATTGGTGTGGTCTACGTCCATTTGTGTATTGTGCATGAGTAGACTTGTTTTGGAATGTCGTAACAACTGGCGAGGGGGTGTTTCTCGCTCCTACAGAACTAATCTTTCGAGAAACTGAGATGATAGGGGGAGGACTTGTCCAAATCCTATTGCACGACCGCATCATGTTTGAAGTCTTCCTTGTTAAAAGTGTAAGTGTCAAAAGCACTTGGGAAGAATGGTACGATAAATCTACCTTCCTTCATAGGCTTGTATTCTCAAAAGTGAATGGTTAGAGAATGATCCTGTTGACCTTTAGAGTAGGGTGCGTGTGGTCGCGTATGTACCATGAGGTGTCTGTTTTTGTCGACGTTGTCCGATACCGTTTTCAAAAATTCATATATCTCGCCTTATGACTTTGAATTAGGTCCCGTTTTTTCCTATGGCATGTTCTAGGTCCAAAATTTGTATTCATACTTTGAAATTTCATTTCTACCCTTTAAATGACTGTCTTACCCTTGGTGAAAGTGGGGTACTTCAGCTTTTCGTTTTTGTCGGCGTTGTCCGATACCGTTTTCAAAAATGCATATCTCTCGTCTCGTGACTTTGATTTAGGCCCCGTTTGTTTCTAGGGCCTGTCCTATGTCCAAATATTTGATAAAAAAAAATTTAAATAATTTATTTGAACTTAAAATAACTATTTTACCCTTGCTGAAAGAGGAGTACTTTAACTTTCTATTTGGATCGGCGTTGTCCGATGCCATTTTCAAAAATTCATATCTCTCGCGTTAGGGCTTTGAATTTGGTTCCATTTGTTTCTATGGTTTAACCTATGTCCAAGTAGGTGGAGTAAAGTTTGAAAATACATTTTTGCCCTTGAAATGATCATTTTACCCTTGGGCGAACATGTGACCTTTGAGTGGTTGGTGTGATGGATTATTCAATCCCTTTCACTTTCCTTTTAGTTTTCGGTAACCTTTGTGACTTCCCTTAGGTTGAAGTGACTGTTTTACCCTTGATTTGGGTTTACAGATGTCGGATAGTGACATGTGAGGTGATTAGTAGTATGATTTGATACTGATTAGAGGTTTTCGAGCTCATTATGCTCGTGATCTGGGAAGTGTGATTGTTATCCTACATGGGGTGTTATGAATAGGATTGTTGCTCCCGTGATTTTGTGTTTAGTGTTGTATTGATTGTTAGTGTGGGATTAGCGGGTACGAGTCGAAGGGATCTATGAGGTGGTCTATACTACGTGACTTGTATTGGATGTATATATATCTCTCTCTATATATATATGTACATACATATATAGGTGTGCGTTTATTATCTGTTGTTGTGATATGGTTTCACTACTTGCTAGTTACCCTATTTGTTGATGCATGGTAGGAGAGTAGGGGGATGTGTTCCCGGAGTCTTGTATTGGCGTGAGTGCCACGAGGGACATTTGACTGACCTAGGTCAGATGCATGTACACTGGTTAGTTCACACTCGACTTGAACGATTGCAGGATGTGACAGTTACAATTCATTTCTCTTACGAGGCTTCAATGAGCTCACCCCGGTGCTCTTTTGCCTGGCATCCCAAATGACAGTTTGCAGGAAAGGTTTCGGTTATGGGCAGCATGGGGTGCAACGACACTTTTTTTTGCTTCCTAGTTACATGATGGCTTGTGGCACGGATGTTGTTGCGAGATTTGGGACATTCGTACGTAGAGTTATTCATTTTCTTTTCCTTTACTTGTCCCCTGTATTAGGACTGTTGTTGTATATTTCTTGGGAGCCAGTCTGTTGGCATATCCCTTTTGTGTATTTAGTGTCAATGCATTGTTGTATAGATGTATTCTTTTGGCACCTCAATGTGCCTTATGCATCATTTAGTTTAGCTTCCGCTTGTTATGTATGGAATTATTGTTATTAATAATATTCCATTCATTTATTGGTTATTTAGGATCTTAATTGGTCACTCTTTGTATGGATCATACCCCGAATTTCTTGGATGTCCCAGTTCGGGAGTCTTTGGAATTTAGGGGCGTGACAGTGTCGACCTTTATACAGTTTCAACTCTTTTATGGTCAACTCTAACCCTTTTAATTCATGTCATGTCGTGTCTCATTTTACCAGCTTTACTCATAGCATCCTCCTGTTGGTCACCGAGCCATTATAAAACAAACATCACAATCTTTCTCCCTTGCGGTCACGCCTCAAGCCCAATCACACCTCGACACGTCATCACTTATTTGACACAACTTAAACTTGTGCAAACTGACCCATCCCAAAAACGTCGTCATTGTCCACAAAAATAAAAACCACCACTTTTGAAATTCTTTCGATAACACCACCTTCCCACAACTTATTAAGCGTTAGAGTTTGTCTCCCCCTCTCTCCCTATGTACTTCACATTTGCCTACGAAACTGCAGGGCTTATCATCACCTTGATGAACCTCACCAAGGTTACCAGGTGCATAGCTTTTAAAGAGCTCTTGACTTGAGGTGTCATGAAATGATGCTCTAGAGTCCCAGACCCAAAACTCTGTCTTGCTCTCCAAAGAGTATATCAACACATCATCTTCTTCTTCAGAGACAATATTTGCCTCAATCTTGTTCTCCGCTACACTCTGCGGGGATCTGCACTGGTCTCTGTAATGACCAATTTTGCTACAATTCCAACACTCAATGGAATTTTGAGACTTCTGACTCGACTTGGAAGGGCCATAACTTCTGCCTCTTCTTCTACTCAAACCTATGCCTCTGCTGTCAATATTCAATGCTGAGCCACTGTTAGAAGAATCTGATGTCTGCCTTCTGATCTCTTCCGTTAGTACCATACTGACCACAGAATCATATTGAAAATTTTTGTTCCCTAAAGAGCTACAGATCGCAGCTATTGTGCTGCTCCAACTATCTGACAATTTTCTTAGAACTAAAGTCACTTTCATTGCACCAGTTATAGGCATATCAACAGACTCTAACTACCCAACAACTTCATTAAGAATGTTAAAGTGTTCAATAACCTTTTCATCCTCTAACATCTTCAGATTGGCCAATCTTTTGATTAGATGTACCTGGCTTGCTAGAGACGGTTGTTAGTACATGTTTGAAAGCATGTCCATAAGAGACTTCATTATCTTCTCATTCCTTATGTTGAAAGTAATGGATTTTGACAACGCCAGTCTAATTGAACAGAGAGCCTTTCGATCCAGGATTTTCCAATCATCTTCTTTCATCGATTCTATATTTTGTCCCTCCAATGGTAAATACAAATTCTTCTGGTATAACTCGTCCTCAATTTGCATATTCCAAAAGGCAAAGTTTGTACCGTCAACCTCTCGATCATTCCTGCATTTTCTTCTCTCATAGCTCCCACAGAGCCTTTTCAAAGTATTCGGAGTTGAATCACACAAAACCAATCATACGATTGCGTCTAGAACGGTCTAAATCCTTAAGAACGTCTTTGACTGCGTTGAAAACGAGTCAAAAATGACTCCAAACGGGCAAAAACCAATTTCAGCACTAAAAGATAAAATAGTTTTGACGTGGCAGGGAGATGCTGACGTGGCATGATGATGTCATTAATGATGTGGCAGTCATCTTCTTCGGCGAGGCACGTCGCCGAAATAGTTTTTCCGGCGACCGGCGCGACCAACGGGGTTTACTTCGTCTTGTCGAGGTGAAGCTCCTGGTATGGTTGGTTCTGATTTCGTGCAACTTGTACATTCGAATCTGGACCAGAATGTACAGCTTCAGGAATTGCTCCAACCTGGGGCTCTGATACCATTTCTTATGGTTTCCACACCCTTTGTGCGAAGTCGTGTGTATCTACAAATCAGAAATATCACACAAACACACACCGAATATATAATTGACACAAAGATGTATACGTTATTTGGCCAAATCAGCCTACGTCCACGGAGAACACCATTTCACTATTGATCAATGAAAGAATTACAAAACTCATACAGTGTTTCACTCACACGTGTATCGCTCACCTTCACCGGTGTCACTCACACCAAGAAGAATACTAATCTATATATTTCCCTATTCTCTCTCTTTATTTGTGCACCCACTTGTATCGGCCTTGCCTGGCTCTCACTCTGGTACCAGCCTATTCTGGCTTTCACTTTGACACATAATACAATAGGGTTAACCCTTGTATTTATAGGAGAGATTAATAATTGGTATCCCAAACCAATTAGAATCAGGAGTCTTCAAGTCAATCTCCTACTCGAATAAAGATTGTTTGATGGCTAAGTTATATTCACCCTTAAGAAATGCCCTTAAGAAATGCGTCACAAAATATAATAATCTTTAGTCTACCTGTTGCCCAAATTTACTTTCCACACAAGGAAAGGAGTCAGATTCTAACATTTATTTCTAACTTTGACATTCCTAATTTTAGAGCTTAGATAGATGAAGTCAACCGTATAAATAACTCCAAAACGCAAGGCTGAACCTTGATTCAAACAATAATACCCCGAATTTCAGAATGTAGTATGTTTTTATACGTGTATTATTTAGTCTGAGACTATATCCAACTTTTTTTAGTGTGTTAATTTCTATTTTCCCATCAAAACAGATATGTTTCTGCTGTTTAGTAGCTCATACAAATATACAACAAAATTACTTTAAAAACTGGTAAATGAACACTCCTTACAAAGAAAGCATAAACTTCATCAATATCAGGTTTTATATATCATACACAAAAGCATATATCTCATATAAAGATGCACCAAAGTACGTATTATTACTACTATTCCTGTACCACTAGTACCATACCACACACATATATATATATATATATATATATATATATAACATCAAAAGACACCACGAACCAACTAAACTAAAAAGGCACCAAGTCACCAACGAACCCTTCAACCATTAACTATCACTCCTCCTGCAAAAACAAAACAAAAACCCCAAAGAATTAACCAACTATTATCATTAATAATCAATTAGAAACTTGTTAAAATTAATTGGGCTATATATATATATATATATATAGTATTGTGGCCTATTACATACCATTTGGGTGAAGAACTTGGCCAGTGATATAAGAGGAGTCCACATTAGAAGCAAGGAAGACATAGCAAGGAGCAACCTCAGATGGCTGACCAGCCCTCTTCATTGGCACCTCCGACCCGAAATTCGCAACCTCCTCTTCACTGAACGATGCCGGGATCAATGGAGTCCATATCGGCCCGGGGGCGACGCCATTTACGCGTATGCCTTTGTTCACAAGCTGCAGTGCAAGTCCTCTGGTGAATCCCACAATTGCACCCTTGGTGGAGGTGTAGTCTAGCAACTTTGCATTACCCTTGTATGCATTCACTGAAGTGGTGTTGATGATAGAGCTTCCTTGCCTCATGTGCTTCAAAGCATGCCTAACATCATCATTAATGTCATCATCATCAATTTCATTACTCATGCAATGAAACATTATTGAGAAAATTAAACAAGTAAATAATATTTAGCAGTAAAATTCGATTATGGAAACATTTTTTTTATTTCATTTCTGAAAGCCAACAAGAATAATATTCACAAAGAACTTCAAGAAAACACATCCATTTATTTATAAAACAGAAAAAAAGAAAAAAAAATCAAATAAGGCGTCTATTATTACTATGCTATTTTTCATCTTGGAAAAGCTAGAATATAAATAAAGAGAAATAGTTGCCATCAAGAAATATTTTAATTAGTAAATATATGCCCCACCAAAATTACCTTCAAATGAACCTCATACTAGTATTATATAAAAAAAATCTATCCAATCTTTCAAATAAAATGGTAAACACAGATTATTACAAATAAATACTACGTCATGTCGAAAATTAAATTTTTGAACTTGACAAAACACACAAAAAAAATTAATTAGTAAACATGGCAATGATATTCAAATTAAATTTTAATTAATAATATAAATATACTATTTTTTCTTGTCTATTAGAGTGATAAAATTTTGAAATGTGTAGCGTCGGGATTACCTGGTCATGAAGAAGTAAGAAAATATATTAGTCCTAAACACCCTCTCGAGCCTAGCCTCGTCAATTTCTTCAACCGTGGCCGCCTTGTACTGTTCAGCTGCGTTGTTCACCAGAATGTCAATTCGGCCGTAGGCATTCACGACCTCGTCCACGACTCTCTTGCAATTCTCATCGAACCCCAGGTCAGCCGCTATAGCGATCGGCTCCTTGGCGTCGGAGGTCTTGGCTTGTCTCAGCATTTGGAGGGTGTCCTGTGCGTCCTTGTCCTCGTGCCCTTCCACGTAGGTGAAGACAACGGTTGCGCCCTCCATTGCGAAGTAGTGGCACACCGCTCGGCCTATGCCGGAGTCACCGCCGGTCACCACCGCGACCATGCCCTGCATGTACAAGCAGCCCACGATTCACACTTTTATGATTCACCACATGATGTTCATAGGTATGTACAGGTGTAAGTGCCCACTCGCATGATCAAACACCAAATTAGCCATAAATATTTTTATTAGAAAAATAGATTTGTAACTAGCTAGAAATAATAACTTAGTGCACACGGACTTCTAAACACACGGCGAGAATATACTTGATATTTTCTGTGACAATTTGGGATTACAAATTCATAAAATCGTATGATGGACAAAAAAAAGTTTTAAATTCATTCTAAAAAATTATTTTTAATTTATGTAAGATTAATGTAGCGATTCAATTTTGTAAAACATGTATGGGTCAAACTTTCAAATTTTGTCAATATAAGATTTTATGCCCTGTGCTTGAAAGTATATATAGAAGCACATACAAAGTAACATCACATACATGATTTTGTAAATGAAAATAATTTTTAACAGGTAAATTCATACTAAAAATTATTTTCATTTACAAATTCATAAAATCAATGATATCATATATATATATATATATATATGAACACAATAAATACTATGTATGTGCTGTGATATCGAAAAGAAAAAATAATTGTGTCCATGTCTTCAATTCTTGTGATGCTAAACATGCATATATCCAAATACGTAGGGTAAAATACATTTTATTTTAGGGTTAATTTCAAGAAATTTCTTTATACTATTCAGTTTAATCAATTAATCCCTATTGTGTTCACTTTGCCCATTATATTATTCAATTTCATTATTATGTCCCATCATCTCACATTTTGAGTCAAAATGCATAAACTACCCTCAATTGTATAAGGGGTTTTAGTAAAATCAACCATTTAAAAAAAAATTATTTTTCAAAAATCAATTATATTTTCTGCAAAAATTATAAATTCAAAAAAATATATATATATTTTTCGCAAAAAAAATTTTTTTCAGAGGGAGTTTATTATTTTCCAAAATGTGAATTATTTCGGAAAAATTAATATATATTTTTCGGAAAAAAATTATATTTTGGAATATAATAGTATATATTTTTCGCAAAAAAAATATTTTTCGGAAAATATCATATTTTGGAACATAATAGTATATATTTTTCGGAAAATATCATATTTTGGAACATAATATATATTTTTCGAAAATTATAACACCCAGCTCTAACACTTGGTATGATATTGTCCGCTCTGAGCCCAGCCCGCACGGTTTTGCTCTTGGGCTCCTCCCAAAAGGCCTCATACCAATTGGAGACAATTATTGTGATGTCCCACATCGCACGGGTAGAGGTCTGGGGTTGTGCTTATATGTGCAGTGTTGTCTCCAATTGGTATGAGGCCTTTTGGGAGGAGTCCAAGAGCAAAACCGTGCGGGCTGGGCCCAAAGCGGACAATATTATACCAAGTGTTGGAGCGATGTGTTACAATTGGTATCAGAGCCAGAGCCCGGCCGGAATTAAGTGTCGGAGCATGCACATCACTCGTGGGTCGCCAGCGAGGACGCTGGGTCCGAAGGGGGGTGATTGTGATGTCCCACATCACCCGGGTAGAGATCTGGGGATGTGCTTATATGTGCAGTGTTGTCTCCAATTGGTATGAGGCATTTTGGGAGGAGCCTAAGAGTAAAATCATGCGGGTTAAACTCAAAGCGGACAATATCATACCAAGTATTGGAGCGGGGTGTTACAAATTCATATTTTGGAACATAATAAATAATTTTTCGCAAAAATAATATTTTTCAAAAAAAATTATATTTTGAAACATAATATATATTTTTCAAAAAAAAATTATATTTTGGAACATAATATATATTTTTCGCAAAAAAATTCATATTTTGGAACATAATATATACTTTTTCGCACAAAAAATTATATTTCGGAAAAAAATTCATATTTTGGAACATAATATATACTTTTTCGCAAAAAATTATTTTTCAGAAAAAATGAACATAATATATATTTTTTCGCAAAAAAATATTTTTTGGAAAAAATTCATATTTTGGAACATAATATATACTTTTTGGCAAAAAAAATATTTTTCGGAAAAAATATCATATTTTGGAACATAATATATACTTTTTCGTACAAAAAATTATTTTTTGGAAAACAATTCATATTTTGGAACATAATATATACTTTTTCGCAAAAAATTATTTTTTAAAAAAAAATGAACATAATATATATTTTTTCGCAAAAAAATATTTTTCGGAAAAAATATCATATTTTGGAACATAATATATATTTTTTGTAAAAAAAGCATATTTTGGAACATAATATATATTTTTCACAAAAAATATTTTTCGTAAAAAAATTATATTTTGGAACATAATATATATTCTTTGCAAAAAAAATATTTTTCGGAAAAAATCATATTTTCAGAAATATATATATATTGAAATTTATAGTTTTTACGAAAAATAAATTTATTTTCGAAAAATAATTTTTTTAATAGTTTATTTCACTAAACCACTTATACTATTAAGGGAGAGTAGTTTAGATATTTTGACTCAAAATATGAAGAAGATGGAATATAGTGATGAAATTGAATAGTATAGGGGGCAAAATGAAGACAGTATGGTTAGTTGATTAAATTTAATAACCATAGGTATTTCTTGAAATAAAACCCTTTATTTTATAGGAAACAATGCTTTCAAATATTAAAATATTAAAATTAGCGAAGTCCTAAAAATCCAGTATATGCATGTGCAATATATAATCGTTCATCCCCACAAAAGATACACCCGCGCAGTCGGACAAAATGAGTGTCCAAGTATGTATGAATCTTCATACAAAAACATCTCAAATCCATCTATACACAGGTATGTTTGAAAAATTAAATTCACGCATGTATTAGTGTGTATATATATATATATATATATCATATAATTAAGTATATGCATATATAGGTTAGGAAAAGGGTACTTGAAGCTTATTGGCGGGCTTGTATTCAGGGTTTGCAGGCTGAGGAGTGGGGTCCATGAGATGCTCTTTTCCCGGCTGTCTCTCCTGCCTTTGTGGAGGGAACTGCTGACCACCCGAAGCCATTCTCGCAAACAATCTCTTTGCCTCTTTCTTCGCCGGAAACTGACTACAATTCACCGGAAACTGACTTTTCAGATGGGTTGTGTATATGTATGGTTTATAATTGAGTGCTGTGGTTGCTAAGACTCTTGAAGAAACTAATACACGTGAAAGCATATAGGTGTGTGTATATATATAAGGATAAGTGAGCTTTATAGAGAGAGATACAAAAGGGATTATATATGTGTATAGAGGTGTGAGGTGGCACTTTGGTGTAACGTGGCAATGTGCATGAGTCTACGTGTCTTGCACCTCCGCATGCAGCGGACACGTCTGTGGAAACGGACGTCATGGACTCATGGACGAGTGGGGTCTCACGTGAAGAGATTCTAAATTCTTATAAAAAGAAAATTAATAAATATTACCCAAAAGAAGAATTAATTTATAGACTATTTATATCATTTTTGAAAAATATTCTTATCCCTTTTCTTTTATCTAAAATTGTTATTCTGTTTTAATTTAACAACATTATAATAAAATTCAACCTCATTTAAGTAATTATCAATTTTTCCATTATACATAAAAAAAAATATCGATATTTGATCATTGTTTCACCTGCTAAAATATCAAACACGTATGAAATATTTTGATTTATATATATATAGATATTATTCATGAGTGCATAAAGAACTTATGCACAATAATTACAATCATTAATAAATATTTTCCTAAGTGTCACAAAAACTATTAAAAAGTAATATACCAATTATATATGTTCATATTATACTTTGACATGAATAAATTTGTACTCTTTTTTTTTGCATAATAAATTCGTTACTCACTAATAGAAAAAGTCATTCATATATAAATATATTAAGTATTTTAGTATTAATTATGTCAGGATATTTTATGCCAATATATACAAACATCACATGTAAACTAGGGAAAACTACATATAGGTAATGTTAGGGAATCTAAATTACAAATTAGTAAATATTAAAGTTTCATATTTCATTTTGATAAATCTAAGCAAATTAATTACATATAGGTAAACAATCATTATTGAAGTGAAAAATACCCTCCAAACACTTATATAAAAGTACCAAAATAATGATCATCCTCCTCCACCTCTACACCACCATCTGTCACTCCATTGTCCTCCTCCACCTCTTAATAATAAATTATAATCAATACATAAAAATCTTACCCGCAACTTAGATAGGTTGTACTTTACGGTCCTTATTGATATTACCACCACCAGTGAACCAAGAGATATCTGGTGAAGGAGGCGCTCTTCATACCAGGAATGCTAGGCAGCACCTGTTCAATTTTATTTTACTTGAATTTTTTATCGACTGTTGAATCAACTCAAAAAACACATTAATTAGGCTGTGTATTAGAGTGATATAAAGCAAGCAATAAATACATGATGCATGGTCATATGACAAAAAGCAATTGTTAAAAGCAATTGATAATTTTAACTGCACTTAAGGTCATTAGGTTGCACAAGTAACAAAATTACATTTAAGAGGAATGGATTACAAATTAAATTGATAGTAACTAACTTTCTTTAAAAAGATGACACGGTGACAACTTATAAATGCTTATCAAGCAAGAATCAGAATACAACGTGACTTTTAAAAAAAATGTCACGGTTAATTTTCAATTTACTAATAATCTTTTATTTTAGACAGGGAGGATCAAAAGGGTAGGGGCTGGGGATGTTGTGTACAGATTGGAACTCAATGGCACCAACTATAAGAGGGAAAAAGTAGGATGCTTATTCGTACCAATTTATCCAAATCAGTTCGCACTAAAACATACCAAAATATCCTTAGCAATCCTTGTGGGTTGGGTACGGTTTGGTGGATGGTGTGGGCGGAGTGGTGGAGGGGCGGTGGCGAGGTGGAGAAAGAGGGTGGGTATTTTAATATTTTTAAATAAGTATTTTGAACCTCAATAATGATTGTTTTCCTATATGTAATTAGTTTGCTTAAGTTTATCAAAATGAAATATGAAACTTTAATATTTACTAATTTGTAATTTAAATCCCCTAACATTACCTATATGTAGTTTTCCCTCTAAACTAAATAATTTCACAGATTTGAATGGGTTTCCTCACTTTTGAAATGGGACACACAATAGTTGGAAGATATAATTATTTTCGCAAAAAAATATTTAATTAGAGAATACATATATGGAAACGTTGAAGCATCAATTAAAATTTTCTTTTTGTTGTAAAACTGATATATTATATGTATAGAATATATCTATTATTCATATAGAGAGATATATACTGAGAGAGTAATCAGAGAGAGATTAGGATTCATTTTGCGTACCCTTATTACATTTGCCTCTGCTTATATTTATAGGCAGAGAGAAAGGAAGAGGGGGAGACGAGGGGGAGGAGGTGGGTGTGTCCCGCCCTGATATTCCTGAGACTCCAATCAAGAGAATCAGCAAATACCGGGGTATGACGTCATAGAAAAAGACAACCGAAATCAACGATAACATCGAAATACATGGAATAGGAATGAAAATGAAGTATTCCATGTCACCTGAGTGATAGAAACTCAGTAAAGAAATTCTAACGAAAATCCGGCAGAATTCCGTTTGTAATTGGAACATCCGGACAACTCAAATTCAACACAACACAGAAACCTGCCCAGAATAACAAGAATAAAGCAATGGCACGTAGCCCAACATTCCAGAAACCTAATAGGGCCGAGGTAATGGAAAAGAACACCAATACCTCTCCGAAACCCTTCTAGAAATCAATAGAGCCCCAAATGCTCAAATGAAATTATAAAGAAAATCAAATGGCGATGCCAAAAAGGTATAAAGGCACCCCAAAAACAACAAACACCGACTGAGCCACCGAGCTCAAATAAGAATACAGGAAATCATACGGAAGTGCCAAAATGATACAATGGCACCCCGAAAATAACGAATACATGAACTGAATAGAGATACAATATGAGGGAATCTGCCAACAACCTGGCTCCCAAGATAATAAAATAATATACAAACGTAACTACGGAAAGAATAACAAGACTACCGTCCCAAATCACCCGTGTCGTCGCTGCCGAGCATAATCCTTGCTGCGTCCACCTGCAAACCTGAAAATGTTTTGTGTGGGGGGTGAGCAAAAAACCACGTGCTCACCATAATATCAAAACATCACACTCATAGCCGTCTAGAAAATGCTAACCATCCCGTGTGCATGCATCTATCCTAGGTTAAGCTACCGTCTCCCATGGCACCCCCGCCAACCCGAGACACCCAACAATAACCTCACAACTAATCTCGAAACTACTCAAGAGTCGTAAAACATAACAGCTCATAAGATATATCTACCACTCATATATACGCATATCAAATCATCATATATATATATACACACACACATATATATATATAAGTCCTGTAACAGCTAATCCTAAGACCTGGTGTAGGAAGGCACCCAGTCGAATACACACTCTCATCTAGAGATACAACCAAAACTAGCTATCTATCAGTCCGTGCACCTAGCACGCTACTCAAAGTTCCTAGGAGGTATATAAATAGGTCCCTCCTTAGGACTATCGAAAGGGAATAACCATTCTTCTACGTACAACAACCAATGAACCAGCCCGTTCACTCGAAGAAACCTAAAAAGGGAAGGTCCTATCTCCACATCGAATTCGGTAACCAACCGAATTATCTCTAACTCACACTGCCTATCAAGGCACTAAAAAGGGTACAGATCAACAAGGTCACCTCTAACTCATACCGCCTATCGAGGCGCAAGAAAGGGTTACTGGAGTCATTTAGTCCCAAACAGATGCCATGGCCCTCGGGTTTTTAAAGAAAAATGTTGAACCCCGAAGGATTCAACCGGTTTTTAAGAAAAAGTTAGGGCCCGGTCAAATCATATTTGGTTCCAATGTCTCCCAACCCAACCAAACACTAGGAATCGCACTATGTGTGCTTAACTTAAACTCACTTCTCTTACCCGAGAAGATCCACAGACAAACACGAATGATCATAATTCTTACTTTAAGGAATGATACCGTAGAAACACAGGTTCGGGTTAAAACCCAAGGAACAATAACACAGGGGAAAGGAACTACTAGAGTTCCACCGAACATCACCTCAAAGTCACATTCAACAAATCCTCAAGGGTTCTAAGACCTTCAACTTAATATAGGAGCTTATACACAAATCCTCAAAGGTTACCAAACTAACACCGGGATTCAAGTGTTCCTCGAAACAACTGGGAGGAAAACTTAAATAATCAAACTCTAAAACCATATCTAGACCTCAGAACTGGCCTCAAGTCTCAAGAACAGGACAAACTTTGTCCAGAGTTCACTAACTTTATCAAAACATATAGGAAAAGAGATTTTCGAGGCACACGGCTAAAAACCATTTACTACTTGAAACACTTTTAAAGTGGAAGGGTGAGCGACAAGCTCAAAACACACAAGCCAAGAGAAACAAGGTCAGGCTACGAGTCTTACCCGACCTTTAACCTGAACAACTCTCCCCACTACCGAAGTGGTCTAATAATCATCTAGTGATAACACTAGTCACCAATCACAAAGGCCTATGTGGCCAACGGCACAACCACGACTAAGTCTCAATATACGTCTAGCCAACTCAATCTCAACTCCAACTCAAGGGGAAAACAATTAATTATTAAAACCTTTTCATATATATATATATATCCACGTAACCACCTGGAACACATGCCAACCGTGGCTCCACTAATCCAGGTTTTTATTGTCGTCAAACTTTCTTTCTTTCTTTCTTTATAATTTTAAATCTTTAAATATTCATTATATTTTAACCACAGTTAAAAATATTAATTACAAACACCGCGCCTTAGCGCCAAAGAGAATAGTACAGATATTTGATTACTACTCCAACATCACATACTCAATATCGATAATCAATAAGAACAAGCAAACACATATCCAATAAATGTCCAATATGGATGTAAATGCCATGACAATGCAACTCCAATGCAGCCCTAGCCACTAATATCCAGGAATCCCAAACCGTTCACTGTTGGGGCAACAAACCCACAACATGAAGGGTGGGCGTCGCCAAAGAAAGTGCGGATACCACGACCGCGCGGAAAACCGGCAAGTGAGGCCCAAGCCCTCACCCCCAAATGTCTAGATGGTTGAGAGTTACTAGCTCCCTGGTGCTAGACCACCCCTGGCCAGTTGTTGCGACATTCCAAACGTTCCATACATGCACATGATATAAATGAAGCATGCAACATGCACCGAAACAATATATATATAACATGGTGCTGTATGAATGTCAAATGCCTCCATATGAATCAATGTGCTCAATAACACGACATCATAGCCAATCAATCTCATACCACGCATGCTTCACAATTTAAAATATACAGTAAATAAATTCTCATTTTATCACAGAAATATTCGGGTTCTCAGTTACCCAGTCCTTATAGATTCTGTATACCAGCATGCTTTTAAATTTTTATTCCCAATAATTGTTTTCAAACAAATCAGCCTCAGGGGAAAAATTTGACAATTTAATACACAATTTAATTTATTAATGATTTCCGAGAAAACCAACTAGGGAACTAAAATCACGTCTATACATCCCTCATCCTCGTGAATACCCCCTTATCTTATTTCAAATTCCAATAAAATATAAATAAAAGATGAAATATTTAATAAACGGCCCTACGTCCCTCAATACCAAATTGGCCCCGCTCCCACTGTATTTTAATAACAGTTACATAAATTCCGGGAGCTAATTACAAGTTCTAATTTTACACAAAATTCTATAAAATCCTACTTTAAGTCCGGGGGTAATAAACCACCTAATTTAATCCAAATTTGGTAGGATTTAATTTATTATAATTTTCCAGGGAATTAATTTACTTAATTTATCAAGGGAATTCCGATTCCCGACTTCATTTATCTATTTATCAATACTCCGTAAATTCTATAAAATTCCTAGATATTCGTCTACCACTAGGAATTTAATTTCATACTTTTATTATTTATAAACATACAACCGGGACTACTTAGCATTTTCTACCCACTATTAGTGAGTGCTAGATAAATATATATATATATATAAATATATATAAATCCCCACCTAATTTAAATACGCTTACAGACAATGAACAGTGCCATCACCGGAAATAAACTCGCCGCCCAAAGTCGTTCGAAAATTATTTTTAACATGCCGAAACGACCGTCATACCGCCCTATTCAATATAATTAAAATTCATTAGCAATCGATAATTAATTCGGAACAAATCTACAAAATTCGAAATCGAAAACCATACCGAAAATCTGAAATTCCCGGAGAACCGTTCAACGGTTTCGCTCCAATTTCGGATATATCGTGCACGGTACCGAGGCCGAGCTACCCTCCGAAAATCAAACCGAACCGAGCCCGACTCGCCACTGAGTCGACCCAACTCGGTCCGGCCGAACTTGAAATCTGCTCGTTCAATCGTCTCTTTCCAGCCGTGATCAGTACCCAGCTGCTACAATCTCCATAACCCCATTTTATCAAAGACCCCCAACACATATGAACCACACACAACAACAGTGTCTTTAATTGCAACCAATTCATGGGTTTAGTAAGCACACAATCACAGCAACCGAAAATAAATCAATAAAGGAAAAGCATACAACATATCTTAATGGGGCTTCGAGTTTGAGAAGATTGGGCTGTTTCATGAAGATGACTCGAGAGGCGACGCATAACTGCTTGATCTCGGACTCGGAGAGCTGGACCAGCTTGCCGGGCTTCACCGATCCAATTTCGATTAGGCGCTCGATTATCTTATCGATACCCGCAGAGTCCATTTGGTCCCTGCCCTAGTTCGCCAGATCCTACGATTGGCGCCTCTCTCTCTCTCTCTCTCTCTCTCTCTCTCGATCGATCCATGGTGAAGACAGGAAAGGAAATGTGTCTGTGCGTGAGGGAGTCAGAGAAGCTACTAGAAATGGGTCTCCATTAATACATATATTTGTATTTTACAAATACCCTTATATATATATATATATATATATAATAAATCCTCAAATAATACAACACTTGCCCGAAAAATAAACGAAATGCCCAAATAAATAATATGACTGAAATAATTAATTCAGGGTATGAAACTCATATATATATATAATCATAATTAAATTCGAATAAATAAAATAAGTCCCGTAAAATATACCGGGGACACTCAAATAATTCTACGTGAGCCCATCAAATTCACCGGACTCCGAATAAATAATATAGGCCCAAATAAAAACTCTGGGGCACGAAAATTATCCACCACTTAAATCATCGAAAGCCTCACGGTACACCGAATAACTTATAAAGTCTGAAATAAATAATTCGGTTACAAAATCGAGTATAAATATTTATATAAACCAAATTAAATCATTAATCGCCTAGCGGTTTATATCATGCGCTCCCCATAAACTCTACGGATAGTTAATCAATAATAACAGCCAAATTAAATATTTCGGTACGAGACTCAACTATCGAATCATCGGAGTCGTCACTAATCCAAACAACTAAGGCACGTAACTTATTCGAACAGTAATTAAATAAAACCACTTCAACCCAAATTAATCCACTAACACGTATCATATACAGATAAGCACGAAAAACGAACAAGGTAATACAAATACACGTAAACACGTAAGTCAAGCAACTAAGGCACTTAATGCCACATCAATACACAGAGCACATAGATACAAACATAAATAAAACGAGCAGAAAGAACTATCAATACTCCTAAGCACGTCAGTTAAACAAGGCACGTACTAACCCCATAACCGGGGAAACAAAAACGTCGAACCCCTAAAGCACTAACTACCGAACTCAAATCACAGAGTCGAAACCCTAAATGCCGGTCGACTAAACGTGTCGTCATCCAGTCGGAGCACTAAACGTCGAGCGTCTAAGCAAATCCATTTAGTCGATAACCTAGCTGTCAATCGTCACCTTTCAATCACGTAGTCGATAACAAGAACATACGTGAGCGTTTCACTAGGTTCGAAATAATATCGTCACATCAAGCCACGTAATAGCCACAGAATTCCACGAAGTCAACGAAGAGAAATCGTATAATCGTGTTGTCTAATCCTGAACTCACGTCAACGTTTCACCAGTTCGGAACATTAAACTCACCGTCAATTCTCGTAATCGCCAACGACAATCCACGAAGTAGTCAACAAGTCAATAGTCGCGTCATCCCGTCGTATCAAGAAATAAACGCGAAAAATTTACTCGTAAAATACACAGAGTAACCATGACGTCATGAACAAGTGACGTCATCACTGAAAATAAATCGGACATAATTCAGAAAAAAGGGAAAATGAAATGGGATGTTACAGGGTGGGCATTGGCCCCACCCCCAAGACTTTATAACACTCTCTCTTGGGACCAATGTAATAAGAAACATGCCACATTAAAACCTTGTCAAAACCCTGTAGTCAATGAATTTATTCCCCTCAAAAGCATAATGATAGGATATATCATAAAAGATCATTGAGATAACGCATTACAATGTCATGTACCAACTTTCTGAATGTAGTAGTTAGTAATGCCTTAGGGAATTAATCTGTCGGATTATCATTTGAACGAATCTTCTGAAAAGGTTGTATCATAATTGTCTCGTTAAAACCTTGCCAGAAAAATCCAGTGGGAAAAAATCCGGTCGAAGAAAAAAGAGTACAAAATTTTTGTGTAGCTTCAAAATGATATTGCATAGGATAAACTTGTCTCATTAAAACATTGTCAGGAAAACCTAATGGGAAAAACCATGACGAAGGAAAAGGAATACAGTCATCAGGTGTAGCTATAAATATTACATCATATCTGCCTCGTTAAAACCTTGCCAGGAAAACCCAATGGGAAAAAACCTGGTCGAGTGGGAAAAGAGTACAACATATTAATCTTGTTCTTAGCATTGACGAGTAACCTGTTGTGTTTTGCACGCCACTAGTATGTATCTCTGTTGGTTATTTGCAGAATTCAGTTTTCCCATTTGATAAATTTCAGCAAAATTAGTACTTGCACAGTTAAATTTTTCAGTTGTTGGAATAATAACCGCAATTTCATAACTTTCACAGTTTGTCGTCTTCAAAATACATTAGCAAATACAAATAAGATATCCTTGGGCGACACCGATTGAAATCTTCAAATACCTTCGACCAATACATGGGACCAAAGAATGTATAAGAATTCAGCTACTATGTCATTTGAGAACTATAGTCATAATCCTCCTGTAATGAATAATCGTTGAGGCAACTGTGTCACATTCATCCAAATTGTATTAACTCGTACAATGATTGTTGTAATTAGATTAAATACATGGCACGTGGTTTAAAACGAGTTGCATCAGACAACTTAATTCTCTTGAAATATCATTATCAAGTGATCCATGTAAATATATCATAACTACGTCCATTATATGCATGTCCAGATTTACTGCAACTGCAAAACTTTGTTAAGAAACAAATATGATTTCATATAAAACTTTTTATCCATAAATACCGCAGATCACATCTGTTGATATTTATGCATGCTTGGTAATAACTTCTAAGTTCTAGTCTCTGAATTATAAAGCTCTGCTGAGCTCAGTATATTACTCCCTGAATTGCAACCATCAGCTAAAATAGCAATCTCTGTCTACGACTTCTATACGATACAATATTTTCTTCCGGGAATAATGTCGATCCGGTCGGACGAGATAAATGATATATCTCCGTCTACGACTTCTATACAATACAACAATTAATGTTGATATGGTCGGCGAGATAAATGCCCATGTCTCCGTCTACTACTTCTATACGATACAACAATTAATGTTGATATGGTCGGACGAGATAAATGCCCATGTCTCCGTCTACGACTTCTATAGGATACAACAATTAATGTTGATCTAGTCGGACGAGATAAATGCACATGTCTCCGTCTACGACTTATATACGATACAACAATTAATGTTGATCTGGTCGGACGAGATAGGTGATTTTCTTTCACTTTCTTTCTGTCAGTAAATACATCAATTCATCATACTTCCTGTATATATTGGTTAGTACGAGTATTAAAATAAAATAAAATCATGTATAGAAAGTGATTTCACCAAACTGTTCGGAATTTATTATTTCTCTCCATGTTAATAGGAAAACTTTGTTTTACGAAAACTTGCAAATTTGGGATTTAAATAAATCACCTGTCAGAGGTTAGTGATTTATAATAATGAATAACATATAGGTTTGAATTTTAAAATTCTCCCTTTTAAATTCTCTTCTTGAGAATGCCTTATATTCGGTGTCGTAGACCTGCAAGATATAGAAACAACACATAGCTATACTATTGTGTGTGTGTATATATATATATATATATCAAACAGATAGTATATATATATATATATATAGATATATATATATATATATCAGGCTGAGATATATTAAAAGAGAAGAGAGAGAGAGTGCATGTTAGTATCTCCATTCTTTCTTCTTTCTTCTTTCTTCTTTCTTCTTTCAGACAGATCCCTCTGATAATGCTGAAAATTTATTTCCTCTACCGGATGACAATAACAACTTATCATCACCCTTGGAAATCCCCATGGATGACATCAATGATATTTTTGTCACAGATGACTACTCGTGGCTGAAAGGTCCTTGGTCAACCTCCGTTTCCAATTTTGTCTCTAATAATCCTTTATAAATATCTCAATTCTTTACTTCATTTTCTGCATTAATGACCTATAAATTTCTTTCTTGCATATCCAACTCTTCTTTCTGTAGATTCGAAATCTATCTCTCCTCCACCACAAATGGATCATCGTCAGCCTTCGCATGAGTCCTCTTCTGAGGATAATATGCCCATTAGTCATCGCAAGATGCGAGGGAGTAACACACGTAGAAGGATAATCCGATCTCTACTACAAGAAAAATGATCTTTTACAAGGTCCAAAGCCCCTTGTATATACTTTTAACCGGGTTCAATCGCATGTGGTAACAAGGCATGCGGTTTTTTACCACATACATTGAACCCGGTTAATAAATATCTGGCACCTGGTGAATACTTTATTACCGCTTACATTGAACCCGGTGGATAGTTCTCTCAATTATCAAGTTTTTTGCCCCTGTCACATGATACTATTAAAAGATTATAGATAAATATATACATTGCATCGGCAAGCATACCCAACATAGTTCATATTAAAACAAAAACAACAATTACTTATGAAACAATGATCACTTAAGGAACAACTTAGTTTCCAGATTAGCATATCCATAAACCTTGCCAAATGTTAGCTTATCTTAGTAACTCAATAAGATTACAAACTTACAAACCCTCTACATGCCAAGCATTCATTAACTATACAAAAGCTCATACAACAACACCCTAAATGTACACCGATCCACTGCACTCCCATGGCCTGCCCAGATACTTGCACAATGTCCCTCCTAATAAAATCTCATTAACTCTCACCATCACATCCAATAAACTGTTGATACAAAAATAATTCAATGACTATTCTAAATGTACCACAGATGCAACTGGAAACAAACCTAAGAACCTTGGGATTAGATCCAACCTTTGGTAAGTTCTTGTGTTGAACCTGTAGTTTCTGAGTTGGTTTCATTCTTGGACTTCAAAAAGGCGACCTTAGCAGGTGTTGAACGCTTTGCCTGTGAGAATTGAATCAATATGTGCATAAGCGCTGTAACAATGGCCAAACCAATTGCCGAGAATGTGAGACCCTTCCATAATGATAGAAGAGAACACCACATGAAGAATTTCAAGGCTTCGAATATAAGCAGACATGCCCAAGAGATAAAGACATGTTATTGCATATAAGTTAGCAACTAGTTCAAGAGACGAGCCAAATCAACAAGGAAGATACTTGAATATAGTATGACATAAATATATGAATATAAAGACACATGCTTCTTATCAGTTAATT
Source organism: Cornus suecica (assembly GCA_963922005.1). Taxonomy (NCBI): domain Eukaryota; kingdom Viridiplantae; phylum Streptophyta; class Magnoliopsida; order Cornales; family Cornaceae; genus Cornus; species Cornus suecica. Next base: position 18,968,597 of record OY998247.1, on the reverse strand, counting down.
CGTAGAACACGGAACATACCAAAAGTAATTTTATTGGCCGACTGGTATCTTGCAATTTTTAGTCTCCAAAGGTATTCTAAGCTATATGTTTGTCCAATAACTTACCCTGGCAAGTCAAAGGCAAACACAAAGAAAATCACATGAAAACTTGAGAAGAACTTTTTTAGGTGCACAGCAGCACATTGGACTACTCTTACTAAAGGTGTTGTAAGTTACATCAGATGTATAGGCGTGTGTGTGCTCATGCAGCAGCTTAAGTTATCATCCAAATAAACAAACTTACTGCACAAACAAATGATTACCATGCACTCAAAGAACTACAGAATTAAAATTCCCAACTAATAAGGATCCCATCTTACAACACAGCTGAATGGAGGCATAGCACCATTCCCCATGTCTGACTTACTGCAAACACTTGGATAAACAATTCCACTTTAACCTAAATGGACAGCTGTGTTTTGCATGAACAATAACTAACAACTAGAAGATTACATAAAATAAATATTACATGCACAAAGTGCAACATATGCAGAGGAATTAAATAGAACAATGGAAATGAAAGGGAAAATACTACAAAAATGAGAATCATTTGCTTCCATGCAAAAAGCAGTGGAACTCTAACCTTAGTACGAGGAATCAAAACATTCCTAGGAACAGGCAACCCCGTTGAAGTTGCATATTCTTGAGCTGCTAAAATCTTTGACTGTGTAAAGCGAGTGCCTTCTACAAAAAGTGCCAACCAGAAAGGCTGAGGAAAATCCTTAGCCGTTGAAGACCTGACTGCGGATACAATTCCACCAAATTCACATTACTTAAGGACAGCCAAATTAGCATCTAAGCACACAAACAAAAAAGAAAATAAGCAGATAAGAGGTGAGTGAGAGAGAAATAGAATGACGTCATAGTGACACACATAAGACAAATTCACCAATATAGTAACAAACACCTTTAATGTGTTTTCATCCTTGGCCCAACTTATTTCAAGAAAGAGATACTCAAAAAACCACATCGACCAACCTATTACCTGCATATATTATACATAGGTTTATCCTTTGCATATATATATCAAGGGACAAAGGAACAAAAAGACAAGACATCAATCAGGAAGTAAAGGAAACATAGGTATGAAACTTTACATTGTTGAAAGTTTCTGTATTTAAATATACACCACAGTAACAACTTAGAATCCTTGGGATTAGATCCAACCTTTAGTAAGTTCTATCCAATCAGGATCTATTTCTTTTCAAACTCCATTCATTTTCTGCCCAATTCGAGTTCTATTATTAAGAACCCTTTCTCTTAAATTGTGAAACTTGTATAATATGCTCAAATCTCAACTATTTCGACTGATTACCGAGAAATAATATGTGTAGCACTAACACTAGCAATTTGTCCGACAGATTACCATGTTTTTAATTTTGAGCCAAATGGAACCAACGCAAACTACTGTTGAATATGCTCAATTTGCAACGGAATAAGTTAGTGCATGCCCGATTTTACATGTGATAGAGTTATTTATAACTACCATAAGCTGTTACGCCACTATTATTAATTAATATTTATGTTTACCATCTAATTAGAAGGATCTATATATGTATATTATACATATGTAATTTCATATCATCCTTACTCCTGAGCATCCTACTAGCGGCATTGTACTTTGATAACCTTTTTTCTTAGAACAAGTCCATTTAAGTGAACATAAAGAGTATGAACTCTAGACAAACAATTACATGAATGTTCATATACATCTATATATATGTATAAGATAATACTTCCTAATATTTCCAGACCTACAATTACTGCAGCTTTTGTGGACCAAAACCCCCCCAAAAAATACATCCCAAAAAAACAATATATTCAACCACAAAATTCCTTGTAGCCCTCATCAGACTGTTCATATAAACTAGTACTCAGAGTTGACGCCAAATTCATGCAACAGGTAGTAAACAAAGAATTGACAAATCTGATTGGAGAACTCTAAAGTAGTTTTTTTTTTGAGTCTTCTACACATACATATATACATGCACACATATATCCGGTGTGTAAAATAACCAAATACATACTATTATACTGATTTTCATAGAAGCTTTCAACTTCTATACAATCTATTGCTCCGATGAATTCTATGTTCATCGAATAAAGACAAAGTCCTCATCAACAACTATATATACATATATATATATATATATAACTGGTAAATTCACAAGTTATATACATCCACATACACGTACAATCTTCAACTCTTCAAAAGCTAGGGTTTTGTACACAACTAACATCTAATACAATTTGAAGTATGAAATCTAATAAAATCAAAGCAATGTCGATCAAACTTACCTCCATTGACAGATCGTTGGACAAAAATGGCAGAAAACCCCAATCGTTGGCTTGTTCTACCGAATCCGATATCGATCTCCAAAATAAACAAAGTAGGTCGATTATCAACCTCCACTCCATTGACAGATCTCTAGTTATTTTATACATATATATATAGATAGATAGATGTACATGTATATAGACTTGATTTAGGGTTCAGTTTGATTTGGGGAGGAACGCGAGTGTGTGTAACTAGTGTGATTGGAGTGAGGATGAGGAATGCCGGCCCTGAGATGGATAAAAATTTTGGAAGCACGAGGCGAGAGTAAATTTCACGCCCCCAAAAAAAAATATTACGATAACAAAATTTTTGAGATAGGATAAATTCTTTCTTTTATCTCTTTTTTTTTTCTATTTTGATTTCTGGATTCAAAATTTCTTGTATACATACCTGTTATAAAAACTAAACAATTAAACTCTTTAGCTAGATTGTGTATTCCTTTATTATTATTTTTTTATTACAAATTCTAAAAACTTCTAAAAATTTGAATTAAAAAAATGGAGAAAAGAAAATCACAACAGTTTTATATGAAGATGAGATGAGATGAGAGAACTAACCGAAATTCTCAACATTTTCCTCCACAACATTTTCAACTAGGTATCCATCCTCAAATTGAAAACAATTCCCATATGTAAGCACTGATATAATAGAAAATTGAGAAAATAAAATCAATATCTTTCCATTCTTAATAACAACATGAAGAACATTAAAATGAAAAAAGAAAAGAAAATCGATTCTTCCAAATACTTGGAGGAGAAGAAGCTTTCGTACCAAATCTGATAAGAAATCGGCTCCAAATAAATTGATGACAAGCTTGTTGAAGAATCGATTCGAACAGAGCTAGAAAAGAGATTTAGCACAAGTTGTTGAAGAAGATCTGAAGATGATGAACTAGTGAAACAATGAAAAAAATTCTATTAATTTTTGTCAGTAGGGGCGAATTTTAAAAAAAACGTTATGATGAGGATATAAAAAAACTTTAGTGGGAGCATAAATATAAATTAATTTTTTAATTGATGTATGATCACAAATTTTAAGGTATTAGAAAGAAATGTTGTTGGCTTTGAGTAGACAAATGATTAAAAACAATGTTGAAAATAGTCATGAGGAGGTGAACATTTACTGCCTTTGTTATGCTCAAAGTAGAATATGAATAAAATATTATATATATTCACTAATATTGTCTACCAATATTTATTTATTTTCGCCCCTTCCGTGTTTTTATTATACAGTTAAAATTTATTGGATTGGATGTTTATGGGCCGTGTTTGAATTTTTTGTTTATTTTTTAATTGGACATTCATTTTGTTTTGGGCTAAAATTGATAAATACATATTAGGTCTATACTATTAAATAAAAAACCAAAAACATTTGAGGCCCCTCCAGGCCCAAGGTCGGGCCTGTGAGGAATGAGAAATGAAAGTTATAAATAAATATAAAAGGTGTTATGTGAAAGTGAATTGAGAACACGTGTGTGAGGAATATGTAACTGTGACTTATTAGCAGTAGGCTAAAACAAACCAACTTAAAAGAAAAAAAAGCCATAAAATAATTTAGAAACAAAAATGTGATTGTGAATCTGATTTCATGTAATACATATATACTTATTTTACTTTGATGATAAAATATATATTATATTTATATTTATTTATTTGTAATTTGTCAATATTTTTTATTTTAAAAATTAAAAATTTAATTTTAATAAAAAAATAATACTTTTTACAAGATTCAACACTTGAATGCGATAAATACTTCTTTTTACAAGATTTAGTAATTAAATGCGGTAAATACCACGTTGTAAATATTCTTTTTTGTTGTAGTGCTCCTCCAGCTCGGACAAATAGTCATCCTCCAAAGGGGGTTGTTACACGCAGAAGGACATCTAGATTCCTTGCAACTTTGACAGTTAATCCTTCGCCAAAGAAGTAAATAAAGGCTGTGATTTCTTCCGGCATCTCTGCCCCCCTATCACTATCTAAGCGATGAGTCAGTATTGCAGGCGTCCAAACCAGCAAGGATCCTATAGACTTGGATCCTGAGAGGTACACACCCGTAAGTGCTCTGATAGTTCCTAGTGCAATTCCTTCTGCGAATGTGTCTAGTTCTTCCATGAGTCATTTTATCAGATCCGGGATATTTCCAGCTCTTGTTGCAAATGTATCTAGCTCTTCTCTAATAAGAGCCTCATTTCTAAAACATGCTAGACATACTGCTCAGAGGAATCCCCTTAGGGATTTGATAAAGTGGGCAAACCTCCAATGCCACATATGGAGTGTAAATACCCTGGACCATATCCAGCGGCGATATCCAAAGACATTTACTGGCTTCAAAGGTGGGGTAAATATTCAGTCATATATTGCATTCTGACACAAAAAGGAAAAGAAAAAATATGGTCGGATTCCCCATGGGTCATGGTTTGAATCCTTTTGCGACTATTTTTGTTTTTTATTTTTTCAGAATGCAATAGATAATAATATACATATCACATTAATCGTAAACTTTAGTATAAGGAACACAATAAATAATCTTTTTGAAAGATAATCAGAATTATTTTCTTTGGTAGTTTTAACCACCAAATGATATCAATAAATGACATCAAGTAAAGCGGTAACTTTATTCACCAATGCACATAAATTAAATTGGTAATTTTAATCACCAAGTGATATCAATAAATGACATCAAGTAAAGTGGTAACTTTATCCACCAATATAATACAAAATAAATTGGTAGTTTTAACCACCAAGTAAAGTCAAGTAAATGACATCAAGTATAGCGGTAACTTTATCCACCAATATAACACAAAATAAATTGGTAATTTTAATCACCAAGTGAGTCATAAATGGCATCAAGTATAGCGGTAACTTTATTCACCAATGTAACACAAAATAAATTGGTAATTTTAACCACCAAGTAAAATAATTACAAATTGAACAATATAATTATTACAAAGTTCAGTAATCAAAAATGTAATTTTAGTAAAGATTAGGAGTCAAATTGAAATTCCAGTGAAGTTCAGGTGTCAATATGTAATTATCACATACTTAAATATATATATATATATATGGAAAAAGATAAACCATAAAGGTTAATAAAGAAAAATGGGTAAACTTTTTGGAAAAAGTGAGAGATGGTGCGCCGAGGAAATAGAGGAGGGAAAAGAAAGGAACATTATTTTCTTTTTCATTTTTCTTTCCTCTTTCAATCACATACCATATGTATATATGTATACATTGACGGTGTACAATATATATATATAAATAGATGACAGCAGTATATATAACATATATGTAGATATATATATAAATTGTACATATATAGATATATGTATATATGTACCTCCACCTTTATTTCTCAAATCATGCCAACACAGATCGATAGATCTTGACCATCAATTCAGCATGGTAGAGTCGTGTTGATAACGTGTTGTAAAACCGATATCTTATATGTATAGAATATATCTATAAATCATATAGAAAGATATATTGAGAGAGTAATCAGAGAGAAATTATGATTCATTTTTCGTACCCCTCCATTACATTTACCTCTACCTCTATTTACAGGCAGCGTGTAACGTCCGGTATTTTTTTTGTACTAATTAAAATTTTTAAGTGTTAATTAAAAATTTTAATTAATGATTAAATGCATACGTGATTATGTGTTTAATATGATTTTGTACTAAATGTATTTATTTGTTTAGCATGACTTGCATGTTTTATGTGATATTAAAAGTTGTAATTTGCATGTTGTACTTTCATTTCGAGAATAATGAAAATTATTGAAAATGATTTCGAGAACGAAATGGCCGAAGGATAAATGAGTAATTTCACATTTTGAGCACTTCGTGGAAAGTGTAAATTTTTTGGCTAAGTGTTAGGGCATGAGTGATATGTTGGTAATTAAAGAGAATGACAAGGGGTAAAAGAGTATTTAAAAGTCTTAATGGCACTCTTGTGAATAACCTTAAGTTGGGAAAATATTGGTCATTTTACACTTTTGGAGTGGTGTCTCATTTCTAGCCCTTGATCTTCTTCTCCCATTTTTGTTCTCAACCCTTGGATCATAGGGCCTTGTTTGGTTGGCACTCAAATGCAATAATCCAAAATGGCAAGACTTCATGTCTACCCTTGGATCAACTCTTCATTTTTCTTGCATTATTCTCCACCCTTGGATGGTGAGAATGGTGAGTGGAGAATCTCTACAACCCTTTAGGGTTAGCCACTTAGCAAGACTTTCATCTCTCACAAACTCTTGCTCTCTCTTCTTCTTCTTCTTCCTTGTGGTGGATAACTCTTGGTAGTATCCTTGGAATACTTAGTAAGTCTTTTATCCCATTTAAGGGTTTTGGTTGCTAGGAACCCTAGTTTTCAAGTGTATGGATTTCTTTGTGTGGATATTGATTTGAGTCTTCTCTTATTCATGTTTATGGAAGGTTGAGTGCTTTCATCTACCATAGCTCTTGATTTTCACCTTGTGAAAAAGCTAGTGGTAAGTTACATAACTTGTACTCTTAAGATTCTATTTCTCCATAAAACCCTAAAATAGAAATCATTAGGGTTTGAATTGATTCTTGTGGTTAAAGCCACTTTGGTATAAGTTTTGATTTTCTTGTGACACCATAATAAATATTGTTGTTCATGTGGTGTGTTGATAATTAGAAGCTATCCTATTGAACACTTGGAGTGGTAGCTTGAGTTGGATCTCTTTTGGGCATTTCTTGAATAAGCTTGCTTGGAATTGAGGTAGGGGAAAAAAGAATTATTTTCATTTTTGTACGAGGGTGTGTGTGTCTATGTGTATATATGTCGTATATATATATGCGATTTGAGTCTTGATAACCTAGACGATGAATTAGGCCCTTGAAAGCATGATTATGTGGTATAAATATTTGTTGTGGTTTATTGCTTATAAATGTGATATTATGAGCATGTGGATAATTTTGGCATAATATATTGCATAAAGAGAAAAAAAACATGTATTATGATGGACCATGGTTATATGGTGTACAATATATTGCAAATGAGAAAAAGCATGTATTGTGATGGAGTATGGTTGATATGAAATCATTGAGGCATATTGAGTACATTGTGTAGTGTCAAAAAGATGGTGTTGGTATATGCGGGTCGTGTAGTCATGTGTGGGTGGTTTGGTTTCAGATCGTAGCAACAACTGCCAGAAGGGGTTCACCCCTACGGAACTAGTAAGTCCGAAAAGTGAAACGGTTTAAGAGTCGTAAGAGAGGCTCATATTCTTGACTTTGATGGTCATGGCGCACGGAGTTGCAATCTGGGCTCTCGTGCAACCGTCTTCCTTGTTGAAGTGATAGAGAGAAAAATTACTTGGGAAGAGTCGGTGCGGTACTTTACATTACTTGATGAGCTTGTATCCTAAAAAGTAAATAAACAAAGTATGTATCTGTTAACCTGAGTTGGGCGTCGTGTGTGTATCATGGGGTGTGTTGAGTCATGGTACATTTAGACTATCATTTATGTGTGATTATGATATTGATATTAAAAGCATGTTATAATTGTAAATAATTATGATGTGAGCATGTTGGGGAAACTTGTTTGTTGGGATTCGATGAGGTTCCGGATTGGCGTGAGAGCCATGTGGAACAAGAGACCGACCTAGGGTTAGTGGCATGAACCTTGGTTAGGTTGAACCACTAAGACTACCGAGATTGAGGCGATGACGCTTCCCCTAGTGAGCTCACCCCACGACTTATATATTTTTCAGGTGGTGACCCCTTTTCTGGAGGTCCGTAGTCTTTCGATAAAGATTCGGTGTGAGTTTCACCCTTTTGTGTATAAGAAGGCGAAGTACCTATTTTGTAGAATAGTAGTGTAATCCATATATATAAACATGTTACTCTTGTTGTAAAACTTGTAAAAAAATGGTAAATGCTTCTTTTTTACCGGTTAGCATGTTAGCCGAGTAGTTTTCATGATGTACATCCCTTGGAGCGCTATGCGCGGGGATTTTGTTCTTTTGGTGCACTTCGGTGCCGGAAATGTAAAGACTATTTCATTTTGTGGAAAATAATAGCATGTATTGCCTTAGGCCATTTGGATGTTAATCTATGAATGTTATCGTGTAGTGACGTGTAGTGGATTTTTTATATTAATGTGGTTATTAGGTGTCCGGCCGAAAACGGCGTTTTTCTAAGTTTTCAAATAAACCATTTTCGTTTTGAATGAAAATATCCGTTTTCACCCACCCCCGTAGCCCCGACAAATTTTCTCTTTTTAGAAATGGTTTCAAAAAAATCATTTTCTTTAAGATTTCGAATTTTAGAAACCGGCGGTATTCAAAACGGAGACCGGGGGTAAGACGGAATATTTTAAGAGATTTTAAATAATCATTTTTATTCAAAGTTTGCAATTTGCGCGATTCCCGAGATTTCGGTAACTATTTTTGAAATTTGTAAATGAAAAACTCATTTTTAGAATATTTGTGATTTTTTTATATTGACGGCGCATCAAACCGAGTTCGTATGAAAATTTGGCAAAATTTCAGTTTTTATGACCATTTGTGCATAGCCCATGGGGGTCATGACACACAAGTGCGTCCAGACGCACATTAGCCATGCACATTGGTGCGCATGGCTACCGCCTGCTGTAGCGGCATGCGACATCCCAACTTCAAAATTCCATATTTTCCCCCTCGCATGTCGGAATGGACCCCCGTTTGTTTCTATGGGTTGTCCCATGTCCAAATTATTGAGATAAAATTTGAAATAACTAGTTTACCCCTGAAATGACTATTTTACCCATGGTGAAAGAAGGGTACTTCAACTTTTTGTTTTGGGTCAGTGTTATCCGACACCATTTTCAAAACTTCAAATCTCTTTCCTCATGGCTTCAAATTAGGTTCCGTTTGTTCCTATGGCTTGTGTGCTAGGTTCAAATTTTGTAGGTGTAGTTTTAAATTACTATTTTACCCCTGAGTTGACCATTTTACCCTTGGGTAAAGATGGGGGGTTGAAATGATTCGATCAAGGTACCGAGTGTTTCGGTTTACCTTCTTTCCGATCCCGTGTGATCCTTTTGCCATTTTTGAAATGTTGTATGTCTATTTTACCCTTGTACAGGTATTTGATGACTTAAGTATATTTTATTTTTATTTCTTTTCACTTCCGCATTCACTCCCTTAACTCTTAGGCTCGGGTTTCAGAGTCCTAGAAAATTTGAAGCGTGACACAGCGAGAAAGAGATACCAAGAGAGAGAGAGTTGGGGGGGGGGGGGGGAATTATGTGAAGAGTAAAAGGGGAGACAAGAGTGAGGAGTGGATGGGCATTGGCCCCACCCACAAGACTTTATAACACTTTTTACTTTATTTCTCAATTGAAGGAATCAGATTGAGATATATCCAACCAGCTTTTAATATAACAAGAAAATAAAAATACAAACCACAGGCTATACCTATGGTCAAATATTATATAAAATAATAAAAAAAGATGTACGTGTAATGGTAATTTACATAAAATCCCATGATTTAATCAAATAATTGGCAACAATGTGTCACATGTTTGTCATGTACATTTTTTTATTTTCATTTTACCCTTAATGTACATAAAATTTATTAAATACTCATATTAGCCTTGAGGGGCCTATATGATTGTTCGCTCCAAAAATAATCGGCCGAAGAACTAGGCCGATTTTCTTGTTCCGTAAGATGTGGGCGTACAGAACCGATGATGTGGCTTAAACGTTTCAAGAAGAATGAATAAATTGTCTCTTTTGAACGAAAAATATGAATCAGGCGACTTCACGAGAGAGAATGAAACTCATGCGAAAATGTTTTAATGCCTCAATCAAGAAGACTTTTGGTAACCGAAAATTAAACTACAAAATTTAAACGAACTGAATTGAATTTGTAAGACATAATATAAATGACTTGATAAATAAATATGCTTGGAAAAATTAATTGGTGTAAAGGAATGAAAAGACTTGGTATTGAAATTGCAAGAAAAACTAAAATAACGATACTTTCGAAAATAAAATGTAAACTTTTGATGATGGTGCAGGACCACTAAAAAAGAAGTCTACGTACATTATTTATAGCATAAAATTGACTAAAAGATAACAACTAAATAAAAATAGATAAATAACCTAAATTGAAATGATAAAACCTAACTAGTTAATCCTATCTAAAATACTAACTAAAAGAGATGAAATAAAATAGAGACTCTAATTTTGACTTCTTTTTAAAGCAATCTTTTATTCTTGGAGTCTTCATTCATATTTTTGTTGGGCTTCTTCTTGCGCAGCCCGCTCCACTTGGTTTCGGCCCGGTTCTTGTGGTGACTCACTTTGAGTGTCAACAATGCCCCCCAATTTCAAATATTTTTATTGGCATCGATGAAGCCGATAAGATATTTGAAATTTGAATTATCCATAAAATTGGTACACCAAGGCTGAAGTGGTTATTTGAAATAAAGAAAATCAATAAACATGGATCAACGAGTCTGTAAAATCCCCCACCATTAGATCTTTGCAATTCATCTAATGGGGGTAGACCCGATCGGTTGAAATTAAGTTATTGTGCAAAATCATATTAGCCGATCTTATTGCCGATTTTATTCGAAGAACGGCAAAGTACCAATGATGAGCTTTATTAGCCGATGTTCTTAAAAATTTGTATTTTTTTTATAATTTCAGTGATATCGGCCAAAATTATAAAAAAAAAAAAAAATGAATCTTCGTCCTCGGCTGAATCATCATTATAGGCCAAAATTCTGTAAGCTTTTTCGATTTCGGCAACTTCTTTACTACTGGCCTAAACCACAATACTTGTCCGAGAAATGGTTTCGGCAGCTTCATTTGTTCTTGCCGAAACCTTAGTTTAAGCCACAATGGTATCAGCAGCAACCACGGTGGTTTTGACAGCCTCTTTTGTACCTGCTGAAACCTTAGTTGCAGAAACAGTGGTTTCAGCAACAATGGTTTTGGCAGCCACTTTTATTCTTACAGAAACCTTAGTTTTTGCCATTGTAGTTTCGAAGCCTCCTTTATACATGCCGAAACCTTTGTTCCAACAGTAGTGGTTTAGGCAATAATGGTTTCGGCAACCACTTTTACTTTTGCCGAAACCAGAGTTTTTTCCACAATGGTTTCAACAGCCTCCTTTGTACCTGTCGAAACCTTAGTTCCAGCAGCAGTGGTTTCAGCAGCCATAGTTTCATCATCCATTTTTATTCTTGCTGAAACCTTCGTATTTTTCTCAACTGATGGTGAATTGGCCATCGGCTGCCCCCCGTGTCTTGAGGAACGTATTGGTGGACTAGATGAAGACTTCTCATAATTTTTCCAAAACAAATCACTAAACTCCCAAAATTCATGTGATAGCTCAACAAATGTTTTATCATTGTCTTGGGGTGGCATTTTCGCAATCTTCTCGGCTATCTAGTGGGGTCCCACCGGGCGTGCCAAAATATGTTCGCTCCAAAAATAAACGGCGAAAAAACTAGGTCGATTTTCTTGTTTCGTAAAATGCGGGCGTGGTAGAACCGATGACTTGACTCAAATGTTTCAAGAAGAATAAATAAATTGTCTCTTTTGAATAAAAAATACGAATCAGGCAACTGCACGAAAGAGAACGAAACTCATGCGAAAATGTTCTACTGCCTCAATCAATAGGACTTTTTGTAATCGAGAATTAAACTATGAAATTTAAATGAACTGAATTGAATTTTCAAGATAGAATATAAATGACTTGGTAAATAAATATGCTTGGAAAAATAAATTGGTGTAAAGGAATGAAAAGACTTGGTATTGAAATTGCAAGGAAAAATAAAATAACGATACTTTCGAAAAGAAAATGTAAATTTTTTATGATGGTGTAGGACCACTAAAAATGAAGTATACATAAATTATTTATAGCCTAAAATTGACTAAAAGATAACAACTAAATAAAAATAGATAAATAACCTAAATTGAAATGATAAAACCTAACTAGTTAATCATATCTAAAATATATATGTTGGCCTTGAAATTCACTTTCGGCAAACAATATCAAATTTTATGATAACAAACCATTAAAGTGTGTTTGAAACTAATGAAAACTTAAGTTACGTGTTTCAGCAAAAAGACAGGAAAAGGACTCGAAAATTTGCTTAGAAAGAAAGCTTACACAAAAGCGAAAAGCGAATAAAAAATTGAAGCACAAAAAAAGAAAATGACCAAATGATCAACGAAAAGGAAAAATTCGAAGACTCAAGACTCGGGGTAGATAGGTCGGGGTGTGATCATTGTAACAAGGTATTCTATGTGTTGATAAATCCTATAAGTTCAAGTGATAAAATAACCGAACTCAAAATGAACTCAAAAATCAGTTTTCTTTGGAGTCATAGTCGACAAGGACTTATCCCATAGTCGATTAAACCATAACGAAAGTTAAGGTCTCATTTCAAATTGAGCTATAGTCGACTAAACACTTCATGTAGTCGACTAAACATCCTTGTAGTCGACTAAACCCATTCTTGTAGTCGACTAAAGCATGACGAAGATTAACTGGAAATTTAAATCATCCTACAGTTGACTAAACCCCTCTTAGTAGTCGACTAAAGCCAGCCTTGTAGTCGACTAAGACCTTCTATGTAGTCGACTGAAGCAAGACGATGATTTAGGATTTGTTTGGAGAAATTGTGTAGTCGACTAAGGCCTTCCATGTAGTCGACTAATGCATTATTTTCAGAATTAAATGTAATCTGTTAGTCACTAATTAACCCTAGAGGGGGGGTGAATAGGGTGTTCAAAAATAAGTCTAACGCTTTTCGAACATGGAACACACTATAATCAAAAATCAATTTCTCAATAAGCAAGTGGATGATTCAATTTAAACTTTTATAATAATTAATTTCAAGACAAATTAGCATACAAGATATTCAAGCAAATATAGCATGCAAAATACTTATGTAAAGATAAAGAGATAGAGAGATTGACACCGTGATTTTTTCGAGGTTCGGTAACTCCTACTCCTCGGCTCAAGAACCCCTTCTTGAGACTTTTCCCGATCCTTTCACTATGGCCCTTCCTTCACAGGTGGAATGGCAAACCTTTACAACACAAGCCTCTCGAGATTGTCTCTCAATCAAGAGAACAACCCTCTCTTGAACAATCGGTGGACTTCACTTGTCCGAGATTACAAATTCATATGTAATCAATAAAATCACTCAAGAACAAAAACACTCAAAACCCAAAGGTTTTTATGGAAGATAAATCAATATAAGCTCAAGTGTTTTTGGTGATTTTACAATAGCTCTAGAAATGTATTCTCAAAGGATATAATCAATGAATGATATTTGCAGAATAAGAAGAGATTCTAGAGGTTTTGATTTTCAAAGAAACTTGGAGAAAATCAGATTTTCAAAGCTTGGTTTCAATGGCTTTTGTAGAGAAAATTTCTGCAGAATTTTGAGAGCTTTTCTTTCTTTTCTTTCTCTTTTGTTTTTCAATCTCTTAGTCTACAATGAACACATATCATTCTATATATATCAATACATTAGGGTTTTGAAGAATGAATATTGTAATTGAAAGACAAGAGCCGTTTGAATACCATTAAACACGATCCACAAAACATGGGAATTGTTTTCTGAAAATCTGCAGATTTTAAGCAATCTTCTAGTCGACTACTTCTTCATTGTAGTCGACTACAATGGTCCATCTAGTCGACTAGATTGAGTTCTAGTCGACTACAATGGTCCATCTAGTCGACTAGATTGAGTTCTAGTCGACTACAATGAGTAGTCTAGTCGACTCAAGCTTGTTTCAGTCGACTCTTTTGATGTGGATGAAAAACCAATAGCTACTGGTTGAAATAGTCGACTACTAGAAAATACACAGGGTGATTTCAGTCGACTATAACAAGAAAAACATTTAATAAAAATATTTTTCTTTCCGTTTAAGTTTGGTAAAGCGTTTTTCATTTCATTTGAGTTCGGTTCATTTTATACTTGAGCTTATACGATAAAATCGACACATAAAATTACCTTGTTACAATGATCGCTCCCCGACCTATCTACCCCGAGTCTTGAGTCTTCGACTTTCGCTTTTGCCGTTTAATTTATTTTCCTTTTTCGCTTCAATTTCTTTCACAGCTTTTCGCTTTAAATCAAACTTTCTTTCCGAGCTTGTTTTTCGAGTAGTTTCCTTTTCGAGTTTGATTTCTGAGTCGTTCACCTGTCTTTTGCTGAAAATATAAACTCGACAATTCATTAGTATCAAACACTCTTCAATGGTTTGTTATCATCAATTTTGGAATTGTTTGCCGAAAGTAAATTTCAAAGCCAACAATCTCCCCCTTGATGATGACAAAACATTTTATGTTTGCTTGGCATTTGGCGAAACATCAAGTGATGCTCCCCCTCAACATGTGCATAATATTTTGATCAAATGCTCCCCCTTAGTAAATGAAATTTGCAGTTTAATAGGCACTTTGATACAATATATAAAAATAGGCGCACATTTGAGATAACAAAAATAAACAGCCTATCATAGATGTTTCAGTTTAATACAAGCTGCTTATACTAATGAAAAACATGGAAAGGAAAACAGACAAGTTCGCAAATAACCAAAACAAGTCGCCAATAACCGTAACAAGCCACACAAAAACAGAAATTGCTAATGTCGGATAATGAAATGCATGACAGTACAATAGCATAATTTCTCCCCCTTTTTGTCAGCGTCGAGGGGTGCGTGAGCGAGGGTTCCTGTGTGCAAGAGTGAGGTCATCAAGTGACCCTGCCAGATTTGTAATACGGGTAGACATTTCCTCATCATGAAGAACAAGGCGCTCATTGATCAATCGAATGGCTTCCGTATTCTGGTTCACGGTCGTATCAAGGCGCTGAAGCATTTGTTCCTGCTGCCTAAGGAGCTCCGTATTGCTTTGAACAACCCCAAGAAGTTGGTTGAGAAGAGCAGCTTGAGAAGCCGAAGCACCGTCCAACGGAGGGACCGAGGAAGAGGCTTCCTGGCGCGATGCAGAACCGCTAGGAGCAATACGCGAACGAGGAGCAGGTGCAATTTCAGAAATGAAATTTCCTTCCGCATCAGAAGAAATATGCATATGTTTGACATGAGTGGCGTCAAGAAAAATAGGGTGATGCTCGGACACTTCATTCGGAAAATTAAAACCTTTCCGCTGCAGTAGATATGTAATATGTGCAGGAAAGAAAAGCGGGCCAGATGGCTTGCGCTGACATGTGAGGATGACGGAATGAAAAATATAAGCTAAATCAACGCGGGTTCCTGTCAAAACGCAATAAACCAAAAAAGCCTCCATACGAGAAACACTGCTACGACTACCAGTTTTAGGCAGAATAGAGTGAGTAATAACATTATGAATTAATCTAGCCTCGGGTAGTAGCATAGAAGAGGTAATACCGGCATTTTGCGAAATTTCCTTGTCAACGCATATTGCCCGAGCAGCCTCAATACAATCGAAACCATCTTCCTTATACCAGTCCTTGGAGAAGTGGCGGATACCGTCATTCGGAAGCAAGAAAATGCGCTTGATTTCACTGTCATCAACGGTCTCGTCTTCACCACATAAGTTAAAATGAAGATGAGAGAGTAATTTCTTCTCGTGATTTTTAAGAGAAGCGTAGAAAGCTTTGACAATTCGCGGAAATACCGGAATGTCAAGAGAAACGAAAAAATCCCAACCAATTGCTCGGAATAACTCGAAAGTTTGAGCCCGAATTTCAGTGCATAAATCTTGTGTGACAATACGGCAAGGTGTAGGAGCACGGTGATCAAAAACAGTGATGAATTTATTTCTATTATCATCATCAAGAAGAAGTACCTCAAGAAGAAGAGGTTCATTTGACTCCTCTTCGTCAACGGCCGTAGGACTGCGTGGATTGGTGGAGCTTTGGCCTCCATCAATGCGGGAACGTTTCCGAAATAGACCTCGAGTCTTCGGTGGCATTGTAGAAGATGATGCACAAATGTATAGGGATATATAGATATATGATGGTGTATATATATAGATATGTGAGAGAGTGAGAATGATGAAATTTGGATGATGGAAATGGGTGGAAGATGATGGAAATGTGAAATTAATGAGGGATAGGTGAAGATTTGAAGGTATAAGTGGTAGTAGGAGAGGGATTGAGAGGAGAGGGTTTGAAGGTGGGTGAGGGTTTGAAGGAGGCGGATGAAGAAGATGAGATGAGGGTTAGGTTTTATAGTGGGTTGAGTCGACTAGGTCTAGGTGAGTCGGTTAGATTTAGGTTTGAGTCGACTAGGTCTAGGTGAGTCGGTTAGATTTAGGTTTGAGTCGACTAGGCTAGGTTTGAGTCGACTAGGAAGGCAAAATAGTCGACTACAATGTTTGAGTCGACTAGAATGGAAGATGAGTCGACTAGAATGACAATGAGTCGACTAGAAGGTGAAGACCATGAAATGGTGTAGCTTCTGACCAAAGTAGTCGACTAGATTGGTTTGAACTACACAGGATGAGTCGACTAGAATGAGAAAAAATTAATAAAAATAGATAAAAATTAGGAAATAAATACATAAAAATAGCAAAAATATTAAAAAAAAAGATTATGACAGAAATTAAGATAAAACATCAAAATCCATGGCCATTCCGATTTCACGACGAATTTTAGAAAATGATTCGTCCGCAAGTGGTTTTGTAAAAATATCCGCCAATTGATTTTTAGTGTCGATAAAGATCAATTCAATGTCACCCTTAGCAACATGATCACGCAATAAATGATGCCTAATCTCTATATGCTTGGTGCGTGAGTGATGAATAGGATTCTTTGAAATACAAATCGCACTCGTATTATCGCATTTAATAGGCACGTGAGAGAAAGTAAGACCGAAATCAAGTAGTTGTTGCTTAATATAAAGAGTTTGAGCGCAACTACTACCGGCTACCACATATTCAGCTTCGGCCGTAGATAATGCAACGGAATTTTGCTTTTTATTTTACCAAGATATTAGTGAGTGTCCTAGAAAATGACAAGTACCGCTTGTGCTTTTACGATCAATTCTACATCCCGCAAAATCGGCATCCGAATAACTAATAATATCAATTGAAGTTCCACGTGGATACCAAAACCCCAAGTATATTGTACCACTTAGGTAGCGAAAAATGCGTTTGACCGCAAGCAAGTGAGATTCCTTAGGACATGATTGAAACCGGGCACATAAGCATACACTAAACATTATATCCGGTCTACTAGCGGTTAAATAAAGCAAACTACCGATCATGCCTCTATAATTAGTAATATCAACACATTTACCATTTTCATCTTTATCAATCTTAATGGAGGAACTCATAGGAGTTATGGCATGTTTGGTAGCCTCCATACCAAATCGCTTTAGCAAATCTTTAGTGTACTTGGATTGGCTAATGAATAAGCCATCCGAGCTTTGCTTGATTTGCAACCCTAAGAAGAAAGTCAACTCACCCATCATGCTCATTTCAAATTCGTTTTGCATACTTGTGGCAAATTCCCTACATAAAGAATTATTTGTTGAGCCGAAAATAATGTCGTCAACATAAATTTGGACAATCAACAAATTATTCTTAATGGTTTTTGTAAAAAGTGTGTTATCAATCTTCCCTCTTGTAAAACCATTTTGAGTTAAAAACCCGCTAAGTCTCTCATACCAAGCTCGAGGAGCTTGCTTTAAACCATATAGAGCTTTAGCCAATTTGAAAACATGATTTGGAAAAAGATTATTTTCAAAACCGGGTGGTTGCTTCACAAAAACTTCTTCTTCTATGACACCATTTAAGAAAGCACTTTTGACATCCATTTGATAAATAGTGAAATTTCTATATGATGCAAATGCAAGAAGCATTCTAATTGCTTCTAATCTAGCTACCGGTGCAAAGGTCTCATCATAGTCGATGCCTTCCTTTTGATTATATCCTTGAGCTACCAATCTTGCTTTATTTCGAATAATTACTCCATTCTCATCCTTTTTGTTTCGAAAAACCCATTTTGTGCCAATTATAGTTTGATTTTCGGGTCTAGGAACTAAACGCCAAACTTGATTGCGTTCAAATTGATTTAGTTCCTCTTGCATTGCTACGATCCAAGAATCATCACATTGAGCTTCGTGGAAGTTCTTGGGTTCGAATTGCGATACAAAGGCCATGTGGTTGCAAAAATCTTTAAGTTGAGATCTAGTACTAACCCCTTTTGAAGGATTACCTATGACTTGATCAAGAGGATGATTGTGAACAATCCTCCATGCTTTAGGCATTGAGTTGGTCAAGTCATCATTGGATTGATGCTCAACTTCCCTCATTTCCTTTTGGCTACATGATGAGTTTGAGATATTGAGAGTATTTAGATTATCCTCAATCCCAACAACCTCATCTTCTTCTAGGTCAATTCTAGGTGATGGTGGTGAGGGTGATTCATCAAAGACAACATGAATAGACTCAACCATGGTTAGAGTCCTTTTGTTATAAACCCGAAATGCTTTACTTCTTGTAGAATAACCTAGGAAAATTGCTTCATCTGATTTGGAGTCGAATTTTCCAAGATTATCTTTATCATTTAACACAAAACATTTACACCCGAAAACTTTGAAATACCCAATATTGGGCTTTCGACCCTTCCACAACTCATAGGGCATTTTCCCCAACTTCATCCGAATAATAACACGATTGATTATATGGCAAGCGGTGTTTACCGCTTCCGCCCAAAGGCTTCGGGGAAGGTTGTGCTCATTTAACATGGTTCGAGCCATCTCTTGTAGAGTTCGATTCTTTCTTTCAACTACACCGTTTTGTTGAGGGGTTCTAGGGGCCGAGAGATCATGAGAAACACTGAGATCATCACATAATTTCTCTAAGTCTTGATTTTCAAACTCCCTACCTCTATCACTTCTAATTTTCTTGATTTTCAAATCTTTTTCATTTTGAATGACTCTATAAAATCTTTCAAGAATGGAGTGAGTTTCATTTTTATGAGCAAGAAAGTGAACCCAAGTATATCTAGAGTAGTCATCAACAATAACAAGTACATAGAGTTTCCCAGCTAAGCTAGCCGTTCTCTCCGGACCAAAGAGATCCATGTGAAGTAATTCTAGAGATCTAGAAGTGGTAATATCTTTCTTTCTCTTGAAAGAGGATTTAACTTGCTTGCCTACTTGACATGCGCTACATATTTTATCTTTCGAAAATTCAGTCTTTGGGAGGCCTTTGACTAAATCATTTTTGGATAAACGATGAATGAGGTCCATACTAGCATGTCCTAGACGCCTATGCCATAACCAACTATTTTCGCTAGATGTGACAAAACATTTAACATCTTGGTCATGCAATTCACATAGCAACAAAGTATACAAGTTTCCATTTCTTTTGGCATTGAACATTTGTTTCCCATCTTTCTTGATTATGCATGCATTTGTCCTAAATATAACATCATAGCCCTTGTCACATAATTGACTAATACTAAACAAATTATGCTTCAACCCATCAACTAAAAGCACATCATCTATAGAGAGAGAAGAGGAAATACCGATTGAGCCAATTCCTATAATTTTGCCTTTAGAGTTGTCTCCAAAAGTTACGTTTCCTCCTTCATATGTTTTTAGTGAAATAAACTTTGATTTATCTCCCGTCATATGCCTTGAGCATCCGCTATCGAGAAACCATTTTTATTTTGATGCAGACTTCAAGCATACCTACAAAACAAGTTCAAGTAACTTTTATTGGTACCCAATCTGTTTTGGGTCCATTTTGGTTAGATAGATACGCAATAGTTCCTTTTGGAACCCAAATTTATTTTGTTACAACATTTTCTTTTCTATGAGAGCATGCAATAGATCCTTTCGGAACCCAAATCATTTTTGACATAATTTTCTTCTTTCTATGAAAGCATACGTTTGCTTTGTGTCCTTTTCTATTGCAATAGTAGCAAGTAACATGTTTATAATCATTTGAAGATGCATGAGATGATTTTTTAGTAAATGTAGAGCTAAGTGATTTTCTCTTTTTCAATATAAGAGCATTCTTGTCAAAAGCATCATACCCTAGACCACATTTATCAAATGATCCTTTTTGTCTTCCTAAGATGATACTAAGGTTCTCTTTTCCTTTTGTAAATTTAGCTAAAACATTTATTTGATCATCAATAGTATTTTTCAACCGAATATTTTCCTTCTCTAGCTCAATGCTTTTGTTATTGCAAGAAACTTCCAAGTTTGAATTAGTGAGACTACATGAAGACTTATCTTTCTTAAGAAGGATATATTTTCTAGCTAATTTTTCAAATTCATCATGTAATTCTTCAAACACATCTTGCAATTCATTGTAATCAAGAAGAAGTTCATCATATGATAGTTTATCTAAATCACTTAAATTTAAATGTACCTCTTCTTCATTTGCCATGAGGCAAATGTTTGCCGTTTCCTCGCTACTTTTCTCCTCATCCGAGTCGCATGAGTCATAGTCCTCCCATGTGACGTTCATTGCCATCTTGTTATGTCTTTTGTCGTTTTCCTTTTTGAGCTTGAAGCAATCACTTTTGTAGTGTCCCGGCTTTCCGCAATTGAAACACGTTGGGGGTTCCCTTTTGCTAGTCTCGCCTTTAGGTTCGATTCTCTTCATGAATCTTCCACCGTTTGCTTTCTTTCTTTGAAGATGTCTCTTGAATTTTTGGGTGAACAATGCAATGTCCTCATCCTCTTCTTCTTCACTCGGCTCATTGATTTCATTTTTAGTGAAGGCTTGCAAAGCTATTCCCTTTCTTGGCTTGATGTCGTCTTCACGAGCTTTCAACGTTATTTCCCAAGTGAGTAGAGAGCCGAAAATTTCATCGAGACTCATGGTGTTGAGGTCATGAGCTTCTTTGATAGCCGTTACTTTTGCATCCCACTTTGCCGGGAGACTTCTAAGCACTTTTCGTGACGCATCGGATCTAGGAACAATTCTACCAAGATGCTTTAGTCCATTCAAGATATTTGTAAAGTGAGACATCATAGAATTCACATTTTCATCATCTTTCATAGCAAATAATTCATATTCATGCATGAGTATGTCAAATTTAGATTCTCGTACTTGAGATGTACCTTCATAGGTTACTTCAAGTTTATCCCACATTTCTTTTGCCGTTGAACAAGTAGATACACGATTAAATTCATTTGGACTTAAAGCGCAATTTAAATTTACTTTGGCTTTAGCATTGTATGACATGAGTTTACGGTCATCATTATCCCATTCATTGGGTAATTTGGGGACGGTTTTTCCATCAACAATTTTGGTCAATACAAATGGTCCTTCAAGAACTACTTGCCAAATTTGATAATCGATAGCTTGAAGAAAATCTATCATTCTAGTTTTCCAATAGCTATAATTTGATCCATCAAACCATGGGGGCCTATTATTCGATTGTCCTTCAATATGAGTGACTAAATTTGATGACATGATCGTTCTCTAAGACGGTTAAGTCTAAAATAAATAGAGATTAGGCTCTGATACCAATTGTTAGTCACTAATTAACCCTAGAGGGGGGGTGAATAGGGTGTTCAAAAATAAGTCTAACTCTTTTCGAACATGGAACACACTATAATCAAAAATCAATTTCTCAATAAGCAAGTGGATGATTCAATTTAAACTTTTATAATAATTAATTTCAAGACAAATTAGCATACAAGATATTCAAGCAAATATAGCATGCAAAATACTTATGTAAAGATAAAGAGATAGAGAGATTGACACCGTGATTTTTTCGAGGTTCGGTAACTCCTACTCCTCGGCTCAAGAACCCCTTCTTGAGACTTTTCCCGATCCTTTCACTATGGCCCTTCCTTCACAGGTGGAATGGCAAACCTTTACAACACAAGCCTCTCGAGCTTGTCTCTCAATCAAGAGAACAACCCTCTCTTGAACAATTGGTGGACTTCACTTGTCCGAGATTACAAATTCGTATGTAATCAATAAAATCACTCAAGAACAAAAACACTCAAAACCCAAAGGTTTTTATGGAAGATAAATCAATATAAGCTCAAGTGTTTTTGGTGATTTTACAATAGCTCTAGAAATGTATTCTCAAAGGATATAATCAATGAATGATATTTGCAGAATAAGAAGAGATTCTAGAGGTTTTGATTTTCAAAGAAACTTGGAGAAAATCAGATTTTCAAAGCTTGGTTTCAATGGCTTTTGTAGAGAAAATTTCTGCAGAATTTTGAGAGCTTTTCTTTCTTTTCTTTCTCTTTTGTTTTTCAATCTCTTAGTCTACAATGAACACATATCATTCTATATATATCAATACATTAGGGTTTTGAAGAATGAATATTGTAATTGAAAGACAAGAGCCGTTTGAATACCATTAAACACGATCCACAAAACATGGGAATTGTTTTCTGAAAATCTGCAGATTTTAAGCAATCTTCTAGTCGACTACTTCTTCATTGTAGTCGACTACAATGGTCCATCTAGTCGACTAGATTGAGTTCTAGTCGACTACAATGGTCCATCTAGTCGACTAGATTGAGTTCTAGTCGACTACAATGAGTAGTCTAGTCGACTCAAGCTTGTTTCAGTCGACTCTTTTGATGTGGATGAAAAACCAATAGCTACTGGTTGAAATAGTCGACTACTAGAAAATACACAGGGTGATTTCAGTCGACTATAACAAGAAAAACATTTAATAAAAATATTTTTCTTTCCGTTTAAGTTTGGTAAAGCGTTTTTCATTTCATTTGAGTTCGGTTCATTTTATACTTGAGCTTATACGATAAAATCGACACATAAAATTACCTTGTTACAATGATCGCTCCCCGACCTATCTACCCCGAGTCTTGAGTCTTCGACTTTCGCTTTTGCCGTTTAATTTATTTTCCTTTTTCGCTTCAATTTCTTTCACAGCTTTTCGCTTTAAATCAAACTTTCTTTCCGAGCTTGTTTTTCGAGTAGTTTCCTTTTCGAGTTTGATTTCTGAGTCGTTCACCTGTCTTTTGCTGAAAATATAAACTCGACAATTCATTAGTATCAAACACTCTTCAATGGTTTGTTATCATCAATTTTGGAATTGTTTGCCGAAAGTAAATTTCAAAGCCAACATAATCTTTACAAAAGATTTTACCCATCACTTTGAGCCAACTTTTTCAACCTTTTCAAACGGCTCTTGTCTCTTCTTTAAGAGTGAGATTTAATCTCAAACCCTAATGCTTCCATATAAATAGAAAGAGATGTGAGTTTGTAAAATAAAAGTTATAGTGTGTGAGAAAATACAAAAATCTTCATCTTTTTCTCTACCACTCTTTGAAAAGCCATTGAAGGCAAGAAGCAAAAAACTTAATTTTCAACTCAAATCTTTGAAGCTTTAAACTCTAGTTTATCTTCTTATTCTCTCAAACTTATTCATTGAATTCATCCTTTGAGAATACATATCTAGAGTTGTTGAAACATCACCAAAAACACTTGAGCTTATATTGATTTATCTTCCATAAAAACCTTAGGGGTTTTGAGTGTTTTTGTTCTTGAGTGATACAATTGATTACATATCATTTTTGTGATCTTGGCCAAGTGAAGCCCAACATTTTCAAGAGAGGATTATTCTCTTAATTGAGAGACGAGCTTATGAGCTCATATGTAAAGGTTTGTCATTCCACCTGTGAAGGAAGGGCCATAGTGAAAGGATCGGGAAAAGTCTCAAGAAGGGGTTCTTGAGCCGAGGAGTATGAGTTATCGAACCTCAAAAAAATCGTGGTGTCAATCTTTCTATCTCTATCTCTTTATTTCAATAGTTTGCATGCTATTATAATTTTGTGATAATTTGCTAGATTAAATTAACTTAAATTTGTCATTGAAATATTTAATTGTTTCTTGAAGTAGTTGTCATTTTGATATAGCTTGTTTAAATTTTTGAAAAGATTTAAAAGAGATTTTTGAACACCCTATTCACCCCCCCCCCCCTCTAGGGTCAATTAATGACTAACAATATACTAACGAAAAGAGATGAAATAAAATAGAAACTCTAATTTTAACTTCTTCTTAAAGCAGTCATGTCACACCCCGTTATTCCTGAGACTCCAATCCGGAGAATCAACGAATCACGAGGTATGGCGTCATGAAAAATGACCACTAGAATCAATAACAATAATGACATACATGGAATAAGAATGAAAACAAAGTATTCCATGCCACCTGAGTGATAGAAACTCAGTAAAAAATTTTAACAAAAATCCGGCAGAGTTCCGTTTGTAAATGGAACATCCGGACAACCCAAAATCAACACAATAGAACAACCTGCCCATAAGAACAAAAATAAAATCAATGGCGCGCAACCCAACATTCCAGAAACCTACTAGGGCCGAGGTAGTGGAAATAAAACCACCCCTACCTCTACACAACCCTTTCTAAAACCAACTAAGCCACCAAGCTCGAATAAGAATACAAAAAATCATACGGTAATGCCGAAATGATACAAAGGCACCTCGAAAATAATAAATTCACAGACTGAAGATCCAACACAAGGGAATTTGCCAACAGTCTGGCTCCCAAGAGAATAAAAGAATACACAAGTATGACTACAGAAGGAGGAACAAAACTACCGTCCCAAATCATCCGTATTGTCGCCACTGAATAAGCCGTGTTGCATCCACCTGCAAACCTGCAACCTGTTGTGGGGGTGAGCAAAACCACGCGGTCACCATAATATCAAAACATCACACTCATAGCTATCTAGAAAACGCTAACCATCCTATGTGCATACATCTATCCTAGGTCGGTCAGTTGTCTCATGTGGCACTCACGCCAAACAGAGACCCCAAAATAATCTCATCAACAACCTCAAATGTACTCAATAATCACAATAAAATACCTAACAACAGAAATAACCCCAACGTATATACCAGATCAAATCAACGTATATATATATATATGTATATATGTACAAGACCCCGTAAATAACTAATCATATCCCGAAATGCGTACACAACTAGAGTCTAATACGCGCCCTCATCTAGAATACTATCAGAACTCACTTCTTATCCTTCCGTGCACCAAACACGCCGTTACGAGTTTTAGGAGATACATAGGTCACCTGATACGGATACACTGATACCATCTATTCCACAAGGGTAACATAAGGAGAAAAACCCTAGTACTAGATCAGACTAGACCATTACTAGACAATCTCCAATTCACAATGCCTACTGAGGCACATGAAAGGGTTACCGGAGTCCTTCAGTCCCAAACGGATGCCGAGGTCCTCGGGTTTTTAAAGAAAAATATTGAACCCCGAAGGATTCAACCAGTTTTTAAGAAAAAGTTAGGACCCGGTCAAATCTGTAAGGTTCAAACGCCTCCGAACCCAACCAGAGTACTAGAAACCGCACTATGTGTGCATAAATCAACACTATGTCACATACCCGAAATATGACAGGAAGAACATCAGAGAAGATAAACATAAGGACCGCACTAACAGCTGAGGCCCTGAAATACCCAAGGAATAACTCTAGGAGAAAGAAGACCTACTAGAGTTCAAACCGACAACCATTTTAAAATCATTTTTAAACTTCTTTCAAATCTGGTCTTAAGACCTTTAACATTTATTTAAATATTTATAAAAATAATCCTGAAAGAATGCCCAAACAAAACCGAGCATAAGAAGGAATCCCAGACAACAAGCTAGGAGAAACTTGGATTTATCGACCTCTAACGATGCCGAGATCTCGGAAATAACATTGAGATTTCTAAAACAGGGGGCAACCCGTGCCCTAATTCACCGATTTTACAAAACAATTTCAAATGGAATTTTCTGAAATTTCTTTCAAAAACGGATTTCTACCGATACTCCCGGTACTGAGAATTGAAAACATATTTTATAAAACAGGTATTTAAACTTCTGTCTTTCCAAAAATAGTTAACAAGTCTCGGGGTAAACGAAGAACACGTTTTATAAAAATCCCCAAGCTTTAAGTTTTCAAAACTTTGAATATTTGACTCCAAAGATCCGAACCATAACCGAGGTTTCAAGAACGGGACAAACCATACCCAGAAGTCACTAACTTCACAAGAGTACTTACGGAAATAGATTTTCAATAAACACGTCAAAGAACCGTCTA
This sequence comes from Cornus suecica, assembly GCA_963922005.1. NCBI lineage: Eukaryota > Viridiplantae > Streptophyta > Magnoliopsida > Cornales > Cornaceae > Cornus > Cornus suecica. The sequence continues at coordinate 18,942,169 of OY998247.1, read as the reverse complement.
CAACTCCTACACTGTCAAAGTGGGAGAATGAGCGATAAGCTCAAAATTTCAAAAGCCAAGGGAAACTGGGTCAAACTAATGAGCTCTATCCAACCCTTACCCGAACAATACTCCACACTACCGGAGAGGTCTATCAATCATCCTGTGATGATATTAATCACCAATCACAAAGGCCTATGTGGCCAAGATCACAATTTCAACGAAGTCTCAATATATTGCTACCCAGCTCAACTAGAGCCTAACATACGGGGAACCCTTACGCCCCAAGGTCACTTTCACTTAGTTTTTCCATAGCTACCAAAGATAATCACCAACCGTGGCTTCTTAAAAATCCCCTTTTCACTTTTTACATTTTAACTATAAGTTTTCATTGTTTCCTTTACACTAGGAAATTCACAATTTTCATTGTAATTTAACCACGGTTAAAATGTCAATCACAAACACCGCGCCCTAGCGCCCAAGAGAATAATACAAATCTCTAATTAAAATTCAGACATAACATGCTCAATATCAATAAGCAATAATAACAGATAATATTAACAGATAAGCACATGTCAAATAAATGCTCAATATGAATGTCAATGCAACTCCAGTGCAACCCTAACTGCATGAGGGTTAAACAAATATCCAGGAATCCCAAACCGTTCACTGATGGGGCAACAAACCCACAACAGGAAGGGTGGGTGTCGCTAAATAGAGTACGGAGACCACAAGTTCGTCCGGAACCGACAAGTGAAGCCCAAGCCTTCACCCCCAATGTCTAAGGATTCGAGAGTTACTAGCTCCCTGGGTGCTAGACCACCCCCTGGCCAGTTGTTGCGACTTTCCAAACGATCCATACATGTACATGATATAACTGAGGCATGCAACTCACACCGAAACAATATATACACCATGGTGTTGTATGAATGCAAAATGCTTCCACATGAATGCAATATACTTAATAAAACAGCATAAAAGCGGAGCAATCTCATACAAAGCATGCTTCAAAATTTAAATTATATAGCAAATCACTTCCATTTATCTTAAAATTATCCGGGTTCTCGATTACCCAATCTTCATAATTTTTATATGCTAGCATGCTTTTAATTTAATTAAATAATAGGGGAAAAATCAATTAACCGGATCTACGTCCACATATACCTTCTATAAACCTATTTCGAACCCAAGGGGTATTAAACCGCCTATATCGATTTAATTTAAATAGGTTTATAATTATTGTAAATTTTCCGAGAAATAATTTATTTAATTTCTCCACAAAAATATCCAATTCCGACATCATTTAATCCATTTATGGGTATTTTATAAATTTTATAAAATTCTTAGATTTCCGTCTATCACTAGGAATTTAATTAAACGTTTTTATTTACCCATAAACATGCAACGAAGATGTATTAACGTTTTCTAGGCACTATTAGTGAGTGTCAGATATGCATATATATAAGACTATATATATGTAAATTTCCACCTATTTTAATTGCTTACAAACAGTCCTGAACTGTCCGCCGTGAACAGTGTCGGCGCCCGAAAATGGGCCCGCCGAACAAAGTTGTCCAAAAATTTTCCCTCTCGAATCAAAATGACCGTCTTATCGTCCTATTAAATATAGTTGAAACCCGTTAGCAATCGATAAACAAATTTGAATAAATCTAACGAAAACCAAACCGAAAAATCGTACCTATAATCTGAAATTCCCGGCGAACCGCTCAACAGTTTCGCACCAAATTCAGATATATCGTGTACGACATCGGGAGCATGTTATCTTCAAAATTTCACGCCAAACGAAGCCCGAATCGGCACTGATTCGACCCAACTCGGTTTGGCCGAACTCACCCCTGTTGCGTGAACTGCGAACCACGACTGTACCTGCACCACCACAGTGCGAACCAGCACCACCACTGCGCCGTCGTGCACCACCAGCAACCCTAGTCACCACTCTCTGGTCGTCGAACCACAGCCCCTGTCGAAACCCTAGGTCGAACCTCATCTGCAACGACCTTCCTCACATCAGGTCGCATTTCCCTCTGCAACTCCGGCGCCACTAGGTAGTCACCACCAAAAACCACCATGGTCGCCATGTCCGGTGACCACCATCCTAACCAGGTCGCTCCTTGTCGAAGCCCAAATTGAAGGCGACCCTCTCAGATTCGTGTTACCACCTATGGTCATACCCAACACCATGTTGCCACCACCTACGTGGCGCACCACTGCCTCGCCCTCGGTTGTCGCCGCTTCTCTGAACTCCGGCAACACCAGATCAGGTCGAGCCTCTTCTGTGCGCGACCCTCTGCCTCTTTCCCGTCCTCTCTCTCTCTCTCTCTCTCCCTATCCGTGGAGAAGTGAAAATGAAATCATCAATATGTAGTGAAGGAAGAGGAGAACACCATGCCATATCTGAAGAATAAATAAGGAGTGGTCTGCACGTGGGGGGTTAGAAAAGATGGAGAAGCTTCGCGAATCCTCATCTCCAATATGCCAATAATACATATACATTTATATATATATATATATATATATATATATAATTGCATTTAAATACATTTATTAAATACCCACACACATATATATATATATATATATATATATATATATATATTCACAATTAATAATATATACATACGAACAATAAATCCCGAAATGTACCGGGAACCCCCAATAAAATCATACGAGCCCGAAAAATAAAAGAGATGCCCAATAATTACTATAACTGGTATAACTAGGTCGGGGTAAAAACCCAATCACCAAAACACCTATTCAAACCCTCACAAGGAAACAATTCAAAAATCCTCTGAGTCGGGTACCGCACAAAAATAAAATATTTAACCTCCATTTAATAATAAATAATAATAAAGGGAATATTATTTGTAACTCCCTAAACGAATACCCTGAACATCGACAAATGCCAATTAATTCAAATAATCACTAATAAATACCTGATCGACTCGCAATTAATATCACGCAAGCCCGTAAACTCTATGGATAGCTAATAAATAATATAAAACCATTCATTAACTACTCCAATTTAAACCGCAATGCCGAATAATAAAATAAATCAAAATAAATAGTCCGAGGTATGAAACCCAACCACTGGAACATCGGGTACGTACAAGGCCCACCGAATAACCACAAGCAATAAGGCATGAAAAGAATCCGATATAAACAAACAAGCTAACGTAAATACCCCTAAGCACACAAGTCAAACAATACATAGGGGCACACACTTACAAACACAAAGCACATCAATCAAATAAAGCACACACTAACCCCATTACAAGGGAAAACAAAACGCCGAACCCCTAAAGCACTAAGTACCAAACTCAAACAGCTGAGTCGAAACCTTAAACGTTGGACATACTAAGTATGTCGCCACCCAGTCGAAGCACCAAACGTCTAGCGTCAAAACGAAATCACGTATTCGGCACTAGAACCCACGTAAACCTCTAGCCACATCCGAATCACGAAACATCAGTTCAAGTAGCGTAATCACCAAAAAAACCCCACGAAGTCACCAAAGAAACAATTGCAGAGTCGTGTTGTCGAATCCAAAACTCATGTCAACGTTTCGCCAAGTCAGAAATAATACTGTCACGTCAAGTCATGTAATAGCCAAAGAAAGTCCACAAAGTTTTCGAGGAGAAATTGCAACGTCTTCCAGTCAAATGCAAACGTAAACGCGAAAAATTTATACTTGAAACACCAAGGATAACCATAACGACATGAACAAGTGACGTCACAACCGAAATGAAATCTAAAAATAATTCCAAGAATTTGGAAAAATAACATGGGGTGTTACAAGTCATTTATTCTTGGAGTCTTCATTCATCTCTTTGTTGGGTTTCTTCTTGCGCGACCCGTTCCACTTGATTTCGGCCTGGTTCTTGTGGCGGCTCATTTTGGGTGTCAACAATGATAACTCACTTCTTCTTCATATATAAATGGATAATTTACATAAAAACCCCTGAGGTTTCAGATTCGGTAAGTATTTCTTTCTATAAAAAATGACATAAACATAGTATAGGAAAATTTAATAAGCAGAATTAAAAAAAAAAACAAATTTTTAAAAATAATAACTAATAATATGTTTTTAATTACACTCAATGTTTATCTTTTTTTATGTGTATATTCTAGTTCTAAATATTCATAATAAATATAATAAATAATAAAATTAATTATTTCTGAACTGTAATTTTTGTACTTTAATTTTATGGTGATATCATTTGATTTTTAAAAGTTTTAAAAATATATAAAATTAAAAAATATAAAACATAAATTACATGTCTTAAATTTTCCAAATAATATAATTAAAATTATAGAAGCTCTACCATGGAAAAAGTCACCAAAAAAATTACAAAAATTAGACAAGTCTCTCTCCCAACAACAAAACAAGAAAACAAAAGAACAACAAACACATTAAAATTGTGTCGTTCTTTTCCCGTGATTCAACAAATTCAAAGAATCACTCAAATCCAAACCTTAAAGACGAAAAACAAACAGCACATCCAAATTCATGTTATTCTTCCTCAATAATTCAAGAAACCAAATAAATTTGTTTGAGAACAAGTTTCATCAGCTCTCGACCAGAAATCAAATAAACCGATTCAAGATCAAGCCCAACGTCCCTTGAATCTCTCTAGACAACTCGATTTAAGATCAAACTTCGACGACCCTTGAATCCGACCAATAAAGGATATCGAATCAGAGGATTATTTTCTTTCTATTGTAGAGAATATAACAGACGATTGTACCCCCATCGATTTGAAATTATTAAAATTCTGATTTATCACTATTTTATTTCCTATATATTCGGACTCGAATTTTGTTGTCTACAATGTTACCATTCTACCTCTTTTGCATTACAAAGGAAACAAGGATCCCCTCAAGCATAATCTCTCTCCAGAATTCCGTGGACATCAATCCAAAGGTGGATCATAATTAACAATTTAAAAAGATCCCCCCTATATATTTAGAATTTTAATGCAGTTAAATTTTATTAAAATTTTAAGATGATGTGGATGGTTATCCACCTTTGGATGGATGTCCAGGGAATCTGGAGAGGATCCAATGATTTTTTATTATTATTATTTCCCTTCAACTTTTTTTCCTTTTAACATGTAAGGCCCAAAACTTAATTAAATTATATATAAATATGTATAGTGTTTTTGCTCTTCAAGTATTATGTATGAATTATTAGCAATCTGTACCATAATTTAAGTATTCCTTGAATCAGTTGATTTTATAATGCAATGCTTTAAAGCAATTTATAAAGTTTGTATATACATACATTTTAGACAAGCAATCCTCATCCAAAACACACACATAAGTGTTAGAGTTTTTACACCCGCCCAAGAACACTTATTAGGGAATCCAAACCCTCCGTTCGAAAACCGTGCACACTTACAAATCAAAATCACACACAAACACATACCAACATAATTGACACAAAGATATATATGTGGTTCATCCAAATCAGCTTACGTCCACGGAGAGCACCGTTTCACTATCGATCAATGAGAGGATTACGATATAATGACCAGCCGATCAATAACTCACATAGTGTTTCACTCACACGTGTATCGCTCACCCTCACCGGTGTTTCACTCACACCAAGAAGAATATTAAACTGTATATCTCCCTATTCTCTCTCTCTTTGTGTACCGCATGTGCTTCACTCGCACTAGGTGTTTCACTCACACCGGTACTGGCTTATTCTGACTCTCTGTCTAGTACACAATAAAATAGGACTGACCCCTATATTTATAAAAGAGTATGAAGTGGAGAAGAAGTCAATTGGTTTCCCAAAACCAATTCCAATTAGGAGTCTACTGATTGATCTCCTACCATAATTGTGATTACTTGGTGGCTAAGCTTAACTTTCCCTACAGGGAAATAAGTCACCTAATATAACAATCTTCCACTTGACAACTTTCCATCCAACAATCAACTCCATCAATGATCAGTGCATTACGGTGCCTTCATTTATGTCTTCAAGCTTGAAGACCCACTGAAGTTGATCACAACTTTAGTTTCTCTATTGTCACCACTTTAGTCAACATAACCATACTGATAGCTCCCACTACATGAGCAATATCAAGTCTTGTACAGAACCTACGATCTCTATTGCATCTGGCCACTATGTCTTGCAACCACTGTTACCTCTGACTTTGCCTTGCAAACTTTGTCGCGCCTGTCTTCTTTTTCTCTTTCACTGAGAGACTTTCTGGTTGCTGCATATAAAACTCCTCCTCTAGGTCACCTTGGAGGAAAGTAGATTTGCCACATAATAACTCTAGATGCAAACCATCCTTTTCATCAATGCTTGAATGAATAGTATTCAGTTTTACAATCGAATAATGAAGAGCTTTCTTCCCTACCAGCAGCTCGGTTAGCTTCCATATCTTGATGAGGATAAGGGAATTCATCTTATCTTTCATCGTAAGCTCCCACTGGCTCGCATCTGTTGCACTGCATGCTTCATCGTAGTATCTTGGTTCAACTCCATCTGTGAGCAACAAGTAATTCATGTATCTTCTATTCGGCACATGCGGTCGTGAAGTCCTCCTAAGTATAGGAATAGGAGTTGGAGATTGTGGTGTATCGTCCTGTTGAGAATTGCCATATGCAATTTGTTCTTCTGACTGAGTACTTTCACTGTCTTGAACATTATTTTACTCAACACATACCAGATCACTCTATGTTGTAGGATCTGAGGTCGTTGCATGTCTAGCCTTGTACATCACCTTTTCATTGAACACTACATCTCTGCTTCGGAACACCTTTTGGTTCTCTTTACCGCTCTATACCTCTTCTGATATTCTGTGCTCTAATGGTACTGATTGACCAAAATTGATTAAGTACGTTGTTGTATTGACTACTTCTGCCCATAACTGTTTCGGCAACCCTGCTTGAATGCGCATGCTTCTGGCTCTCTCAGTCAATGTCCAGTTCATATGTTATACTATGCCATTCTATTGTGGTGTACATGGAACAATATTCTCTAATATGATACAATTCTCATAGCAAAAGTTTTTGAACCCGGTGTCCTGATGCTCTCCACCATTGTCGGATCTTAATCTCTTTATCTTCAAACCTATCTCATTCTTTACCATAGCCTTCCATTTTTTAAACACATCGTACACCTCGGATTTTATTTCAAGAAGTAAACCCATACCTTTCTGGAATGGTCATTAATGAAGATGACGAAATAGGAATTTCCGCCATTAGATAAGACATTTGCTGGCCTCCAGACATTAGTGTGAACTAGCTCAAGTTTCTTCTTTCTGAGAATTCTTTTGTTGCTCTGGAAACTAACCCTCTTTTGTTTACCGAATATGCAATTCTCACAGAAATCGATGTCAACCGATTTCAAGCCTAGTAGTTTTCCTTTCAAAAGCATAACCTTGAGTCCCTTTTCACTCATGTGACCTAGCCTCTGGTGCAACATGTTGTGATCTTCCTTGTTTTTTGCAACTGCTATAAAATTTCTAGCCTTGGTGGTAGTGTACAACATACCATTTCTTTCCTTGTGCTATAGTCATAGCTCATTTGGAAACTTTCCACTTATCATCACTGAAAGTGGTCACATAACCTTCACTCGCCAACTGGCCTACTAAGATCAGGTTCTTCCTCAAGTCTGATATGTGTCTCACATCCCTCAGCTTCCATATCGATCCATTGAGTCTGATATATACTTCACCCTTTCCAATAACATTGCAGGGTTGATCGTCACCTAGATAAACCTTGTCGAGGTTTCCAGGTGCATAGCTCTCGACTTGAGGTGGCATGGAATGATGCTCCAGAGTCCAATACCCAAAACTCTACTTTACTCTCCAAATAGCATATCAACACATCATCTACTTCTTCTAAGATAATGTTTGCCTCAGTCTTGTTCTCCGCTACGTTCTGCGGGGATCTGCACTGTCTCTTGAAGTGACTAGTTTTTCCACAATTCCAACATTCAATCTCTTTGGAATTTCTGGGACCTCGAGACTGTGATCCTCCCTGTCTTGACTTGAAATGTCCACGCCTTTGATTTCCTCCTTTCTCTCTATTCGAACCTCTCCCTCTGTTTTCGACATTCAATGCTGAGCCACTGTTAGAAAAGTCTGACGTCTGTCTTCTGATATATTCTGTGAGTACTATACTCACTACAGAATCATACTGTAGCAGTTCTGTCCCTGAAGAGCTACTGATTACAGCCACTATGGCGCTCCAACTCTATGGCAATTGGCTTAAAACTAAAGTCGCTTTTATTTTTCCAGTGATTGGCAAATCAACTAATTCCAACTGCTCAAACATATTCAAATTGACCAATCTATTGATGAGATGTACCATATTTGCTCTAGACGGCTGTTCGTACATGATCAAAAGAGCATCCATGAGAAACTTTGTTGTCTTCTCATTCTCGATGTTGAAAGAAACGGACTTTGACAATGTCAGTCTAATAGCACCGAGAGACTTTCAATATAGGATTGTCCAATCCTCTTCTTTCATCAATTCTGGCTTCTTCCCTTCCAATGGTAAGTATAAATTTTTCTGGAATAACACGTATCAATTTGCATCTTCCAATAGGCAAAGTTTGTACCATCAAACTTGTCGATCATTGCTGCCTTTTTTTCTCCCATAGCTCCCACTGAAATTTTTCAAGGTGTTCGAAGTCGAATCATGCAAAACCGATAGCATAATTGCGTCCGGAATGGTCCAAAACCTTAGGGACGGTTCTGAGTGGTAGTCCCTGATGATGTGGCGCTGACGTCACTTCTGAACTGACTAAGTACTCGGTAAGCACTCCTTCGAGTACACGGTAAAACACCCTTTGAGTACTCGGTAATTTCCTCTTCGAGTACTCGGTGAACCCTTTTTCGAGAATTCGGTGAAGACTTCGTCTTCTCCAGCGAGGCGTGTCGCCGGACTAGTTTTTTTGGTGACCTGTGCGTGGAGATTCTGGCCAAAGCTTGCGGCGGCGCGTGGGACTTCCGATTCCTGAGCGGCCAACAAGGTTTTCTTCGTCTCGTCGAGGCGAAGCTCCTAGTGGTATCAGATTTTGATTTCAAGAACTTTTGAACTTCGAATCTGGACAAGTTCATTCAGGCTTCGGGATTTTTCCAACCTAAAGCTTTGATACCACTATTGGGTGGTCTTAGGCCTCTCTCACCCCAAAAGTTAGCTCAAAGGGTGAGGTTTTCCCTCACACTTATACTGATCACCATCCCCCTCCATAACTGATGTGGGACAACCCCAACAATCTCTCCCTCACACATTGGGCCTTGAGTCAGAGTAAAGACAACCCATTTATCCGAAACCTGGGCCGAGACTTGTTGGTAACCTGGGCTCTGATTCCACTATTAAGGATTTTACACCCGCCCAATAACACTTATTAGGGAATCCAATCCCTCCATTCGAAAACCGTGTACACCTGCAAATCAAAATCACACACAAATACACACCAACACAATTGAAACAAAGATATATGTGTGGTTCGTCCAAATCAGCCTACGTCCACGGAGAACACCATTTCACTATCGATCAATGAGAGGATTACAATATAATAATTAGCAGATCAACAACTCACACAGTGTTTCACTCACAAGTGTATCATTCACCCTCACCGGTGTTTCACTCATACCAAGAAGAATACTAAACTGTACATATCCTTATTCTCTCTCTCTCTTTGTGCACCATCTGTGTTTCACTCGCACTAGGCGTTTCACTCACACCGGTACCGGCCTATTCTGGCTTTCTATCTGGTACACAATACAATAGGGCTGACCCCTGTATTTATAAGAGAGTATGGAGTGGAGAAGAAGTCATTTGGTTTCCCTAAATCCAATTAGAAGTTTACTAATTGATCTTCTACCATAATTGTGATTGTTTGGTAGCTAAGTTTAACTTTCTCTGCAAAAAAATGAGTCACCTAATATAACAATAAGTGTTAGATTATACAAGCAATCCTCGTCCAAAACACACACATAGGAGTTAGATTATTTTTCTCTGCAAGAATGGCGATTGACAGTGGTTTCATAAATAAAACTTTATTTACGAAGTCTTGATCTGAAATGGTGGGTAAAATAAATATACTTTAAACTAATGATTGTATAATGCAGTTGTATTTGTTTTCAGTTTTCTTTTATTGACATGTGCAGTTCACATGTTTCGAATCTTTATAGTGTTACCAACTTACCGTACTTTAATAAAAAAATATATTGTTTAATATATTTAATATTGTAGATGCAGAAAAATACACAATAATAATTTGATCCTTTATTCAATCTTTGGCCATGTATTTATACACAATTTGGTAAATGGGTCAAGCCTATTTACCCAAGTTTATCAATCCCTTAAATCATGGGATTTGATAAACTCAATTCTTTTTTGAACTCTCTTTTCCATAAGTAGGACAACTCCCTAACTTATGGATCACTCATCTTCTAGAGAATTCTATGGGCCCATTTATTTCTTCGACCCATCTGTCTTCGGCCTATCTGTCCTCGGCCCATCAGTCTTCGGCCCATTAGTCCTGTGGCCCATCGTAGTTGGACCATGTATTATTTTGACTATTACATAGGCCCCTGAGGTTATGGGCTTATGGGCTAATTCATAGCCCATGACCGAAATTGAATTCATTCACATATACATATATATATATATATATATATATATATATATATATATATATATTTATGGGAAATGATTGTGATTAGTTGTCATGTCATCATTAGGCATTTAATGGCATTACAAAATAAGAGGCCACTACTTCATCAATCCTAGCACCATAACGGCTCCTCGTGGGTTGTGTGACTTTCGGGCTTCGCGCAGTCCTTTGGCATGTCTTTTTCTTTCTATAAAAACCCACCCCAAGCTATTTCATTTTTTCATTCACTTCATTTGCAACTCTCTGCTCCTGCTTCTCTCTCTTTCAACTTTCATCTCTGGAACTCATCTCTCTCTTATTCCTGCAACCCTCTCTGCCGGTTCTAAGAACTTCGATCAGAACAAACATTTGCTTCGACCCGAAGCTCTTCCCGCCTCTTCACTACCTAAGTAAGTCGGATAGCACTCTTCTCTTTTCAATTTTCATCTCTGCCCCCTATCTGTCTCTTCTACCTTTCTTGGAACCATGTCTGACAGTGATGTGGACCATTACCCAGGTTACTTAGATTTCACCAAGAGTGAGGGACTCCAACCCGGTAGCATTCTGCTATCGGCGGTTCACCTTAAGGTTCTAAGATTCCTTCTTCACCCTTTCTTCCATTATGTATTTTTCATGTTAGGTTTGCACCCGCTTCAACTTAACCCGAACAGCCTTAGGATTTTGTCCATGCTCTTATTATATAATAGGGATCTGGACCTTAACTTAGGGTTAACCGACTTGCTACTTTGTTATTTTTCCAAAATGCCAGAGAAAGCAAGGGTATATACAACCTCTTTCCTTTCCATGGTCGGAGTATATGCACTGGTACAGAAAAGTCTAATAAGGGGTGGAAAGAGAGAATGGTAGTTGTGAGCGGTAATTGGTCTTACCCATTTTCTCTTACATTCCCGATCCCACATACGTTCGGTGCCATTCGTTTACCTATTTACCGCCCCCTCCATAAAGCTTCTTGTCTTTGTGAATACTGTGATTTACATCGGGGGGAGTATGCATATAGGTTTCTAGGTTATGAGGATAGAGAAATTCCCATATCCCTCATAAAAGAACGGATAGCCCTTTTGAAAACAAAGATCTGGAGCAATGTCCGATCTGCCACAAACCTTCTGACTCAGGCAAATCTGGAGATGGTTTCTAACTTGGGTGTTGCTGTTGACATAATGGATTTGCCCGTCAAACCCCTTTCTTCCAGACGCACTCAAGTTCCTGAAGGGGTCAACCTGGTCGATGTTGTGCCACTCTCGACAGCACCCCCGGCGCCTCCAGTACCTCCGCCAACATAAAGTCCGATTGTTCCACCTCAGCCTTTGATAAGTGCACAAAATAGAGTAATTTACCTAGCATAATGTCCTAATATGTATATATTTTTATCTCATGCAGGGGTTGATTTACAAAAGAAAAGAAAAAGAAAGCAAGAAGGATGAAAATGAAGAAAAAGAAAATTTGGTGGGAGGAGAATGTAATAAATGCATATATATATATGTGTGTGTGTGTGTGTGTGTGTACGTGTGAAAGTGTATGATGAGTTAAAGAAAAAAAAAAAAGAGAATGACATGTTAGGTGAGAGAAGTGGTTGAGAGAGTAGGTAACATTTAATGTAGAATTAAATGCATCAGTTGCATTATGCCTATATATAGAGGCCATGTAGAAGGAGAGTGGGGAGTTGAGGAATGAGAGCTTAGAATACTTTTGTACCATTTTCATATTTTGTGTAATTTTTGCTCTATTAATGAAATTTTATTCTATTACCTTGTTTCATTTTTTTATCAACATGCTAGCTTAAAACTCTTCTCAAGGGGGTGATGAAGCCACTATGGGTAAGATATAAATAATTTTTATTTTATTTCGTATTGTTTAATTCTCGTCCCGAGAGTATTCATTTTATGAATCTCAATGAACAAAAACCTTACAATAGAGGTTGGACACTAAAAAATAGAAGGAGGATTTTCCGTGATTACCAATTAATGGAAATGCGGGGAATGCCTACTACTATTTACATTTTATTTAAACCAAAACATTAGAGGGAGGATACTTCGTGATTACCAATTAATGGAAATACGGGGAATACCTACCAATATCTATGTTTATGTTTAATAGGTTGGAGGAGAATTTGCAATAGAAATATATAATATTATTTATATAGACCCGGGTGGGGGATTCTTTTCCCTTGAGATTTTTTCCACCATTTGATAATTTTATCTAGTTATTTTAGTTTACTATTAAAAAAATTCAAGAGTTGTTTTAAGTGATTTCTTTTTATCTCGAAAAGTAAAGTTTTGGATCCTTGTCTCAAAACGAGTTCCAAGTTGAGAGTGGTTCGACCCTACTTATTGCTATACTATTTTAAGTAAAGTATTAGTAGGTATAAATTCTTGTTGATCGGGGTGAGGTGAAACAACGACACAATATCATCAAATTTCAACCCGTCAAATGGCGCCGTTGCCGCTTCAACACTAAGAATTCGAAATCAAAGATCCTCCACTCTAATTCTTCGGGAACCCACCCGACCTTTCTATCCCTCCCTTTCTTTATTATTATTTTTTTTTTCTTCTCTATTTTGTGACATTCTGTTAGTTTAAAAAAAAAAAAAAAAAAAAGTGACACATAAGTCAAACCGGAGCACTAAGGTGTGTTTGTGCAAGTAGTGGAACAACTTTGTTTTGTAGTAGTCCAACTTTAACAACCATATAAATAATCCCAAAAAAAAAATAAAAATAAAAATAAAAACAGCCGTAGCATACTTGCACAATTTTCTTCAACTTTCCATTTCGTGGGCCCCTTTCTTAAAAAAAAAAAAAATTTCAAACAAGTCAAAGTAGCAGGTTACTTTTGACATATATCCCTCTTTATATATATTTCATATCTTTTGTGGGTCCGTGTCCAAAAACAAAAAAACAAAAAAAAAATCAATATAAAAACTGTAGGAGTCAGATCAGTAATCATTTTGCAAATTACTTTTGCTTCCCCTACTCCTTTTCAAAATAACCAAACCCACCCATAAAAAAATATATATAAAATAAAATTTTTAAAAAAAAAAAAAAAAAAAACACAGTTTATTAGTTTTATATATATTTTTCCATTATGTCTTTCTTCATTTTTCCCGCCCTCTCCTAATTAGTTATTTACTTGTTTATTTTGCAGGAAATACCGTACCGGGTCGTCATCCAGGTTCCATATTTCTAAACCCTTGTTATTATTATTATTATTTTCACCTAGAATAGGTAAAAATGTTGCATGCGACCTCTAGGGTAGAATAACATTAGACGTTACCCTAGGCTCCCGTTATTTGTATTTAGCTTATTTTCATATAAATATATATATTAAAAAAACAATTGTATATTTCTTTCTTATTTAATTTTATTCTTGTCTTGCTTGTGCATATTTTAAATTAGCATTTTGCATAAGATACTTAAGGGCAAAAATTCCCACAAGATACGGTCGGGATTTCATCACCCGTCTCCGTGGCCCACAAATCACAAAAATTCCTTGCATCTGTTAAACCATGAGCCGGATTTGATTAAAATTCATTAGTAATCAACCACTTTAAGGTTACGAGCTCATAGGCCCTCTAGGAAGGAAGCGGTTGGTAGTCACTCCAGTGAGTCATTATCAAATTGATAAACGGTAGGACAGTTCTGTCTAGGAAAGTGAGGTTGACTCGGCATTAAGCAGGCCACGTGCCTCGCCACACTTTCCTGGGAACTACTCCGTTGTTAGTTTGATGATCCTTAACTGGTAATCTATCGACTTAATCTAGAATAGAGTAGGAGTTGTCTAATTAGGAGAGAATTAATTTGGACATCATTCTATTAATTCTCTACAATATTAGATTTAAAAATTCACCACCTTTGAATTTAAGCTCAAGATAAAAAAAGCCAAAAATTTTGTGTGATTTGTCCCTCATCTAGCCCTTTTAGGTTTCTTTTTGTTTATGCCCCAGTGGTTGCGAGTTAACAAGCGTCTAGTTAGGTTTCCTAGTGATTTGTCACTCATTGATTTAGAAGAAAAATCAATTCCCTTGTTAAATCTGTCAACCACCAATACTTCATCAATGGCTGCGCCAAGAACTCTTAATGACTATTTTGCCCCAATCACAGCCAACCCACCCAATTGCATAGTTCTACCTGAGAATGATGCACCCCAGTTTGATATTAGACCCACCACAATCAATATGTTGCCAAAATTCCATGGACTCGAAAGTGAACAACCTTATATCCATTTAGGGAAGTTCTTGACAATATGCAACACATTCAAAAATCAAAATTTGAATGAAGAGGGTGTCAAACTGCGTCTTTTTCCCCTATCCTTAGAAGATAAAGCTGCTTCATGGCTAAACTCCATTCCACCCAACTCCATTCGATCATGGGATGAACTTGCAAGGAAATTCATGAGTAAATTTTATCCCATGCAAAAGACCGAATCAATTAGAGATGCCATTAGTACTTTTAGAGGGAAAATTGAAGAACAATTCCACCAAACTTGGGACCGATTTCATGACTTACTCCTCAAATGCCCACATCATGGCTTTGATAAAGCACAGTTAGTCCATTTCTTTTATAAGGGACTTTCACCTATGAACCGAACCATGATTGAGTCAATGCACCAAGGAAAGTTCAATGCCCAAACCCCTGACCAAGCCTATATATTTTTGGAGGAACTAGATGAAAATGCCCAAAATTGGAATTGGAACCAAAGTGATAATGATTTTTCTAGGAATGATCAAATGAATAGAAAACCTGGTTTTTATGAGATCAAACCTGAAAATGAGTTAAAGTTTGTGATGCAAAATCTTGCTGATGGAGTGAAAGACTTAAGCAAAAAGTTTGATGCATTTGCCCTAATCTCTACCCCTGCACAATGCAATGTTTGTTCTGGTTTATCTCATCCCACAGAGGAATGTCCGGTCTATTGTACATCTGAACCTTCGGATGCACAAGTTTGTGCTTTCAATACCTTTAGGAGACCATTGCCTAACACATTTAGCCAAAGTTACCATCCTGATACTAGAAACCACCCTAATTTTTCATGGAGGCAAAATTTACCTCCACAAAACTTAGGTGGTCCATCCGGTTTTCAAGGTAACTCCAATAGGCCACCTCCACCTCAAGGACAAATCATTCCTCAAAATCAATTCCCTAGGAATAACCAGTTCAATCCAAGCCGAGATTTAGCCGTTGATCCCATGAACAACTATGCTGCTCCTGTCCCACCGGTCCATAATACTTCCAATTATGAGGACACTTTGAAAATGCTTGCCCTTAATCTTGATCAATCCAATAAGCATTCCAATCAGAGATTCCAAAAGTTAGAAAATAACTTTGATCTCTTGACTCAAAATCAACTGCAATTTCAGCAGTCTCTCCAAAATCAGTTGAGTCAACTCACTGCAGCTCTGTCTGAAAGACAAAGGGGTACATTACTGAGCCAACCCGAAATCAATCCAAAAGGAAAAGGAGTTAATCACATAGGGACCACTTCCAATTCTGACCACTTAAATGACCATGTAAATTCTATCACTACCTTGAGGTCAGGAAAGAAAATTGATAATAAGGTTGAGCCACCCATCAGTCATGAAAATGAACAATCCAAATCTCTTCGACCCAATTCCCCAAAATCCAAAAAGGATCAAGATCCTAAGCTTGATGAGGTTATTCCTAAGCCGGTTGTTCCACGTGCACCCTTTCCCTCTAGACTAGTCAACAATAAGAAGGATTCTCAATACAGTGAAATCTTAGAGATTTTCCAAAATCTCCAGATTAACATTCCATTTTTCACTGCTATTAAGCAAATTCCTTCTTATGCAAAATTCATTAAAGACTTAGTCAAGAGGAAAACCAATATTCCTAAGGAAGCCTTCATGGCCCAACATTGTTCCTCTTTCCTACAAAACCAAGTTGTGGTTAAACACAAAGACCCTGGTAGTCCCACTATCACTTGTAGGATAGGAGAAAACTTTGAAGGTCAGGCTTTATTGGATCTTGGTGCCAGTGTCAATGTGCTACCGTATTCAGTCTACTTGGATTTAGGATTGACTGATTTGAAGAAAACTGACGTTAGAATTCAGTTAGTTGACCGATCCATAAAAATTCCAAGGGGTATCATTGAGGATGTGATAGTCAAATTTAATGATTTTTATTACCCCGTAGACTTCATTGTGCTAGACACTCAGCCAACTCAAGGGAAATAAATTCCAATAATTTTAGGTCGACCATTTTTAGCCACAGCCAATGCTTTAATCAATTGTAGAAATGGTAGCATGACCTTGACCTTTAGGAACATGAAAGTGGAAGTCAATGTGTTTAATTTGATGAAACAACCCATTGAATCAGAATCTGTTGAAGAAGTTTGTCTTATTGAGTCATTGACCACCCACACCTTTAACCACTCTTATCCCGAGGATCCACTTCAGCAGTGTTTAGCCCATTTTGGTGATAGTTTTGATGAGGCTAATTATATTAGCCAAATCAATGATTTGCTAAACTCTGCCCCACCTTTTGAAGCCCCTAAGTATAAATCCAAATTTGAATCATTGTCCTTACCGGTTACCACTGAATCTGAACATGCAAAGAAACCACCTAAGATAGAATTAAAGCCTTTACCCGAGACTTTAAAATATTCGTATCTTGGTGAATCTGAGACTTTTCCAGTGGTAATATCTTCTGAGTTAACTGAGCAACAAGAGTCCCAATTACTCGAGGTTCTTAAGACAAATAGGGAAGCCATAGCATGGTCCATTGATGATATCAAAGGCATTAGTCCTCTAGTGGTGCAACATCGCATTTACTTAGAAGATAATGCGAAAACCTGTAGGCAACCTCAAAGGAGACTTAACCCCAATATGAAGGAAGTTGTCCGCGGAGAAGTTATCAAACTTCTTGACGCTGATATCATCTACCCGATTTCTGTTAGTCAGTGGGTGAGCCCAATCCAGGTCGTTCCAAAAAAGTCTGGCATCACTGTTGTGTCCAATGCCCACAATGAGCTAGTTTCTACTCGCATTCAAACTGGATGGCGAGTTTGCATAGACTACAGGAAACTGAATAGTATGACTAGAAAATACCATTTCCCACTCCCCTTCATTGACCAAATGTTAGAGAGATTAGCTGGTCAGGCCTTCTATTGCTTTTTAGATGGCTATTCTGGTTACAATCAAATCCCTGTCCACCCAAATGACCAAGACAAGACAACTTTCACCTGTCCATTCGGTACATTCGCTTATCGTCGTATGCCATTCGGCTTGTGTAATGCCCCAGCTACATTTCAGCGGTATATGATGAGTATATTTAGTGACATGGTTGAAAAGGTTTTAGAAATCTTCATGGATGACTTCTCTGTCTTTGGATCATCATTTGAGCAATGTCTGGACCATCTTTCTCTCGTACTTCAACGTTGTCGTGACACTAACTTGGTACTTAACTGGGAAAAGTGTCATTTCATGGTTACAAAGGGAATTGTCCTAGGTCATAATATCTCTAGTGCAGGAATTAAGGTCGACAAAGCCAAAATTGATCTAATTTCCAATCTACCTATCCCTAAATCTGTTCGAGATATTAGAGCATTCCTAGGTCATGCCGGTTTCTACAGGCGCTTCATCAAAGATTTCAGTAAGATAGCTAGACCTTGACCCATCTTCTCGTTAAAGATGCCCAATTTGAGTTTACTGATGCCTGTAAGTCCGCCTTTGAGCACTTAAAGTCCACACTCACTACTGCACCTATCATTCGCTCACCTGATTAGACCTTACCTTTTGAAATTATGTGTGATGCGTCTGATTATGCAGTAGGTCTTGTTTTAGGCCAGAAAGTGGATAGAGCACGACATGTCATATACTATGCTAGCAAAACCTTAAATGATGCCCAAATCAACTACTCAACCACTGAGAAAGAGTTGCTAGCCATCGTGTTCTCCTTTGAGAAGTTTAGATCTTATTTGATTGGATCTAAGGTCATCATCTATACAGATCATGCAGCGTTAAAACATCTTTTATCCAAATCTGATGCAAAACCTCGGTTGATACGCTGGATCTTACTCCTTCAAGAGTTTGACCTTGAGATTCGAGATAAGAAAGGTTCTGAGAATGTAGTCGCTGATCATTTATCCTGTCTAGTTATTGAATCCACTAGTGACTCCATTCCAATCTCTGATTATTTTCCTGATGAGCAATTATTTGAGATATCTCATGCGCCATGGTATGCCGCTATTGTCAATTATATTGTGACTAGTCAAATTCCTTCCAACTGGTCCAAGCAAGAGAAAGATAAATTTTTGGCCAAGGCTAAGGAATATTTTTGGGATGACCCCTACTTGTTTAAATATTGTCCAGATCAGATCATTCGTAGGTGTGTTCCTGAGGTAGACCAAGAGTCTGTCATTTCCTTCTGTCATGACCAGGCCTATGGTGGCCATTTCAATTCCAAACGAACTGCTGCAAAAATCTTGCAATCAGGATTCTATTGGCCAACCCTTTTCAAAGACACCCACACATACTGTCTAGCTTGTCATAGATGTCAATTGCTCGGTAAGATTACCAAAAGAAATGAATGGCCTCAACAATCAATTCTCGTCGTTGAAATCTTTGATGTCTGGGGAATTGATTTCATGGGACCATTTCCATCCTCGTTTGGCAATCTCTACATCATTCTAGCAGTTGATTATGTGTCCAAATGGGTAGAAGCTTTAGCCACCAAAACAGTTGACCATAGAGTTGTGGTGCAATTTTTCAAAGACCAGGTTTTGCCTCGATTTGGAACACCTCGAGCCATAATCAGTGACAATGGTTCACATTTTTGCAACAAAGTCTTTGGAAACCTGTTGTCCAAATATGGAATCAACCATAAAGTGGCCCTATCATATCATCCTCAAACCAATGGTCAAGCTGAGGTATCCAATAGGGAGATTAAGCATATTTTAGAGAAAACTGTTAACTCCACAAGGAAGGACTGGAGTCTTCGACTCCAGGATGCATTATGGGCATACCGAACTGCTTACAAGACCCCTATAGGAATGTCCCCATATCGATTGGTCTATGGCAAAGCCTGTCACTTGCCTGTTGAACTCGAACACCGTGCTTATTGGGCCATCAAGGCCATGAACTTTGACTATGATAAAGTCGGTCAACGTAGGACCCTTCAACTTGATGAGTTAGAATAAATTAGAAATGATGCATATGAGAGTTCAAGACTTTATAAAGCTAAGACTAAAATGGAACATGAAAAACACATTCTCAAAAAGGAGTTTTTCATAGGCCAAAAGGTTCTTTTGTATAACTCTCATCTTCAATTGTTTCTTGGAAAGTTAAAGTCACGTTGGTCAGGCCCGTACTATGTCCATCACATTTCTAGTCATGGTGCCATTGAGTTACAAGACCCTAAGACTAGACAGTTGTTTAAAGTCAATGCTCATCGCCTCAAGCCTTTCCTAGAACTTGAAGCTTCTAAAACTGAGGAAATTCTCCTCATTGATCCGATTTATTCGGACTGATCCATTTAGGGGTAGCACCTCCATTAAGTCTGGTTGATGACGTTAAACTTAGCGCTCCTGGGAGACCACCCAATCTGTTGTGTAAATATTTTCAAAAACATTTCTTTCTCACTCTATTTGGGTATGTTTCGATTTTGTTTGGGGGTAAAGTCTGTCATAATATTTTCAATCACTTGACTTTTCTTTTGCCCAGAATCTTTGCAGGGACTATACTCCATCACCTCCACCTCAATTGTGGTAATTTGTTCCAATTTGTCTCTTAGATGTATTTTTACACACTAGGGACAGTGTTATTTTTGTTTGGGGGTGGATATCTATTTAATCAAATAGAGTTTCAAAAAAAAAAATTTGAAAAATTGAAATTTTTTGAAAAAAATTCTTTGTTTTTATGCATAAGTGTTTTGCATTATAAGTTGATTAAGTTTGTGTTTATGATGTATCAGTAGTATGTGATGCGATATTCCCGCTCATGAGAGTAATGATTAGATTGAGTTAGTGAAGTGATGTGGTTTTACATAGGTAAATGAATTAGTGAAATTAAAACCGAAAAGGACAACTTTGACCTATAAGCACATGCACACATTCACTATGGGAAAAATAGTTGATCTTTGACTATGAAGTTGAAAAAATAGCTTTGCCGCTATAAAAAGGAGAGATAGAATGGAGAAAATTTTAAAATTTATTTTGAAAGAAATGCAAAAAGTAGTTATTCGATCTGAGTAACCGGGCTTTGGTATCACCAATATCACTGTTCGCGTAAAAAGGGGAGAAAACTAATGAGCATAAATCCTATGGAAGAAGCTCAGGCCCAGTTGGTCGGGACTAAAAATCCTCGCTGGAAAGTCCGGAGCTTAGAAAAATAAAAAATGGATAGACGTGGAATGATGGAAAGAATGAATTTTTACGAAAAATGGCAAAGTTTGATCAATGAAGTAGAAAAAGAGAGATTGACATACCATAGTAAAATGTTCACAAAAACACGGAAGGTTGTCTAGATTGGGAGTAGAGAGTAACAAAGTTATTTACTTTAGTGGGGACCGTTCGTATCATTAACTTGAAATAATTATTGTTCGGTAGTGAGTGGGAGTATTTGCATTCATATTATCTTATATATTGTATCATGGCTTAATTAATGAGTGTGTGAATGCATGTATGCGTGAAAATGAAGAATAAAGAAGTTTGTGGGTATCTTTACTGTAAACCCTCACGAGGCTATTGCTCGTCCACTAGGGTAACCTAGGGGTTTAAGGCCTTATTGCATATGGTAAATGCAATCGAATGCAGCTTGCGAAAGTGGCACATCATTAGTTAAACTTCAATAATGTATCATTTTTGTGAACTTATCTATTTTTTTCCTTATTTGCTAGAGGACTAGAAAAAGCTTGTTTGGGGGTAATTTGATAAGTGCACAAAATAGAGTAATTTACCTAGCATAATGTCCTAATATGTATATATTTTTATCTCATGCAGGGGTTGATTTACAAAAGAAAAGAAAAAGAAAGCAAGAAGGATGAAAATGAAGAAAAAGAAAATTTGGTGGGAGGAGAATGTAATAAATGCATATATATATATATATGTGTGTGTGTGTGTGTACGTGTGAAAGTGTATGATGAGTTAAAGAAAAAAAAAAAAAGAGAGAAAAAATGACATGTTAGGTGAGAGAAGTGGTTGAGAGAGTAGGTAACATTTAATGTAGAATTAAATGCATCAGTTGCATTATGCCTATATATAGAGAACATGTAGAAGGAGAGTGGGGAGTTGAGGAATGAGAGCTTAGAATACTTTTGTACCATTTTCATATTTTGTGTAATTTTTGCTCTATCAATGGAATTTTATTCTATTACCTTGTTTCATTTTTTTTATCAACATGCTAGCTTAAAACTCTTCTCAAGGGGGTGATGAAGCCACCATGGGTAAGATATAAATAATTTTTATTTTATTTCGTATTGTTTAATTCTCGTCCCGAGAGTATTCATTTTATGAATCTCAATGAACAAAAACCTTACAATAGAGGTTGGACACTAAAAAATAGAAGGAGGATTTTCCGTGATTACCAATTAATGGAAATACGGGGAATGCCTACTACTATTTACATTTTATTTAAACCAAAAAATTAGAGGGAGGATTCTTCATGATTACCAATTAATGGAAATACGGGGAATACCTACCAATATCTATGTTTATGTTTAATAGGTTGGAGGAGAATTTGCAATAAAAATATATAATATTATTTATATAGACCCGGGTGGGGGATTCTTTTCCCTTGAGATTTTTTCCACCATTTGATAATTTTATCTAGTTATTTTAGTTTACTATTAAAAAAATTCAAGAGTTGTTTTAAGTGATTTCTTTTTATCTCAAAAAGTAAAGTTTTGGATTGTTGTCTCAAAACGAGTTCCAAGTTGAGAGTGGTTCGATCCTACTTATTTCTATACTATTTTAAGTAAAGTATTAGTAGGTATAAATTCTTATTGATCGGGGTGAGGTGAAACAACGACACAATATCATCAAATTTCAACCCGTCTTCTCTTGTAAATCCTCCAATCACAAGGACCCTATCCAGTACAGGTGGTGGAGCGGCCAATAAGAGGCCCAGGACCCAAGCTATTAATGCCTCTACGAGCGAAACCCCTAGGCTCAAGAGGCCCCTCGTACCTCTATTCCCTGGGAGCCAAAGTTCCTTCTACCTGATGGGACTCCGGTCTGTGCCGATCAGCTCACAATCACCCAGCCGGAAGCTCTACAGGTTATGGCAAAAGGCATTTGGACTCCGACTGATAGGGCTGCTCAGTCAAAAATCTTCAGGACTGAGCTTCTGAGGAAGAGCTCCACAATGGTCATGGAGGTATGTAACTTGTTTTACTTTTGCAACTTGGTTTATTGTTTTTACCACCTTGCGTAATAACATGCCCTTTTTTCCTCTTTCTGTGTAACTTCTTTATGGTATCCAGGCCTACAACAATATTGTGGAGTCTGATGTTCGGGAGATGGCCAATATGCAGGCCCAGATCAAGCAAAACAATAAGCATCGGGTCACTCTGGTCAAAGAGGCAGATGGTGAGCGTCTCAGAGCATAAAAACCTTCTGGAGACCGGGGAGGCGGAGAAGAAGGTTTTAGCTGCTGAAAAGAAAGCTTTAGCCGCTGAGCTTGAAGAGGTGAAGGCAACCTACCAGAAGATAGTTGCCGAAAAGGCAGAGTCAGATAACCTTCTGGCTCTTAAGCGGTCCAAGGTAGAGGTGTGCCGCTTGGGGGGTCTGGACATGCATAGTCGGTATACCACCATCTGCGATGTCCGATCGGTCAGACCATGGCGAGAGAGGCACGAAATGGAACACACTCCTTTGGCAGCCCGTGAGTTCAAGACTGCTGAGGAGTTCGATGCTTTCATGGGAGTGTCTTTTCCTTATAAGGACCTTCTAGCTTCTGAAAATGAGAAATGTTTTGCTACTATTCTGAAGGGAGAAGACTATCATCCTCTTAAGTAGAATAGGTTTTTCAAGTTCTCTGTACTTACCCTTTTCAGAAGGGTGTTTTTGTAATTTCTCTTTTTATTAATGAAAAGAATTTTTCCCATCTCAGTGTTTGTTTTGTTCTTGCTAGTTTAGTACATTTTCCTGTTTTAATATTTAGTCTTCAGGCATTTGGCCCCTGAGACTTGTATTTGTCCTCAGGCTAGTTCAAATAAAGTTCAAACTTAACACTTAGGAAAATTTTATTTGAACATGAAGCCTTCGGGCATATGGCCCCTGAGGCTTGCTTTTGAACTCTCGTTAGTTCAAATCAGGTTTGAACTCAACACTTAGAAAAATTTTATTTGAACATGAAGCCTTTGGGCATATGGCCCCTGAGGCTTGTTTTTGTCCTCTGGTTAGTTCAAATCAGGTTTGAACTCAATACTTAGGAAAATTTTATTTAAACTTGGAACACTCGCACAAAATAGAATGTATTTTTATTGAAATAAACTTGAGAATCATGAAGTAGAGGTGTCGAACATCGGGCACAGATGCTTTATTATAATCAGCAAAAGGTGTTATATGCGAGACACGGTCTTATTGTTTTAACAAGAAAAAGAAACTACCTAAGGATAATACCTCTTCAGTCGATAAGCGTTCTAAGAGTTGGGCTCGATGTGGCATGTCTCGTTCTTCCGCACCCGATAAGCTCCGCGTTTGATGACCTCAATTATTGTGTAAGGTTCTTCCCATGTCTCTCGTAATTTGCCTACAATCCCAATCTTTCTTCTGAGCACCATATCGCCTACCTGGAATTCTCTTCTCTTGATTTTCTTATTAAACCGTGCCCTGGCTTGTTGTTGATAGGCAGCCAGCCTTATCCCAGCAACTTCCCTTCTTTCCTCCAGAAGGTCCAAATCATGGACTAGGTGCTGATTGTTTGGACCCTCCTCCCAGGCTTGGCTTCTTAAAGTAGGTACTCTCAACTCGCTCGGGATAATGGCTTCGGCCCCATAAGCCATGGCAAAAGGGGTTTCTCCTGTTAGTTGCCTTGGAGTAGTCCGATAGAACCATAACACTTCGGGCAATTTCTCCAACCAGGCCTCTTTAGCTTCTTTAAGCTTTTTCCTGAGTGTATCAAAAATTATTCTGTTTATTCTTTCAGCTTGCCCATTTCCTTGTGGATAGCCAATGGAATAAGTGTTCTGATTGATCCCATGATTTGTCAGAAACGCTTGAACTTTCCTGTTATCCAAATTGGTGCCATTATCCATCATTATAGTTCGGGGTAAGCCAAATCTACAAATGATGTGGCTCCAGATGAACTTTATAACATGGCTACTTTTGATGGTGGAGTATGCCTCGGCTTCCTCCCATTTGGTAAAGTAGTCTGTAGCTAGAAGAACATGAGTGGTAGATCGTATAGCTTGAAGGAGAGGACCCACAATATCCATACCCCATCGGGCAAAGGGGTGAGGTATAATTGTTGGGTTCAGTAACTCCGGAGGTGGATGAATGGCATCTCCAAGAAATTGGCACTTTTTGCAATGTCGGGTGTAGACCTCAGTGTCCCTTGATAAATAGGGCCAGAAGTATCCCTGGGTGAGAACTTTATGGGCTAAAGACCTCTCTCCGAAATGATTGCCACATGATCCTGCATGAATTTCTTCCATGACCGCAGAAGCTTCGGAGGGCGTGAGACATCTCAAATATGGCCCGGAGAAAGACTTGCGGTATAGTTGGCCGTTGTATAGAGCATATCTAGCGGCCTTCATTCTTATCTTCCGGGCCTCTAGTTTTGACTCAGGTAATGCATCGGTCCTCAAATAATCTGCTATAGGGTCCATCCAGCTTGGCTCTCGTGGAATGACCATCACATCTTCTGAGGGCTCCAAGCTTGATAGGACGATGAAGTCTATTGGCACTATTCTAGTCATACTTTCCCCTGCTGCGGAGACCTGGTTAGCCAGATGATCTGCTATAATATTATCCCCTCTGGGGATCTGTTCAAAGGTTAACTGCTGAAATTCTTCGGCTTCTTTTAGCACCAGATTCCTGTATGCTTCCATTTTAGGCTCCCGGGTTTCATACTCCCCATTCAACTGTCGTACGACCAACTGGGAATCACTTTGTATCTCTAGTTTCTCTATTTGAAGGCTTTGGGCCAACCGAATCCCTGCTAGAAGGGCCTCATACTCAGCTTTGTTGTTGGAGGCAGGAAACTCCAATCGAACAGACTGCTGGATTTTAGTGCCATCTGGTGTTACGAGCTCTATACCGATCCCTGCTCCATTGACATTTGATGATCCGTCTATGAACATAACCCATAAGCCAGGTTCATTTTCTTCCAAAGAATCTATAGTTTCTATTTCCAACAGAAAATCAGCTACTGCTTGTCCTTTGATGGCAGTTCGGGGGACATAGGTTATGTCAAAAATCCCGAGTTCTATTGCCCATTTGGACACTATCCCCGATAACTCAGGTTTCGCCATTATGGATCTTATCGGGGTTGCAGTTGGCACTATGATCAGGTGTGCTTCAAAATAATGCCAAAGACATCATTTTGCATTAATCAGTGATAGTACCAGCTTTTCTTGTTTCGAATAATGGGTTTCTGCATCAGCAAGGGCTTTGTTGGTGTAAAAGACTGGTATTTGGTACCCCTTGCCCTCCTTGACCAGAGCGGCGCTGGTAGATGTCGCAGATATGGCTAGATACAAGTGTAATGGCTCGTCTGGTTCTGGGGTTGCCAGTATGGGAGGCTTTGCCATGTAGATTTTGAGTTTTTTTTAGGGCTTCTAACTGCTCCGGCCCCCAGACCTGTCCTTTTGCCACCTTTATAGCTTAAAAGAATGACCTGCACCGATCAGTTAAGCGATAGATGAAACGGCTGAGGGCTGCTACTCTTCCAGTTAGCATCTGGATCTCCTTTCGGGACCTTGGCTCTGCTGACTCCATGAAAGCTTTGACTTATGCTGGGCTAGCTTGTATTCCCGTTCGATCAACTATGTGTCTCAAGAATTGGCCCGAGGACACTCTGAAAGAACATTTGACTGGGTTGAGCTTCATCTTGTACTTTCTGAGGATATCAAACACCTGCTGCATATCGGTCAAGTGACCACTTTTTGCCTTGCTTTTGACCAACATGTCATCAATGTAGGCTTCTATGGTAGATCCCATCATGCCCTAGAAAACCTTGTTGACCAACCTCTGAAAGGTTGCACCTGTATTTTTTAGTCCGAAAGGCATAACTGTGTAACAATATGTACTTGATTCATTGATGAAGGCAATATTTTCCTCATCATCTGGGTTCATTCGTATCTGGTTATACCTAGAGTATGCATCCAGAAAACTCAAGCGCTAGAATCCTGCAGTGGCATCTACCATTTGATCGATCTTTGGTAAGGGGAAACAATCCTTCGGGCATGCTCTGTTCAGGTCGGTGAAGTCTACGCACACCCTCCATTTCCCATTCTTCTTAGAACCACAACAATGTTTGTTAGCCAGGAAGGATAATGTACCTCTTTAATGAATCATGCTTAGAGAAGTCAATCGACCTCCTCAGCTATGATCTAGTTTCGGTGAGCCTCCATCCGCCTTTGTTTCTATCTGATAGGTTTTGCGCCGAGATCCACATTGAGAGAATGTTGGGCTATTAACGGATCGATGCCAGTCATATCCATATGGCCCCAGGCAAATACGTCAGCATTGGAGTATAGGAGGTCCTCCATTTCCTCTTTTTCTTGTGCATTGAGGCCAGAACCAACATAATTTAACCTTTCGGGATGATCGGGGTAGATCTGAACTTCAAGCAAAGGTTCAGTTGTTATTGACGACCCTGCACCCTCCTCCTATAATTGTTATTGATCATCGGGTACCGCTTTGGATCGCGACTCTCATTCTAGTTCAGCCCTTTTCCTCAGACCTTTCATGGTGACAGCGTAACATTCCTTGGCTGCTACCTGATCGCCCTTGATGTCAATCACGTCAATTCCGTTCGGATCGATGCACTGCATGACTTGATGCATGGTTGAAGGAACTCCGTGTATTCGATGGATCCAACCCCTTCCCATAAGGAGATTATATAAGGGTTTGACATCCACCACCACAAAAGTTTCTCTGAGCGTACGCCTTGCTGTTGTTACTGGTAGTTGGATCTCTCCCACTGGTTCTACTTTTCTGCCATCAAACCCTGCTATCAGGCTTCTGTAAGGGACTATCTCCTGAGGGTTGATCTCTAACTTCTCAAAAGCCCACTTGGTGATAATGTTGGCCCTGCTTCCTGGGTCAACCATCACCCACTTGATCAAGCAGTTTGAGACCATGAGGGAGATAACTAAGGGATCGTCATGTGGTGTTTGAATGTTCCACATATCCGCATAATAGAAAGTTAACTGGGCGTCCTCTTTCGGGCTTCGAAACTCACTGACCTCGCCAACCCTTCGCAGCTTCTGGGCTTGACGCATCTGGGATCTATGGGCTTCCTCTACTTCTGATCGACTTGGTCCTCTATGAACCATGTGAATGACTCTTACGGGTTGTCCCATTGCCCCTTTGACGGTTGCATGTGAGGCTTGGTCTAATCGGGTGCCCTCCTTGGCAACGTACTCGGTCAACTCTCCTTTTGCTATCATAGCTTCCACTTGTCTCCTAAGGCTTCTACACTCGTTGGCGTGGTGCCCGTACTCACCATGGAAGGCATAGTGTCTTGACATGTCCCTCTGGTCCATTAGTTGTCTAGTGGGTGGTGGTGACCTGAAGATTCTTTTACCCTTAGTCTCTTGATACAGCTTGGCTAGGGTAACCTTTAATGGGGTGACCTTGTCTTCAAATCTCTGGCGTTTCTCTAGGACTGGGGAGGGTGCAAGAGGAGCGCTTGGTCGCTTCCGATCTGGGGCCCGATCATTTATCCTAGAAGGTTCGATTACCCTTGCCTCTACGCTTGCAAAGGTTATCCTTCTTTGGTGTATGGCCAACTCCTCTTCTATTCGAAGATGCCCTTTTTCCCTGGAATTGAGTTCTCTGATGTTTGTTGGTGGCCTCTTGACCAAGGACTGATGGAACTTGGTTCCAGGGATCAGGGCCATTCGGAAGACCACGACAGCTGAATGTTGGTCACAATTATCAATTGAGGACATCTCGACATTGAATCGCGAGACAAAGCTTTTTAGGGATTCATCTTTCTCCTGGATCATGGTGAATAAACTGGAGATGGTTTTCTTTTTTCTTTTATTACCGAAGTACTGGGCAATGAATAATTCATAAAGTCTGAGCCAGCTTCCAATAGATCGGGGTGGTTACTTTCTGAACTAGAGCAAGGCCGTTTCGGCTAGGCTGGTGGGGAAGACTTTGCAGAGTAAAGCTTCATTTTCGTTATAGACATTCATCTTTGTATGGACGTGGTAGATGTGCTCCGTTGGATCTTTTGTACCGTCAAACATGGTGAACTTTGGTAATCTAAACCTCTCCGGGTAGGGCACACTGGTGATCGTCATGGTGAATGGAGTCTGAACAGCGTCGATGGATGCCTTGGAAGCCAGATCAATAGGGGTCTGCATCTTTAGATCCCTAAGCACCTCCCTTTGGAATCTGGTCATAATTTCCTCAAATTTCTTCATAGTCAGAATCTCCTCGGGATTGCGCCCCCCGAGCACCTGTAGGGATGACTCTGTGTGTTCCTCCTTATTGTTATTGGACTTTACGTGGTGGTTGTCCCTTTCTGACCGGTGGCCCATAGACCGCTCATGTTGGCTGGACTGCTCGTCGTTCGGGACTTCTTGACGGTTCTGAAGCAAGGCCAGTTTTGCCACCAACTCAGCATTCTGCTTCTCCAATTCGGCGGTCCTCTTCTCCAAGGCTCGCCTAATCGGATCCTCGGCTTGTTGGCCTCCGTTCGTAGGTAACAGTTTGTTGCGAACGCGTGATCACCGCCATTGGTGGTATGAATCTTAGTTTTTCGTAAAGAATGGGAAGCTATTGAAAAAAAAAAGATTTCAATAATAGTGTTTCCCACAGACGGCGCCAATTATGTAGATGCAGAAAAATACACAATAATAATTTGGTTCAAATTTGGATCATTTATTCAATCTTTGGCCATGTATTTATACACAATTTGGTAAATGGGTCAAGCCCATTTACCCAAGTTTATCAATCCCTTAAATAATGGGATTTGATAAACTCAATTCTTTTTTGGACTTTCTTTTCCATAAGTAGGACAACTCCCTAACTTATGAATCACTCATCTTCTAGAGAATTCTATGGGCCCATTTATTTCTTCGACCCATCCGTCTTCGGCCCATCTGTCCTCGGCCCATCAGTCTTCGGCCCATCTGTCATGTGGCCCATCTCAGTTGGACCATATATTATTTTGACTATTACAAATATAAATCTAATATTTATGATATGTAATTCAGTAGTTGATTATATACAGCTTCAAAGTCACAGCAAAAAAAAATTGATACGGGTTCATAACGTAATTTTAAGAATCTTGAGGAATATTCGGAAGAAAAAAAAGAAAGAAGCACAAAACGTTCCTAAGGAGAATGAAGGAACCTAAGGTTAAGCTTCTCTTGAATAATTTGGGACCTAGCAAAAATTACGACTGAAGATAAACAAAACCAAACAAGGCTCAAGAACGTTTCTAAGGGTAGTATAGTATTCTCATATTATATATATATATATATATATTACAAAAAGTTAATTCTATGGGTATAATGATAATTTGACAATTCAGATTGTCGGAAAAGAGCGGTGACCAGCAAGGGCAAAATGTTCTGAAATTACCTTGAAGATGGTGAATTAAGCATAGAGGGGGGTGAATAGGTTTTTTATGAATTAATTGACAAATTAAAATTTTAATTGCGAAAAAGTCAATTTTAATTCAATTCGTTTAAAGCAATAATCCACGCAATAAATAATATAGGTACAGAAAATAAAACAAAAGGCGACACCAATATTTTTACGTGGAAAAACCTTGAAAAGACTCCAAGTAAAAAAATCACGGATACACTCAGGTATCAATACATTATGAATCAAGAAGTACAAGACTTTTTGAAGTTTTAGACTTACAAATCACTTATGATCTGCCTTTCTCCACTCGACGTCTAACAGTCTTGAATCACTCCCACTCCACGAAGCTTTCGCTCCGATCTTCGTACTATGATCGTTCTGCTTCTCAACAGATCAAAAAATCACAAAGCTTCCTGCTTCGATCTCCGTACTCAGACGGTTCTGCTTCTCAACGGATCGATGCAACCACATTGCACAAGGTATTGTGATGATTTTCAGCAACGAATCATCCAATTGTACATAAAGATATCATGTGTAGGAGCACAATTGGAGAAACTCAAAACCAAGAGAGAACTCGAATATATCTGATCACTTTATATTTTTCTCCATATATATATCTCTGCAGAAGTATATCAATCTGTAGAAGTATTGCAGAGATCTCTCCAAAGTCACACCCTTCTCTTAGGTTTAACTCATATATATAGAGAAGAGTATTCAATTAATAATAAGAATCATTTTCCAATTAGGATTCGTATTTTTACCATTAAGTCTTCCAAATATAAATAAATATGTCAATGATAGTCCAATATACCAATAATACCTTCTAATCATATCCCAAAGTGGTTAGGAGTCAATTACATAGCAGTACAAACCTTCCAATAAATTTCACAGTCGCCACTTATCGAGTACTCAGTGACCGTTCCACTGAGTACTCGGTGAACCTATATACGTGCGCAAGTTCGCAAAACACTCCGGTTGAATTTACTACTTTTGCGCAAACGTGCGAAAGTTCGCAACTTACCGAGTACTAGATAATACTCCCACCGAGTACTCGATGGAACAAAATTGCGAAAATATAAAAATATAATTTTGTCACATTTCCGATTCCTTCCAACCGTTGTTCCACTCCTGTATCTTCAACACTTTATACTTTATTTGACATATAAACTCCTTACCATACAACGCTTTAACAACTCGATCTAAAACACTCAACTATCAACATGGTTTTTTATCAGAATAATGTCATTACATAAATAAATGTTCTTATAATTTCCTCCTTGGCATTTCTAAGATAAAACCATATTTTACAAATATATCCTCATGATAAAATAAAATCTATACCTACGAACACACACTGACAAACATAGACATAGACTTTTCCTTTGATCTCGTGACTATCTATCAATCCTGCAATCACAACACTTAAACAAACATACCTATGAAAAGTAAGTGTGGAAAACAAATAGCAGGAATAATCAATATTAAATGATCATAGTTAAACCGAACAATATCAACATGAAGCATAATGATCATTAATCAATAACAATTAATTATCCCCCTCAAATAAATACTTCTTCTAGTTCTCCCCCTCAAATAAATACTTATCCCCCTTAACTGTATATCTCTCCCCCTTACTAAATACTTTTCCCCCTTTCTAAATTATTTTCCCCCTTTTTGTCACTGAAATGACAAAGAATTAAATAACAATAAAAATAATCAAGAGAAATAAAAGAGAATAAACAAGTTGTAAATATTGGGAAAATATTTGAGAGGACCAGAGAATCTAATCAAAGCTTAGATTAAGTCATAGAACTCTAAATAATATATCCAGATTATCGGGTAACAAAAATCTCTACAACGCATGAACTTAATTCTAATGTATGAATGCAAAATGCTTAATAATAAATAAATAAATATTTGTTCTTAGAAACATGTGAGCAAGGCAGTAGAGACAATTAGTTAATCATTAGCACATCATATTCGCAAATTTGACTTAGCTATTATACACACTGTAGTGAATAAAATCAACACACATACCTTATAGTTATAAGCAATCATAAGACAAGCTTTATATAGTCTTTGCATATATGAAAAATATTTAGGTGCAAGCAAACAACTAAGATGAAAATAATGCGTACTAATTCTAATAATCTCCCCAACTAACCATAATGATACTTCAGTCCAAAACCTAAGCTAGAAGTCAAATCGTTAACTCGGACCTTATTGCCTGTTAAATGTATCACAATTTAATCTTTTGCACCTTTTCACTTTATCCATTTTTGTCTTTCTAAGCTCTAGAATTTCCAGCGAGAATTTTTAGTCCCGACCAACTGGGCCCGAGCTTCTTCTTTGAGATTTATGCTCATTAGTTTTCTCCCCTTTTGTCAAATTGAGATAATCACATCTGTCTTTTTATGCGAATACTTAATACTTACTGAGGTACTGAGACCCGGTTACTCAGCAGACGGACCATTGCTCTAAGGGGTTTTAAAAAAAATTATATATTCATTATTTTATTCTTTCAACATTACCCCGACATTTATGAGCATGCAACATGTATTCAAAAGCATCGATCAATCTAGAAAAGCTCATGAACCTACATATCACTTCGGGTTAAATGAGAAAAAACTAAAAGTTTCAGCATATTACAGTCATCTCCGAAGTAAAACAAGCATCCAAGATTAATGAGTTCTAAAAATAATACTTAAATATGTCAAGTGAATAACTCATATCCTCATGTTAAACTAACAACTCCAATTCCCATAAGCATAATAAGAGAAGTAAATATGAGAATAGAGTGAAATGTGTCAACCATTTGTACCCTTAGCTGAACATGCTAAAAAAAATATATTTTATAATTTTTATGGCGTTATTGTCATAATGTATGCATGCATGAATAATCTTAATAGTAACAAAATATGATGCATGCATAATGATAAACAACAAAATAAAAATGCATAAAAAAAATGCATGATAATGTATCAATTCTAGGATAAAAAATAATCAAAATATTCCTAGAATGATACATATGAAGACATCTATTCTCATGAAAACATACCACTAGATTTTCTAAGATTCGCATGCTTTTGAAAATCTAATGTTTTGTAGAGATGTCTATCAACTGAAAATCTGTGGATATAAACTCTAGATCTTTCTCAGAACAAAGTCTAGGAAAAATGCAATAACGATTATCAGATGGTCGTACATCTTCCATAACATAATTTCTAAAAGAATTAATAATAGAACATTTATCATAAGTGAAATTGGCATTATGGTTATTATCGTATAATTGGCTAATGCTAAGAAAATTAGCCTTTACGCCCTTAACATAATAAACATCTTCTAATCTAGGTAGACCAGAAGCAACAATGGCGACCTTTTCTAAAACTTTAGATTTTTTCCCATTACCAAAAGTAGCAGTTATAATATTACTGCTCTTGAAATAGCCAAACAATGACCTATTTCCAATCATATGCCTAGAGCATCCACTATCAAAACACCATGAACTAGAACACATACTCTAAGGACAGTATTGGCAGCAAAACAATATCGCTCACTTTTCTAAATCAAAACTTGTCTAATTTTCAGTGTTCTACTTGCCAGATTAGACAAATTTTTCACATCTTCACATAACACCCGAATTTGATCATGAACATTGGGTCTTGTTTGAGTTCTTTGATTTATTCTTGAATTCAAATTTATTCCTCTTAATTTGAAGCACATGGGTCGAATATGACCTTTCACACCACAATGATGACATATAGGAAAAAACATTTGAAAAACATTATTAAAATTCTTATGATACTTAGAGGTAAAGGGAGATTTACTCTCAACAGGTTTTCTAACATAAGATTGAACATTAAGATTTCTATCAAAATTACCTTGAGAAGAACTTGGTGCTACTTGAGAAGCTTTAACAAAGATAGTTTTGGGAATGACATTTGAATTATTCGTTGCTCTTACGAATCTCAATCCTTTAGTGTTTCCCACATATTTACCTACACTCAACATATGATCAAGCTTAAGGGTTCCACTAGACTATTTAAAAATAGTTGAGTTAACATCCTTTAATTCCTTTTCCAAAACCTCAATTCTAGTAGATTTCTCAATTACATCAGATCTTAGATTGACTAATTCCTTATTGAAATCATCTACACTCTTCAAAGCTTGTTTCCTATCTTTTTCAGACTTAATCAATTCTTCAGACTATTGAATTCTTTGTGACTTAATCAATTCTGAAGTTGAGTTCTTTGGTTAAATCTTCTCTTAAGAGTCTTATTTCTTTGTCAACACTTTTAAGTTTAACTATACATTTTGAGAATTCTTAGCTAAGATGTGTGGACTTTTCATAAAGTTTATTATATGCATCTTCATACGAATCCCCACGATCTTCATTATCCTTAGAATCTTCATCCCCAGACATTGTCCACCTTGTAGCAACTTCTTCAAATTCCTTACTTTGCACTCCAAGTGCAATCAAATCCTTATACTCATCTCCCAATTCAGACTCAACAGAATCACTAGTTGTATCATCATCTGATCTATCATCCCATGTAACAGCTAGCCCTTTCGTCCTTTTTAACTTATTAGCGCACTCCGTAGCTATGTGACTAAAACCTTGACACTCAAAAGCTTTAGGTTTCTTCTTCTTAGGGTCAAACTTGTCATTATGATTTTGGACTTTATTTTTATTTTTAAAATCTATGATTTATCTCCAATTTTTTGTCGTTTAATCATTTCTTAACCATAAGAAGATTTTAAAAACTTATAAAACTATTCCATGATCATGTTAAACTGTCTTGAATTATTATCACCTTCCTCATCAGACTCAATAGGATCTTCCTTAGAGGTTTTAAAAGCTATGCTCTTCTTTTTAACCTGCTAGACTTATTAGGGAGATTTTTTAACATCTCCATCTCATAGGATTTAAGATTCTCAGCCAACTCTTCAACTTTAATCTTTTTAAAACTCATTACTTCCGAGATGACTGTAACCTTAGACCGAAAACATTCAGGAAGAGACCTAAGAATCTTTTTAACTATAATAGTCTCAGGAATGGGTTCTCCTAGATTGTGACAGCCTGTTACCATGTCAATCAGTCTAGTTTCAAATTCAGCATAAACTTTATCCTCTTTCATCGTAAGCTGTTCAAATTGTGAGTTTAAAATTTAAAGTTTTGATTGTTTAACTTTCGAAGTACCCTCATAAGTAACTTGGAGAATATCCCAAGCCTTTTTTGAAATTTCGCACGTGACGATTCTCATAAACTCACTCGCAGTCACAGTAAAGAATAAAAATTCAAAGCTTTGGAGTTCCAATTTGCACTGCTAGTCTCAGCAGGAGTCCACTCGTCAGACGGTTTTAATTTAGATTTATTCGTAGTCTCATCCGTCACAGTGAGAGGTGAATATCCTACCTCTACGGCACGCCAAGCTTTCTCATCTAAAGCTTGTAAGAACGCTCTCATCCTAGCTTTCCAATACGTATAATTAGAGCCATCAAACAAAGGGGACCTAGATACGAAATCTCCTTCACGAGGTATGTCTATCGTCTAAGTCCAATATCTAACCCTAGGTCGTTAACCTAAATCAGGGAAAACCTTGCTCTGATACCAATTGAAATTACCTAGAAGATGGTGAATTAAGCCTAAAGGGGGGGTGAATAGGTTTTTTATGAATAAATTGACAAATTAAAATTTTAATTACAGAAAATTTAATTTTAATTCAATTCATTTAAAGCAATAATCCATGCAATAAATAATATAGGTGAAAAAAATAAAGCAAGAGACGACACCATTCCATTATTTTTATGTGAAAAAACCTTGGAAAGACTTCATGTAAAAAACCACGGATACGCTCAAGTATCGATGCACTATGAATCAAGAAGTACAAGACTTTATGAAGTTTTAGACTTACAAATACCTCATGATCTACCTTTCTCCACTCGACGTCTGACAGTCTTGAATCACTCGCATTCCACGAAACTTTCGCTCCGATCTCCGTATTCTGACCGCTCCGTTTCTCAATGGATTAAAGAACCACAAAGCCTCCTACTTCGATCTTTGTACTCAAACGGCTCTGCTTCTCAACGGATTTATGCAACCACGTTGCACAAGGTGGTGTGATGATTTTCAACAACGAATCATCCAATTGTGCATAAAGATATCATGTGTAGAAGCACAGCTGGAGAAACTTAAAACCAAGAGAGAACTCAAATATATCTGATCACTGAATAATTTTCTCTCTATATATATCTCTGCAGAAGTATATGAATCTGTAGAATTAATGCAGAGATCTCTCAAAAGTCATACCCTTCTCTTAAGTTTAACTCATATATATAGAGAAGAGTCTTCAATTAATGATAAGAATCATTTTCCAATCAAGATTCGTATTTCCACCATTAAGTCTTCCAAATATAAATAAATATGTCAATGATAGTCCAATATACCAATAATAGCTTCTAATCATGTCCCAAAGTGGTTATGAGTCAATTACATAGCAGTACAAACCTTCCAAAAAAATTCGCAGTCGCCACTTACCGAGTACTCAGTGACTGTTCCACCGAGTACTCGGTGAACCTGTATACGTGCGCAAGTTTGCAAAACACTCTAGTTGAATTTACCACTTTTGTGCAAACGTGCGAAAGTTCGCAACTTACCGAGTACTCGGCGGAACAAAATTGCGAAAATATAAAAATATAATTTTGTCACGTTTCCGTTTCCTTTCAACCGTTGTTCCACTCTTGTATCTTCATCATTGTATCTTCAACACTTTATACTTGATTTGACACATAAACTCCTCACCATACAACGCTTTAACAACTCGATCTAAAACACTCAACTCTCAATATGATTTTTTATCAGAATAATGTCATTACATAAATAAATATTCTTACATGTTCAATTTTTGAAACTACTATGACTAATTTGCTTAGTTTTGTAGCCCATGGGGTATTTTGCACTCTAGAAGAACGTTCAAGAGATTTTGTTGCAATTTTGCCTAATTATAATACTTAAATGAAATACAAGAGTAACTATAACACAAAAAATATATAAAGATAATATCAAATATTAAGCTTTATTAAGTATATATATATATATATGAGGTACATATCCTTACTTCCAAATGAATGGAAGGTAAAAAAATAAAAAGTAAATTGTATATTTAATATATATTTTTTATGTTTAAAGTCAGATATAATTATCAAACAAAAATAAAAAGTCGAGAGGCAATAGAACCCATGGCATGATAAGTTCACTCTCATTTGAATACGATATTATCACAATATGGACTGTAGAGTAGGTGTCACATAAAGAAATGGAATTGAGAGGAACATGTGTACGTGTCACTAGTACTTGCTTTGCATGTCCGAAACGTGTAGTGCCAATCTAGTGCTACCTGTAAGTTTTGCTGCCCAAAATGTCTTTCCCCCTTGTTCTTTAACCGCCCATTAGGAGGCACAACCAACACAAATATATGCACTAGTATATATATATAGATATATCTATAGATCTCCTTGTCAATAGCAAGAAGAAATTAAGAGATAATTATCTTTGTAATTGAAGAAACTCATCAACATACTCTTTGGTTCAGAGTCAATGGCATCTATCCAGTATCCCCTATTCCTATTTGTGCTACTTAATGTTGTTCTCTTGCTATCTAATCCAGTCATCTGTGATGGTACATCCTCTCTCCCTCTCTTATATATATATATATATATATCTGTGTGTGTGTGTGTGTGTGTAGATAACTAGATATGTGTATGTGTGTGTAGATATGTGTGTGTAGACTATGGGATTGTTTCTTTCTTTGTTATTCAGTTTTTGTGAGAACTTGGATTATATGGAATAATATGTGCAAGTGGTACTATTAATCAGTTTACTCCTGTTAGACTAGAGTTTTGACCATGTTTTGTTTTCTCGAGTTAATATGTAACATGCATGACTAAATTTGGTGGTTTGTGAGTCAATATGTTAAGGATACATTGGAAAATCATTAAGATATTAACTAGGGCAATTTAATATGGGATTGTTTCTTTATTTAATTTTCATTACAGTATTCAATTGGAATTAATATCCCAAACTTTATCTGATTTTTTCATAATTATAAAATTATGTATTAATTTAACTCTTTTTTTTTCATGTATTGGGAGGTTACTCAGTGGTTTGGAAGAGGTTGAAGGCATGTAGAGGCATAACTTAAAAATTAAGCTATCTGTTCTGTTTTTTTTAAAATAAAAAATAAAAAATTCATTTCTTATAGAAGGTGTTAAGGCAGGCTTTGAAATTTAAATTAATCTAATTGAAGATTGGTTTTAAGAATGGTCCCCCTGAACTAAGTCCCTAAGCCATGAACCATGACTTTAGTTTTGTCCCTCTCTATTCAAAACAAGCACTAGTATCTTGGAAAGAATGAGATCCATCATATATTAGGTTATATAATAAGCATAGATTCATGTCAGTCCCTCTGTTTTAGACTAATATCCTATAAATAGAACAATTTAATGAAGGCCACTTCTATATTCATTTGCCAATGATCAGTGCCTTTCTATGCATAAATACTTATTAATATTACATCGCCAATTCAAAAATAAAATAAGATAAAATTACAAGAACAACATGAAGAATTGGTATTTAATCTTGTGTTATTAAATCTTGCTCCCAGATTTTTTTTTAACGAACATGTTGATAATGAAGACCATATTCTTCATGTTGTTCTTGTAATTTTATCTCTGTGTTTATAATAAAATAGAACATGAAGGTTATCTCTGTTGAAACTATGATTAATTTAAGTGAGATATACAACAAATTATCAATATACTAAGAGTTTCACTAAGGGATATATAACAGTAATCATATTAGAGGAAGGAAGAAAACAAATGGGAAAAAAAATAGGGGATTTACTTTTTGTCTTCTTAGATAATGTGTTGATCTTTTATGTCTATGAATTACCATTCTTTATATGCATTACTTTTCCCCAATTAAGGCATGTCTTGACCATGGTTCGCGGTCATGGTATAGTTTTTGGTCTCGATCGTGTTAATGGTATAACGGATTTGAACGATATCCGACTTAAAAGTGAGTATCAGACGAGTATCAATATTACGTAATGGTAACGGCATTCAACAACTTCCAAAAGCATTACGAGTAATGGTAACGGCATTCAACAACTTCCAAAAACGTTACGAACTGGGCGATACATAACGTATTGCACGATAGGGGAACCATGGTCTTGACAAGAGAAAATTTACAATACGGTATTTTGACCCGTGCTACCTCTTCCAACATGAAACTCTCCACTTCTCTATCATCAAAGTAATTAGAGAGCTTTCGTCAGGAGGAGTACCACATGTCAAAGTAACACGCCTTTATGGTAAAATTTCTCTTCTCGACACATAGATATGATTGCCTAACAAGGTAGCACATTTTTACTTATTGTAGTAGCCTTGTTACCGTTGTGACATACATGGTATTACTCTTGCTAAGATGTTCTAATTAGCATTGTCTACCCTGTTATTCATTTGACAAAATCATCTTTCAATTCAAAACTGATCAGTCATGGTTTGAAATTCTGAGCAGCAGGGTTAAAATTTAATTGTTTTTTTTTTTCTTTAGTTAATACTAAAGTTATGAATCTATATAATAACCAATTGACATGCAGATGAGGAGGATAATCTGCTTCAAGGCATAAACAGTTACAGAACGTCCCTCGGTCTGCCACCGCTTGCAAAGAATCCCAATGCGGACTGCGTGGCAGACGAAATCGCCGACCAATTAGAGGACCAACCTTGTTCTCGCGCGATCAGCACCGTACCGGAGCTTGCCAACTATCCCGATGCTTTGAAGAAGTGCCACTTAAACCCCAACACCACAAGAGAGGGTGCCATATTGCCCGTGTGCGTCCCCAGTCGCGTTCAAACCCTCGTGCTCACGAACTACACCCACTCCCCGTATGCTAGTTACCTCAATAAATCGAAGTATACCGGGGTCGGCATTGGCTCGGAAGATGACTGGATGGTAGTGGTTTTGACCACAAACACACCTGCAGGAAGCTTTGTAAGTGGAGATGGTTTGGTTGAGGTATGTCACTTGTTGGTTGCTTTGTTGATGGGTTTGGCTGCTGTGATGAACTAGTTAGTTAGTACTGTATATTATGGAACTTAGAGTTGTTTGTTAAATAATATGGAGTTTGGCTAGGGAAGACTCAGCAGTGTGGCTGTTTTAACTCCTCACTGTTATGTAATGCTTTATTTCATGTTTTAAGGTGAATATTTATGCTAGTATTGTATATATGTTTTTTTAGTACAAAGTATGGTCCTTTATGTAAAACTATTCGGATATTGCACTACTATGTACTATGGGTTCAGTATAAAACATTCTGTGAATATTATAAATTAAACATAGGAAGCTAGATAATAATTTGATTTCATTTGCAAATCTATATAATCCAAATTTTTGAGTAATTGTTGAATTTATTTCCCCACTTACACCTCTTCCAGAAATTTCTCACTTAAAAGACTATTTATTTGATAAATTTGCTGAAGCTTTTTGGAATTTTCTTTCTTTCTAATTTTATAATATTGAACTGCATAAAGAGAGAGAATTTTCATCTCATTGATTTTAGTGGAGTACTAAGGGCCCGTTTGGCAGGCGGTCCGGTCTGGTTTTATCTGGTCTGGTCTTATCTGGTTCGATCTGGTCTGGTCTTATCTGGGTGATGTTCTGAAAGTCTGTTTGGTAAAGTTGTCTGGTCTTATGGTCTTATTCAAGCTGTTTGGTCTTATGTTTGGAAAATAATACAAAAAATAAAAAAATAATATATAAAATTCAAAAAATATATTAAGTATGAAAAATATATAAAATTTGAAAAAATATAAAAAAAATTGAAAATAATATATTTTTCAAATTTTATAAATTATTTTGAATTTTTATATTATTTTTCGAATTTTATATATTATTTTTTATTTTTTATATTATTTTCAAATTTTTTATATTTTCTCAAATATATATATATATCTAATTTTGTATATTATTTTCAAATTTTATACATTATTTTTTATTTTTTCTATTATTTTGGAATTTTTTTATTTTCCCAAATTTTAAATATATTTTTTGCATTTTATATATTAATTTTGAATTTTATATATATATTTCAAATTTTATACATTATTTCAAATTTTTTATATTATTTTTTTAATTTTATATATTATTTTCAAATTTTTTATATTATTTTTTTAATTTTATATATTATTTTCAAATTATATATATATTTTTCAAATTTTATGGTACTATGTGTTAAGACAATTGTATATAAGACCACTTGAGACCATCATTTTTTGTTGTCTCAAATTACCCCTTTTGGTCCCAAGTGGTCATTGTTTTTTTGGAACCCTTTTTTTTTTTGGAACCGTGTTGCAAAATAGTGTCTGATCCCAAAAAAGTCATTATGAGACCGAATCACATGGGACCGGACCATGAATCAAACAGGGCATAAGATAATGAAAAAATTATTAGAGGCACTTCTAAATTTACAGGTTTTATCATTTACAGAAAAAAAAAATTACTGGTTTTATGGGATTGGGTTGCAATCAAAGCCCTTTACATGTGAACTCAAATCAACTTTATTTATTATTGAGAATTCAGCCCACTCTAGTACTGTAAGAATACATGTAAATTCAATTATGCTCCTCTTATTTGTCTACTTTTATTTAGATCATATAGAATGTGAAATGTTCAAATGTATAGTCATTGTCTTATAATTAAGTTATAATTAAATATGAAACATGATCTAGAATGTTGACTAGGATAAGTTTGAATATAGTACTAAATTTAGGGTGTAGTAATTATTGCTAATAAGGGATCTCTAAGTGATCTTAATTTCAACTCTCATGAAGCTAATCTGGTGGAATACTAAAAGTAACCTTTTGAAATACTGAGTCCGCAATCCACATCATGGAAAATGCACTCTCATAAGAATTGAATTTAATCAAGAAGTAATGGTATAGATATATATATATATCAATCGTATGGACCTTCTAAAAGTCAAAAGAATGATTCTTTTTTGGAGCTGGTCATGGAATCACATCCTTGATCTTTGTATTAGCATAATAATTTTGTTTGGTCTTCTGTCTTATATGTTTGTAGGTATGCTAGTGTACTCTTTGTTTTTTCCTCTGGTTTGGTTCAAAAACACTAAAAAGGAACCTTCACTGTCTTCTGATCAAAACAAGATTGTAACAACTAAGGTGGGTAAAAAATATTTACAAACTTCAAATTTCTATATACAAAACCAACTTTTCCTAAACTTCATAAAGCCAAAAAAATATTGTAATTTTATAAGGAAAAGTGCATTAAATTTTGGAAAAGTTTTATGAATTTCCTGTACTTTTGGCTTAATGATATATTTCCTACAACCCATAAAATCCATGTTTTGATATGCATTTTTTTTACTTGAGTAGTAAAGGGTTTTTCTTAGGCTTTTTTTTTTAAACTTTTTCCTAATTAAATTTGTCAGTTTTCCATTCTCTTGTTCCTCCTTACTATTCACTTGCACACTTTTGATTCCCAAAAGCCAAAAGGTAAAAATGGTAAATGAGATTGAAGAAAACAAAAATATACAAATAAACCAAAAAGAAACAGGGAAATAGCAGGGCATATTGCTGAATCTTGAAAAGAAAAAATAGTAATTGACAACAATTATACAAGACAAATATATATTGACCCTGGTATAAAATATGAAGATAAAGAATGTCTTAAATCACTTTCCTTTGGAATCAATACATGTAAACCCATAGAACTTAAATTTTGAATTCTACAATAACTTCTCTTTAGCATCAATACATATAAACCAAAACTTATACTCTGAATTCTTGATCACTATATATGCACATACACTCACACACACACATAGCTCTTGCATTTGTTCTCAGACTTGCTCTACTATTGATTACCTGTTGTGTAAAGGGTCAGGACATGAGGGTACTTCTCTGTTGATGGTTGCAACAAAGCCTTGGTCACTAGTAGTATTGCTACTCTTCTCCCAAAACTGAGGCTTCTCTGTATCTTCTACCTTCTCTTCTAGAAATCTGGCTCCCAAAACTGAATCCAAGGCTGAAATACTCAGTAAAATGAATAAGAGACCGCCCATCAATTGACTCCTTGTGATTATCATATCACTTGCTATAACTATGCCAATATGTTTTTGTTATGGGTGATGTGTGTGTGTGAGAGAGAAGGGGAGATCCTCTAAGCCAAGGATGGAGAATAGGATTAGGTATGTGTGTGTGTGATTAAATGATATATCATATCACTTGTGGAGTAAGTTTGGTTTGGTTATAAAGGGAAGATGGCACTACCAAAGTGTTTGTGTTCTTGTGAAGATTTAAGGAAATGGTCAAATGACTCAAATTCCATAGAGAAAACAATTTAAATGAATGAGATTTAAATGGGTGGATGTTAGTCTAATTCATTGTCTTAAATTTTTGGGTCGAACTGCGAAACATCCACCCGTTACAATTGGTATCAGTGTCAAAGTCAGTCTTTCATCCAGTGTCACGCCAAGCGCCCACTTGGGTCC
Organism: Cornus suecica; assembly: GCA_963922005.1. Classification (NCBI taxonomy): domain Eukaryota; kingdom Viridiplantae; phylum Streptophyta; class Magnoliopsida; order Cornales; family Cornaceae; genus Cornus; species Cornus suecica. Next base: position 18,898,228 of record OY998247.1, on the reverse strand, counting down.
CACACAGCGTTGTGCGGGTTCGGATGGGCAAGAATGTTACAAGGTGCACATTTGTCCCACATTAAATAAAGAGGAGAAAGTGAATAGAATTTAAATGATTGGATGTTTAGCATAATCTATTGACACTTTTTTTTTTTTGGAGTAATTGGGTCCCCCACTCGTTTCCCATGTGGTGAATTAATTTAGTTGCAAAACTTTTTAACTTTAAAATTACCTCTCACTTTATAATAAAATAGCTAATTTTAATATAGAAATGTATATAGTGACATGTAAGTAATAAGCTTTAACTTCTGTAGTGTTTTGAGTTTCTCTTGTGTATTGAGTTTATGTGATAAATTTTAAATATTATTTTGTTTTAATGTTTGAATTATATATGTGAAACATATTTTTGTTTTAATGTTTTGAGTGAAATCAATTAGTATTCTGAATATTATTGTCGATTCTATAAGTTGTTTATGTTCATAATCTCAAAACTTGTAGTCACATGTTCTCTATGTTCAAGATTTCAAATAAATCTATATTCTTGATAGAACTGTATGATTTCTATATTCATAAATTTCACCAAATATATGAACTTACCATTGGCATGACATTTTCTATGATAAATTAGAATGTCACACTATAATTTGCATGTTCATTCAATAATTAGGGTATTTCAGATCTTCCCAAAAATGCGAAATTCACAAATTGCAAGGATGATGATTGATGACATTTTGGTATGTCATCTAAACCAACTAGTCCACTTAAGCTTTCATACTCTACCAACTAACATCACACAAATTTTCAATTAATATAACTCAATCTTTGTCTCCCCCAAAACCTCAATTTCGGGATCTATGGTTTGACTCTACCTCATCTTGGGCTGTTTCTACCTTTTTTTCATTCCTCTCCTTCTAAAGTCTAAAACCTTAAAGTCCATTCCAATGCAATTTTCTAGGTTTTAGAAGTACTTTTTACTCTTTCTATATTGTATTTTTACATTTGATTAATGTATTTGTTTCATGAACTAGGGTTTTTGCCTTTTGAAGTAACAACACACCTTTTGTAAAGGCATCTTTGGTTTTAGTTTTGTTGGGTTTAGGTTTATTGCAACTATAATTTACTGTGCTTGTTTTGTTTCTTCTCTTGTACTAGTTTGTGTCAGCTCCTTTAGGTTGAGTGTTTCAATTTATTATCATAAGGTTACAAATTACAATATGCCTTTGTTTCCAATAAATCTCTCTCTTTTTAGGGGTTGATGACATTATGCTTGAAATTAAATATACATATTTGCTAATTCGTTACGGTAATAAAGCATACAATCTGAACGGTTGGCATAGTTGAAAAAATGCAGGAACCTAATTTCTCAAGAGATATTAGATCTCAAGTTCAATTCTCGCTGACTACAATTTCGTTGAGATATTTGGTCCAAATACCACAATTACCTGAGGGAAATATAACATGTGATTTTCTCACACAATTGCATGTATGTGTAACTTTTCTATGATGATACGTGGATTAATTACTTAACAAAATATTAGTTTCATTTTTCCCATTTCTAAGTTCCACCCACTTGAAAATTAATTGGAAATCCCTATTTAATCCCTTGGAACACTTAATTGGGTTAGACAAATTCTCTAATATTGAACAATTAGGGTCGTTTTGATTGAGAGGGTTGACATATGCACTAAAATGATGTGCAGAGTCCGATTTAATTTTATGTCACGTTTTTAGAGGGTTGATTTGATTGCACTAAATTGATGTCTCAGATTAGAGGGTGAACATGGTCCCACTTTGCCTTTAAATTGGTACACGAGTTCGTTGGATAATAAATTTGTTTTCATTTTAATTTTTTAAGCAAAGGATAGCCTAAATATATCTTTCAATATTATATGGTATAGATTCCAAAAAAAACCCTCAAAATTATATCTAAGTTCTATAATCAAATCTTGTTTTATTGTTATTTACTTTTTATTTATTTTTTTGGCAACAAGAAAAGGGAGAGGTTTTTCTTAATATTTTTTACTTTTTTTATATATGCAATAAAATGCAAAAAATCACACAAACTATATTTAAATTTTGAAGTTAAATAAAACTTTCTCAAACTATTAAAATCCGTCACTCGAATTTGATGATGACAAAAAAACCTTTTTATGCACTAAGGTTTTGCTTAGCATCATTTTTATTTTTGGTTTTACACAAATGCAATAGTTATTTTGAGAATATGGTATCCCCTAATTTATTTTAAATGTTTTTCAAGATTTAAAAACTCTTCTAAAAAATTTGTCAAACACTTTTAAAAAAAAATCCTTCCAAAAAATTAAAAGTAATTTCTGAAAAGTCAATCCAAATATGACCCAAATGTTATAATATATTATCATTAAATCCCTCTATGGCTATGTATATTAAGTTGTTGGTTCATGCATGTGACCGCAAGCTATTAATTATTAGCAGTAATATTATTGCTGTCATTGTACTGCAAACCCAAGCTATGGTATAGTATGCAAATGATACATATAATGATCATCAAGGTAGTAATTGTTCTGCAATGGTATCTCTTTCCATGCTGATATTCATATTTTCCAATATATTATTGTGGCAAAACTATAATTCAATAATTATGCAGAATATATGTATATATACAAAGGATCTCTCACACACTTGACTATTGGAGACTATATTTTGCATAGTAATCAATAATTAATTCGGATAATACCCAATAATATTTCCACTTCAGATCAGGGGATTCATGTGCTTTGCAAGCAAAAAGCAGTAATAACAATAATCCAAATAATAATGAAAACAAAAGCCAAAAAGAAAATAAAAGAAATTCCTTCCGAACCTTAAATTGATGAGCATTCCAATTTCCAATTAGGAGTAAGAACGTAATAGTGGGATTCAATTTATTTTTTCTTCTTTCTGAGTTTTTTTTTTTCAATGTTTGATGCCAAAAAATAAAAAGGCAATAGCAATTTACTTCATACCAGCTTAGTTTTGTAGCTAAATAAGAAGTCAATCCTCTCTAACGATTGAACATGATGATTAAGTTGAAAAGAGTTCTTTAAAAATGAGCTTGCAAAACTAGTCCACACTAATCATCACATAATTAGATCCGAATTGAAAACAAGAAGCCCCATCCTTTGACTCTGTTGCCACCGAGGACGGTGTCACCATTGAATTAATTGAGAACATGTATACGTATCATGTATGTACATATATCATATAATATGATGACTATGAGCAGATGTAAATCTGAGATGTGAAATAAAATCTCAAAGAATTAACTTCTTTTGAGAAGAGAGAGAAGACCCTGGCAGTCATAGCTCAATTTATTTGTAAAAAAGCTCAAAAAATTTAAAAAAAAAAAAAACCATAATGCAATAGTTAGTAATTTCTTAACATACCTGAAAAATAAACTACAACAAAAAAATAAAGGGGCTATTATCACAAAACCTCCTATGATTTTACAAAATTATCAAATTACCCCCTAGCCTATCAACTAACCTCTGAGATTTCTAATTTGATCAATGTCCCCCTTGAACGTGAATTGAGTGAATTTTTCGGCACTGAAAAAATGAAATACTAAAATACTCTTATTGAAACAATTGTTTGTTAAACTTAAATGAATCATAACCAAAAGGGTATTACAATAATCTCACTTTTTCGGTTGTGAAATATTCACCCAATTCACATCTAGGGGGAGATTAATCAAATTGAAAACATCAGGAATTAGTTGATAGGCCAGGAGGCAATTTAATAATTTTATAAAATCACTGGGGTTTTGTGATAATAGCCCAAAATAAAATAATCACCGAATATATGAGCCAGTTATGTAAAAACCTGAAGGAATTTGGGTTTGCAGCATACACACATATTCATGTCAATCATCAACTTGATCACAGAAACGTGGTGATTTCTTATTATTTTCCATTTCATTGGAAAAACAACTATTAATATGAATTAACTCGAAACATAATTATCTAAAATCCCGCCAAAATAATTTTAAAAAAATTATCATGTCAATAAATTCTTCCAAGAAAAAAGATTCCATTTGTGTGGTAAAATATTTCCTAAAGAAATAATTCATATGATGTTGAAACTGTTAAATAACATATTATAATCACAATAAATCATGGATTTAATTTTTGTGATTATTCTCCATATATTGTAGTATCCTACATTGATTTGATTACTTCTTATATAATATAAGATTTTGTAGAATTATATCTCTTCAATTAAGGGATTGTGCATATAATATCCCTTCAATTAAGAGATTTCAAATTTAAAATATGTAAAATGTGCGTATAAATTTGTAATATTGAAAGAAGAAAAATACAACAAAATATTTGGTTACATAGCAATTTTCATGGTATCAGCTTATAGCATTTTTTTCCTTCCCTTGTGATAATCTTTTAAAAGTCTGTAACCAGGATTACAGAGCTTATTATCCTTTGTTTCTTTCCAATTGTTCTTTCTTCTTGAGAATTGGATATAATACTCATGGCCACTTCACAAAATGTTAACATTGTTCAACTTGTTTCGATCAAACTTGATGGAAACAACTATGTTTTGTGGCTTGCACAATTTGTGTATGTTCTAAAAAGGCATGATCTAATGGGTTACGCTGACGGTTCCAAACCGTGTCCCGTTAAATTTCTTCTTGATGGCAATGACAATCTACAAGATACTATCAATCCTGCGTAAGTGTTTTGGCAAAAACAAGACCAACTGATTCTCAGTTGGATTAATGTTACATTAACACTAGGGGTATTGTCTACTATAGCCCGACTCTCTACGTCAAGAGATGTGTGGATATCTCTTGAAAAACGATATGTTTCACAATCACGAAGCCGTCTCATGCAACTAAAACATCAACTACAAACTACCAAGAGAGGTAATCTTTCAATAACTGAGTATGTTGATAAAGATTAATGGTATTGCTGATAATCTTTCACTTGCTGGAAAACCTGTGAATGAAGATGACTTGATAGAAATAATTATAAATGGAATAGGCCCTGCATATGAAGCTACGGTGAATTCAATCCAAGCCCGAGATGCATCCCCATCATTTGATGATGTTGTGGGTTTACTTTTGAGCGTTGAGATGCGTTTAGAAGACCAATCCTCTTATGTTCAAGATGTGCCACAAAGAGCTCTTTATGCCTCGAAATTGAAATTTCAGCAACAATATGGACAACATCACTTAGGAAATTCAAGGTTTCAAAAGGCACCATCCCAGTCAAATCAAAGCTCCAACATGTCAAACTAGAAAGGTCGTTGTTTTGCACCTTCAAATCGTCCAAATTGCCAAATTTGTGACAAACCAGGGCACTCTGCAATCAATTGTTATCATCGCATGAATCAAGTATACGAAGGACGCGTTCCCACAAAGAAGTTGTTTGCTATAGCAGATTTTTATTCCAAAGATACAAGTAATCATGAATGGATTGCGGATAGTGGAGTCTCAACTCACATAACACTAGACCTTGTGAATTTATCTCTTCACAATACATACCATGGGGATGATCAAGTCATCGTTGGAAATGGTGCAGGTTTGCTTATCAAAAATACAGGTTCATCTACTTTTCATTTAAACTCCTCCAAATTTGTTCTTAAAAATGTCCTTCATTGTCTTAATGTTTCCTCTAACTTGTTATATGTTCATCAATTCACAACTGACAACAATTGTTATTTTATTTTTTATCCTGACCCTTTTGTTGTCAAGGACACAAGATCGGGGAAGATGTTTTTCCACGGCCAGAGTGAAAATGAAACATATCTCATCCATTTCTCCAAAAGTCCACAACGATCTTTTGCTTATATTGGTACGCGTGTTTCTTCATCAACGTGGCATCAAAGACTAGGACATCCATCTCCTTCCATCTTGCAATCTTTGGTGTCTGGGAATAAGTTGTTTCTTCAAGATCCTTTATCTACTAATTTTTTTTGTAATTCATGTCCAATGGGTAAAAGTAGTCGTTTACAATTTACTATCTACTTCTGTTTCTCAAGCTCCTTTAGAACTTATTCATTCCGATCTATGGGCATCTCCCACTTCTTCAATAAAAGGCTCAAAATATTATCTTCTATTTATGGATGACTATTCTCAGTACACGTGGATTTTTCCTATGCGTTTTAAACATGAAACTTTTGTTTATTTTGTAAAATTCAAAACAAATGTTGAAAACATTATCTCATCCAAAATTAAATATTTTCAATCTGATGGTGGTGGTGAGTACATTGATAGCAAATTAGAAAATTATCTCTCTGAACATGGGATATCTCGCCGCTTTGCTTGCCCTCACACACCTGAACAAAATGGTATTTATGAGCGTAAACATCGGCACATTATGGATATGGGCCTAACCCTTTTAGCAAATGCATATGTGTCAAATGAGTACTAGGTTGAAGCTTTTAATAATGCAGTGTTTTTAATCAACCGATTACCAGCAAAACCACTTCATTTTAAATCACCTTATGAATTGTCATTCCATTGTGTGCCAGATTATTTAGTTTTGTGTGTGTTCAGTTGCTCTTGTTTTCCATATCTAAGACCATATAATAAAAATAAGCTTCAATTTAGGTCCAAAAACTGTGTGCTTTAGGGATATTCTCTTAATCACCAAGGTTATCGGTGTTTAGATATCGATACTGGAAGGGTCTATCTCTCCCGCCATGTGGTATTCAATGAAACTAATTTCCCATTTCAGACACATGGTTCATCTCCAAGATCACCTCAAGTTGTGGAAAAGACTTCTCCTTTTCTTGTGTCACTTAATCGTGATGTCCATGACTCACAACCATTACTCCTTGATTCTACTCAAACTTCTTTATCAATGGATGGATCTCTTTCTTCCTCACCCACAATTTCTTCCAACTCCACCGATAGGCAACTGGTTTTCAATGATGAAGTTGGTCATCCTATGGTTACTAGGTTAAGAGATGGTATTCGTAAGCCAAATCCAAAATATGCCATGTGTATAAAAACTCAAGAAGCTTAAATATAACTCAATTCTTTCACAAAGGCCTTTAAAAGCAAAGAATGGAGACATGCAATGTATACTGAATTCAATGCACTTCAAAGAGCCGACACTTGGAAGCTTGTTCCCCCCTTCATCCAATATGCACATTCTGCCTAACAAATGGATATTTCGAATTAAACGTCGCTCGGATGGTACTATAGAGAGGTATAAAGCACGTTTGGTGGCTAATGGTTTTTATCAACAAGGAGAAATTGACTTTATAAAGACATTCAGCCATGTGGTAAAACACATTGCCATCCGCACTGTCATTGCTCTTGATGTGCATCAGGGGTGGACGCTTCGGCAATTAGATGTGCAAAATGCATTTTTGCATGGTCATCTTCATGAGGACGTTTACATGAGACAACCCAAAGGATTTGAGGATCCTAATTATCCACATCATGTTTGTAAACTTGAAAAGTCCCTTTATGGTTTGAGACAAGCTCCACGAGCATGGTTCAAAAGATTCTCTGATTATTTCGAAGAACTCCAAGGTAGACTACTCCCTATTTGTGTTTCATGAGGGATGATATTCATCTAATTCTTTTAATATATGATGATGATATTTTAGGCACATGGAACAATGTGCAGCAAATTTTAGATCTCATTTCTGACTTGGGAAAACTTTTTACGATGAAAGATCTGGGAACATTGCATTATTTTCTTAGAATGGAGGCTTACACATCTAGGGCCCGTTTGATTTCTGGTTTGGTCTAGTTTTGTCTGGTTATATTGGTTTTGTTTGGTCTTGTGTGGTTTTGTAAAGAGTAGTGGCCAGCGGGACCCACCATGAATTATATATATATAGAAAAAGAGAGTAAAGAATAGTGGTCAGCGGGGCACACCATGAATTATATATATATATATATAGAAGGGTAATTTGCACTAACACCCCCTGAGGTTTGGTTTTGCTTGCCATGACACCCCAAATGACCAAAATACCCTTCATAAAATTCGAAAATATTAAGGATAATGTGAAATGACATTTATGCCCCAACCCCAAATATATAAAATTTTGAAAAACATATATATAAATTCAAAAAAATATATAAAATTCAAAAAAATGTATAAAATTCGAAAACAAATATTTAAATTTTGAAAAAATATATAAAATTAGAATAAAATATATAAATTTCGAAAAATATATATAAATTTCAAAAAATATATAAAATTAGAATAAAATATATAAATTTTGAAATATATATATAAATTTCAAAAAATATATATAAAATCAAAAAAATATATAAAATTCGAAAATATATATATATTGAAAAATATTTAAATTCGAACATATATATTTCAAAAAATATATATAAAATTCAAAATATATATATATTCAAAAACAAAATTCAAAACATTATATAATTTCGAAAAACATATATAAATTTAAAAATATATATAAAAAATTAAAAATATATATATATAATTTGAAATATATATAATTCGAAAATATATATATATAAAATTTGAAATATATATAAATTCGAATATATATATTTCAAAAAAAAAATCAAAATATATATTTTCTAAAACAAAATTCAAAAAATTATATAATTTTGAAAAACATATATAAATTTCAAAAAATATATAAAATTTGAAATATATATATATAATTCGAATATATATATATATAATTTGAAAAATATATAAATTCGAAAATATACATATTTTTTGAAATGATTATATGTTTTTCGAAATTATATAATTTTTTGAATTTTGTTTTTGAAAATATATTTTCGAATTTATATGTTTTTGAAAATATATATAGATGCAAACCTCAGGGGGTGTTAGTGCAAATTATCCTATATAGAAAGAAAGAGAGTAAAGAATAGTGGTCAGCGGGGTCCACCATGAATTATATATATATATATAGAAAGAGAGAAAAAAAAAGATGATGTGTAGTGGAATGCGGGGCCCACCTAGAAAAAACATTTGGTCTTAAATTGTAAAAACCAAAGTTCATTTGGTCTTTAAAAAAAAGCAAAAACAAGACAAGGCTAAACTAAACTAAAAATCAAACAAGCCCCTAGTGATGGTTTACATCTAACACATAAGAAATATGCTCTTGATTTGTTGGGATGCTCCAACATGGAAGATGTTAAACCATGCACCACTCCTATTGGCACAAAGAAGACATATAGTTCTTTGGATGACAAATTATATGATGTGACCGAGTATCACAACATTGTGGGTGCTCTACAATATCTCACACTCACCAAACCTAATCTAGCATATGTTGTGAATCAAGTGTGTCAACATATGCATAAGCCATCAACTTTCCATTGGACGGCTGTCAAGCGAATTTTGAGATATATTAAAAATTCTTTAGATGATGGGCCGTTATTCAAAGGTGGAAAATTGGAATTAGAAGGATACTCAAATGCAAACTATGCTCAATGTCCGATTGATAGGAGATATACTGGTGGTTATTGTATAATTTTTGGTGGCATCCTGATAAGTTGGAGCTCTAAGAAACAATCAACAGTTTCTCGGTCAAGCATGGAGGCGGAGTATCGGCAACTTGCTCTTATGGCTGCTGAAATTTCTTGGTTGCGTCATTTGTTTCGTGATTTACACATCTCTATACCAACTGTCCCGGTGTTGTGGTGTGACAATGTGAGCTCCATTTCACTTGCTTCAAATCCAATTTTTCATGCAAGAACGAAGCACCTTGAGGTTGACTATCATTATGTCAGAGAAAAGGTTGTGGCCAATGAATTAGATGTGTGATTAATTTCATCGATCGATCAAATTGCTGACATCTTTACGAAAGACTTGCACCCTACTCAGTTTACATCTCTCAAGTCCAAGTTGATGCTCCAAGGACCGCTCAGCTTGTGGGAGTGTGTTAAATAACATATTATAATCATAATAAATCATGGATTTGATTTTTGTGATTATTCTCCATATATTGTAGTATCCCATTTTGATTTGATTACTTCTTATATAGTATAGGATTTTGTAGAATCATATCTCTTCAATTAAAGGATTGTGCATATAATATCCCTTCAATTAAGAGATTTCAAATTCAAAATATGTAAAATGTGTGTATAAATCTGTAATATTGAAAGAAGAGAAATACAACAAAATATTTGCCTACATAGCAACTTTCAAAGACATACCATGACTCCTAGCTGCATAAGATTAGCTCAATTTATGAGTGTCAAATAACAGAAATGTGACAATATGTATTTGGTATCCTATCCTTTTCTTGACACAACGATAGGCCTGCATTAGATTATGATCAACCAACAAAAACAACTATTCTTACAGTCTTGAGCTGCCTATGCATATCAGAGTCATTATATACAAACAACCCATGCATGTGATCTTTGCTATCACTGCTGTTAAGCATTTTTTATTCTAGCTGGTGTGAACAGAAGATACCTTCTTATTGCAAGTATAAGAACCCAAGTCGTGGCGCTGATTTTCTCCTTTATCATCAAAAGTAACGCAGAGCTTAGTACAGTCTTCAAGATCTGAGCTTCCAGTCCCTTAAAAAATCCCAGCACCCCTTCTTTTCTCCATATAGCGTAAAAAATGCCCGACAAATTTTTTCGGGACTTTCTCATCCCTTTCTTGGCCCCATCGCTATCTGAATCTGCAGCTTGAATCATGACCTTACACCTGATAGTGGATGCCATTGTTAGATATGCAGTGATGTTACATGAGATAATTAAAATGGTAAGAGATTGAGATTTCGATGAACCTGATTGCTGGATATGTCAAAACGGTAGCAATGCTCTTTGAAATCGCGCCTATGACGAAAGCTGAAGAGGCGGAAAGGGATTCTTGGGGCGAGTCCTTTGTTGCTAGATTCTGCTTTCTCGTTAAGAGTCTTTGTTTCAGCTGATCAAAAACTGTATACTGAATGGCAGGGTTAGAGGTCAGAAGAAGAGAGATGCCAAGGCCATCAAAGGCTTCGCTCCAACTACCTTCTGTAAGGGTTTGCCAGAGCCCTTTCGATTTCCCGAACGTGCTTGTCTGCATCCTTGAGGAAGCTGTATCCAGGGGCTACACAATAATATCAGATTGTCAAACAGTAACATTGGAGATATCAAATAAATAACCTTCATTTGCTTCACACGATGTACTATAAAACGAATAAAGAACACTATTGTTTGAGAAAATTTTCCAACCACTATTAGTTGAAGCACTCCAATGGAGCATCAGTATAAAGTTGAAGCTGTAATGCATTGAGCAAATAGCCGCATAAATTCGAGTTTTGCCACACGAAATGGCCATTTTATATTTCAATTCCCAGTACCCAGGTTCTATAATTTGATTACAACGGTCCTATTCTATTTTTATAACCCTACTAAATACAACAACAATCCAACTGCATCAATTTTTCCTCCATTGTCATGTCGTCAACAAATAGCATGAAGGGACAAGCTGCAGAACCAAATAGAAACTGGATTTGCACCTTCCAAGATGATCAGAAAACCAGGGTTATAGCTCAACATGAAGGCTCTCATTTACATAATCTGAAACAGTTTTTGCTAGCACAGTATTATCAATTCAATTTCAAGCTTATACCACTTGGTATTTTAGATTCGAAACCAGTGAGTGACATTTGCTGTACAAATTGCGGACCAAACATAATTCTGAAGCACAATCACTTGTTTATTCAACGGTAGCATACCTGAGTCAGAATTGCATTGCACGCCCCAGCAGCAGCAGCAATAAGCAAGTTTGCCTTAGTTCCAATGGATTTATAACCAGTCTTTTCCAGATATAATCTTTTGAAATAACTATACCCATAGAAGTAGAGAAACTGTGAAATGAAGGACTGCAAGTTCTTCGTGCCTAGTCCCTGGTATAGTGAAAGAACCTGACGAGTAGATATGGCTTCCAAAAGAACATCTGTTATGTTCCTGCATAAGCCAGAGTAAGTGAAATCAGAAACACTTTAAATCAAGTCTAAGAGTCCCATGTTGACTTAATAAATGCATTCCCACATAAAGCGTCTTGAATGTGTTTATAGTTATAATATATGTTAACCGGGCTCTTATTTCCCTCAATGTACCCAACAATATACTAGTGCACATGGTATATTTGTCCAACTCATATACCAAGATCCGGAGACCAATATCCTTTAATTGTGATGACGGAATAAGAAGAAAATCTCAAATTTTTAAGCAATAAGAGTTTCCTACTTCTGAGAACAGGTGAAATCTCTCTTCTTTTTCACACAATATTGCAGTAAAAAAATTATGATAGAAAACTAAAAAAATCCACGTTTATGTAGCTTATTATGTCTTTCAGTGTGCTAGATCTTTCATGCACCTGTATCCAAGTTCTAGGCACATTTCAACAAGAGTCCTCACACGAAGTTGCAATCCGATAAGCTCTGACACTTGACACAATAGTGCAACCAATACAAATGCCCAAGTCCAGGTTAAATAGTTTGTATTTTTTACAGAAATTATTGACATTGAATCACTTAGATCATTAAGATGAGGGGCTATATATAAGTGGCAAAAATGTTCTGACATTCATCAACTCCTTAGTTTGAGAGAGAGGGGTGTTCTGGTTCTACATTGCTCTCACTGCCCTTCCTACAGCATAATGTGATTGACATCATGCAGTAACAAGTAGCTAAGGCAGCACTCATGATCAGTAGCTTTTATGTTAATCCACTGACCATGCTCATGCATCAAAGTTACGTTCTTTATAATATCATGGAAATCAGAAACAAAGTCGAGTATACATTCTTTTAAAACAAAAACTAGTCGAGTATACATTGAAGAAACTCAATTCACAGAAGTCGAGAGTCATTTAAAAGCATCCAATGCCCCTTGAGGGGCCTTGATGAGACCTCCCAGACAACTTTACACTCAGAAGCAAACTAACACCAGAGCAGACCACCCACCACCAATCTACTGCTGAATATTATAAATTATAGACACAAAATAAGTGTAGTGCCATAAATGAAGGTGCATGCTCAGACTCATTATCATGTAACCCTTGTAGTCTCCATTACCTATTCCAATTCCCAAATAAGCATTGAAGTTGTCTAAAGAGATGTTCAAACCTAACATTTGGCATTATTTACTCAGAGCGGCTGCCTTCATATCTGAACTCATTTTGTTATGTTTGGCCGCTGTACTTTTACCATCGAGTTTACTAGTGACTCCTCACTCTAGTAAGGTACGGTAGGAACTATAATTCAAAAGCATGAATGCAGGACTACAGAGGCATTGACATCCATATACACAATTGCCAATAGCAATTATAGCACCATCTCGGTCCCGGTGATCATGCAATATTTCAGCATGTACTAGCTTCTACAAAGCTCAACTTCTGTGAACCACCACTCTGTCATAGAAATGTTTCTGGAAATGAAAACAGAAACACACTAGAAATTTCTGTCTTATCAGTGCAGATGTTCATCAACAGTGAAAGCCGCTAAAATTAACTAGGGCTAGGCCCCGGGAGGGATCTGTGTATTTTTCTTTCAATTTTGTTACTCTAGGTAATTGCATAAAATCCAGTTTATCCTTTTTCTAATGACAAGATAGAAAGGGATAAGCATGATGTCTTTATATATATATACACGATAGAATGGCTCTACTGCATGTTGTATACTAAAAGTCGAAATATTTTATCATAAAAATCCATATTTTCTGCTAAGAATATGGACCAGAGTCCATAAATATAATAAAGAAGAATGCATTATGACCAATACAAATCAACAATTTTCTGCGAGGGTTTAGAATAAGAGTGCATAAAGAAAAAGATTTTGGTGAACAGAAAGAATCTATCTTTTTCAATTAAGATTCAGGTTGATAGTTCCCTTAAGAGTCGGGGTCACAGTACACGGATGTGAAATAGAAAGGACGTTCATTGCATATGAAGTTACAAAAGTTTGCATTAATAGTTCATAGCTTCGAAAAGGATCAGAACCAACTCATGGATTTAAGAAAAGATGAGTAGGAATGTAGGATTACCGTAAGATCTTAACTGAATGGTAATGTAGTGTAGCTTTACAATTGTGTACAAGGTTCTACGTTGAGATCAAAATGAATGTCACTATGTGCCTTCAATAGAGAGGTATCAGTTCATATGGTTTAAGAACAACAAAAGGCATAAGAAAAGACAACTTATAGCATGATCAAAACCCACCAAGTAGTATGTTACATTTTAGGTTTAGTTGGATGTGGTGGCTGCCCATCCGTATGTTTTCTTTTATGAAATAGAACTGGAAAAATTAGGAAATATATTGGAAGTATACAGAATCTGGAGATTATTTGTTGATTGGCTGTTGAAGTTTGTATGGATAGAACCTAAGGATACATAGCAAAGACTAACAACTTGGAATTTCGAATCCTGTCTATAAAAAAGCATACGATTATGTGAGTGGATATCTTGAAATTTATAAATCTGATTAAGGTGGCTGACATTCATATGCTTAAATTCATCATTCCATATATCAAGTCTAACTATATAGACATGGTGTTAACATAGACTGGAAAATTAAACGTGTCAAAGGCTTGAAAAAGTTTTCTTCTTTCTTTCCTTCATTTTTTTTTCCAAAATAATTAACATCTATTTTGGGGGTAAGTAGGCGAAACTAAAGTTGAAAGAAGTTGAACAGTCTAAACCACTTCTTTATGTCCTCCTCCTTAGAAGAGAATCAAGAGATTGTACCTAAAAGAGAGGAACAACAATCCTTTTCAATGCAAAACAAAGCAGTTGTATACATGGTTTCAACTTCTATTACGTTCAATTGAATGAAACCGGTAGTATGTTGTCTAAATTGTTATCAAAGTTGTGCCTAATTAAGTTCCTAATTTATATTTTCAAAGATGAAATTCCAGACTGTGGCTCGGTAGGATGCCAAAAATTGGTAAGTCGACATATAAACAAAGCATAATTATTTGCAAATAAAGTGGGAGCAAACACGTGTTTCATTGAGGAAACAAAATTTTCCCCTTATTTACAAAACCAATACAAATCTTCATCCCTTCTTTTTCTTTTACTTTTCGGTAATTTGAAAAAATATAAAAATAAGCCCCATTATCACTCTAAAGGAGGGAGTTTGTGATGTTTTAACTGAACAATACAACAGGATCACCTTGATTTCAGAGTTGTAGACATGACTAAACATGTGAGACCACCTAGAAATAATAAGTATACTAAAGTGCAATTTAAATGTGTTTGAAGCCTATCAATAAAGATCCCCTTTTTAATGCTTATTTGAGCAAACATCAAACCCTTTTACAAAAACAAAAAGTAGGGAAAAAAAATTATAGATTTTATTTTCAATTTCACAACGCATAATTAAACTAGCATCATGGTTCATTGTAAAGATTTATAGCATATGTGATCATCAATTATTCAATAGATGTACAAACAAAAAATATTATTTTGCCAAAAAAGCCGAACTAAAACCAGGATCATGGTTTATTGCACAAATGACAGCATAATTGATCACCAATAAGTCAACCCAGTTAATTACATAGAAAATCAACATGATCAAGGATTAAAAAGAGAAAAAAAAAACACTCTACAGGGTGTTCAAAAAAACAAATTTACAGATCAAATCATTCAAAAGATAAATAATTGGAAAAACAACAGAGAGAAAAGAAATTGAAAGGAGAGAGATGAAAGATGACCTGTATTTGGCGTGACCATGGCCTCCAACCTCAGCTTGGTACTTAGCTTTACAGGTGTCGAGTGGGTACAAGATTGTCGTGCTCACCAGAGCTCCAATGGCTCCTGATGTCGCCTCTGATATGGACTCTAGATCAAGACTCATCTTTCTCTTTGTAGCAAAACCGATCAAAACAACAAATATTGCAACATATATATAGATTTAATTATATATATTTAATTTATAATTATATATATAGGTGCGCGCTCTATGAATAATGAGAGAAACAAATTGAAGTGGAGACTGCGCTACCAAAAAACAAACATAACATATATTACTAGAATATTACTTTTTATTTGAGTTTTAATATCGAATTAGTGCCCCAGGATATAAAGAAGTCACAAAATTTGACACAACCGTCTCGAAAATGACATGAACTTGGCATGTTATATAATTTCTATTGCGTTAAGGACATGAACTGCATGTCTGTATAATTTCGAGGGGCCGTCTCGTTTAACCCGTTTAATTCAATTTATCCTCGCCGAAAGCGCCCCATTTAAAACAGTTTTAGGGAACCGCCCCAAACAGGGATTTAATAGTTATTTAAAAAAATTAGGATATTTTGTGCTTTCAATTTTGTTCGTATAGTTTTAGTTTATAGTGGGGTTCATTATATTTTTTTAGGTTAATGAAGAGAGATAAATTATGAAAATATAAAATTATATTGTATTGAGATTATTTTTGAACGGATAAAATTATGAATTGAGATAGATGAAATATTTTTTAGGAAAATTATCATAAAACTTTAAAATTTGTTTTAAAAAAACCCTATAATTTGAAAAACTCCCCAATAGTTTCATATTTGATCAACTTGCCGCATTTTCTTAAATTTAAGACAAAACTGACCTTGAAATAAGAGGGGGGTTTACTGAAATTTTTTTAAAAAAATTAAAATCAAAAAACAAATCTAATTCGTAGTTCGAATTATTTTTTTATATTCCAGACTTAAATTATTTTATATTTTATCCTAATTGGCAATTCAAAAAAAATATTTTGGCATTAATTTTTTATTTCGGCATGAATAAAAAAAATCGTTTATAGTAAAATATAAGAAACAAAATTTAAAAATGAAAAAAATAATCTAATTAGTAGTTCAAAATATTTTTTTTTATTTTTCGGACTTAATTTTTTAATATTTTACCCTAATTGGTAGTTCAAAAAAAATATTTCAACATTAATTTTGTATTTTGTCATAAATAAAAAATATTTTATAGTAAAATATATTTTTAAAAAATCTAATTGGTAGTTCGAAACATTTTTTATATTTTTTTATATTTTACTAGGGGCATTTTTGTTTTTGTTTTTAAATTTTTTTAAAAAAATTCAGTAAATTCCCCTCTGGTTTCAGGTGCAGTTTTGTCATAAATTGAAGAGAATGGGGCAAGTTGATCAAATATGAAATCATATAAGGGTTTTTCAAACTACATGAATTTTTTTGAACAATTTTGAAACCATAGGGGTTTCTTGATAATACCCATATTTTTTTATATATAATATTTTATATCAAAATTATACTAATGTCTTTCAATAAAATATACATTCACTTATTTATTTATTTATTTTTATTTTTTGTACATTCAATTATTAGTTTTTGTTATGGATTGATATTTGACATGTTTTTATAGGTTTGTTGTGGACTTGTATTTAGCGATGGCAACAGGTCGAGTTTGGTTAAATCCATGACCATCCCTGTGAGAAAATTAGTAATATCATTACCACCCCAAATCCATGACAATTTTTAATTGGTAATATCATTACCATCCGTCGAAATAAACGGGTTCTTTCGGATTACCATCGATACCTCCTAAATTTTAAACTTAATTTTTAATAAAGTAATATCACACACATAAATGACTACTTGGTAAATTTGTCTCATCTTTATATAAACCATGTCCAATGCCCAGAAGAAAAAGAGTTAAAACACATGAGCTCCTCTATACACATATATATGTACTAGCAAAGAGCACGTGTCAATGCACGTGGATTGATGAGTTTTGGTGAAATTAAAATTTTAAATTTAGAAAATTAAAAATTAAATCAAAATTACTAATTAAAGTGAACTTATTATTAAATGTAAGATAAGGATGAAAAATAATACTTCAGCAAATAAATTACAAACAAACCTTCAATATCTGGGCAGCAAAGAGAAGAGTCAAAGTCTTTGTTGCACATTTCCCATGTATATAAACAAATTAAATTAATAAAGACACTTAAAAAAGTATTCAACTTAGGGCCCGTTTGGTAACCGGTCTATTCCGGTTATCTCTGGTCCTGTATGGTCTGATCTGGGTGATGTTCTGAAATTTTATTTGGTAAGCGGTCTGGTCTAATGGTCTTGCTATGAGGAAACAGGAACCAGACCATGTTTGAAAAACTGTTTGGTTCCAAACTTCTTAGAACCAGACTCTGTTTGACAAACTGGTCTGGTCTTAAATTTTGTTTATTATTCATTTTTTTATAAATATAATTCATTTAATTTATTATTTATATTATTATTTATTCGTTTATTTTAATTAATTTATAAATATATTTTATTAATTTATTATTTATATTATTATTTATTGATTTATTTATTTTTTATCATTATATTTATTCATTTATTATTATTTGTATGTATTATTTAATTCATTTTGCTTATTATTTATTTATTTATTTATTATTATTTTTATGTATTATTTAATTCATTTTTCTTATTATTTATTTATTTATTCTTATTTTTATATATTATTTAATTCATTTTGTTTATTATTTAATTCATTTAATTTATTAATTATTATTATGTATTATTTATTTCATTTTGTTTATTATTCATTTTTTTATAAATATAATTCATTTAATTCATTATTTATATTATTATTTATTCATTATTTTAATTAATTTATAAATATATTTTATTCATTTATTATTTATATTATTATTTATTATTATATTTAATCATTTATTATTTTTATTATTTTATTTTTAAATTCATTTTACTTATTATTTATTTATTTATTATTTTTTATGTATTATTTAATTTATTTAATTTATTATTAATTATTTTTATTTTATTTGTAAATATGATTTATTTAATTTATTATTTATATTATTAATTTATCACTTATTATTATTTATTTATTTGTTTAATTAATTTATAAATATATTTTATTAATTTATTATTTATATTATTATTTATTATTATATATATTTATTATAAATATATTTTATTATTCATTATTTTGTTTATTTTTTATTAATTTATTTATATTAATTTTTAAATATATTTTATTTTATTTATCATTTATATTATTATTTTATTCATAAATATATTTTATTTTTATTTATTCATTTATTTTTATTAATTTATAAATATATTTTATTAATTTATTTTTTATTTTTATTTTATGTATTATTTAATTCATTTTATTTATTATTCATTATTTTATTATTTTATTTTTGTGTTTTGGTTATATATTGGTTAGATGTTGTTCAATTATTGGAGGACATTTTGGTTAGATTGGATAACCAGACCAGAAAGAACCAGCAAAAATTGTGGTCCTAAAAAAGATTATTTTGGTTCAACATGGTCTGGTTATATTTTTTGAGACCAAGGCAAAACAAACATGGTCTGGTCTAAAAAAACCATGACAAGACCGGAAATATAGGACCATAACCGGTAAACAAACAGGGCCTTAGGGTATGTTTGGTAGGCGGTTATGGTCTATTTTTTTTTATCTGATCATGATTTTTTTAGACCAGATTATATTTGTTTTGCATTTGTCTCAAAAATAAAATCAGATAAAGTTAAACCAAAATAATATTTTTTAATACCAACATGTTTTTTGTGGTTGAATGTGGTCTGGTTACATATAGTGCTTGTTTGGTAGAGGGTGTGAAGTTGGTTTTTGGTTTGGTTGGAGTTGGTGTGGTTTTATTTTGGTTCCAAATCATGTTTGGTGCAGATGGTTTTGGTGTGAGAAAAAGTGATGCTGAAAAACCAAACCATGTTTGGTAAAGTTGGTATGAGTTGAAATTCTGAATATTAATATATTAAAATATATTAATATATTAAAATATATTAATATATGAGTTTCACATTTTATTTATTAATAAATATTAATATATATTAGTTTTATTTATTAATAAATATTCATATATATTAATATATGGGTTTCACATTTTATTTATTAATAAATATTAATATTAATATATTAATATTATAATATTAAAATATATTAATATTAATATTTTTTAATATATTAATATTATAATATATTAATATATTTAATTTTTCGAAATATTTAATTTTTCATAAATATTAATATTAATATATTAATATATGAGTTTCTCATTTTATTTATTAATAAATATTAATATATATTAGTTTTATTTATTAATATATATTAATATATGGGTTTCACATTTTATTTATTAATAAATATTAATATTAATATATTAATATTATAATATTAAAATATATTAATATTAAAATTTTTAATATATTAATATATTTAATTTTTCAAAATATTTAATTTTTCATAAATATTAATATTAATATATTAATATTAAAATATATTAATATTAATATTTATGAAAAATTAAATATTTCAAAAAATTAAATATATTAATATATTTTAATATTATAATATTAATATATTAATATATTTTAATATATTAATATTAATATTTTTTAATATATTAATATATTTAATTTTTCGAAATATTTATTTTTCATAAATATTTAATTTTTCAGAATATTTAATTTTTCGAAATTTATTAATATCAAAAATAAATTTGCTACAGTGTTGGTACCAAAACTAAAATCATGAACCATAAAAAATGATGGTTCCAAATTTTGGCTCATTCCTTCACAAAAATTGCACCATGGAATTGCTACAATGTTTACTCCAAATTTTCACTCCATTTGACAAACATTGGTTTGGTGCCATTTTTTGAAACGAAACCCAAAACCAAGGCTACAATCCATTAGCCAAACAAACCAAACTCCTATTGAACCAGACCAAAATCATTTTGGCCAAAATAACCAAAGCAGCCTCCCATGACCTCTCCACTCGTCGTCCTCTCCACAACCCTGTGTGTATATGCGTGTTTTTCAATGGTTGCCATAGCTAGGGATTTCGCGAGCTATCGCACCACCGATCTCTCCCTCAAGTCACTCCGATCACGAACCCCTCCCTTTCCCGCCATCGCCACCAAGAGCGGCACCACCACACCACCACAACGGCTGCAACCTACCCTATCTTCTCTCTTCTGGCGATCTCCACCCAGCCCTTCACCACCGAGCCGCCACCGTGACAAACAACCGTGAACCCATCTTGGGAAATAGAGATTTAGGAAAATAAAGAAACTCCTCCATCTTCAACCTCTGCAATCGGGTTTCAAATTGGGAATTAGAGATTTTAGGGTTTCCAATTTCCCATTTTTTAATACAAATTAAATTGTAATACTGATTTTCAATTCCTTGATTTTAGAGTTGATAAAAATATGAATTTTCTTTTTTTGATAAATTTGATTTTAGGGTTTCCAATTTGTGGTTTTGAATACAAATTAGGAAAAAAAAATTCTCAACTTGGCATTCTTGTAGTACGGTGAGTCAATTTTTTATTTTTTGAATTTAAAAAAAAAATTGATAATACTGATTTTCAATTCCTTAATTCTAGAGTTGATCCATAAAAATATGAATTCTCTTTTTTTGATAAATTTGATTATAGTAAAAATAAAATTGATAAATTTTGGTAAAAGTTTGGAATCAGATAATTTGTCACATGATCTGGTTCTAGTTTTATAAGATCAAGACCATCAAATCAGACTGTTTACCAAATAGATTTTCAGATCAACTATCTTTGGGGTATGATTTTTTATATTGAAACCAAATAATTTATAGAGATTACAAACTTAAGAACAATCGTAATCAACATAACAAAATCATTTTGAAAGAAAATCGCGAGGTAGACAAAGTATAAACTTTGAAACAATTTTTTGAAAATCTTCTCAATTGAGTTATCCAATTTGAATAAAAGAGAGTAAAATTTAACAATAAAAATAGAATGAATCACTGTATATATAGAGAGAGATTGCATATGAAGAATTGTAACAGTCAAACTAACAAATAAAAGCAATTCAAGGAATATAAAACTTATATAATAATTAATATTAAATGAATCAAATTTATGAGAGAAATGTGATTTTCAAAAAGTTTAACAAATCTATATCTCCCTATAATCTATAACCTATATCTATCTATAACGTATAATCTATCTATAATCTATAATTATAATTAAAACTATTCTAAAAGTATATGGCCTATGAATAGTTCTACACATTTTTTTTTAAAAAACAAAAAAAATTAACTAATATACTTTATTATTGAAGTGGAATCCCATTAGGCAGAGTAAAGCATTGCGAAAATGTGTTGGCCAATATTTTCTATGCTTTTTCTTTTGAAAAAAAATAAAATTATAATACTAAAAATAAAAGTAATAAAATTGATATAAAAAACTTAATAAACTTACTTTATGCTAAATTGCTATTGCATAATTTTGTGGGAATTTTGTGAAGGCTTTTTGTTGTCAAAAGAGAGAAGAAAAAGTAGAAAGATTCGGTTCTTGAGTGTTTAGCTTCTTCAAATAAATAGGTGACACATTCTTGATTAATTTTGTGTAATAAATGGAGAGATTCGGTTCTTGAGTGTTTAGCTTCTTCAAATAAATAAGTGATACATTCTTGATTAATTTTGTGTAGTAAATGAAGAGTGTAACGCTTATAATTAGTATAGTCTTGAATATAACGTTTTGAAGGAAAACCTTTTCACATGGCAATTCTTCATAAAAATGAATTTGTTAGAGATTTAATTGATGGTTTATTGTCTAAAATAGTGTAATGGCTGGAATAGTAATTATTGGAATTAATGATACTCAAAGATGATACAAATTTGCAATTTAAAAGAGTAATAAGAAATTCTGAACTTTTTAAAAGTTATAGGGTTTAGGGCATGTTTGGTAGACATATTTTTGTGTATGTTTATGTGTTTTGTGTTTATAAACTTGTTTGGTTTAGTGTTTTTGGGCTATGTGTGTTAAAAAACACTTTCTCACCTACCCAAATTTTAGGCATATTCCAATAAACATGAATTTGGTGTTTATTGGGGTGTTTATTGGGTGGTTTAGTCTTACTATTTATTTATTATTTATTATAATATTTATTTATGTATTATTATTTTTCTTTCTTTATTATTTCTTCACTTTATAATATATTTTATTATTTTATTATTTATATTATTAAATTATTATTTATTTTATTATTTATTAATTTATAAATATATTCTATTTATTTATTTATTATTATTTCATTATTTAATTCATTTTATTTATAAATTATTTATTCATTTTTAATTATTTAAATATATATTTTATTAATTTAATATTAATTTATTATTATTATACTCATTTTTTATTATTAGTATGAAGTATTTATTTGTTATTATATTTACTTATTATTTATTATTATATTTATTTATTATTTATTATTATATTTATTTTTTATTATTATTTATTATTTATTTATTTCATTTTGTTTATTATTTATTATTTTTATTATATTTTTAAATATGTTTTATGTAATTTATTATTTATTTTATTAATTTATTATTATTATTTATTATTTAGTCCATTTTTATTATTATATTTATTTATTATTATTGTATTCATTTTTTATTATTATTATATTTTATTTTATTTATTATTTATATTATTAATTATTGATTTTTAATTTTTCAATTTCGACCAAAAAAACATCCATACCAAACATACTTATGTTTTTGGATGAATAAACAAAAAAACAATAAACGTGTTTTTTTGTTTATTTCAACACAAACACAACTCTACCAAACATGCCCTTAAGAGTTTCCATTATAATATACTTGTATAAGATGCGTCACCTATTTATACTCATTTTTGGTTTAATATATTGATTATTGAATTCTATATGATTTTCATTATTCTCCCCCAATTGTGTCACCTATTTATATTCTTTTTGTAGATGAATGTACGTAAATTTGAAGGATTCATTAAATATTTCTCATTTGGGAGGAATACTAACGGCCATGTTTTTTTATTACTATACATTTCTTATTTCCAGGTTAATGTGAGTGTGTATTTGCAATGTTTAAACTTGTATAAGTATCATAGAAAATACTAAATGTTAAATTCCTAATTTTAATTGAGAAGTTTTTGTAATTAATTCAATGATTTAATAAGAGAAATTGAGAAGACATTAATACAAATGTCTATAGATATTTTGAATACAAAGAATATATATATGTGTTGTTAATTATATTGAAAGTATTAATTAATGTATAAAATTAATTAAGACAATATGAGATGTAACTTTTGATTTGTCTTTTCAAATGTCTACGTATACAAAGAATATATATATGTGGTGTTAATTACATTGAAAGTATTAATTAATATATATAATTAATCAACACATACAGATGTCTATACATGCATGTAAATTTTTATAAAATAAATTTTTTTATTTAAAATATTATATTAAAGTGGAGAGAAATAATCCAAGGGTCACACTTCTTTAATGAAACAGATTTAATACATTTTTTTAATGAAATATATTTAATAAATACTAAAACAAATGTTTTTTTATTTAAAATTTAAAATATTATATTAAAGTGGGGAAAAATAATCCAAGGGGCTTACACTTTTAGAATATTATAGATATAGATATAAATGTGTGCAAGTGTGTATGTATATTACATGAACATATCGTTATAGGTCTTAGATAGTTGACAAGTGTACATGAGATAGTAAAATTATATATAAAGATGTATAATTTATATAAATTTAAATTGAAAATATATGTTAAAAATTGAAATAAATAATAAAATATTAATTTTAATATATATTTGGAACGTGTCGGGTTCAGGTTTGGGACGAGTTTTACACAAAATTCGAACCCACTTCGGGTTTTGATTTTTAATACCAAATCCATCTCAAAACCATTTAAAAACTTATAAAATCCTTCCCATGAGGGGCGGAGCGGCTCAAAGCCTGACCGGTCGGCTTAAATTGTCATTCCTACTTGTATTTTTATGAGTTTGTTGTAGACTTTTACTTGTTCTTTTATGTGGTTTGATTTATATTGTTAGAATTGTACACTTTCATTAAAGTTTGTTGATGTCCTCTTTATCTAAATTTGAATCATTTGACTATTGATTTCAATTTAACGTAATGAAACTAGTTTTAAATTATTAAACTTGTTTTTGTGTTAAGATTTATTACAAGTAAATCAATTGGATCATTACTTGTTTCCTTTATAGATCATAATGTCATATTTAATCTACTTATTTTTCATTTATTAGTTTTTTTAAAAAATAATCCTATTAATGGGGCAGTTTGGAGCGATTTTGTTGGCAGAGAGGTTACAGTTAGGGATGGCAAATTGGCTCGTTCCGCCCCGTTTATAACGGTTTTGAGTGCCCTGTTTATACTATATGGGTGGGGATGGGGTTAGGAAAAAATCCCTACACATAAACGAGGCGGGGACGGTTTTAGGTGTCCCTGCCCCACCCCACCCCGTTTAGACATATTATATATATATATATATAACAAATAAGTGCAACCCACTGATCCTAAACTATATTTTTGTTATTGTCTAGATTGAATGAACCTAATATTGAACCATATTCTTTTTTGTTGCTATTTTCGGTAGAATGTATTGTAATTTGGATTGTTGTATAATTTTGTAGTTTATTTAGTTTTTATAATGTTGAATTCATGTTTTAAATATATGATTTTGTGGAGTTGTTTAATTTTTAAAGTGATATATTTAAAAATTTCAACTGTTAACGGGTACCCGTGGGCACCCAACGGTTTTAAAAAACCCGGCGAGGACGGAGACGGGGATGAGGTGACCTCCCATCCCGTTTAGCCGGTTTTGGGCGGGGATGGGGTGGAGGTTTCTTAATGGTTGCGGGGGCAGGGGATGGTACACTCGCCTAGAACCGCACCCGTTGCCATCCTTAATTACGGTAAAGATTTTGGTTATAAGGAATGAAAAACCGCCCCATTGTCATTCCTAAACTTTCGTCATAATCATTTTAGATAGATCCAATTATTTAGTAACTAATTTTAACCTATTTACCTTAAATATTTATATTATTTTACTATAGGTTAATTTAAATAGTGTCTTGACATTTATTTTGCACTTATATTCTTTTTCAATTTTGCACTTTTATTCCTTTTTAATTATGCTCATTTTTATTATAATTTATAATTTATTTTGAGTAAACTGGTTACATGACCTATTTTAATAAAAACGGGTTAAACACGTCATTAAACGCATTATATCATATATCATGGTCCTTTTATTATACGAGTACATGAATTGTGTTGTGGTACTTGTTTAATAAATATATCAAATTTAGAGGTTTCCTAACATGATAATTAGACTGACCGTGTTCAAATCGACTTGTTTTACAAAATATGCATAAATCGATACGACACGTTTATAACACGAATTGTCAATCAAATTTGACTATTATGTTGTATTAAACAAGTAATAATAATACATTATTATAAAAACTAAATATTTTCTCTCTTTTTTTATTATAAATAATTGATTAATAAATTACTCTAATTTTCTCAAATTTACTTTAGATTTAAGTTTTTAAAATAACTGTAACACTATGTTTATGAAATTAAAAATAATAACAATATTTATAAATAAAAATTTAAATTTTAAAGTACTTAATTTTTTTGCATTGAAAAATCAAATCATCATTTGTGTTAAATTAGACATAATTTTAAACATTTAAGCACACATTAAAAATTTCAAAACATTAATATAAATGTTAAAAATTAAGTAAAAGAATAATAGAATTATAAAATAAGAATAAATTAATTGATCATAATTAGAAGAATGAAATTTATTGAACTTTAATTATCTTCTGAATTCAATAATAAAGAGTACTTAAAAAATAATATATATAAATTCAATAATAAACAATACTTAAAAAATAATATATACTAATTCAATAATAAACAATACTTAAAAAATAATATATACTAATAATAAACAATACTTAAATATCAATATATAGATACAAACATACATATATAGAATACTAAAAAGAAGAAAAAAACAAAAAATCCAGTGTGTTACGCGGCAGTAGGTACTCCCTAGGTCCGGACCGTCAATCACAAACAATCATTATCAAATAGCCCTTTCCATCGAAGCTTTGACAACAGTCCAAACCCACCCAAGAACCCTAATCACCTAACAAGGCTAACATCATCATATCTTCTTCCCCAAGCTTCTAGGGTTTCGGTGGCCCCTCCGCCACTACAAACCGACACACATATACACACACTGGTACGTATATGCATATACATATACATACACATACACACATATACATATACACACCTATACATATCTTTCACCAATACATTCAATTTTACTGAACAAGTCTAGGGTTTTTGCTAACCAAGTCAGTCACTAACCCCTTTCTCTCTCTCTCTCTATATATATGTATATGTATCTGTGTTTGGGTGTTTGTATGTTGTGGATTTTGATCTAGGGTTTTGAATCTCTTGTAGTTGTAATGGCTGGAGGTGCTTCAGCTGCGAATGCCAACTCCGGCGGGCGCCAACCGGTTCGCATCGTCGTCGCCGGAGACCGCGGCACCGGGAAATCGAGCTTAATAGTAACAGCCGCCGCCGATACTTTTCCGACCAGTATTCCTCCGGTGCTGCCCCCGACGAGGTTGCCCGATGATCTCTACCCCGATCGAGTGCCTGTCACCATCATCGATACCTCTTCCAGGTTTTCAATCTCTCCTCTCTCTCTCTATATATGTATACATATATGTATATGTTTATAAACAATGTATTTGTGTTTGTGTATCAGTCTAATTTTAATATGCTTGTGGTTTGTACTCCGAATCTGTATTGTGGATAGAGGTAAACTAGCTATAGGGAACCGTTTTTAGGGTTTTAGTGGTTTTATAGGTAGTTCTTTGAAGTGGGTTTATTTATACATGGACATGTGTTGTGTAAAGAAATGTATTTGTTTGGACAAGTTTATTCTATGTGATGAATTATCATTTTTAAATTTGTCCTTGGAACTATTTATAGGGTTTTTGTGATTTTATAGGAAGTGCTCTAACCTGTGTCTCTATATAAATGAATTTGAATTGGTTTGGATCTGTTTATTCAATGTGATACTTTCATTTTGTTGTATGCTGAAAAATTCGTCAGATTTGATTTTAAATTTTGTGTTATTTTTCTTATTCAGTACGGAGAGCGGAGGTAGACTCGCTGAAGAATTGAAGAGGGCTGATGCCGTTGTCCTCACTTATGCTTGTGACAAACCTGCAACGCTTGACCGATTGAGTACTTTCTGGCTCCCAGAACTTCGTAGATTAGAGGTTTGTGTGCCACAACAATGTTTGGTTACACTCATGAAATTACTTGACAATACTGTTTAAAGACATGAGATAAGTTTTGAGATTATCATTACTTCGTAGCATATTAATTGCCTTCAAGTAGAAGAGGACATCGAAAATGATTACCAAACAGTCTTGGACACTATAATGACTTCATACATATACAAATATCCGCATAATACGTTTTTACATTAATGTTTCTTTTATATATAACAGGTAAAGGTGCCGGTTATAGTGGTGGGCTGTAAGCTGGATTTGAGGGATGAGCAGCAGCCAGTTAGCTTGGAGCAGGTCATGACTCCAATAATGCAACAATTTCGGGAGATCGAAACATGTATAGAGTGTTCAGCATTGAAGCAAATACAGGTAAATTTGATTTCTTTGGTTCTATTTATGTTTATAAAATTTTGTCCGCGTTAACTCTTTGAATTTTCTGTGATTTATTGGTTTATAAACGGCTCATAGTAGTTATTAACTAGTTTTAAGTTTGTACTAGGATACATGTATAGCTTGTGTGTTTCTTTTCATTTCACTATCCAAGCATAAATATTATTAAGTAGTACGAGTGGAAATGTTTAATTTGCATGTTTGAGTCCATTTTTAAATTGTGTTGGGGAATTCACTCCTTTAACACCCCAAATACGTGGGGCCAGCACTTAGTTCCCAAAACATTGTGGGCATTTAACTTAAGACCGAGGATTATGAGTTTGTTATTCTTTGAAAGAAGAATTAGTTTGTGATGGTCGATATCATGATCATGCAATTAATTTGTTTGAGGACTTTTGATTTGCTATTTTTAATAGCAATTTCTCCATAATCTGGCATTGTTCTATATCTTTCACGGGTTTAATTATTGAAAGGTCTGTATTTCAGATCCCGGAGGTTTTCTACTATGCACAAAAAGCAGTGCTTCACCCGACGGCTCCTCTTTTTGACCAGGAAGAACAAACTCTGAAGCCCAGATGTGTGAGGGCTTTAAAAAGAATATTTATTCTTTGTGATCATGACAGGGATGGTGCCCTTAGTGATGCAGAGCTGAATGATTTTCAGGTATTTGTTTTCAATTTTTTTATACATGTCATGCAGATTTTTGCATTGCATTGAGGTTGTTTGAAACAATTATATCATTTCGGTGTTATCTTTTTGATATGATAATCTTATTGTGCTTCTGCAATAAATTTTTGCTTCCAGAAAGTAATTTTACGTATGATTGAGGTTCTGAAGTAATCTACTAACCTTTGTAAACAGGTCAAATGTTTTAATGCTCCACTACAACCTTCTGAAATAGTGGGTGTTAAGAGGGTTGTGCAAGAAAAATTGCAGGATGGAGTGAATGAACGAGGTCTAACTCTGACGGGATTCCTCTTTCTTCATGCTCTATTCATAGAAAAGGGACGTTTGGAGACAACATGGACAGTGCTACGGAAATTTGGATACAATAATGACATTAGACTTGGTGTTGATCAGCTCCCACCTCCAATTAAACGATCTCCTGATCAGGTATATTCTTGAGCTAAATCTTGATTGTTGTTATCATTGATTTCTCAAAATTTGCAATGCTTGTGACACCTAATAAAACAAAAAATATATATATATATATATTTGTTTTTCTTGGAAGCTAATTGTGAAATTGGTTTAAAATGGGAATAGATATCTTCCCGGACTGCATACTCAGTTTCATTAAATCCTATAATCTGTGTCCCTTGACACATTTTTTTGGGCTTTCTTTTCCATGTGGCACCTTCAATTATCTTATTCTGCTTTCATTTCTTGAGCATTCATTAGACTTTGTTACATATGATAAATTATCTTAAATAGTTTTCCTTCATCTTGTTTCACCTCTAGTTTCTTTTAAAATGCATACATTACTCACATCATTTCAGCTCTGGCTGTAGTCATTAGTTTCGAAATATGCTGTTCCTTGCCTTCCAACACATGTTCTAGAAAGTTTAGCGGGCCTTTAGCTGTTTTTTTTTTTTTTTTTTTTTTTTTCTGTTTATTTGATGAAGGAAATGGGAAGACCCAATCTGCTATGCAATCTTTGTTAGTTACCTATCTACTTCAAAAGATTATGTTGTTAGAGAGGGTGTAATTTTAATGTTTTGAATTACTAAAATGTGCACCCTCCATGTGACTTTTTTCCATCCAACTAGTGGTTTCAACTTTTGATTTTTAGGGTGAGGGTGAGTGTGAGGTTTGAAATCGAGACACTCGGCTCTTATACCATGTTAATTTCCAATAGCTCAGAGGGTGTAACGCTAGTATTTGCTTCCTTCAACAATCTTAAAACATGAAAACACTGACCATTTACTTGCCTGCAGAACTTGCGAATACTTTGTGCCAAATTGAGATTATTGTTTAAATGGCCACTTCTAGACCCAACTGTTTGGCCTAACAGATTTGTGCTGGCTGGCCCAATGTTTCTTCATTGTGTAAAATTGGTTATGATTGGGCTACCTTTGTTTGGGTCTTATATTACTGCCTTCATGGCTTGTGTGGAGGTATTTTTTTGAAGATATTTTTATCATGATATTTTGCTCAAGTACCACAAGGTGCGATCGACATACAAAATCAAAACAAGTGTAAAGTCCCTACCCTAATTACTAAGGTCATATAATGATGGGCTCTTTTCTTTTTAAATATATGGTGTTAGAAGTTTATCTAATTTAAGATGTCCTTCTTCGCCCCTATTCTCTAATCTTTTCACCATTTGTGTCTCTTCTTTCTTTGAGGTTCCCAACGTTTTCTTTTTCAATATATGGATTATCTGCGAGTAGGAACTCTTATTTCAATGTTCGGTAGTTATGATCACAATGATTGTTTTGGGTTTAGGTACATTTAGTCGGTTCTCATTATCTTGTTTTAAACTTGTGGTTTGATTTTAGTTATCTTTATTTGAGACTCTATTTCAATCACTGTTTATGGATATATGGTGATCTGTTACGGAATTTTTTTGACAATGTGAACTGTTAGGGATTAGGACAAATTAGTTTGTTTACGATTTTATCATATAGAGCTTATTTCATTTATGTTTTTTAATTGAAGGTTCAGTGGGCTTTTATATGTCCTGTGGCCAAATTATTTGTTATTAAGCAATTTGGTTTTGTCTTGTACATACTCTCAAAGAATATATACCCCCACAAACCTCTGTATTATAATTTACATTTTCTGTATTTCCATCAATTATAACTAAATTGTTGCTAATAGCATACACCATAAAATTTTGTCCTGTCTCTCGAGAAAAGACGAATTTAATGTAACGTCTAATGTCAGCCTACATACTTAGGAATTTGAAAATGCAAAATTGGAACATTAAATTAAGGGAAAAGGAAAGAACACTTTGATTCATATATCTGTCATACATGAGAGAACTGTATGGAGGAAAATTTGGGTATGCTTGTGTTTATTACCCATCTGCTCTAAAAGCTTAAGCTATTAGAAAGTTTGCAGCATTGGTATTTAAGTCCTTAAACAGATTGAAGGAGAGGGCTATTTCTTTTGAAGCAGTCAAGAAATATAAATAAGCATAAAAGGAAGGTTTAAAAGAGTATTTAGGAAGAGTTTAAAAGGGTTTGGGGGAGGTGATTCTAAATTCTACTAGTTTACATACAGTAAAGTAACAAAATAAATAAATAAATTAAGAAAGCACCCTTTGAACTCTCCATGAAAGCTTCCTTTTATGTTTCTTACTTAGTAAAACAATGGTATCCTTGTCAGTTTTTTATATGTTATAGGCGTTTCACACGTTTTAGAATAACAATGTGAATAATGAAAGGAACATATTAAGGGAGTTTTGTAATGGATCACTCTCGAGGGTTTGGTTTGCTTTCATAGCTATAAGGTACTACGTAGGATTCAAATGAAAAAGAAAGTATGGGGATTTAGTTTGATTTAAGGATATTGTGGAATAAGAGTATTGAGGGCGGACTTTAAACATCAATAATAATTAATTTATTTGTAATTTTATTTGCTTACTTCAATCAAAGTGAAAAATAAAATTTTGATATAAACTCATTAGTTATTTAGGACTCCTAACTCTACTTATATGGATTTTTTCCTATAATAAATTGACGCACAGTGTTATGTGCCCGACCAATCCCCTTCAAAGGCAAATAAAAAACTCTTGCCAAGGCGGATTTGGGTCACATTTTTAAACATTGCGCAGTAATTGCCACCCCTAATGTTGCTCTCCAAAAATTATTATTACTATTATTACTATTTAATTTTTTCCCCTCTTTCCAAGTTATAATCTCCTTGATTGTATTTTTTGTTCTTGTGATGCATGCAATGTGTTCCTTGAATTGCTAATGCATAATTGTCATCTGTGCAGAGTGTGGAATTGACAAATGAAGCTGTGGTGTTCCTCGGGGGAATCTTTTCCTTGTTTGATATTGATGGTGTACGTATGAGTCCTTTGATATCTTAAGTTTGCTTATTTTCAAATATTGACCTTCACGTATCTGATTCTCACCAGGATGGGGCCCTTCGGCCTGCTGAGATTGAGGATTTCTTTTCTACTGCACCAGAAAGGTAGCTTATTTTTCTCAAGTACATCAGTGAATACCTTTGAGTTCTGTATTGTATATTTCTTTGCTCAGTTGATATCACAACTTTTACTCTCTATT
Source organism: Cornus suecica (assembly GCA_963922005.1). Classification (NCBI taxonomy): domain Eukaryota; kingdom Viridiplantae; phylum Streptophyta; class Magnoliopsida; order Cornales; family Cornaceae; genus Cornus; species Cornus suecica. The sequence continues at coordinate 18,865,483 of OY998247.1, read as the reverse complement.
TTTTTTTCTTCTCGAACTTCTATTGGTGAGCTGAATCTGCTGTTGAAAAAATATGTAGTGTAAGAAAACTGTTTGACAGTAAATGCGCATTTGCAGATAATCATCATCGATGCATTAATTATGTGCACAATCAAATTTCAGCTGAAAAAGAAAACATCAGTACTCAGTCATTGTCTGGGGATTTATGAGCAACCTAAGCTCTAGGATTAATGAGCCATCAAAGCTCTAAGGTTTTGTCTAAACTGAAATATAGTCTGAAAAACTTATATTCATATATACTGGTGATACACAGTCCTATCTTGAGACGTGTACTCGGATTTGACTTACAAAACCTCTCACGACAGACGATAGTCTCCGTCTTTTATCCCCAAAACCCTCCTAAATCAAGAAAAATGAAGAGTATAAAGCCTTCTATAGGTATCTATTAGCAGCGGATAACTGATTATCCTCAAAATGTATGTCCTTTTGTGACCTGGTGACATATTGCATATCGATATGACCACACACTAAGTGGTTGATTATCAGTAGCTTATGCCCACAAAATCTCCGATCAATGCATATAGGTTCTAAAATTTCCTTCGGTGATAAAAATCTAATAGCATCCTGATTTATCTTCTCATTTTTCTTTATATTATTGAATTTCTGTGGCAACTGTACTTGATAGTGTGTGTCTCTGTGTATGGATTATGTGGATTTTGTTGTTAATAAGCATTTCTTTGAAATTCAGTCCTTTTAGTGAACCTCCTTATGAGGATGCTGCGGAGCATTCTGTATTGAGAGGGCTAACGCTAGACGGGTTTTTATCAGAGGTATTCTACATCATATTCACTAATTTTTTGTGTCTTTCCTATTTTTCCTTTCTTTTACTGTTAGAAATTGCAATGATTTTTCAATTAGTTCATATACAGAGCTTTGAAGTTGAACTATACTAATGCCCAAATTCATGCTATCACTTTATTGACTTTTGTCTTGCAATTCGAGTTATCAGATATCATTGGAGCTAGTGATCCTTTAATATCTGTTATTATTATTTTTATCCGCATCCAGATGTGTCCAAGTGCCAATCTCTCTTATCTTCTGTCATTGCCAGTTATGATATAATCAGGAATATGATTTTTAAACTTGTTCTTTACATTCAGAAAATAATTAGATGATATTTTATTGTTGTAATATTTGAACTTGTCTTTTGCACATATAGCATAGGTCCACATGGTTTAAATTAGATAATTCTTTATCTATCACGGTAGTTACTCTGACCGATTTTATGTGGGCAAAGATATTTCTCAAATCTGAAATTGGTTTATTCAGTGAATATTGTACAGTTTTCACATCAACTAATTTACTTCTACTGCTGTTGTCGCTATACGCCTCCTCCTCCTCCTCCTCCTCCTCCTCCTCCTCCTATTGCTACTACTACTAACCATGGGTGTGATCTGATCAATGAAAGAACTTTTTTCATATTTGTATCATAGATACAGTCTTCAATACCATAATGGATTGAGAAATGGTAATCTTGTTAAACTGTATTAAACAAGATGTATAACAACTTTTATGGTTGTGGTACGATGTCCCACCAAATTGTGGCAATACAAAAAGCTGAAGTTATCTCAATTCAGTTGCTTTATTGCAGTATCTGTTTGAGGGCTGTTGCTTGGTTCAGCGGTATAACGCTTGAACATCATTGCCATCGGTGCAAGTTTTAGTCTGCTCTTTGAAATACCAAAGGCTAGGTCTGTCTCGAGTCCTCCCTCTCCACAACCCTGCTCTTACAGAACAGAACTGGGTAATGTCCCTTGAATGAGGAATTCATTTGTCTTACTGGTGTTATCATGTAACTAATGATTTGTTATTATGTTTGTTTGATTTACGATAAGTGTGTGGATTTATTCATCTATATCTCGATTTAATCATTGCGTGTTGTTCTTTCAAGTAAATACTTTATGTTTTCTTATAAATATGTTTTGTGCAGTGGGCCCTTATGACACTTCTGGACCCGATTCGAAGTGTGGAAAATTTAATATACGCCGGATATGCTGGTGATCCTTCCTCAGCCATCCGTGTTTCACGGAGAAGACGTTTAGATCGCAAAAAGCAACAATCAGAGAGAAATGTATTTCAGTGCTTTGTTTTTGGGCCAAAAAGGGCTGGAAAGTCTGCATTATTGAATTCTCTCATTGGAAGGCATTTCATCTGAACCATATCTGATGAATTTGTGCATCTTAACTAAATTTTGATTTGATGTTGCTTTGTGTATTATAACTCAATCCAGTCTGTTAATGTATCGTGGCTTATTCGAGAAGCAGGTCTTTCTCTGAAGTTTATTCTCCAAATGCTGATGAGCGATATGCAGTCAATGTAGTTGATCAACCAACGGTAAGTTCTATTTCGTACCAACTTGTGCCTTGTTAACCTATTAAAGTATAATCTCTCTCTCTCACTCACGCACACACAGAGCTCCCTAATGATTAAAAATAATAATAATTGAGGAATAGTTAGTACTAGGAATGCAAACGAAACCCATCCATGCCGAAGTTAAGGTGGCTTGGTCTTCGTTTTTCGACATCAGAGGGGTATCCAGACTAGGTATCTACATGATAAGATGTGGAAAGATTTCTACGCCTCTATATAGGGAAATACGTATCTTCCACGGTGGACAAAACATACGGTAACTTGAATGTGATGAGCCGATCCCGAACTAATTCATGAGAGCGGTAAAGTTGCAGCCCAAGTTAGGACCTAAATGCTCTTTATTACTGCTTTTCCCCATCTTGTTGCTCCTCCTCAAAGTTGATTAGGAAAATAGAAGACGATTACAATACAAATGGAGAGAAGATGGACGGGGACCCTGTTGATCATCTCCTATTGCATTGTCCGGTGGCCTTCGATTGTTGGTGTCTGCTATTTTGTCTTTTCGGCATCTAGTGGGTGATGCCGGCCTCTGTCCGTGATGTTTTGGTTTCTTGGAGGGGAGTGAGGATAGGGCCTCAGGCGCGTCCGTTCTGGAGGGCCGTCCCTCTTTGTCTTTGGTGGAGCCTCTAGCTAGAACGCAATAGACGTTGCTTTGAGGGTTGAGTCCCCTGTGGGGGTCATCAAGGATTTGTTTATTTTTAATTTGTTTTGTTGGGTGGAGGGTCGGAATTGTAAATCCATAGATGAGTTTTTGGGTTCTCTTGGCCCTTAGGGGCCTCTCTTTCATACTCAGGACGCACTCCCCTCTTGAGTGTTTTTTATACCATTACTTATTTAGCAAAAAATAAATACAATGGAGAGAAGAAGAGAAGGATTGAGAAGAGCACACTTACATGTTACTCTTATGATTTTTATCAGTAGGGTGAACAGTGTTTACCAGACACTCAAAATAGGAAAGACAGAAGATTATCGGAGGGATCAATATTCTAGAATCCAAAAAATTTCAGAAGGCTTGTGTTCTGTAGTCTACCTTATATGGACTCTTTAAATGTAGTGAAGTACCTATGTCAGATGCAAATTGCATGGACATGGGTATGGGGTATGTGTCCCACACTGTTGGTTGGGCACCTGCTTAAAAAACATATCTAGTCATTTAACTGTCTCATATTGTGTTACATTACTATTTTGGACACTATATTACACAACATTACGTAACTCAAGAAAATAAAATAAAACAGTTAAATACACATAATATTTATCTCTATATGTATGTCCTTTTTTAGAGATTTTACTCGTCCGACGCCTGGATACATGCTCATACCTGAGTCCATGTAACATGGTCTTTAATGTCAAACCTCTTGACTGATTAACATGCATGCAATAACCTTCTGGTAAATTACTTAAACTGCTAAACAATAAAGGTTATAATGGATGGGAAAATGCTACTTGTTTTACCACAGTAAATTTTAAGCACTAGCTATCTGCACCCCCACACATATATTAAGCACAATATGTTTTCAACTGTAAAACACAGTCTCGGTTGCTGCTTTTATGTCCTAATGAAATTTCAGTCTATCTTCATGCAAGTATATATATTTAGTAGTGGCTCTTTTTTTGAGAGATTCTAGTGTTCTATATGTTTACTTCGCATTGACAGGGAACCAGGAAAACTCTTGTACTACGGGAGATACCAGAACATGGAGTTAGTAAATTGCTGAATAAGAAGGAGTCTTTGGCAACCTGTGACATAGCAGTATTTGTTCATGACAGGTAAGTAAAGTGTCAGTATGTTTGTTGATTCCATCTGATCAGTAGAAGATACTGTTTGGTGTCGATCAAAGTGTCAGCTTGATACCGGCCTATGTTTCCCTTTAATTGGCACAAATTTTCTAAGCAAACTTGAACTTGGGACTTCAAGGTTGTCAGACCCAGATTTTACCCTATCCCTTGTGTCTATGATTGATGACTAATATCATTTGGAGCATGACCAATGGACTTTAGAGAATGAAAATTATATTCGACCTTTCATATTAATTTAATTTGACTTATAAAATATTTAATCAGAGTTCTCTTTCCATATTAATTTTTATAAATGGGAGGCCAGCAACTTCCTCTTCAAATTTCATGGTAGTTGCCGAATCATAACCAATGTTGCTCTTTACTTACCCTTTTTCAATTTTTTATAACAACACTCTGTTATTGTGGTAGGTACTTCTAAGTCAACTCTAGTTGAATTTTCTCAACTTGTAAGTGTATTTTGTGCAATAAGATCTCATGCTCTTTCTCGTTTGAAGTTGAAAGCTCAAGATTTTGATTTATCTTTTGAAGCTATTGTATTTTTATGGTTGAACCTCTCATTGTGCCTAAACATTCATGAGCATATTGTTGTCTTATCGTGAACGAAGTCATCGTCTCAGATAAGGAGCTTAAATTGCATCTCTGTACCTTTTTTAAATAGGCAGACAACAAGTAGTCCATGATTGTCGTCTCTGTAGAATCTTGAATTCTATATTAGATTGTGTTTAAAATGGTACTTGTAAGAGCACGAATCTATTGTAATAGAGAAAATGCAAAAATGAGGTCAAACCCAAGGGAATGCTTTGAAAATAAGGAATACAAATTCAAATTGATTAAAAAATAAAAACTAATCTAGTCTCTCAATTATTTGTAGAATGAAGCTTTATACAATATCAAAATAAAAGTAACGAGAATGATTATAATTGAGAAAAAGTACTAAGGTATCGGATTCCACTCCACCTATTACTCCCATAAAGTCTCAATTATTGTTGTATCTATTTCCAAATTTAGAGTAACAATCTAGAGGTTAATCGATTGCTTTCTCAAGATTTAGCAATAAAGCACGAATGAAATATATATTCGAAAGATATATTCTCTAGCTTCATAAGTCTAAAATCCTCGGCATCCTATGTATCCAATTTGATGGAAGTCAAAAATAAAAAAAATGCAAGCTAAATAATAATACTTTCTAACTGCCATAAATACGTGATATTGATAGTGAAAAGGAAATTTAAATAATTAATTACAGGAAGCAAAAATCAGAAAGATTTAAAATTGGACATATTGAAATTTATGAAAGACTAAGAGAAAATTACTTCATAAATGTTGGTTTCCTCCTCGAACCTAGGTTGAGGAATTTAGTTTTGCATTCTAAAAGGAAAAAAACAAGTAAATTTTTGGGAAAGGGACTTTTGAGTTGTCAACTGGTGCATTTCCTTTGCCAAAGGGAAGGGAACCGGTGGATCATTGCCTTCTTCATTACTCTTTTGCAGTCGATTGTTGGTCATTGCTGCTAGGATTATTTGGTGTCCAGTTGGTGATGCCTCCTTCCATCAGAGGCGTTATGGAGTCTTAACATCTACTTAAAAAGCTATTAGACTTATACAAATAAATCCTTCAACATACCCCCTTACGTTTGGCTCTTTTTTGGTCCAACACGTTAAACAACTTTTTAATTGGGGGACGGTGAAGTTTGAACACATGACTTCATGCTATGATACCTTGTTAACCACTCATCTACTCTAAGAGCTTAAGTTGTTAGAGATGATGGATACTTGAATATTTAAATCCTTCAACACGCCCCCTCACGTGTGGTATTCTTTTGGTCCATCACGGGAAACAACTTTTTAATGTGACAATGATGTTTGAAAACAAGACTTCCTTCTCTGATACCAGGTGAACCACCCATCTATTCTAACAAATAAGCTTTTAGAGTAGTTGGGTTGGGTAGTTAACATGGTATCAGACCAGAAAGTCCGGTGTTTAAACCTCACCATCACCTGCATTACAGAATTGTTTCATGTGTTGAATCGAAAGAAGGTCACACGTGAGTGGGCGTGTTGAATGATTTAAATATTAAAGTTCTAGCCTTTCTAACAACTTAATCTTTGAAAGTAGATGAGTAGTTAACATGGAGGTTTGGAGAGTCTGCTATGTTGGTGCTCGAGCCTGTGATTTTTGAAGGGCCTCGCTCCTTTATCTTTAGTGGTGCCTTTGGATGGAATACAATCACAGTTGATTTGACGGGATGGTGTCCCCCATTAGCACTATCAAAGATACGTTTATCTCTGTTGTTTTACTGGGTCATGGGTATATTTTGTACATCCATAGAGGAAAAATTGAAATTCTTTGGGCTCTCTTGGGCCGCCGGGATTTTTTCTTTTCCTTGTATATGGGATGCGCTCCCCCTTTAAATGCTTTTCTTTTTATATATTTCTTACTTACCAAAAGAAAATGTATAAGAGGGGAATATAGGTTTATTAGCCATTGTTAGATTTTGAGAAAATAGAGCACCAGGAGATTCCAGATCAAATGCTTAGTTCTCTTATGTTTTTTTTTTCTGAACGTATGACTTAATAACTATATAACAATGTGTATTTATACATGTACAAGATTTTTGGTTATGTGTTATTTGGAGAATGACATTGGGTTGTTATAGATCTTTTGAAGTTCATGATTGATTCAAGTGATAGTATAAGATTAAGGACTTGATTTGATGACTGATATTTCCACAAGTGATGGCAAGAATTATCGAAGATGACACATAAGATCTTTTTAGACTTGTTTTTGTAATGAAATTCTACATGGAGGCCGTTGCTCTCCCTTCGTTCTTTTGGGGTGGCGAGGTTAAGGAGGCGAGCCCACCGAGAGGCCCGTCGCTTTATATTGACGACGACTCCATTTGTCGGCGAAAAGAGTTTCTGCGTTCATGTTTGGTGGGGAGATTTGAGGATTTAGAGGTGGACAAGGTGGAGGAATGGGCTATGAGGGTGTGGAAAGTGGCGTCGGGTTTTTCGGTTGCTATGCTCAACAATGGTCACTATCTGTTTTGTTTCCCATCTAAGGAGGTGGCTATGAAAGTGTTGGTCTCTGGTCGACGCGACTGGGGAAATAGGTGACTGGTGTTGGATGCATGGTCTTCCGGAATAGGGGCGGTGGCGCCATGGAAAATGAGTGATGTTCGTCGGATATTTCTTAAGGGGGTTACCTTACATCTCTGTTGTCTACAATTATTCAAAAGAGTGGGGGACTTGTGTGGTGGTTACAGAGGTTTGGAGAAGGTGGATCCATGTCGACCTGATGAAGCGGCCATCATCGTCGCAGTCGGTAGATCCAGTCCTCCCTATATTTTCGTTCATGATGATGCCGTATGTTTTCGTGTTTCAGTGGTGGACGATAATCCGACGGCGGTGGTGGCGACGACTCAAGGTCTTGAAGGGGGTTTCGGAACACTGGTATTTCGAAGGAAGGAGTGGTTGGCATTACAGTCGAGTGGGTGGAGAGAAGGGTTGGATATTCGTCAGTGGGTAGCATCTGATCGAAGGTATGCTCAACCTTCCATGCGATTATCTTTTCCGGTGGCGAAGCATGTCTCTAAGGTTTGGGAGAGGAAGGGGACGACTGGCAATAGAGATAGGAGACGGATGGTGAAGGAGGAAGCACGTTCTTCTTACAGGCGAAGGGATATGATGAAGACGCGTGTGATGGGAGGTGGTGGTGTGGCACGTGGAGCTGCAGGTTGGTGGGGGGACCCACGGCGGGTACAAATTTTTTCAAAATTTCAAATCATTGAAAGGAATGTGGTATGCGACGCAAGTAGGGTTGGGTATTGGGCTGTGATGGGTGGGCCACGTGTTGACCAGAAAAGTATTGGGCCTGTGGGAACAATGATGGGCTATGGTCATGGTGGGCTTGGAGAGTTCGATGGGCTTGGTGGTGCAAGAAGTAATAACATTAGGCCTGGTTATAATAGGGCTGAGAAACTTAAAGCTATTTTCCATCCTACTGGGTCAGGTTATAGGTTGGGTGATTCGGGTGTGGAGGGTATGGTGACGGGTCAACCCGGATGGGATCCAAGCGATGTGGATCCAGGTATGGAGCCCGACCCGGTTTATGTCAGAATCGACTCGCGATGGCGAGGGTTTGGAGCGGAATTTCATTCCGAATGCAATGGCTGGCGGGTCGTTGAAGGATATTGCAGTTGTAAGGGTGAATGGGGTTGACGAAGGCTTGGAAGCTGGGTCGGGGCGTAGAGGAAAACAGGTTGTTGTCAGAGGCATGTCGCGTAGGGTTCCTATGACGCGATGCTTTGTTTTTGATGGTCTGAGGCCTGGTGTCATGCGGCGAAGTGAGCAAGAGAAAGGGATGAGCAGGTCAGTTGGCCCTTTGTTTCTGTCGGCAAAGTAGAGGCGTGGTATCAATGTGTGCTCTGGTGTTCATTGTATTTCTGGGGTTGATACAGGAGGTGTGGAATATCTAACCAATGATGTTATGCCAGGGTCAATGGGTTATGGGTCCAATCCCACGTCTGATATGTCTTCATTTGGGGAGTTTGAGTCTGGCAGTGAAATGGATTATTCAACATATAATGAAGATGATGTTTCTGGCAGTAATGAGAGGTCTGTGGTGATGGAGGATAGGGAGGTTAGTGGTGATGATGCTTTTGGTGTGTTATCGGTTGTTTCGGAGGGTTGCGGATCGAAACAGTGCAAGGAGTTGGAGAATATGGACGTGTTGGAAAATGTGTTACCCGTTGCAATTGATAGTTCGGAACTGAATTCGGAAAGTTGGGTGAAGGAGAATGTTGTGAACGTTGCTGCATTGGTAGGGGTCAAGTTTGGATTACACAAACAGAGAGGAGAGGAGCTTATTCTGGACTTGGTGAAGGATTCAGTGGAAGAGAAGAATAGTAAGGATAGGGCAGTGATGGTTCATAGATCTCCTTCATGTTGGAAGGGTGAGAGAGAATTGCGTAATTTGGTGTGCACGGTGAATTATGATGGGTGTGGGAGTGGATCCAAGGGTACCGAAGGGGAAAGGAGTGGGGGAAGACGGATGGGTGAGGCGGTTTAAATTGTTTCTCATGTTGTTACGACTAGTGTCATGGAATGTACGGGGGATAAATTGCCCGGAAAAGAGGAAGATGGTTAGATTGGCTCTTGGGAAGTGGAATGCACATGTTGTCTGCCTACCGGAGACAAAGTTGGAAACGGTGAATGATAGAGTGATTCGAAGTTTGTGGGGTAATAGGTTTGTGGAATGGGCGTTTATGGCATCTAGTGGAGCTTCGGGAGGTGTGATTGTGTTATGGGATAGGAGATGGGTCTCGTTACGGGATACGCGTATAGGCCGCTTCTCGATTTCATGCTCTTTTTCTATGGTGGATGATGGTTTTGATTGGGTGTTCTCAGGTGTTTATGGGCCAGGGGATGATAGGGGGAGGTCGGTGATGTGGAAGGAGCTTAGTGATGCTAGGCATGTATGGGAGTTACCTTGGTGTGTGGGTGGGGATTTCAATGTGGTCCGGACGCCCGATGAGAGATCTACGGGGGGACGATGGACCAGGGCGATGGCTGATTTTTCAGAGTTTATTGACAAAGACAATCGTTGCATGATTTACCTCTCAGTGGGGCGTCTTTTACGTGGTCCAGTGGTAGGGCGACACCGACTTATTCACGTATTGATAGGTTTTTTGTATCAGGTGATTGGCATGCAGTTGAGGAGGGCACAGTGTTTGTCGGATATTGAGGAGATTGCAATTCAAGAGGAGATCTCGTGGAGACAGAAATCTCGGGCTATTTGGTTACAGGAAAGGGATAGGAACACCAAGTTTTTCCACCGCTCGGCAAATGCACGGAGGAGGAAGAACTTTATTGGGAGTTTAACTGTGGAGGGTTCTTTGTGCGCAACTGAGGAGGAGACTTGTGCGGGGATTCCTCCGTATTATCACAGGTTGTTTACCGAAAGTGAGAGTTGGAGGCCGAATCTGGATGGACTTGTTTTTTATGCTATTGATGAAGGGGATCGTGACATGTTGGAGATTCCTTTATCTGAAGAAGAGGTTCTGAAGGTATTGAAGCAATGTAATGGTGACCGAGCTCCTGGGCCGGATGGTTTCTCTATGCGTTTCCTTTTGGAGTGTTGGCCTGTTGTGCGGGAGGAGGGTCGCTTTGTGAAATCGTTTAATGCCACTTTTATCTCTGTTCTCCCAAAAAAAGGGGTGATGAAGGACATTAAGGATTTTCGACCGATTAGTCTTGTTGGGTGTGTGTACAAGTTGATTGCGAAAGTTCTTGCATCTAGGATGCGCGATGTTCTGGATGGTGTCATATCTAATCTCAGAATGCTTTTATTGGGGGTTGCCAGATTCTGGATTCGACCATTATTGCCAGTGAGATGGTGGATGCTAGGTTGCAGAGTGGTATCCCGGGGGTTTTGGTGAAGCTAGATGTGGAAAAGGCGTATGACTATGTGCATTGGGGTTTTCTTTTGTATATGTTGGAGAGATTGGGTTTTGGGGTGAGATGGCGCAGATGGATTCATTTTTGTATCTCTTCGGTTCGCTTTTCTGTGATTGTGAATGGGTCACCATCCGTTTTTTTTTGAGTTCTCGTGGTTTGAGGCATGGAGATCCTTTATCTCCACTCATTTTCCTTGTAGTGATTGAGGCTTTTAGTCGGATGATGACTAAAGCCACTGGATTGGGACTATTACGAGGATTCAGGGTGGACGAGGTCGCACCTCAGGTTGAGGATGTCTCACACTTATTATTTGCCGATGATGCTTTAGTATTTTGTGATGCGGATGTGATGCAGTTGCGGTATCTCCGATGTATATTGATATGTTTTCAGGCGGTCTCTGGTGTGAAGATTAATACTTGCAAATGTTTGTTGTTCTCGGTGGGTGAGGTGGACAATGTGTCTGCTTTAGCTTAAGCGTTGGGGTGTAGAGCGGATCAGCTTCCTACGGTGTATTTGGGTTTGCCATTGGGATCCTCAGGGCAGCGACATGCATGTTGGGGCTCGGTGGTGGATCGGGTGGAAAGACGTCTTGCAGGTTGGAAACGACAGTATCTTTCTAAGGGGGGATGCTTACTTTGGTGAAGAGCACGTTATCCAACCTACCTACATATGCATTGTCACTTTATTGGATTCCTAGCGGAGTGGCTCAGCGGATTGAGAGGATTCAACGACAGTTTTTATGGGGTGGTTGTTGGGAGGGTTACTCTATTCCTTTGATTCGGTGGGAAGCAGTCTGTCGGCCCATTCAGGACGAAGGTTTAGGTATCCGTCGAGTGTTGCCTTTTAACAAGGCTATGTTGGGAAAGTGGTTGTGGCGCTTCGGGGCGGAAATGGACCGTTTGTAGAGGAGGGTGATTGCGTGTCGTCATGGCGAGACTAGAGGCGGTTGGTGTTCTGAGGAGGTTAGGGGTCGGTGCGGTGTGGGGGTGTGGAAGGATATCCGACAGGGATGTGACTCTTTTGTTTCTTATACCAGGGCTAGAGTTGGGGATGGTCGTTGTATTCGTTTTTGGTCGGATTGGTGGTGCGGTGGGGCTCTTTGGAGTCCTCGTTCCCTCAGCTCTATAGGATCGCTCGGGACCGTCATGCTGCAGTAGCCGACTGTTATCATCTTGATACCGGGACGTTAGTATGAGATGTCAGTTTTGTGAGGTGCCTTCAGGACTGGGAGTTGGAAGAGGTCTCTGCGTTTCTGGAGCTTTTATACTCACTGTCTATAGGTGGTGGAGCGGATTCATTGATTTGGAAAGTGACTACTTCACGACTTTTTTCAGTCTCTTCATTTTTTCAATGTCTCCTGCCGAGGACGAATGTTGATCATTTTCCTTGGAAGACGGTTTGGCGTTCGAAGACCCCTCCTAAGGTTTTTTTCTTCACATGGTTGACGGCGAGGGGTCGGATTCTCACTCTGGATAGGTTGCGACGGCGGGGCATGTTTTTGGTCAATCGGTGTTTTTTGTGCAAACAGGATGGGGAATCCGTAGATCATCTTCTTTTGCATTGTTCGTTTGCCTATGACTGTTGGTGTTTTCTGTTATGTTTGTTTGGTGTTCATTGGGTGATGCCTGCCTCGGTTTGGGAGGTTTTGCTTTCTTGGAGGAGCGTGTCGATTGGCTCGCATGCACGTTTTTTTTGGAGAGTGGCTCCTCTTTACCTTTGGTGGATTATATGGATGGAACGCAATAGGCATTGCTTTGAGGGTGTTGAGTCCCCTGCGAGGGTGTTAAAACATGTTTTTATTTTCTGTCTATTTAGTTGGGTGGAAGGGCGCAACTGTAGTTCTATAGACGAGAAAATTGAGTTTATGGGTTCTCTTGGCCCATAGGGGTCGTTGTATATGGGATGCATTCCCCTCTTGAATGTGTTTCTTTTTTATAAATTACTTGCTTATCAAAAAAAAAAAAAGATAATAAAAAAACGGTTATATCAGACATTTGTGTTATGACCCTACAAGCATTTGGGCTCTCCTTCATTGTATTATCTCTAGTAATGAATCCTGTTCTGCATTTTATAGAAACCCTTTACCCTATTTTTTTAATCATTTATTAACTTTGATGTTATCTTTTGTCCTCAACTGTATACTTGCTAATACGATAGTGCAATTATTCGGATCTGCCATGATGGCAAGTCCTTGCTTCAAAGTGATTATATATATATGCTTGTGTGCATGCATATATGACTGGTTTATTGTAGCTTCATTTTGGATTTTTTAAATTTGATGTGCTGGCACTTTTGTCTTTCCAGTTCTGATGAGTCGTCATGGAAGAGGTCAGCTGAATTGCTTGTGGAAGTTGCTAGTCATGGGGAAGCAACTGGCTATGAAGTGCCTTGCCTCATTGTTGCGGCTAAAGATGACCTGGATCCATATCCAACTGCTATACAAGATTCAACAAGGGTATATATCTCGATCAGTGCTATATTTCTTTTTGGCATAATTAAAAACATTTATTAAATGACCCTGGCAGGTCATTGTTACATTTTAGGGGGCAGAAAAGCCTGGTTTCCTCACTTGCTACGTTGGCGAAAAGGATTTCTTGCTTTTAGTTTATGGTAGCAACATCCTTTCTGTTTTATAGGTTTACCTTGGTAAAATGTGACAATGATATATCAAAATTTTAGGATTTATTTTATTTGGTTTTCTTTCTTTATTTTTTAAGATCATTAGACAGCAAACACTAGTAGTACAGTAACTACAGTCAGAGGCCAATGCCTGTAAGAAAGAGGGGGTCCAAATATCCCAATCCCTTGTCCCTTAACAGTTTGCCTATACAATGAGTTAGGTGTTGCAGCATCTTGGTATCCAGGTAAGTGCCCACTGAGTTAGCACTATGTTGATATATTTGATAGGCACTACCATTCCAAAAAATAAGGTCTCGGCCAAGGATGACAGACACCTTCAATAATCACATTGGTGTATTCCATACTTTGAGCTTCTTCAACACTTATCTTAGCACCATAATTTCAGTGCCAAGACTCAGATGCTCATCGTATTGCTCCACAGCAGATCACACATCAATAAATTAAATCCACTATTTTCCATGGTAGAACCTGGGACTTGTCAAACACCAACTTAAACGGATTCATTTTGTGCACAATTTTAGCTGAGGGAGACTGACACAAAGTTTTTAAAAAGTTCCCTCTTCTGATTACAGAATTGTCATGCTGTATAATTGGCAACCCATCTTCAATGTTTCACGACAGTTTTTCCTTTCCTAATCTTCCACCGAAAATGGATTTTGCTCGAAGTTTTACTTTGCCATACATATTTGCAGTATCTTAAAACGCATGTGCTCAGGTATTACAATGTTTCTAGCAACTGAATGAGGAGCTATCACTTGTACAAGTTGATGAGCTCTCTTAGTAGAAAATTGCCCACTATCTCTAGTATCCCAAACTTTTGAGTCACCCAAAACATTTTGGATTTTTCATGCTGCAACTAGATAATGAAGTCAGATTGAGTGATTTCTTAATAATCAGATTAACATGAGAGTGATAAATAAAGTTTCAAGTTTATCAACATTATCCCCATTTTAGGCAGAATTTATCAGTGGTGCATGTTGTGGCGGCTACAGCAATTGTTAGTCGACCCTGATGACAAGTTCAGTATGTTGCTAGCTATGCCTTTTATTTCTTATCCAACTGTTTGTTTAGTGAAGGTCTTTATTCTTCATGATTCTAGAATAACATATGCCACTTATTTTGCTTCTGTAGGTTAGTCAGGATTTGGGAATAGAGGCTCCTATACCTATCAGCTCAAGGTTGGGAGATTTTAACAATGTATTCCGTAGGATAGTAAGTGCTGCAGAGCACCCTCATTTGAGCATCCCTGAAACTGAAGCTGGGAGAAGCCGCAAGCACTATCACCGCCTTATTAACCGTTCTCTCATGTTTGTATCAGGTATTTAGTCTTGGAAACTGGAGGATGTGCCCACCGGACTCCTGATTTTTTTGTTCTATTAGTGTCATGAATCTTACACCTTTGCTGCACATTTTGAAAATATCTTCACTTTCACGGTCTGAATTTTTTTTTTGACAAGTAAGAATTATATAAACAAAAGGCATTCAAGCGGGGAATGCATCCCTTTAACAAAAACCCCTAAGGGCAAAGTGAACCCAAAAGCTCCACTTTCTCATCTAGAGATCTACAGTTACGACCTTCCACCCAACTAAACATACAAGAAATGAAAAAATCTTTTGACATTCCTCACTGGGGACTCAATATCCTCAAAACAACGCATATTGTGTTCTAACAATAAAATCCACCAGAGGCAGAGGGGGGCCACCCTCCAAAATGGCCGGGCATGCGTGCCAATCGGCATGCTCCTCCAAGAAACCAAAACATCCCGTACTGAGGCCAGTATCACCCACTGAACTTTGAAAAGGCCAAAAAACATGCATCAACAGTCATAGGCAATCGGGCAGTGCAAAAGGATGTGATCTACAGATTCCCCATCCTTTTTACACATAAAACATCGATTAACCAAATACAAACCACACTGTTGCAAAGTATCCAGATTAAAGATCCGGCCCAACGCCGCTGACCAAGTGAAGAAAACAACCTTCAGGGGGGCTTTCGACCGCTAAACCGCCCTCCATGGAAAAGGCTCATCCACTCTCGGCGCGAGGCAACTAAAATATGACGAGACTGAAAAGCGTCGTGACGAAGTTGGCCTCCAAATCAGAGAATCCAATCCACCACCAATGGTCAGTGAATACAATAGCTCCAATAAATCAAATACCTCCTCCAGCTCCTAGTCCTGAAAGTGTCGCATAAAACAGACATCCCACACTAACGTCCTGGTATCAAGATGATAACAGTCGACTATAGAGGCATGACGATCCCGCGCGATCCTAAACAACTGAGGGAAAGAAGACTCAAGAGAGCCCTCACCACACCACTAATCCGTCCAAAAACGAACACATCGGCCATTCCCAACTCTAAAACTGGTAAAAGGGTCAAAAGAATCCCATCCCTGCCGAATGTCTTTCCACACCCCCACACCGCGACGACCCCTGATCACCTTAGAGCACCAACTTCCTCTGGCCTCACCATAGCGGCAAACTATAACCCTCCTCCACAAACGTTCCCTCTCGGTCGCAAACCACCACAACCACCACAACCACTTTCCCAAGAGAGCCTTTTTAAAAGGCAACAAACGACGGATACCCAACCTTCCATCCTGAAACGGCCGACAAACCACTTCCCACCGTACCAAAGGGATGGAATGACTCTCATTGCCACCACCCCATAAAAACTGCCGCTCAATACTCTCAATTCGCCGAGCCACACTGCAGGAAATCCGATAAAGTGACAACACATACGTGGGAAGATTGGATAACGTGCTCTTTACCAAGGTAAGTCTCCCACCCTTAGAAAGATATTGCCGTTTCCAACCCGCCAATCGCCTCTTCACCCGGTCAACCTCTGAATCCCAACAAGCCTATCTCTGCCTAGAAGACCCCAAAGGCAAACCCAAGTACACCGAAGGGAGCTGATCAGCCCTGCAACCAAGAGCTGACTTTGTTCTTGAGTACATAATCCCTTTTCTTCAGAATTTCAAACGAGTATCGTCTCCCTCACCATCTTTCGTAATCAGGAGAAAGTTTATTAATTATTATATTTTTACAACCTTTTCATTGAAGGGTAATACTTAAAATATTCACTATAATTGAACCTTTTATTCTGATTGCTGCGGGCCTCTACTTGAACTCAATTTTGTTCAACTGCAGCTACACATGCAAATAAATCCTTCCTTAAGTAGATATGTTGTAAATAACTCGTCTAGATATTGAGTTTTGCTCCTTGTATTAGTTTTTCGGTAATTTTATTATTATTATTACCCGACGAGAATGGACCCAACATGGACTTATTGATATGATAAATTGAAATGATCAGACCCAATCACAAAATAAAATATATAGATTATTAAAAAATTGTATTATGTGCAAAACATTAAACATTTATGTTTGTAATACTAGATTTGTAATGTCCGAATGAATGAAATTATAATCGATCCTGTTATAGATAATTATTGTGCAGGGTGCAAGGCGTATTATTGCTCACGTATTAGGACCATTGAAGGAGTGTCAGGCATGTGTCCAAAATCAGGAGTTTCATTTTCAGATAGTTAGTTAACACAGACTGGGCATGCATCTAGAAGCAGTCTTTCTGACGCAAGTTTGATGTGTGTCGCTCTTTAGTTTTGCTTTAGGTCACATTTTTTATTTTTTCCGGAATAAATATTATGACTTTCTATGTTGTTTTCATTATTATTATTCAGATGTTGCTCTAGCAAAGTCTATTATTGTAGCTTCCAAACAAGCCGAACTTTGGGTAGGACTGTCTTTTTGGCAGACTAAACAAGTTCCCATAGGTCACTGAAATAACAACGATCCTTAGAGTTGGGTCTTTTGGCTTTAAGTATTTGTTCTGGGCTCAAGGGAAAAAAAAACAGAACCAACAATTATTATTTTCTAGGATCCATACGTGGCGTTAAATTTTTCATCCTTGTGTTTTCTTGTTTATCTTTTGATTCTTGTTTCGACTCAGTAACTAATATTGCTGTGAAGAAATATTCAATTACCTGGTCTATTGAGTAGTGGGAGTTGCTGCGCTCTCTCTCTCTCATGTTCTGTACCAACACTCAGTATTGACTAACTTTGAGTTTCACTAATACAGTTGGAGCTGCAGTAGCTGTAGTTGGACTGGCAGCTTACCGTGTCTATGCTGCAAGAAAGAACACCTCCGGTTAAAGGGTGGAGGTCTGCAGCTTTGTGTCACATGATCCCAGCAAGTTAAATTCAACACGTTGTGAAGCTTAATTTCAAATATTCCGAGGCTGGCGGTTTTGTAAAGCATTTGCAATTTTCACTCTTGTGGAATATTTCTATATTCAGGTTGTCTTCCTTGTAGGGTTTTATTTGTTAAGTTAAGGTGGGCAGCTATTTAGGTGGATTGTTTTCTGTAGTGGAAGAAGAAATGACAGTGACACAAGGGAATGAGTTGCTGTGCATGATTTGTGCAAATAAAAAGTTTTGAAAATATTTGATTCCAAATGGGTTTTTAAGATGCTGGCCGTGCTGTTACATTTAAATGTGCTCAAGCGTTATCACTCTTAATATAGCTTTGTGCACATTGTCGGTTGCTTTTATTGTTGTATATTACTGAGATTACAAATTAAATTTAATTCTACTGCTCAGTTTCTTGCCTATGCGATCATTTTTTTCCCTCTCGTGTTAAGAATATAAAGTTTTCAAGTTTATAAAACAGATCAAGAAACAGATCTGGAGTAGTTGAGGTTAAAGCGGTCAACCGGGGGCTCACACTCCACTATTATAGGTGGTGGAAGAATATATATGACTCAAATCCATATACTTATTGTTATATGACTATTGTACAAAAGATTGATTATTTTCAATTTTCCGATAATACCATTCACATTCTAGGAGCTGTTGTATCACCCTGTATCATGTGTACTAGAAACCGCATAAGTCTAAAACTTTTATGCCATCAGATATTAAGAATTTGCGTCTAGAGGCACATGGTTTAAAGTAATGTGTATTAACCCTGTCAGTCCTGAAACATGCCTAGACAGAATCCGACTGTCCTTGGCACGTCCACGTCCACATCATAGCAATGAAATCGAAGAAAAAAAAAGTGGGGACAAGATTTCTGAAGAAAAATCGTGAAAGCGTTGAAGAAAACAACTGGGGAAAAAAGTGGAACAGGATTTCTTAGGCTGTCATGCGCCATATTAATCCTGAACTATTCTACAAGATCCCCTCTAACCACTACCAAAAAAAGGAGGCATATACTTTTAACAATGCTTTTTTTTTATACAAAGCAACATACACTGGGTTGGCTTTTAAAAGAATATACATGGACAAATCATATGATAAAACGGACCGGATGCGTGACAGATTTCATAGATGTTATATTTTATGCAAACCTTGTATACTATCACACACTATATCATTGGAACATCTTCCACCTAGATTGCAGCAGTATGTGATAGATGTTGGGTGGAATGAACTATCTTCTCCAGAAAGGCTGACTGAGGTTGTATGCAAATAATTATTTATTTGCCCGGAGATGCAAACCTTGATCGCTCTCTCTGTCTATTCAAAGCTCGATCTTTTGGTGATGACGTCTTCCCTCCTACAGCTGCCTGGCGCATCATCTCTGTAACCATGGTTTTAGAATTACGCAATTGAGGAACATATAAAATAATTCATTTGGGTGACATCACACAGAATTTATGAGAATTCGAAAACCATAAATACTTGAGTACCAAAATATAATAATAGTTAGTGTTGCAATGCGTTTGATTCCAAACAAACAAACACAGAGAGAGAGAGGGTAGAGCTGTATAGGTGTGTTGTGATATGATACTAAAAAGTGAGAGCTTAAAGTAAAGAAATAGCTTAAAGCAGCTTGAAAGAAGAGTTGTCGCCTTCAAAACCTGAAAAGGCATCACAAATTTGGCTATATGAAGGTACTCGGCAACAAGGTACATGGCCTAATTGACAGAGGTCATGGTGCTTAAATATTCTAAACAATCATTTCCCATCACAAAGCATCAAAAGGATACAAAGAATTAACACTATTACGCATCAATTCATAATCATTGGAGTAACTTTGGATCTGATAACATTATAGAAACTACAGATCCTGATCTTTGTAAAAAGCAATGTTTCAACAAAAGTAAAATACATAGCATTATATTATTCTTCTGTATTATCTTTTAAATCAATAGTCATGTGTTAGTCTGCATGCAACTAAGTAGGGGCAATAACGTACTTTCCTTTTTCAGAGCAGTGCAATGTATTTCATCCTACTGCCTGGCAGGCTCTTGTTATCCTAACATGGAAAACCAAAAGACATTCTCTCAATTAGAATTGAAAAAGTCAGTATCTTCTTATACGCTCTCTACACCGAAGCATTTTCATTATCTCCACAAATTATTGCTTCTTTATTCTCTATTTTCTATGCCAAATTGGGTTTGATAGAATAGTTGGACTGATTCATGTTTACTAGCGAGTAGTTAAATCCATCCTTAAGCCACATAGGGGTTAGGGTCTTTGGAGGACTGAGAAAATTATCAAGTGATGATGAGACCAGCTTAGACGTAAAAAGGGACGGGACTTCTGATGGAACTTGTAAGGATCAATGCCAAGTTGGAGATGCGTCAGCATCAGCACCTCCTTGACATGCTTTTTACATGTGCATAAGTTTCAAAAAAAGAAGAAATAAATCAACATTTCAACACCTGTATGACAACTAATGGAAACTCCTGCATAACGAGACAGGTAATTGTTGGGAAGAGAACGGAAAGATCTCCTTTGATGATAGAAGAAGGTACAACAACAGTCAAACATTTAGAAAAAACTTCAACACTATTTTACTCGCAAAAAAGAAAAAAAACGATTTTAAATAGTTGATCCGTGCATATTTTGTTTAATGAGAGTGACTAGAGGTGAGAAGGCATCAAAATTTCAAGTCCATATTTAAATTAACAAATGCATATATACCTCAGTATCTACATACAAATAATAATAATAATAATAAATAAAACAATGTATGAAGGATGATCAACTTACCCACCATATAACATTTTAGCCTTCTACATTCTTTAATCTTTTTTTTGACACATTTCACATATTACCCACAATGGACCTCAAAGTCCTCACCTCCCCTTTGAAGATACATATATTACCACAATATGTACGTAACATAAAATTTTATGAAGTACAAATTACATGGAATATAAATTTTAAGCCTTCCACATTGTTTTTCTTTGATTATATAAGTTCTCACATACGCACTTCACAAATACCCAATGCGAGACTAGAAGGACTCGCGTACCCTTTGAGGAAGTAGAGGCTGTACAATTGGGTTAATGGCACATTGGTCTTGCTCTTCCACTCTTCAACTCTTTTTGTCAGACCCAAGTTCATATAAAATAACCGTACCATCATATACTTTTTCAATGCTCATAATACTTGCCAAATATTGAGTCAATATCACATGGCCTTCCATAAATAGCTCCAATTTGTCATCGAAGGGTAGGGTTCTTAACTTAAAGGTAACGACTTATATAGAGATACTTAAACACAAATACAAAAGATCCAAGGAAAATCCTCATCAGAAGGGAGAGTTCAAACTGATTGATTCACGTATCTCAAGTATAGGATAGCTTACCCTGGGCTAAACGTTTGTGGCCTATTTATAGTCATTCCCGTAGTTCCTCGGCTTCTGTGGTGATTTGACAGATTCAAAGAGTTTGTAGCTCGAGTCTGTAGGCCGTATCAATCATAAATGGTTAATGGTTAATGGTAAATGACAAATCTCATGTCTCGTGGGCTTGAGACAAGCTCCTATGCCTTGTCTCGATTGAAAGTGTTTTAGTCCAAAAGACATATCTAGTGAAACCTACAATAATTATGTATATTCTATGAAATGTGTCTCTATGGATTAGACTGCTATTAATTTTTCCAATGTTAGATCTTGCAAATTACCACCTATCCAAGGAGATGAAATGCGGAAAAAGAAAAAGAAAAAGAGAAGGAATTTCGCACATGAGAATAAGAGGTCATCCGCTATTCAAATAGTTTCTAGAGGATATATGTAAACAATCACAGCAGCTATCAAGATCAATATATAGTGATTCCTAGCATAGAAATCGCTTACGACACACCATTTTGTCACATATGTTTTTCCTATTTGCGTGATTTTATGTCTAAACATTTCCATATTGTGCCATATTGGTGTCTGTTCTACACAATGTCCATGATCTAGTTTCTTCTACATATTCAATACACAGACAAACACCTCCACAAATGAAACTTTTGGTGTGTAAAAGATTAAAAATGTAATTGCTTAAAAAAAATAGACAAACTGAATAGCATTTTTTTTCTAGAAACAGAAAATTCAGATCCCTGGTCCATTTTGTTTCAGCAAAACATGACTTTGCACCATTGAACCTCAAATCCAAAAGTTTTATAGATTGGTACACTATTTCTACCCAAAATAATGGATAAATATAACTATGTCTGCATGATTTCTGCAACCAATGTCAACTCATTTGAGAGACCCGACTAAATTTTAGACTCACTCGACAATGTCATTATATTCTTGTACTTAAATCAGAAAAAGGGAAATCAGTTCCCAACTTCCCATATTAACAATCATAGAACTGTAGACTCTGATTACTCAGGAACTACGACATTTTTAAAGGCAACTCATACTGTTTTTGCCTCACAACCAGCATTCTGCAGTTTTAAAAAGAACAAATCAGGTGATACTGAAGGCAACCGTTATGAAAATTAATCCCAAGTCTATCACTGTTTGACTAGTTTTAGAGATTTGCCAACTTATATATAAAAATAAAAATCAAGTGCCCAAACTTAAATATCAGAGTCAAACATAGTAAAAAGATTCACCCCAGTTCATCACGCAGTCTAGTTGGCAATCGCGATTTACAAGAGTAAGAATATGTACCTCGCTTTCTCTCAAGCTCTTGATCAAGCTCCTCTTTCCATTTTCTCTGTATCTCAGAGAAGCTCAAACTGTAAAGTGTATATCTATTTTCAGATCACTCGACAACTAAAGATAAGTAACTAGAGAAATAACTCATTTGTGGACTAACCTTGGGCTACTTGGCTCTGGATGAACATCAACTACAAGCTCTTGCTTATGCTGATGTGATGGACTGTCCTGTAAACTTTGATTACTTGTGCTACCAACATTCAGTAAGTGCCTGTTACCACTCCCAGGGCTTGCAGTGCTTCCAGCATCAACTGGTGGAGATGGTGTACCAATTGGACCATGACTGGGTGATCTGCTTTTAGGAGGTAATTTCAAATAGTTTGGAGAACTGTCATCACGCATGTTCTCAACAAAATTTGAGGAGCTAACTGCTTTCAAACTGCTGTTGTAGAACTCTTCATACAAAGGTGTTTGCAGTTTCTTAAGTTCTAAAGCCTGAAGTAGTGACAAGGAAAGAATTAAATGTCCCAACATTCCAGTTAAACCCAAAACTGGAAGACAAGGCTTTATGATGGCAAGTTATCAACTGTCTTAACTACAAAAGAATATACCTTCTCATCCAGAAAGGCTCTAATTCTAGACTCAGTAGCTTCATCGTCCTCCTCAGATAATGATCTCCCGCAGTGAAATGAGAACTCTTTTTCCCCCAAACCAGATATGTCAGGGCTACCAGTATAACTATTAACTGGTTTATCAGTGTCAGAACTAATGCCTCTTGTTCCTGGTTCTGCACTCCCATCGTGCTCAAAATTGCCCCTCCAATCCTCAGCGGGCTCACACATGGGGTTGAAACTCTAATTTAAATGAAATCCAATCAAGTATTAGTTCCCGAAATCTGATATGCTTGATGTCTGTGAGATTAAAGAAGGATAAGAGAACAGCTAAATACCTTATTTAAGTCATCAGACATCAGAACGGAGCAAATATTTTCTTCTCCACCCACCCTCATATAATCATTGTCATCAATCTGACACATGTCGTCATCTGTGTCGTTTGTTCCCCAAACAAGTCTATCTTCTGATAATTTCTTGAATTTTTCACCTGAGCAGCTAAGGTCGCTCACATTGCACATATCCATCGACCCAGCTCTGGGTAAGTGATTAGCAAAAAATTAAGGATAGACATCCTAAGCTTTTGCATTATTGGCATCCAGGCACACTCAACAGTACCCAAGTTAAAAAAAATAAAATATAATCATATAATAAAAAAAATCACCAAAGGGCAATACTTACGAGCTTTCCAGTATCACTCCATATGTTGGTGAAGGGCTTTTTGAGTTCTCCTGATGGTAGAAATTAACTTTTCTGAAATTCATTTTTAGAAAAAATATTCATGACTACCTAAACCAAAACCTATTTTAACTGCACTTACAATTGATGAAGTGCGAACAACAGGAGATTCCATGGATTCCCCAGAAACAAAAGGATGCTGCATGTGGTAGAGCTAAAAAATCAAACCGCGGATAGCATATAATACATCACATGATTATTGTCTTACTCATAAAAACACTGCATTTATTACCTTTAGCAATTCATTTGCAGGTGGCCTCACCTCTGGTTCCCTGCCATAACAAAATGTAATAAATTAGAGAACTATAAACCAAGTAACAGAAAGGTCATATTATGAGCAAGAGAGCCTTAGTCTGTTACAAATCCATAGTGGGTATGCCCTTTATCACATCGAAGAAGAAGAATTAAGTGAGTTGCAGATATTAATACTTCTGTAAACATTTCAGCAGAAAATCTTTTGCCTCCACGGAGAGATGTTCGGGAATTGGTGGATGAGACTTTGTGGTTCCAATATGGAAGAGAGCAGCAACCTAATAAGTATTTTGTTGACAATGTAATGTTAGAGGACACGCCTTCTAAAGATAATTGTACTAGCTCCAAACTGCATAAAATCTCTATATGCAGAAAACAAGAAAACACTGACTAACACAGCACTCGTAGCATGTCTTTACCTCTTGGTACTGCTGGCTCCAAGGAGGCTTGCCAGTGGCCATCTCAATTACAGTACAGCCAACACTCCATATATCAGCAGAGCTAAAAGATTGTTACAATTGATAGTAAAAAATTTAAGTTCATCAAAAGGCATGTGAAAGCAGAGGTAATCAGTACCTATGGAGAACGATCATGAATGCAGAAGCTAAGCTACAGAGCATACCAAACAAAAGTGACAGGAGAGCATAATCATTATATCACTACATAACAAGATTCCCTTATGTATTATTTTGTGTTTGTGACTACTTTGAATATTTTACAAGAAGGAAAACCAAGAACTATTTTCAAAACCCTAATAAAAAGAAATGAGTTCAAGAAATTGAATGAAAAACACGCTCTCAGGAGGCAGCTGTGAGCAGATGATATAAAGCTCAACACATCCAGACAACTTTACTGACTTGTGATGTTCAAAAGTGCAATAACCAGTGTATTTTCCTGCCCACACAATGTTCTAGGATAGAGACTAGAACTTAATCATCTGCTTCTTACGTTCCGTGAATAGCCCATTTAGTTTGCACGAAGTGGCTACTCTGACACTCGACCTCGCATCTTCAAACTTATCAGTCCAATTATTCCCAATACACCAAATGATGACCAGCATTTTAGTAAACAAGAAATGCAAATATGAAAAAGAAAAAGAATGTACACTGACCATTTACACTACTGAATTGAACACGTTCTCTGTCTAGTCTCAAAATTTTATTTTATTGGAATGAAATGTGTAAAAACATTGTGTATACATATTTAAGCTGATCCTTTGAATTGTTATTTTCCTTCGTATTATTGTTCCATCAAAAAATAAGAAATTTCTCACATAGCTAAATTTAATGTTCCTGGTTTCTGAATACGCGACTCAGAGTTCAGATCACTAGTGTACATTGCTATTTTAGTAACTAGGAATTACTAATAGGGGGTGTAAATTAGTTAGGACTGTCAACAAGCACCACATGAAATGGATGCATTTCAACCTTAAAAATGCTTAAACAGATCTGTTTATCCTTACAAGCTATGCCCAGTTTGAAGAATGACTTCAGGAGCCATCCAATACGGTGTACCCTTCATAGACTTGGCACCTGAAACAGTAGCCTACAGTAACACCAATTGATTAGTTAGGATACTCAACAGGTAAACGATCTTCAAATCTCAACATAATATATCAATAAACAAAAGTCAACAAGAAGATGGTGTAATTACCAGCTCAACAACCTGTTTGGAGGCACCAAAATCTGCAAGTTTTATGCATCCTTTGTTATCAACAAGGATGTTTGCCCCCTACAGATGTATAAATAATGTATTACTCAGTCATAATATTATTTTACAAAGATAAAAAAATGAAGGGGAGAAAAAAATGAAGGGGAGAGAGGAGAAAAAGGAGTACCTTAATATCCCTGTGCATGATTCCATTCTTGTGAAGATAATCCAATCCCAACAATAACTGTTTTGTGTATGTTCTAATGACCTGAATAATAAATCTATAGTTAAATAGACTAACATCAAAAGCACCAAAAGTGCACCTTTTGGGTGATTGACATATACTTACAGCCTCAGGGAAAGACCCAAATTTTCCCAAGAGTGATGAGATTGATCCTCCTGGAACAAACTCCAACAGAATATTCAATGTGTCCTCTTCCCTAACCGTACCCAAATATCTCTGAGTAAACAATGAATGGACACAGTTAGCAAAGCAATAGATGCTGTATATCAGTAAAAATAATCAATAATTCGACTTACAACAATGTTCGGATGGGAAAGATTTTTAAGGAGTTTCACTTCTTCTTCAAGCTCCTTTATGTGAGCCTGTTTAGAGGCAGCACCAAATCATGTAAACTGATTCAATACAACGGCCCATGTAAAACACATGCATAAGGATCTAAATCTTCGTTCAATCTGAGGAAGCAATTATACCCATTTGTAAACTCTATAATCCAATTGATGGCAGAAAATAGGAAAAACTAAAAGATATTTACAATGGAACGTTATTCATCAAAAAACACCCACTGAACTGAACCCAACAAAAAACATGCGTTAGTCGGAGTTACTATTTTCCTCTTAGTTCCGGGGAATATAACAACATAAAATAAGATTCTTACATTCATCCCTCTTTTGTCCTCAATTTTCTAACAACTAAACTGTGAATTATAAAAAAAGGTATAACCCAAATGGAATTAAGATAAATCAGACAAACAAGAATAAATAAATTTTCATACCAAAACTTGAAAACTATAATGTTCCAATTGATAGCAGAGAAATGCAACAAATATATTTCATTTTAATTTTATACATCCAAAAACTCCCACTAAACAGAACCTAATAAAAACTCTCCGCATCAGACAGTTGTTATTTCCATTTTTGGTCCAGGAAACAATCTGACATAGATATTAGATGCGCATATTCATCTTCTTTCTTTTTCTCCCCCAAATTTCAAGCAACTAGACACTGGATCATCATTAGAGCTACAACATAAACCAGAATTAATCAAATTTGCTGATAAGCCATCACTAAAAATTAGATGCTTAATTTCTTTCTATTTGGGCGCTTTTTGTAAATTTCTTATTTATCAAAAATATTAATGAGATGCTTAACACTCATCCCTTCCTGTTCCTTAATTTTCTAACAAACAAACAGTGAATAATAACAAAAGGAACAACACAAACTGATTAAAATCAATCAACCAAACCAGAATACACCATTTTCAGATTAAAACTTATAAAAACTATTTAACTAACACTCTGCATTATAATTTTACCTGCGCTTTTTCCTTCGAAGCACTGTTCGTCGCAATCAAAACCTAAAAAAAAAAACAGAAAACAAAAATTTAGCAACAAAAAAACACACAAATTGTGACAAAAAAATACAATTGAAAATTCCACCAAAATCGACCTGTTTGACGGCGAGAAGTTCGCCGGAATCGAGATTCATGCCCATGTAGACGCGGCCAAAGGCGCCGCAACCGATCAATTCGCCTTTGCGCCACCGGATTGGCGGCGGCAGCGAGGGTTGTTTGGAGAAGACTCTGGATTTTCTGATACAGGAATTGATCTTGTCGACTAGGGTTTCGACCGCGCGGTGGTCATCGCCTTCGGGAGGTGCTCGGAACACCAGGGATCGGCGAACTGATCCGAAAATTTCTTGCATTTTGATGCGCGGGAGTGTTTGGAAGGAAAGAAAACTTTAGGGTTTATAGATGAGAAAATGTAAGTGTAGTGGTGAAGTGCGAGGTGTTCTGATAGGAGTTAGATTTCATTCGGTCGAAGGTGGAATTTAGAGAGAGACAGAGAGAGAGGGAAAAAGGTGAGGGTATATTTTTTGAAAAAGTAGAGAAGAAAGTGAAAAAGGTGTAGAAATATGCCAAGCATTTGAATAATCATTATACTGTTTTAATAATTACATGGGAGATTATTATTATTTATTTTATTAATACCATGGGTTATGGAGTTTACTATAGTAAATAATTCACCAGGAATATACAATAATATATGGGATGAAAGTCCTTGCTCTTGTTCTAAATCTAGGAGAAAATTTGAGTAGCACAAACTCAAAATAAAATAATAAAAAAACCTATTAAGATTGGTTGAGTATAAAAAAATAAGGGTAATTTGCACTAACACCCCCTCAGGTTTCGGTCAAATCCACTTAGCGGTTGACTTTTGATTTTTTTGCACTAACACCCCCTTAGCATTGGTTCCTTTTGCAATGACACCCCCTGAGCCAATAAAATGACCAAAATACCCTTGATTAAATTCGAAAATATTATATCAAATGTGAAATGACCTTTATGCCCCAACCCCAAATATATACAATTTCGAAAAACATATATATAAATTCAAAAAAATATATAAAATTAGAAAACAAATATTTAAATTTTGAAAAAAAATATAAAATTAGAAAAAATATATCTAAATTTTGAAAAACATATATAAATTCCAAAATATATATATAAAATTAAAAATATATATATAATTCGAAAAAATATATAAATTTTGAAAAATATTTTAATTCGAATATGTATATATTTCAAAAAAATATATAAATTTCAAAAAATATATATTTTCAAAAACAAAATTCAAAAAATTATATAATTTCGAAAAACATATATAAATTTCAAAAATTATATATAAAATTCAAAAATATATAAAAAATTTGAAATATATATAATCCGAAAATATATATATAAATAATTCGAATATATATATAAAATTTGAAAAATATATAAATTCGAAAATATATATATTTCAAAAAATATATATAATTAAAAAAATATATATTTTCAAAAACAAAATTCAAAAAATTATATGATTTTAGAAAAATATATATATATTGGTAAAATGTCATATCTTTCTAATGAAGTGAATCAAACTACTTACCACCAACATCAATTAGTGGCCTTCTTTTATATATATATTTTCCAAAATTGTCCACGAATTGTCCAAAAAAATTTCCAAATTTTTCCAAAATATATATATTTTTTGAATTTTTACCCAACAACTCGGTTTGTCATAGATGAATTGTCCACGAATTTTTTGAGATTACCCATTTTATATATATAAATTTGAAATATATATAAAATTTTAAAAAAAATTCAAAAACAATATATAAAATTCGAAATATATATAAAATTTGAAACAAATATATATAAATTTTGAATTATTTTTATAAAATTCGGATAAATTATATAAATTTTAAAAACATCATATAAATTTCAGAAAAAATATATATATTTTGGAAAAATATATATAAAAGAAGACCACTAATTGATGTTAGTGGTAAGTAGTTTGATTCACTTCATTAGAAAATATATGTCATTTTATCAATATATATATTTTTCTAAAATTATATAATTTTTTGAATTTTGTTTTTCAAAATATATATTTTTTGAAATTTATATATATTTTTTGAAATATATATATATTTTCGAATTTATATATATTTCAAAATTTATATTTATATTCGAATTTTATATATATATATTTTTTCGAATTATATATATATTTCAAATTTTATATATTTTTTTGAATTTTATATATATTTTTTGAAATTTATATATGTTTTTCGAAATTATATAATTTTTTGAATTTTGTTTTTGAATATATATATATATATATTTTGAATTATATATATATTTCAATTTTTTTATCTTTTTTTGAATTTTATATATATTTTTTGAGATTTATATATGTTTTTCGAAATTTATATATGTTTTTCAAAATTATATAATTTTTTGAATTTTGTTTTTGAAAATATATATTTTTTGAATTTTATATCTATTTTTAAAATATATATATATTCGAATTAAAATATTTTTCAAAATTTATATATATTTTTGAATTATATGTATTTCAAATTATATATATATATTTAATTTTATATATATATTTTGAAATTTATATATGTTTTTTGAATTTTTTTTTTCTTTCTAATTTTATATTTTTTTTCAAAATTTAAATATTTATTTTCGAATTTTATATATTTTTTTGAATTTATATATATGTTTTTCGAAATTGTATATATTTGGGGTTGGGGCATAAAGGTCATTTCACATTTGATATAATATTTTCGAATTTAATCAAGGGTATTTTGGTCATTTTATTGCCCCAGGGGGTGTCATTGCAAAAGGAATCAATGCTGAGGGGGTGTTAGTGCAAAAAAATTGAAAGTCAACCGCTAAGTGGGTTTTGACCGAAACCTGAGGGGGTGTTAGTGCAAATTACCCAAAAATAAATTAGAGTACTAGTTAAAAGTTTTGTCATAAAATAAAATTAATAAGAATAATATAGGATAACATGTGGTTGAAAGAAATAGAGGATGGGTCACTCTGTCACTAAAAACCTGTTTTTACAAAATCCCTCCACATTTGAGTTGGGCACCCAATAGATAGTAATTCAAGACAAATATATATATATATATATATATATGAAAGAAAATTTGTTTAAGTCTTAGTTGAAACTTAGATTTATATAAAAAATATATATATATAAAATATTAAACTAATAAAATTATATTTAATTGATTATTTATTATTAATCGAGGTGAGATGACACCGACTCCCTTACTAAATTAAAGTTCCTGAAATTATAGATTCATATATTTATTTCAATGACTCAACTATTTTCTAAATAAAGTAATAAAATTATAGATTCATATATCGATTTCAATAGGACAGGCTTACTAATTGCCTCTAAATGTCATGTTGAATATCCTCTGAGAATTTAGATAAAAAAAAATACATTTAATTTATTCAATAGATGTAATATGACACACTAGATTGGAGTCTAGAGTTTTCTTTACTTTTACCTCAAGTTAATTTTAATATCATATTTGTAAAACGATTGAGGTTTATGCACGATAAAAGCATCATAAATTTATTCTCTATTATTTTGTTCAATTGCAAATTTTTGAAATTACTATATTCTTAGTTCTTAATACATCATATTATACGAATAAATAATGTGATTATATGTTTGATCGCGTTTTATTCCTAAATGTTTGATTTTTTATTTTTTTTCAAAATTCAAGCAATTTATAAATGTAAATTTATAGGAGTTCGCGAAAACTAGAGGGAATAGGATCTTCTAAAGTAGAGATGGTGAATATTAATAGCCCAAACAAAGATAGTTTTAGTACCTGTTTGACATATGAGTTTAGGTCCATATTTTTGGTGTTGTGGTGAAAAATGTAAGTCAATCTATGTTTGGTTGATTGATTTTGGTTCCAAAATGTTGCTCTATGGCGTACCAAATGGACATTTTTTCACACCATCTCAATACATGGTTTACATGGAGTAGTTACTATTTGCTCAAACCAAAACCATTTTTGTGTATCATTTTAAAGCCCAAACCAATCCTTGGTGTACCATTTTGAAGAAACAAAATTTTTTGGAATTATAAGCCCTGTTTAAATTCAATTTTTTATTTATTTATAAAATTCGAAAACAATGTTTAAATTTCGAAAATAATATATAAAATTAGAAAATATATATATAACTTTCGAAACAAATACATAAAATTCCAAAACAATATATAAATTTTGAAACAAATACAAAATTAGAAAATATATATATAAATTTTGAAACAAATATATAAAATTCGAAAAAAATATATAAAATTTGAAAACAATATATAAACAATATAAATTTTTTGAATATTATATATTTTTTTCAAATTATATATATATTTAAAATTTATATTTTTTCAAAACAAATGTTATAAATATTTCAAAAAATATATATTTTTCGGATTTTATATATATTTTCTAATTTTACATACATATTTCGAATTATATATATATTTAAAATTTATATTTTTTTGAATTATATATATATTTTTGAATTTTATATATATTTTTGAAATTTAATATATTGTTTTTGAATTATATATATTTGAAATTTATATATGTTTTCAAAATTTATATTTTTTTTGAATTTTATATATTTTTTTGAATTATATATATATATATTTGAATTTATATTTTTTTGAATTTCATGTATTTTTAAAATTTTATATATTATTTTTCAAATTATATATGTTTTTTCAAAATTTAATACTATATATTTTTTGAATTATATATATATTTCGAAATATTTGAGGGGGTGTAAGTGGGATATGGGCTTATTTAAGGGGTGTAATTGGGATTTACTATTAAATTTTAATAAAATAAGAATGAGTATAAAAGTTATTTATTTATATATTTTATTTTTTAAAGCATATATATTTACAAAATATTATTATAAATAAATAAAATGTCAAATCATTACACCTTAGCAAACATGGTTTGGTTTGAGAATTTCAGCCCATACCAACTGTACCAAATATGATTTAGTTTTTCAACTTTACTTTTTCTCACACAAAAATCATCTGCACCAAACATAATTTTAGTTCAGAATAAAATCACACCAAATCCAACCAACCCAATCCAAAATCAAAAACCAATACCGCACCGGTTGCCGAACATTCACTTAATGAATCGAACTACAAGATAGATAGCGTATACAAAAGAAGCCCAAGTTGGATGAGACTAAGGGTGCGTTTGGAAAGCCTGTTTTTTGTATTTGTTTTCTATCTTCAAATATAAAAACTGTTTTTGTATTTGTCTTTGTTTTTTTTAGCAAAAAACTAAAAATAAAAAAGCGATTGGATCAAAATTTGTATTGAAAAATAAAATGGTATTGGTGGGCGGCGGTGGTGGCCAGCGGTGACCGGCGGCGGTGGGGGGCGGTGGTGGTGGGTGACTGGCGGCGACCGGAGGTGGTGGGAGCTGGCGGCGGTGACCGGTGGCGGGGGGTGGTAGTGGTTGGTGGCGGCAGCGGCGGCGGCGGGGCCGGCGATGGGGGCGGTGGTACCCTAAACAGTGAAAAAACTCAAAAAATAACTAAGGGTCCGTTTGGATACAGAAAAACAATTTTTGTTTTTTACTGTTCACCGAGTTAAAAAAAAAACACACGTTTGACAAACGCGTTTACCGTTCACTTTTTTTTTTCCAAGAAAAATGTTTTATGTGAATAGTGTGTAAAAGTGGTGAAAATACCAAATAAAATTTTTAGTTGTTTTTTGAGTTTTTTCACTGTTTAGGGTACCATCTCCGCCACCGCCGCCACCGCCGCCACCACCAACCACCACCACCACCCCCCGCCACCGGTCACCGCCGCCGGGCCCCACCACTGCCGCCGCCTCCGGCCGCTGCCAGTCACCCACCACCACCGCCCTCCGCCGCCGACGCCCACCAATACCATTTTATTTTTCAATACAAAATTTCATCCAAACGCTTTTTTGTTTTTAGTTTTTTGCTGGAAAAAACAAAGACAAATACAAAAACAGTTTTTATATTTGAAGGCATCACAAATACAAAAAACAGGCCTTCCAAATGCACCCTAAAAGTTATATTTGGTGTTTTCACCACTATTCACAGAAAACAGTTTTCTTGGTAAAAAAAAAGTGAACAGTAAACGCGTTTGCCAAATGTGTTTTTATTTTTGAAATGGGTGAACAATAAAAAAATAAAACTGTTTTCGCGTTTGCCAAACGGACCCTAATTACCCATACGGTATATTTTAATTTATGCCGTTGTACTTATGTAGTGTATCCTTCTTGTTTTCAATATGCCTTTTTTTTTTCTCTTGAAAGCACTCGTTACCTGGGGTGAGGTAGGTTGCTGATTTTTTTTCAGTCTAATGTTTTGTATAGGAATATAATTTTGGAATGGGGATTGTATGTATAGAAATAGGCGTGGGTTACAATTTTGCTTTTATTTATTTATTATTATTATTATTATTATTTTTGTCTTATCCTACCTTTATGGGATATTTTATTTGTTATGGAGAATGTGAGGTCGGTGTAATTTCTGATTTGAGAAGTAGATGAGCCAGAGAAATAACTATTTCCTTGGTTCGCTATCACCGTTGCAGTTGTGGTGGTGGAGTAACGGAATCGGATTATAATGTGATGTTGGAGTGATGTAATCGGATTATACTGATTGGAAAGGGGGAGGGGGCAATTTTTTCAATTTTAAGACCCAAATTTTGTAGACCATTTAATTCAAAATAAAATAAAATAAAAAAAATAAAAGAAGACTATGTGTAAGGAAAATTTAAAAAAAGAAAGAAGAAACAATCTAAAATTATATCAAAAGGTAAGATTTTATTAATAATTTATTTCCATTATAACCTTATTTATTAATTGAATTCCAATTTTAACATTTCTCCAAAATTTTCTTTACCGAAAAAACTCATACTTAATTTTATTTTTTAAATTTGGAGATATTCATCTCATTATTTCAAGATGTTTAGTATTTTTCAAGTAAAAAATATCAATTATTGAATTGCAATCTGTCCAAGTTATTAAAATTACTCATTTGATAGATTTTGATACATTTTAAAGTGGTAAAGTAGAGAAGCTAAACAAATTAGAACACAACTTCGTTATAAGATAGAAGACAAGTTTCTCTTATATGCTACTTGAGTATTGTTACCCGGTGAAGCCTCGGAGTGCGTTGTGACATGTAGTGTGACATGGGAGGATGGCACAGTAGCATAAGTCCAACTTTGGAAGTGGGAATTAGGAGTGTTGGAAAATTGCAGGAATTTAATTATTGCATCATTGTGACCAAAGAAGATAATCTGCCAAAGGATTTTGGATTTGGAGGTCAGGAATATTAAATATGGCCATTATGACTCATCGAGCAGGGCTGATATTTGTTCTGGTTACGGCTGTAATAGTGTTTTCTGCATATATAGGGAGGGAAGTGTTCCTGACCAAGGATGGCATTCAACCACTTAGCAAGGCATGGGCAAGCATTGGCTAATACAAGTGTGGGGAAGCTTGTTGGCTTGTAAAGATATGATTCGGTGGCACGGTTGACAATGATGACTCGGTTAGACACTATGGGATGTGCTAGAGCATGCATGACTTGGTAAGCTATGTGTGCATGTCCACGAGTGTGCCAACTTGCCTTTGACAAGTTGATGTCTTAGCTTGACATGCATTGGTGTGCATGCAATGCACTTGGCTTGGCAAACCATATGCACACCAAGCTTTGGCTAGGCCAACTTGCCCTAGGGGCAAGGTTGCGACACGAAGACAGGCAATGGTTGATGCTAACTCAAGATATAGACATGGCATAACATAACCTATGTGCCAAGGCCTTGATAGACCAAGACATGGCATGGCGCGGAGCATGCTAGCTGGTGAAGACACTTGGGTCAATCTTGGCAAAGATGTGTTCTCATGTGTGCGAATGCATAGAAAGACAGAGGTATTGGTGTGGCTCACTGAATGCAAGCATTATGTAGTGTTGGCATGTGTTTAACATAGAGTTAGCTCGTGATGGTGTTGCTTGGCTCAGACTTGGGCAAGGCAAGGTTGGTCAAGGTCAAGGTGACTTAGACAAGCAGTTGGGCATTTTGGTGACATATAACTGACTCTAACCATCAGGAGGCAATGTGGCATTGCAGGAGAGTGCCACAACATGATGCAGTTGAAGAGTGCAACTGTGTGATAACTATTGGCAGCCTCTGATTGGTACCAACACAGCCTAAGTGGATAGGGCTGTCATCCACATCATATATGACAACTGTTGGCAAGAAAGATTTGCTCGGTTGGAGACTATAGTGGGTGGTCCATTCTCTGAAAGTGATGACCCTTCACAAGTTGATAGAGGAATACATGACTGACATGAATTCCAAGATGAAAGCTGTCTCAGAAGAATTTGTTATCGTTGTTGATGTCTTCAAGGCAAATGTTAGGGATCTGGAAGGGGAATACGGGCTAATTAAGAGGGTTGTACAAAACCAGACAACGGTGAGGGAAAAGCCACGTCAAAGATCAAAATCCCTGAACCGAAGGCCTTTGGAGGGAAACGGAGTGCCAAAGATCTAGAGAATTTCCTATGGGATGTGGATCAATATTTTCGGGCTGCCCATATTCCAGAGAAAGATCAAATTACAATCACTAGCATGTATCTGATTGGTGATGCGAAGTTATGGTGGCGGACACGCTTGGAGGACGAGTCACGCCCAAGGATCAATTCTTTTGCAAAATTGAATAAGGAACTCAAGGAACAGTTCTTGCCAGCGAATTCAGGTCGGGTGGTAAGGGAGTGCCTAAGGAATCTCAAGCACATTGGTTCGATGCGTGAGTATGTGAAGGAGTTCACATCCTTGATGTAGGACATCAAAGAAATGTCAGAGGGTGATAAGCTGTTTAATTTCATGGCGGGTTTGCAATCTTGGGCTCAGATCGAGTTAAGGAGGAGGGGTGTGGTTGACCTCTCTTCTACCATTGTTGCTGCTGACAGTCTGCAGGATTTGCGGATGGAAAAGTTCGATCCTAACCCAGGCAAGGCAAAGAAGAAAGGCAAGTTTGGTGACAAACCCAAGAAGTTGTTGGTTGAGGAAGACAAAGGCAACGCTGAGGCAACAACCTTGGATATTCTTTCTATCCAAGAGGAGAGTCAAATAGATAGTTCAAGACAAAAATGGTTCCCGAAGGGCAAAAACAGCATTTTCAGAAGCCATCATCTTCAGCAAAAAGTATCGTGGGTTCTAGACGGTCGTTTTGGTGCATTCACGGAGAAAAGTGATTTTTCACAAAATACATACGCTTTTGCTTATGCTTCTATTTTCAAAAAGTGGGTGGAAATCACATTTCTACGCTTGGAGGTACGCTTGGGACCTACGCTTCTAGTTTCAACAAAATTTTGGTGAATTTTCGTGGATTTTTCCTATTTCACCCCTAGCTTAATTGGAAGATGTGCCTGCAACTCCAGACCTCTATATATAAGTATATACACTTATATATATGAGAAGTTAGGGTTTGCATGAGTTTTAGTATGAAAAGACTGAAAAGGGTCTCTCTATGCTATTGCCTATATATACAAGACCTTACATCAAAGTTAGGTCAGTTAAGTTGGAGAGTTCAGACGTGAATTTTTGGAGGTTGTTCATTCATTCAGATTTGTTATTGTTGAGAGTTATATTCAAGCATAGAGATTCGAAGAAGAAGACTATGGAGAATGTTTTTACATCAACTATGCAATCACTATCTTCCATGGCCAAGTAACTCGGTATATAGGATTTTCTAGCAAAACCCTAGCTAAGTAATGTAGTTCTTTCATTGTTTTTAATTTTAAAGAAGGGAAAATGTTGACCATACTGTGATGATTATAGTAGTTAAGAGACCGTACTGATTTGCAATATAAAAGTATATGTTTATTATAAATTCTTGTCTTAGATGGAATGAATATATAGTTTTGCATAATTATAATTATTCAATATGGGCTGGAACTTGGATGCTTAATCATGGTTTTCTACACAATGGTGGTAATGAAACTTGAAACCCTAGGTTGACACAGGTCGTGCCTTGGCGATTTAATATAGACATGCTTTAGTTTATTTCATGCATTATGAGTAGATTAGAGTAACATAATTGGCATGTACTAGTGGAATGGCGACATGCTCCCTGATGAACGAGTCAAGTTATTCCAGGAAATAAAGACCAAGTATCCTGATACATTCAAAGGATGGGATCGCGCTGGCTCTATTCCCCTCCCCTTCATCTATGAATGTCCCTACTATTTAGTGAGTTATCTCGGTGAAGTAAGGACGAAACACCTAAATGAAAGTGACTTTAACTTCATCGATATGGCATATAGCAATCTTTTCAGGGTGAAAGTTAACATTTAATGGGCCCTTAATTATGCGAGCAAGGTGAAGCGTCTTGAACAGCGAGAGGCCGATATAGCCATGATGAAGCAGCTCCAGGATCGCCTTGACGTCGAGAGATAACTTCTCAACAAAGATGAGGGGACCCTAAAAGAATTAGAAGCTCGCGTTACCCAGTGACCAACGACCATTGGAGCTCTTGAGAATGACCTAACGGTGATGGGACGCTTGATTGTGCCCATGATTGATCTTATGACAAATCTTATTTAGCTGTTGTTGGCTATTCACTTCGTTAGTGAAGAAGCATGACCTTTTTTGCCTTATGTTTTATTTTATTTCTACATATCATATGGACAGATTGTAATTGAAAGTTCAATTATACAATTTGTTTTTGGTTATTCGTCTTGTTTTAACTAAATTTGATGTCATTTTTTGGTTAATATATGCGTCTCTTGTCCTGAATGCATAATCTATTATACATGTGGAAACCTTCAAGCCCATCAACCACCTAAACCTGGAAGCCTATCAGCCTAACAAGGGTAGCTAAAGCCCGAAATTAAGGGCCCACTCTAAGCCCATCTTCTGAGATGTTCTAGAATGACATGGAGATCAAGCAAAGAACATGGGCAAAAAGGGAAAGTATTAAAAAATGAGAAATGTAACCCTAATGGGCCAAAAACCCCGTAAAGAGAATGTATAATAGGAAAAGTAAAGTTTCAATTAAATTCATTCTTGTGTTGTGTTATTTTTGGCATCTACACATTAGCACCGTTTATGGGAATCAGTCATCATCACATTCCATACCAATGATTATCTTTCCATCTCTCAAGTTGAGCTTACCTTTTTTTTATTTTGCCCAATGATGGCGGTAACCCACTCCTATATAGAGGTGCCGGTCACTGATGACAGTCATGTAGGAGCTTCTCAGACCACTGAGCAGATCTTGCAACAAGTGGTTGCGAAAGAATGAATTCAGGCCGCGGAAGAACGAAGCGAGGCCCTGGAAAAGCAAAACACAGAGCTCTTGGCAAGGATGGCCCATCTACCTACTCCCCCAGCAACGTTCGATCAGAGGAACACGTTGAATCCTTATACCATGTGAACAAAGCTTCACCCCGAATGGGGTCTTGACCACTCAAAAGCTAGAGGAAATGATGGCAGAGTTCCAAAGAAAGTTCATGAGGGATCTGAAAGCTCAATCCATTGACGACTTAGCCGATCAGGACTCTACCGAATCCATTTAGTCATCGTTCACCGTAGAAATCATTCGTGTGCCTTTCCCGAAGAACTTTTTCATGCCCATATTCACCCCCTATGATGGCACGAAGGACTCCGAGGAACACATCTACCAGATCCATCAGAAAATGACCATATATGCTGAGAATGAGGCCTTACTCTGTAAAGTGTTCTCTATGAGCGTGACCGATGCTGCTTTTGCTATGGTTCAGAAAACAACCGCCTAGGTCCATCGGGAGCTGGTAACAATTGAGCAAGCTCTTTGTCGCCTAGTACTACGATAATAAGAGGCATAAGAAGACCATATCTAGCCTCTTCACAATGATCCAGGAAAAGGGCGAGTCCCTGAAGATTTTTCTGTCCAGGTTCAATGTTGAGTCTTCCTCCATCAACAACTGCGACCAACATTCTGCTATAAAGGATTTCAGGATGGCCCTGATACCCGGGATGAAGTTCCATTAATCTTTAGTGAAATGACCCCCATCAGGAATCGGGGAGCTGAACTCCAAAGCACAAGGCTATCTACGAATAGAGGAAAAAAAGGCCATCCAGTAGAAGAGGGTGACCTTGGTCAATGTAGAGATCCGAACAAAGGTACAGAGAGCCGATCATAAGCAACCAAGCACTTCTGTTCCTCCCACTCCAACACCAGAAAAACCTCCCAAGTGTGAGGAAATGGTGACCCCCCTGAGAGTCAACCTGGTGATAGGTGTTAAATATTAGTCATTTTGACCCCTTAACTTACTATTATTACGTTCTTTATTCCATTATTGGTATTTTTATTGCGTTTGCGTGTTAAGACATGTTTCAGGAGCTTAATGAAGAAATTGATCTAACTTCGGTGAATTAACTGAAAAGTATATTCTTTTTATCCAAGAGGAGAGTCAAAGAGATAGTTCGAGACAAAAATGGTTCCCGAAGGGCAAAAATAACATTTTCAGAAGCCATCATCTTCAGCAAAAAGTATCGTGGGTTCAAGACGGTCGTTTTTGTGCATTCACAGAGAAAAGTGATTTTTCACAAAATACATACGCTTTTGCTTACGCTTCTAGTTTCATAAAGTGGCTGGAAATCACATTTCTATGTTTAGACCTATGCTTGGAAGTACGCTTGGGACCTACGCTTGAAGCGTAGGACCCCTATGCTTCAAGCGTAGGCGAGACAACTTTTTGTTGGTTTTTCGTGCAATTTTCCTGTTTCACCCCCAGCTTAATTGGAAGACATGTATGCGACTCCAAACCTCTATATACATGCATATACACTTATATATATGAGAAGTTAGGGTTTACATGAGTTTTAGAGTGAAAAGACTGAAAATGGCCTCTTTATACCATTGTTTATATATACAAAGAGAAGAGTTCTAATTTGGGAGATTCATATATGTTGGTTTTGGTGAGACGTTCATTCAATGAGGTTCATTCATTCAGACTTGCTGTTGTTGAGAGCTATATTCAAACCTAGAGATCCAAAGAAGAAGACTATGGAGAGTGTTTCTACATCAACGATGCAGTCATTATCTTCCATGGCCAACTAACTCGGTATCTAGGATTTTCTAGCAAAATCCTAGCCAAATAATGTAGTTCTTTCATTATTTTTAATTGTAAATAGGGGAAACTGTTGACCATATTGTGATGATTGTAGTAGTTAAGAGACCGTACTGATTTGCAATATAAAATTCTATGTTTGTTCTAAATTCTTGTCTTAGATGGAATGAATATATTATTTTGCACAACTATGATTATTCAATATGAGCAGGAACTCGGATGTTTAATTATGGTTTTCTACACAATGGTGGTAATGAAACTTGAAACCCTAGGTTGACACAGGCCGTGCCTAAGCAATTTAATATAGACATGCTGTAGTTTATTTTTATGTAATATATTAGAGTAATATAATTGACATGTATTAGGTAGGTCAGTCATGAGACGGGTTGTCGCGATCCGGTTTATGGTATTTCTTTTTGGGGTCGTATTTAGCTATTTGCGGTACGACCTGATTCACAGTTATGGATCACTCTCTTACAATTGATACATTGATGAACTATATTATACGGTTAGTGGTGGAGTAATGAAAACCCTAGTTTTCTCACTCATTTGAATCACAAATCAATTTACTTTATTTTTTAGTTAATTTAGTTAAAATAGATAATTTGGTCTTTGACCACCCAAAACAAACAATTTTCAGAAATATAATTTAGTATTTTTGAATTGCTAAAGTGAACAATCACAGTCTCTGTGGGATCGATATCCTTTACTCAAGCCATTTGCTATTCTATAATTGATACGTGTGCTTGAGTAAGGTAAAACCTAAAGTCGTTAAGGTGTTATTTTTTACCATATATTTTTATACACCTGACGCCTCATCACCTGGCAAAGCTCTATCAGGAGAATAAGGTTAGGGGGATTTTCCATATGCCACCACCCATCGGGCAACCCTTGGAACAAAGGGATAAGGTAAAACACTGTGCCTTCCATAGCAACTTCAGCCACTTAACCAACGAGTGCCAAAGCCTTAAGCGTTAGGTAGAGTCTATGATAGCCAGGGGGGAGCTCCTGGATTATATCCAACGGGAGAGGCCCAAGACTGAACAACAAACACCTACCGTCCCACGAAACTCCACAACTGCATAGCCCGTAAGGATCATCAATATGATTTAGGGTGGAACAACCTCCCGAGAGATGGAGGGAGTTATCATATCCTAGTTACGTAAGGCCTAGAAGATGAGAAGAGTTGGTGAGGTAAATGAGGTCCACAATCGAGCGGTGGACGCTCGGATCATTTTCTTTGTGTTCGACCTCTATAACATTCAAACTCCCTATAACGACCTGTTAGTTATCACCATGATGGTGGTAAACTGCCTCATTGAGCGGGTCATGTCGACCCAGTAAGTAGTGTTAACATCATCACCAAATGGGCTTTCGACAAATTTGAAATTGATCCCAGGGAAATAGTGTCTTCCCGGAGTCCAATAGCAGGATTCGACGGGAGACAAGTTGAACCCATCGGGGAGGTTCAGTTGGCGGTATCCGCAGCCCAAAGAACACTCATGGAGACCTTCGTTGTGGTTAATGTGAAGCCGTCTTACAACTTACTTATGAGAAGATGTTGGATCCATCGCATGCATTGAGTGCCATCAACCCTGCCTCAGATAATGAGATGTGTGGATCCTATTGGGGTTGACATCATTGATATCAAAGGGGACTATGTGGTAGCCAAGGAATCTTACGTTGTTAACCTAAGAGGAATGAGGAAAGAGAAAGATATGGGAAAGGTCCAGGCCAAGGATCAGCCTCTGGTTACCAAATAACAATTACAAGAAGGGGGTATCGGGTCCTTTGATCATGGTGGAGCCCTTACGGCAGATATCCGTTATCCCTGATCAACCCGAGAAAGTGACTTATACAGATACAAATCTTACAACTTATGAATTAAAGGAACTGATTACATTTCTGCAAGACAACTTTGATGTCTTTGTATGGGGGCACATAGATATGCCCGACATTGATCCAACTATTGCCCAATATTCCCTTCACATTGATCCGAATGTAAAGCCGATATGTCAAAAGCAGCGATGCATGGAGGCGCACATAAATCAAATCATAGCCAAAGAAGTGTCTCATCTACTTCAAAAAGAATTCATCAAAGCGGTAAAGTACCCCGAATGGATGGCCAACGTTGTCATGGTCCAAAAGAAGAGGGTCTGTGTGGACTTCATCAACCTCAATAAAGCATTCCCAAATGACAGTTTCCCTTTGCCAAAAATCGATCAAATGGTAGATGTTACCATTGGATACGAATGATTGATCTTCCTCGATGTATATTCTAGCTACAATCAAATACGTATGAAGCTAGCCGATGAGGATAAAACATCCTTCATCACCGAGACATGTACCTATTGTATAAAAGTTATGCCTTTTGGACTAAAAAATGCAGGTGCCACTTTCCAAAGATTGGTGAACAGGATCTTCAAGGGAATGATGGGCACCGTGATTAAGGCTTACATCAATGACACTGGTGAAAAACAATAAAAAGGAAAGTCATCTGGGGCATTTGCAGCAGGTGTTTGACACTCTCTGAAAACATGAAATGAAACTCAATCCTACCAAGTGCTTTTTCGGTGTATCGTCCGGTCAATTTTTAGGACATATAGTAGATCGGACGGGGATATAGGCAAACCCAACGCAGGTTAAGGCCCTGCTGAAGATGAATGAACCTTGAATGCACAAGGACATCCAGGTGTTAATGGGGAGGGTAACTACTCTTAGTTGGTTTATTGCAAGGCTCATCAATCAATGTAGTCCTTTCTTCCAAGCCACCAAGGCAAAAAGGGGCAAATTCTGGGGCCTTAAACAAATTGAAGCCCTTATCAAACTAGAAGAGTACATGACAAAACCATCGATCCTTGCAACCCCATAATGCGATGAAGTTCTATACTTATACTTGGCAACATCCACGACCTCAACCAGTGCCGCCCTTATCAGGGAAGACATAAATCAACAGATGCTCGTCTTCTATACCAGCAAGGCTTTGGCCGAAGCTGAGACCTATTATAACAGGTAAGAGAGGATATTGTTGTCCTTTGTAAATGCAAAACGATGCCTTTAGTACTATTTTGAGGCACATCCGATTGTCATCCCAACATCGACCTCCATCCGTGTCAACATGTCAAAGACGGACATTTCGAGGAGGATCTCGAAATGGGCCATCGAGTCAGGCATCTACGACGTAGCCTACATACCATGAACGTCCATCAAAGGGCAGACAATGGCTGATTTCTTGTTCGAAGAGGAGACTGAAGATGTAGAGCATAACTTAATTTGTGGAAACTATTTGTCGATGGGTCTGTCAGCTCGAACGGGTCAGGGGTAGGTTTGGAAATTCAAACTCCTGATGGTAATCGCCTCTAAATGTCAGTACGATTGTAGTTCCCAGTAATTAATAATGAGGTCGAGTATGAGGCAATCATATCCGGACTTCAACTAGCCAAAAGCCTCCAGATCCAGAGCCTTGAAGTGTATAATGAATCATAGCTAGTCATCCGACAGATCACCGAAGAGTATGAAATCAAGGACCCAAAAATGGAATCTTATCAGTTATTCGTTCTAAAGGAAGTGGGGAATTTCCATAAGCTAACTTTCAATAAGATTCCAAGAAGTGAGAACACTATAGTTGACCACTTAGCCAATCAAGCATCCTCAGCCAACGAATACATGGCCCGGGTCATACTAATTGATTTCCTGATGAGACCCAGTATTCTGGAACCAGAGCAGGTAATGCTGATTCCATGGGAGCCCAACTGGATGGACCCCCTGGTGGATTACCTAATAAAC
Source organism: Cornus suecica (assembly GCA_963922005.1). Taxonomy (NCBI): domain Eukaryota; kingdom Viridiplantae; phylum Streptophyta; class Magnoliopsida; order Cornales; family Cornaceae; genus Cornus; species Cornus suecica. The sequence continues at coordinate 18,821,492 of OY998247.1, read as the reverse complement.
GAGACCCTCCCATAGGACAAGCCTAAAGCTCGTAAGATCCGCATAAAATCAGCCAAATACTCCATCATCAGAGAACAACTCTACCAAAAGTCATTCTCTAGTCCATGCCTGAAATGTGTAACCCTCTCCGAGGCATGAAAAATAATGGAAGAGATACATAACGGGTCATGTGGGAATCACTCTAGGGGTAGGTTCCTCACCCATAAAATCCTTTCCTAGGGTATTTCTGGCCATACCTATCATGAGATGTGATAAGTGCCAAATATTATATATTTAAACCCCTTAATTTACATCTTTTAGTTCTATAGTGATATCTTTTATTCAAGTTTTATGATATTTTTGTGTTTATCTTATTTTCTAGGTCTTCATGAAGAATTCAATCAATTCCATGCAAATTGGGTCATCAACTATGCATGAAATATATTCATCCTGACCACCCTTTAGTTAAATGCCTATAAATAATTCTGTGTTTTGATTCTGGAAATGGCATTGGTACCATTGGAAAGGTAATTCAGAGACCTTCAATTTGAGCACAAGAATGACCTTATTTCGATTTGAAATGAAGACGTTATGGCAGTTGCAAGTCAGGTTCAAAACTGCAGAATTGTGCAGAATTCAATGCGGGTTCGGGTTTACCAAAGGGTGATGCGAATTTTACATCTTCTTGAAGATTTACCACATTCATTGGATTATGATTTTACAAGAGTAAATCTGATCCATGTCAAGAAACAAAGGCACATGGAAGAAACAAAGGCACATGTAAAAAGAAGACAATGGGGTGGAAAGTAATGAATATTCAAACAAAAAGAAATCCAATTTCTCTTTTCTAGTTGTCATTTGATTCCATATTTTCCCTATAAATAGAGGTAGTCTTTCATTTGTAAGGGGAAGAAAAGGAGTGAAGAGAAACATAGTGATTTATACATTTGTAATGGAAGAGTAATTCTCTAGCTAAGGTTAGGGAATGAATTTAAAATGAAGAACCAAGTGTTTGCATATCCAAGTATTTAGTGCTTCAAGGTTAGTATTATTGATAATATATGAATCTAATAATTTTATTCAATGATTCTTTGCCTCTTTATGCCATGTATATTGAGTTCTTTGAATCAATGAGTACACTTATGTAATTACATCTAAGATTCATTATGCCATACAATGATATAAGTAATGCTCAACCCACTTTATGTGGTGTTCTTGATTTCTTATGATCTTACATAGGTATAATGAATACTTTGAATGTAATTACATCATCATAGTTCACAATTCTTATGATTCATATGTAATTAATAATACTACTTATTTAAATGAGATTTACTAGATCATTAGTATGTTTATTATTATTGCTAATATAAGCATGATTTGTAGAGTTGCTTCATTAGCGACCACTTTCTTGCCATAGCATTTATAATGAACATATAATGTTTCTATTAGTTAACTTATATAATTCATTTAGTATGTCAATTATTTATTGCTTATAGGCATGATTTGGAGAGTTGCGTTGTTAGTATGGATTATCCTACCAAGCGACCCCTTTCTTGCCATGCAAATATAATTAACATATGATGATTGTATTAGTTAACTTTTTATTACTTATTTGGATATGTGGTACACTTGGTTTCGACATTGTAAAGGAATTCCCAATGCCTTAGTATTTAATTTAATTCAAGAACACAACCAAAATCAATCAATCAAATCAATTCAAGGACAAAAATAAAATTCATTTTTCATACATCTTTCCGACTCTCCCTGAGGTTCGACACTTGGACTCACCGAAGACTATATTATAACTTGACTACCTATACTTGGGTATTGTAACGTGGAACACATTTCTAGACACGTCAAGATGCTGAAGCTTACGTCCGAAGATATAAAGAATGTTAGATGCATAGAGATGTTATCCATCCGCCGCCAGAGCTCCTACACCTGACCATTGTCCCTCATCCCTTCGCCCGGTGGAGAATGGATATCATTGGCCCGTTACCGATGACAATACGATCCACTACCCACGTGATGTTGGCCACGGACTACTTCACCAAGTAGGTAGAGGCTAAAGCATATCCCATGATCAAGAGCAGCCATGTCATTAAATTCATTTGGAGCCACATAGTATGCAGGTTTGGGCTTCCTAGAACAATCATGATTGATAATGGGAGGAATTTGGACAACAAGAAAATAAGAGCTTTTCTTGCCAAGCATGGTATCAACCAGAACACTTCATCAGTCGGGTACCCGCAAGGGAATGACTAGGCTGAAATAACTAACCGAACAATCTTTGATACACTCGAAAAGAAACTTGAGGAAGCTAAGGGGGCCTGGCTAGACAAGCTACCCGAAGTGCTATGGTCATACAGGAAAATGCCAAGGCAGCCCACCGGGGAAACCCATGATTCGACGCTGAGGCCATGATACCCATTGAAGTTTGGTTGCCAACCCTAAGGAGCCAGACATGTGAGGAAGGCCCTAACAACCAACACCTGGCTCATGGACTAGACATACTAGACAATAGGAGGGAAGCCACGGGAGTTAGGTTGGCAGCTTATCAGCAATGCGTTCAGAACTACTTCAACTAGAAAGTTAAAAAAAAGGGAGTTCCAGGTCGGGGATATAGTCCTTAGGTGAAAGATCAGGCTCATTGCAAACTGAGGGAAACATGGGAATGTACTTACTCCATCACCAAAGTGATCGGACGTGGGACATACCGCATCTGAAAGAACGAAGACGGTTGGATGAAGCCCAACTCCTAGAACGCCTTTCGCCTAAAGAGGTACTACCCATAGTCCGGTAATGAAGTTTCTATTTCATTTCATTTTGTTCATTTATCTTTATAAACAAGAAAGGGAGGCATCAGTGCTCGACGAATTACACTTATTTTAGAAGTCCTTCATCAGTAAAATTACTCTCTTTGTTCAGAGAAAGAATTCGTAGACTATTATGGCAACAAAAATAAGATTAGTCTGTGACATCTTTCACAAGGCCATAAGAGCCCAAAAGATATAAAATCCTGAAAACAGGCTAAGTGTTGTGACATCTTTCACAAGGCCTTAAGAGCCCGAAAGACACGGGCACCGATCCATTGAATGCTCAAGGCATCAAATTTCATAAAAATAAACTAAATGTTATGACATCTTTCACAAGGCCTCAAGAGCCCGAGAGACACAGACACTGATCCAGTAATGCTTATAGCATCAAGCTTCAAAAATAAAAAACTAAGTGTTGTGACATCTTTCTTAAGGCCACAAAAGCCCAAAAGACATAAACACCGACCCATTGAATGCCTAAGGCACCAAATTTCACAAGAAATAAATTAAGTGTTATGACATCCTTCTCATGGCCACAAGTGTCCAAAAGACACAAACATCGATCCGTTGAATGCCAGAGACGCTTAATTTCATAAAAATAAACTAAGTGTCCAGTATTCACTAGTTTCCTAAAAAATAAGACTATACCACAACTGGTCAGACACATAAAAGCTTGTATTATAAGCTCAAAGTTTATCATTTAAAGTGAAAGTTTCTCATTTAAAATGAAGGCCCCAGTGTCCAAGGCTTACAAGAATAAAATTGAAAATAAAACTAAGTCCTATGAACCTATCTATCGAACTCAGGCTCAAACCTATCTACAATCTATCGCCAGCCCCAGCAGGATCAGGATCGGGAAGAGGAACAGAGTTAAGCAAGGGCTTCATCAGGAACTCCCCAAAGAGAAAGTCGTTCGAGCCAGGGGCCGGATCGTTATAAGGGAGGGATATCTTGAGGAAGACGTCTAGTTCCTCTATGGACTTGAATTGTTGTTCTTCAAGTAGGAGATGGGACTCTTCCACACACATCATCCACCCATAGTCGATTCGGTATATGGAGGTGTTGTTGAACCGCTGGTACATCTCGTTCCCTCCCCACTGACACATCTCAATGGTGGACCTCTCCATCACCAAAAGGTTCTCCGTCTTAACCTTTTCTTCAAGAAGCTTAAGGTTGGAAGCCTTCAAGCCCTTGGCCACTAGTTCCTGATTTTGAGCCATCAGGACCTGCTGACCCTTCTCGGCCTCCAGAACCTTCTTCTCAGCCTCCAAGAGCTTCTTCTCCATCGTCTCTTCCTGCAGGGTCTGATCAACCATATCCTTCTTATAGTTGGCTACCCTAGCCAACAACTTCTGCTTAGTCTCCTCCTTCTTTTGGAAGATGTCAGCCTGATGTTGAAGAGCCCTGTTATCAGTCTCAAGCTTGGAGTTATAAGCCTGGGCGTAATACAACATCTGTAAAAAAACATAAGTGTTAATTGATCAGTAAAAGAAATAAGTAAGGGAAAGGCTTGATTGATAAAACTTAGTGTGTAAATAGTTAACCTTCATGGCTATCTCCGGACCAGACATAAACAGCTCCTCCCGTTCCATTTTGATAATGGTCCATCGGTCAATTGGGTACAGATCTGGAGGCCCATCATCCAAAGAGCATCATGATTGATCAATTCAAGTCGTGTGAAAATAAAAGTGTTTAAAATAAAGAATTAACACGATCTAATTTTACCTCTCAGTTACAAGTACGTGAGTAGTATATAGTATAATTGGGTAGAGAGGGTTATCGAACCACATAGATCAAAGTTGTATTTCAAATCATTGTAAAGTAGCAAATTGAATTATATTATAAATGTTGTTTGATTGGTTTGTTTTATAATCTACTAAACATAAAATAAATAAAAAGATAATTATTTTGTTTGAAATCAAGATAAACATGTCTAGGGTTTTGTTCCAACTCCACCACTAGCCTCGTAGTATACTCCTTTAATCTTAATATTGCAAGATGGAGATACATTTTATATGAATCAGATTAGTAACGCTACAAACAGTTGCATAATCCCCAAAGAGATGCAATCAACCCGATTCACTACAATCCATCTTTGATTAAAATATGATTCGTACATGTGTCTATAGTACAACTACTCCTAAAATATGAAATTAAAACCATGTTTATATCATCTTCTCTTAGCATAGACTGTATAAACCTAAGACTTTATCATGCCAATTAAGAACCATTATGTAGAAACCATTATTAAATCTTCGGGGTTCCAGCCCCTAGCAATAAAATATAGTTGTTCAAGATTAATTATTAATTCAATCTAAGACAAGAATAAAATTAACAAAGAATCTTATTTAGGTTATACGTTCGGTCTCTCACTACATAATCATCATATAAGTGCTCTTTAGCTTCCCCTATTTGCAATGAAATCAATTAAAGTTCTACATTACTTCACTAGGGTTTCGTTGGAAACCCTAGATATCGACTAGCGGCTCATGGAAAGAGAAGACTGCATCATTGATGTATAAATCATCTCCTTCTAAAGAGAGAATTTGTATTGAATGATCAAACTGATTAATGAATGATCAAATATTAAGTATATCTTTCTTCATGAAATCTTTACATATTTATAGACAAAAATCGGTGTAATTATGGCATATCTTTACTTGCACTCCAAGAAGACTTGGTGTGAGGATCAAGTAAAAGCTGTGAATGGACCAATATATCCCTCAATATGATTGCACAAGGAGCCAAAATACTGTAGGAGATGTTCGCGCGAATTCCCATGTCGGCGCTGCCAATCGATCGAAAATCCCACCGATCGATCAGTGGTCCTGAATTTGAATATTTAATTATTTTGTGACTTTATGCTTTGGCTGCTTGTACTCTATTTCACTAACTTGTACCTTGCTCTGAACTGAGTGCTTTTATCTTCTAACTGTCATTCTGGATCAGGCATTTTTTCTAAAATCCCGGAATTAACTTAAATTCACATTAAAGCCCCTGTGACATGCTTAAACAAGCAACTTGGATAAAAATACTTAATTAATAAAATAAAAAGACTAACAAAGGGTTAATTAATGCCCAGAATATCGAATATTATGGTCTCATCAGGGATCATTGAGGGTTTCCTGACTAGAAACCAACGTCCGGTTCTCGGGTAAGACTAGGGTCGGGTGCTAAGTGATGGCCTCTACAGTAGCATGAGCCTCCCCAAACACGCTCAAAGAAGAAGTTGTCCTCAAATGAACCCTCCGCTCGGGTTGTTCATCCCCTAAAGATCGGGGATGGGAACCAGTGGTTTAAGGAGCAGTCTGGAAGGGTGGTTGAGGTGCCACCTCTTTGGTGGGTGGAGGGGGGAATGATGGGAGCCTCCTCAGAAGGGGGTGTGGGAGAAATGATAGGAACATCCCTGGAAGGGGGTGGTGGAGGAATCTCACCAGCAGAGGGGGATACGGTGTTGACGGGAGTGGCAGAACTGGAATAATTACCCGACCTGGAAGCTCGGGACCTCCCCAGCTGGATCAAGGGAATCCTCAAAGACATGACGCCTGCTCCAGATACTGATATTTCCTACAATGCATTATCAGTTAGGTACTCAGGCACATTCTCAAAGGCTTACTTTAAGTTTCAGAATGAAGGAGATCAAAGCGGGAAAGAATATAAGAAGGGGATATGGCCCTATCAGGTACTCCCAAAAATTTATGGACATACTTCCCCCTACGGTCATCACACAACCTACAGAAACAAGCCCCTTTGTGGTAGGGCTTGAAGGAAGGAAACAGATGTTTACTGAAGACTTTGGGGATCAGGAGGTTGAAGGAGTTGGGGTATCTCCAGTTTCCACTCAGCAGGATCATCATTTCCTTCCAACCCTTATTTGATCTCTCTAGACCATCACACATCTTTCTTCCTTGAAAGGGAAAGATGTTGAAATGACCTTTGCACTCCCTAAGGTCTTGGAGCCTATAGGAAAAAAGGACTTCAGCCAGACTCAGATCTAGACCCAAATCCCTATTTAGCATTAAGTTCATGGCTAAAATCCTAAAGAATTTTGGCCCAACCTAAAGTGGGGCCAGACCAAGGACGAATAAGGCATAGAAGAAGATAGGGTGGATGGGGAATCACAAGACTCTCAGGTGATAGGCAGAAATTAAGATATGATCATCCCTCACTCCCTCACCCCTCCTAAAATCTAAGCCATGGGGGTAATGTGTAACGATCACGTCATCGGGTATGTTATATCTATCCAACTCAACATTTACCCTAAATCGAGCAGGAAGGGGATCAACATAAAACTGTCGGGTGATATTTCCAATGATAGGAGCCAAATATCATATATTTAAGGCTCCTAATTATACATTGTTAAGTCTATACATATCATTATATTGGTATTTTTATACAGTTTACGTGTTTAAAGATGTTTCAGGGCTATGTTATACAAAATGAGTTAATTCGATGAAATAATTGAATTTGTGATTCAAGGTCATTAGAGAGCCAAAATTGAGGATAAAAGACCTATAATAGACCAAAAATAAGTTAAGGATACAAAAGAAGTGAAGTGGAATGAAGCCGAGAAGAGAAACGGAGCTAAGAAGACAAGATATGAAAACTTGGTGTGAAGAACTACCGAGTACTCGGTGGAGAAGCTGTTATCGAGCACTCGATAGGCCAAGAAGTTGTGCCTAAGTACGGGATAACATAGATTCCAGAAGGATTTTGCATCATGGTTGCGCTATCATGCGCCATTAAAAAACCATCTAGTACTCGGTGAAAATCTCACTGAGTACTCAGTGAAACTGCAAAACCAAACTTTAGCCTCTTCTTCTAACCATCATTAAATGGAATGGTTCAAAATCCTAAACTCATCTTCATGAATTCATATTTCCAAAGCACTTTGAATCATGCAAAAAATCATCCCGTAGCTCAAGATATGATCAAAATAGTGCAGCGGGACGAAGTTGAAAATCAAATGTGGATCAGCTTCGAGTACTCGGTAGAATTCCACTAAGTACTCGATATTTGGCCGACTTAAGCTCCATGGATGGACCCCGTTTTGACCCCATTTGACTTGGTTTGCACTCCAATACACCTTGGGACATATTTTAGGCATATTATGATCATATTTCACTTCCTTTCTCATCAATTTACAAAAGGAAATGATTTACTTGAAGGAAAAAAAATCCATATTCAGACAGGACTTGATAAACCTCTATAAATTAAAGGATTGTGTTCATAGTTCTGTATCTATCTATCTACCCTTCATATCCTTCATCTTTCATCTTTTCAATTGCGTGCCTCGACAAAGGAGAACCAACGATCATGGAGGTGGTGTCTACATCAACAATGGAGATCACCACGACCATGAGCGGCTAAACGGGTATCTAGGGTTTTTAACTAAACCCTAACCAAGTAATGTAGCTTTTATTTATTTCAATTATAAAAGGAAAAACTGAAGGACACATATGTGATGATTGTGTAGATGAGTGAACACGTTTGATTTAATATAAGATTCTTTATTTATTCTATGTCTTGTCTTAGCTTGAATTAATATTTAATATTAATCAATCATGATTATTCAATATGGGTTAAAACTCGGATGCTTAATTCATGATTTTCTATATAATGGTAGTCATTAACATGTAATCTAGATTTAGACAGGTCCTGCTAAAAGAATATGATATAGACATATTTTTTATTTAATGTTTTAGGAGTAGTTATAAAGTAGATACATGCACTAATAATACTTTATTCGAAGATGAGTTGTAGCCAAGTCGGATGAATTGTTCTATTTTTGGGATTAGTTGCAGCCATATATCTGATTCACATATGATGGACCGCCCTTTACAATTGAACGAATACAAGTCTATATTATATGGTTAGTGGTGGCATCAGAAATACCCTAGAATCTATCTCTATTGTTTCTATCTCAAATCTATCTTTATTTGTTTTATTAATTTAGTTGTTTATTAGTTTATAATCAAAACCCAAATCAAAACTATTTTAGCAATTCAAGACTATTACTTTATTAGAATTTAGAATACAACTTAGTCTCTGTGGATACGATATACCCTATTATAATCATATTATACTATGATTTAATTCATGCACTTGCGATAGGTAAAACTATGTCACGTCTAAAAGGCTTATTTAAAGCACTTTATGAAACTGTGCAGCGAAAACAATGATTTGTAAATCCACGTGAAAGGAAATTGGATTTTAGAACTGTTAATGGGTATATAATTGCTTACCCATAAAAATCCAAAGGGTATTAGATTTTATTACCCTAAACATTATACGAAGATTGTGAAAACCGGTAAGGTTAGATTCATTGAAAATGGCGACATTAGTGGGAGTGGTAGGAATGTGATCATTCAAAGTTGGGTACAACTCCCTTTATCCAAGACTTGTACAGAAACAATTGTTCATCAAGTTGTTGAACCGTTTAACAACGAAGAACAACTGAATGATCAAGAACTCCATAATAAAGTTGTCGCTAATTAAAGAATGGATATTTAAGGATTCGGTTTCATATTCACAAATCATTCAAGATGATAATTCTTGTTAATAATTAATGTTGTGAATGAAGAGTTGAAATCAACGAAAAAATATTTATTCATAAAAGGGAAGCATTAGTTATAATGGGAACCTTCTCGCATGTATTTAAGAAGGTTTATCTAAGAATTATTATGACAAAAGTAGCTCATTGTGATTAAGAGTTGCATCAAATAAAAGTAATATTTATGAGTGGTTTTAGTGACATGGATTAAATTAAAGGCTTCTCATGAAAGGTTAAGAACATATAGTTTGTAAATTAAGAGGTCAATGTGTAAATTTAGACAAACTTCCCACAATGGTATATTAAGGTTAATGATACTATTACATCTTTAAGGTTTTAAGGGAAACAATATTGATTAATGTATATACTTGAAGGTCAATGGCCGAGAATATGTTTATATTATGATTTTATATATTGATGACATTTTTTTTCTAGTAGTGATATGTTTAAAATTAATATTGTTCCAAGAAGGGATTTGTTTAGTATATTTATGTTATTCCCTAAAAATGATTTGAAACATAATGTCTTATTAATATTCCTTATGCATTTTTTGTTAGAAATCTATTGTATGTTTTATAAGTGACTAATGATTATATGCTCATATTTATAAAGACTGGTCATTTATAAGTGATTGGTTATTTAAACCGAGGTTTTGGTGAATGTGTACCAAAACTCATTTTGTTTAATTGTTTCCTTTGGCTAGAGGAACAATATTATGGATAGTATAAAACAAATATTGTTGTTTTGTTTATTATGAAATCTAAATGTGTGTATGCTTTGAGGCTACAACTTGAGATTTATCTATTATGGAACTTTATTTTAGGACTTGAAATTATGATATTCAAGCCACTAAAAATTTATTGTGATAATGCCACAATTATCTTCTTATATGAAAATGGTAAGCATATTAAAGATGTTAATAACATTAAGTTGAATTACTTTACCATTAAAAAATAAGTTCAGAAACAAGAGTGTTCATTGAACACATAAACAAATAACTTATGATTGCGAATTCGTTAATGAAATGACTACCATCTAAAACACTTAAGGAGTCAGTTGTGTTAACCCAAGGTTTTTCACCATGGGTAAATGAGACATTTTGATGATAACAAATAATTGAATGTGGTAATCTAATGTCTACTTGAGTTATGTTTTAGTAGGTTGAATAATCAAGAAAAACTCAAGAAAGCTTGTGAATTCATGTAAAAATTAAGCAAAGATGTTTATAACTCAAAATACATTGAAGACAAGGATGAAGACATCAACCCAAAACTTAAAGAAATTGAAGGTCAAAGAATTAGGTAAAATAGTCTTGGGTGAGTGCTAGATTAAATGTAAAGTTATTTTTGAAATAACTTATTTGAAAGATCATCTCTTGACAAATTAGCATATAGAACCATGCATATCATTTACATCATTCATGAGTCCTTGAACCATTAGTATTAGACTATGAACATCATAGATGATACATTCATATATATAGTCTTTGCTAAACTTAAGTTAGTTCAAGCTTTCATAAGTTATGGAAGAACTCAACAAAGTTGTTATCCTAGAACCTAAACTAATTTTATATCACTTGAAATGGATTATAGACGTGTATTAAAACTTTGAACAAAATTGTTTCAATCATGAATATTTTTTGTGAAATATTGAGAATTTGTTTAAATTCAAATATTATTTTATGATCTCAATATTGTTTTTAGGAATTTCAAGGATCTTAATAAGTCTCTAAGACATCTTAGAAATGTTTCTAAGTCATTTCGGAAATATCCCAAAAGATTTCCCGAAAAACTGTTACTTGGTCTATGAGATTGAAATGAACCGTCATATTCAAACGACTATAAATAACTCAAAATGGGTTAAATAGAGCAATTCAAAAGCCTAAAATCAAGAGCTTGAAGTCAGATTTCCAAAAAGATAAAGAACTCCTCAATCCGACTTACGGAACTCGAGTTATGACCAAAAGAATGGAACTGGACAGAACAGATCTGAAATGAACTGTCAGTCGACCAACACTAAATGGTCAGTCGACCTGTGACACCCCCAAATTTCCATGCATAGGTTGGTCAGGCCCATACAAAGAAAACTGGGAGTGTCTGTAATTGATAACATAAGCACAGAAGAGAAGACATAAAATCGAAATATAATAATAACAACAATAACAAAATAAGGATCCAACTTATACATGAAGAAGACCACCCCCAATACATCCTTAAATAAAATAAGTCTCACACAGTACAACATGAAAATCCCATAAACATGGACCCCTAGAAACACACTTAAAAGAAATACAACATATGTCATTTATCGGATCCTACCCTAGAGTGGAAAGGAAAATATGATAGAACCGGACAGAAAGATATGAAGTTCTCAACCCTGCTGGTCAAACTGCCGAGGACCTGAAACAACAAAAATGTGGGTTAAACCCACGAGCAAGTACAACTCTACATGATCCCAAGCAGAGTACCAAAATCCATCCCCTTTTCGAGTGACACCTAATCCCAAAATTATATTATAAAATAATAATATATTTAACTATAACCATAGTCACTAATATACCACCATTTAATATAAATATGTTTATAAATTCCTTACATTAATTTGATGTTTCCATACAACATCCATGCCCTACCATAACCACGTACCCGACAACTCACTCATGTCCCGTGGTACTAGTTAGACTGCAGTAATAGTCAGCCTCTCTTGTGGTTCCTTATAAATATCTAAAACATAGTCATTTAATTTAAATCTTATGATTTTACGAATTTATTCATTCACTCGTATTATTTATTCGGGAACAAATAACAATTTATGAGGTCGCGCCGCCCCCCTGGCGGTGTCTGGGGCAGCGCCCCAGTGCCAAGGTATACGGTATTTTGTATGGTCGAAACTATTCATTTATACGGTCGAAAATACATAATCCAGTATAATTCGTGAAACACATAATAACAATATAAATCAATGTCTAGAGTTTGATAACAAAGAAAATAGAGAAAAACAATTACATAAATAAATAATATTTTTCTAATAACAGTTATGAAATCTTTGTCAACATTGAAATCTAAAAGGGTGCGTTTGGAAACTAGTGTTTTCGTTTTCGTTTTTTATCTCTTGAGAACAAAAAAATTTCTTGTTCTTGTCCTAAGGGTAATCTAGAAACAAAAACATGTTTGGTTGGAAATTTTGTCTAAAAAATTTTCGGGAACAAAAAAAAAAAAAATTTTTTTTTGGAGGTTAAGGTTTGGAGGTTGAAGATAGAGGTTAGGGAATCTGCAACAATTAATTTTTTTTTTGTTGAGATCAAACAGTGCTGAAAACAAAAAAATATCATTTTGGTGTTCTCAAATTTTGAACTAAGGGTGAGAAAACATTTTTTTACTGTTCACGAAAACAAAAACCATCAAAGGCTCCCCAAACGCGTTTTTGTTCCCATGAACAGTGAAAAAAACAAGAACAAAAACGGAAACACCCCTATCCAAACGCACCCAAATATTTATGTATTCAGATATTTATACTTAGTTCCAATCGTATACACCTTATCAGAATCATACCAGTAAGACACATAATCACGAATCCATACATGTATATCTACACATGGTAAAAACAGATTTGTACGTACAGCTAGATATAAACATAGTCTCATGCATATATCAATATATCACCACAAATCTCTATGTATATACAAGATCTATACATATAATCATGGATATGTACATATATGTATAACCAGAATATAAATCATCATATATATAAACATTAATATGAACCTATTCTAACAAATCTATACATAAATGCATATATAGATCCACGAATCTCTACATATATACAATATCTATATATATACTTACGGATCTATACATATATGTATAAACAGAATATATATTATCACATAAATAAATATGAACATGAACATACTCTAACAGATCTATACATAAATGCATATATTGATCCACAAATTTCTACATATATACAAGATCTATATATATACTTACGGATCTATACATATATGTATAAACATAATATATAAAAGTCATATATGAACATGATTTACACATACATATACATATATGAAAAATACTATCTAGTAGATTATAGATGCACAAAGTAAAGGCTATGAAATTTCAGTACAAAGAGGAAGAGTAAAACATATGTCTTGCCTGTAATGTAGAGCTGAATCCACCACAAGTACAGATCCAAACCAATTCTAAGCTCTCAACCTCTCAATCCTCACAATTTCGGGAATAATTGATGAAGAAGAAGAAGTAGTAGAAGAAATGAGATGGGGGCTAGATCTGAAGTTAATGATGCTTATATAGAAGAGGCTAGGGTTAGAGAATTGTCCAAACTATCATTGTGTTATGTATAAATCACCAAACTTCCCAAACACTAATGACAACCTTGTCCCCCTTCAGCTCACATAATTATATTATGACCTATTAGACTTAAAAAGACTAAGATAACTTCATTCAATAATTTAAACACCCAATATGCCATCTAAAATAATTAAGGAAATAAATATCCATTAAATACGGGGTATTACACCAAGAGTGATTGAATGTTGGCTCTCCACCCGCAAGAGTGAGCAAGAGTGATTGAAGGTTGGCTCTCCACCCACAAGAGTGAGCAAGGTTGACTCTTCACCCGCAAGAAGGAACATGTAAGGGTTTGCTTTTCACTCGCAAGAAAAGCATGATAGTGGAATCCTTGGGAGGTTTTCTCAAGGCATGGACGTAGACCAAAGATTTGGTTGAACCATGTAAAATCTCGGTGTTCTTGGTTTGCATTTTCTCTATCCCTTAAACTCTTTACTTCATAAGCAATTGTCATTTACAATCTTGAACTTCATATTAATGTCATGCTATGAAATTGCTTGTGTTGAAGAATTCATAAAGATGATAGTAAAATGCTTAATTGTGGTTGATTAGATCATGAACTTAATAGGACATGACTTAAATTATAACTTCTTTACTTGTTTTACTTAGCCATGATTAATGAGCACACCAAGTGTTTGATAAAATGCATCTTCCATAAACCATAACATTGAAATTCCATATGTACACTAAGTGTTTGACAAAATGCATATTCAACACAACATTTTCTTTAAGAGTTTATGTGTACTCTTAATATTTAATCACTTTCTAAAAACTCTACAAATATATTTTTCATGAGAAATATCACTTTATACATTAAGTCTATATATGAGAAAAGTGTTTTACATGTTTAGTTGAATAACATATTCACTTGGTGCTTGAATTGTTTTATATGCTACTTGAATCCATAATGCATGTATTATCATTATGGGATAAGTGCTTCAACATGTTTGGTCGAATTGTTTACTTGGTTAATATAACAATTCACCTTTACTTGAATTAATGATATATGTATTTAATTGTATAAATTACTAATGTATGATTACAAGTATGAAATGTGAAAGTCACTTAAGAGATTATATAAACCACTAAGTGTTTGACTAGAGTCTTATGATGCTTATCTTTCTCTAAATAAAGTCAAACCGAAAAAGTTTCAAAGTTTGTCATTGACCCTATTCACCCCCCTCTAGGTGTCAATATGTGGTCAACAAGTTGAAATAATGGGTCTTGAATGTAGTCAATGATTGATGTTATTTTCTTATGGGTGCTTATGTGTTTATACATTTGACATTTTGAGCTCGATTATTGTGTTTCTGATATTCCTATTAATTAATGTAAATGCATAATTATGAATGAATGAAAACATGAATAGTCTTGAAAAGGGGACATTATTGGACCTTCATTATAACTTTCCAATTATAGATCATATTAAGTAGGTTGCTAATGTTGTAGTGCATGGAAGGGACTGTGTCCATTTTAAGTGGCATACAACCGCCATGACTCACATTAGTATTCTATTTGCCATGATAGTTATGATGACCAAATTGGAGCCTCAATCTGATTTACAGTGCACCTAATGACTATTCTACTGAACTGTTAAATAAATAATCATATGGTCCAAGTGGGATAATGTAAGAATATTTTAATATTCTATGGCCCACATAATTATTTAGACATATGGTAATGGTATAGTAAATAAATATCAGATTGTAAATATGATTTGGTCAAATATATAATTTTATATTATATATTATTGATGGGAAAATGTTTCCTTTATTGTCATAACTTTGATGAAAAGTGGGAATTAACGTTTTCTTGGTGAATAAGTTATAGTAGGAAACGGGTCATTTCTCTACCTATAAAAGTGCATATATTCCATCAATTATACACATCAACGATATAACACAATAATAGTTTAACGTGTATGCAAAATGTCAGGAGAGAGAAACCCCATTTCTTTTAGGATTTTCTTCTATGTGCAGACTTTAGATCAAATAAGGGTTTTCTATGATGATAGATCGAGATGACTAATGATGATGGATCAAACGTGAAGATTTATGGATCGCAAATGGGTGAATAGCTATTATCATAGCTATGAGGTATTTATGATTTATTTCCGCTTAATGAATATAGTGTGATCATGATAGAGATTTTAAGATCCTTAGGATTTATGTTCCACGATTTGTGCTTTATGTTTTAGCATGAATATTATGAATTTAATTTACATCATAAACTAGTAAAAGTGTAGACAAATGAAATCTTAGTAGTGATACGAGTATAATTTTTTTTATATACATATTTATATAAATAAATAAATCTTATAGGACAAATAAATATTATAGAGCATGCCTAATTAATCCTTATTAAAATACAAAGAAATTATTCATGAATTATTACTATTATAAAGCTATCATATTTTATTGGTAGTTACACCCCCTTGAGATATGATATATTACACCCGCACCCTTTATTATTTGGATAATTACAGTTAAACCCACTATAATTTGTAAGTTGTAACAAATATCTCCCTCAGTTGAACTTCCGGCGTGGTCAAACTCAGTCAACGCTCACGTCATTACTTTTTCATAGGTGAAATGTCTAGAATACCCTCAACTAGATGTAAATACATGAAAAATATCATGAGTAGATAAGTTATATCGCAATTCCGGTCACTTGAATTGAACGCCGATGAACTAAAGTGGGGGAAATTATAATTCTTCAAACAACAAGGGGTGCGGATATAATATATAATATCTCGAAAGATCAAAATGTAATTTATACTATATTATTTTAGCGATGGTCACTAGACTCACTACACCTAACTTTTGAGAGCTACAGGTTTTTTTTTTGGAAAAATTAAATTTAGGGGACCAAAAATCAAATATAATAACCAAAAAGGGACCAAAAAACTTTAAAACACAATATAGACACTAATTGACGGGTAATTTTGTCCTTCACCATTCCCTCTCAAACCTCTAAAAATTCTCCCTAAAAACCACACCCCATCATAGTGTCTTGTACAAGGGAAAAAATCCTCTCCGGGCAGCTTCTCACTGGAGACGTGCGGTTCGGGCCCCACCGGGTGAAAAAATGAGAATTTACTACATGGGCAAAATTGTAACTTCAGAACCGTATATAATATACCTATACTTATGTATGTATCTCTGTATATGTATATATCCCTTCGGAAAGGAATGAAAAAAGCCGAAAGTTGGCCCTAGATATTTGAATCCACAAAATTTTGAATCCTTATTTGTTCGAATGAGAGAGAGAGAGGGTGAGGAGTTTAGAGAGAGAGAGAAACAAATGGAGAGTGCCGCCGTGTTCACTGGGCTTCAGGCCAACCCCACCACCGCTCTCGTCCGCAACTCTCGCGACGTTCAGACCCTTCTCTCTCCTCTCTTCGCTGAGCACCAGAGACACTTGTGTCCTCCTTCTCTCAAGGTACTATTTTGTTTTTCTCTCCGTTCGCGTACGATTGGTTCAATGCAATGAATGTGATTGAAAATTGTGAAATAGATATGAAATTATGTGGGATTTTTGGCATTACAGCTCGAGAAGAAGACCCGCTTCACTTCTTATAGCCTACTAATAGCAATAGTGTTCGTGTGGCCTTTCCTCCCATGTGGGTATATATATTTGTATATACATGTGTGTGTGTTTGCAAAGATTTTAATTATGTTTTAGTTTGGGGGTGGTTTTTATAATATTTTCATGAATTGGTTTCTGGGTACATTGTTTTATGAGATGGTTTGTGTTAATCTACCATGAGAAACTGTGTAATAGTCATGAGATTAGTTAATTTTGACTGCAATTAGTGCTAATTTATACTAATTATGAATTAACAATTTTTTAAACCAATTGAGAATCTAAACGTTGAAAGACTCAAAACCCTTTAATCTTACACCCAATACCCACTATCCTCCCTATCTCTCAGCCATTGTTTATGTAGACAGGTATTGTTCATTTTTCTTCTGATTATTAACTCATTTTTATATGCCTCTGTATGCTTTTTTATAAGATTTTTTTTTTTTTTTTGTTGTTGTTGTATTTCAATTTCGTAGTTTTTGATTTCTACGAATTAATTTATGGTCTCTTTGATTTTGCTTGCTACTATTTCAATTTACCAATTTTGTTGTGGTCATGTCTAATATTATTCCGATTGACACTTTCATCACTTGATTATGCAGTACTTCGTACAAAGGTTTGATTTTTATGTGATAATTAGTACAAAAGTTTGATTTTGATTATACGTTACATTTATAGATGTTTTTTGGAACTTCTACGCATTTTTGTTGTTTAGGGTTTTGTGAATATCCTGGTACATTGCCTATCTATTTTTCTTCTGTGGCTAATATAACTCAAATTGATAGTTTCGTAACGAGATTTTATACAAATTGATATAAATTTTCGAGTTTTATCTAATAGTGTTAAAAGGAAGTTTTTATTTCTTTTCTCTTTCTTTCTTATATTAATATAAAGAGAGATGTTCTGGAACTTTTAGCTGGTTTCTATCAGAATCTTGGGGTGTAGGTTTTGTGAATTTCCTGTTACATAGTATTTGTCTATATTGCTTCTGATAATCATGGATTTAAAAAACATTGAGCTTTAGTTACATATGGCTTAAAAAGTGTAAAATTTTTTATTCTGCACAAAGTATTAAAATCTACTGTGGGTTACAATTTGGAAGAGAGAAGCTGATTTGGGGTTTAAAGTTAGACATTTTGGTGGTTGTGGGTGGGGTATTTCAGGGAAGGAGATGAATTTAGTACTGAGATTGCATAAAGAACTGTTGAATAATATCTGTATTATCATGTTGATTTTTGTCTGTCTAATAATTGAAGGATGCAAGTAGCATTATTTCCATGTCATTGCAATAATTGGATTAATAAAGTTTGGCATGAATGATAGTTTTTCCTTAAAGTTTTAATGATTTTTCGTGAATTTATGTAGCAAAAACATAATAGTGTAGGCGTTGCCTCGAATTACAAAGCCATATTTTGCCATACGAGAATGCCCGACATGTTGACAACATATACTGTAGTCTCCCCTGATAAGCAATGTCACCTCTATGTATTCAATGTTATTTAAGTATTATTTTTGTTTTTTTTTTTGTTGAGAGGTTATTAAATACAAGGGAGATATGATGAAGGCATTTTGAACATTGAAAGATCATATTTTTGTTATTCCATTTAAAGAATACTTCTTGTATCATCACAGATAGAGTTGATTTCATATCTACGTTGAGTCTGTGCAATCTTGTACAACATAACAATATGGCTATCATGATTGCTGGTTTATGCTATCAATTATGTAAAGAACAACCTTGGGATTGATAATTGTTTGCTACTTAACATGCTTGCAAAATTTAAAGATGTTTCTGTCGTTGAAGATTAGCTTTGCATTGTCTATTATGTGGTGAACATTGTCATGATTTATATCATATTATCACATGACATCAGTAACAAAGTATTGGTTTGCACATAAAACTTATTGATCTCTGAAGCTTGTTCCTTTAGAAGAACTTATAGACATATTAGAGATATTTGTGAACTGGTCTTTAGTTTTTTTCTGTTCTTATAGTTTATTTTTATGATTTGGAATTTGAGGACAATTGAGTGTGGTGTAAAACTTTTAATTTTTAATAAAATATAAATTTTAGGTGTTTTGTTTGCTTGTCAATGAATTCTGTTCGTGATTGATTTTGGTTTAGATATTATTCAACACAGGTGGAAGTTAGCAGTAAGCTAATTTATCTTATCAACTATCTATTTATTCTGTGACCTGGAGACTAGAGAGGGTTCGATGGAAATGGGAGGATGCCCAGATCTTGTAGTAAAGAAGACAGGTCTTATACCGAAGGGTATTCTACACCAAATGTTTGGTACGAAGGCGTCCTATAAGGTCGAGGAAGTACAGGTATCCAATCAAAATGGATGCCCAGGGCTAGCCATCTCACAGAAGGGCCCGTGCCTTTACCGCTGCGGTTTGCAACTTCCAGAATTATCTATTGTGTCACAAACCTTTAAAAAGAAGGAGGCAGAGCAATCTGCTGCATAAATGGCTTTGGAAAAGGTTTTGCTTCATATTTGTTAATTATAAACCTCATCTTTCTTATTTGCTGGATGTCACATTTGCCACCACTCTACCTGTGAATTGTAGTGGCAATGATTTGTAACCAACTGTTCCAGTTTAAAATTTTAAATAAGGATCCAATAATACAAATAATGGAAAAATGAAATCCGAGAACATTAATGCAATGGTTTTAGTATGAGCCTCTTATCATTGTTAATTTAGTATGTCTGCCAATTGAAATATGGTTTCATTACCATTGATAGTCATAAAGTGGTGTTTATGAGATTCAGCCATGTTAACTTGAATGATGAACTATTTTTATTATGTTCTGAAAATGAGAAAAGTTATCGCTTCATTTACCTTGTATGATCAATTTATAGTTTGCCTTTCTCCATGTTCACTCTTTTATTTTTCTATTATATCCAGTTGGTTCAATTATAGCGTGCAATGAAGATTTGTCAGCCCAAACTATGAAACGTAATTCTAATTTGCAATTGACCTATAAAGCACATATCTGTATCAGTTCTATTCTTCTGTTACAGCTAGGCATTAATCCTACAACCAATACTCCCACTGTACAAGAAGCATGGGATGATTTACTTCTACGTTTGAAATATTTTATCTGAAACGAGGTAGGTCACTTTAACTTGGATAGACTACTGTCAAGAAGCTTTCATTTTACCAAGTAAATATATATGGCTCTTCTTCATTGATCAGAAATCTTGGGACATGTGTCTATCATCTGTATTCATCAGTTAAAACATCTGATTCGTAGTGCCTTATCTTTTATTAATTGCGCTGATTCTGAGATTTCTGCTTTACTTTTTTGTTATTATGAAGTTTCTTTCATCTCTTTATCCGTTGACTGGTCGCTTAAGAACAACTTTACAGAGAGAGGATCAGCTGAATGGTTCAGTTCCAGTTTCTGTTATTTCCATCTGTGATTGAAAGACTAGTAATTATTGTAAATACATAAATCCTGAGGTTGAATCACATCCAGTGTTGATTGTATCACTTTTGCTGAGGGCTGCGACAACATTATCTGGTTTCATTTCTGTTTCTGAAGATCAGTTTTCCTTGAAAAGACGAGATTGTTACGATCCTGAGATTATGCAGTCTGTAATAAACCAACCATGTAACTTGCCAGAAAGCACTTCGATTGAAGCCATTTATATACCATATTCAGCTGACCAGACTCTTGTGCCGAGAACTCTTACTGTCTCCTCTAATGATTATTACTTGGATGTTATTGCACAAGAACTTGGTGTAACGGATGCATCCAAGCTTCTGATAGGTAAGGGATTGCAAACATTTTAATCATTATATTTTGGTGTGCGTAATTCGTCATGAATATCCTCTTATACTTGAAATTTAATTATACTACTCAGTTATTGTTCGAATAAGTAAGCCATAATTTCAACCATAAATTTTTATGCTACTTAATTTTGCCGTTCTGAACTTGCATTATACATCCTTGCCATGCTTATTATGCATGTCAAATTTCAGTGTTGGACCGATACGGATAGCTGTGCAATTCATAATACAATTTTTATTCTAAAAGATTTACATAAAACTTTATTAAGAAAGGATGGGCAATTCGGAGACTTTAGTGAAGATTAATTTTCCATGCTTGAGAAGCAAGGGAATGAAGGGTAGAGTGGGATAGGATGACACTTTTCTTTCTTTTATAGATATACCTTGTGCAAATCAGTTTATTTGAAGAACTACACAATTTTGCACAGGACTATTGGCAGAGCTTCCTCTGAGACAAGAGTGTACTATCGTGCTCCCAAATTGCTTCAGCTGGATCTGTCATCAGAAACTCTGCAAGCAAAAGCTGTTCAGGTGGAGGGTTCCTTAAATGTGAGGGTAAGTTACTTCTGTGGAAGTTACAAGAAATCTAGAGATACAATAGTTTCAGTGGACTTGCCTGCAGCGTTCACTACGAGAACAAATTGGCGGGGCTCCTCTCCAAAGGATCTCCTCCTTGCATTTTGCCGTCATCACCATTTTTCCGAACCTCTCTTCCCTACTACGAGTGATCCATTAGAACCAGAGCTACAGCTACCCTAATAAGGTGTACTCTCTGTATTGCCACGAGTCTGTGTGTTTTTTTGGATTCTAACATGCATGGCGCTTTGAAAATATGCATTGTTATTATGAGCATCGGGTTGCTTATTTCTAATGCTAGAAGGTTGAAAGGGGTTGCAAGCTGGTGTGGTGGTGTTACAATTGTTTGTCTTTGGCCTCAATGTTGGGGAAGTGCTGCCTGTTTGGGACAAGTGGAATTCGCCGGCGGCGAGGATGAATTGTTGATGGATGCTAGCGAACCGATGCCCAGGGTTGTATTCGGAGGCATTCGGAGTATGCAAAAAGCGAAACAGGTCACTTCTGAATTCAGCGAGGCTGTTGACAAGTATATACATACACGTATATATATATCTCCCCAATTTCATCATTCTTTATTGCATCGTATCTGACATAATTTGGAAGTTTTTTTTTTTCAGTCATCTTGCAGGGCCTGTAAATGTGTGTTTTTTTTTCTTATGAAATCAGTTTGTGCAAGTGATGTTAAATAAATAGACAGGGACATAAGAACTCCACAATAGAGTATGATGATTTGTCTTGGGAATCTCTCTGATGCACAACATTATCATATTTGGCTGAATGATTTTTAGGTTTTGATTGCTTATGTAGTTCAAATTTTTTTTGTTTATTGAGGAATTTAATATGATTTTAGTTTAGCTTGTCTCATTCAAGGTTTATATTTGTTCATAATTCAGGTAATTTTATTTCAATATATTCCTTAGTTTTTTGGGTTTGATAAAGGGTACTTACAGATTTGTTTGCCTGCTGAAGAACATGATGGCTGTGGATGTCCTAAGAAGAAATTCCGGATAAACATATTGGATCTATACTCTTTTCCTCAGTTGTGGGTGAAGTAATTTTTTATTTTGTTATTTTTTCTTGTAGATTTTGAGTTGGGGGCATGAGAAGGACATGGGCATTTATTTTCTTATTAATTTTTGTAATAGTGAATGATACAAAGACATTTAAAATATATATATTTTTTTCTTGTAATGATTTAGTTTAATGCTAAATAAGTTTTTTTTTTTGTGCAATATCTATGTATATGTTGAGAGTTGTTTTTTTGTACATCACTAGCTGAATAATCTAATGCAATAAATTGTGACAAGTATAAAACTAATTTTTGAACAAATTATGTGGAGCTCTGTCAAACTTTTTTCATAATTAATATGACATTATCATGTTAAAAATATAATAAAAACCTTTAAAAAATTTAATGAAACATTCCATATAGAAATTGGAAATTTACTTTGACAAATGTTTAGTTCAAAATTTTTATTTTTTTAAGGTTATTACAACATCAAAAATATATGTTTTGCTTCATTTGGGATTAGGGCATGTATCAAGTTTCCCGAACCTTTCGGTCCTATTCGCAAAAACGGTGACCATCCCGCCATAATTGATTATAAGTTACGGGACCATACACGTAATGTGGTGTACAAAGGCTATCACGTTTCATAACCCACGAAGATAATTCGAAAGTTATATCAATGAAAACCCCATTTATAGGAGTGGAGCTTGCATTCGCCATCCCCACTATTACGAATATATCGTTCATTATGAAATTTTAAAACTAATACTACAGAATCATATATATCTACTACAAAATCCGTTACCGTTTATTACACTAGTCATTGGTTTTCTTGTATTACAGTATAAGGTGATCTTTATTACAGAAATCCATACTTCATATTACAAACCCCAATTCTAACCACTAAGCCGAAAAAGACTAATATTTTTTGTGTTCGCGTTTGGGGTTATATACTGTATGTATCAAGTTTCCCGAAACCGTTCATCCTATTCCCAAGCACGGTGACCATCCCCACATAGTGGATTGCAACTTACTTGACCATACTAAAAATCCACTTGTATTCAAAACAAGTGGCGTAAAATGGGTACCACGTTTCATAACCCGCGAAGATGATTCGAAAGTTATATCAATCAATACCCCATTTGTAGGAGTGGGACTTGCATAATAATCCCCACAATTACGAATTTATCGTTCTTTCTGGAACTTTATAATGCATACTACAGAAACAAATAGCTGTACAACAAAATCTGGTAACGTTTATTACACTAGTCATTTGATTTCATGTATTACAGTACAGGGTGACCTTAATTACAAAAGTGCATACTGCATATTACAGACAACATTTCTAACCCCTAAGCGGAAAAAACAACAAATATTTTTTGTGTTTGCGTTTGGGGTTAGGGCATGTATTAAAGTTCTCGAACCCCTTCGGTCCTGTTCGCAACCACGGTGACCATCCCGCCATAGTTCATTGCAACTTAAATGACCATACACTCTAAAATCCACATGTTTTCAAAACAAGTGGTGTACAAACTCTACCACGTTTCATAACCCGCGAAGAAGATTCGAAAGTTATATAAATCAAAACCCCATTTTTAGGAGTGGGACTTGCACTCGCCATCCCCACAATTACGAATTTATCGCTCTTTATTGAAATTTTAAACGCATACTATAGAAACATATACATGTACTACAAAAGCTGGTGACCTTTATTACAAAAGTGCATACTGCATATTACATACCACATTTCTAACCACTAAGCAGAAACAACAACAAATATGCAGTTTGTGTTTGCATTTGGGGTTAGGGCATGTATTAAAGTTCCCGAACCCCAAGGTCCTATTTGCAACCACGGTGACCATCCCGCCATAGTTCATTGCAACTTACATGACCATACGCTCTAAAATCCACTTGTTTTCAAAACAAGTGGTGTACAAACTCTACCACGTTTCATAACCCCCGAAGATGATTCGAAAGTTATATAAATCAAAACCCCATTTTTAGGAGTGGGACTTGCACTCGCCATCCCCACAATTACGACTTTATCGCTCTTTCTTGAAATTTTAAACGCATACTACAGAAACATATACATGTACTACGAAAGCTGGTGACCTTTATTACAAAAGTGCATACTGCATATTACAGACCACATTTCTAACCCCTAAGCGGAAACAACAACAAATATGCACTTTGTGTTTGCGTTTGGGGTTAGGGCATGTATTAAAGTTCCTGAACCCCAAGGTCCTGTTCGCAAAAACGGTGACCATCCCGCCATGGTTCATTGCAACTTACATGACCATACGCTCTAAAATCCACTTGTTTTCAAAACAAGTTGTGTACAATCTCTACCACGTTTCATAACCCGCGAAGATGATTCGAAAGTTATATAAATCAAAACCCCATTTTTTGGAGTGGGACTTGCACTCGCCATCCCCACAATTACGAATTTATCGCTCTTTCTTGAAATTTTTAACGCATACTACAGAAACATTTACATGTACTACAAAGATGGTGACCTTTATTACAAAAGTGCATACTGCATATTACATACCACATTTCTAACCCCTAAGCGGAAAAAACAACAAATATGCACTTTGTGTTTGCGTTTGGGGTTAGGGCATGTATTAAAGTTCCCGAACCCCAAGGTCCTATTCGCAACTACGGTGACCATCCCGCCATGGTTCATTGCAACTTACATGACCATACGCTCTAAAATCCACTTGTTTTCAAAACAAGTGGTGTACTAACTCTACCACGTTTCATAACCCGTGAAGATGATTCGAAAATTATATAAATCAAAACCCCATTTTTAGGAGTGGGACTTGCACTCGCCATCCCCACAATTACGACTTTATCGCACTTTCTTGAAATTTTTAACGCATACTACAGAAATATTAACATATACTATAAATGCTGGTGACCTTTATTACAAAAGTGCATACTGCATATTACAGACCACATTTCTAACCCCTAAGCGGAAAAAACAACAAATATGCACTTTGTGTTTGCGTTTGGGGTTAGGGCATGTATTAAAGTTCCCGAACCCCAAGGTCCTATTCGCAACCACGGTGACCATCCCGCCATGGTTCATTGCAACTTACATGACCATACGGTCTAAAATTCACTTGTTTTCAAAACAAGTGGTGTACAAACTCTACCACGTTTCATAACCCGCGATGATCATTCGAAAGTTATATAAATCAAAACCCCATTTTTAGGAGTGGGACTTGCACTCGCCATCCCCACAATTACGAATTTATCGCTCTTTCTTGAAATTTTTAACGCACACTACAGAAACATTTACATGTACTACAAAAGCTGGTGACCTTTATTACAAAAATATTTTTTGTGTTTGCGTTTGGGGTTAGGGCATGTATTAAAGTTCCCGAACCCCAAGGTCCTATTCGCAACCACGGTGACAATCCCGCCATAGATCATTGCAACTAACATGACCACACGGTCTAAAATCCACTTGTTTTGAAAACAAGTGGTGTACAAACTCTTCCACGTTTCATAACCCGCGAAGATGTTTCGATAGTTATATAAATCAAAACCCCATTTTTAAGAGTGGGACTTGCACTCGCCATCCCCACAATTACGAATTTATCGCTCTTTCTTGAAATTTTTAACGCATACTACAGAAACATTTACATGTACTACAAAAGCTGGTGACCTTTATTACAAATGTGCATACTGCATATTACACACCACATTTGTAACCCCTAAGCGGAAAAAACAACAAATATGCACTTTGTGTTTGCGTTTGGGGTTAGGGCATGTATTAAAGTTCCCGAACCCCAAGTTCTTATTCGCAACCACGGTGACCATCCCGCCATGGTTAATTGCAACTTACATGACCATACGGTCTAAAATCCACTTGTTTTCAAAACAAGTGGTGTACAAACTCTACCACGTTTCATAACCCGCGAAGACGATTCGAAAGTTATATAAATCAAAACCCCATTTTTAGGAGTGGGACTTGCACTCGCCATCCCCACAATTACGAATTTATCGCGCTTTCTTAAAATTTTTAATGCATACTACAGAAACATTTACATGTACTACAAAAGCTGGAGACCTTTATTACAAAAGTGCATACTACATATTACACACCACATTTCGAACCCCTAACCGGAAAAAACAACAAATATGCACTTTGGGTTTGCGTTTGGGGTTAGGGCATGTATTAAAGTTCCCGAACCCCAAGGTCCTATTCGCAACCAAGGTGACCATCCCGCCATGGTTCATTGCAACTTACATGACCATACGGTCTAAAATCTACTTGTTTTCAAAACAAGTGGTGTACAAACTCTACCACGTTTCATAACCCGCGATGATCATTCGAAAGTTATATAAATCAAAACCCCATTTTTAGGAGTGGGACATGCACTCGCCATCCCCACAATTAAGAATTTATCGCTCTTTATTGAAATTTTAAACGCCTACTACAGAAACATATACCTGTACTACAAAAGCTGGTGACCTTTATTACAAAAGTGCATACTGCATATTACAGACCACATTTCTAACCCCTAAGCAGAAACAACAACAAATATGCAGTTTGTGTTTGCATTTGGGGTTAGGGCATGTATTAAAGTTCCCGAACCCCAAGGTCCTATTTGCAACCATGGTGACCATCCCGCCATAGTTCATTGCAACTTACATGACCATACGCTCTGAATCCACTTGTTTTCAAAACAAGTGGTGTACAAACTCTACCTCGTTTCAAAACCCGCGAAGATGATTCGAAAGTTATATAAATCAAAATCCCATTTTTAGGAATGGGACTTGCACTCGCCATCCCCATAATTACGACTTTATCGCTCTTTCTTGAAATTTTAAATGCATACTACAGAAACATATACATGTACTACGAAAGCTGGTGACCTTTATTACAAAAGTGCATACTGCATATTACTGACCACATTTCTAACCCCTAAGCGGAAACAACAACAAATATGCACTTTGTGTTTGCGTTTGGGGTTAGGGCATGTATTAAAGTTTCTGAACCCCAAGGTCCTGTTCGCAACCACGGTGACCATCCCGCCATGGTTCATTGCAACTTACATGACCATACGCTCTAAAATCCACTTGTTTTCAAAACAAGTGGTGTACTAACTCTACCACGTTTCATAACCCGTGAAGATGATTCGAAAATTATATAAATCAAAACCCCATTTTTAGGAGTGGGACTTGCACTCGCCATCCCCACAATTACGACTTTATCGCCCTTTCTTGAAATTTTTAACGCATACTACAGAAATATTAACATATACTATAAATGCTGGTGACCTTTATTACAAAAGTGCATACTGTATATTACAGACCACATTTCTAACCCCTAAGCGGAAAAAACAACAAATATGCACTTTGTGTTTGCGTTAGGGGTTAGGGCATGTATTAAAGTTCCCGAACCCCAAGGTCCTATTCGCAACCACGGTGACCATCCCGCCATGGATCATTGCAACTTACATGACCATACGGTCTAAAATCCAATTGTTTTCAAAACAAGTGGTCTACAAACTCTTCCACGATTCATAACCCGCGAAGATGATTCGATAGTTATATAAATCAAAACCCCATTTTTAAGAGTGGGACTTGCACTCGCCATCCCCACAATTACGAATTTATCGCTCTTTCTTGAAATTTTTAACGCATACTACAGAAACATTTACATGAACTACAAAAGCTGGTGACCTTTATTACAAAAGTGCATACTGCATATTACACACCACATTTGTAACCCCTAAGCGGAAAAAACAACAAATATGCACTTTGTGTTTGCGTTTGGGGTTAGGGCATGTATTAAAGTTCCCGAACCCCAAGTTCTTATTCGCAACCACGGTGACCGGCGCCATGGTTAATTGCAACTTACATGACCATACGGTCTAAAATCCACTTGTTTTCAAAACAAGTGGTGTACAAACTCTACCACGTTTCATAACTCGCGAAGATGATTCGAAAGTTATATAAGTCAAAACCCCATTTTTAGGAGTGGGACTTGCACTCGCCATCCCCACAATTACGAATTTATCGCTCTTTCTTGAAATTTTTAACGCATACTACAGACACATTTACATGTACTACAAAAACTGGTGACCTTTATTACAAAAGTGCATACTGCATATTACACACCACATTTGTAACCCCTAAGCGGAAAAAACAACAAATATGCACTTTGTATTTGCGTTTGGGGTAATGGCATGTATTAAAGTTCCCGAACCCCAAGGTCTTATTCGCAACCACGGTGACCTTCCCGCCATGGTAAATTGCAACTTACATGACCATACGGTCTAAAATCCACTTGTTTTCAAAACAAGTGGTGTACAAACTCTACCACGTTTCATAACCCGCGAAGATGATTCGAAAATTATATAAATCAAAACCCCATTTTTAGGAGTGGGACTTGCACTCGCCATCTCCACAATTACGAATTTATCGCCCTTTCTTGAAATTTTTAACGCATACTACAGAAACATTTACATGTACTATAAAAGCTGGTGACCTTTATTACAAAAGTGCAGACTGCATATTACAGAACACATTTGTAACCCCTAAGCGGAAAAAACAACAAATATGCACTTTGTTTTTGCGTTTGGGGTTAGGGCATGTATTAAAGTTCCCGTACCCCAAGGTCTTATTCGCAACCACTGTGACCATCCCGCCATGGTTCATTGCAACTTACATGACCATACGGTCTAAAATCCACTTGTTTTCAAAACAAGTGGTGTACAAACTCTACCACGTTTCATAACCCGCGATGATCATTCGAAAGTTATATAAATCAAAACACCATTTTTAGGAGTGGGACTTGCACTCGTCATCCCCACAATTACGAATTTATCGCTCTTTCTTGAAATTCTTAACGCACACTACAGAAACATTTACATGTACTACAAAAGCTGGTGACCTTTATTACAAAAATATTTTTTGTGTTTGCGTTTGGGGTTAGGGCATGTATTAAAGTTCCCGAATCCCAAGGTCCTATTCGCGACCACGGTGACCATCCATCCATGGTTCATTGCAATTTACATGACCATACGGTCTAAAATCCACATGTTTTCAAAACAAGTGGTGTAGAAACTCTTCCACGTTTCATAACCCGCGAAGATGATTCGATAGTTATATAAATCAAAACCCCATTTTTAGGAGTGGGACTTGCACTCGCCATCCCCACAATTACGAATTTATCGCTCTTTCATGAAATTTTTAACTCATACTACAGAAACATAGGCATGTACTACAAAAGCTGGTGACCTTTATTACAAAAGTGAATACTGCATATTACACACCACATTTCTATCCCCTAAGCGGAAACAACAACAAATTTTTTTTGTTTTTGCTTTTGGGGTTAGGGCATGTATTAAAGTTCCCGAACCCCAAGGTCCTGTTCGCAACCACGGTGACCATCCCGCCATGGTTCATTGCAACTTACATGACCATACGCTCTAAAATCCACTTGTTTTCAAAACAAGTGGTGTACAAACTCTACCATGTTTCATAACCCGCGATGATCATTCGAAAGTTATATAAATCAAAACCCTATTTTTAGGAGTGGGACTTGCATTCGCCATCCCCACAATTACGAATTTATCGCTCTTTCTTGAAATTTTTAACGCATACTACAGAAACATTTACATGTACTACGAAAGCTGTTGACCTTTATTACAAAAGTGCATACTGCGTATTACAGACCACATTTCGAACCCCTAAGCGGAAAAAACAACAAATATGCACTTTGTGTTTGCGTTTGGGGTAAGGGCATGTATTAAATTTCCCGAACCCCAAGGTCCTATTCGCAACCACGGTGACCATCCCGCCATGGTTCATTGCAACTTACATGACCATACGCTCTAAAATCCACTTATTTTCAAAACAAGTGGTGTACAAACTCTACCACGTTTCATAACCCGCGAAGATGATTCGAAAGTTATATAAATCAAAACCCCATTTTTAGGAGTGGGACTTGCACTCGCCATCCCCACAATTACGAATTTATCGCTCTTTCTTGAAATTTTTAACGCATACTACAGAAACATTTACATGTACTACAAAAGCTGGAGACCTTTATTACAAAAGTGCATACTACATATTACACACCACATTTCGAACCCCTAAGCGGAAAAAACAACAAATATGCACTTTGTGTTTGCGTTTGGGGTTAGGGCATGTATTAAAGTTCCCGAACCCCAAGGTCCTATTCGCAACCAAGGTGACCATCCCTCCATGGTTCATTGGAACTTACATGACCATACGGTCTAAAATCCACTTGTTTTCAAAACAAGTGGTGTACAAACTCTACCACGTTTCATAACCCGCGATGATCATTCGAAAGTTATATAAATCAAAACCCCATTTTTAGGAGTGGGACTTGCACTCGTCATCCCCACAATTACAAATTTATCGCTCTTTCTTGAAATTTTTAACGCATACTACAATAAAATTTACATGTACTACAAAAGCTGGTGACCTTTATTACAAAAATATTTTTTGTGTTTGCGTTTGGTGTTATGGCATGTATTAAAGTTCCCAAACCCCAAGGTCCTATTTGCAACCACGGTGACCATCCCGCAAGGTTCATTGCAACTTACATGACCATACGCTCTAAAATCCACTTGTTTTCAATACAAGTGGTGTACAAACTCTACCATGTTTCAAAACCCGCGATGATCATTCGAAAGTTATATAAATCAAAACCCTATTTTTAGGAGTGGGACTTGCATTCGCCATCCCCACAATTACGAATTTATCGCTCTTTCTTGAAATTTTTAACGCATACTACAGAAACATTTACATGTACTACAAAAGCTGGTGACCTTTATTACAAATGTGCATACTGCATATTACAGACCATATTTCGAACCCCTAAGCGGAAAAAACAACAAATATGCACTTTGTGTTTGCGTTTGGGGTTAGGGCATGTATTAAAGTTTCCGAACCCCAAGGTCTTATTCGCAACCACGGTGACCTTCCCGCCATGGTTCATTGCAACTTACATGACCATCCGGTCTAAAATCCAATTGTTTTCAAAACAAGTGGTGTACAAACTCTACCACGTTTCATAACCCGCGAAGACGATTCGAAAGTTATATAAATCAAAACCCCATTTTTAGGAGTGGGACTTGCACTCGCCATCCCCACAATTACGAATTTATCGCTCTTTCTTAAAATTTTTAATGCATACTACATAAACATTTACATGTACTACAAAAGCTGGAGACCTTTATTACAAAAGTGCATACTACATATTACACACCACATTTCGATCCCCTAACCGGAAAAAACAACAAATATGCACTTTGTGTTTGCGTTCGGGGTTAGGGCATGTATTAAAGTTCCCGAACCCCAAGGTCCTATTCGCAACCACGGTGACCTTCCCGCCATGGTTAATTGCAACTTACATGACCATACGGTCTAAAATTTGAAAACAAGTGGTGTAAAAACTCTACCACGTTTCATAACCCGCGAAGACGATTCGAAAGTTATATAAATCAAAACCCAATTTTTAGGAGTGGGACTTGCACTCGCCATACCAACAATTACGAATTTATCGCTCTTTCTTGAAATTTTTAACGCATACTACAGAAACATATACATGTACTACAAAAGCTTGTGACCTTTATTACAAAACTGCATACTGCATATTACAGACCACATTTCTAACCCCTAAGCGGAAAAAATAACAAATATGCATTTTGGATTTGCGTTTGGGGTTAGGGCATGTATTAAAGTTCCCGAACCCCAAGGTCATGTTCGCAACCACGGTGACCTTCCCGCCATGGTTCATTGCAACTAACATGACCATACGCTCTAAAGTCCACTTGTTTTAAAAAGAAGTGGTGTACAAACTCTACCACGTTTCATAACCCGCGAAGATGATTCGAAAATTATATAAATCAAAACCCCATTTTTAGGAGTGGGACTTGCACTCGTCATCCCCACAATTACGAATTTATCGCTCTTTCCTGAAATTTTAAACCCATACTATAGAAACATTTACATGTACTATAAAAGCTGGTGACCTTTATTACAAAAGTGCTTACTGCATATTATAGACCACATTTCTAACCCCTAAGCGGAAAAAACAACAAATATGCACTTTGTTTTTGCTTTTGGGGTTAGGGCATGTATTAAAGTTCCCGAACCCCAAGGTCCAATTCGCAACCACGGTGACCATCCCGCCATGGTTCATTGCAACTTACATGACCATACGGTCTAAAATCCACTTATTTTCAAAACAAATGGTGTACAAACTCTACCACGTTTCATAACCCGCGATGATCATTCGAAAGTTACATAAATCAAAACCCCATTTTTAGGAGTGGGACTTGCACTCGCCATCCCCACAATTACGAATTTATCGCTCTTTCTTGAAATTTTTAACGCACACTACAGAAACATTTACATGTACTACAAAAGCTGGTGACCTTTATTAGAAAAATATTTTTTGTGTTTACGTTTGGGGTTAGGGCATGTATTAAAGTTCCCGAACCCCAAGGTCCTATTCGCAACCACGGTGACCATCCATCCATGGTTTATTGCAATTTACATGACCATACGATCTAAAATCCACATGTTTTCAAAACAAGTGCGGT
The DNA here is from genome assembly GCA_963922005.1 of Cornus suecica. Classification (NCBI taxonomy): domain Eukaryota; kingdom Viridiplantae; phylum Streptophyta; class Magnoliopsida; order Cornales; family Cornaceae; genus Cornus; species Cornus suecica. Next base: position 18,788,202 of record OY998247.1, on the reverse strand, counting down.
AGAAACTCTTCCACGTTTCATAACCCGCGATGATCATTCGAAAGTTATATAAATCAAAACCCTATTTATAGGAGTGGGGCTTGTATTCGCCATCCCCACAATTACGAATTTATCGCTCTTTCGTGAAATTTTTAACGAATACTACAGAAACATTTACATGTACTACAAAACCTGGTGACCTTTATTACAAAAGTGCATACTGCATATTACAGACCATATTTCGAACCCCTAAGCGGAAAAAACAACAAATATGCACTTTGTGTTTGCGTTTGGGGTTAGGGAATGTATTAAAGTTCCCGAACCCCAAGGTCTTATTCGCAACCACGGTGACCTTCCCGCCATGGTTAATTGCAACTTACATGACCATACGGTCTAAAATCCACTTGTTTTCAAAACAAGTGGTGTACAAACTCTACCACGTTTCATAACCCGCGAAGATGATTCGAAAGTTATATAAGTCAAAATCCCATTTTTAGGAGTGGGACTTGCACTCGCCATCCCCACAATTACGAATTTATCGCTCTTTCTTGAAATTTTTAACGCATACTACAGAAACATTTACATGTACTACAAAAGCAGGTGACCTTTATTACCAAAGTGCATACTGCATATTACAAACCACATTTGTAACCCCTAAGCGGAAAAAACAACAAATATGCACTTTGTGTTTGCGTTTGGGGTTAGGGCATGTATTAAAGTTCCCGAACCCCAATGTCTTATTCGCAACCACGGTGACCATCCCGCCATGGTTAATTGCAACTTACATGACCATACGGTCTAAAATCCACTTGTTTTCAAAACAAGTGGTGTACAAACTCTACCACGTTTCATAACCCGCGAAGACGATTCGAAAGTTATATAAATCAAAACCCCATTTTTAGGAGTGGGACTTGCACTCGCCATACCAACAATTACGAATTTATCGCTCTTTCTTGACATTTTTAACGCATACTACAGAAACATATACATGTACTACAAAAGCTGGTGACCTTTATTACAAAAGTGCATACTGCATATTACAGACCACATTTCTAACTCTTAAGCGGAAAAAATAACAAATATGCATTTTGTGTTTGCGTTTGGGGTTAGGGCATGTATTAAAGTTCCCGAACCCCAAGGTCTTGTTCGCAACCACGGTGACCTTCCCGCCATGGTTCATTGCAACTTACATGACCATACGCTCTAAAATCCACTTGTTTTAAAAAGAAGTGGTGTTCAAACTCTTCCACGTTTCATAACCCGCGAAGATGATTCGAAAATTATATAAATCAAAACCCCATTTTTAGGAGTGGGACTTGCACTCGCCATCCCCACAATTACGAATTTATCGCCCTTTCCTGAAATTTTAAACGCATACTATAGAAACATTTACATGTACTATAAAAGCTGGTGACCTTTATTACAAAAGTGCATACTGCATATTACAGACTATATTTCTAACCCCTAAGCGGAAAAAACAACAAATATGCACTTTGTTTTTGCTTTTGGGGTTAGGGCATGTATTAAAGTTCCCGAACCCCAAGGTCCTATTCGCAACCACGGTGACCATCCCGCCATGGTTCATTGCAACTTACATGACCATACGGTCTAAAATCCACTTATTTTCAAAACAAATGGTGTACAAACTATACCACATTAAATAACCCGCGATGATCATTCGAAAGTTACATAAATCAAAACCCCATTTTTAGGAGTGGGACTTGCACTCGCCATCCCCACAATTACGAATTTATTTCTCTTTCTTGAAATTTTTGACGCACAATACAGAAACATTTAAATGTACTACAAAAGCTGGTGACCTTTATTACAAAAATATTTTTTGTGTTTGCGTTTGGGGTTAGGGCATGTATTAAAGTTCCCGAACCCCAAGGTCCTATTCGTAACCACGGTGACCATCCATCCATGGTTCATTGCAATTTACATGACCATGCGGTCTAAAATCCACATGTTTTCAAAACAAGTGCTGTAGAAACTCTTCCACGTTTCATAACCCGCGAAGATGATTCGATAGTTATATAAATCAAAACCCCATTTTTAGGAGTGGGACTTGCACTCGCCATCCCCACAATTACGAATTTATCGCTCTTTCTTGAAATTTTTAACTCATACTACAGAAACATAGGCATGTACTACAAAAGCTGGTGAACTTTATTAAAAAAGTGTATACTGCATATTACACACCACATTTCTATCCCCTAAGCGGAAACAACAACAAATATTTTTTGTGTTTGCGTTTGGGGTTAGGGCATGTATTAAAGTTCCTGAACCCCAAGGTCCTGTTCGCTACCACGGTGACCATCCCGCCATGGTTCATTGCAACTTACATAACCATACGCTCTAAAATCCACTTGTTTTCAAAACAAGTGGTGTACAAACTCTACCATGTTTCATAACCCGCGATGATCATTCGAAAGTTATATAAATCAAACCCTATTTTTAGGAGTGGGACTTGCACTCGCCATCCCCACAATTACGACTTTATCGCTCTTTCTTGAAATTTTTAACGCATACTACAGAAACATTTACATGTACTACAAAAGCTAGTGACCTTTATTACAAAAGTGCATACTGCATATTACAGACCACATTTCGAACCCCTAAGCGAAAAAAACAACAAATATGCACTTTGTGTTTGCGTTTGGGGTTAGGGCATGTATTAAATTTCCCGAACCCCAAGGTCCTATTCGCTACCACGGTGACCATCCCGCCATGGTTCATTGCAACTTACATGACCATACGTTCTAAAATCCACTTGTTTTCAAAACAAGTGGTGTACAAACTCTACCACGTTTCATAACCCGCGAAGTTGATTCGAAAGTTATATAAATCAAAACCCCATTTTTAGGTGTGGGACTTGCACTCGCCATCCCCACAATTACGAATTTCTCGCTCTTTCTTGAAATTTTTAACTCATATTACAGAAACATAGGCATGTACTACAAAAACTGGTGACCTTTATTACAAAAGTGCATACTGCATATTACACACCATATTTTTAACCCCTAAGCGGAAACAACAACAAATATTTTTTGTGTTTGCGTTTGGGGTTAGGGCATGTATTAAAGTTCCCGAACCCCAAGGTCCTGTTCGCAACCACGGTGACCATCCCGCCATGGTTCATTGCAACTTACATGACCATACGGTCTAAAATCCACTTGTTTTCAAAACAATTGGTGTACAAACTCTACCACGTTTCATAACCCGCGAAGATGATTCGAAAGTTATATAAATCAAAACCCCATTTTTAGGAGTGGGACTGGCACTCGCCATCCCCACAATTACGAATTTATCGCTCTTTCTTGAAATTTTTAACGCATACTACTGAAACATTTACATGTACTACAAAAGCTGGTGACCATTATTACAAAAGTGCATACTGCATATTACACACCACATTTGTAACCTCTAAGCGGAAAAAACAACAAATATGCACTTTGTGTTTGCGTTTGGGGTTAGGGCATGTATTAAAGTTCCCGAACCCCAAGGTCCTATTCACAACCACGGTGACCATCCCGCCATGGTTCACTGCAACTTACATGAACATACGGTCTAAAATCCACTTTTTTCAAAACAAGTGTTGTACAAACTCTACCACGTTTCATAACCCGCGAAGATGATTCGAAAGTTATATAAATCAAAACTCCATTTTTAGGAGTGGGACTTGCACTCGCCATCCCCACAATTACGAATTTATCGCTCTTTCTTGAAATTTTTAACGCATACTACAGAAACATATACATGTATTACAAAAGCTGGTGACCTTTATTACAAAAGTGCATATTACAGACCACATTTCTAACCCCTAAGCGGAAAATACAACAAATATACATTTTGTGTTTGCGTTTGGGGTTAGGGCATGTATTAAAGTTCCCGAACTCCAAGGTCCTGTTCGCAACCTCGGTGACCATCCTGCCATGGTTCATTGCAACTTACATGACCATACGCTCTAAAATCCACTTGTTTTCAAAACAAGTGGTGTACAAACTCTACCACGTTTCATAACCCGCGAAGATGATTCGAAAGTTATATAAATCAAAACCCCATTTTTAGGAGTTGGACTTGCACTCGCCATCCCCACAATTACGAATTTATCGCTCTTTCTTGAAATTTTTAACGCATACTATAGAAACATATACATGTATTACAAAAGCTGGTGACCTTTATTACAAAAGTGCATATTACAGACCACATTTCTAACCCCTAAGCGGAAAAAACAACAAATATGCATTTTGTGTTTGCGTTTGGGGTTAGGGCATGTATTAAAGTTCCCGAACTCCAAGGTCCTGTTCGCAACCACGGTAACCATCCCGTCATGGTTCATTGCAACTTACATGACCATACGCTCTAAAATCCACTTGTTTTCAAAACAAGTGGTGTACAAACTCTACCACGTTTCATAACCCGCGAAGATGATTCGAAAGTTATATAAATCAAAACCCCATTTTTAGGAGTGGGACTTGCACTCGCCATCCCCACAATTACGAATTTATCGCTCTTTCTTGAAATTTTTAACGCATACTACAGAAACATATACATGTATTACAAAAACTGGTGACCTTTACTACAAAAGTGCATATTACAGACCACATTTCTAACCCCTAAGCGGAAAAAACAACAAATATGCATTTTGTGTTTGCGTTTGGGGTTAGGGCATGTATTAAAGTTCCCGAACTCCAAGGTCCTGTTCGCAACCACGGTAACCATCCCGCCATGGTTCATTGCAACTTACATGACCATACGCTCTAAAATCCATTTGTTTTCAAAACAAGTGGTGTACAAACTCTACCACGTTTCATTACCCGCGAAGTTGATTCGAAAGTTATATAAATCAAAACCCCATTTTTAGGAGTGGGACTTGCACTCGCCATCCCCACAATTACGAATTTATCGCTCTTTCTTGAAATTTTTAACGCATACTACAGAAACATATACATGTATTACAAAAGCTGGTGACCTTTATTACAAAAGTGCATATTACAGACCACATTTCTTACCCCTAAGCGGAAAAAACAACAAATATGCATTTTGTGTTTGCGTTTTGGGTTAGGGCATGTATTAAAGTTCCTGAACTCCAAGGTCCTGTTCGCAACCACGGTGACCATCCCGCCATGGATCATTGCAACTTACATGACCATACGCTCTAAAATCCACTTGTTTTCAAAACAAGTGGTGTACAAACTCTACCACGTTTCATTACCCGCGAAGATGATTTGAAAGTTATATAAATCAAAACCCCATTTTTAGGAGTGGGACTTGCACTCGCCATCCCCACAATTACGACTTTATCGCTCTTTCTTGAAATTTTTAACGCATACTACAGAAACATTTACATGTACGACAAAAGCTGGTGACCTTTATTACAAAAGTGCATACTGCATATTACACACCACATTTGTAACCCCTAAGCGGAAAAAACAACAAATATGCACTTTGTGTTTGCGTTTGGGGTTAGGGCATGTATTAAAGTTCCCGAACCCCAAGGTCCTATTCGCAACCACAGTGACCATCCCGCCATGGTTCATTGCAACTTATGTGACCATACGGTCTAAAATCCACTTGTTTTCAAAACAAGTAGTGTACAAACTCTACCACATTTCATAACCCGCGAAGATGATTCGAAAGTTATATAAATCAAAACCCCATTTTTAGGAGTGGGACTTGCACTCGCCATCCCCACAATTACGAATTTATCGCTCTTTCTTAAAATTTTTAATGCATACTACATAAACATTTACATGTACTACAAAAGCTGGAGACCTTTATTACAAAAGTGCATACTACATATTACACACCACATTTCGATCCCCTAACCGGAAAAAACAACAAATATGCACTTTGTGTTTGCGTTCGGGGTTAGGGCATGTATTAAAGTTCCCGAACCCCAAGGTCCTATTCGCAACCACGGTGACCTTCCCGCCATGGTTAATTGCAACTTACATGACCATACGGTCTAAAATTTGAAAACAAGAGGTGTAAAAACTCTACCACGTTTCATAACCCGCGAAGACGATTCGAAAGTTATATAAATCAAAACCCCATTTTTAGGAGTGGGACTTGCACTCGCCATACCAACAATTACGAATTTATCGCTCTTTCTTGAAATTTTTAACGCATACTACATAAACATATACATGTACTACAAAAGCTTGTGACCTTTATTACAAAACTGCATACTGCATATTACAGACCACATTTCTAACCCCTAAGCGGAAAAAATAACAAATATGCATTTTGGATTTGCGTTTGGGGTTAGGGCATGTATTAAAGTTCCCGAACCCCAAGGTCATGTTCGCAACCACGGTGACCTTCCCGCCATGGTTCATTGCAACTAACATGACCATACGCTCTAAAGTCCACTTGTTTTAAAAAGAAGTGGTGTACAAACTCTACGACGTTTCATAACCCGCGAAGATGATTCGAAAATTATATAAATCAAAACCCCATTTTTAGGAGTGGGACTTGCACTCGTCATCCCCACAATTACGAATTTATCGCTCTTTCCTGAAATTTTAAACCCATACTATAGAAACATTTACATGTACTATAAAAGCTGGTGACCTTTATTACAAAAGTGCTTACTGCATATTATAGACCACATTTCTAACCCCTAAGCGGAAAAAACAACAAATATGCACTTTGTTTTTGCTTTTGGGGTTAGGGCATGTATTAAAGTTCCCGAACCCCAAGGTCCTATTCGCAACCACGGTGACCATCCCGCCATGGTTCATTGCAACTTACATGACCATACGGTCTAAAATCCACTTATTTTCAAAACAAATGGTGTACAAACTCTACCACGTTTCATAACCCGCGATGATCATTCGAAAGTTACATAAATCAAAACCCCATTTTTAGGAGTGGGACTTGCACTCGCCTTCCCCACAATTACGAATTTATCGCTCTTTCTTGAAATTTTTAACGCACACTACAGAAACATTTACATGTACTACAAAAGCTGGTGACCTTTATTAGAAAAATATTTTTTGTGTTTGCGTTTGGGGTTAGGGCATGTATTAAAGTTCCCGAACCCCAAGGTCCTATTCGCAACCACGGTGACCATCCATCCATGGTTTATTGCAATTTACATGACCATACGATCTAAAATCCACATGTTTTCAAAACAAGTGCGGTAGAAACTCTTCCACGTTTCATAACCCGCGATGATCATTCGAAAGTTATATAAATCAAAACCCTATTTATAGGAGTGGGGCTTGTATTCGCCATCCCCACAATTACGAATTTATCGCTCTTTCGTGAAATTTTTAACGAATACTACAGAAACATTTACATGTACTACAAAACCTGGTGACCTTTATTACAAAAGTGCATACTGCATATTACAGACCATATTTCGAACCCCTAAGCGGAAAAAACAACAAATATGCACTTTGTGTTTGCGTTTGGGGTTAGGGAATGTATTAAAGTTCCCGAACCCCAAGGTCTTATTCGCAACCACGGTGACCTTCCCGCCATGGTTAATTGCAAGTTACATGACCATACGGTCTAAAATCCACTTGTTTTCAAAACAAGTGGTGTACAAACTCTACCACGTTTCATAACCCGCGAAGATGATTCGAAAGTTATATAAGTCAAAATCCCATTTTTAGGAGTGGGACTTGCACTCGCCATCCCCACAATTACGAATTTATCGCTCTTTCTTGAAATTTTTAACGCATACTACAGAAACATTTACATGTACTACAAAAGCTGGTGACCTTTATTACCAAAGTGCATACTGCATATTACAAACCACATTTGTAACCCCTAAGCGGAAAAAACAACAAATATGCACTTTGTGTTTGCGTTTGGGGTTAGGGCATGTATTAAAGTTCCCGAACCCCAATGTCTTATTCGCAACCACGGTGACCATCCCGCCATGGTTAATTGCAACTTACATGACCATACGGTCTAAAATCCACTTGTTTTCAAAACAAGTGGTGTACAAACTCTACCACGTTTCATAACCCGCGAAGACGATTCGAAAGTTATATAAATCAAAACCCCATTTTTAGGAGTGGGACTTGCACTCGCCATACCAACAATTACGAATTTATCGCTCTTTCTTGACATTTTTAACGCATACTACAGAAACATATACATGTACTACAAAAGCTGGTGACCTTTATTACAAAAGTGCATACTGCATATTACAGACCACATTTCTAACTCTTAAGCGGAAAAAATAACAAATATGCATTTTGTGTTTGCGTTTGGGGTTAGGGTATGTATTAAAGTTCCCGAACCCCAAGGTCTTGTTCGCAACCACGGTGACCTTCCCGCCATGGTTCATTGCAACTTACATGACCATACGCTCTAAAATCCACTTGTTTTAAAAAGAAGTGGTGTTCAAACTCTTCCACGTTTCATAACCCGCGAAGATGATTCGAAAATTATATAAATCAAAACCCCATTTTTAGGAGTGGGACTTGCACTCGCCATCCCCACAATTACGAATTTATCGCCCTTTCCTGAAATTTTAAACGCATACTATAGAAACATTTACATGTACTATAAAAGCTGGTGACCTTTATTACAAAAGTGCATACTGCATATTACAGACCATATTTCTAACCCCTAAGCGGAAAAAACAACAAATATGCACTTTGTTTTTGCTTTTGGGGTTAGGGCATGTATTAAAGTTCCCGAACCCCAAGGTCCTATTCGCAACCACGGTGACCATCCCGCCATGGTTCATTGCAACTTACATGACCATACGGTCTAAAATCCACTTATTTTCAAAACAAATGGTGTACAAACTCTACCACATTAAATAACCCGCGATGATCATTCGAAAGTTACATAAATCAAAACCCCATTTTTAGGAGTGGGACTTGCACTCGCCATCCCCACAATTACGAATTTATTGCTCTTTCTTGAAATTTTTGACGCACAATACAGAAACATTTACATGTACTACAAAAGCTGGTGACCTTTATTACAAAAATATTTTTTGTGTTTGCGTTTGGGGTTAGGGCATGTATTAAAGTTCCCGAACCCCAAGGTCCTATTCGTAACCACGGTGACCATCCATCCATGGTTCATTGCAATTTACATGACCATGCGGTCTAAAATCCACATGTTTTCAAAACAAGTGCTGTAGAAACTCTTCCACGTTTCATAACCCGCGAAGATGATTCGATAGTTATATAAATCAAAACCCCATTTTTAGGAGTGGGACTTGCACTCGCCATCCCCACAATTACGAATTTATCGCTCTTTCTTGAAATTTTTAACTCATACTACAGAAACATAGGCATGTACTACAAAAGCTGGTGAACTTTATTAAAAAAGTGTATACTGCATATTACACACCACATTTCTATCCCCTAAGCGGAAACAACAACAAATATTTTTTGTGTTTGCGTTTGGGGTTAGGGCATGTATTAAAGTTCCTGAACCCCAAGGTCCTGTTCGCTACCACGGTGACCATCCCGCCATGGTTCATTGCAACTTACATAACCATACGCTCTAAAATCCACTTGTTTTCAAAACAAGTGGTGTACAAACTCTACCATGTTTCATAACCCGCGATGATCATTCGAAAGTTATATAAATCAAACCCTATTTTTAGGAGTGGGACTTGCACTCGCCATCCCCACAATTACGACTTTATCGCTCTTTCTTGAAATTTTTAACGCATACTACAGAAACATTTACATGTACTACAAAAGCTAGTGACCTTTATTACAAAAGTGCATACTGCATATTACAGACCACATTTCGAACCCCTAAGCGAAAAAAACAACAAATATGCACTTTGTGTTTGCGTTTGGGGTTAGGGCATGTATTAAATTTCCCGAACCCCAAGGTCCTATTCGCAACCACGGTGACCATCCCGCCATGGTTCATTGCAACTTACATGACCATACGTTCTAAAATCCACTTGTTTTCAAAACAAGTGGTGTACAAACTCTACCACGTTTCATAACCCGCGAAGTTGATTCGAAAGTTATATAAATCTAAACCCCATTTTTAGGTGTGGGACTTGCACTCGCCATCCCCACAATTACGAATTTCTCGCTCTTTCTTGAAATTTTTAACTCATATTACAGAAACATAGGCATGTACTACAAAAACTGGTGACCTTTATTACAAAAGTGCATACTGCATATTACACACCATATTTTTAACCCCTAAGCGGAAACAACAACAAATATTTTTTGTGTTTGCGTTTGGGGTTAGGGCATGTATTAAAGTTCCCGAACCCCAAGGTCCTGTTCGCAACCACGGTGACCATCCCGCCATGGTTCATTGCAACTTACATGACCATACGGTCTAAAATCCACTTGTTTTCAAAACAATTGGTGTACAAACTCTACCACGTTTCATAACCCGCGAAGATGATTCGAAAGTTATATAAATCAAAACCCCATTTTTAGGAGTGGGACTGGCACTCGCCATCCCCACAATTACGAATTTATCGCTCTTTCTTGAAATTTTTAACGCATACTACTGAAACATTTACATGTACTACAAAAGCTGGTGACCTTTATTACAAAAGTGCATACTGCATATTACACACCACATTTGTAACCTCTAAGCGGAAAAAACAACAAATATGCACTTTGTGTTTGCGTTTGGGGTTAGGGCATGTATTAAAGTTCCCGAACCCCAAGGTCCTATTCACAACCACGGTGACCATCCCGCCATGGTTCATTGCAACTTACATGAACATACGGTCTAAAATCCACTTGTTTTCAAAACAAGTGTTGTACAAACTCTACCACGTTTCATAACCCGCGAAGATGATTCGAAAGTTATATAAATCAAAACTCCATTTTTAGGAGTGGGACTTGCACTCGCCATCCCCACAATTACGAATTTATCGCTCTTTCTTGAAATTTTTAACGCATACTACAGAAACATATACATGTATTACAAAAGCTGGTGACCTTTATTACAAAAGTGCATATTACAGACCACATTTCTAACCCCTAAGCGGAAAATACAACAAATATACATTTTGTGTTTGCGTTTGGGGTTAGGGCATGTATTAAAGTTCCCGAACTCCAAGGTCCTGTTCGCAACCTCGGTGACCATCCTGCCATGGTTCATTGCAACTTACATGACCATACGCTCTAAAATCCACTTGTTTTCAAAACAAGTGGTGTACAAACTCTACCACGTTTCATAACCCGCGAAGATGATTCGAAAGTTATATAAATCAAAACCCCATTTTTAGGAGTGGGACTTGCACTCGCCATCCCCACAATTACGAATTTATCGCTCTTTCTTGAAATTTTTAACGCATACTACAGAAACATATACATGTATTACAAAAACTGGTGACCTTTACTACAAAAGTGCATATTACAGACCACATTTCTAACCCCTAAGCGGAAAAAACAACAAATATGCATTTTGTGTTTGCGTTTGGGGTTAGGGCATGTATTAAAGTTCCCGAACTCCAAGGTCCTGTTCGCAACCACGGTAACCATCCCGCCATGGTTCATTGCAACTTACATGACCATACGCTCTAAAATCCATTTGTTTTCAAAACAAGTGGTGTACAAACTCTACCACGTTTCATTACCCGCGAAGTTGATTCGAAAGTTATATAAATCAAAACCCCATTTTTAGGAGTGGGACTTGCACTCGCCATCCCCACAATTACGAATTTATCGCTCTTTCTTGAAATTTTTAACGCATACTACAGAAACATATACATGTATTACAAAAGCTGGTGACCTTTATTACAAAAGTGCATATTACAGACCACATTTCTAACCCCTAAGCGGAAAAAACAACAAATATGCATTTTGTGTTTGCGTTTTGGGTTAGGGCATGTATTAAAGTTCCTGAACTCCAAGGTCCTGTTCGCAACCACGGTGACCATCCCGCCATGGATCATTGCAACTTACATGACCATACGCTCTAAAATCCACTTGTTTTCAAAACAAGTGGTGTACAAACTCTACCACGTTTCATTCCCCGCGAAGATGATTCGAAAGTTATATAAATCAAAACCCCATTTTTAGGAGTGGGACTTGCACTCGCCATCCCCACAATTACGACTTTATCGCTCTTTCTTGAAATTTTTAACGCATACTACAGAAACATTTACATGTACGACAAAAGCTGGTGACCTTTATTACAAAAGTGCATACTGCATATTACACACCACATTTGTAACCCCTAAGCGGAAAAAACAACAAATATGCACTTTGTGTTTGCGTTTGGGGTTAGGGCATGTATTAAAGTTCCCGAACCCCAAGGTCCTATTCGCAACCACAGTGACCATCCCGCCATGGTTCATTGCAACTTATATGACCATACGGTCTAAAATCCACTTGTTTTCAAAACAAGTAGTGTACAAACTCTACCACATTTCATAACCCGCGAAGATGATTCGAAAGTTATATAAATCAAAACCCCATTTTTAGGAGTGGGACTTGCACTCGCCATCCCCACAATTACGAATTTATCGCTCTTTCTTGAAATTTTTAACGCATACTACAGAAACATATACATGTACTACAAAAGCTGGTGACCTTTATTTCAAAAGTGCATACTGCATATTACAGACCACATTTCTAACTCCTAAGCGGAAAAAACAACAAATATGCACTTTGTGTTTGCGTTTGGGGTTAAGGCATGTATTAAAGTTCCCGAACCCCAAGGTCCTATTTGCAACCACGGTGACCATCCCGCCATGGTTCATTGCAACTTCTATGACCATACGGTCTAAAATCCACTTGTTTTCAAAACAAGTGGTGTACAAACTCTTCCACGTTTCATAACCTGCGATGATCATTCGAAAGTTATATAAATCAAAACCCCATTTTTAGGAGTGGGACTTGCACTCGCCATCCCCACAATTACGAATTTATCGCTCTTTCTTGAAATTTTTAACGCATACTACAGAAACATTTACATGTACTACAAAAGCTGGTGACCTTTATTACAAAAATATTTTTTGTGTTTGCGTTTGGGGTTAGGGCATGTATTAAAGTTCCCGAACCCCAAGGTCTTATTCGCAACCACGTTGACCATCCCGCCATGGTTAATTGCAACTTACATGACCATACGGTCTAAAATCCACTTGTTTTCAAAACAAGTGGTGTACAAACTCTACCACGTTTCATAACCCGCGAAGATGATTCGAAAGTTATATAAATCAAAACTCCATTTTTAGGAGTGGGACTTGCACTCGCCATCCCCACAATTATGAATTTATCGCTCTTTCTTGAACGTTTTCACGCATACTACAAAAATATATACATGTACTACAAAATCTGTTGACGTTTATTACACTAGTGATTTGATTTCATGTATTACAGTATAGGGTGACCTTTATTACAAAAGTACATATCTCATATTACAGACCACATGAAGATCCCCTAAGCGGAAAAAACAACAAATATTTGTACAGATTGGGCTATCTTGGTATAATAAACTACAGCATGGTCATTAGTCCACTATATTTGAGTTCTTAGTCGACTAGATGTCAAGCTCACTAGTTGACTATATGGAGGTACTTAGTGGACTAAATCAACTGAGGAATTAGTGGACTACATGGGGGAAAATTAGGTCACTCGAGGGTACTGATTAGTCGATTACTAATAGGCACAAAGCGACTCAATTATGTGATGTCTTATTTATGAACATAGTATATACTATTTTGCAAAAAATTTAATACTTGGTTAAAAAAAAATTTTAATACATGGTTAAAAAAATCTTATCTTCGAAATAATATATATTTCTCATACAAAATTAATATTTTCTAACATAATATATAATTTCTGTACATAATTTTTTTTATACGTGAACAATCATATTTTCCGAAATATATATATATTTTGAAATTTAAAGTTTTTTTGAAAAAAATTATATATTCCGTCGAAAATTAGATATTATGGTTGTTTTCACTAAACCCCCTTATAGTATTAAGGGAGGGTAATTTTGACATTTTGACTCCAACAGTCAAGTGGACGGGGCATAGTGATGAAATTTGATGACTTTGGGGAAAAAGTGGACACGAAATACATTAGTTCATTAAATTAAATAATTGTGGAGGGTAGTAGAATTATTTATTTATGAAAATATCATAAATAAATTACTTCATCCTTAAATATCATTGGCAATTTTGGAACTCCACAAACTTATATAATACACATATATATATATATATATATATATATATATATATATGTGTGTGTGTGTGTGTGTATTATATATATATATCAGCTTCAAATACGGTAAGAGAATAATAAAAGACGAAAGCTTCCCTCTCCAAATTTCCAAAAATTTCTAAATTTTGAATCTTGTCAAAGTTAAATCACAATTTCCCTCCAATTTCCTTCACTTTTTCCCACCAAAATAAAGATATACCCCATGTGGTTTGAACAATGTCTATTTCTTATTTTAGATTTTCAGACAGACAGAGGGAGAGAGAGAGTGGATCGTTCGAATCCTTGGTGTTCTGTAAGAAGACGGAAGATCGAGCAGGGGTGTTTATGCAGACTGTTGAAGAGCAAGCATCGTTCGTCGTCGTGCTATTCTGGTTGGTTGGTAGTGGAATGAAGAAATTGTTCTGTATTAGGGTTTTAAATTGTTCTTCAAATTTGGGTAAAGGAGGGACCAATTGAAGATAGTTTTGTTGAAGAATTGTAATAAATATTGTCATGAAATTAGGTGGTTTGGGTCTTGGAATTAAAACCCAGCAGTATTTTCGGGTATTCAAACAGAGTCGGCCTTCTTAGTTTGATGTTGTTTGTATTTTCAGTTTCAGTCTTTGAATTAAATCCCAGAATTTAATTTGGGTTTTTCAAAGACTTCTGGATTTCTCTGCTTGGTTGTGTTTGGGCTTCAATTTCATCTTCAAAAACAATTGTTTGCCTTTGAAATATTACGTCTTTGGATTAAATCCCAATTTTAATTTTGGGGCTTTCAAAGACATCTGGTATTCTCTGAAATTGGTTGGCTTCTTTGTGTTGTGATTCAATTTCATCGTCCCAAAAAAATTGCTTGGCTTTGATGTTGTCTTTGGAGTATACCCAGTTTCCAATTTGGGGCATTCAAAGACTATGAACCATCATTTCCAAGGTTCAATTCAATTTGGGGCTGAAATTGGTTGGCTTATCTCTTTGGGCTTGAATTTCATCTTCCAAAAAATTTCAGGAGCCTTAATGTTGTCTTTGGAGTAAACCCAGATTTCTTTATCGGGTACTCAATTACTACGAAGCATCATTTTCAGGTTTCACAAATTTCAATTTTGTATTGGTTTCTCTAATATTGATTGCATATCATTTCTGCAACTCTTAACTTACTATAACATCTGTCGATATTTTTATGGCACTAAACATATTGTATGATATTATGCTACATAATCGTCAGTTTTTACAAAGTTATAACATGATGTTATGGACTATCACACTGTCTTGAGTAAATAACTTGCGACACTATGCAGTATCGTGGAGTATTCATAATTCATAAACTACAATTATACTACCCCTGCGAAATAATAGTTGCTTATTCTTTTGAACCATCATTAATTAAAGTATTATTGACAGGAAAGTTATGTGAATCCTTGTAGTAACCTTACATTCGCTGGAATTGTTATATATGATGTTAATTGAAAATTTTCATGGTGAATTAAATCCCTAATGCCTTGTAACTTGGAATGTTGCTGCAATTTCCATATAGATGACAGCTTCGTGTAGTATGAACGAACGAGATCATCTTCAATTATGGATGCGATTATGATATAATTGTGTAATAATAACATGAGTGAAATGTTTCCATTACTTATAAAATGCATAATTTAATAATTGTATATTTCAAAGATGATATGCTATTTACATGTAAATACGGAATTTGTACTAGGATTGAAAAAATGAAGATAGACCCGTAGTGAACAACCCATTGTATGAATTAATTCCATATGTATTGATGTATATATCAATGCTGTTTTGACCAGATAACAATTGAGCAGTGAGAAAAAAATAAGTTCAGTTAACATTTATTCGTTTACTCCGTTCTTGGTATTTTACGTCCACATAGTCTCTGTGTTTATAGAGCCAAACGTGTCCCTTAGCTTTGACATTCATAATACTTTACCATATTATGTGTAGTAACTGTTACTGTAACAGGTAAAAATTTATTTATTACTTTATTAAATAATAATATGCCTTTGCATAGTTCAATTTACGAATAAAACGTAGCGATAAAAATGCCTCTAAACAGGTACCATGATAGTTATTTGCATAGTTCAATTTTTTCCCTTCCATTTGCCACAACATTTTGCAATAATGCTCCGCTCATGACATAATTAATTTCCTATCTGCCAAAATAATGTTTGGTTTTGTAGATTTATAAGGTTTTCATGGAGCCCGAACTTGTAGTCCCTATTTCGGATAGTGTATCAGACAGTGAATATGCCAGCTGTGAAGACAGTTGGATTCCTTGGCTGAACATGCATTTTGATTCTGAAGAAGACGCTTACAATTACTACAATGCCTATGGCTTGAGGCTTGGCTTTGGCATACGGCGGGAGTACAAAAACAACAGCCGTGTTGACATCAAATTAACCTCAAGACTGTTGGTATGCACGAAAGAGGGTTTTAGGACGAAGGACAAGCGTGACTTCAAGACGAAAAAGGCACGGGCAGAAACGCGCACTGGATGCGAGGCTCGCATGAAAATCAAATACGACCCCGCCCTACAAAAGTATCGTGCTACAGAATTGCATCTTGAACATAACCATCCTTTGGTGGCACCGGAATGCAGCCACATGCTGTGATCCCAGAGGCAAATAACTTCTGCCAACGCCATAGATGTGGAACTTACTGCAGATTCAGGGATTCCAGTGCGACAATCGTACGAGTTGAATTCACGTGAATCCGGTGGAAGAGAAGCTGTTGGTTTCATGAGAGCAGACATACAAAACCACATTCGCACGAGAAGGCAGCGTGAGCTAGAAAGGGGAGAGGCTTCGTGTCTAGCCGATTACTTCATGGACCAAAAATGCGAGGACCCGCATTTTATACATGCAGTTCAATTGGACAGCCAGGAGCTTATTACCAATGTGTTTTGGGCTGATTCAAAGATGCTGAGTGACTACAAAAACTTTGGGGATGTGGTCACCTTTGATACCACATACAAATTGGTTGATGGCAACCGACCGTTCGGTGTTTTTCTTGGTCTGAACAACCATCGAGAGACGACAATATTTGGAGTTGCATTTATGTACGACGAGACAGCCGATTCCTTTATGTGGTTGTTCAAGACATTTGTTAAGTCCATGCAAAACCAATACCCGAAAACGATCTTCACCGACCAAGATGCAGCGATGGCAAGGGCTTTGGTTTCTGTAATGCCCGACACAAAACACTTATTGTGCACATGGCACCTGCTTCAGAATGCCCAAAAAAATTTAGGCAACCTGGTTTTTGAAAATGTGGGAATTAAAAGTGTTATCTCTAGGTTAATGTACACAATTGAAGAGTTTAATGAATTTGAAATACAATGGAATGCAGAAGCTCCCAAGGTTAAAGCACCCCTGCCCTATTCTGAACCATGTTTCTGAGTTCTACACTGCCAAGATCCTTGATATTTTTGAGGAAGAGTTGTTATTTGCCGGCTTAAACGAAAGATTGAAAAGCTCGACCCAATTGCCATCCGGTATTTGGGTATACGAGGTCGGCACTGATGACCAGCGAATGCCGCGCCGGGTGATAAGGACTCCTGACGAGCAGCTGCTATGTACATGTGGTAAATTTGAAAGGGTTGGCGTACTATGTAGACATATCTTGAAGGTAATGAAAGACGTAATGTTTATTGACTTAATACCAGAGCGGTACATACTTAAAAGGTGGACTATGAAGGCAACGGAGGGCATATCCGATATGGTACCGATACGTGACCAAGTTGTTGACCCAAGACTCGAAATACGTCAACGTCACAGTAGTATGTGCCGCTACATGAATCAAATTTCATCGATTGCTAGTTGCAGCGAGGAGGGATATAAGAATGTTATGTGCCATTTACTTAAGTTGAAAAAGATTGCAGAAGGTTTTGTACCTTCAGTTTCTGAGGTCACACCTCCCCCTCGTAAATCTCGCACGAGGACATCGACGGTTGTTTTAGACGACAATGAAGATACGCATGTCCTAAATGCTTATGGGAAAATGCCCTACGGTTTTGCCAAGAAGGACATTTCAAAAGGACAGAGGCGAAGGCACACGGGTCCAATGTCGAAAGTGGTAGCTCGTACGAAGAGGGCATGTCGTAGTAAAAAGGTGCTATACAAATCTCTGGTCACACAATATTACACAATTGGGTAGTTTATTACTCTTCTGTATACTTTTACTTGATGGGTTTTACGGTTAATATATATGTATGTTGTTAATTTTTATTCCTAATTCCCCCTCCCAATACTACCGGTGTCATACCCAATTCGGACGATCACGGAACAAATCTGGCACAAAACTTCAATGATGTGAGTAGTTTTCTTCATTACAAATTGAGTGGCCATGTGTTGTTATTGTTGGAAAATAAAAAAATACTCACGCATAATGTGACTTCCCTTATTTATGTGATAGACTTGTGAACAACGACAACTAGTATCGGAGGGAATTCGTATTTTCGGTGGAGATGTACCCCAATCCTCCGAGTGTCAATTACGGAGCGAGGATGACTTTTCTTTGAATCTATCTTTCACTCCGCCGGGAAATTGTCCTCAGGTTTGTTATTTGTGAAGTGCAATTGTGCGAAATTTAAATAATACAGTACCATATCTTTTAACCATGTCCTTGCATTCAATATGTAGGACATCAACTTGGAACCGCAAACATTTTCAGCTAGACTATTGAACACGTCTTCTTCTTATTCTGGATCAGCTTCTGCATCTCAATATAATGTATGACATCATAATTTAATGATCCATTGGAATTATTTAATGCTTCTTTTGTTGGTTATGGTTCTGGAATATTTATTTTCTCAAAGCAGCCGTAATTATATTTTTTTCGCTTTTTGATGATTCCACAGATATTACGGCAATCTGTCTTCACGTGTGAGCCCTCGTCGACAACGCCAATGCCTTCTAAACAAGGCCCAACCTCTCAAGGTTTTGTTCCCTTTCGTCTATTTGACGACTAGGGATTTTGTTATTTTACCTTAATTATAACATTCAAGGGCTTCAGCCGGCACATGTGCCTTATTTTTCAAGTTTTATATATACTTATCACCAGGGTTCCGAACATGTGCCTTAACTATTTCTACACCCCTTTTTTGTAAATGGAGTAGTATTAGGTTATGTTGTTTGAGCCGTTATCAGTTTACAATTTACGTAATGATATTTTCTGCTAACTCAAAGTACTACTTTTTCATCTATAGTTCAAAAATAAAACCCCATTTTTGTATTAAATTATGTTAAATGAACTTCTTACACTGCAGCAGGTAGATATATATAAGAAATATGTACAACAATTAATCTGTCTTCATTTGGTGGTTGAATCATTAAAGACTGAATCACGGGAGTGAAGGTTATTGAATCATTAAAGTAAAATCATAAATATATGAACTATATAGGTGGGTTCAATAATTAATTTTGAACTTTATGAAACTGTAGTAAAAGAACTCACACATAACTTTATTACAGCTGGGGTACCTGTTGTCCATCATACATGGCACAGAATGGGTTTTTTGCTGTATTCAAAGGGCATGAAGTTGGTGTCTTTGATAATCTCAATGACGCCAAGAAGCAAACATGTACGTATCCCAGTGGATTGTACTACTCTTACAACAGTCTTGACAAAGCCCGGAAATCATTAAAAAGGTGGACAATTCTCCAAGAAAGCAAACATCCTAATGCAGAGGTAGGGGGGTCATCTGCTGGGATTCCTGAAAATAAGCCCAAAACCCAAAGGGTCACGATGAATTGGTTGAAGTGGTGATACAAGGAACTAATTAAAGCACGAAGTGTTATCGTGGCAGAGTTTAGGCGCATTGGCTTGCCGATACCTAAGGGCCTGGCAGTCGAGCTTCAGGTGATGGGAGAAAAAAACCTCAAGACGGTAATATTTCATCTCAACAGAGAACTGCATCAGCTATATGTGAGATGGCGAAAGATCCAGAGGCTTAATGAAGCCACCGATCAACTAGAACAACCATCCGAACAATATGCATGGATCCTCAATGATCCAGGTCTTATGTCAGATCCAAACATGTCCGACTACGAAGATTCCGGCAATGATGACTTTGTCATTCCGCCCCCGACATCGCAAAGGAAAAGGCATTGATGTACTATTGTTAACATTTATGTGTTTTTCCATCCATTTAAAGACTTACAATGCTCATCTAATTGACTGCCTGTCTTAGTGGAGAAGTAAGTGTATCGCACTTTCCTTCCTATGATATGAAATTAACATATATTATGCAAGCTAAACCTTCCATTTTTGTATATGAGAAATTATATTCGATTTTTTATTCTTCTAATAAAATCCAATTGTCCCAATGAACTATCCATCTATAAGACGGTTATATTGTATGAGGTTAACAATATTCATTTCTAAATGTTGACTTTTATGTTGTGTTTCTGAAAAATCCCGAAGGGATTGGGAAACTTGGTATGAACCACAAATGAAGCCAAAATAAATGGTGTTTCTTCATGCTTATTAAGAGGAAGAATGGCCTACTGTAATCGGATCTAAGTTTCCCAATTCGCAAGTCGTTTCATATACACAAACTAGTAATTGGAGTGACACTTGCATTGGTTAACCCGCAGAATTTCGTCGTTGGAAGTTCAATTTACAATTACTATACTCGTACTACATAATATTATAATCGATATGACATAAAAATATTTGAATTGAGCACAAGTACTGTATAGGCACAATTGAGATAATTAGAACAACGTATCATAGATGATTTGAATTGAGCACAAGCTGTTCTAGTAATGAAACAGGAAATAAGAACAATAAGCCACAAAATAACAACGACAACCCACACAAAAATAGAAATTGGTAATGACAGATAATGAAGTACTGCATACTACGATTTTTTTTTCTCCCACTTAATGTCAGCGCCGAGGGCCATGCCAGCGACGGGGGGCGCGTTCAACACGAAGATCATCAATTAAACATGCAAGAGCAGTGATACGCCCTGAGATTTCTTGATCATATTCATAAAGCTCCGCAGTGACCTTTTTAATAGCTTCCGTATTCTTGGTGACAGTATCATCTAGGCGTTGAAGCAGTTGTTCCTGTTGCTTAAGTATGTCCGCATTGCTCTTAACAACCCCAAAAATTTGGTTAAGAAGAGCAGCATGAGCACTACTATCGAAAACAGGTGGAGCAGAACCACTGTGAAAAGGAGGAACCGAGGAAGAGGCTTCTACGCGTGGTGCAGAAGTGCATGTGGCAGGGCGCGGACGAGGAATAGGCATAGTATCGGCAATTAAATTGCCTTCCGCATCATAGCTGATTTGCATATGCTTGAGATGAGTAGGGTCGAGAAAAATAGGATGATGGTCGGACACCTCATTGGGAAAAGAAAAGCCGTCCTGCTGAAGTAGATATGTAATATGGGCTGGAAAGAAAAGCGGACCGGATGGTTTGCGCTGACAGGTAAGAATAACAGAGCGGAATATAGTAGCTAAATCAACTCTTTTTCCTGTCATGATGCAGTAGACAAGAAACGCCTCCCTCCGCGACACACTACTACGACTACCAATTTTAGGCAAAATAGAATAAGTAATGACATTATGAATTAACCTTGCCTCGGGTAGGAGTATAGATGCGAGAAGGCAGGCTGTCTGGGTGGTCTTTTTATCAATGCAAATAGTCTGAACAACCTCAAGAGAATCGAACCCATCAGCAGAGTACCAATCCTGGTTGGAAAAATGGCGGACACCGTCATCAGGAAGCGAAAATATGCGATTGATTTCACTGTCGGGATAAGTCACTTCGCAACCCTTCAAATTAATCCGAAGATGGGGGAGAATGTAATCCTTATGATTTTCTAGAGAAGCATAAAAAGCTTTTACAACACGAGGAAAAACCGGGATGTCGAGGGAAATGAAGAAATCCCAACCAATTGCTCGGAACAATTCGAAAGTTTGAGCCCCAATTTCATTGCAGAGAGCTTGATTGACGATTCGACACGGGGTAGGAGCACGATGATCAAATGTGGTGGTAAATCGAGTACGAGCAGTATCACCTACAAGAAGATCCTCAAGGACCAGAGGTGCATTTGAGTCTTCTTCCTCTGCAGCAGGTGGTATACGTGGAGTGATGGAGCTTTGGCCACCTTCAAATCGTGATCGTTTCCGGTTCAATCCACGAGTTTTGGGTGCCATTGTAGAAGAGTGGGTTCGAAAATAGATATATATATATATATATATATATATATATATATATATATGAAAGAAAAAGAATGGGATTGAAGAAATTGGGTCAATAATTTAGGGAAATGGATGGAAATGCGAAATAAATGAAAAAAGAGATGGAATGAATGTGGAAATGAGGGTTTCAGAGTTATACAAAGGAAAGGGAATGGGTTTGGTGGAGGGTTGTGGGAGAGGCGAATGAAGAAGATGAAGTGGAGGCTAGGTTAATTAGTAGGAGGCTATAAGGATCCCTTAGTGGACTAAGTATTGGTGTTTAGTCGACTAAGTTTGAATGCTATCTCCAATAGGTATATAGTAGACTAAATACCTTGATTTAGTCGCCTAAGGGTGGAAAAGGTCTGGACCTATATTAGTCGACTAAATATTGGGCAAATAGTCGACTAACATTAAATAATTTTAGTCGACTAATTATTTGGTTCTAGTCGACTAAATTTACTTGTTTTAGTCGACTAATTATTGAATTTTAGTGGACTAAAATTAAAGACATTGAGTCGACTAATTAAGACGGTTTTAGTCGACTAGATTTTAATACTTTCAGTCGACTAAATATTGGGATTTAGTCGACTAAATTTATCGAGTTTTAGTCGACTAATTATTTCGGTTTAGTCAATTAAATGTTGACTTTTAGTCGACTCATTCCAGGGGTTTAGTCGACTAAGAGAGGATGCAGGGTAGTTGCGAAATGCAGTAGGTAAGGAGCGAAATGAATAGGTGATTAGTTTCATAAGTATTGGGGTTTAGGCGTCTAATTAATGAATTTAATGAACTAAGGCAAAGTAAATTTTAAACAATTATTTTAAAAATGGTGAAAATACGTGGGTTTTCTTGCAGTACAGTATATGGTAATATTTATTACATAAATGCATATCGCATATTAAAGACCCCAATTGTAACCCCTAAGCGAAGAAACTGAAATTTTGTTTGCTTCATGCAGTACATACCAAAAAGTTTGTTAATATTTAAGCAACAAATGTTTGACACGCTTAAAGCATACGTAATACAGAAATGGCCTACTGTATTGGGGTGGCATTCTGATACATAGAAAACTTATGCGAAATATATTACAACTGTTACACAGACAATACATACCATTACATAATCTACATCGATAAACTAAAACGTAACCATAGGTTTGTTTACACTAACATACATATTATATCAAAATATAATATCACCAAAATTGGCATGCACGTAATCATAATCAACTAAAGGATTTCCTTGCACACAGTCATCCACGTCCACAAAACCACGTTGCATTATAGCGTAATAATCCTCCATGTCATGGCGATCGGGCACGCCTCATTGATTAACGGAGCAAAGCACAAGAATATGGCAGTCTATAAGGCAACCGTGGCAGAAGCCTTGGAGCATTACCAAGGGTTCAAGGGAATGGGGAGAAATTAAATGAGTGTTGGTACACACAAAGTTTAATGGTTCCAAGAGATAATATATCATCAGTTTTGGAATACAACTGACCATAACAAGCCTCATCATTAAGCGGTAAACTTTCACCTCGGGTATGGATTGCTCATGCATACTAGTTAGGGTTTCGATCTCTTGCTGAGTCCCTCACTCACCCTGGAACAAACATGCAATGGCCCATGAAAAAAGACTCGGCCTATGACCATCTAAACGCATCATGTCAAGCGTAGCAAACCCTAATTGTTGCACTCGAAAGTCGGTGCTCACAAAATTTGACACAGCCCTGATGTACGCAGCGCTGGGGTTTCCCGATGCAAGTATGGACTCGAATAAAGGCCGTTGCGCTTCTAATCGACTAATTCGTAGACAAGCAATGAAGGAAATTGCATTCTGAACTGTTGGGTGCGAACCATGTTGGTACAGATAGGGCGAACTATTAAAAACAGGAGAGGTTAGGAAACTAAACTCGCAATAGTATCTCAAATACGAAACATAAGGAACCAGTATAGCTTACCACAGTCGGAGGCTGGTAAGGCTCTTGTATGACTTTGCAGCCACCTTGGACATGATTAAGCGCAAACAATCTTCTGGTAGAGCATCCATAACTGGGAAACTAAATAACAGAGATATATAGCTTTGAGAGAAGGTTAAGTCCCTCAGCCCCTCCTATAATGTGTAGTATCATCCCAACACTCTTGAAATTTTATAGGACCATAAATGCATAAAATAAAAGAATTACTGGATTATGACAGTTTAGTGTCATAATGATGTAAGAGAAAAAAAATTTATACTCCTTGAAATGGTTATAAATTTTTGTTACTTAAAATAATATTTAAGCAATATATATGTTCACCAATTTACATATTGGAATGTGCCCCAAGTCCATACAAAACAGAATAACATAAACACGTCCTGTTAGTTTACCTTTCATTGAACATGTTAATGTTAGCAGTTGGGAAAACGAAACGCAATTATGGCACTTTGGACAGGCCTGAAATTGCTTTGGGAAAACGTAAGGGTAACATTTATTCTTCAGTTATATAAGAAACATCTTTTGATCACCACAAAATATGTGATGAGGCATAGTACTTTTTTTTCTCCCACGTAAAGTTTCTGACATGATAGATAATGTATGCTGAATAAAAGACCATGAAAGGGTTTCATGGTAAAAAAGTATTAGATGTAGATATAGTTAGTAGTATCGATGATGAATGAAGTAGTATGCATGAATAGAAAAGGAAAAAACAATAAGTTCTGTAAGATTTTATTGGACAAATAAAATCAGAAGCAGATAGATTAGGTAGATATCTCTGCACTAAAGTGGATTCAGACATGGTACATTGCGTCTGTAGATCTCTATAGGATAGGGTGACATATCGTGAATAGTAGTATAACTAGATATGAAATGCAGTATGAATGACAGGAGTATATAGTAGTATGCATGAATTGTGCTGAAAAGCTTTAATCACCTTGTCTGTAGATCTCTATAGGATATGGTGACATATCGTGAATAGTAGTATAAGTAGATATGAAATGCAGTATGAATGACAGGAGTATATAGTAGTATGCATGAATTGTGCTGAAAAGCTTTAATCACCTTGTCTGTAGATCTCTATAGGATATGGTGACATATCGTGAATAGTAGTATAAGTAGATATGAAATGCAGTATGAATGACAGGAGTATATAGTAGTATGCATGAATTGTGATGAAAAGCAATTAATCACCTTGTCTGTAGATCTCTATAGGATAGGGTGACATATCGTGAATAGTAGTATAAGTAAATATGATTTAATACATGAATGACGGGAGTGTAAAGTAGTGTGCATGAATTATGCTGAAAAACAATGAATCACCTTGTCAATTCATTTTAGAATAATAGTTGGACAATTTGAAGAAAAATGCCTTTAAATCCTATGACGGATTTGTTAACTCATACTACACTACTATATCCATGAAGGACAGTATATAGTAGTAAGCATGAATTGTGCTGAAAAGCAATTAAACACCTTGTCAAACCACTCCTATAAATTATTGGTCCTTATGAACATAAATGCCTTTGGATCCTGTCATGTTTATCTAATCGTAAACCCAAAAATACCCACGTGTCGACCAATGTAATCCATTTACCGTATTTATTACCCGTATTAAATTAAATTTGACACAATTCAAAAGAAAATGAACTATTCGACATTCCTCTCCACTTATCTGTCAATATGTTTAGAATTTTATTAGGGAAACAATAAAAAAAAATTAAATAAAGTAAGATTTTCCAAAAATATACCTAACATTCAAGCAATTATTCAATTAAGTTAGGGTAAGTAAGTTAAAAAAGATGAAATAAACAATCGCGACATGTTATGTGATGGAGTTCTTTCAAGAAAACATGTATTTCAACCCGACACGTTGTCAACCCAACGCGTTATGGAAATATGTAGACGAATTGCCTTCCGTAGTTACTGGGTTGCCACTGTGGATGTTACTGGTTGTAATTTTAATAATACAGTAATTGTAATAAGTTTGGAGTGAAAATCTTTAAACAAATCTCCATGTATGACATTATATATATGGGGTTTAATGTCTTTTGTGTTTCTACTTCAGTACTCCTCCCACATTGCAGCAGTAGTGTTATAGCAAATAAAGAGTTCCCATTTTTACATGTCAAACTCCAATGGAAATAGTCACTATGGTGGTCGCAATGGTGTCTACGGTGGCGGAAACCTCGACCAACAACATCAGCAGACCTTTGATGCCCTGCAGAGAGAGATAGAGGCACTTGAGAGTCGGTTGGCCACATTGGAGCTGGCGGTGTGGGATCTTGTCCAGCGCATCGACGAGCTTAGTCCCCGAACTCCCGCCAACTCAGCACCACCCGGGACACCCGGGGACTTTGATGAAGGGTTGTCTCCCGAAATATAAGTTTTATATATACAAAGTTGGTTGGCGACATTTTCTCTAGTGTTGTTGCATGGCGCACTCACTTATAATAGGACTTATAAATATGGTGTAAGTCCGTGTATTCTACACGCAGGTCTTACGTGTTATTATGTTAAGGCGTGTTATTATGTTAACTAAATGAGGGTCAGTATGTATGTAATCATCATCTATGATAAATTCGTGTTTGGTGTTTATGTTTGTTTGTATGGTATTGTGGAGGGTCAGTATGTGTGTAATCATCATCTATGATAAAGTCGTGTTTTGTGTTTGCCTATGTTTTTATAATGTTATGATGTAACAACGTTAGTATGCGCCTAACGAGACGTTTTAGTCTCTGTGTTCTAAAGGACTTAATATCTGACACATGTTATGTGTTAGCTATCAAAATGGTTTAATGGTATTGTGAATGGAAGTTTAAATGTATTAAACTGGAACATATACAATTTTCATATGTTCAGTAATATAGTTCTATATGGATACGAAGGCAGTTTGTAAGTATAAATAAAACCATACTACATTCAGTTGAAATATTTTGAATACAACATACATTCCCACATAACGCCCATGCAAAATGTGTCGGACTTTCAAACAAACAAGGCCTACAGGGATCGGGAATTACTTGTAATAGTAGGGATACAGGGCTGGGGAATTACCTGCCATAGTAGACCATGTATTAGTGAACCTCAGAAAGGGCAATCGTGGTTAGAATTGTCGTCTTCAGAATCTTCGTCGTCGGAATCGAACACCTCGTTCAAGATAGGGTTTCCTTCCCAGTTCTCAAGCTAATTGACAACCCCTTGTTGGACGTGTGCACAAAACTCATGCCTGTATTCGAAAAAGGGCAAACCTCAGAAAACAGTACAAGTTAATGACCAAACATGGTAATCTATAAGGCATTTACTGCAATACCCTATCTTAGTTCCCCAAGGGTCAATGAAAGGTCCATCATATTGGTAAAGACCACTTCCATCACAGACATTATTGAATCGGCTAAACTTCTCGACAACTACCAACCTGTCATTCAGGCTCACCATTGATAGACGCAGCATCAAACGATATACTTTAACTTCACATCTAGAGTTATTGTCCATTTCCTCCAATACTCTCACAGCCTCCAGCCTATTGTTGCTGTAAAACAATGATGCAATGGCCCATGCGAATAAACTCGATCTGTGACCTTCATTCTTGAGACTCTCAAGCATACTATACCCATTACTGGATATCAAAGTGTCCAATGAAACAAAGTTTGCACAAGCTGTCAGGTACAAGGCGTTAGGGTTTCTCGACGCCATTACTCGATGAATGAAATCTCCATTGGGATCCTGGCATACAATGTGTAGGCATGCAATGAAGCTAAGCTTGTACAGTACACGAGCTTCAAGGCCAGTACTGTACAAGGTCCAAGAACTACAACAATGGAGAGAAATATGTTACAAGTCACACAAATTAACGTAAGAGTTGGTGAAATTCAATAAAACAAATGAAAGGATGTATTTTGATTACCACAGACGGAGAAACGTAAAGCTCCTATATGACGTGTTTGCCAACTGCGCCATAATTGTTGTCAAGCAATCAGGTGGTAAGGTATCCATGTGGGTGGAAATCGATAACGGGGAATGATTGTGAGTGATGGAGATGATATGGGTTTTGGTCAAAAATAGAGTATTGTTTTGCAGAGTATACTATAAAACTAACTACACTTGAGCCCGGTTTATATACTTCATTCTGCAAGCAATAACTATACTGATGTGCCAACCCATAAGCCTTACAAGGTAAAAGTATAAAATATCAACATGTAGTTGGTAAAATCCACTTATGGCCAAATTAAGTCACAAGGACTGTAGGTGTTCAGTATGACTGTAGATACCTCATATTTTGGATCAGTTTTTTTAAGAAAAGAACTGAAACATAAATTTATGAAACTACTGTGAAACGTGGTGTCACTGAAATATGTTGTTTATGTTAGAAAATTATGATTTCTCTGAGTTAAAGCTACCCTAATATTTTGATCTACAATCAGTTAAGTAACGATTTAGTGATTGCATCATAAACTGCTTACAAAGGCATATGATAAACCATAAACGCAAAACATGGAGTAAAAGGTTGCCTATAAATGGGTTAAATATATATAGTTAATGAGAATGATTGTGTCGACATAGGAGAAAGCAACCACAATTTAAGCCATGTACAAAAAATAATGAAGACTCCGAGTATCATGTAAGGTGCGAATTTTTTTCTAAAATAACCCGTAAACCTTAACCGCATGCACCTAAGTCTTCACCACAGAAGACCCCCTTGAAAGGCTGTTAACAATATTATGAGCTTAAGGCCTTTAACATAATTGTGGGAAGAGTCCCATAATGAGGTAAGGTAGGATCAATTTATAAAAAATTGGAAAAACCTCTAACAACTCTTCAGTACCTAAAAAATTTGCAAATTACCAAAAGATTGCATCATACAGTGGAATTCATTGCTGGGACTTGCATTTGGCCGCATCAGCATAGAGTTCATCCCGGAGACGGTTGGCTGGTGATTCGAGAAGTTCGAGAATTAACTCTGACCTCAGGGCCTTAATGTCTTCTGATCTTACCTGTGAAACATAAAAGTTTTTATCCATTGACATTGAATCAACATCAGTACATAACATTGCAGTTAATGTGGGGAGAAAAGGCTGCACATACTTTCATAATCTGTGGTCGAAGTTCGTCACCCGTCCACGCTGCATGAATTTTATTGCAAAAACTCCACAAGCCACACTGGTGACATGACAACAAATAGTATTTTTTTAAAGTTCTGCTACTACTACAGCAGGGAAATAAATGATATATATTGTTAAAGTTAGGGGAAAAAGAATATCAAGGTTTACCCATCGGGTTGCGTAGGTATGTTTGTGGGGTAGTGAGGATCCAAAGTGCCCAAATCCAATCCAATCCAAATCCAAATTCAAGGAACTGCTTCTGCGCAGAAGCAACAGAAAAAAAGTTAAAGCGTAATGAAAGTTTCAATAGTTTAGAGGTCAAAGGAATTAGGCAATTATGCACTTTGTAATAGATATTAAACATACGAGTAGAACTCCCATGTATTTCAGCCTGTATGGCTTGCCAAGCGAGCAAAGGTAGTCAATTCTGCTGCGAGCGACGTTTACTACGAATACAACCCAATGATCATTGATGCATCCGGGGAAAAAAAACTGTCATTAACCAGTAGGAAAACAAATGGTCACTTCTATTACAACGAGATCAAGCCAAAAATGTTTAGTAGATGAATCAAATATGTTTCTGAGATGATACCAGTTTCTTTTCGCGGGCCCCATTGCAGAGTTCGCATCTAACCACCTTATTGTAATCATTCCAAACAGTTGCAATCAGCTTCTTTTTTTTTCTGCCGCTTTAATTGGCTTGGAGCCTATTTTGTTGTCAAGTAACTGAATAGCCTTAGTACTGAAGTAATAGCTATCAGAGGACTCAACATTCTGGTGGTTTAGCAGTGTCCCAAACATGTTAATTACCTAGGATAATAGAATAATTAGATGAATCCTAAATATATGCAAAACAACACAAACTCCACATTAAGACTTTGGATTCGGAATAGAGGGTTGAACGAAGAAGGAAAAATATATCACACCGGATCTATAACGCAGCCTGGATGAAACAGAGTTTGGAGATGACACCTTATTAACTCCACGTCATAAGCAATAACCATGGACTGATCACTGTAACAAGTATTTTTTGTGTCAACACGTGTAAGAAGCGTGTAAATGTAAAATGAATTGAACTTACGAAGTTCTTACCGGGGTCGCTTATCTTCCAGCGCAGCATACTCCAACAATCTAATCTGGTTTTCGGAAAGAGACAACTTGTTCTTCTCAAACCGTATCCAAGGGGAAAACGCATACTTAGAGGGCTTCACAACCCTCGTCGACTTTCCTCGCTTGACAACCCTAGTTGAATTTTTTGGCTTCTCTGCTTCAACAACATTATATGTTGGTTCCCTCTC
Source organism: Cornus suecica (assembly GCA_963922005.1). NCBI lineage: Eukaryota > Viridiplantae > Streptophyta > Magnoliopsida > Cornales > Cornaceae > Cornus > Cornus suecica. The sequence continues at coordinate 18,757,500 of OY998247.1, read as the reverse complement.
ATCATTACTAAGGTCTTTTGTTGAGACAGCAGTAGGAGTAACCTCAACAGCAATAGGAGTAACCATTGCAGAGGGTGTTGTGGTATCACCAAGCTCCTTGGCAACAACAACACCTACTACAGAATCAATTGTGTGAGATACATCATCACATATCAATTGCTGGCGGCTTGGTAATACCGATGGAAGGACACTGCTAGCTACTGTTTGTTCCATTGCAAGGGGGCTGAAATGTGGTCCATGTTCTGGAGACAACAGCTTCTCAGTACACGAATCCGTATGAAAAGAGTCATTATATATGGTACCCACCGCAGCTGCCCAAGAAGAATTTTTTGTTAGCCAATGACTACACATTCAAAGGGAGTTAACGGTGTGAGAATATATAATATATATAAACAAACACACTTTGATTAAATAGGATCAAATTTAAAAAATAAAATAAAATTACATATGTTCATATATATTATATATCTTACATGGTTGCTCAATTTGGTAGGTCAGTAAATAATTTTTGTTAACTACTTGAGGAAACATCTACTCCCAAACCTCTTTAAGATAATTAACTGAAATGTTATATTTTAAGATAACCAATGGCATTTACCTACCTACGCTCTTTTTTGCTCCGCCATCCTCGCAACCGTCATGAGCAGACCCTTTGCTCGCATACATCCCTGCTCCTCCGTATCCTTCTTCATCAGTCCCCTTGTCTTGACTGTAATTACATTCAGATGCATGTGGCATGCTGCGGTCGGATTCAGGTGACTTGGAATCACAAGAATCATCACCGTCCACAATTTGTTCTTCCTCCCTACTGCTATGAATTGAAGCATCTTCTGATGCCGTTTCTTCTTCTTGATCAGAAGAGGTTGCAGAGTGAACTGCCCGAACGCCGGCACTCGCTTCAACTCCTGAGTTGTGATGGCAATTGTCCGAAGGCCGTTGAGCTTGTTGTTCTCCATTCATTCCCTCAGAGTCACCATCTCCAACAGCTGACTTAGTCCTTTGTGTGCTGCCTTTATCATCATTTCCTTCCTCAATAAGTGCAATACCGCACTTAACTCGCGATGCATATTTTTCCAGTGCTTCAACGTCGCTACGCAGCCTCTTCAGGTTCAACTGTTAGGAACATCAAATGTTGTATAACATATGAATATAAGTACAATAATGATTGAAACTTTTCATGTAGGAAGAATAGAGCAAGCAGCCAGACCTTGGAAACATTTGCATCTGATGATTGATCAGCACGAATTGAGCAGTTTGGGCAGTGTAGATGGGGACGGATCTCGACTAACTGGATGTGTACGGATTAATAAAAACATAATAAAGTTTAGTATTCGTGGCATTCATGTATAGGCAGTATGTAAAGGCTGTATAAGCAGTATGTAAAGCTGATTTTTAAAAGAATACAATATTACACCTTTCCGAGACCAAACCCTCCCATCTGCAACTCCATTGTTAGACGTGATTGCACTACATCCGACTTCCAAAAACTCACTTCGTGTTTATCACCCCGTGTAGGGCAATCGGGCCATATATATGACATACGCATCAAGTAGAAAATCTGGAAATAAAACCATACCACCCACATAAGGTAATTATTCATAGTAGATTGAATTATTAATACGCCTAGATTCTTCATAATTAAATTATGAATTACATAACGATTGCTCACCTGAAGGAATGCCATACAACCACCATAGGTTCTTTTAACATTGCCATTCACGGGCTGTTTCAAAGTCTTTATCAAGCAGTTGGCAACGTAGGCACACCAGTTGCAGGTTGGAATAAGGTCCACATTTTCAACGGCTGCCAACAAACCGCGATGGCATTCACCTTTTCCATTCGGAGACAACACAGCTGCACAAGCAAATAAGACGAAGGCACGCTTGAAGTCCACACCAGCCTCAAGGTTCTCCACCAATGAAAGAAGACGCTCTAGCTTCATGCCGGTACTTGCACTATAACCTCCTTCGCATATCCACGTTGCTTGGGTGTAGTGGACATTGAAAGGCAATTTGGTAGATCCAGCAGGGAGACGCAGAATTGATAGCACATCGTTCCCGCTTAGAGGTAAATATCCACTGTTTATGAATTTAAATCGGCAGTGAACTGGATCAAAATTAGATATCAGGAAGGCAAATAAATTTGTTGATAAATAATCACATTTCAGGTTTAGAAGCTGAGAAAACCCCATCTCCTTCACTGCATTTTGCTTCTCAACATCAAAATTCCCAACTACTTGAATGAACTTAGAAAGTCCATTCTTATGCCATCCACCGACTAAATTCACCGACAACTCCCAGGCGCTGCTGTGTATAGCCTGCAGATACACGGAATGAAGAAATAAATTCAATTGCAAAAATAGTTAAAATTGGAGAGTAAGAACAATTACATAGTAAAATATCAAAGTTCACCTTCGTTCGATGAGTTTTCAACTTCCTTTCAACAAGTAGGTTATTATAAGCAACCATATCAGCAGCACGCTGCTCGAAAAAATGAGCTTTCTCCTCATTTGTCATTCCTTCCCAAGTACTTTTGGCACTCGACATTATGCCTCTGTACTTGGAATCAGTAGTTCTGCTGTGCCCGTATTTCAAACGGAACTCTTTAACCAAATGAGCCCTAAATAACAACAAAACCAACTCAGTTATATAGTCACCAGATTCTTTCAAAATAAGCTTTAGATTCCTCCAATATTGGTTGGAGTGATACAAAAATTATTTCATCTAATGATTTATCATGACAACGAAAAAGTCTTATGGAAGTTGTTACATAGGAAGTTAATTAAATAGGATTATATAGCAGCCAAAAATATATAATAAATTCAGCGGACGGATATACCCCATACAAGATTGAGACTAAAGGGAATGGAGTCAATGCCATTTAAGGAATTTAAATCTTGTGATGGCAAAAATCAATTTATAAATTCTGAAGTATGTATTTACGGTTATATACATTCATTCCAGTTAAGTCATAAGTTATGTAATGAAGCCAAACAATAACCTATGCAGGGGAGGAAAACCCCATTAGGTGAGTAAAAAATAGTTTATGGTACAATGCATGAGGACCAAAATTATATATAAACATGCCATGAAAGATAGATATATGCAAAAAAAAATTCCAATCAATATAATATATATACGTGTCAGTGTTAAATTTGCAACATAGTCCAAACAATTACCCCCTTATTTTTTATGCATGTTCATGAATGTTTGTGTTAAAATTGGGGGACAAAGATCCTTCATTGATGGTGTCAAATACTTGAAAGATATATTTTTTACGAAAGATTGAAAAGGGTTGTAGCTATACTACTTTAGAGAGAAAGAGAGAGAGAGAGAGGTGAGGACAGAGGAATTGGAAAAAAAAACTTTAGATCACATCTGGTAACAACCAATACAAAACAACTTAAATACTGAAATATATATGTAGCGATATACATTATAAAACACAATAACACTTCTCCAATGGTAGATGGGATTTCATAATTATAACTTAACCTTATGGTGTCTTTACATGACTCACTCTCAAGAACAGCCACACATATACATATGTAGGCATCCAAGTTCAAATAGATTCTGAGATTTATCTAGCCCTATCACTTCATGTATGATATACAACACAATAGAATATACAATTACATTAACCACGAGATCTATGTAGCCATATATATTATAGAACACATTAAGACTTATCTAATGGTACATAGGATTTCTGAATCATAACTTAACCCTATAATGTCTTAAAATACATCACTGTCACGAACAACCACACATATACATATATAGCCATCCAAGTTGAAATAAATTGTATGATTTATCTATCCCTATTAGTTCATGTATGATATAGAACACAATACAATATACAAGTACAGTAACCAAAAAAAAAAAAAAAAAACCCTGTAGGTATTGTTAGGCACACCAACGTGGTTTCATAAAAATTTAGTAACAAAATTTATGATTAAAAATGAAACCTATATTGTTTTAGCTTAAGTGTCCATGCTAGTTCACTTTATGCAACCAACAACACAAGGACTCATGAACCCATCTGCAAACAAAACACCGGGATGGGTACACAAGAAAATATTACATAATCTAGGTTGGGTAATTGGAGAGGGCTTCTACAGGAGATGCGTGGATGAATAGAACATTTTTAAACAAATTAATGAATACTTTATTCAGTCGTATCAACATTAAAAAAACAAGTACTTATTCTCAATTTACTTTATACATTTATTGATTCATATTATGGAATGTTTTAACTGGACCAACGCGCTTTGGCAACCAACTAAACTCATATAATCTTTAAGTGAATATATGGATTACCAGAAACACCTTATGATCATATCTTACAAAGGTATCTCCCCTAAATATTTTAAAATTGTAATGAATATTTCAATCAAATAGTGACCAAAATTTTAGTAAACTGGGCCTTTTATGCTGGATGTATATTTTTTATAAAGCCCAAGTCTTCATGTGAATATTAGGTTAACTACGCTGATTTAACAAAAACTCAGTGGCTAGAAGATTTTATAAATCATTCTCATAGCCCCTACACGTTCTGTAGGTTGTCGATCCGAACATGGAACACAAAAGGAGGCTGCTTAAAGCAGCACAGTACTAGAAGTCACAACCCAAAACAACTGTTGCAGAGGCAGTACCCAAAACAAATATTACATGTTGATTGGGGCATAACGCTTCTTCGCGAAGATAAGTAAATTCATCTACTGGATTATATTTGTATTGGTAATGTGTTAGCTTAAGCTTTATAGACGATCAATGTAAATATTAAGTAACCAAACCCAATACGTATTATTATTATCTTTGTTTAATTAATAATTCGTAGCAATTTACTTATGATTCGAAATCAAGTATTCGCATTTTCAACAATTGTAACTGCATAATTGTGTGGTTTCTTCCTGGAGTCCTACATCTGTCTCCATACATTTGTCATGTTTATAAATAAAATAACAAAGTGATAATCTCTCTCAATACTTCCACGTATCTATATACATAATGTGTGTATATATAAATATGTCTATATATTTGTATGGCAGAGTTGCACTTAGACAACTTCGCACGAAACATCTCCAAATCTAGCTCCCATCCAAGAGCATGTGCTATGAGTTCCTTCAAAGTCAGGTAGACATGATCTGAATTCATAGAATACTTCAATTTACGTATACATATATGTGGAATAACTCTTATTTGAAATAGAGTTTATTAGACTCCACACATCTAAGAACCTGTATGTGTCTACCTCGACAGTTGTTTGTAAATTTAAGCTCCATGAAGTTGCGGGCAACCTATAATATTGTGCCCATGGATAAGCGATCTTAATAATACACAGTCCATTAGTTAATAACAAATACTATTAGGAGTTTGTTTAATCAATACTACTACTAATGACTCGAACACCTCCTTGTTGGCATGGTCACAGACTCACAGTTAATAACATGTTCCAATTTTTAGTTACAGTATCACTGTAATTATTGTTCTATATATATACGCATGAATAACTGCCACTGTATTTAGTTACTTCCCAATCATGTCGTTATAACTTCATACATGTGTAGTAACACTTGAAACAAATAATTTGCATGCATGCTCTTATACCCATAAAAGGGACGAGTTCAAAATATCCACGAGGGTCTACATCAATTTTTAAAGGAAGGAGAGCTCATGAAGGTTGAAAATCTCAACCCTTCTTATCAAGGGGTTGAACTAGAGGAAACCCTACTCCCTTATTAAATGGCGAGCTCACGAAGCTCGATAATGTCAACAACCCTATATCAAAGGGATGAACGAGAGAAAAATTTACCCAATTACTAAAGGGCGAGCTGACGAAGCTCTAATATAGCTAGGGGCATTACGAAAGGATGGGCCTGATAAATTTCTAAACCCTTTTTAAAGGGCAAGCTCAAAATTTTTTACTTCCCTTTATTAAAGGGACGATAACAAGGCAATTCCACTCCCTTATTAAAGGGTGAGCTCACGAAGCTAAATAATATCAACTTCCCTAATTAAGGGGACGGGCTCAATGAAGCTCGTGATAAACACTTTCCTTATTAAAGGGACGGGCTGAGTGAAGCTCGTAAAATATTCCTTCCTAATTAAAGGGGGCCTGAGAAAAGCTCGGAAAAATATACGTCGCTTATGAAAGGGACTGAGTGAAGCTCGAGATAATTGCACTACTTATTTGAAGAAGCTAAGAAGATTACTTCCTTAATAATGGTCATATTAAAGGTACTCATTTACTAAAAATGGTAAGATAATTACTATCTTGTTAAAAGATCGACCCACAAAGGTTAGAGCTTCAACTTCACGTATGATAGATATTTTCGACCCAAATGATATACTCTTAAATCGAAAGGTGCTTGAATAATACAACCTGAGAAACCACACTACTACAAAGGGCGCTACTCAAAAGGCCCAAGTTGGAATATAAAATGATCTCATAAAAGAGCCATACTACTCCAAAGGGCAGTATCCAAAAGGCACAACTTGGTCTATAAAATGATCACATAAAAGATTATATTCTGATGACTCGACGACGTGTATCAAATAATGGGTGAGAATTGATGTCAGCGTACGACATAAGAAAAGCTACAACATTAACATTTCCTAAGTTTGACAAGCAAACCCGGAAATGGGGGGCTACTGATAGGAGATATTTTAACTCATATGAAGTCCGAAGAGCAAAATATTCATAGGAAATAGATAAGCTACTCTTAAGAGATAAGGACAACCACCTTATCTCTATATCTTGATAACTATTTTTTAGTTGAATAAAAATAGGTAACTAAATGGGTGTCCTATTTGACCACGGATACTAAATCTTTTCCTATAAAAAGGAGGAGGATGGCACATCAAAAGGTATGGCACAACCTATCACAAAAATCTCTACTCTTTTTAACGGTTAAATACTAACTTCACCGTTGGAGTGACCTCAATCGGCACCATGCCGTGGGTCACTTCTTTTATATTGTTTTGCAAAGATGCTCCCGGGTTTCGCTACCTAGGATGGATATTCAGCTCGAATGGTGCGAAATTTTGCATCAACAGTAATATTTATTTTTTATGCATGTTCATGAACGCTCTTAACATTGGGAGACAAAGGTCCTTCATTGATGGTGCCAAATAATTGAAAGATATAATTTTAATTTTACTGACAAATAAATTATTTATATACTAACAACTTATAAATTTGAGAATTGGCTCAAGAATGTCATACCAATATGTTACATATATATATAGAATATTCCAGATGCTAAATAAGTCAAAAATATAATATTGATTGCTGTTGCTTAATTATGTTGTACAGTTGTTGAATTTTTAGGATATATCATATTTGGACTAATCATATTCAGGAGAAATTACCTGTAGTAGCAGAACACACCAGCTGGGCGTTTGACAAGTTCTTTCGTGGGGGGTTTAGAACAGCTGCCATGGATTTTGTTTTTCCCCTCACGCTTATTTTCAACTTCAATGAAATTTGCTTCAGGTTCCTTGGTTTTAGAACCTTTTTTTGGAGGGGCCATCTAATCAGGAATGCATGGACATATAAAATTAACTGTTAGTTCCTAAACAAAAAGACATAACAATTTTTTCAGACTAATGTATCATATTAGAAGATTATCATACAAATTGGGATCCATAATTTGATTACTATTTGTACTTTATAGGACAAATTGGAAATTAAATTAAATTTTCTTTCACATAGGTTTGTTATTATTACAGATATTTTAACAGCAGTACAACCATGAAAGTTGTTTCATCTACTTAGTTATCAAACAAAAGGATTACCTGCAAGTTGTTCAATCAATCGCAATGAAGCGATCAGTGGACGAAAGGATCGCCGATACAGGACGAATAGCTTTTTGCGCGGGGCCGGCGATTAGGGCTTCGTCGAGCCAACTAGGGAGGAACGCTGCGACGACCTCTGAAGAACACTCCAAGATTTGAACAAATTGGGTTCGAATTTCAGGGTTTTGTTTTGGGGTTTACGGAGGTTTCGTCGAACTATCAAGCGCAATGGATGATGATCATGGTCTTCCGGCTTCGTCGAACCAAGTAGGGACGAACACTGCGACGAACATGCCAAGATTTTAATAGATTGGGTTCGAAATTTAGGGTTTTATTTTGGGGTTTAGGGAGGCTTCGTTTGCTTTGCTTTTGGGGGAAAAAAAACTTGAAATTAATTTCATGTATAGGCAGATTTCGGAGAGAGATTTGGGTTGTATATGTATATGTATGTCTGTATCTATCACAATATATATATATATACGTATATATATTTAAATACGTATATTGTAAATAGATGAAATGTGGTAAAAATTTGAACAGTAGACAATTTTTTGCTCACTTTAATAACACTCTTATCCAGGACACGTGGCTTCTTAGCAGCCATTGGATGCTAATTGGAGAGAGGTTGTACAGTAGACGAATTTTGTTCCTTGTAAAAGCATGAAAAAAAAAACGGCTCAAATGGTACGATCCCTCCGTCACCCCAGAATGAAAGGGGCGATCTCGTAGTTTGCCTCGAGCCAATGTTCGAGTACCAGGCGCTACGGCGCTGAAGTAACCCATGCCATACTCCCAGGAAAAGCTCGAACGACCTTCAACAAAAGGGTACCTGTACCCGAAACCGACACAGGTGGGTAGGTAGAGAATACCTAGGGGCGCGAGACAACTCTCTCTAAGGAACTCGACAAAACGTATTTAATTTATTCGGAGCTATTAGAGCGGGATCCACTTTTTGGGGAATATGAGTCGAAGCAATAACAAGAATATTTCTAGTGGAACATCTTTCACAATCCCTGGAGAGATGGTTCACTAATAGACCGAGGGATAAGTAATTCGATTCATTCACATCCAGATCATGAATGTTTGGGAAAAAATCAACTATATATACATATAATATATATATATATATATTTATATCGGTTACAATTAGTAAAGCAATTGGAAATGCTAAGAACTTGGCCAAACTGTTCATACAGAGCAACAAAATTTCCGGTGCTTCGCCTCTTGGAATTTCACAAGTTATCAATTTGGTAAAAATTTGCTATTTGGTCATTTGTTCCCAAAATTATAACCGAGAGAAATTAAACAACATTTGGGTGATTGGTGTATGAGTACATGCCTAATGGAAATCTTTGGATTCGAGCTGAAATCCTTGTACATAAACTATATATATATATATATATGTATTGATCAAGAAGAAGATGAAATCGCAGCAGAGGAGACTTGAAACACACACCCATATATATATATATGTATATATTTGTGAATTTGTGTATAGATGAAAAAGATTAGGGTTAGAGTTTTGTGAAAGGGATGAAGATGAGGGTAATTTTTTTGGGAGATAGAAAGTTACAAAAAGGATAATTTAGTAACTTCATCTACAGTGGTCCCTAAAGAACAGTTAAGTTTTAAAATTGGTCTTTATATTACTTTTTGAATTTTTTTATCCCTTTTCGGTTATTAAATTTGATTTTGGTCACCTAAATCTAATTTTTCCTTTTTTAAAAGGGGCGAAAAAAGAAACGGGGTAGAAAGGAGAATACACATCATGGGAGGGGGGCACAAAAGCTAAAAACAGATACATATCCTAACCCTAAAGTAGTAAATCGAAAAGGGGCAAACCGTTCCAAATCAGAAACACTCCCAATTTGAAACTCTTACACCTCACTTTCACTCAGACAACAGATCCATCGTCGCCCAAGAAGCTTCCTTTCCAATCATTCCATCGCATGCCTACGAAGCTTTGTAACAGATGATAGCCATGCCAAGTTCTTCCTTGCTATTTTCTTTCTTTCTTTTCTTCTTCTAACGTTTTCTGATTTCTTCAAAAATTAGCAGAGAGAATCAACCCTCGAGTGTTGTTGATCTGGAAGCTCTCAGTTCTCGTTGTTGACGTCTCTCTCTCTAAACTGGTATAACTTCTCTCTCTCTTTGTATGAATTTCTCATTTTCATAAGTCAATTCTAGGGTTTTTTTTTTTCTTTTTCATTCTCGAAACTGGTAAAGATCCAACGCATCACTCTATGATTTCACTAACGTCGATGATGCACTCTTCATGTTTGATAAAATGTCTCAAACGCGACCCTTTCCTTCAATTGTCCTTTTCAATCAATTGATTAAGTAAAGAAATAGCAGTGGACTGTTGCTTCATTGTCAGAATGAAGTATTACTCCACTGCTATTTCTTTACTTAATCAGCTCGGTTTCTCTCTTCTTGGGAGGACTTTGAAGCGTGGTTATGATGTGGACTATGCAAAGCTCAACACTTTGATGAGGGGACTCTGCAGAGGGGATAAATTAGGTCATGCGATAGAGTTGTTTAACGACATGGGTGCAAAAGCAATACGGGGAACACCAGCGCGGCTATTGACTTGGTTAGGAGAATGGAAGAAAGAAAATTGGCAACCGATGTGATTGTTTATAACACGATTATTGATAGTCTCTGTAAGGACAGATTGGTAGCCGAGGCTTTTGACTTCTTTGCAGAAATGATTGCTGAAGGCATTTCGCCGGATCTTGTTACTTACAACTCCTTAATCCACGGCTTATGCACCTATAATATAATGATGAATGGACTTTGTAAGAAAGGGTTGCTAAGTGAAGCAAACTTGTTACTCCAGAAAATGGAAGAGATTGGTTGCTCGCTAGATGGTTTCATTTACGATATAATTGTGCACGGATTTCTTGAAAACAATGAGACGTTAAGGGCTATGCAACTTATTCAAGAATTGGTTGAGAAGGGATTCTCGGCCGATGCCTGTACTGTGAAACTTTTATTGAAGTTATCAAATAATAGTGGATCTCAGATCAGTCCGTTTTAGAGAATAAGTTTCTGTAATCTCTATGGGGTTTTAGGATGTTAGGTGAAAGCTTTGTATTTATGGCATATTGATGCTTGCAGTGCTCTCTCTCTCACACACCCCCACCCACACCCACCCACACACCCATGTGCACATTTATACTCTTGCATGCATGACGATTTCTTATTGAATTTGGGTGGTTAAATCATCCAATTTTAAGTCATAAACTACTGGAGTTGACATGGGAAGGGATATAGTTTGGTGCAGAAATGTACTGTGTATAAACTACTGTATAATTAACCCAAAATACAACCCGCATTAGCCATAGGTGAACATTAGGAATTTTCACATTTTGGGACACTGGAACGGAAACACAATTTTATAATATGTAGAGAACTGAGTTGAAACCAAACCTTTTACACCTGTGGATTAGTTGTTGTTTCTGCCAGTGTTAAGTTTTGATCTCTGGAATGGTTGCCAATGTTGAATCTTGAAAGTAAAATGGGGAAGGTCTTTTGAATTGAAAGATTGTTTTGGCCGAGTTTTTGAAAATATGTGCCGAATACCTGATAATGACACAAATTGAGCTTTACCTAAATGAAGTGATTCAAGAAAACAGGTGATAGAAATTTGAACCTTAATGATCAATGAAATATTTCAAGCTCTTGGTTTAGTCAAAACTTAGATTTTTTGTATTATGAGCTCTGGACAGTACATCTGATATTCTAATGTGCTTTTCGGTTATTCTAATAGTGGGAGATGTGGCTTAAATCAGGTTATAGCTCTCTCACCAAATCTGCCGTTTCTGCAGTAGAAAGAACACCATCTTGGATCATATCCAATTAAATCCAGAACCTTCTGGCTTCTGTAGCTTTCTACTGACAAGCATGACATGTCCGTTTCTGTTCTCTGGAGAAACCCAAGGAAGATGAATTATCTCTCGAGTTGTATGTCCATTATTTAAATCTTCCTTCAAAGCTGTTCTAGTCCATGGAGAATCTTGTTTATTTACTTTGTTATTTCGTAGTTGTTATTCTTTCCATGTCAAATAAAGGTCAAAGCTTCACAATTGTGATGATGTCGTGGAAAGAGTATCCCGCCATCTTGACGTGGATGATCCTTCTAAAATCAGACTTACATCTCAAAATTGCTACTGCCAGCAACCTACACCCTAACCAATCAAATACCGAGGAGCTGAACATCGGTCAGACAGGCTGGTCCACTACAATCAGGTTGTATATTGAATTATTATTAGTCTGATCAATAGTAGTTGTTTTTTTTTATCTTTATAATTTCTGTAAGTTATAGTTTTCTGACTCTGTCCACTCTTCCCCTAAAACAAATTTTAGACGTCAGATATTCTGTATTATGAAGTGCTGGATATTCCTCTGCCAGAACTGCAAGGCTTGAAAACTTTGAAAGTCCCTTTTCATCATGCTACAGAGGATGAAGTGAGTGCGATTTTCTATAGCCGTCTCTTCTATTATCTTCCTTTCTTTTGGAGTAGATGGGTTGTCAACACAGTATCATAGTCAAAGATCTTGTGTTCCTCTGTCACCCACATTAAAATTTTTTAGACTCGTTGGAACAAATAGATGGCCACACGTGAGGGGTGTCAACAAGGATTTAAATACTAGGAGTACACCCTCTCTAATATCTTAGGATTTTGGGATTTTGGAGTAGATGGATTGTTACCATCTCTCATTGAATTTTGGTCCAACTGTTTCCAGGTTGTGATTCCTAATATTAGACTGCCTAAACAAAGCACTGTAGGGCATGTTATTAATGACCTCAAGACGAAGGTTACTCTTGCAGCTTTTTCTACACTTTCAAAGTGATTTTACTCTTCTTAAAGAAAATTGTGACTGCATCAGGCGAATTTTGAGGAAAAAAATACTTACCTCTTTGCTAAAGCAAATTGTTATTAGATTTTTAATTTGTGAACTGAACTTGGCATTTTGTATGATTCTTCCGATTCCTAATCTGAGGTCACAATTTTCTGTAGTTGCACTTTGGAAAAAATGTACTCATTCTTATGGCTTGTTTTGGATCAGCTTGAGTTGTCTCATCCAAATGCTAAACTTAGATTATTTGACGTCTTCTATCACATTGATCTATATTAGTTTTGTGTTGTTTCTTTCCGAAGGTTTCTGTCTGACAGACTTTGTGAGACGCATTTTGTTTGGTTCAAGTTTCTGTAGTTGATGGACTTGCCATGCTGCATCGATAAGTTTCACATGGTTTATTTATTTGCATCACATGAAAGAAGGAGATGGTGCTTGCTTTTGAGAAGAATGAAGTACATTTCGGATTTATTTTCTTCCGACACTGTTTTGATTGCACTATCTACTAGAGTGAACCGTCAGAAAATGATTTCCCCAATTTCATGGATTCGTGGAGACATTGTGTATTTGCAATCTAGCAGAAGCAATTATTTTCCTGAATGAGTTCTTCTTTCTAAACGGAATAGCTAAATTACAAGTTTATTTTAATTGTTTCTAGATGCTTATTTTTCAGATTTGTGTGTGTGCGCGTGTTTTATATTTCTCTCTGAATTGTCTCTTTCTCTCTCTGTGTATGGAAATTAGGTATGGAATATTTTTGTTCATGTGCTACTAACCATTACCTACTTTCTAAGTTGAGACAGAAGGGTGACTGTATGTACTTCCAAAGGGGTTTAATTTATCTGATGATTTGACAGCACTAGTTTTTTCCCCTGATTTTTTTATGGTTTCATTGGTGTACCTTTCATTTCTGAAATTGTTAGTAGGAGTTGCCCATAGATATACCCAACTATTATTTCGTCGCTCCAGACACAACTTTATGTTTATGAAATGTTGGATAATAATGTGCCAGGACAGCAAAGTTCGAATAGTCTGAACATCGCTTTTCTTCATGCTACTAAGGATGGGGTGTTTCCCATGTGTATCAATCTCATTCAGTCATGACAGAGAGACACAAGTTACAAAGCTCTTAAACTTGATATACAATGTATGGTCATTTACTCTGCCCTTTCCAATCCACCAGCTCTCTTCATCCATTTCCTGCCTCTGTTATTTCGTTCACAATTTTTTGTGATGAGCTATCAAATTCATCGGTTTCCTCGGAGAATTATTGAGGTAACCTCTCTCTCTCTATATATGTTTGTATAGATATATGTATAAGTCTACATATTTCTAGGTATTCATCCTATTTATTAGTTAATACACATGCTCTAAATTACTCAATATAAGTACCAAAAGCTTCTACGTTGTTTATTTATTTAGTAAAATCCTTAAATATTAATTTATATTTTGATAACCGGGATATCTGGGGCTACCTGTTTTCACTACCGACACGAAGACTCATTTTGGTGGCTAACTGTTGCTACGGATTTCCCAGTAATCGTAAAGTTGCTATATACAACTCCTATCTTTTGCTTTCTCGTCCCGTCTACGTAATTCTTCTTCGAAGGATCTTATGATGCCTTGAAATGTTCGTAGATACATGAGTGATATAAAATTATTATCATTGAAATATGTTTGGAAAAGGTAAAGAACATACATGTTGATTTTGATTTTCCTGCATAAAACCGAACATAATAGTATGTATATTCTCTCTTTTAATCATTCATATTTTTTTTCTAACTTGATCTTTAATTTTTATTTTTCAGGTTTGACTTGGTTGCACCATAATTTCACATAGAGGTAAGGAATGAGAATATTGAATGTTTATTTCTTTTATATTTTAATTTATTTCACAGTGTTAATTTTATCTTTCCTTTTTTATTATCTATTTCTCTTTCTTTATAACATACAGTGATACTGTCTCCGTCTCACAATAGTTGTCCAATTTGGACTTTTTAACATTTTATTGATTTGGCTTGACTAGTGTGCAATTTTCAATTTTGCCCTTAATGATATAGTATTATGGTGGGGTCCGGTATTTGTTTAAAGTTAGTGGAAGAATGATAGTTGGGGAAAGTGGAAGGTTAAATTGCATTGGAATTCGAACTGGATAAATATTTCGGGACAAGTAAAGTTGCAATAGTGGAGAACTAATATGGAACATAGGTAGTATATATATATATATAACTTATTCAATTTTTTTAGATATATTTTTACTCATTTACTTTACCATTTCTTTATTTTATATCATGCCCAACCATCACACACAAGAGACCACCCTTAAAAATTTACATATTTAATAACATAGATACAATTATGGATATATATATATATATATATATATATAAAGAGCTAGGAAGTTTATTACTCAAGTGAAAGGAGTTAACAACATGGATTGATTAGGTAAACACGGCCCTTTTTTTTCCCTCTATGTATTCATCTGTTTGTTATATTTGTATTTTACTTGTTATACATGAGATTTAAAAGTAATGTGTACTTATTATTTGTGTACTAATCTGTATGTTTATTACTTTAATAAGATTATACAATTATAATATATATTTAATTGTTTGTTGGTGATCGAATTTCAATAATTAATTTTTTTTCTTATTCCGATTATTAAAAATTTGTGTTAGCATAATATTATTTGATTATAGTATTGTTTTGTGAAATCTTTTTTATCTTTTCTGATTTTGTAAATAGCGTGCATCGCATGCTCTATGCTAGTGTATATGTATATATATATATGCAAAGAGAGAAAGACCCAATCCATCATTTTCTAAAAGAAACTAAAAATGGATGAAATCTAAATCTAAATCAAATGGGTCAAATCAAAATCCAAATTAAATTGGTGAAATAATTGGCCCTTCTTTTTCTCTCACTAAAACAAAACACACACACACACATATATATATATATGTATTGATGAAAAAAATTTGGTTTAGGGTTTTGGGAAGGGGATGAAGAAGGAGGGGATTTCTTGTCATTTTACAATTCTAATTTTTGATTAAAAAAAATGAAATTATACTGAAGGTATTTTGGAGATTTTACAACTCCGGTCACCGGAAAATGCCAAATAGGGTCAATACGCACATTATTTATTGGGGTCCCATAGAACAGGAGAGGTGTATACGGAGAGGTGTATACGCACTATATCGATACTGCAAGTGATTAATCGCTCGCAACCCCATGTTTTCATCTTCTAATACCCTATTCCTTATTATTTTTTATTTTCTTTCCTATATATCATTTTTCCATTGGTATGTATTTTTCTGATGTACTTTTTACAAAACGATAGAATAAGGCCTATAATTTACCGCAGTTTTCTTTGCAATTTCTACACAACATTTATGGGATAATTTACTGATTTAGCTAAACGAGTCTATTCACGAGCTCAATAATATGCAAGTAAACGAGTCTAAAAACTCAGCTCGGGCTCGACTTAATTCTTAAACAAACAAGCCTGAGTTGAGCTTTTAATGAGTCTAACTTAGCCTACTCACGAACTGTTAAGTTCATTTGCAGTCCTACCTAGATGTAGACCCTAATGGTTGAACTACATAATATTTGTCTTTTTTTTTTTTCAATCTTCCCTTATATTTATTGCTCTTTAAGAATAAAATTGCTTTCTGTTTTTGTTGCTTTTTCTAAATTGCTTGTTGTTCATCCTCTTGAATGGCGAGCAGTTTATTGAAAAAATGAATGAAACCAGAATCTAATTCCATGCATTTCATATCATTTCTCTATTCTATTCCTGAAATTCTAAGTAGTTTTAATAAGTGAAAAAAATAGGTAGTTTAGTTTGATGATTTATCTTTCAAATATACCATGCAATGCTACTCTCATCTTTCTAAATTCATCTTGAAGTGGTAGTTTTTTCTTGTTTCAAATAACACTTGAAGTTTAAATAGGAGGGCTACATTCTGAAACATGGTCTCATGTATCTCACAGTTTTTTGCTTTGAGTTACCCAAAGCTTATGCAATTTTCTTTAATTTGCTCGTTTCTTTGTTTCAGGTTCAATTTGCTCGCAAATGCAGGTTGTGGTTTCATTGTAAATATCGGCTCTATGCAAGAGGCAGTAGGAAGTCATCGGAGAACTTGAATTCATCTAAAGTAGTGGAGAGTGAAGTTGTAACTCTTCATATGGAAATGCCTTCATGATTAAGTTCTGTTATGAAAAATTTAGTGATGAAAAGGGTGGGTGTTCAAGAGCTGTTAATGTTTGGAAAATTATTTCAATCTTATGAATTAGGAATTTGAAGGTACGTTGTTCTTGGTCAGCGAAATATTTGATCCATGTGTTGGCAGTTATGGAAAGCAAGAAACTCTACTTGATTAATTGGGCAAAGATCAATCAACTAGAGAAAATAAACAAAGCTAGAAGAAAATGTTATTTTATCTGTTTGTCCTAAAATTATTGGTTACCCGGGATAGCTATTGGTATTCTAAACCAATTAAAATACTTGGTACATATTATAAGCAAGTGTTATAGTTCTTTCATTTTTTACATCCATTCCTTGTGTATACAAGGGCGGAGCCAGAAAACTTGTCTAGGGGGTGCCAATGCAAATATGTATAAGTTTAGTAGTGAAATTTATATATTTTTAGGTTAGTAGAAGAATTTTTTTAAAAAAAATGGGGATGGAGATGCAATTTTTTATAAATTTAATAATAAAATATGTACTTTTTTAAGCTATCAAATATTTTTTAAAAAAAACTGGCTCAGGTAATAATCAATTTTTATAAATATATTTATAATATATATATAATTTTTTAGGCTAAATTTTTTTTTTACAAAATTTGGGCAAGTGCCATGGCTCCCTGCTCAAAGGGGGGCTCCGCCCCTGCCTGCATATGTTACATTAATTTTATTACCTGCATATGTTACATTCATTTTATTATTGATTTGAGTACCATATGGATTTATCCCCTGGGTACTCAATATCTCCGTAAAGTGGGTCAGTCATTATCTTTTTCCTTCCTAAATTTTGTCATTTCTATATTTTTTTCTCCTTTTATTTTCTCAAAACTCTTTTATAACTTTTCTTGTTATCTTCTCTGATTTCTTTTTGAAAAAAAATCGCCTTCCTTATTTAATAGAACATTGGTTTTAAACTCATGAAATAGTTGTCTAGAATTCATAAAATTTAGTCCTGATAGAGTAAGATATTTTCTAATTGAGTTATGTGAAAATAGCTTTCAGAAAACGGAAACCAACAAGCTCCTCGTACAATTTTTAAATTTTTTGTTTTACAATAAACCTTAAAATCTCTAGTTTCTTCCTCTTATTTAGAATGTAGGTATTTTTTATATTATAATTTCCAATCTTGTACCTTCAACTTTTGATTGAAAACATTTTTAACTTAATGGATTATATGTTTCAGAAATTTTTTTTAGTGAAAAATATTGTGTTTTATATGTGAACAAGTGACTGCTTATATGTGAAGTGTAATCATCAAGTCCAAAGAAACTGCTTGGGAAAAACCCAATAAAATTTGTGCACCCTTTTGGGGAAAGTCTAAAAACACTTCAATTTAGATCGAAAGTTAGTGTGTATACGTAATATATATATATATATATATATATATATATATAGTGATGGGAATTGGGAAAGTATAGTTTGATATATGGCATAAATTGTGGGGATACCATGCCTACAGTTGGTGTTGTTTGGAAGCTTCTCAGTTCTCTCTCCCTCGGAGTCTTGGTGCTTTCTCTCTCCATCAACTGCCATATTGGAAGCGCTCTCTCTCTCCCCATAAACAGGTATTGGAAGCTCTCTCTCTCTCCTTAAACTGGTATTGCAGGTCCATCACACTATGAGTATACCAACCGGGCTTGTCAAGTCTGTGAGAAAACAATATCCATTTCATTTCACTAACCTTGATGATGCACTCCAACTGTTTGATAAAATGTCTCAAACACAACCTCTTCCTTCAATTGTGCATTTTAATCAATTGATTGGTTCCATTGTCAGATTGAAGCATTACTCCACTGCAATTTCTTTACTTAATCACCTCGACTCCTCAAGAATAGCTAAGCCCGACACATATAGTCTGGGCATCTTAATCAACTGTTACTGCCATTTGAACCGGGTCGATTTCGGTTTCTCTCTTCTTGGGAGGACTATCAAGCTTGGTTATGAAGTGGATTGTACAAAGCTCACCACTTTGATGAGGGGACTCTGTAGAGAGGATAAATTAAGTCAGGCAGTAGAGTTGTTTAACGACATGGGTGCGAAAGGATTTCAACCTAATATAGTTAATTGTGGGACGATTGTAAAGGGGTTGTGCAATTCGGGGAACACCAGTGTGGCTATTGACTTGGTTAGGAGGATGGAAGAAAGAAACTGGGCAACCAATGTGATTGTTGTTAGTTCCATACCTGCTGTATACTATCACAGCAGCCACATGCATGTAGAAGAGACAAAGCTGCCACCAACCCACTGCCGTATACAACCAACAAAAGCCGCCCATGTGCATGCGGAGAGAAAACTCCAAACTTCACCAGAGTCAAGGAAGGCTGCCGCCCACGCATGAAGACTTCTCTGCCCACGCTTGTTGAAGATATAATCTTGTCTGTATATGATATCAGTGTATATATATATGGGCAGTATATGGTGTAACAATAGAGTAGTGCCATATGTGATAAGAGAAAACAGAGAGTGTATGTTTTGTGAGAGTAAGCCACAGAGAAGAGACTCTGTGAGGTTGTGAGAGAGTAGTTGTGAGGTAGAGTCGATAAACACATTTGTATCCTCCCTCAATACCCGGTTTGTGTTTTAAACCGAAGCTAGTGAAGCTCTCAAAGTGGACGTACCCATATTTTTGGGGAACCACTATATATCTGGTGTCCATTGTGTGTGTGTGTTTGCATTTGAGCTTGCTTTCGACCCAACAAAGTGGTATCAGAGCCATTAAAGCTCAAACACATTGGAAACTTCAACCTCTATTTCAAACCAGTACAGAGCTCAAATCACCACACCCATCACATTTTCGGCCGACCCATCACCCAAGGAACAATTTCCAGTCGACCGCCGCCGCAAACTCCGCCGCACGCGCCTCCACGCGCGGCCTGAATACCGGCGCGTCAAGATCCTCGGTGTCACGCGCCTCACGCGTCGTCTACCTCCAGCGCGCGTGAGGCCCACGCGCACCACGCGCCCTACGCGCCACCAGCAGCCGCCGCGCGTGAGGAACACGCGCACCCACGCGCCTCACGCGCTGACACGTCATCCATGACGTCATCGTCACTGACACGTCACTGCTGACGTCAGCAGTACCACGTGTCACAGCTAGACACTGCCACGTGTCAACCAGCCTACCTGCCACGTGTCACCACTGACACCTTGCCACGTGTACTGCCACGTGTCACCCTCTGCTACTGCCACGTCATCACCAACTTTGCAAAATTACAGTTTTGCCCCTCGACGTTGTTTTGACCATTCCGGACTCATCCGAAGTCGGAATTGAGCTCAGTCAGAGTCGATCTTAAGGTTTTTGACTGTCCCGGACGCAACGGTACACTCCGTTTCGCGAGATTCCACTCCGAATATATCAAACAAGCCAGGAGGGCTTAAAGATTCCGTTTCGATGGAAGATTCAGGATCCGGAACGATGATCAGATTGACCGCAGCCAACTATTCATTGTGGAAGTCAAAGATGGAGGATCTTTTGTATATTAAAGATCTGTGGAAGCCGATCAAAAGGACCGACGATGCACCTGATGGCAAACCGAAGGACATGACCGACGGAGACTGGATGGTACTCAACCGAAAATGTGCCGCCCAAATCAGACAATGGATCGACAAAAGTATTTACCAAAATTTTGCCAACGACAATGATGCTTATGCTCTTTGGCAAAAATTGGAGAAGATGTACGCACGGAAGACATCTCAGAACAAGGTAAATCTTTTGAGCCGTATGGTGAATCTTAAATACAAAGATGGCAAAAGTGTGTCAGAACACATGAGCGAATTCCAGGGGTTGTTGGATCAATTCAACTCGATGAAAATGACTATAGAAGATGAGATGCAGGCAGTATTTCTATTACACTCACTTCCGAAAAGTTGGGATACGCTAGTTGTCTCTGTAAGCAACTCAGCTCCAGACGGAATAATCAATATGGAAATGGCGAAAGACAGAATGCTGAACGAGGAAGCAAGAAGAAAGGAAGAAGGATATCATCCGGAGTCAGAAGCTCTTGTCACTGAAAGACGAGAAAGAAAAGAATGGCGCGGTAGAAGCAAAAGCAGAAACCATCGCAATCAGCCACAGCATCGTGGGCGATCAAAGTCTACTTTCAGAAGGGACAAAACTTGTCATCACTGTGGCAAGCCAGGCCATTTTATCAGAGAATGCAGGAAGCTAAAAGCCGAACAGTCTGGACAACAGACCAGAAATAGAGGTGAAGAAAGTACCTCAGAAGCAGCAGCAACAGCCGGAGAAGGGCTCGTCATCGTTCAAGATGATGAGTGTGTCAACTTCACATCCGAAGATTCTACCTGGGTTATTGACTCAGGTGCTTCCTGTCACATCACTTCGAGAAAGGATATGTTCACATCCTACACCAGTGGTGACTTCGGACTTATGAAGATGGGAAACCAAGGAGCATCCAAAATTACCGGCAGAGGTGATATTCTTTTGGAAAGCAGCAATGGATGCAAACTACTCCTTAAAGATGTGAGACATGTTCCAGATATTCGTCTCAACCTGATCTCCACCGGCAAGCTCGATGATGAAGGCTACAACAGTCATTTTGGTGATGGCAAGTGGAAGCTCACCAAATGCAATCTTGTGGTGGCCAGAGGAAAGAAGACCAGCTCACTCTACACAACGCAAGCAAAATTGTGCAGAGTCGAGGTGAATACAATGGAAAAAGAAATCCCCACCGAGTTATGGCACAAAAGACTCGGTCATATGAGTGAGAAAGGACTCAAGGTTCTTGCCAGAAAAGAACTCTTACCTGGAATGAAAGGTACTCCATTGCACACCTGTGTCGACTGCATCATGGGGAAACAGCACAGAGTTGCATTCCGCAGTTCCCCTCCATCTAGAAGACCAAACATTCTAGATCTCGTACACACGGATGTTTGCACCATGCAAACCAGAACTCATGGAGGTGCCCTCTATTTTGTCACATTCATTGATGATCATTCCAGGAAATTATGGACCTTTGCCTTGAAGACTAAAGACCAGGTGCTGGAAGTGTTCAAGGAGTTCCATGTAAAGGTTGAAAGAGAAACTGGAAAAAGGCTGAAATGTGTACGTGCAGACAATGGTGGCGAGTACAGAGGACCATTCAAGGAGTATTGCAGACGCTTCGGCATCAGACTCGAAAAATCAGTGCCGAAAACTCCTCAACATAACGGCCTTGCAGAAAGAATGAACAGAACCATCTGCGAAAGGATCCGGTGCATGTTATCTAATGCCAAGTTGTCAACTCCGTTCTGGGGTGAAGCAATGAGAACAGCGGTTGACTTAATCAACCTATCTCCCTCAGTTCCATTAAACAGTGATGTCCCAGAGAAAGTATGGAGAGGGAAAGATGTTTCCTACAAACACTTGAAGGTGTTTGGCTGCAGAGCATTTGTACACATTCCCAGAGATGAAAGATCCAAGCTTGACGGAAAGGCCAAACAGTGCATCTTCCTGGGATATGCCCATGAAGAGTTTGGTTACAGACTCTGGGATCCTATCAACAAGAAGGTCATCAGAAGCAGAGATGTGATATTTTTCGAAGATCAGACCATTGAAGATCTTGAAAAACAGAAGAAATCAGATCCACCTGAAGAGTTACCAGCTAATCTAAACCCGGTTCCCTCACCGAGAGCAGAAAATGATGGGGGAGCTATTCAAGGAGATCCAGCTGATGACGGTGCAGAACCAGAACCAGTTACAGAAGAAAATCCGGTTGATCCTCAAACAAGGAGATCTTCCAGAGAGCGACAACCGAATCGCAAATATTCCTCCGCATAGTACGTGATGCTTAGTGACGGGGGAGAACCAGAGAGCTATCAGGAAGCTGTTGAAGACAGTAAAAATGTTGAGTGGATGAAAGCCATGCAGGAAGAAATGAAATCATTGCATGAGAACCACACATATGACTTGGTCAAGTTACCGCAGGGAAGGAAAGCTCTCAGGAACAAATGGGTATTCAAACTGAAGTCTGAAGAAAACAATCCACAACCAAGGTACAAGGCAAGATTGGTTGTGAAGGGATTCGGTCAAAAGAAGGGCATTGATTTTGAAGAAATATTTTCACCTGTAGTGAAAATGTCCTCCATCCGAGTTGTTCTTGGCTTGGCAGCCAGCTTGAACCTAGAGATCGAACAACTGGATGTAAAGACCGCATTTTTACATGGTGATCTGGATGAAGAAATCTACATGGAGCAACCTGAAGGATTCAGAACCAGAGGAAAAGAAAATCTTGTGTGCAGATTGAGGAAGAGTCTCTACGGGCTCAAACAAGCACCAAGACAGTGGTACAAAAAGTTCGATTCATTCATGGACCAGAATGGGTACAACAGGACCACTGCAGATCATTGTGTATTTGTCAAGAAATTTCCTGATGGAGATTTTATCATCCTCTTGCTATATGTCGATGATATGTTGATCGTTGGCCATGACAGCAACAAGATCAACAAATTGAAGAAGGAACTGAGCCAGTCATTTGCTATGAAGGAGTTGGGACCAGCAAAACAAATCTTGGGAATGCAGATTTCTCGAGACAGACTGAAACACAAGCTCTGGTTATCTCAAGAAAGGTATATCGGCAAAGATCTTGAAAGGTTCAACATGAGCAAAGCAAAACCAGTCAGTGCTCCACTTGCAAGCCACTTCAAGTTAAATATGAAGCAGTGTCCTTCAAGTGAGACAGAAAAAGCAGAAATGAAGAAAGTGCCTTATGCTTCAGCAGTTGGCAGTTTGATGTACGCCATGGTATGCACGAGGCCTGATATTGCTCATGCAGTTGGAGTTGTCAGTCGGTATCTGTCAAATCCTGGAAAGGACCATTGGGCAGCAGTAAAATGGATCCTCAGGTATCTTAGAGGGACTACCAATATTTGTTTATGCTTTGGTAGTGGTGAACCTTTATTGGAAGGTTGCACAGACGCAGATATGGCCAGAGACAGTGACTCCAGAAAATCCACATCCGGGTATCTAATCACTTTTGCAGGGGGAGCAGTTTCATGGCAATCCCGATTACAAAAGTGTGTTGCTTTATCCACCACAGAAGCTGAATACATTGCAGTAACAGAAGGATGCAAAGAGCTCTTGTGGATGAAGAAGTTTCTTCAAGAATTGGGACAAGAGCAGGAAAAGTATGTCATATACTGTGACAGTCAGAGTGCTATTCATCTTAGCAAGAATTCAACCTTCCACTCAAGGTCCAAGCACATAGACGTCAGGTATCACTGGATCCGTGACGTGCTCGAAGACAAACTTCTACAGCTAGAGAAGATTCACACAGATGATAATGGATCAGATATGCTGACCAAGAGCCTGTCCAGAGAAAAGCTAGAAGTTTGCAAAGAAGAAGCTGGTTTAACACCAGCCCCAAATTGGCAGTGAGGGGGAGATCAGGTGAAGACGTTCTCCTCGGATTGGTATGGAAGGGGGAGAATTGTTAGTTCCATACCTGCTGTATACTATCACAGCAGCCACATGCATGTAGAAGAGACAAAGCTGCCACCAACCCACTGCCGTATACAACCAACAAAAGCCGCCCATGTGCATGCGGAGAGAAAACTCCAAACTTCACCAGAGTCAAGGAAGGCTGCCGCCCACGCATGAAGACTTCTCTGCCCACGCTTGTTGAAGATATAATCTTGTCTGTATATGATATCAGTGTATATATATATGGGCAGTATATGGTGTAACAATAGAGTAGTGCCATATGTGATAAGAGAAAACAGAGAGTGTATGTTTTGTGAGAGTAAGCCACAGAGAAGAGACTCTGTGAGGTTGTGAGAGAGTAGTTGTGAGGTAGAGTCGATAAACACATTTGTATCCTCCCTCAATACCCGGTTTGTGTTTTAAACCGAAGCTAGTGAAGCTCTCAAAGTGGACGTACCCATATTTTTGGGGAACCACTATATATCTGGTGTCCATTGTGTGTGTGTGTTTGCATTTGAGCTTGCTTTCGACCCAACAATTGTTTATAACACGATTATTGATAGTCTCTCTAAGGACAGATTGGTAGCGGAGGCTTTTGAATTCTTTTTAGAAATGAAATCCAAAGACATTTCCCCGGATCGGATTAGATACAACTCCTTAATTCTCGGCTTATGCAATTCAAACCAATTGAATCAGGCTAAAGGGTTGATTAATGAAATGGTGAATCGGAAATTCAATCTGGATGTAATAACCTTCACTATATTGGTGGATGCACTTTGTAAGGAAGGGAGGGTTGCAGAAGCTGTAGAAATAGTCAAACTGATGATTCGAAGAGGTGTGAATCCTGATATAGTCACTTACAATTCACTGATGGATGGATATTGTTTGCAGAGTAAATTTCTTGAGGCAAAGAAGGTATTTGATTTGATGGTTGCTAGGGGTTGTTGCGCTAATGTTTATAGCTATAATATATTGATTAATGGATATTGTAAGAAGCAAAGAATGACTGAGGCTCTGAGACTATTTCACGAAATTTCTCAGATGGGATTGGTCCCTGATACCATTACATACAGCACTCTTATAGATGGTTTTTCCATGCTGGAAAACCTCTTGTTGCCCGAAAATTTCTAACTGATGCAAGCCCATAGCCACAGTCCTGATATTATCACATACTGTACTTTCTTAGATGGATTGTGTCAGAACCGGTGTCTGGCTGAGGCAATGGCCTTGTTTCAAGAGATGGAAGAAAATGGATTGCATCATGATATTGTGGTTCATAACATCCTCATTGATGGTATGTGCAGAGCTGGAAAAATTGAAGCAGCAAGGGAGCTCTTTTATGGTCTTTCTTCCAAAAGTTTGCAACCTAATGTTCGCACATATACTAATATGATCAATGGACTTTGTAAGAAAGGGTTGTTGAGTGAAGCAAACTTGTTGCTCAAGCAAATGGGAGAGAGTGGTTGCTCACCAAATAATTGCACTTACAATATAATTGTAAGAGGATTTCTTCAAAACAATGAGACGGTAAAGGCTATGCAACTTTTTCAAGAGATGATTGAGAAGGGATTCCCTGCCGATGCATGTACTATGGCCCTTTTATTGAAGTTATCAAATAATAGTGGATCGGATTAGTCAGTTTTGGAGATGCTCAATAAGTTTCTGTGATCTCTATAGGGTTTTCAGATATTAAGGGAAAACTTTGTTTTTCTCCACGTTGAGTGTGTTGTATGTATGACATATTTTCTTTGTTAACTTTTTCAAACCTCAAGGGCAATTGAAACGTACTCTCCAAACGTTGCATTTACCTGTAATTTACTCAAACCTCAGAGGGTGTCACTGTAAATAACTCTTTTATTTAATACACTAACTTTTATTTATTTGGAGTTATATATACATAGATATATGTATATAATGTATATCGGTTTGGTTTCAGACAGTCTGAAACCGGAACTAAACTAAATTGGAACGGTTTCGTTTTTTGCGAACCGGAACTAGGGATGAGCATAAAACCCGCCCTACCGGGGAACCGCCCCATTTTTTTATAGTTTTTAACCACACCATTTAAAAATGGGGTGGTTATGGGGGTGAAGAAAAAAAAAACAACAGTTATGGGGCGGGGACGGTTTGAGGGGTTCCCTTAGCGGGGAACCACCCCGGCCCAAACCACATAATATAATTATAATTTTTTAAATCAAAATTATAGAATTATATGTATTTTTATAACTTTTTATATTGAAATTATCTTGTACTCCTTTAATAAAATATTTATTTACTTATATACACACACACATATATATACAAAACCCTAAAAGCTTGTATTGATTTTGTTTTCAAATCATATGATTTAGAGTCTGAATGCAGAAATATATATATTGAACTTAAAATGGGGTTTAAGTTTGTTTTTGACATAAGTAATATATATATTATGATTTAAGTTATTAAATTTTTTTTTGCGTTAGAAATTATAACGAGTAAATTGGATCCTTTATTATTTTCTATATATGTCAAAATTTTATAAAGACAAAACTTATCAAAATTAACAAGTTGACCAGTAAGAGATTCATACCTATCTAGAATATTTCTAAAATCACCAATTTTTTGGTAATTTTTTTGATTTTTTCTTGAGCATTATCACACTTACCTCTTCTCCAAAACTTCATATCAGACTTGCAGTGCTTCAATTTTTGGTCAAAATCAAATAAATTTGAACCAATAACATGAGAGTTCAATGCCTTTTCCACAATAGGTTTGAAATCGCTCTCTTTAACCCACCGGGCATCAAAATGAAACATCAGAGAATGATGAACAATTGAGTCATTAAGGCAAAGAAGAAGAGCTTTATAATCCGAACCTTGAACAGTTAAATGGTGAACCATAGACCTTGGAAAGAAATGAAACCATTGAGGGGAACAAAGCGCTCTGTCTAATCTAGCCATGATAAGGTTGCCATATTCACGGTTATTACACCATGAAAAGGGAAAACCTTGAAGCAAAGGTCAATTAAATCACAGTCTACAAGAAATTGCTTGAATTCCTTCAACATCCCAACTTTTTTCGATGCCCCTCCTCTTTTCTCGTCCCTATGAAGCTGAGCATTATAATCGCCAATCAGAATCCATTTTGGTCTCAGTTGATACTTGAGACTATGAATGTAGTGCCATTGGGTAACCCTTTCTCGCTCAGTACACGATCTGTAGACTCCTGTGAAGAACCAAGGGTCGTCCCCCTTACTTTTGATCACTTCACATGTAATTTGAAAGTCAGAAAAATCAATAATAATAATTTTCCACTCGCTTGAGTAAAGAAGAGCCAAACCACCTGCTCTACTAGTATAAGGAACAACAAAAGAGTCGTAAGACCCCAACATGGATCTAACGCTATCCACCCGATTACCAACATTCTTTGTTTCGGAAAGAAAAATCAATGGAGGGGAATGGAGGTAAACCAACCTCCTCAACTGGGAAACCGTCAGGGGGTTCCCCAAACCCTGACAGTTCCACACCAGAACCTTCATTGGTGGGGTTGGGGCCACGCGAGGCTGGCTACCACCACCGAATTGGATAAAGTGGGAGATAAAACACTTGGGGAATTTTTACCAAGATCATAACTGCATTCCACCTTTGATTTTTTTGAATTCGACTAACAAGATAATTCTTCAACATCATTCTTTCTTTTCTGATGAACTGGTTTCTCAAGTTGTGAACTCACATTTTTGTCTCTTGCTCTTCTTTTCTAGGTTTTATTAAACGATGATATGGGAGAAAAATAATTGGAACTAATGAGTAAGATTTCCATACCTAAAGTTAAGTGAGTCTGAGATGTGTTTTGCTTTGTCGTATGAATGAGTCTTTCCTCACGTGAGGTCGCCAGCTCCTCTTTAGTAGCTAAAGTGGGTTGAGTCAAAATAGAATTTTCCACAAGCCCAATAAAATTATCACTTGAAACCAATGGGGTTGGTGGGTCAATAGGAGTTGGGCTTGAAAAATGCTCCAAAGAGAGACTTTGAGAGTGGTCCGTAAGTAAAGGCCCAACCTTACCACTAAGGGGTGAAGAGTTAAGGCCATGTTTGGTAGGCGGTCTTTCTGGTTCGGTCTAGTCTAGTCTGGTCTGATCTGGAAAAGTCTGTTTGGTAAGCGGTTTGGTCTTACTATTTATTTATTATTTATTATAATATTTATTTATGTATTATTTATTTATTTATTATTTCTTCACTTTATAATATATTTTATTATTTATATTATTAAATTATTATTTATTAATTTATATATTAATTTATAAATATATTATATTTATTTATTATTATTTCATTATTTAATTCATTTTATTTATAAATTATTTATTCATTTTTAATTATTTAAAAATATATTTTATTAATTTATTATTATTATACTCATTTTTATTATTATTATGAAATATTTATTCATTATTATATTTACTTATTATTTATTATTATTATTTATTTCATTTTGTTTATTATTTATTATTTTTATTATATTTTTAAATATGTTTTATGTAATTTTTTATTTACTTTATTAATTTATTATTATTATTTATTATTATTATATTTATTTATTATTATTGTATTCATTTTTTATTATTATTATGTTTTATTTAATTTATTATTTATATTATTAATTATTAATTATTCATTTTTAATTATTTATAAATATATTTTATTATTTATTCATTTTTTATTATTATTAGGTATTATTTATTTCATTTTGTTTATTATTTATTATTTATATTTTATTTTTAAAATATGTTTTATTTAATTTATTATTATTATTTATTAATTTTTAATTATTTATAAATATATTTTATTAATAAGACCAGACCGGACCACCAGGAACCACCTTTTTTTTTGTCTGAAATGAGATCATTTTGGTCTGATTTGGTCTTGCTTGGTCTAATCAAAAATTTGAAACCAATGCAACCAAACACGGTCTAATCCCATAAAACGCAAGACCATACCAGACCACCTACCAAACAGGGCGTAATAGTTGTCCCATCCGAAATCAAATCTTTCTCAATGTTTGACTCAGATTCTTGCATACATTTATTTGGGATTTTATGGTTTCTTACAGAACGACTACTTTTTTCCTGACATGGTAGGGCCACATGGATAGGAGAAAAGAAAGAAATATTGTTTTCTATTGGATCACTGTTGACACTGATAAGGTTGTTTTCCGGTGAGTTGATTTCCGTTGTCGAACGCAAGGGTCCAACAAATCTGGAACTATGGAATGATGAACCACTCTTGGAAGATGAGAAATTCTGATTTTTTTCAATCTACCTTGTTGGGATCGATTTATCAATTTGCTACTCACACAACACAATCACACACAAAAGGGACACAAGAAATTATACGTGGTTCGGCCCAAAAATGACCTACGTCAACGGAGCACACAACTTCACTAATTTGGAGAAAAGATTTACAAATCACTCTCTACACTCCTTCTCTGTTTTTCTCTCTTGTTATGGTGATTTTCTTGTACTGAATATACATGTATTTATAGGTGCAGAGAATGCCAAAGTTTTCTCCAATTTCGGTGCCAAACTTCAACTGTCAAAGTTAGGCCAAGCCAAACTTCCTTGGGCGGCTGCCAAACTTCCATGGACGGTGCCAAACTTTGACTCCATATCAACGTACCTGTCATACCAGTTGCTTGTCACGCAGCTTGGCCCCTTCAATGGCTTCTCTTTCTTCCCTCCATCCTCCTCCGCCGTTAGCCGAAAGGACATGAGTTGAGAAGCAAGATCTTCCTCCATCAGTGCACACAAAACACACAAAAGAAATTAAAACCCTAAGTTTTAAGAAAACTGTTCACAGAAGAATGGAAAGAGCCCTCTAGAAAGGGAGAAAAAAAGACAAATCGTTTGTTCACAACTTGACCCACCACGGATAAGATTCAAAGGATAAGATGTCAATCGCAATAAAATCAAGAAATGAGATAGTATATCATCTTGCCTCATGCCCTCAAGCTTTTTCACTTTAGGAAAATATCCATGAAAGTCACCATTCACATCAAAGGTGACCGAGGGGGATGTGATGCAAGACTTGATCCAATAGATGTAGGTGGGAGGGAAGCTGAGTAGAGCCAGTGCTGCAAGGATGAAATCCCAAGTTACAGTATCAAATGCCTTTTGGACATAAATCTTCAAGACACATCTAGGTGACTTAGACCGCAAATGACAGACTTGGGAAGAAAAATGCAACCGGAGCTAGAAAATGACTTCAGCTTTTGAACACTTTGATCTATATATATATATATATATATATATATATATATAATGGGGTGCAAATTGAGGGTTGGATGTTCATTAGTCGAAAAATCTGAAAGGTATCAATTTCCTACATTACAGTTAACCAGTTGAGACGTTTAGAGCGTGATACCCTTGGGAAGACAAAATGCAACCAGAGCTAGAAAATGACAAACTCCATTGTGAATTGATCAGTGACTTCGAGCTCTACATTGTGAACGAAGTCTCTGAAATCAGTGAGAGAAAATTCATATTGCCAAGACCTCCATGACTTTAACCAAGATTGTAGATCGCATTGCAGGGCAGGGAAAAAATAAGAGAGAGTGATCTTCAATGTCTGACCATAGAGACTTTCTTTCGAGCAACGAGTTAGTTTGCGAAAAAATAAGAGAGAATGTTTATATTTGGGTCACAGAGAGAGAGAGAGAGAGTATATATGCTTATTACTAAAATAGCCCAATCAGAATCATACAATGTAAAATAAAGGCACAATAGAAAAACATCAGTAGCAAATGGTATATAGTAAGCAAGAAGCATACACATGACTATATCCTAAGAAAAAGAAACATGTTTTAACATTTTAGGGGTGGTGAGAGTGTGTCTGTATCAGGAATAATCAAGAAGGAAGTAATGAATTCCTGCTACTTCTCAGCTTCAAAGGACTCCACACTAATTGTTTCCGCTGTAGCGCAACGACTGTTGGATGCTTGGGCTTCCAAGAACCTGGCTGCATTGGAGGACTTCCCATAAACCTACTGCTCCTCGGCCCAGCTGGCGTTGCCTCCACTGCTGCTGCACCAGCAACACCTTCCTTGAGCTCTGGCAATGGAGAGTGCCTCCTCGATGTACGCCACACCCTTTGTGGGTCCCAAACAAACGATTGCCGGCCCATCACACGGTCTTTCTTCAATCGAGCAGTTGAACTGTTAAGTGGAGTCATCATGTTTGGCTCATAGCGGAGGGCCGCAATGGAGGCGCGCCTTTTAGGCTGAATTACCTGAGTTGTTGCTGGGGGAGGTCTGACAGCAATGGAACCCCGTCGTGGTTTCAGAAGTGTTTTGGTCTTGCTTGCTGCCATCATTGTTTTCGATATGTTTTCTTTGTCATCTGTTGAAACTGGGGGTAGAGAAGTCCTGGTTTTGTGGGGTGGGAGAGGCGATGGTGGGGGTAAAAAGTTGGTGATTCTCCGCAAAGGAAGCCTCAACCTTGAAGGACCCAATGGTGGCCTTCTATCTGTCACAGTCTTCTGAGATTGGTTTAAAGATGCCATGGCTGGAGAAGCTGCAGTAGCTAAAGCTCTACTCTCCTGTTTTAATCTAGTTTTCCTCTCCTCTGCTAGTTGGTTCTCAAGATCTCGAACCTGTTCAAATTCAATGTCAGTCACGTTGGTTTATCTAGTGAGAATCCATGAGAATCTTTTTTTTTCCCCTTATCAATATGTGATCAAAACTACATGGAGCACAAGTTCAAGTTACATGGTTCTTAATTACGATGAAATACCTTCTCTTGAAGACTTCTGCAGATATGTTCTCTGGCAGAGAGTCTTAATTGCAAGGACTGCAAACTATCCTGCAATTTCTTCGTTTCTTTCTCGTCATGCTTTGCCTTTTCTGCCTGTAAATATGTTAAAAATATTATTTGCAACAATTATCAAAGACAACTAAGTTCCTGGAAATATTTATCTTGCTGCTTCATACCAATTGTTTGTACTTGAATAGCTCTGTAAGGTCTGCCTGTTTGCGTGCAGCACCATGCTCAATCCCTCGTACACGGCTTGCAAAATTTAGTGAACAAAGGGTTTCACCCAAGTCTGCCGCACTAGGGCTTATCTGGACAAACATCAGTGTCTTACAATCTCCTCCTGCAATTCAAAACCCAACAATTATCGCTCCTGTTGAAAACAGTATGTAGAAATGAACTGTATATTTGTTGAAAACAGAAAACGTTAAAATTTTGGATCTAATGGGGCTGTGCCATTTCCTGTACGCTGTAACTATAAACACACTAATCATGATGACTGCTATATTTCTTTTACCATGGTGGCATCATTAAGTTGCACTTCAAGATTTGAAGATGACAAAAACCTATTTTAACACCCAAGAAGCTCACCTAAAGAGCTTTGTAGCATATGAGTGAGTTTTGAGTTCCTGTTTTGGACAAAAGAAGAGAGATGATTAGAGGAGACCACACAGAAGGTAGATCAGCACAAGTCAAACACACACAAGCAGCAGCAGAGAGTACCTGTAGGGAATGTGGGCTGTCTTGGATGCAAGAGCAGAAATTACATCCCCAAGAGCTGAGAGGGATTTATTTATAAACTGAGACTCCTTCAGCCGCTCACCTTCAACTTCAATCTTCCCCACACGTTCACTTCCAGCCAAGTCTACCAGCCAAAGGTGGCTCTTTGTTGTCTGCCCATTTACCAAGTTTTCCCCTCTTACAGACACTCTCAACAAGCTACAGTGAAAAGGACTTTAAAAGTCATTATCGTGAATTGAAAAGATACTTGGGTTACGTTATGTATGGAAAGAAGAAAAAAAAAACACCCAATTTATTTGTCAACTCACTATGATAACATAACTGAAAATTAACTCTCTTCGAAAACCAGAATTTTGTTGGAAAGATTATAACTCAATGTCCTATTTGGTTACAATTTGCATTTGGAGTAGACCGATGGAGACAACAGAAATAATAAATAAAAAAAGTTTGACACATAAAAGGATAGTAATTACCAGTGAGAACGGCTGCTAAGCTCATTAGCGTTGGTAGATCCAACAGCTCTGACTTGACTACCAGTCTTAAGCAGTTCCCAAACTTCTTCTGTACCATAAACCCGAGCTTCAACAAGTCCTGGAACTTCCTGGGTTCCTTCGGCTCCTTGCTTTATTTCCAACCTTTGAGCACAAACAAAATACATGTTTTCCCTCAAAATAGTGACTTGATATACTCGAGGATAGCTAAATATAGATATACTTTCATTACATTTCAATTTGCATAATCTGTTAGTTGTTAAGAAACATTTTAAGAATATTCTAAATCATTCGTTAAGGCCTAGAATTTCATTGTTCCAAAAAGGGGGAAGTAAACACGAAATGTATATGTTTGTCTCTAGGTGAACATTGACTATGCGACAACAGTAGTAAGAAGGACAATATTGGAACATTTAAAGAGCTAGTAGCAATAAATTAGTCGTGTTGGTTCACATTCCTTATTCTTCTGTACAAGTGATCACCGGGGGGCGGGGTTCAAAGTTCTGGTCTTAAACTTTTCACATTTTGGAATATACAGATACTAAATGATGCAACACATCATCGGCTCCCCCAGTGGCAACTGCATAGGTTGTGTTAACAATTTATTCCACTAGCTTTTCAGTGGGTTTTTATCTAAATAGACAACATGGAATGGCAGAACTGAGTCAGAAAAATGCTGAAGACTAAAATAGCTTACTTTTTAGCAGGTTGGTTGGAATTCTCTGCCAGAAGGTCCCTAATCTTCTCATTGTAAACCTCCAACATGCTTACAAAAAGTTCATATTTCATAATACTGCTCCTCTCTGTGGAAGTCCTGAACAACGCCTCCAAAGTGCGGTAGTTAACTCCCCTATTTTCAGATGTTCCTTCCATTGTAAATGTTTTCCCGGTCCCAGTCTGCCCATAGGCAAATATACAGACATTGTATCCATCCAACACCGAGGTCACAACAGGAGAAGTTTGCGCAAAAACAACCTCTGAAAATTTAACAGAGTATCAAATTGTAAATTGATCAAGTACCAATTTCATAAATTCTTCACAAACATACAAACAACCAAAAATCAAATCAAATGTAGGGTGTTATATTAACCTTGGTTGTCCTCGGGCCTAAATACATGATCAAACTTGAAGTGCTTTCTGGAAGAATCAGGGCCAATGACCTGTAGCTCATTTTCTTGTGATGGGTCGAAATCAACAATGGAGGTGGACCCATTTGCAATTTCATCTTGGTTTAACGGTCTACATCTGCAGAAGACCCTGATGTTGCCTTTAAGCTCAATCACTTCATTGTATAGCCGCTTACGTTCAAAGGATTCTTCAAGGTACTTCTTCTTCAACAGTTCACACTCTTCATTGTATTTCTTTTTCAAAAGCTCATGTTCAGTACCTAATTATAATACCCAACAAATCAAGCAACACACTAATTGAGCCCCACAACAAAGAAAGGAAAAAACATGTCAGTTATTTGCAAAGGGCACATACTTAAACCCTGAAGAGCATTTATAATTTGAAATCCAGGAAAAGGGTCTGCAGTTAAGTCTTTCACTTCAGTGCATAGGGATGAGTGCTCCTTCTTTAAAACCTGAAACATACATATATATCAAGTGTGAAATAAAATTACAAGCAAAGTAAGAACTAATTATTATAGTGTGTAACTTCGAAAAAAAAATTAAGAACAAAAGTAAATAATGGCCACCTGAACTCTTTTGCTAAAGTCTTTGATTTTCAGCAGAATTGGAAGTGTCTGCTCTCCATCTGAACAAGTTTCTTGGGTTCCGTATGAAGCATTACTTTCATCCATCAAATCACTATTTACTTCTTGTTGCTCTGAAGCAATAATACCTAAATCCCCAAATCAGTATCAATAATACAAAAGCCAGAGAAACAATAGAATTCGGTTTCTCCAATGGTTGATCAAATTTTTTCGAATAATAAATGAAATGTTTTTCTTTTAAAACCATATTGTAAATTAATCAGAAGCAAACAAACATCTCACTCACTTTAGCCTTATTTGAAACTACTAAACTATAACCAAAACAATATATCCATATATATACATGTGTGTGCGTGTGTGTATATATGCATGCTTTACATACTTTTCAACTACTCAATATTCTTGAAAATCAAACAGCGCAAATAATAGAAAAAATGGAATCTAACCTTTTTTAGGAATTGATCGACAAATGAGAATTAGACAATCTAACATTTGATTAACCTAAAAGAACTGAAATTAAAGAAAGCACGAACCTGTGCCAAATGTTGGAGTTTCTAGGGTTTGATCTGGAATATCATCAAGAAAATCCATAGTGAATAATTGAATTCAGTATGCAAAACCCTAAACATATAGAAAGCAAATCGGAGAACACAAGAACCTGATTCACGAGTTGAAGAATGATCGGCGTTGGGATCGGAGATAATTTGATCGCTGTTTTGCGAAAGGGTTTCTAGGGTTTGATCTGAAAGAAACCAACACAATGAGATATTATAACATATATATATATATGTATATACAAATAAAAAATTCACTAAATGTATACATAAATGTGTGTGCGTGTGTAAATTATAATTGAAAAGAGATTGTATACCATCCATGACCAATCTTTCTTTTGCCTCACGAATCAGTGAAGAACTTCGAAGCTAGAATGTAAAATCTAGAGAGAGAAATACGAGAGGGTAGAGAGAGAGAGAGAGTGCAGAGTGATGTATTCTAAACGGTCAAAAATAGCGATTCGATTTGATTTCAAAGTTATTTTGAATTGAGAATCGATCAGAGCCGTCGGATTCTGAGCTATTTTTAACGGCTATTTCTTGATACGGAGCGTTTGGATAGCGGATCTGGGCTTTTTTGGGATGGGCTCTAATTTGGTTGGGACTGCCCAAAAATAACATCATTGGGCCATGTAGAAAAATCAAGGCCTCCTGTGACATAGGTTTTCAGTTTTGTATAAGGGTTAATTTCAGTAAACCCCCCTATACTATCCAGATTAATTAACTAACCCCTTCTCTGTCCACTTTGCCCTCTATACTATTCAATTTCATCAAATTGCCCCCCTCAGCTCACATTTTGACTAAAAATGCCTAAACTACCCTCAATCAATAGTATAAGGGGGTTTGTTGATTCAACCATTTAAATTTTTTTTTTTCAAAAATCAATTATATTTTTCACAAAAAATATAAATTCAGAAATATATATATATATATTTCTTTTGCAAAAAATCTGCAACATATGAAAATTCATTTTTGCACAAAAAATTAAAAAAATAAATTTTTTTCCGAAAATCTACAACATATGAAAAAAAAAATTCAAAATTTTTTTTGCAAAAAATCAGTTTTTTGCGAAAAAAAAAATTCCGAAAAAAAAAAAAAAATTTCCGAAAATCTGCAACATATGAAAAAAAAAATTCAAAATTTTTTTTGCAAAAAATCATTTTTTTTCGAAAATCTGCAACATATGAAAAAAAAAATTTCAAATTGTTTTTGCAAAAAATCATTTTTTTCCGAAAATCTGCAACATATGAAAAAAAAAAATTTTGAAAAAAAAAAAATTTCCGAAAATCTGTCCACTTTGCAAAAGAAATATATATATATTTCTGAATTTATACTTTTTTTGAAAAATATAATTGATTTTTGAAAAAAAAATTTTTAAATAATTGAATCAACAAACCCCCTTATACTATTGATTGAGGGTAGTTTAGGCATTTTTAGTCAAAATGTGAGCTGAGGGGGGCAATTTGATGAAATTGAATAATATAGGGGGCAAAGTGGACAGAGAATGGGTTAGTTGATTAATCTGGATAGTATAGGGGGGTTTACTAAAATTAACCCTTTGTATAATTAATAATTTAATATCCATTTCTCTGTTTTGTTACAGAGGTGGCAATTCGTGTTTATGGGTCGTTTTGTGTCTAGTTGAGAGACTTTTATTCTATTAAATGAGTCAATCCAAAAAAGACAAGACTAATATACGTGTCAAATATACTCAACACTAATGCAACCCATTATTTAAACTGGTAATCGCACAACCATGTAACACGTTTAATTATTGGATCGTATTCGCTTATACACCACAAGAATGATTTAACTAGTTTATTGCAAATATTTAATTAAATTTGACACGACCTAACACGAAACGAACTGTTTTATCTGTTTATCAACAAAATTAAATATGAATAAAAATATAACTATAAATATAATCAGGTCAAATGGGTTGTTCGGGTTACTTGAGTCTGACCAAAACACGATATTAAATTTTCGTGCTATGTTCGAGTCAACCCTTTTGCAACTTGAACACATTTATGTCAAACTCTAACCCTTTAAATTTTTATTGTGTCAATATAGTGTTATCGTGTGACATCTTATTTTGCCAATTCTAGTTATATATTCATACTTGTGGGAGTACCTTAAGGTCCAAAGTTTTACATGTTTAATGTCTGATTGAGATGAGAGAGACTTGAGTTTGAATAAGTTTACATGCTAGTGGTAGTTGTTGCTTCTATGTCAATAACATAAAAACAATTGAAAAAAAAAAAGGTAATTTCATTTTATGTCAAAAAAGTTTTTGTCTATTTATCAAAATATTTGTGAAACCCTTCCACCATTGAAACTGCCTATTATACTCGTGGAATGGGTATGCTTTAAAGAAATTAATATAAGAAACTAATTAAACCTATCAGATTTAGTTGGTGCAATGTTTATACTTGATATTTATTTCAACACTAAAATCTGAACATATTCAACATTTATTCAATGAAAATATATTTCAAATCAAATGATTGTTATACATATACCATCTTTAATTAACCAATATTTACATCACATGATTAGATGGAGACTCGTTTCAAGAGCTCAAATGAACAAAACACCAGGTAAAGGACCTTGATAATCCTAGATACTGAGCTATCTTTGTCCACGTGATTTTGAGTCTTAACATCAAGGTTTTGAGACAGGTTGAGAGGGAAAAATAAATAGAAGGAAACAACATTCATGGCACAACCATGCACCACTTTGTTACATCATGGGTTCAAGATAAGTGTAACGGGTTGGATGTTTCGCGATTTGACCCAAATAATAAGTAATACCTATTCATTTATATATCCAATCACTTTTATATTGTGGGACAAAACTCTCTAACAATGGGCCCAAATGAATTAAATGCCAAAAATTTGGCCCAATTAGGTGAACATTTTTTCAGCCAGCCTAAATAGAATCCCAACCAAATGTACAGAAGCCCACTTCACATGGGACCATGTGGGCTGGGCCTTTACTGTCATCATGAGACCAGTTGTTTGGTCCAGAGAGTTGATTAGTCAATAGTCACCTCTATGGTTTTCAAAATTTAAGATTGCAAAGGAAATGGAAATGGAGTTTAGTGGGCTTGTAATTCTAAAATAATTTTGATCTCAAAAAATTGTTTTCAAAACCAGTAAAATAGACAATTTTTCTGATCACGGACGTTTTTATTAACTACTTTATTAAATTAAACCAAAGTTTTTATTTCTAATTTCTGAAAATAAAAAATTGTTCTCCGAATTACAAACCAAACTAAAAATTTAACTCGATATGAGTCGGCTAGAGAAATAGTGATTAGAAAGACCGGAAAAGTAAAAATAAGATCCGATATAATTGGATCCTTATGTGAATTATGTGAATTCACCGGTCGAACCAAAACAAAAAAAAAATCATTAATATAAGAAATTAAGAATCACACTAGATACTGCAAATGTGTATTACTGCATTGACTAATTATAATCTCACAAATGCTTAAGGACATGTATTACATATCATTCATTTCTTCTTCTTTTTACCCCTACTATTCTCTCATCAACATTAAAAAAAAAAAGAAAATAAAAAGCTAATTCCCAATCTTGCACAACCCTTAATTTTGCTCTCATCCCTCCTCATTGGTAATTAACTTTCCATAATAAATTAACTTTCGGACCAGCTGATCCGAAAACTCCATGGATGTATAAGGGGATTACGCAACACATGCATCATTAATATCGCATATATGACCAATGAACGGGTTTGTAAGCGAAGAACTACTACAAACGCGAGAGCTGTGAATTAACGGGAAAGTAAGAAACAATAATTGGAGCTCTAGATGACTTGGGTTTGCTTCTAGGTTTCTTAACGGAACCATCATTACCATCCGAAATCTTCCGCGACGAAGATGATGACATGAAGCAACTGAAAAAGCTTGAGAAGAATGACATTTTTGGACTTGAAAAAAAAAATAGTGTAAACTTTGTGGCCAATTACTCAGCAGTGGATTGTAAACTTTTGGAAGTGATATGAGAGATGAGCTGAGATGCTACTCTATATATAGTGAGAAAAACAGAGGACTCTGTTTATTAAATTAAATTCTAAGTAATAAGCTTGCATAGCAAGGAGAAACCATATAGGCCCACTTGTGATCATTTTGAATATTGAAATATCATGTGCAATGAGTCAAAGCATATGCTATATGGATTGAGACAATTAATGCACAGGTGTCCGTTGATGATTAATTTAATTAACAAGCTTCCGTAGCAAGGAAAGACCATCTAGGTAGGGTAGTAAATCAGCTAAGCGGAACCCAACTTTAAAATATTCAAGTTTATTTATTTGTTAAACTAACTTAAAAATTAGGGTAAATACCACTGACACCCCCTCAAAGATACCCTAATCCCACATAGACCCCCTCGATATTCACTATTCCCAATCAGACCCCTTCAAAATTGAATTTTGTCTCACAAAGACCCCCTCCGTCTCCACGCCGTTAAATTCTGTCGTTAACCACCCTGTGAATTGTCTATTTTGCCCTCAAAATGATATAAAATGACCTACATATCATTCTTCTTCTTCAATTTGGGTATCTCAAAACCCTAACCCTAATTTATATATATAGAGAGATTG
This sequence comes from Cornus suecica, assembly GCA_963922005.1. Taxonomy (NCBI): domain Eukaryota; kingdom Viridiplantae; phylum Streptophyta; class Magnoliopsida; order Cornales; family Cornaceae; genus Cornus; species Cornus suecica. The sequence continues at coordinate 18,717,268 of OY998247.1, read as the reverse complement.
GAAGTGGGAAATTGGGAGAGAGAATGAAGATTGGAATTATATATATTGCATACCCACATATACATATATATATATATATATATATATATATATATATATATATATTCTGCTATATATACCCGTATATATATATATATAGCTGTTATATATATACCCGTATATATATATATATATCCGTATATACCCGTATATACATATATATATCCGTATATATATGTGTGTGTATATATATATGTATAGATCTATATATATATATGTGTGTGTATATATATATATGTGTGTGTGCGCTGTGTGCAGAGAAAGGGAGGGAGGGGTGTGTGTGTGTGTGTGTGTCTGTGTGTGTGTATGTGAGAGAGAGAGAGAGAGAGAAAGACTTAAATAAAATTTAAATATTTTTTTAATTTTATATTTATTTTCGAATTTAGTTTTTATTTTCGAAATTTAATATATATATATTTTGAATTTTATATTTATTTTCAAATTTTATAATTTTTATGTTTTTTTCGAATTTTATAATTATTTTCGAAATTTAATATATATTATTTGAATTTTATATGGTTTTTTTTTAATTTTATATATTTGTCTTGAATTTAATATGTTTTTTGAAAAAAATTCAAAATTTATATATATATTTTATTTTAGATTTATTTTCGATTTTATAATTTTTTTCGAAATTTAATATATAGTTTTAAATTTTTATGTTTTTTGCGATTTTTATATTTATTTTCAAAATTTAATATGTTTTTTTGAAAAACAAAATAATTTCGAAATTTATATATATTTTTAATATTATATTTATTTTCGAATTTATAATATTTTTCAAATTTTAAAATATATTTTGAAAATTTAATACAATTTGTTTTGAATTTTAAATATTTCTTTCAAATTTTATATATTATTTTTGAACTTTATAATTTAGGTATGTTTTTTGAAATTTAAATATTTTTTTGAATCTATATATTTTTCCCCTTTTTATATATTTTTTTCTAAATTTTTATATATTTTCAGATTTTAATATAATTTTTCAAAATTTTATATATATTTTTTAATTTTATATTTTTTTTTGCATTTTCAGATTTTATATAATTTTTTTGAATTTTAAATATTTCTTTCAAATTTTATATATTATTTTTGAATTTTATAATTTATATATTTTTTCAAATTTGATATATATTTTTTCTAATATATATATATATTCGTAATATATATATATATATATTTTCGTAATATATATATATATATTTTCGTAATATATATATATATATATTTTCGTAATATATATATATTTTGGGCATATGAGTAATTTCATATTTTATATATTATCCTAATGTAATAAGTGAAACTTTAGGGGGTGCTACTGCAATTCACCCTTTTTTTAAATATATATCGAAGGGCAAATTAGTAATTTCACAATAAAAACGTCAATAACCCTAACGGCCGTCTGTCAGAGGGGATCCATGTGGGAATACTCAATATTGAGGGGGTCCATGTGGGATTATGGTCTCTTTGAGGGGGTGTCGGTGGGAATAACCCTAAAAATTATGTTCAAATTTAATTTATTTATTAAATAAACGAGTTCGAATTGAGCTAAGCGCTAATTTTAGCGAATTGAGTTCGAGTCTGTTTACGAATGACTCGATTCAGTTGTATCATATATCACTTTTATTAATAGTCACTTAGATTGGGTTATTTGTTAAATGTTAGAATTTTTGGTATTTTTCAATATAATAATAATAATATTGAGCTTCATATGTTTGTTGGATAAAGACGTTTTCCTATATTAAATTAAATTTATGTAAAATAAATTAGATTTTAGATATGTTAATTTTTTATATTATATATTACTGTAAACCCGTTCGGAGTTTCCGAACGAATCTCAACTTTTGTAAAATAAACAGAAGCTATGAAAAAGAACAATGGCAAGAAGAAAATAGAAAATTCAAGAATCAGCAAATATTGGAGCAATCTTGGATCCCTTTCCTTTTCTTTTTTCTTTCTTTTATACATGAAAACTAGTCTCTCTCTCATGAATGGGTTTTAATACATATTAAATACAATATTAAAATTTAATGTTTATCAAAAACTGCCATAATAAAATCTTATGTCAGTTTTGATTCTATATATTTAAAACGGTCATTTCCTTAATGGCTTTAATCTTAAATGGGCTTATATCCTTGAACTTTATTTTCTATTTGGGCTTTAAAACAGGTATGATGATCCAATGTAATTCCTTGTACGATGGACCTGATGAAAAATGGGCCCACACTTTGCCCCCAATTCCCAAGCCCATTTCATTTTTGAAATAGGGTGGGAATTCGAAGAGCCATGTGTAACTGTCATTTTCCTTATTTCCTGCATTTCCTTCGATATTTCTTCCTCATTTACAAGAGCAGATTCACTCCATTTGAAGACGATTCCCAGCAAGGAACTCCTAGAGGTTAGTTTTTCTCTTCCATCCTTCATATTTCTTTCATTAATCAAAAAGTATCATGAGTAGTGATAGCAGCCGAACCCCTTCTCTGGAGGTGGTTGTTGATGATGCCCCTGATATTTTTTCCTCTGAGGTTGCCCCCAATTTGATTGAACCAAGATCCCAGAAACTTTCCCGAAAACAATTACGAAAATTGCCTTTAGCCGATAGGTGTCGAATTGAGTTTGACATACCAACGGATGTTTCGATTTCTGAGTATTCGTCTGACTTGAACTTCAAAGCTTACGAAGAAGTTGAACCGGGTGAAGTTTTGTTCTCTGCACCTCACTTGGCCGTTCTTAGATTTCCTTTGCATCCGCTCTATCATTATATCCTTTTTTCTTTAGGACTTGCCCCTTTGCAAGTAAACCCTAATTTCTTCAGGGTTCTATCTGTTATGCTCGTTCTGAATCACGAACGAGGTTTGAACCTAGGTTTGGATGATCTTTTGCTTTGTTACAAAGTCGATCAGATCAGAAAAAACCCCGGTCGGTACCATCTGCACCCCCATTCAACTTTGAAACTTTGTGAAGGCAATCTTTCTTCTGAGAAGGAGTGGAAAGATAAGGTGGTGAAAATTGGGGGAAATTGGAGGGTGTATGCATCCGACCCGTATCCTCTGCCAAGGGCCTTTGGTATATGTAAGAAACTGAAGTGTGGATTCAAAAATCCTGGCAAGTGTATTTTTCGTACTTTACAAATTTCGCCTGCTTTATTTTGATCTTCATACTTGTTTGTTTATTGATCGTATGCCCATGTTTTGTATACAGTCGAACGTGTTGAATATCTGAACGAGAAATTATTTGCATCTCTTCCGTCCAGCAAGTCACTTTTGACTTCCAAAAATTTGAAATTGATCGCTGTCAGTGCTTCAGAGGCGACTATCATTGAAATTCCGGTCACCGCCTCCAAGCGTGCTGCTGCACAAAAATCTACTCCCCCAACCAGCTCGACAGTTGATAAAGGCAAGGGCCAAGTGGTCGATCTGACTGAAGATCCGAAGAAGACAAAGGGGCATCTGAAGAGGACGAACACCGAAGATAGTGGTAATGCTCCGAAAAAGTTGCTGTTGGGCCCCCCTTCTGAACATGCAAAAAGAATTGATTCTGAAAAGCATGAAAAGCTTGTTAAGAAAGCCAGATCTGTGAGCGGCTACACTATTCCAGACTGCTGCTTTCCTCCATCGTTTGATCCTGAAGGTGAATGGATCCCCAAGTTTGAGAAGAGCGATGGTAGTGTTCTGAATCGCCGAACGTTGGCAATGTTTGATCCCGATTCTTTGATGGCTCTCGCTCGTGGCATGTGGCCTCCTAAGGATGAACTCTTTCAGCAGCACGTCGATCAGAACGAGCTTCTTGCTAGGGCTCCTGTTTCTATTCTAGAGGTACTAAAGTTTTTTTTTTTTTTTTACAAACATTTCTTTTCTTTTCAGTCTGTGTTCAATGTTCTAGCTCTCTGTAAGGCTGTGGAGATGGGAGAGTATAAGAGAAAGAGCATTGATGATGCATACCTCCGAGCCGACAAATGTGCCATGTTGGCTGAAAAGCAGAAGAAAAACTTGGAGCTTGAGGTGGAGAGTTTAAAGAAACTCCATAAGAAAGAATCCGATCGGAATGCTGAGCTGACTAAGCAGATCCATAACCTTGAAACTTCTAATGCCGTTCTGAAAACGGGTTTAGAAATTTGTCGAAGGGGAGGTATGGACATGCACCGGAGGTATGTGAACATCTTTGACATAAAGTTCTGTGATGGGTTCAAATTTTGCTTTGACCAGATGTCATCATCTGCCCGTACATATGGTAATCCATCCGTCCATGATGCCGCTTGCGGAGTTGTTCACCCATATAAAGAGCCTGAGTCTTCCCAAGATGAAAAAGATTTAGCTCAATTCATTTTGCATGGGATCATTCCGGCCGAACGACCAGAGCCTGTGGCAGATGACAATGAAGTGTCAGCTGAGCCTTCCGTTCCAGCTTCAGAGAGCCAGCAGCCTCCTATTGATGATATCAATCCTCCATCTTCTTGATTTAGAAGTTTCTATCATTTGAACAATTTTTTGGGTCTGTATATTTTAGATGCTCCTGTGATGAGCGTTTTTTTCGGACAAGTTTTTGAAATAGCACTGACGCGTTTTAATATTTTCGAACAGGATGGCACCTAGGTGCATAAATCTTTTATGAACAGGATTGCACTAAGGTGCATAGCTATTTTCTAAACAGATAGCACTGTTGTGCTTTATATATTTTTTGAACAGAAATGCACTAAGGTGCATACAGTTTTTCTGAACGATGGCACCGAGGTGCATAGATGTTTTCTGAACGGATGGCACTGATATGCCTTATGTATTTTTTGAACTGGATGGTGCGATCTCTTGAACTATCTTTTTGATGCGTATCTATATACGTCTTTGTTGAAAACAGGAACTTGGTGCCATCTTCATGATGGTCTTTTGCCTAATAGGCTTATGTATTTTGGCCAAGTTTTTTTTTTTTTTTTGACTTTGAACAGAAATATGAGAAGATATGAATAATATCTTTATTGATTCGAAATGGATCTTTATCATACAAAACGATCAATATAAATTTTATTGAAAATACCTTTTAAGGTGTATAGCATTCCAAGCTCGTTCGATTTGTTTTCCATCCTGATCAGCCAATCTGTAGGCACCTTTCCCGATCACTTCTGTTACTGTGTATGGCCCATCCCACGTGGGATCCAGCTTGTTTGATCTGCTAGCCAATACCCTTAGTACTTGATCGCCAACTTGAAATGATCTTGGCTTCACTTTCTTGTTATAACTCCTCATCAACCTTTGTTGATATTCTGCCAGTCTTATTGAGGCCATTTCCCTCTTTTCATCTATGAGATCACCTTCGATTTTTAAGATTTCTTCGTTCTGCTCAGGATCGAATAGATGAGTTCTTGTTGTGGGGACATCCAACTCAATTGGGATTACCGCCTCGACTCCGTACGCCATAGCGAACGGAGTCATTCCGGTTGGCTTGCGAGGAGTCGTTTGGTAGCTCCAGAGGACTCTCGGTAATTCGTCTAAACATCGTCATTTTCCTTCGATCCCCTTCAACTTTCTTTTTATCTCGGCAAAAATCGTTCTGTTTGTTATTTCAGCTTGTCCATTTGCTTGCGGATAACTGACAGATGATAAATTCTGATTGATCCCGTACTCGTCCAGCAATGCCCGAACGTATTGATTGTCCAGATTTTTGCCGTTGTCTATCATTATGTACTTTGGTACTCCAAATTTGTAGATTATATGATTCAAAATAAAATCTATCACTTGAGTGTGAGTGATCCTTACATAAGCCTTCGCTTCCACCCATTTAGTGAAATAATATGTGGCCAAAAGTACATGCTTTTGATTCGAAGCTGCCCTTGTTAACGGTCCGACCGCATCCATCCCCCATCGTGCGAATGGAACAGGAGAGGCCATCGCTGTGAGAAGCTCTGCCGGTTGATGAATTATATGCGAATGTCTTTGACACTTGTCACATCTTCTTGCGTATTCCTCTGCGTCCCGGATCATGTACGGCCAAAAATATCCTTGTGTTATTGCTCTATGAGATAATGATCTACCTCCGATATGACTTCCACAAGTTCCATCGTGTAACTGCTTGAGTACCTCTTGTGCTTCAGATGGTGTCAAACATCGCAGATAGGGCCCACTTGACGATCGGCGATATAGATAGCCATCGATCACTGAATATTTGGTAGAGGTTGCTCTTATTTTCCCTGCTTCTCGTCGATCCTCAGGTAGAACGCCGATCAATAAATACTCAAGGATTGGATCGATCCAACTTGGCTCGTATGGGATCACGCATACCTCTTTCATTTTACCGATCGAAGAGGTGAATAGTTCATCCACCGGGATTATTCTGACCATATCGTCTCCTGCGGAGGATGCTTGATTTGCTACATGATCGGCCCCATGATTTTCTGTCCTTGGAATTTGTTTAAAAGTGATTACCTGAAAGTTCCTCATTTCTTCCTGAACGATATTTTTATACTGCAACATTCTTTCCTCGCTTGTATTATAACTTCCTGCGATCTGATTTACAACTAACTGAGAATCGCTGAACACAGTTAGTTCTTTGATCTGGAGCTCCCTTGCTAACCTTAACCCTGCCAACACGGCTTCGTACTCAGCTTCATTGTTTGAACTGTCAAAGGACAATTTGATCGACTACTGTAATTTGGTGCCTTCTGGGGATATTAGTTCGATCCCCACACCTGCCCCCAGACTATTCACTGATCCGTCTACATAAAGTAACCACCTTGGATTTACGTTGCAGACCTCATCTTCGGCTGCTTCATATTCTAAGAGGAAATCCGCCACAGCTTGACCTTTTAAAGATGTTCATGGCTCATAAGTAATGTCGAACATGCTCAGTTCTATTGACCACTTTGTCGTTCTTCCCGAGAAGTCCGGTTTTGACAGAATTGCTTTGATCAGAAATGTAGTTGGAATTCTGATCGGATGGGACTCGAAATAATGTCGAAGCTTTCGTTTTGCCTGGACCAATGCCAAGATGATTTTCTCTGTCTTTGAATATCTTCTCTCGGTGTCAAGCAATGTCTTGCTCGCATAATAGATCGGGTATTGTCTGTTCCCATCGTCTCTTACCAACGCTGAACTGACTGCGTTCGGAGAAACCGCCAAGTATAAAATTAAGGACTCATGATTCTTGGGCGCCATAAGGATTGGTGGTTTTGCCATATAGAGTTTCAGCTGGTCAAAGGCTTCTTGCTGTTTTTCCCCCCAAACAACCATTTTCTTAGACTTCAGGACGTCGAAGAACGGTTTACATCTATCTGACAATTTGGATATGAACCGACTCAGGGCTGCTAGTCTTCCTGTGAGTACCTGGATTTCCTTTGGGGATTCAGGCGCCTTCATCTGAATCAATGCTTGAACTTGTGCTGGGCTTGCTTTGATTCCATCTTTATTAACTATGTGACCCAAGAATTGTCCGGAAGATACACCGAAAGTGCACTTTTCCGGGTTTAGTTTCATTTTGTGCGATCGCAGGGCTGCGAACACATCTTCCAAGTGCTTCAAATGATCATTCTTCTGCTAGCTTTTAACCACCATGTCATCAATATATGCCTCCACCGTGTCTCCTATCTGGGTCTTGAAAATCCTATCAATTAGTCGTTGATAAGTCGCACCTGTATTTTTGAGACCGAACGACATGACCTTGTAACAATAGGTCCCTCGTTCGGTGATGAAGGTCGTTTTGTCTTCATCCTTTGGATTCATTGGGATTTGATTGTACCCTGAATAAGCATCCAGGAAGGTGAGACGCTCGAACCCTGTAGTCGCGTCGATCATGCGGTCAATCTTTGGCAGAGGAAAACTATCCTTTGGACAAGCTTTATTTAGATTGGTGAAGTCCACACACATTCGGAACTTCCCGTTCTTCTTTTGTACAACGACAACATTGGACAACCACATGGGATAGTGAACTTCTCTGATAAAACCAACATCTAGCAAACGGCTAACCTCTTCAGCTACAAACTTTCCTCGTTCGGTTCTAATCCTTCTGGGTCGTTGCCGTACGGGTTGGGCATCGGAGTAAACATTTAATGTGTGCATTATGGTTCCTGGGTCGACCCCAGGCATATTGCTATGCTCCCAAGCGAAAACATCAATGTTTGATCTCAACATAGAAATCAAGTTGTTTCTTTCATCAGGGTTCAGTCCCCTTCCAATTCGGGTGGTTTTTCCCTTGCCCCCGTCGATCAGATCTACTGTGATGGTATCCTCTGCGGCTTTCTCAGCATCGTCAGTCTGATCAAGGAGGCTCGGTAATTGCTACGTGCTTCGTTCGGAACTTTCGCCTTTCAATCCTTTGGTAACGATGGCATAGCATTCTTTCGCCACCACTTGATCGCCTTGAATATCAACAAACCTTTTCCCTGAAGGGTCAGCACACTGCATCACCTGATGTAGAGTAGAAGGAACTCCTTGCATTCGGTGAATCCAACCTCTTCCCATGATCAGATTGTAAGAAGGTTGTACGTCTACTAGCATGAAGTTTTCTGTCAAAGTTCGCTTTGCGGCCGTCACTGGTAAATTCAGGACCCCGATTGGACAAATCCTCTTTCCATCAAAGCCTGCCAGCGGACTGGCTGTTGGTCTGATCAACTCCATGCTGATGTCGATCTTCTCGAAAGCTGATTTAGTCAGGATGTTCGTGCTGCTACCTGGATCAACTAACACCCTTTTAACTAAACAATTTGAAACTACGATCGAAATTACCAGTGGATCTTCATGTGGAATCTGTACACGCCTTAAATCCTCTTGTGTAAATGATATTGTGGGCATTGGGTAGTTCCGAATGACATTCACCTCCCCAACCCTTCGGATCTTGTTGGCATTGCGCATGCGTGAACGCTGAACCGAACGGCTTTCCTCGTCTTCTTCGGGTTTCCCATGGATTGTGTCAATAATTTTTACCGGCTGCCCGCCTACAATTTTGTTAGGCTTCGGCCGATCAAAATTTTTGACTCCATTGTCCACGTACTCCTTCAAATATCCTTTGGCTATCAAGGTCTCAACCTGCCTCCTCAATTGTCTGCACTCATTGGTTAGATGGCCAAAGTCATTGTGGAACGCACAATGCCTTGTACGGTCCTGCAGCTCCGGTGGCGTTTTCAACGGAAATGGGGGTCGAAAAATACCCTTCGTCTTATTCTCGTTGTACAACTTTGCTAAGGTTGTTCGGAGTGGAGTTTCAGGTATGTCAAACCTTGGCCTCCTCTCCTGTTGTCTGTACGGAGCCGATCGGTAATTGTTCGTATTATCTGCCTTTTTGATTATCCTTTCCTTTGATTTGCTTTCGACACTGACTAATGCCGAACGATGGCCTCTTTCTTGCTCATCCTCCTCCAATCTCAGATATCCCTGCGCCCGTGAATTCAACTGACCCATGTTGAGGGGTGTCGATTTCACCAATGATCTATGGAAGCTGGTCCCTTGTTCGATAGCTACCTTGAAAGCTTCCACTGCTGCTGGTTGATCACAACTGGGTATCATTCCCATTTCCAAATTGAATCTGGAAAGGAAATTCTTCAATGTTTCACCTTTCGCTTGTCTCATCGTAAACAAATTAGAAATGGTCATCTTCTGCTTCCGGTTCCCGAAATACTGTGCCAGGAACTTTTCCATCAACGTTTGGAAAGAATCGATTGAACTACCTGGCAATTGCCTAAACCATAACAGAGCGGGGCCCATTAGGCTTGTAGAGAAAGCTTTGCACATTAGTGCATCATCAGCCATATCGAGAGTCATCATCTGCTCCACATGAAACAGGTGCTCGATTGGGTCCTGTGTCCCATCGAACATAATGAATTTAGGCATCCGGAATTTATCTGGCCTTCTCGCCTGCTGAATTTCGGGGCTGAACGGAGATTTAATCATTTTAGCTGTCATTTCGATGGCTAGATCGGCTGGCGACTGTGTTCTGAGATCTTTTACTTGTTCATCTACGATCTTTTGAAGTCGGGTTACCATATCGAGCGGAACTACACGATTATTGATATTTGCTTCATCTGCGATTGGTTGGGTGTGAGCAGGATCTGCTGTGCGATTTGCTGAACTTGCCTCATTATGATTGTCTTCTTCTTCAACACCAGGACCATTACGGCGCCCTGCTATTGGCAATTCTGGGTGTTCGGATTGATCTAACCTTTGCTTTAATTCTCGATTTTCTTTTTCAAGTGCCTCCAGACGCTGAAGGATAGCAGCTGTATCACCTAGCTGTGTGGTGGTTTCTCCTGCCATTGATCAAATAACTTCTGTTTGGATATCAAAGTTCCCATAGACGGCGCCAAAAAGTGTAAACCCGTTCGGAGTTTCCGAACGAATCTCAACTTTTGTAAAATAAACAGAAGCTATGAAAAAGAACAATGGCAAGAAGAAAATAGAAAATTCAAGAATCAGCAAATATTGGAGCAATCTCGGATCCCTTTCCTTTTCTTTTTTCTTTCTTTTATACATGAAAACTGGTCTCTCTCTCATGAATGGGTTTTAATACATATTAAATACAATATTAAAATTTAATGTTTATCAAAAACTACCATAATAAAATCTTATGTCAGTTTTGATTCTATATATTTAAAACGGTCATTTCCTTAATGGCTTTAATCTGAAATGGGCTTATATCCTTGGACTTTATTTTCTATTTGGGCTTTAAAACAAGTATGATGATCCAATATAATTCCTTGTACGATGGGCCTGATGAAAAATGGGCCCACAATTACTTAATATAATAATTTATAATATGTATATAAATATATAAGTAAACTTTTAACAAGTCTTATTCACGAGCACGTTCCCGAGCTTTGCTCGCAAACATTTTTGAACCAAACTCATATTTGTTTGAGCTTGGTTCATTTATGAAATGAATTCAAAAAATTTATTCGAGCTTAATTCACTTATTAAATAAACAAATGTTACCTGAGTTTTTATCGAGTCAAACTCGAATTATTTGTCGAGCGTTTGGTTCATTTACAACCCTAAAACACTTGTGATCCTTTCTAAATTAAAGGATAAATTACGACATCCTTTGAAAGGTTTGGACAAATTTTACAGAAGTAGAACATTTAAAATTTAAAATTTATTACAATTACCTTCTTTCACATTTCACCTCTAAGTTCAATAACCTCCCTAATTAAAAATTAATAAAGTCCGACATTTCCTTATATGAAAAGATAATAAAAACCCTCTATATACTAAAGTGGTTAAAATATATGAAAAAATATTAAATTAGAGTGAATTTTTTACATTAAATTTTAATATATATATTCTACTCATTAGGGAAGGTTATTGTAATAAATTTCAAATATTTTATTTATGTGAAATTTGTTCAAACTTCAGGATGATCAGTGTTATTTACCCTAAATTAAAACATGTGCAATGATTCAAAGTTTTTGTGGCTGCTTTGACTTTGTTTAATTGGGCGAGGTGTCAATGGATTTGTTTAAGTCACTTTCCTCAAGAACTTTAATATTTGGACTAATTAATTGGAAGCTTGGGCAACAAGAATGAGAACAAGGCCCTATACAGACCTACACTTTGAAAATATTGGCTTTCGTGTAGGCCAAGTTCAAATTTTCAAAAGATTGTCTTGGAGATGTAGACCAGCTTCTTCGTCCGTGGCAAAAGTTTCTTGTGAAAAATTTGAAGGAATTTGAAAAACAGAAAATTAGGATATGAGTTCCGCCTCTCAAAATTATTCTTGAAAATTTTGAGAATAGAAAATAATTTTCTCAAAATAATATTTGAAAATTTTGAGAATAGAAAATAATTTTTTGAGAATAATAAAAATAAATTTTCTAAAACAGTTATTTTTATGACTGATAACCAAATATATATTTTTATAATTTTTTCATTTTTCAATTTTTAAAAGAAAAAAAATTATTTTCAAAAATACAAATAAAGCATATCATTAATTTTGTTGCAACACTTACTCTAAAATATGTCACTTCTAAATGTAGAGCATAGAAAAATGAGCCAAACACTCCTATATGGAAATGATTATGCTCCGTGACCCTCTTAGTGGGTCGGCCAAGTGAGATGTCCACGCAGTTTTTTCCATTAATTATAAATTTTTTAGGTTTAATTCTTAAAAAGTGATAGTCTCAGTCTTATGATTTTCAACAGTTTTATTCGCAATTTTTTTAATCCCGACAATTCTTGAAAATTACTCCCTCCGTCCCACAATAGTTGTTTAATTTGGACTTTTTAATATTTTATTAATTTGGGTTGACTAGTGTGTAATTTCCAATTTTGCCCTTAATTATATAATATTATGGTGGAATCCGATATTTGTTTAAAGTTAGTGGAAGAAGGGTAGTTGGGGAAAGTGGAAGATTAAATTGCATTGGAATTCAAACTGAACAAGTATTTTGAGACAAGTAAAATTACAATAGTGGACAACTAATATGGGATAGAGGTAGTATAATATATTTTAATATTTTAAATAATTAAACGAATATATTCACAAAGTTGACGAGCTAAGGTATAAAATATTTATATTCGGCTCATTTGTTAAATAAACTTGAGCTTATCTTATCTGCTAAACAAACAAGTCCAACCCAAATTTTCTTGTGTTAATGTATCACTCTTATGGAATTTGAGTTCTACAGTGGATGGTTGAAATCACTTATCCGCTCATTTGTTAGATGGTGTGCGTTTAAATTCACAAGTGAGTTTATTAGCTTTAGATGGGGTGCCTTTAAGTTCGCAAGTGAGTTTATTAGTTTTCGCTTATTTGGTTGGTAATGTTGTTTGCTGGCTTTTGGATTGTGGGTTGTACTGTTTTGGTTTAGAAGGGGTGTGCGTGTGCCCTTCTAGTTGCCTGTAATTTGTGGTTAATTTGCTTAAATAATTTGTTTTTGGAAACAAAGTGAGGATGGTACTGATAGGTTCAGCCTGCTTCGTATTTATTTTTGAAAATTGTTCTCGAATCTCGAGAATATAAAACTATATTTTGAGAACAAGAAAATGAAAGATATTTGAAAAATACATTTTATAATTGAGTTTTTGCGAAGAAAATTCAACTAAACATAATTATTTTTAATTTTTTAATTTTTAATTTTTATTTTTCAGAAAATAGAGAACTAATTTCAAGAAATGCATACTAAGGTCGTGATCATAAATTCATAAAAAAAAACTAATTTTATGAGTATCATAAGAAAAATTATTATATAAAAATTATAGTAGTCACATCTGACTATTATTGTGAATGGTGTGAATGATTTTTTTTTATTTTTTATCATTAGTGATAATTGTAATAAGTTTTGAATGAAGTGTGGATAATTAAAGATATTTTCAATTAATATATTTTTTCTTAATCCAACACATTAAAATTATCTAGTATAGACATACATTGTATGTATAAATCATAAAATTATTTTATGAAATATCCATTAGTATTTATTAATCACCTTAAATCAAAATAATAACATCGAGATAATTTAATAAGGATTGTTACTAATTGTTGAGTTGAATAAGATGAAACAACTCTCATATAAAGGTATTTTTTGAAATGTTAATATACCACCACTATTAACATATTATATATATATATATATATATATATATATATATATATATATATTGGACTTTGTTGTTCAGACCAACTTATGGGCATCTCGACTAATCCATAAGATCTGTGCAAGATGATCCCCACATGACTTGGACTATGTATATAGTCGCGGCCTTAACAAATTATTTGCCCCTAGTAGTCTACATGGATCTTATGGGTGAATTTTTTTTATTCATTTATCATGTTTTTTTAAAATATTAAAATTTTAGGTAAAGATTAATTAATATTAAATTTGTTATTAATTATGTTGTCAAGATGATGATCTGACATGTCTGTTATTCAAGAAATTGTGACAAATATAAAAATGGTTCTTATTAATTTATTAAGTAATATTAAAATTTATTTTTTTATATTAAAATTATTCAGACTGTTTCTTTTGCCTCTTGATAAAGAAGAAAAAGGTATCGTGTTTGCTGGAAATGAATAGGTTGAAGTAGAAGATTTAGGATAATTTTCACATGGATGAAAACATTATGGATTCAGTAGTTGCATTAACCAAGTTGTGAGTAGTTTATCTGATACAGCTGCTTATTTCATGTAATTCTTAATGTGTATACATTACATTTGCATACATTATAATATGTATACATTATTATAAATAATGAACACCCATAAACCCATCACGCACTAAGTTTTTATTATTGGTGTTCAACAAGAGATGATTGCTAATATCAAATGCAATGACAATATCTCGGGCACGGAGACTTGAAATTATGGGCGTTTTGGGTTTTCTACCATGACAAAGGGAAGGAAGGATTCTAAATTGGGTAAATAGCTAAAAATACCCCTCAACTTTCTTCTCTTTCTCTACTATACCCCCTCAATTAATTATACCCCCCTCAACTTTCATTTTCTTGCACCATGGGTTTGCCTTCAAATTTTTTTACCCTTTTACCCTCCAAATTTTTTGTATTTCCACATTACCTTTAATCCTATCCTTACTATTATATTTATTAATTCTTTAAATTACAAAAATATTATTTCTTTTAGTTACAATATTAATTATGTCATTTACCTTTAATGTATTAGACTAAATATACTCTCAAATGTAATTTTTTTTTTAATAAGTTCTAATTATTTTATTTGTAAATCAATTAACTTGGTATTAAATTTTAATTTGATTTAAATCATAAAACTCAATCCTAATTAATATATTCATAAATAAATCCAATTTATGAAAACAATATATATATTTTGAACAAAATATATATATTTCGGAATATATATATATATATATTGGAAAATGATATATATTTCGGAATATATATATAATTCGTTAAAAATATATTTTTTCCGAATTCTTTTAAAAAATATGAATTTTTTCCGAAAAATAATTTTTTTGGGAAAAATATATTTTATGTTCCAAAATATGATTTTTTCTGAAAAATAATTTTTATTGAGAAAAATATATATTATTTTCAAAAATATGAATTTTTTCCGAAAAATAATTTTTTTGAGAAAAATATATATTATGTTCCAAAATATGTTTTTGAGTCATAATACCTAAACTACCATCAATAGTATAAGAGGGTTTAGTGAAATCAAACCTTCAAAAAAATTATTTTTTGAAAAAATATGTATATTTTGGAATATATATATTGAAAAATGATATATGTTTCGGAATATATATATCATATATATATATATATATATGATTCATCAAAAGTATATATTTTTCGAATTATTTTAAAAAATATGAATTTTTAATGAAAAATATACATTATTTTCTAAAATATAAAAAATATATATTTCGGAAAAAAAAAATCATATTTTGGAAAATAATATATATTTTTCTCAAAAAAATTATTTTTCGGAAAAACTCATATTTTGGAACATAATATATATTTTTCCCAAAAATTTTATTTTTTGGAAAAAATTCATAATTTTTTAAAACAATTCGAAAAATATATATTTTTGACGAATTATATATATATATTCCAAAATATATATCATTTTCCAATAAAACTTAATTTCATTTAAATCATAAAACTCATTATCCTAATTAAAATTTTTTTTTGCCCAAATGAAACTTTCTTTTCATAAAAATATATTCATAAATTGTTATTTATTTATGAATATATTAATTAGGATTGAGTTTTATGATTTAAATCAAACTAAAATTTAATAACAAGTTAATTGATTTACAAATAAAATAATTAAAACTTACAAAAAAAAAAAATTAACATTTGAGAGTATATTTAGTCTAATACATTAAAGATAAATGGCATAATTAATATTCTAACTTAAAGAAATAATATTTTTGTAATATAAAGAATTAAGAAATATAATAGTAAGGATATAATTAAAGGTAAGGTGGAAATACAAAAACTTTGGAGGGTAAAAGGGTAAAAAAAATTAAAGGCAAGCCCATGGTGCAACATTTTATGAAACTTTAGGGAGTTCTAAGCTCATTTCATAGTTGAGGGGGTATAGTAGAAAAAGAGAGTAAAATTGAGGGGGGCTTTAAGCTATTTACCCTTCTAAATTAAACATTTGGTTTCTTGTTATGCAGGGGAGGATGCTAATATGATTGTGGATTCGTTGGCTAAAGTTATTCTAAGTTCCAAAATGAAGGTAAGTCGATTATTTTTTTTTAAAGGTTTTGTTAGACCATTATAGATTAAGTAGTTGCACCCGTTTGCATAGCGGAGTTGGTTGGTAGAGCGAATCTTCGATGCCTGGACAAACCGTATCCAGGCTCCGAGCGTGGGTTCGAACCCCGTCTCTCCGCAAGTGGACGATTGAAATATTTTAGGAGCTGTGGTGCCGGTGACTTATAACACCCTATCAAAAGAAGAACTCCTTAGGATCTAGGCACTAAGAAGTTTTTCCTTGGAGTTTAGGCTTTTTTTATTTTTTATTTTTTGTAGATTCAGTAGTTCATTATCAATTATCATTATACTTTAATTTTAAAATACTTGAGTAGGTAACAAGAGAAATGTTGTATTGGAGACAAATAACAGCTAATAATATGAGCGCTATGGAGAAAAGTATGGTTTTTAGAGTTGGAGTGGACTCTTGAAGCTTTCAAGCAATGAATGGATGTAATTAATAGTTTAGTTTTCCTTTTTTTGGGTTATGGACAATTTATTTCTTTATGTATAGAATTTGTCATCGATGTATTTTACTTGGAGATAATTAATTCAATTAACTATTTAGATTTTACTATGTGTTAATGGTACCCAATTTTTAAATTTGAAATGTCTGCTAATCTAGTTATTTTAATTTCTATGGACTGCTTATTTGACCAATTTTTTTGGTTGCGTTCAAATAGAAAAATTATTTTAAAATGAAATTTATAATAAAAGTGGTAGTATATGGTCTTAAATAAGCAAGATATTGTAACAAAAAAAAGGTATTTGCAATTAAAAAAATAGTCACAAAAGGATAATGTATTGGCTAAAAAAAAATATGATCGTAAATAAGCAAGCAAAAAAATTAGTATTCGCTACCAAAAAAATAATCACAAAAGAATAATGTATTGGCTACCAAAATAGATGGTCATGGTCACAAATGAGTAAAACATATGGTCGCGTAAGCCAATTGCGAGCAAAATATATGATCTCAAAAACTAATTTTTGGTCGGATAAAATTGATCATAAATACTTACTTATTAGCGACAACCCATATTTTGGTAGCTGAAAACTATCCGCTCCGTTGCTAATACACTTTTGCCTAAAAACATCCACGCTCACCTTTCTCTAAAAGGTTCCTATTTTCTTTCTTTTCTTCTAAATATATCTCTTTTATGAAGTTTCTCCCTTTCTCTCGCACTTCCATTCTCTCTTTAGATTTTTATCTCTTATATAAATTAGATAGAGTCATCTTCATGGTGGTAATTTTTTGAATTCTCAATCTTCGCATCACCGCTATAAATTTATAAAAATAGTGATTTCATCACAAAATAGTTATTTTATTTAAGAAACATTTAGACCAACCGATCATGATCACAATATCAATCATGATCACACGTAATAAATTTTCATATTAAATGAAAATATAATAATAAAAATCAGGTAGTTTATTCCTACCTCTTTTAATGTACACATGCATATGAAAGTTCATACATCATCGCTCCCTTGGTTAGCATTGACTGATTTGCTCATATATCAATAAATAATCGTAATTTCACAAATTGCTTGTATATTAATAATCGTAATTTCTCATATTTACCTACTAAACTTAAACGCTTCTTCCATTTATGTTGTCATCTAGAATGCAATATCAAAGTTTGATATTTCTCCAATTTTGTTGCTATCTACCAAAAAACGAAAAAGAAAAAACAAAAATAGAGAGAGAATAAGAACATCATGATATTTTTTGATGCCTCTTTTAATACTAATGAGATTATACAGATTTATGCCCCCTAGAATGTAATCTCAAGGTTTGTTTAGACAAGATGTTATGTTATGTTTTTCTCGGAATTTGTGATCCCTTTTCAACTTCCTTTCCTCTCCGGTTTGTGATAGCCCGTCTGCTGTTTCCGATAACAAACTTTACTCTAACGTACCAAAACTAAAATACAATAATATGAAGAAAAAATAAAAAACAAAATCATGATATCTTCCAAATGAGTCCTGCTAGTTTCCACGGTATCTTTAATCATGAGTTACATGTCGCAACCACCACATTCTTAAATGCATTATTGATGTCATAAGGAGGCTAAGAACTAAATGCATGCAAACTTTTCTGTAGTAAGAAACCCATTATTTTTAAGAAGTTAGCATTAGGATAAATTGAATCTGAGGCGAGCTTCAATGTAGTCAGGTGAATTTATCCATATATGAGAGACGGCATAAATGCTTTGAATTCTTTTTACTGATAAAGCCAAAACTGCTTTTAAAAATTCTTCAAGTTGACTGTTTACAGATTGAAAACTTACCCTTTTTCTTTTTCCAAGTAGCAGCGGTGGCATCTGCCACAGGAATGGAGAGAAACAGCTGTCCCTTTGAAAGGCGGAAGAAAGATACCCGTCCCAGTACAACCAACAAAACCATTACCTTCCTCTCGCTTCACATGAACCGATTTTGCCGCTCTTGAAAATTTAGTCCCTCCATCTTCAAAGTTCTCAACCTACTACGTCAAACAAACAAAATACACACGTTGCCTTGAAAAAACTGAACGGAAGAGAATTTAATTATATATATATAAAAAAATGAATGTTAACTATCATTGCGCTTCACTCCAATGAAGCTCAATTTCAAATATTGCACTTCTATCAAGTTCTTCCGGAAAACAATAATAGAAGGACTGGAAATAACCTGTCATCCGGTGAATAAATTATGATTTTTCCTAAACTCTCGAGATTGAATTGGTGTATGACTGTTAGGATAATGTGATAACAAGAAAAGCTTGAAACGCAAGCTGATTGCAATCAAGGGGGAATCCTGTAGCACCAAGAATATCCTAGACATCTTTCAACCTGATCCAAGTAAAGTAGCTTACCGTGGACATATAAAAATATATAGATGCAAAAGTCTCATCTCAACAAAAAAAAGCACAGTAAAATCGAATAAAAGTATGGTAATATCGTTTTGCCATCATGATTAATAAATATCTATCTACCAACCAAAAGAAACAACCGGAGAGAGAGGGAAAGAAGCAAGAAGCAAGAATGCATAATTAGCAACGCAATTGTAGATTTTACTGGTTCATCCAACACATTTTTCAGCAAGGTTATCAACGTGAGCTTCAGCAGTAAATTTAGCAGAACCTATTTATTTGTAGACATCAGACGGGCAACAACTTTTCAACATCCTCTAAAAATTTGGAGGAAAGATGACCATAGTCACCAGCACAATGAAAACAAAGAGCATGCATATCACAACAGAGAAGGAGAGAATAGAGGGATCTACACTTTATAGATTTCTTTCTGAGATTATACTGCCTCAAATAACCCGCTGTTTTATCAGTAACTGTAACCTGCTACAGTACTATAAAATGAAAAGAGAAAATGGACAAAAAGCCAGGATATATACACACACAAGGACAAAAGAAAAAATGCCACAAACCTTGCGTCAGGGAAAATATGTAGATATGTGTCGCGTGTGTGCACATGTTGCGTAAAGGGATATTTATATTTAATTCTTTTGTTCTAATATGTTGACACGTGTCACATTGTCAGAGGATTCAGATAAAGGTTAATACGTATGAATTGTGAACATTGTGACATAGGTCAGTTCCATCCTGCTCATTCATGAATCACTAGCATTTATAAAGAATTCATGCTCAATTCCTTGATCAACGGGATTAAAATGTGTACTTGTTTCCTTACATGTGTCTGCATAAAAGGTCAAACCCAGTGCACGAGGCTCCTGCTCAGGGCAATGTTGCACCTTACTATGAATTGGGAAACAATAAATGTCAACCATACTAGACAAAGTGGAGTAATATAGAAAGAATGGAGACCGAATAATGGGGTTGAAGTAAGGAAAGGATAGAGGTAACGCCGATCTTGTTCGGAAAAGTTGATGGAACCAAAAGAAATAGAATGAATGTTGTATTAGTTAAGTAGATAGGTAAACTAGGACGTCACAGACATGAAACGAACAATTACTAACTAGGAATGAATTCCTTCTGTTTCTCCCACTTATGGGATGATATAATAAACTGTTCAAGAAGATTAAGAAACCCTTCCTCCTTCCACTCCTCTCCCATTTAAAAGCATTATTACTGCATAGAATTACACAAGCAATAATCCGTGATGCAAAAATTCAGGGTTTGGGATTATAAATGATACGGATTTTAAATACTCCATCCGTCTCAAATTACAAGTCCCTTTTGAGGAATTCAATTTTTTAGGAGAATAACTTTTATTATAGTGTGAGTGAATGATATACCAAATTTATCCATGGTCCCATCACAGTGATGTGATGGTTTGTAGTGTATATATTTTATAACTTTAATGTTTGAAGGTTAAATAGGTAAATTGACCAACTAAAGTGGTTTGACTTTTTAAAAGTAGACATTTATTTTGGGACAACAAAAAGAGAAAAAGCGGACACTTATTTTGGGACGAAAGGAGTAT
Source organism: Cornus suecica (assembly GCA_963922005.1). Taxonomy (NCBI): domain Eukaryota; kingdom Viridiplantae; phylum Streptophyta; class Magnoliopsida; order Cornales; family Cornaceae; genus Cornus; species Cornus suecica. Next base: position 18,696,642 of record OY998247.1, on the reverse strand, counting down.
AATAACGCTTCTCTTTGGTCAATTACTAAACATCCATACTAGCGATTGGTTTGTGATGACAGTGAATTAATATTGTTGAAAATAAACTTGATGATGATAGCTCCACATGCATGCATGCATCAGAAGTTAAGTATGGCTGCATCAAGAACATGCTTGAGCTTGACAACACCATGCTTGAAGAATTCACGCCTATCCACCCAAGTCAAGAATAACGGCGGATGGAGATTTGTGTTTTGTCAGTTTATATGTTTCAGTTCTATATATACAGATTGTATGGTAGTTGTATAAGTAGAAGCTAGAGCATAGAAAAGAAAGGAAAAAAGAGAGAAAAAAGTTTGTATTTTGAAGGTGTGAGTTTTGAAATATAACCTTCGTTCTCTCATTATTTTGTGTTGATCCTGGGTAGTAGAATCACCTCAAGTGATTTTTCAACATGGTATCAGAGCTTGGTGAAGCTTGAGCAAGCCCAGAAGTGAGAAAATAAAACAGAGCCGAACCTTTCAAAGCCTATTCGTGAATCATAGGTGTTCAAAACACAATTTTGAACACATAGCTAGCTTCTCCGTTCCAACAGGAACGTAACCCCGAAATAATCAGGCTAAAACTCCACCGCACACGCCCTCACGCGCCGCCTGAAGACCGGAGAGTGAAGCCCACGCGCATCCACGCGCTTGATCATCTTCAACCTCCAGCCGCGCGTGACGACCACGCGCGCACGCGCCACACGCGCCTGACACGTCAGCAGTGACATCACTAGCTGCCACATCATCTGCACCATGTCAGCTGCCACGTCATCAGTGCCACGTTAGCAATTTTTTTGGAAATTACAGAATTGCCCCTAGTTGGTATTTTATCCGTTCCGGGCTCGTTTTAACTCCGATTTGAGCAAACGAAGAGTCGTTTTTGACTAAAAGGAATGCTCCGGACGCAACCGTGCGATCGTTTTGACCAGATTCAACACTGATTTTCAGAAATAAGCACCTCAAGTGCTTAAGCAAATCCGATGGCGTCCTCCAGCAATTTTTTCCAGCCCCAGCTTCCGCGACTGAACAGAGATAATTACGAGAAACGGTGTATCATGATGAGAATCCTTTTAGCCTCATAAGATTTGTGGGATGTGATTGATACCGGGTATGACGAACCCGAAGAAGTAGAGAATCTAAGTCAGGCCCAACAGGCCGAGCTTAAAGAAGAAAGACAAAAGGACAAGAAGGCGTTATATCTGCTTTATTAGAGTATAGATGAAACAAGTTTTGAGAAGATCTCCGTCGTCAACACCGCCAAGCAAGCATGGGAAATTCTTCGTAAAGCAAATCGAGGAATTGAAAAGACGATAAAAATTAGACTTCAAGGTCTAAGGGGGGAATTTGAATTGCTGCAGATGAAAGAAAGAGAGTCAATTTCTGAGTACTTTACCAAAATATTGACAATTGTGAATCAAATTAGAGGATGTGGAGAAAAGATCGAAGATGTACGTGTGCTCGAAAAGATAATGAGATCGCTCAATTCGAAATTTGAGTTCGTGGTTATAGCCATTGAAGAATCGAAGAATCTGGATGGCATGACCGTTGACAAGTTACAAGCCACGCTAGAAATCCATGAACAACGAATCGACAAGAAGAATTCCTCAAGCATCCTAGAGGACGAGCGAGTCCTGCAATCAAAGTTCTCAGCCAGAGAAGAGAAATGGGGAAATTCACAAAGAGGTCGAGGTAGAGATCGTGGCTATAAAAGACGAGAAGATGAAGATGGGAGAAAAAAAATGAAGTGTTATAACTGCAACAGATACGGCCACTATGCCCGTGAATGCAGAAGTGAGCTAACAAAAGAAGATGAAAATGACGAACATGTGTACTTTGCAGAGAAAGACACAAATGAGCTAAACGGAATGATATTGATGGCTCAATATGAGACTCCTGTTAGCTGGATATTTGAAGAAGAAATGGAGCCCAAGGAGCTCATGATTGAAGAAGAAGAAGAGAATGAAGAAGAAGTGTCACCAACAGTGCCACGAGATGAGGTTGAAGCAGTGCCACCAACAGTGACACAAATTGCTCCCGTACCTGACAGGAAGAAGTCAGAAGTGGATCCGGGTGAAAGATACTGGACCAAGAAGAAGACAGATATGGATCCGGGTGAAAGATACTGGACCAAGAAAAAGTCAGAAGAAGATCCGGTTAGCTTCACCGAAGCCATTCAAGAGAAGAAATGGAAGACATATATGGATAAAGAGTTATTCACCATAGAGAAGAAGCAGTGTAGTCCACCAGAAGACCATAAGTCATGAACTGAGTTGAAGTGCGTCCATAAGATGAGAAGTGGAAAAGGCGAAGTTCAGAGATACAAAACTCGCCTGTCCTTGAAAGACTACAAAGGAAGAAAAGTGAAGCCAGACAAGTTCAATAGTCTGAGGAAGAAATGTAATGCCTTGATAATGGTTCTAGGGAAAGAAAATGGAATCTCTTCAGAGTTCAGGCAGGTCGACTCGGTTAAGTTCGAGGTGCTTGTCGCTAGTCGTGGACTTGACTATGAAGAAGAGAGTCAACCATCTCTGTGCAAAACTGGACGAGAGAGAGGCAAAACCAGTTACAAGGAATGCAGAAATTCCAAGACGAGTCCACAAGACTGAAGATGATGCTAGGAATGCAGAAGTGTGGAGAATCAAGTTTAAGGGGGAATGTTGAAAATAAACTTGATGATGATAGCTCCACATGCATGCATGCATGCATCAGAAGTCAAGTATGGCTGCATCAAGAACATGCGTGAGCTTGACAACACCATGCGTGAAGAATTTACGCCTATCCACCGAAGTTAAGAATAACGGCGGATGAAGATTTGTGTTTTGTCAGTTTATATGTTTCAGTTCTATATATACATATTGTATGGTAGTTGTATAAGTAGAAGCTAGAGCATAGAAAAAAAAAGGAAAAAAGAGAGAAAAGAGTTTGTATTTTGAAGGCGTGAGTTTCGAAATATAAGCTTCATTCTCTCATTATTTTGTGTTGATCATGGGTAGTAGAATCACCTCAAGTGATTTTTCAACAAATATGGACTGAATTTCTATTTCTGTAGAACATATCCCTAATGTATAATCATTGGTATCATTCAGGACCTGTCATGAGGTGATTGATACTTAATACAGTGAACTGTTGAGAAAGAATTCATAATGACCATAGCTATTCTATTTTCTATTTATTTATTTTATTTTGAACAAATTATAATTCTATGTGTATCATCAAACCGTTAAAACATTTCTAACTACATTGTATCTTTTTAGAAGGCACAATCATAGTGAAAGTTTTAGTAACAATATATATCTATCTCTGTAATAAATTTAGAAGCATATAGAGGTATGAAAACATCAATTTGCCAATTAACAGGTAGAAATAAACACTTGTTCACTTACCAAGTCTCATTGTAGAACACCACCGTGCCGGGGGTGAAGGTGGTATAAGCTCTAAACCTGAAAGGAGAGGTGAACGGTTTAAACCACACATGAGGAAGTGTAGCGGAGAGTGTGCTCCTTTGTTGCTTACCTACCAAAAAATCCAAATAGAATACCTATGCTAAAGTGCAGCTGTTTAGACAATTTTGATGAGAACGTTGATGCATAGAATAAAATATTTGACATTCACTTGCCTAAAAGAGCCACGAGTTGCATCTCATAAGGTCTTCCTTTTGGTCCTGGAAAATTACTCCCCCACAATGCTGCAGGGGAAGCTTGAACCTGCTACTTTTCCCTTTAGAAGGAAAGGAGATTATGTGACGCGGTATTTTTAACTTTACACTGAAGATAGTGAAATGTCCGTGAAGCGTGGGTGTCACTGTCTGCCGCTAGTACACAACTAAATCAAATGATGCAACATTCTCTGACAAATTAGATCAATGTAATGAAGTACATCAAAACATAAAATATACTCAAAAACAACAGATTCAAATCCCTAGAATCTATAATACAAAATTATGGTGACATAGACAGTGGTCTAACTAGTAGAATTCGTGTGGCTTGGACAAAATGGGGAGAAGTCAGTAAGCTTGGTAATGTAAGAATCGCCACGTCAGCTAAAAGGACAAATATATGAGCATTATTAGACCAAGTTCTATGAAGCAGAGTGTTGGGCGTTAAAAAAGGGACAAGAACAACGCCTTCATGTAGTGGAAAAGAAAATGACAAAATGGATGAGTGGAGTGACAAAAAGATTTCATATCATTATTTTGAGAGTGAGAAAAACTTGGGCACAGAAACACTTGCACATTGGTGTGAAAATTAGAGAGTAGACTGTAATGGTTTGGACTCGGATGGCCGAGACCTAGCGTTCAAAAACATCATCGGACAAGGTCAAAAAAAATGACTAATAAACTTTTTATGATAAATGCATGCAATATAACCTATTATAGAGATACAATTCATGAGGCCGACTCCCTTCACATGAACCTAAAATGAAGATTGTGGATTCTTTAAAAACCGTTCTAGTAATATCATAACAGTTTTTCACGTAATCATACTTGACCTTAACTTTCTCCATGATAAAAACAATAAGCTCCAAGTATCCACCAAATTATGTTATGGCCCAACTCCCAGAATAATGTGTATCCTATTAAAAGATGTCGTTTCTCATACACCAGTTAAATCCTATTAATAAACAACCTTTCTTATACATAATTACATCCTTTGGAAAGCCTAATGAAAACTTTTTCAGGGATCATACATTATTATATTTTGGACTCAGAATCCTGCAACCAAAAAAATTGCTTTCCTTAATATTTTGCCAAAAACGGTTGGTCAAGTCATTTTTTGTTCTCCTAGACCACAATATAAGAAAATGCTACTAAATGCATCCCATGTATTACATGTTGCCACACAAATTCCACACCTTTGCTGTGGTGTGAGTGACACACGTGTGAGAAAAACAACAAACCTGGAACAGAGGGGAGAAAGATTCTGGCACTCCTTGGCAGAGAGGCAATTAAAAATTATAATCCTACTATTTAATTAATTTATGCTACAATTTAGATGGTGGATTCCCTATTTTCCTCATGATTCTAGTTAATTTAAGTCTTGTACTTGCAGTTGAATGATGAGTACTTTGTGGCTTTAGATCTCCCTCATCGACCATTTGCAGACAAAGTTCTGAGCCAGACAACTCAATTGCAAAAGCACTTCCACCACCTATTCCATATCAGGCCAACTTTCAGCAATGGATGCATATTCCTTATAATAGGAGTATGAAGTTGATGCATCTACATATGAGAAGTCAGAAGGAAATTCATAATAGCTTCAACCCTGTCAACCTTGACTACAATTTCGAGGACAATCTCTTTACCCTTATTTAGAGGAGAGGGAAAGATTTGTTACTTCATGGTCAGAACCATCCTGGTAAGAATGGCAATAATGGGAAAGATTTGTTTCCCATACATTCTATTCTAGTGAAGATGGCCACGGTAAGGGTGAATTTGGAGGTGAGGCCTAAGGGTAGGATTACATTGGTGCTTCGAGATCCTGGAATTTCTAGTAACAATCTGAAAATAAGATAGGCGAGGATATTGTACAGCCCGTCTTTAACTCCCGAGCACCGTGGTAGAGGTCCTAGTAATTGCAATTTACTCTTAGGAGGAGAAGGCACCGAATGGAGCTCGAGTTATCCAACGAGTAATCCTCTCATATACCTGAGGGCACTGTTATAAAGAGTACGCTAAATCTTTATGGTAGCACTGGTCAAAGATTTAATCCTCCAACACGATATGGATCTGGCTTATAATGGAAATCATATTAGTGAATATCATTGTCTGAGTGATTTTAGGGCCCTGAAATACTCCCCGACAGGATATTGGTATGAGTGAAACATGGGAGTACTTTTAGGAATCTTCCTTATCATTTTTGTCACACGTTTTTATGATTTCACCTATATATAGAGGTGACCATCTGTAGGCAGAACTAAGAGAACACTATAAATCTGATATAGTCCTTTGGGCTCTTTGTGCCGCGGATGTATGCGATAGTGGTTGAACGACATAATTATCTTTTGTGTTCTTGTCTCATTTTTGTATATTTTATTATTTTCAAGAGCTTATATTTGATCTATGATTATGGACTTGATCCATATGTATATGGTAATGATCCCAACTCTTAGTGGATCATCACTTCATCACTCAATGCATTCACCGCTGAGTCCTTGGGACCATATAACCTCTAACCCCTACGTCTCTAAATACGTACTACCAGACAACAACATCAATAAGAGAATCCTAAGACCCCACTTTCTTGCACACTGTCATTCACTTGTCCTCCTTACAGAGGAGGACATGTGTTCTCTTGACTTCTAAAGGATCTTATCTAGAATCCATGGTATCCTCTGATTGGAGGAAATACTCTAGTAGTCTATTACATGGCATCTCTCCAGAAGATGTATCATTGAAAGCGTCTTACTCAACGAGTTTCAAACCTGTCCTTGAAGTCAACAGGCACAAAGGTTCAGTCAGCCCAAGAGCATTGATCCGAATTGCATGTGTTGTGACACATAAAGAACAATTTTTTACCTTTAGCTAGGAGCCTCTTCTCCTTCTGCCCAGCTCCTAGAAAACAACGTTCGACTCGCATGTGTTAAGCATATAGTTTAAGCTCCTGCAATCCCTTGATCCGCACTCGGATTTCTTGGAACTAATTCATAGGCGCTGGCAATTATACTTTCTATCACTATCTAAACAAATAGAACAAGCGTGTGAGATGGGGGAGTTTGAAGGAGTTTGAAGGGGAACCTTTCTTAACTGACTACTTTGGATTCTTTGTCTGTGCCAGTGGGAGGGGCTACTAATGAATAGCATCCCTTCTGAAGGAGGCCACGTTGTCAAAGAAAGAAGTATTATGCTCACCCAAGCCAAGCCATTGAACTCCGGATTCTTGTCTAAGCATACTTTCCTCAGCACGAGAAACCTTAGGAAGGTTCCCCAAAAGACTTTGTGCAACTTCCTGCACCAGGCTCATATGGAAAGGCAACCTCTGGAATCTCCCACACTTCTCTAGTCTTGTACGTGAATCAAAGAAATAAGTATTTCACTTTCGTCTCTGCGCAACTACTGGGATGTATGCATTTCGGAATCCAATCGTGATTGCTAGGCCAGTCATACATGTTCTCTTCTCTTAGCCTTGTTGGACAGGGAGAAAGAAGGGAATGTAGGCCAACCAGGGGAATCGGGGGAGTTGGGTTGGATAGAAACATAAAGTTTCCATGTTTCTGTTCCATGGGTTGGATAGAAGCATTTCCTAGCTTCATGTAATTGCGCATCTATTACTCAATGTCCTTGTTAAAAAGATGGTGACTAATCCACTGTTTATAAACATTAGAGAACTAATTCCTCATTCTGAACAGTAAATTTGAAAGGGAGCATTCACAGTGTCACTGGCTGTATTTGCTTAGTTCTTTCCTGCTAATTTTCTTTACTTCTGTTATGGCTTTGTTTTTGAGAATTTTCTATTTCAGTTCCTTTTTTCCTTGTGTAAGTTATGCTAGTACTTTTTGTTTGTTACTTTCTAGTTTTCATTATTGAACAAAATAATCCCACTCGACCAAAAATAATGATCATTTCAATGTTTAAGCATTTAAAAAATTTCACGAGGCCTCTACTAAATAGCAGGGAGGAACCTTTAAATATTGCCGACTTGCTTATAGACCAGTAGGCGAGTGTTGGTAAACCAGATTCTAGAGTCCTATTTCACCAAGAAAACCAGGAGCATAGGTAACCAAAGAGAAAAGAAAACATCAAAAGACTATGAATATCTAACACCCGTACATTGGCCCCCAAAAAACATGACTAATAAAAAAATGAGCACTTCTTTAAGTTTTGTTGATGCAACAAAAAATATTTTAACTTTAGCATTTGCCAATGAAACAGAAGGAAATATTCAGTGGATGCACTCATTGGCCTCTAATACCAATTATAACACAACAGTTAGAGACAATTGTAGCTTAAAATTTCTATGACGCTCATTGTTTATACGTCCTACAACTTACACTCTGGAGATCCACGGATGACAATATTGTTACAGGGGACAAGTCCAAGAGAGAAACAGGCCTTATTCGCACAAAAGAACCGTAAATGTTGCATTATCACATTGCCTACATAAAGTTCACACCAAATATCTAATATCTAATCCTTTAACAAAATATATAAAGGCACAACACCAGTCATTAAATTATCACTGACAATCAAAGCTTTAAAAGCCAACAGTTAAGAGAACCTACGATGTCAAACTAAACGGATCAGATTACCTTGTCAAGCTGAGGTCACATCAGTGTGTTTATGAGCTGCATATGTGCAGAATGTCTGCAATAAGAATCATACACGGAGAGCTTTGACATCCCTAAGCCACATTCGAGAATACTCGCATTAATCCTCAGTAACACCGATAAAGGATACTCAAAAAATCTTGATTTTCATTTAAAAACCATGACAAACCAAACATGCACAACAGAACAAGCTTTAGAAACCATGACAAGCCAAACAGGAACAACAGAACAGGCTTTAGAAACCATGCCAAGCCAATGATTATATTATGACCTGCATTAATTGATGGCAGATCATGTCAATCACAGGGCACTAAACTTCCTAGCTGTGTGTTTGTAACTTTTCCCACATTCCATTTAGAGGAGAAAGGTGAACTCCAAATACAAGAATCTATAATTTACAATTTCATGGTCTAACGACTTTAGCAAGGGAAGGTCTACACAAATTTCAGTTTCCATTTGACAAATGCATGCATCGATTTTGTATAACCTACAATTTCATGGTCTAACAACTTTAACAAGCTATGTTTCTCATGCATCAACTTAGGTGGATGAAACCAAACATTTTTTTTGCCAACTTGTTTAGAAACAAATGAATATCACAGAAAATGAGTCACATACTAAATTAATTTTTTTAAAAAATAATCCTTTGTTAACAGAAGTATGAAAATCCTCTATGTTTATTAATGTCATCAGCAGCTATTGTTTATCCACATAAAAGAAATATATATATATATATATATATATTATCCTCACCATTGGAGTAGCTTACAAAAGTTCATGGGATTTATGTCAAAGAATCAAAACACAAGTATCGTAAGTGATGTATGATAAGACAAACTTTCTTCTGAGATTAGCAACTCCTAATATAACCATAATAACACCACCTATAAGATACGAATGATAAATATTTAACTTTATTGAAAAACTCTTCTATCCAAATGAAACATGGTAAGAGTCTTGTCCGCATAACAGTATAAATTATGATACACAACAAGAAAAAGAAGGTCAAACATTGTTTCCTCAATCTTCAGTTTCAATTCTGCAATTGCAAATAATTCTCACAAAAAACATAAACATCATGACCACATTTCCCACTTCATTTCAAAACAACCAAACAAAGAAATAGAATGATCAGCAGGAACTCAATTTTTCTCACCTCATGACCCACAAGAAGTCACTGAACCCTAAATTGAACCCATGCACTGATGACAACTTCAATGGCTCAGCACTAATCGAACACCTTTTGAGCTTCAATAGCTGCTTTAGATGCTGATTAGAACGTGAATAGCTGATTATAATTCCCAATTGATGACGTGCATTAATTAAATGTAGTCTAACAGCATAGTTGAGGAAAATATATATTGATGAATGATTGAAAGAGAGAAGCTGTCAGCTGCTGATAAATCAGCCCTGAATAACACATATATGTATACATTTATACATGTTTATGTTTTGAGAGAGAGAGAGAGAGAGTTGCCTCTGGTTTTCCACTTACAAGACTATGTATGTCGTTTACAATTCTGTATTCACGCTATGAAGTGAAAGAGAGAGGCTGCAAGAGAGAAATGAGAGTATTATATGAGAGCAGATTTTGATCCTAATTCAATCCGATTAGCCGGATATGGATTGAAAATAAAATCCGATAACCCGATTAGGATCCAAATCCGATAATCCGATTTATTAACAAATTGGATTTGAATTTATGCTAATCCGATCCGATTAATTTTATATATACACATATATATTATGTTATTAATATGTAAATATTAAATAGTATACTTAATTATGTTTCATTTTGTTTTTTCGCTTTTTCATTTTTATGTTTTTATAGTCATGTATTATAAGTATTGATTGTAAAATATATAATTTAGTGTTTAATATTCTTAAAAAATAACATAAAAATAAAAATAATAAATAATAATTTTTTGTACCTAATCGGATCGGATATCCGAAAATGAAAAAATTCGGATTTGGATCAATTAAGGAAAAATCTATCTGGTTATCGGGTCGGATCAGATCGGATATGAGCTTATCGAATTCGAATCGGGTCAAGACAAATCCATTCCGAATCCGACCCGTTTACATGTCTAGATGGAACACCAGTCATATATGATGAATTCTGTGTTAAGATCCTCGCCTACGAACTGAACAAATAAATGCAAGAACACCTCAGAATTCATTTTACTAGTAACACTAATAATACCGACCAAAAGAAAAGATGCATGAAAACTTGCTACAGGAATCACTCATCATAGCAACTACACATCCTCAAGACCATCTTTCTTGTATAAAACAGTGTTTCAAAAAGAGTTGCTATCAAATTCAGGGCATACACGGGAATAAGGGACTAATTCAAAGAAAGAACAATTTTTGGAGGAAAAATAATCTGCTTCCTGCAGCTACAGTCTAAAAGATAACTAAAAATGTATTAATAAGGTGTTAATTTCTAATTCAGATTACTAAACCTGATAACATACGTCAAGTTATGTACTTAAATTACAAGAAAGAATATCTAAACAGTGTTCACATGCTTTAAAAAAACTAATGGACCAACCTTGTAAATATAAACCTATCCAAGAAATTCATCCAAATTATCTACTAATAAGCTAAGAACCACATAGGCTTCTTTCATGAATGTCATCCAACACTCAGTGACGGATCTAGGAATCCGTGTCAGTGGGGGCTAAAATTAAATTTTTTGAGTTTTTGGGGTATAAATGATATATATTTATTTTTTTGGGGTTTAAAACAAATTTTTAGTGAGGGCTTAGTTGTAAATAAATCTAAATTTTGTGGTATCTAAGGTAAAAACAAATTCAGTGGAGGCTAAATACGAAATATCCAAAATTTTATGATAAAAAATATATAAAAAAAAAAATTTATGTGGGGGCATGGCTGGGTTAACGGGTATTTCGACCCAAAATTTGTTTATGTGGTTCCCGGTTAAGGGGATTCGGGTCGATGTTCCAAGCTCCGGATTGTTTTACTTCGATGTGGGTGTGGTGTTTAAGCAGTTCTCTTTGTCTATGTTCTAGATTCTCAGGGATTGCTCCGCTGCTCAGTCGCAGGGTATTGAATTTGGAATTATTTCTGAGGTCTGTTTCATATCAATATTTACTTTTTATTTGTGCTTTATTGAACATGTTTGTTTCTTAATGCTGATTTTGGTGAGTGAATTAATGAGAAAGTTGATTTTTTTTTTTTTTTTGGGATTTGGGGGGTAAAAAGTATATGGGATTAGGTATTTGATTAGAAATTTGATCACATAAATTTTGTTGAGATATTTAATTGTGTCTAGTTCATGAGAAATTTTATCATAGAAATGTTGTGTGGATATTTCTAAGTGTAATTATGTATGTATATGTTGTGTGATTTATCTGGGGTTGTGGTTTTGCAATGTGAAATTCCGAAGGATTAGAGAACTTTGAATGGATTTGAAAATTTTGGGTTTAAGATTGGGCAATGTACATTTTTGGGACGATGAAATAATCCTCCGACATTCATTTTTCATTTAATTTTTGTAATGAATTTGTTTAGAGAATATTTGGTATTTTGGTTTTATTGAATTTTTCTCTTGAATATACATTATATGCTTATTGATATATGTTTGATTTAATTTGTCAATGAATATAAGCAATAGGATTAATGAATAGGCAATGGTACTAATGTTTTTTTGGTGTGTCATTGGACAGAGTCTATCAGGAAAGCTCCGATACCATGTTGATCAAGAAGATTTTGTTAGTGCTCTTTAGTAGATTGTGCAAGTGAAGATGATTCAAGTTGTGCGAGAGAGATCATGGATTCATTTTGGTGCATGTACATATCCGAAGAGTCTGGTTTTGCCGGTTCTATCTTCATTCATGTGTGTTTGCTTGCTTGCAGTTTTGTGTGATACAGTCTCTGCAGACTATCATGCCATCGAGTTGAGGGGACAGATTTGTTGGCCACATATTGACACCTAGAGGGGGTAAATAGGGTCAATGATAAACTTTGAAATTTTTTTGGGTTGACTTTGTTTTATCAAAATTACACTTCATTAGGCTCTTGTCAAACACTTGAGTGATTTAAATAATTTCTTAAATGAATTTCACATTTCATACTTGTAATCATGCAATATTAATTTACACAATTAAATACATGCATCATTTATTCAAGTAGAAGTGAAACAATTCAATTAACCAAGTGAATATGTTATTCAACTAACAATGTAAAACACTTTTCTTATATATATAGATTTAATGTATAAAGTGTTATTAGACATAAAAAGGTTGTATTGAATGTGCATTGTGTCAAACACTTGGGATGCATATGAACATTTTATGCTATGGTGTGTTGAAGATAAATTCTATCAAACACTTGGTATGCACTTTGATTATAGATAAATAAGAAAATAGATAAATTATAATCTACACTATATTTAACCAAAATCACAATTCAATTTCCTTCAACTACGCATTTTTCTAACTTCTTCATTAATACGCAAACACAAGCAATTTCATAGCATTGATATATAAAGCTCAAGATTTTAAATGACAATTGCTTTTAAAGTAAAAAGATAAGGGTTAGAGAAAATGCAAACCAAGGACACCGAAATTTTTACATGGTTCAACCAAATCTTTGGTCTACATCCATGCCTTGAGAAAATCTCTCAAGAATTCCACTATCGTGCTTCTCTTTCCGGGGAAAAGGAAACCCTTACATGTTCCTTCTTACGGGTGAAGAACCAACCTTGCTCACTCTTGCGGGTGGAGAACCAACTTAATCCTCTCTTTTTAAGGTAGAGAAAAACCTTTACAAAGCTTCAACAAGCCCATCTCATGCCAAGATAACCGGTCTTTCACTCACAAAGAATAAGAATTTTACATTTGAGTGGTACAACAATATTTCTCAATAGATAGATATAAAAATTCAAAGTTCACTTCCTCACATACTTAGAGTTATAGATGAAATAATCAAATGAAAATCTCAACTCAAATATGAAAAATGAATCAAAAGAGGATAATATGAATGGTGCTCATGGTAGTTCCTATAGAAGAGATTTCTACCCAAAAATAATTTCAACTATTTTGCCCAAAGTGATAGATTTTCACTCATACTCTTCTCCCCTCTTCTTACACATTTTTGGCTCATGTATGTCATTTATATAGCATAGGAACACAATATAGCCATTTGAGGGTGATTTGGGAAATTTTGGAATACATTGGATTCGAAACTAGGCGTTAGAATTCAAATCCAGGATGAGGCAGTCGACTGAGTGTTTTGGGGCAGTCGGCTAGGTCTTCAAAAATTCATTCTGAAATTTATTTTTAGGTCTCTGACTCAGCCAATCAACTAGCCTTCTTGACCTAGTCGACTGGGTCAACAGACAGTCAACTAGGCGGTTTACCCAGTCGACTGGGCTGTTCAGCCTAGTTTCAACGCAATTTACTCTTTTGGTCATAATTGGAGTTCCGTAACTGGAATGGAGGCTTTCTTTAGCTTTTTGGAAAGAGGACTTCAATATATTGAGTTTAGGATTTTGAATCACTCCATTTAACCCATTTTTAAGTGAGATATGATCATTTGAATGTGACGCTTCATTTCGAATTTCTAACCCACTTGACGGTTTTTCGTGAAATCTTTTGGGATTTTTCCGAAATAATTTAGACACACTTTTAGGATGTCTTAGAGACTTATTAAGGTCCTTGTCATGCCTAGAGTCAATATTGAGATCATAAAATGATTTTTCAATTTAAACAAATTCTCAATATTAGACAAAAGCTTTTCATAGTTTAACAATTTTGTTCAAAGCTTTTAATATGCATCTAGAATCTATTTCAAGTGATATGAGTTAAGTTAATGGTTCTAGGACAACATCTTTGTTGAGTTCGTCCATAGCTTATGAAAGCTTGAACTAACTCAACTTTAGCAAAGACTAAATGATGTTCATAGTCTAATGCTAATGATGCAAGGTCTCATGAATGATATGCATGGTCCTATATGCTATATGGTCAAGAGTTGATATTTCAAGTAAGTTATTTCAAAAATAACTTTAGATTTAATCTAGCACTCACCCAAGCCTACTTTACCCATTTCTTTGATCTTCGATTTCTTTATGCTTTTGGGTTGATATCTTTATCCTTCTCTTCAATGTCTTTTGAGCTCTAAGCACCTTTGCTTGATCTTCTCATGAATCCACTAGCTCCCTTGAGTTTATCTTAAATCAACAACCTATTAAGCACAACTCAAGTAGACATTAAATTCACCACATTCAATGGTTTTTTATTATCAAAATGTCATGTTTACCCATGGTGAAAAATCTTGGGTCAACAAGATTATTATAAGAAAGTTTGAAATTCATTTGGTCTTATATACACTGAAAATAAAAGGAGGCAGAGTCATATTGATGGAAGGGTAGCTTAGTCCAAAGGCATCTCATTGACGGTGTCATCACATAATGAAGTCTTATGCAATAGAGCTATAGTTTGAGGAGGCAATGCTTAGTTCAGAGGAGTTAGTTGAGAGAGAGAAGAAAGAAGAGGGGTTTAATGCACTTAACCCTATAGATATATACATACATACATATATATAGTACTTTCCCAATCAGAAAAGAAGGGTTTGGAGAATCTTAGACTGTCTAAGGCCTGAAAGATCCACCAGATCTAACCGCTAGATACTTTTAACTCAAGTGGGTCATGTATACGAACGTGTATATATCTATCTAGTCTACTCTAGTATTAAAAGTGTGAAGAAGTTTTGGTGTTTCAGTATTTATAATATAAATTTTCTATGTAATTTTTCAATTCAATTTCTACATGCATTATAATTATAAAATTTAATTGAATTTTATAACTTCAATTAAAAAATTAAGTGGATTATATAATACAATTTAAATAGAATCTTATTTGGCTTGAATTCTATAATTACAATTTAAGTAGAATCCTATTTGGAAATACCAATCCTAAAATTAAATTAGAGATTACCCCATATACCAAATTAGAGATTTTCCTCCGTTTTTTTACCAATAAAGATCCAAATTTGACTTCAAGGATTGTTTATAACGTGAATAATAGGTAAAACAATTATGAGAAAATAATTTTACATTACTCTTAATCCTAATCCTATTTAAGATTCCTAATCCTAAATGGGCAAATGGCGCAAAATCTCCCTATAATTTGAAAAGTGTGCGCTAAACCCCTCTCCTGGTTTCTAAACACCCCTGTACTTTGAAAAGTGGGTGGAGACACCCCTCCAACCCATATTCCGGTGCCTGAGTTATGAGTTTACTATTTTACCCTTAAATTAGGGTTTTATATTTTATTTAAAATAATAATGAAATGTGAAAAGACATTTCAAACCCCTCACTTCATCACTCTTATCTCTAACCATTTCTCTATCTCTCTCAACCCACCACCACAACCGCCACCACTATAATTCCAGCCAAAAAATGACGTCTCCACTCCCGTCGGCCTCCAGACCCCGAAATTGACAAGCTCTCCCAATAGCTCGCCGATCGCCACGTAGCCCCAGAAATCGATGGGATGCCCGAGGACATGTGGGATGATAATGGTGACTAGTTTGAGAGGCCCTTCGGCGAGGGCTCTTCGAAGAGCGTGAACATCGAGGTTTTTCGGGTTTATTACAAAGGGTTTGTGGTGGAAGGTGATAGGGTTCCAAAGGTGTCGTTGATTGGGATTAGGGTCGCAATTTATGATTCGAATGATGGGGTTAATCTTCGAGCTGAAGAAACCCATTTTTGGAAATGGGATGGGTCGTCGAATTACGGAGACCAAGGCTTGTATGTGTATGTGCAGAGGGTCGAATTCTACTACGATTACTATCCCCTTCATCAATACGTGAGTTTGAATTCTTAAGGCGTGTATATCTATATATATGTATGTATGAATGTCTATGTGTGTGATTATTTTTCCCTCAATTTCACACAATAATCGTGAATCTTTATGAGATAGAGAGATTGGAGTTCAAAGTATTGCAATTTTAGAAATTTTGATTTTAGATTTATGTATGTATGTATGTGTGTGTGTGTGTTTGTGTTTGTGTGTATTAGAGATATTATTTTCTTATTTATGTATGTATATAAGGACTAATGTTCCTTTATTGCTTTGAATTTGAAAATGAATTTGGAGTGATTTTGGATTTGATTCATCAGTAGTTTGGAAAATGGGTGTTTTGGAGTTATTTCTTCTTATGATACACACACACATATATATATCCATATTTGGAAGAGAGGTGTTTTGATAACATGGTAAGGGTGTTTTCAAAATTTAGATAAATTATAACATGTGTCTGTCACATGCCAACATTCCATCCAAAAATATGACCGAAACAGTTTTACAGGAGGTCAACGTGCACATTTTTGCCAAACTAGTGGGGGTTATCGACACAAAATGAAGTAGATGGGGGTTTTCTGCAGACTCTTCAAACTATAAAGGGTTTTGCACCATTTGCCCAATCCTAAATAGACTATAATAATGTAGATTCACTTTTTTGCTCTACTCTCGAATTAATATTATTGAGGCTTTAGGCCTTTATTTATACAAATTTTTGATGGGTTTTTGAACCTTCTAGCTCATGATCATATCCCATGATTATAGGGATCTGATTTACATTCCTTTTTCAATCCTCATATTTCCTAACTAAATTCGGATTTTAACTTGTTCCCAAAGAAACTCTAGAATTCTCTGGCTTGGATTCACATCTTCATAAGCAGACCTACTAACAGTTGAAATATTTGGGCTAATCGAACGGGCCTGAGAAATTTGGCCCTTACACTGGCCCTTTTAGATCCGACCTGTATCGATACATATGGGTTGGATTCGAATGTGAATTGTCCGATCTTCTTCTTTATGTTGAAGTTCTCTTATAGTTCCACTCGGGCTCGAACACATTCATGCTTTAAAATTTTCAATCATAAAAATTCTTAGCCCCCTATATTCATGATTTCTTGTACTTGGATATATATATATATATATTGCGTACAAAGCGAAAATCAATAAATGAAATTAATTTTGCTTGCTTTGATCTTGGCAACTAACTTTCTTCGTTCCTCTCGTCTTAATCTTAGTAGTTACATTTCTTCATGCCTTTTGGTTTGATTTTTTGGCGATTGGCTTTTCTGTGCCAAATTTATCTTAGCAATCGGCACTCAATAGTAGTTTGCCATTGTGATTTTAGTATTAGGCAGTTAGATATAATTTGTCACTATGATTTAGAAAATTATATTTTAAGTATACACGTAGATCACGTTATATTTTTGTTTTTGTTGGTAAATAATGTTATATATATATTTTTTGGGTAAATAACTTTCTTGAACGACTCCAATAAAATTCGCAATCGGTCTTTTAACTAGTATACTTTGTAGTAGGATATTTTTGTTATAAAAATAAAATGTAAAAAATACTTATCTATCAATTCATTTGACTCGGATCAAACTTTGCAATATGGCTTGTGGGTCTGCTCCTCCCTTGTATGTGTGTAGAAGCCAAAGTTGAATGGCAGCCTGTTGGTGGAGAGATGGTCGTGTACATCCACGACTCCCTGTGCTGCTTCTTGTTGTGGCTGATGTTTATCTTGAGGATAACATGTATAAAATAACTTCTTTATTGTGGAAGTTGATCTTGAGGATAACACGTGTAAAATAAATTAAATAAACATTCACCAAACTAAAATGCTACATTGTTGTGATAGTCAAAAGAGTCCAATCATCCACAAAAAAATTCATTGTGTTTAGATCGGCCATTGGAGCCGATTTTCCCTGTGCCTTGAACCCTATACTTTCCATTAAAACACCAAATTGGTCCATTGATGTGTGTTGATTGAGCTAGAAACACATGAATTTAGATGGAATATAGAAGAAAACAAATTGTATTAATTGAATATATATATATATATATATGTATTTAATATGGTTTGATGAAGCAAGAGGAGAGATACAGGTCTGTACATATATATATATATATATATATATAGTATGGTTTGATGAAGAGAGAGATATATATATGTCGATACAAAAACAAAAGCGTAGTTTTGTCCATTTAATTTGTAAAAGAATGGTAGATTGGTCTTTTCACACCATTATCCAGGGATAAATATGTCTTCACAAATATTTAGGGATAATTTAGTCATTTTACGTCAGAAAATAGTGACATCAGCGTTGATTGCGTTTGACCTCGCCGGAGGTTGAACGAGATGAAAGTGAAACAAATAAAAGGTAAAATTGTAATTAGCGAAACCACACAAGCGTGAGTGTAATTTAAATTAACAACAGAGTGTGAAAATGTAATTTACCCTTTATATTTTTATCAAACTTTGCATTTATACTGAACAATTTTACTATAAATTTATCATAAAAATTTAAATCACGTGCAAAACACTAATCTCACTATAAATTTATCTTAAAAATTATCACGGACGAAACACTTGATTTCCGCTATTATACAAGTTTGAAGATTTTTAATTATATTTAGGTGTTGACAACTCTTTTGAACTCCCCTGTTATATGTTCACTTATTGTGTTAGTTTATTTGGATATGTTTATTAAAGTCAACAAAATAATCATATTCTATAAATAAATAGAAGATCCCCATCAACTTGGGATTATGATTTTATAATTGTAAGAATTTGTATATATAATTATAGGATACACTGATTTGCTTCCTAATTTTATTCTTCTAGAGTCTTCTTTGGACTCTATATATACTTGTATCTTCTACGCTAAATCATATAGTGAGAAATACAATTCATTTCCCATATCTTGTGTTCTTTCATGGTATCAGAGCATTTATAGAACACACGTTTCATTCTTCTTTGTTTTCTTAGTTTTTTTTTCCCAAGTTACCTATGGCCTCATCCTTATCTCATTCTTTGGGCAGTATCACTCACTATATTTATATCAAGTTAGATGAAACGAATTATCTATTGTGGCATATCCAATTCTTCCTATCCTTATTGCTAATGATCTCTGTGGCTATGTTGATGGTTATATCCCTTCACCCTCAAAAACTCTTACATCCAATGAGGGAAAAGAAGTTCCCAATCCGGAATACCTGACATGGCGTAAGATGGATCAATTTGTCCTTAGTTGCATAAATGTAACTCTTACTCAAGGCATCCTTGCACAAAATTGTTGGCCTCACTACTTAACGCCAAGTCTGGAGTAGTCTTCATTCAATGTTTCAAGAACAAAGTCAAACAAGATTTGATCTCCTCCAAAATGAGATTCAATCAATTGATAAAGGCACATCATTTATTTCAGACTATCTTAATCGGTTTAAACATCTTGATGATTCACTGGTTGCCTTAGAGCATCCAGTCCCTGATAAGGAACTGGTGAGTCATACACTCAATGGTTTAGGACTTGAGTATGATTCTTTTATAATAATGATGAAAAATAGGCAACCTCTACCCACTTTTGCCGAATTGATGTCTGGATTATTTAATCATGAACAATGTTTAAAGCGTTCATCTCGATCTACATCATCTACACCACCCATCGGAGACACAACTTTTGTAGCAACTCATGTTTCTCCTAATCGTGGACGCAACCATGGACGAGGTGGTTTTTCGAATCGTGGTAATATTTCTAATCAGGGGTCTTTTCAATCATTTCATCCATAGTCTTAGAGTCGTGGATCTGATCAGAATGCAAATAATAATCTATACGTGGAAAAATGTCAAATTTGTCATCTCCAAGGGCACTAGCTTCCACATGTTCATTCCGATTCAACCAGAATTACAATCCTAGACAATTACAACAATCTTTTGCAGCCATGCACATCACTAATTCTAGACATCCTTCGGTTGCTCATTCCCAATATGTTATATCTCCATATGATCCATCTTGGTATCTAGATACAGGGGCAACTAGTCATATGACTGCAGATATGTCTCTTCTTCAACAACCCACTGAATACATGGGCTTAAATAATGTGATGGTCGGGAATGGTGCAACTCTTCCCATATCTCATACTGGTAATATTTATCTTCACAATGGTGATTCTACCTTTCAGCTTTGCAATGCATTTTATGTCCCTACTATTCAAAAGAATTTATTATATGTGGCACGATTTACGTACTAAGGATAACAATTGTTCCTTTCATTTATTTCCTTCAGTTATTGTATAAAGGATCTCACCACGGGGAAAATACTTCTACAAGGACCAGTTAAGGAAAATCTTAATCCGATTAAGCTTTCAGCAAAGAAATTCAAGAAGTGATGCAAGTTCACAAGAATTAGCTTTTGTGAGTCTAAGACTACCTCCAATGTGTGGCATAACCGTTTGGGTCACCCAGGATTTAAGACTCTTGCTTCTCTATCTTCAGATAAATATTTAGACATTTCTGGTTCATTGAATGCAAATTATGTTTGTTCCACTTGTCAATTGGATAAAAGCAAGAAATTACAATTTTTTTCTTCCAACAGATATTCTTCGCAGCCATTATATTTAATTCATTGTGATGTTTGGGGTCCAACACCGGTTCCATCTATTTCCGAATTTCAATATTACATTATTTTTATTGACGACTTCAGCCGATATATATGGCTCTATCCAATGAAGGCTAATAGTGAAAGTGCAAGTTGTTTTCTTCATTTCAAAAGAATGGCGGAAAATTTATTTTCAACCAAGGTTAAATATTTTCAAAGTGATGGTGCATTAGAATTAACAAAGGGTGTCTTCAAATCTGTTCTGGATGAGTGTGGCATTACTCCTCGTATTTCATGCCCGCACACTTCACAACAGAATGGTATTTCTGAGTGCAAGCATTGTCATATCACTAAGATGGGCTTGTCTTTAATGTTTCATAGTAGTATGCCCAAACAATTATGAGTGGAAGTTTTCACTACTTCGTTGTTTCTCATTAATCGACTCCCAACTCCAGTCTTGGGTTATGGTTCTCCTCATGAGATGTTATTCGGAGTGATACCTGATTATAGCATCCTTCGGACTTTTGGTTGTGCCTATTATCCATACTTGGGTCCTTATCGGAAAGATAAACTAAGCCCCAAGATGATCCGGTGTGCTTTCTTGGGTTATAGTGGTTCTCAAAAGGGTTATCACTGTTATGATATAGCTACTGGTCGAATCTTTATTTCTATTCATGTTGTATTTGATGAGCTTTGCTTTCCTTTTGCAGACGTTGGCTCCTCTCCATCTATCACAAAATATATTCAACAATGGGTCTAAATTCCCATTCCCATACAATCAACTCAAGTTCCTTCCGTTGAATCCACCATAGTCTCATCTCCACAAGCCTCTTCCTCACATTCTATAGCTTTAACAACTTTTGAATCTCCAAATGTATCTCCAACTTCCAATGGTACTCTTTTGTTTGACTCCAACGTTCCTACTCTTTCTGATATGCCTCTCGAGTCATCGACTATACCTACAGTCCCACAGTTACCTCCATCCACTTCCACTCACCCAATGGTCACCCGACTTAAAAATGGTATTGTTAAACCTAAAAATCATTTTTATATGGTAGTTAAGCATCCGCTTCCACTAGTATTTCTTACATCATTACAGTTTGTTCCACTTACAGAACCTTCCACATATAAGCAAGCTTCTAAAGATCCAAAGTGGTGTGCAGCTATATGGGATGAGTTTAATGCTCTACTTGCTAATAATACTTGGTCTCTTGTTCCTCGCCATAAGTTGATGAATGTAGGTCCAAATGGGTCTACAAAATCAAGGAGAAACCTGATGGTTTTGTGGAATGCTACAAAGCTCATTTGGTTGCAAAAGGATACACTCAATAAGAAGGCGTTGATTTTAATGAAACCTTTAGTCCTGTTGTCAAGCCTGCTACCATTCGGACAATTCTAACACTTGCTCTTTCTCGTGGTTGGCCCATTCGTCAACTTGATATGAAGAATGTTTTTCTTCATGGAATACTCTCTAATGAAGTTTATATGGAGCAACCACATAGTTTCCAAGATCCATCTCAACCTACACATGTTTGTCGCCTTCATAAGGCTATTTATGGTCTTAAGCAAGCTCCCCATGTATGGTTTCAACGTTTTAGCAACTTTCTTGGTCAATATGGATTTAGTTGCTATCAAGCAGATTCATCAATGTTTGTATTTCGTTCATCGGCTGGTATTATGGTGTTTCTCCTCTACGTTGATGATATTATCTTATCAGGCAATCAACTTTCTCTCCTTAAGGCCTTTATTTATATCCTTAGTACTCAATTTGCAATGAAGGACTTGGGCGAGCTTCACTATTTCCTAGGCGTGGAAGCTAAACAAACTTATACCGGTATACATCTCTCTCAGTCTAAGTATGCCTTTAGTTTGCTATCTCATACTAATATGTTAGAGGCAAAACCATCTCCTACGCCAGTCACTTCTGGATCCAAGTTATCTTCACATGACGGTGATCTCTTACCTGACCCATCTTCTTATCAACAAATTGTAGGCACTCTTCAGTATCTTACTTTAACAAGACAAGACATCACATATGCCGTAAATCAAGCCTATCAATTTATGCATTCTCCGACTACAACACACTTCAGAGCAGATAAACGTATTCTTTAGTATCTCAAAGGCACAATTCATATGGGAATCGATCTCAAACAAAATTCATCTTTGACACTTACTGTTTATTCCGATGCCGACTGGGCTGGTTGTCTTAATTTACGTCGTTCAACAACTGGATTTTGCATCTTTCTTAGTTCAAATCTTGTTTCTTGGTCTTGCAAGAAGCAGCCTACAGTTGCACGGTCAAGTGCTGAAGCCGAATATCGTGTTGTTGCCTCTGCCACTTCTGAACTTATTTGGCTTCGAAATCTTCTTTGAGATCTTTTTATTCATCCCTCTTCACCCAATTTGTTGGCTTTGAAATTTACTTTCGGCAAACAATTCCAAAATTGATGATAACAAACCATTGAAGAGTGTTTGATACTAATTAATTTTCGAGTTTAAGTTTTCAGCAAAAGACAGGTGAACGACTCGGAAAACAAACTCGGAAAGAAAACGACTCGGAAAGCAAGTTCGGAAAGAAAGCTTGAATTAAAGCGAAAAGCCGTAAAATAAATTGAAGCGCAAATGGAAAATCAACGGAAAAGGCGAAAGTCGAAGACTCAAGACTTGGGGTAGATAGGTCGGGAAGCGATCATTGTAACAAGGTAATTTTATGCGTCGATTTTATCGTATAAGCTCAAGTATAAAATGAACCAAATTCAAATGAAATGAAAAACGCTTTACCGAACTTAAACGAAAAGAAAAATATTTTTATTAAATGTTTTTCATGTTGTAGTCGACTAAAATGAGCCTGTGTATTTTCTAGTAGTCGACTAAAACAATCAGTAGCTATAGGTTTTTCATCCACATCAAAAGAGTCGACTGAAAAGAGCTTGAGTCGACTAGACTACTTCATGTAGTCGACTAGAACTCATTCTAGTCGACTAGATGGTCCAAAGTAGTCGACTAGAACTCAATCTAGTCGACTAGATGGTCCATTGTAGTCGACTACAACAGAGAAGTAGTCGACTAGAAGTTCCTTAAAATCTGCAGATTCTTCAGAAAACATTTCCCATGTTTTGTGGATTGTGTTCAATGGTGTTCAAACGGCTCTTATCTTTCAAATACTATAATCATTCTTCAAAACCCTAATGCAATGCTATATATAGAATGAGATGTGTATATTGAAGATCAAGAGATTGAAATACAAAAAGAAAGAAAGCTATCAAAAATTCTGCATAAATTTTCTCTACAAAGCCATTGAAACCAAGCTTTGAAAATCTGTTTTTTTCACCAAGTTTCTTTGAAAAACAAAACCTCTAGTATCTCTTCTTATTCTCCAAATATCATTCATTGATCATACCCTTTGAGAATACATTTCTAGAGCTATTGTAAAATCACCAAAAACACTTGAGCTTATATTGATTTATCTTCCATAAACACCTTTGGGTTTTGAGTGTTTTTGTTCTTGAGTGATTTTATTGATTACATACGAATTTGTAATCTCGGACAAGTGAAGTCCACCGATTGTTCAAGAGAGGGTTGTTCTCTTGATTGAGGGACAAGCTCGAGAGGCTTGTGTTGTAAAGGTTTGCCATTCCACCTGTGAAGGAAGGGCCATAGTGAAAGGATCAGGAAAAGTCTCAAGAAGAGGTTCTTGAGCCGAGGAGTAGGAGTTACCGAACCTCGAAAAAATCACGGTGTCAAATCTCTCTATCTCTTTCTCTTTACTTAATTATTTTGCATGTCATAATTGCTTGAATATCTTGTATGCTATCTTGTCTTGAAATTAATAGTTAGAGAAGTTCAAATTAAATTATTCACTTGCTTATTGTGATATAGTTTTTTTTTTAGAGTGTTCCAATCTCGAAAAGAATTAAACTTAATTTTTGAACACCCTATTCAACCCCCCTCTAGGGTTAATTAGTGACTAACAATTGGTATCAGAGCCTAATCTCTATTTATTTTAGACTTAACCGTCTTAGAGAACGATCATGTCATCGAATTTAGTCACTCATGTTGAAGGTCAATCGAATAATAGGCCCCCATGGTTTGATGGATCAAATTATAGCTATTGGAAAACTAGAATGATAGATTTTCTTCAAGCTATTGATTACCAAATTTGGCAAGTAGTTCTTGAAGGACCATTTGTATTAACTAAAATTGTTGATGGAAAAGCCGTCCCCAAATTACCCAATGAGTGGGATAATGATGAGCGTAAACTCATGTCGTACAATGCTAAAGCCAAAGTAAATTTAAATTGTGCTTTAAGTCCAAATGAATTTAATCGTGTATCTACTTGTTCAACGGCAAAAGAAATGTGGGATAAACTTGAGGTAACCTATGAAGGAACATCTCAAGTACGAGAATCCAAAATTGACATACTCATGCATGAATATGAATTATTTGCTATGAAAGATGATGAAAATGTGAATTCTATGATGTCTCGTTTTACAAATATTTTGAATGGACTAAAGCATCTTGGTAGAATTATTCCTAGATCCGATGCGTCACGAAAAGTGCTTAGAAGTCTTCCGGCAAAATGGGATGCAAAAGTAACGGCTATCAAAGAAGCTCATGACCTCAACACCATGAGTCTCGATGAAATTTTCGGCTCTTTACTCACTTGGGAAATAACGTTGAAAGCTCGTGAAGACGACATCAAGCCAAGAAAGGGAATAGCTTTGCAAGCCTTCACCAAAAATGAAATCAATGAGCCGAGTGAAGAAGAAGAGGATGAGGACATTGCATTGTTCACCCAAAAATTCAAGAGACACCTTCAAAGAAAGAAAGCAAACGGTGGAAGATTCATGAAGAGAATCGAACCTAAAGGTGAGACTAGCAAAAGGGAACCCCCAACGTGTTTCAATTGCGGAAAGCCGGGACACTACAAAAGTGATTGCTTCAAGCTCAAAAAGGAAAACGACAAAAGACCTAGCAAGATGGCAATGAACATCACATGGGAGGACTATGACTCATGCGACTCGGATGAGGAGAAAAGTAGTGAGGAAACGACAAACATTTGTCTCATGACAAATGAAGAAGAGGTACATTTAAATTTAAGTGATTTAGATAAACTATCATATGATGAACTTCTTCTTGATTACAATGAATTGCAAGATGTGTTTGAAGAATTACATGATGAATTTGAAAAATTAGCTAGAAAATATATCCTTCTTAAGAAAGCTAAGTCTTCATGTAGTCTCACTAATTCAAACTTAGAAGTTTCTTGCAATGACAAAAGCATTGAGCTAGAAAAGGAAAATATTCGGTTGAAAAATACTATTGATGATCAAATAAATGTTTTAGCTAAATTTACAAAAGGAAAATAGAACCTTAGTATCATGTTAGGAAGACAAAAAGGATCATTTGATAAATGTGGTCTAGGGTATGATGTTTTTGACAAGGATGCTCTTATATTGAAAAAGAGAAAATCACTTAGCTCTATATTTACTAAAAAATCATCTCATGCATCTTCAAATGATTATAAACATATTACTTGTTACTATTGCAATAGAAAATGACACAAATGAAATGTATGCTTTCATAGAAAGAAGAAAATTATGTCAAAAATGGTTTGGGTTCCGAAAGGGACTATTGCATGCTCTCATAGAAAAGAGAATGTTGTAACGAAACAAATTTGGGTTCCAAAAGGAACTATTGCATATCTATCTAACCAAAATGGACCCAAAACAGATTGGGTACCAATAAAAGTTACTTGAACTTGTTTTGTAGGTATGCTTGAAGTCCGCATCAAAAGAAAAATGGTTTCTTGATAGCGGATGCTCAAGGCATATGACGGGAGATAAATCAAAGTTTATTTCACTAAAACCATATGAAGGAGGAAACGTAACGTTTGGAGACAACTCTAAAGGAAAAATTATAGGAATTGGCTCAATCGGTATTTCCTCTTCTCTCTCTATAGATGATGTGCTTTTAGTTGATTGTTTGAAGCATAATTTGTTTAGTATTAGTCAACTATGTGACAAGGGCTATGATGTTATATTTAGGACAAATGCATGCATAATCAAGAAAGATGGGAAGCAAATGTTCAATGCCAAAAGAAATGGAAACTTGTATACTTTGTTGCTATGTGAATTGCATGATCAAGATGTTAAATGTTTTGTCACATCTAGCGAAAATAGTTGGTTATGGCATAGACGTCTAGGACATGCTAGTTTGGACCTCATTCATCGTTTATCCAAAAATGATTTAGTCAAAGGCCTCCCAAAGACTAAATTTTCGAAAGATAAAATATGTAGCGCATGTCAAGTAGGCAAGCAAGTTAAATCTTCTTTCAAGAGAAAGAAAGATATTTCCACTTCTAAACCTCTAGAGTTACTTCACATGGATCTTTTTGGTCCGGAGAGAACGGCTAGCTTAGCCGGGAAACTCTATGTACTCGTTATAGTTGATGACTACTCTAGATTTACTTGGGTTCACTTTCTTGCTCATAAAAATGAAACTCACTCCATTCTTGAAAGATTTTATAGAGTCATTGAAAATAAAAAAGATATGAAAATCAAGAAAATTAGAAGTGATAGAGGTAGGGAGTTTGATAATCAAGACTTAGAGAAATTATGTGATGACCTAGGTGTTTCTCATGATCTCTCAGCTCCTAGAACCCCTCAACAAAATGGTGTAGTTGAAAGAAAGAATCGATCTCTACAAGAGATGGCTAGAACCATGTAAAATGAGCACAACCTTCCCCGAAGCCTTTGGGCGGAAGCGGTAAACACTGCTTGCCATATAATTAATCGTGTTATTATTCGGATGAAGTTGGGGAAAACGCCTTATGAGTTGTGGAATGGTCGAAAGCCCAATATTGGATATTTCAAAATTTTCGGGTGTAAATGTTTTGTGTTAAATGATAAAGACAACCTTGGAAAATTCGACTCCAAATCGGATGAAGCAATTTTCCTAGGATATTCTACAAGGAGTAAAGCATTTCGGGTTTATAACAAAAGGACTCTAACCATGGTTGAGTCTATTCATGTTGTCTTTGATGAATCACCCTCACCACCATCACCTAGAATTGACCTAGAAGAAGATGAGGTTGTTGGAATTGAGGATAATCCAAATACTCTCAATATGTCCAACTCATCATGTAGCCAAAAGGAAATGAGGGAAGTTGAGCATCAATCCAATGATGACTTGACCAACCCAATGCCTAAAGCATGGAGGATTGTTCACAATCATCCTCTTGATCAAGTCATAGGTAATCCTTCAAAAGGGGTTAGTACCAGATCTCAACTTAAAGATTTTTGCAACCACATGGCCTTTGTATCGCAAATCGAACCCAAGAACTTCCACGAAGCTCAATGTGATGATTCTTGGATCGTAGCAATGTAAGAGGAACTAAATCAATTTGAACGCAATCAAGTTTGGCGTTTAGTTCCTAGACCCGGAAATCAAACTATAATTGGCACAAAATGGGTTTTTCGAAACAAAAAGGATGAGAATGGAGTAATTATTCGAAATAAAACAAGATTAGTAGCTCAAGGATATAATCAAGAGGAAGGCATTGACTACGATGAGACCTTTGCACCGGTAGCTAGATTAGAATCAATTAGAATGCTTCTTGCATTTGCATCATATAGAAATTTCACTCTTTATCAAATGGATGTCAAAAGTGCTTTCTTAAATGGTGTCATAGAAGAAGAAGTTTTTGTGAAGCAACCACCCGGTTTTGAAAATAATCTTTTTCCAAATCATGTTTTCAAATTTGCTAAAGCTCTATATGGTTTAAAGCAAGCTCCTCGAGCTTGGTATGAGAGACTTAACGGGTTTTTAACTCAAAATGGTTTTACAAGAGGGAAAATTGATAACACACTTTTTACAAAAACCATTAAGAATAATTTGTTGATTGTCCAAATTTATGTTGACGACATTATTTTCGGCTCAACAAATAATTCTTTATGTAGGGAATTTGCCACAAGTATGCAAAACGAATTTGAAATGACCATGATGGGTGAGTTGACTTTCTTCTTAGGGTTGCAAATCAAGCAAAGCTCGGATGGCTTATTCATTAGCCAATCCAAGTACACTAAAGATTTGCTAAAGCGATTTGGTATGGAGGCTACCAAACATGCCATAACTCCTATGAGTTCCTCTATTAAGATTGATAAAGATGAAAATGGTAAATGTGTTGATATTACTAATTATAGAGGCATGATCGGTAGTTTGCTTTATTTAACCGCTAGTAGACCGGATATAATGTTTAGTGTATGCTTATGTGCCCGGTTTCAATCATGTCCTAAGGAATCTCATTTGCTTGCGGTCAAACGCATTTTTCGCTACCTAAGTGGTACAATAAACTTAGGGCTTTGGTATCCACGTGGAACTTCAATTGATCTTATTAGTTATTCGGATGCCGATTTTGCGGGATGTAGAATTGATCGAAAAAGCACAAGCGACACTTGTCATTTTCT
This sequence comes from Cornus suecica, assembly GCA_963922005.1. Classification (NCBI taxonomy): domain Eukaryota; kingdom Viridiplantae; phylum Streptophyta; class Magnoliopsida; order Cornales; family Cornaceae; genus Cornus; species Cornus suecica. The sequence goes on along the minus strand of OY998247.1, from coordinate 18,667,465 downwards.
AGGACACTCACTAGTATCCTGGTCAAGTAAAAAGCAAAATTCCGTTGCATTATCTACGGCCGAAGCTGAATATGTGGCAGCCGGTAGTAGTTGCGCTCAAACTCTTTATATTAAGAAACAACTACTTGATTTCGGTCTTACTTTCTCTCACGTGCCTATTAAATGCGATAATACGAGTGCGATTTGTATTTTAAAGAATCCTATTCATCACTCACGCACCAAGCATATAGAGATTAGGCATCATTTTTTACGTGATCATGTTGCTAAGGGTGACGTTGAATTGATCTTTATCGACACTAAAAATCAATTGGCGGATATTTTTACAAAACCACTTGGGGACGAATCTTTTTCTAAAATTCGTCGAGAAATTGGTATGGCCATGGATTTTGATGTTTTATCTTAAACTCTGTCATAATCTTTATTTTCCATATTTTCTTGATATTTTTGTTTTTTTTTATTTTTTTTTTTTATGATTTTTTCTCTATTTTTATCATTTTTCACCTTCTAGTTGACTCATCCTGTGCAGTTCAAACCATTCTAGTCGACTATTTTGGTCAGTAGCTTCACCATTGAAATTTCTTCACCTTCTAGTTGACTCATTGCTATTCTAGTCGACTCAAACCTTACTCTAGTCGACTACTTTGCCTTCCCAGTCGACTCAAACCCAGCCTGGTCGACTCAAACCTCAATCTAACCGACTCACCTAGACCTAGTCGACTCAACCCACTATAAAACCTAAACCCCCTTTCATCTTCTCCATCCGCCTCCTTCAACCTTCACCCACTTTCAAACCCTCTCCTCTCAATCCTTCTCCTACTACCATCTATACCTTCAAATCCTCACATATCTCTCATTAATTTCACATTTCCATCATCCTCCACCCATTTCCCTCACCCAAATTTCTTCATTCTCACTCTCTCACATCTATATATATACACCATCATATATCTATATATCTCTATATATTTGTGCATCATCTTCTACAATGCCACCGAAGACTCAAGGTCTATTTCGGAAACGTTCACGCATTGATGGAGGCCAAAGCTCCACCAATCCACGCATTCCTACGGCTTTTGATGAAGAGGAGTCGAATGAACCTCTTCTTCTTGAGGTACTTTTTCTTGATGATGATAATAGAAATAAATTCATCACTGTTTTTGATCACCGTGCTCCTACACCTTGCCGTATTGTCACACAAGATTTATGCACTGAAATTCGGGCTCAAACTTTCGAGTTATTCCGAGCAATTGGTTGGGATTTTTTCGTTTCTCTTGACATTCCGGTACTTCCGCGAATTGTCAAAGCCTTCTACGCTTCTCTTGCAAATCACAAGGAGAAATTACTCTCTCATCTTCATTTTAATCTATGTGGTGAAGACGAGACCGTTGATGACAGCGAAATCAAGCGCATTTTCTTGCTTCCGAATGACGGTATCCGCCAGTTCTCCAAGGATTGGTATAAGGCTGATGGTTTCGATTGTATTGAGGCTGTTCGGGCCATATGCGTCGACAAGGAAATTTCGCAGAACGCCAGTATTACCTCTTCTATACTACTACCCGAGGCTAGATTAATTTATAATGTTATTACTTACTCTATTCTGCCTAAAACTGGTAGTCGTAGTAGTGTTTCTCGTATGGAGGCTTTTTTGGTTTATTGCGTTTTGACAGGAACCCGCGTTGATTTAGCTTATATTTTCCGTTCCGTCATCCTCACATGTCAGCGCAAGCCATCTGGCCCGCTTTTCTTTCCCGCGCACATTACATATCTACTGCAGCGGAAAGGCTTTAAATTTCCAAATGAAATGTCCGAGCATCACCCTATTTTTCTTGACGCCACTCATGTCAAGCATATGCATATTTTTTCTGATGCGGAAGCAAATTTCATTTCTGAAAGTGCACCTGCTCCTCGTTCGCGTACAGCTCATAGCAGTTCTGCATCGCGCCAGGAAGCCTCTTCCTCGGTTCCTCCGTTGGACAGTGCTTCGGCTTCTCAGGCTGCTCTTCTCACCCAACTTCTTGGAGTTGTTCAAAGCAATACGGAGTTACTTAGGCAACATGAACAAATGCTTTAGCGCCTTGATACGACCGTAAATCAGAATACAGAAGCCATTCGATCGATCAATAAGCCCCTTGTTCTTCATGAAGAGGAAATGTCTACCCGTATTACAAATCTGGCCGGGTCACTTGATGACCTCACTCTTGGACACAGGAACCCTCGCTCACGCGCCCCTCGACGCTGACAAAAAAGGGGGAGAAATTATGTTATTTGCACTATCATGTATTTCATTATCCGACATTAGCAATTTCTGTTTTTGTGTGGCTTGTTATGGTTATTTGCGACTTGTTTGTTATTTCCATGTTTTTCATTAGTATAAACGGCTTGTTTTAAATTGAAACATCTATGATATGCTGTTTATGTTTGTTATCTCAAATGTGCGCCTATTTATATATTGTATCAAAATGCCCATTAAATTGCAAATTTCATTTTCTAAGAAGGAGCATTTAAACAAAATATTATGCACATATTGAGGGGGAGCATCACTTGATGTTTCGCCAAATGCCAAGCAAACACAAAATGTTTTGTCATCATCAAGGAGGAGATTGTTGGCTTTGAAATTTACTTTCGGCAAACAATTCCAAAATTGATGATAACAAACCATTGAAGAGTGTTTGATACTAATGAATTTTCGAGTTTAAGTTTTCAGCAAAAGACAGGTGAACGACTCGGAAAACAAACTCGGAAAGAAAACGACTCGGAAAGCAAGTTCGGAAAGAAAGCTTGAATTAAAGCGAAAAGTCGTAAAAGAAATTGAAGCGCAAATGGAAAATCAACGGCAAAGGCGAAAGTCGAAGACTCAAGACTTGAGGTAGATAGGTCAGGAAGCGATCATTGTAACAAGGTAATTTTATGCGTCGATTTTATCGTATAAGCTCAAGTATAAAATGAACCAAATTCAAATGAAATGAAAAACGCTTTACCGAACTTAAACGGAAAGAAAAATATTTTTATTAAATGTTTTTCATGTTGTAGTCGACTAAAATGAGCCTGTGTATTTTCTAGTAGTCGACTAAAACAATCAGTAGCTATAGGTTTTTCATCCACATCAAAAGAGTCGACTGAAAAGAGCTTGAGTCGACTAGACTACTTCATGTAGTCGACTAGAACTCATTCTAGTCGACTAGATGGTCCAAAGTAGTCGACTAGAACTCAATCTAGTCGACTAGATGGTCCATTGTAGTCGACTACAACAGAGAAGTAGTCGACTAGAAGTTCCTTAAAATCTGCAGATTCTTCAGAAAACATTTCCCATGTTTTGTGGATTGTGTTCAATGGTGTTCAAACGGCTCTTATCTTTCAAATACTATAATCATTCTTCAAAACCCTAATGCAATGCTATATATAGAATGAGATGTGTATATTGAAGATCAAGAGATTGAAATACAAAAAGAAAGAAAGCTATCAAAAATTCTGCATAAATTTTCTCTACAAAAGCCATTGAAACCAAGCTTTGAATATCTATTTTTTTCACCAAGTTTCTTTGAAAAACAAAACCTCTAGTATCTCTTCTTATTCTCCAAATATCATTCATTGATCATACCCTTTGAGAATACATTTCTAGAGCTATTGTAAAATCACCAAAAACACTTGAGCTTATATTGATTTATCTTCCATAAACACCTTTGGGTTTTGAGTGTTTTTGTTCTTGAGTGATTTTATTGATTACATACGAATTTGTAATCTCGGACAAGTGAAGTCCACCGATTGTTCAAGAGAGGGTTGTTCTCTTGATTGAGGGACAAGCTCGAGAGGCTTGTGTTGTAAAGGTTTGTCATTCCACCTGTGAAGGAAGGGCCATAGTGAAAGGATCAGGAAAAGTCTCAAGAGGGGGTTCTTGAGCCGAGGAGTAGGAGTTACCGAACCTCGAAAAAATCACGGTGTCAAATCTCTCTATCTCTTTCTCTTTACTTAATTATTTTGCATGCCATAATTGCTTGAATATCTTGTATGCTATCTTGTCTTGAAATTAATAGTTAGAGAAGTTCAAATTAAATCATTCACTTGCTTATTGTGATATAGTTTTTTTTTTAGAGTGTTCCAATCTCGAAAAGAATTAGACTTAATTTTTGAACACCCTATTCACCCCCCCCCCCCCCCCCCCCCCCCTCTAGGGTTAATTAGTGACTAACACAATTATTTGTACTGTGATAATGTCAGTGCCACTTACATGACTGCGAATCCAGTTTTTCATGCTCGTACGAAGCATATTGAGATTGACTATCATTTTGTTCGCGAACTAGTTGCCAATGGAACTCTTCGGGTGCAATTTATTCGTTCCATCAATCAAACTGCTGATATCTTCACAAAGGGTCTTCCCACTTCTCGTTTTCTTCAACTTCGTGACAAACTGATGTTGTTTCCTACTCATTGTTCGTCATCCTCATCAGTTTGTGGGAGTATGAAATTCAATTGAATAATCATTTTCTATAAATAAATAGAAGATCCCCATCATCAAGGATGATCCCCATCAACTTAGGATTATGATTTTATAATTGTAGAAATTTATATATATAATTATAGGATACAATCACTAATTTGCTTCCTAATTTTATTCTTCCAGAGTCTTCTTTGGACTCTATATATACTTGTATCTTGTACACCAAATCAAATAGTGAAAAATACAATTCATTTCTCATATCTTGTGTTCTTTCAACGTTCACTTAATGTGTTGGTTTCTTTGAATAATTGGATATCCGGGACTCATGAAAGCGACCTCAGTAGGATTTCCCATGTATTTTATCCACGTATTTTTATTTTTTATATAAATTCAACATTAATTCTTATTTTTATAGTGAATCCATAAAAAGGTTTTGAACCACACACTAGTTATAATATTTATTTTCTACTAATAATCCAAACATGATTAGCATAAGATTACTTTCAGCCAATCTGAGATCTATTGTCATGAATGAGACCCAAAACTGTTCAAAAGATGGCATAGGCTTTCTTATATTCTACCCACATTTGACATAGTCTTAGCCAAAGGACTAAACAGAACAACACTTGAGAGCTGGATTGCATTACAAGGACACTTTAACCAGCACAAATTATGACTCAATGTTGTTTCCAACCATCATTCTAAGGAGTATGATTCATCATGCTAACAGGAAGAAAGAAAGAAAGGAAAAAAAAAAAAAGTTGTCTTTTAAAACAAAAACATCAACCTTTATTATAAACACATACATCTTTACAATACAACCAAAGCATTGATTTATATGTATTTCAAACTGTATCTATGATTTGCTCCTGTATCTTCCATGTACATCTGTTGAAGTGCCATCTTCACAGCCTTGGTGATGATCCCTCGGCCCCTAGTATGTCACGGCAATGTGTGCTTTACAAGTCAAGAGTTCATTCTGGACCCAACTAGTTTTTGTTACGAAACTTGATGCAACACCACTTGTTCCTTCGTTTCGTGTCTCCATCAACTACAATTAGACTTCTACAACACCATAGCAAACTGAGAGTTTGAATTGAAAATTTGCTATTGACAACTTGATATACATTGCAGACCAAGAAATGGATTTTGAATCAAAAAAATTATATTATAGAGTATATAAGGTGTTATGAATTAATTCTCAACTCACACTTAGGAATTAATCTCGCACAAGATCTTCAGCACCCGACATTTACCCCCACACACAACCAACACCCACAACACATACATAACACACAATATTTAACGTGGTTCAGCCCCAAATTTGGCATATGTCCACGGACACACAATTTTCATTCAATAAATAAAGATGGATTACATCGGCGCACACAACACCCTCACTTCTCTCATGACACACAACACCCTCACTTTTCTCTTCTCGGTGCAGTCCGCACCCGGTGCCGGTCACCCTTACATCTTCACTCACATCTCTATTTTTTTTATCTCATTTTGGTGTATCTAACTCAATCATCTTCATGCCTATTTATAGGCAATTTCTAGATCTGTAGCCGCCTTCATATTTGCAGCATTTCTTGACATCCTTGCATTTCAACTTCAACTTTTCTTCTTCTTCTTTATTCAGCCACCATTGGAACAGTTAGCCGTCATTGTTGACATTTAATAATTTTAGGCAAACCTAACAATCTCCACCTTGGCTAAAATTCTTCACCTCGACTCGAACATCACCGCTCCTAACATCATCTCTTTTTTCCTCCACATCCTTATAATACTCCTCATTTTTTTTCCTTTTCCACAACATTCCACTAACTCCACCTTTTTCCTTTTCTTTTTATTTTTCTTTTTCCTCCATTTTCTTTCCACCGATTCAATATATATATATATATATATATATATATGTATTCTTTCAAGATCTACTATTCATCTTTCCTTTTTCAACACCTCTCTTTTCTTTGTCTCCCACTTCTTCATTTTCTTTAATATTTTATTCTCTCTCTCACACAACACTCTCCACTTCTTCAATTTGCTACCTCTGCAATCACCAACTTCCTTTTCTTTATCCTTCTTCAATTCTACTCATTCTTCCTCTTGATAGATCCAGTGTCTGCGAGCCACCACAACTACGTGCTCTCCACCACGCCATTGTGCGTCATGCCTCCATGCGTCAACCGGATCTTCGTCAACATCTTCTTCTTTATCACCATCATCTTCACCGCCCTTCTGCACGATCACTTCATCATCGACATCACGCCACCGACCAACTCCCGTTGCCCGTGTGTCACCGGCCTTCTCCTGCTGCTCGCAAGCCACCGGCCAGTTCCCGCTACCCGCGCATCATTGCTCCACCGAGCCTCTTTGCGCCATCACTTCATCTTCAACATCTACATCGCGTTTCCTCCGCGATCACTTCATTTATTTATTTTTATTTTTTTTCATCAAACTTACACCACCGACTCAATAACTCCACAACCAAGCTCTGATACCACTTAGGAATTAATTTTCAACTCACACTTAGGAATTAATCCCACCCAAAATCTTCAACACCCGGCATTTACCCCCACACACAACCAACACCCACAACATACACATAACACACAATATTTAACGTGATTCAACCCCAACTTTGACATATGTCCACGGATAAACAATTTTCATTCAATAAATAGAGATGTATTACATCGACGCACACATCACCCTCACTTCTCTCATGACACACAACACCCTCACTTTTCTCTTCTCGGTGCAGTCCGCACCCGGTGCCGTTCACCCTTACATCTTCACTCACATCTCTATTTTTTATCTCATTTTGGTGTATCTAACTCCTTCATCTTCATGCATATTTATAGACAATTTCCAGATTTGTAGCCGCCTTCATATTTGCAGCCTTTCTTGACTTTTCAACTTCACCTTTTCTTCTTCTTCTTTATTCAGCCACCATTAGAACAGTTAGCAGTCATTGTTGACATTTAATAATTTTAGCCAAACCTAACATAAGGATGAAGAGTTATTCCATAATTGTAATGCACATCATTAACCACAAATACAAATTAAGTTCATCAATTTAGCTATAGCATTCTATACCAAAAAGAGAAATGTAACAATTTCATATTGACTTAGCCAATATATCATAGACTTTCTTTATGCTGTTGGACAAATATAGCAACTTCACATTTCCTCTGCTGAATAATAGAGTTTGTAAGTAAGTAGGTTCACGTAAATATTACCCTCATTTATACCGATTGGTTCTGTAGATGATGATCATCCACATTGGTTGGTACTAGCGGTTCCAAATTTCCTCCATATAAATGTACTAGCATTCCGCTCTTGCACAGCTCATCCATAACAATGTTATAGGAGTATATACTTGGTTCTATGCCATTCTCTACCATCTCTTTAAGGACTATTTGAGCCTCCAACAGCTTCCGATTCCTCACCCAGACCCAACAACCATATATTATAACTCTGCTAAATGCCGAATTCAGTGAATGAAGAGAAATTTTATGCAGCATATTACCTCTGTGTTCAGATGTCAAAACCAATCTACATGTTTGGTTGAAGCCTTGGGCTGCTGCTTCGGCTTCTGGTAGCGATTGTTCTCATATTTTGCTTTCGTTATAAGAGAATAAAGCAACTCTGCCTCAGTCAAATTGTCGTAAGGCACATTCAAGATACTGCAAGTTCACTAAATATGATATAATGAGAATTTATGTGTCAGCATTACAGTAAATAATTAAAAATTGTAAAGCTAGCATCCACAAGAGTAGTGAGCAAGTATCTGCATCAGGATTCAAGTAAGTGGCAGGGTTATTTCTAATTCCGTTTCGTGACATATAAATTGGATTGCTTATTAATAATGCATATTACATTTAATAGATCATACTGAAGCAAGAAAGGACACAAGGTCCATAACTTCACAAATGTGTATATGGCCATATATGTGAGTTGCGCTATATGGTTATTTTCAGATGAATTTTCTCTTTGGTAAACCTTTTTTGGGTTCATTTGTAACCCCTATGGTTCTTTAACGAATATTTCTAGAGTTTGGTGTGTTATAACCTGTCAAGCAGCTCTTCCAGAATAACTCTTTGAGAAGGCGTAACGTAGTGAATACAGCTCCTCGGGCACTGACCAACCGCAAGCTGAACTTGGTAGTCTTCGCCATGTCCTGATTAATGGAGGGAAATGTCACATTTAATCACAAACTGCAGGACTGATAATCTCTTTTATTATGGTAATAAGTTAATAACATATAGCAACTATCACGAAGACGCAAACGATCATGTCAAGAACCTACGTTGGAAATATTGTGCAAGAAATGCCATATTTGTTAGATACCTATAAATAACAGAATGGAAATATAAACCAAACCTTGAGAAGTCGCACGTGCAGTTCCCGTTGAAGAACCAAATGTGAAGGCATGAGGTGCTCTTTCTACACATGAATATGGACACCCTGCAGATAAGTCGCACAATGATATTTAAAACTGAAGATACAAATTCATATCATTTTGCAGTATTTAGGAAACAGTGAAATAGTGTGTTTTTTTCAAAGAGAAAAGCATGATACTAGTCATTTTCACACCACCATTGGTGCATTACTTATTTAGTAACAGAACATTCTTGAATAACTAGATGGTTAACTGAGCTATACTTCACAGTTCCAAAACCAAAATGTATACTGCCAAAGCAGCAAAGATCATATATACTACATAAAGTTTTAGTAAATTAGACAGATAATTTCCGATCAATATAGAAATCAGAAAATATAATACAAACAATTAGTTGGAATTTTTTTCGTAGTGAGGCATCAGTATCATTAAAAAGCAATTTACTCTGAGCAGGAGCCTTCAGAGCACATGAACTTCTGGCTTTTGGTATAAGATGATAAAATAATTCATGAGCTTATTAAGTTCATGAAATGTGGGATTCCGATGTGCTATCAATGTAGGTATCCGAAACTGTATCATATTGACCTCCTGCTGCTTAACATTGATATCGATAATGTCGACCTAAAATTTCTCCTTTTGCTGTATTTGCAGCTTGGTTCAAATAGTAGCAAACAATTTCCCAAGGCAAAATCTCTCTCTCTCTCTTACCGAATACTAACTTGATATCGTATATCTACGAGAACGAGGATATATCTGTAGCATCTTGAACTATGGCATATATAAGAATGACATTACTCTACAAACAATCCTTAGTTAAACAGTTTCTGAGTAAATCTGACCCTTTTTTTTTGTTGTTGTTGTTGTTGTTGTTGTTAATATCCCGTCTAGATGATGAACATCAATTCTTACTCTAAAATCCGAAACTTCCAATGCTGCTATATATTATTTCCTGAACCCTAATAACACTAATAAAGGCTTTCTGGAACAATAGAATGAAAACATTGGTACCTCTGCCAACACAGAGAACCTCATTGACGAAGACGTCAAATGCCTCACATTCCGGTTCGTCGAAAGGATCCAGGCATTCCCTGCAAATAGAGTAACAGGCATAATAAAGCACCAATCAGAAACAGTGCGAGGTGTACGCCTGACGGATCATGATGCAACTTGATTGATACAAGCATTATGAACTATGAACGTATTCTTTATTGAAAAGTGCTGAAATGCCAATATGGTATTAAGATAAGAGAGGGAAAAAATCAAAATTAAGGGAAAATGTTACGAAAAGAGAATCTATCGATACACATCCAGTCGTGAACTGACAGTAAAACTCACAAGTTACCTCTCAATGATTTCTGATTTGCTGTAGTTGGATAACATCTGCACACATTATCAGCCACTCCATTAATTAATTGCTACCAAAACTAACATGTTTAGAGTTAAGAAAACAAATTGGTGAAACAAAAACTTACCCATGGAAAACACCGATGAGCTAAGAAAAGTTAAAGACAGTTATAGACATGAAGCATCCAACCCAAAATGGCAACTCATAACCAATATGATTTTTAGAAAAAATAGCATGCAATGAATTGTCTGGAAAAGCTAAGCTCAAATTTATTTATTTTTATGTATATTAATTGACTTACAATTCCTTATAAACATCTTCAAAATTTTACCAATGTAATTATATATATTGTCATATTATTACTACGTCTTACACTCAACTGTTTTCTTTTCCTCTTTAACTCTTCAATCTTGAAACTACAAAGAAAGTTTAAAAAGGAAGAAGAAATTCATAATTAGTACCTGATAAGCCTGAATTACACGACGAATCATGGTATCTGACTCTGCCCCATCTTTTCTTACATCAGGATGAAACTGCTTCACCTATACCAACAAATCAAAAATAAAAAATAATAATAAAAGAAAAAATAAAGGCAACAACAGTAACAATCATCTCATACCCGTTATCTTTCATATATTAAATTCCACTTATTTGTCACAACCCCATTATTTTTACAGCAATTATAATCCAAATCACCCAAAAAAAAATCAAAGAGGAAAAATAAAAAACTAATGAATGATAGAATTAATGTCAAAAGTTAGAGCATGCTTGTTTTAGTTTACTAAAAACAGCTTTTTAGCTGACTTTTCCTTAAAAGTTTCCCAAGAACTATTAACTACATAAAATTTTGTACAAATTGTTCCCCATAAAATGAACCAAACAGACCCTTATTATTTATACATTCGCTCGAAAAACAGATTTGAGCTCGAAAAATTATAATACACTTGCTTGAAACAGTTCCAGAAAGAAATTGTCCAAAACTAGTAAGTAAACAAATTTTCAAGTTTCAAGTAAATAAGATAAAAGAAAATAACATATTATTTTCGAGAAACTAAACCAAAGAGACTTTCAGTTTTATATACCTTTGTTCGAAAAGCGGATTTGAGCTCGGCCAAAGAGCAATTGGGGTTGAGACCGAGCAAGTCATAAGCCGAAGAAGTCGAGAGAGGTGAATCTCCATTTCTGTCCCTGCAATGCACTGTAAATGGAGAAGAGGAAGGAAATGGCTTCTTCAGAGCCGTTGGGAATGAGAAATTGGTGGGAAATTTAAGACCGTTATGATCTGTAACGGTTTTAAGAAAGGGAGGGACTGGAAAGGCTTTGTTGTTGAGGGACAAGCATCCCATCTCTCTCTCTCTCACACACACACACACAAAATACTCGGTTTCTCTCTCTAGATAATGCTTCCACTTCTATTACTTGGTTCTCCTTGGTTCAGTCACCACGTGTCTTTTCTAGTAATAAGTAATTTATATTAATGGTGAATATATTTTAATTGTGCAAAAGGGATTTTATAAGCACTTTATTTATTAGTGGGAAAATTTTTGTAACGAATAATTTCCTTTAAATATATTTTGAAATTTGAGATCATGAAAAAAAACAATAATATGGAGAAGAAAAGTTCGCTTTTTAAAGAATAATATCCGAGTAATATTTGTAAGAGTTTTGCAAATCTTGTTTATTTCTGTTTTTATATTACTACTTTTTTTGTTAGAAATACAAAAGAACTAATAGATATAAATTAATTTTGACAATAATCAAGCTAGTAGATAAATTAACGAGGGGTTTAAATTGTAAATATTAATATATGTGTTCATGCTATAACAATCAGGCATAAATAACCTATGATCCAGGAATCGTAAAAACTCTATTCATGCTCACTATATACAAATATTGAGAGAGGTTAATCAAAATACCTCGATTGATGGCCATGGCGTGTGTAGGTTTGTAATCCGTGAAATTAACAATCCGTTCCAAATATCTTAGAACCGTGTACTGGGAACTACTTTCTCTCTCTAGTCTTTTTTACGTACACTTAATATGTGTTATATCGGTCATATACATAAGTGATGGAACTTACGTAAATAAATAGGTAGAGAGAGAACCACTTCCCCACTATCACTATGATTCCTTCTCTCCATCAGAGTTGGATAAATAGTAGGAATTCTTTTCCTTATCAATTACAACCAATAAATATTTTAAACTGATTTGTATATATCACTTTATCACAAACGTAAATAAAAAATAAATATAGCCCAATTCATGTGGGACATATTTTTTCTTACATTCTCCCACTTGGACCATATGAATTTTATTTTTATTTTTTTTGTGATAAGTAAAATAGTCATAAGTGCGCAGCAAATCAGATTAAATTCATAAATCGGTCATCATAATAATTATGGTAAATAAAATACTAATGCGAGTCATAGCGGTTGTGTGCCACTTAAATTGGACATAGTCCCTTCCATGCACTACAACACTAATATCCTACTTATCATGACCTATAATTGGAAAATTACATAAAAGTCCAATAATGTCTCTTTCGAGACTATTCATGTTATCATTATCCAAAATATACATGTATACAAAAGTAAACAGGATATTTTCATAAACACATTTATTGATATCCAAATGTCAAAGAAATAAACACGTGAGCATCCACAGCAAAATAACACTAATTAATGACTGTATTCTAGACCCATCTTTTGAACATGTTCAATAAACTTATTGGGTGGTAATCCCTTTGTTAGCGGATCTGCTACCATAAGCTGTGTGCTAATGTGTTCAATAGACACTGTTTGTTTCTGAACTTCTTCTTTAACACTAAGGTATTTTAACTCCATGTGCTTAACACCTTTAGAATACCTATCATTTTTAGAAAAGAAGACAGCAGTGGTATTATCACAGTAAATTTTCAGCGGCCTGGAAATGGACTCCATAACTCCAAGTCCTGAAATAAAGCTCCGCAGCCATAAACCTTGAGTAGTAGCCTCAAAGCATGCTACAAACTCAGCCTCCATAGTTGATGTAGCAGTGACAGACTGCTTTGCGCTCTTCCATGATATCGTTCCTCCAGCCAAAAGGAACAAATAACCAAAGGTGGATTTTCTACTATCCACACATCCAGCAAAATCTGAGTCTGAGTAACCAATAACCTCTAAATGACCAGTCCTCCTAAATGTAAGCATGTGATCCTTCGTTCCTTACAAGTATCTCAAAATCTTTTTTGCAGCCTTCTAGTGATCTAACCCTGGATTGCTTTGGTATCTCCCCAACATTCCCACTACGAAACTAATATCTGGTCTAGTGCAAACCTGTGCATACATCAGACTACCCACAATAGAAGCATAAGGAATATTGTTCATTTTGTTCCGTTCCAAATCATTCTTAGGGCATTGACTTAAGCTTAACTTATCCCCTTTCTGTATTGGAACGACACTGCCTGAACAACCTTTCATACCAAATCTTTCTAGAACTCTTTCAATATATGCTTTCTGAGACAATCCTAACAATCCACATGATCTATCACAGAATATTTATATTCCAATCACGAAGGATGCCTCTCCCATATCTTTCATCTCAAAGTTCCTAGAAAGATAATCCTTGGTTTCAAATAATAAACCAAGATCACTACTAGCAAGCAAAATATCATCAACATACAGAACCAGAAATATAAACTTGCTCCCACTGATCTTCAGGTAAATACATCGATCAACAATGTTTTCCTTAAACCCAAAGGAAGTAATGGTATCATTAAACTTAAGATACCATTGTCGTGAAGCTTGTTTAAGTCCATATATTGATTTTTTAAGTTTAGAGACCATGTGTTCATTTTCCTTAAAGTGCGAAGCCTCCAGGTTGGTCCATATAGATTTCCTCTTCTAAACTCCCATTTAGAAAAGTTGTTTTCACATCCATCTGATGTAACTCTAAATCATAATGAGCTACTAACGTCATAATGATTCTTATAGAATCCTTCTTAGACACAGGAGAGAAGGTATCTTTATAATCAATGTTTTCTCTCTGAGTAAAACCTTTGGCTACTAGTCTAGCTTTATATCGTTCGATATTGCCTTTAGAGTCACGTTTGGTCTTAAAGACCCACTTACACTTGACTTGTTTAAAACCTTCTGGTAATTCAACAATTTCCCAGACTTCATTCTATTCCATTGATTTTAACTCTTCATTCATAGCATTGATCCATTTATTAGAATCATTATTACTTACGGCTTGTGAATAAGAAATCGGATCCTTACACATCCCTATATCATAATCAGATTCGTGTAGATAAACCACATAGTCATTCGAAATAGCATACCTCATTTCTCTTTGAGATCGTCGTAATACTACTTCTTGTGGTTCTTCTACAACTTGTTCGACAACTTCATTATGGAGTTCCACATGGGTTTGTTGATCATTTAATTGTTCTTCATTGTTATGCGGAACATCATCTTGAGGAACAATTATCCTTTCAGAAGTTTTGGGTAAAGGGATTTGTACCTCAACTTCTTGAATGATCACATCCTTATTTTTATCACTCCCACTAATGTCGCCGTTCTCAATAAACCTGGCATTTCCGGTTTCAACAATCCTTGTACTATGGTTAGGACAGTAAAATCTATACCCTTTGGATTTTTCTGGGTAACCGATAAAGTACCCACTAACTGTTCTAAAATCCAACTTCTTTTCATGTGGATTATAAAGGCTAACTTCCGCTGGGCAACCCCACACATGCAAGTGCCTTAAACTAGGTTTCCTTCCCGTCCACAATTCAAAAGGAGTCTTTGGAACTGCCTTACTAGGAACCCTGTTTAATAAGTATATTGCGGTTCGTAAAGCGTACATCCACAACGATACGGGTAATGAAGAATTACTTAACATACACCTAACCATTTCCATAAGAGTATGATTACGTCTCTCAGCTATACCATTCTGCTGTGGCGTACCTGCCATAGTGTATTGGGCACAAATACCATACTTTTTTAGGAGTTTTGCAAATGGACCTGGGTGTTGTCCCATTTCATCATATTTTCCAAAATACTCACCACCCTTATCAGACCTTACAATTTTCACCTTTTTATCTAATTGCCTTTCAACTTCGGTTTTATATATCTCAAATACATCAACAGCTTGAGATTTTTCATGCAATAAATAGATAAAACCATAACGTGAAAAATCATCTATAAAGGTGATAAAGTATTTTTCTCCACCAAAAGATGGAACATCAAAAGGCCCACAAATGTCTGTATGAATTATTTCAAGAAGCTTTGTACTTCTTGTGGCTCTTTTCTTTGTGTGTTTAGTTTGCTTACCTTTAATGCAATCAACACACACATTAAAATCAGTAAAGTCTAGATTCGGAAGAATCCCATCCTTTACTAATCCATTCATTCTTTCATTAGATATATGACCTAATCTTTTATGCCACAAGAAAGATGAACTTTCATTTACTAAGCTCCGCTTAGTTCCAACATTATGATGCACGGTTAAAAAGGTCTCAGCAAAAACAGTATCAAGATTTAATTTATACAACCCATCCATAAGAATACCAAAACCAATCAATTGAGAATTTTTAAACAAACTAAAACATTTATTCCCAAATTTAAAAGAGTAGCCATCAATATCAAGTTTGGACATAGAAATGAAATTACGAGAAAGCGAAGGAACATAAAGTGTTTGAAACAAATCCAAATGAAAACCACTATCTAAAATTAAAAGAAATGTCCCGATGGCTGCAACTGATACTCTTTCTCTATTCCCCGTATAAATGAAATTATTTCTTGAATTTGTAGTTTGGGTCATAAGAAATCCCTGCATCGTATTGGAAATATACACATTAGATCCAGAATCAATTCACCAAGTGTTAGAAGGAACTTCAATTAAATTAGATTCGAAACATACAAAAGCCAAAGGCTTACCCTTCTTTTCTGACCACTGTTTACGCTTTATGTAGTCTTTCTGATACTGTCCAGTTTTCTTGCAGAAATGACACCTATCATTCTTTCTTTCCTTCTTTGGTCTAGATTGATCGGAGTCCCTCATTTTGGGTTCAACTCGCTTATTGCCCTTTCGAGGCCCTTTCCCACACTTGTTCCCAGCTTCTTGAGTCATGAGATGAACAACATTATCTTGTTGCTTAAGCCTTCCCTCCTCTTGAATTAACATACTAGCCAATTCATTCACATCCCACTTGTCCTTAATAGTGTTGTAGTGAATCTGAAATGGCCCATACTGAGGATGCAATGAGTTTAGGATAAATTGGACAAGAAAAGCCTCATCCACAGTCAATCCTAAACCTTTCAGTTTCGCAGCAAGGTTTGTCATCTCAAGAACATGCTCATGCATGGTACGAGTACTATCGAAACACATGCTAGTGAGATCAGCCATCAACTTCCCCGCTAGAGACTTATCAGCGGTGCGAAAACGTTCTCTAATATTATTTAGGTATTCCAAGGCATTTTCGATGTGTGGGAGGGTAGTTCTGATATTAGGTGCAACATGCATTCGCATAAACATGATGCTCAACCTGTTCGATCGTTCCCATGCTTGAAAGAGACTTTTATCATCCTCACTGCTTGCATCAGTAATAGCAGCGGGTTTCTCAAGATTTAGTGTCAGATCAAGATCATGCACTCCTAAGTGGAACTTAACTTGCTCACTCCATTCTGGGAAGTTAGTCCCAGTGAGCATCGGAACAAATGTAGCATGCAAGTTAAGTGACATAGGAAGAGATACTGCAATAAAATAACGTAATAAGAAAAAAAACTTACAACAAAATGCTTCGAGTTTACAACACATCATTTAATCAATCAACAATATAAATACAACATATAACTATGATACTACTTTGGAGTTATCATAAAATATAAGTAATGATGCTTAAGGTGTATTTATATTTATACTTTTAATGGGTATTGTATTATTTAATTAAACTAAGTAAGTTGTCTTTGGACATCCTATACCTAGTCAATTAAATATACAAATAACCCCTTTATGTTAATTTAATTACTAAAATTAAATTCCTTTGGGAATTTAATTTTTTATGATTAAATTAACTCAATAACTATGAATTTACAAATTAATAAGCATCAATAATTCACTAGTTATTGCTATTAGTGTCCTACTAATTTAATATTTATTTATTTTTGGCTAGGCCACTTTGGCGGCTAACTAACCCTATTATATAAATATTAAATTAAATAGTGACTCATCAAATACCCACATACACACCATAAATAATTTAGGAAGTAAAACAATAATTAATATATATTTATGCAAAATATTATGACAATAATAAATATTTAAATTCCATAAATAAATATCAATTGCATAAATATATTATTAAATTCCTAAATTGAATTTTCGTAATTAAATCATGATGTATGTATTTAGTGGGTCAAGAATTTTTTTTTTTTTTCCTTACGAATATTGTATGATTTGATTAGAAACTGGTGCGTTTGGAAACTAGTGTTTTCGTTTTCGTTTTCTATCTCTTGAGAACAAAAATATTTCTTGTTCTTGTCCTAAGGGTAATCCGGAAACAAAAACATGTTTGGTTAGGAATTTTCTCTCAAAACTTTTCAAGAACAAAAAACAAAAAAACACGTTTGGCAGACCTTGTTTTTTCAGAAAATTTGAGAATAGAAACAGAAAAACATGTTTGGCAGACCTGGATTTCTGAGAACAGAAACAGAAAAACATGTTTGGCGAGTTTAATTATTTTTTAAAAGATTTTACTGAAAATTTGTGTAAGTGTTGGAATTTATAAAATTCCGACAACACCTTCCCCTAGAAAACGACCAGTAAATTTTTTTTCTTTATAAGTAACAATAAATAAATCAAAGAGAAAAAAAAATGACAAAAATTATTTTCATACCCAACATATTTTACATATATACTTCTCCATTATTAAGTGGTGTTGGAATTGAAAAAAATTCGACAACACCTCCCCTTAAAAATGACAACTCAACTATTATTATTTTTTTACCTGTGGCAAGAAATAAATCACAAAACATATCCAAAAAATTAACTTTATTTCAAAACCATCCAAACACCAATTATTTACATACAAGACATCAACACTATATCAAACATTGTTTAAATTACATAAAACAAATTGAAAATGTCATTACATCATTGTCATTTCCTTTACTTACATACAATACATCCATATGATTTCATTCACTGTTTAGATTACATCAAATAAATTGCAGTCCTCAGAACTTCTTCAGATACTGGGCTTGAAATTTGAGCAAATGCTCCAAAACAATATAAATAAGGTTTTAAACATGACTTCTTGAACTAGTACACGCAACAATGCATTGGACATTGATACATTGGGTCGCACCTGCTGCTGCTGGGAATTTGATGGAACTTGCCCCTAGAGCTGAAGAAAATGTCATCCAGTATACAATTACTTTACATATAAGAGTCAATCTCGACCGATACAAGAGTCATCTATGCAACAAGGAAAAAAAAAAAAAAAAGGTCTTCAAAATCAATTACAAAACCACAAGATCAATGGATCCGTGTTTTCAAGCGAAAGCAGAGTAGTCTCTTCCTCCCTCTTTTCCTTGGTAAACAAATCAAATAGTGTTCAGAAAATTTCAACTTGTTAATTAGCCTATCAAGTCCAACAAATCATCAACTTGATTTCTCATTTCTCTTCCACTATCATCTAATTTTTTTGGCTCCTATTGGAGTGATTGATTTGAAATCAACGTAGTAATAAAGATCTAATTTTAGAGTTAACATTTTAAACTAGGAATTTAATAAGATAAATAAGTAGATTTGAGAATGTTAGACTTGCGGATCTAAAATAACAAGATGAAGGGAACCATTTAAACTTCATGCAAAAGAAGTATTTTGTTCTCTACTATAAGTATCCTCATCGAACTCCAACAGCTAGGCCAGGCAATATATTCTCAATCTTATAGCTAATTCCCTTTTCAAATCTAAGCAATCAATCCTTAAAGCATTTTTCTGTTCATAGACCTCACAATTTCGGCATAAATTGGAAAATGCCTAAAAAATTCAATGCTGGAATTAATTTTTTTTTCCCCAAATGTAACAAGTATTAGGCAGTAGAGAGAGTTCCTATGGTAATGTTCACTGATCGGAAAACTTGTTTTATGCTAAAGTAAACAATAAGTTGGATTATTTTGGTTCAAATAAAAGAACTCCACATAGTAGAATTGAATTATAGATATGTAAAAGCAAAAACAAAAACTATAAGAAATCAACAACAAAAGAAAAATTAGAACAATGAAATTTTAGAAACATTTTTGCACCAACTAATTTGATATAAGTACAAACCTTGAAATTGGATTCTCATTTTCCCTGAGTTTTCTATATAATTTGTGGCCGAACTTCCAGCCTCACCAGCACAAGAACGAATGTAATCTTCTTTTCCTTTCCCAGTATGCCTTAGCCTTTCCAAATTCAGATCAAAAACACAATTCACCTCTTTTTCTCTTCTTTTCTTCTCCCCAAACTCTCCTTTGATTAACCCAGTTAAGTCCTCACCTCCCACTGGTGACAAAAATGGCCTCTCCTTCCCCTGCCAATGAATCATACTCACCTCATATCTCTATATCTATGTCTACATTTATATTTTTTTACTGAATCATATATATTACACTTAGTGTTCCCTGTGGCAGCTTAGAACATGAACATCTTAAAACCTCCACTAAGTGAACTAAATGCAAATAATTTGCTAAAAATTCATCTGGAATTACTATTTGTTCGGAACCAAATGAATGAAAACATAGAAAGATTACTTCATATTCTTTTATTTATTTTCCTACACTTTCTCTTAAACATACCAGAGGTAAATATACCTGAACTGATTTAGGGAAAACAGAACCTTTAATTGACCCACTTAAATCGACATCTCCTACTGGTGACAAAAATGGCCTCTCCTTCCCCTGCCAAAGAATCGTATCATATATTCATGTTTATATCTATACATACATATATTATATAAATAGATATTCTATCCTTTCAAATTTCACATTTATTTAACAAAAATATACTGTATAATTAATGTTCAATTTGGCAGCTAAGAAAATCTACGCATCTTCAAAACCCCTACTTGTGAGCTTCATACAATCAATTTATTAAACATTCCCATTCTTGGCAACCAAAACAATGAAAAGCAGCCTAGCAAAAAAAAAAAAATGAAAAGCATAGAAGAATAAAATTTTCTTTTCTCTTCTTTTCCTAATTTTCCTGACAACCAAACAGAAAATAGATACACCATACCTGACCTAATTTGGGGAGAACACTTTTATGCATCTTTCGGTCAAGAAAATCGGAGAGCGAGACCCGTGAGCCCTTATTGGACCCTTTGAACTGCACATCTTTACCATCGACACACCTGTTTTGGGTCAAAAATATGATTGACCCACACGAATTCAATCAACCAAGAGAAACGATTGACAATGGAGTACAAAGAATTGAATGAAATTATTAGGGGTTTCGATTTACCGATTCGAGCTTCGAAAGAGGAATGTTGACCAAATCGACAAGGATCGCCTCTCAGCTGAAACCCACGCGGTTCAATTGGAAACCCTAGCCATCGCCTCTCTTTCGAAACCCTAGATCGGGCGACAGTGATGATGAGGGTACCCTAGATCACGATTTCATAGCTGAATCCAAGAGTGGTGTGAAGAATTACCTCCAAACCCTAGAATAGAGGTTGTCGGCGAAGAGAGAGAGGAGTGGTTATGGAGAGAGTAGCGAAACGTGTTCTTGGAGAGAAGAAATATTTTTGAGAGATGATTCTGAGAACACGTTTTTTCTCTTTGATCATATACAGTGTAAAAAACACAAAGAACATCAAAATGATGTTCTCATTTTCGACTGAAATTAGAGTGGTGTTTTTTTACTGTGCTTGAGAAGGGAATTGGGAATTGGGCATGCCAAACACGTTTTCTAACTCAGTTAGGGAACAAAAAACAAAAACAAAGACAAAAAACTAGTATCCAAACAGCCCCTTAATTTTCGCATAATCAAACCATACACTCATTTCTTTTCTTTCATGTATATAAAATTATGTATATACAGCAAAATAAATAATTTATTAAATCAAATATTAATTACAGTCTCGGTCATAAATTGTCACACGGTAAAGAAGCATATTCGTCAGTTCATATGTACAACAGTATACAACTCCTCATATATTTACACAGCCGCAAAATATATATATATATGTATATAGATACAGAGAACAATTGGATTCTCAAGTCCATCAATTCAATCAAAACATGAAGCTCTAATATTCATATATATACGCACGAAGACCAAGGGATACATCTGACTCCCAGTACCCATAATGAAACTATAATAGCACATATATGTACAATCGTTCCTATCATCTATTATTATATTATATTTAATTTTCACAAATCAAAACTTGTCACTAACAGATTGTACCTTTAAAATTTCTTTTCTGATGCATACGAAAATCATATATAAGGTACACGAATGTAAAAGCAAAATTGTGTATTATGGCAACACCATCAGTTTAACATATTAATCAATGAAGCAGGATGAGGTCTCAACCTGTGCTTATACATACACATTAATAGCAACATAATAAATTTCTTAACCTATGCTCTGATACCACATGTAAACATTAATATATGTATTCATGTTATAACAATCAGACATAAATAACCTATGATCTAGGAATCGTAAAAACTCTATTCATGCTCACTATATACAAATATTGAGAGAGATTAATTGAAATATCTCGATTGATGGTCATGGCGTGTGTAGGTTTATAATCCGTGAAATTAACAATCCGTTCCAAATATCTTAGAACCGTGTACTGGGAACTACTTTCTCTCTCTAGCCCTTTTTACTTACACTTAATATGTGTTATATCTATCATATACATAAGTGATGGAACTTACGTAAATAAATAGGTAGAGAGAGGACCAGTTCCCCACTATCACTATGATTCCTTCTCTCCATCAGAGTTGGATAAATAGTAAGAATTTTTTTCATTATCAATTACAACCAATAAATATTTTAAACTGATTTGTATATATCACTTTTTCACAAATGTAAATAAAAAATAAATATAGCCCAATTCATGTGGGATATATTTTTTCTTACATAAATGGCTGAAGGAAAATTCAAATACTTTCCAACCGAATAAATTATTGTAAGATTGTGAAATACATGATTCTAAAAATATTTAGATACGTATTTATATACCTATTGAGTTGTGATTGTCTTGTAACATATAATTTAAAATCATGTAAAAAAATTTTACAAAAGGGACATAAATGACACCTTTCAAGGCAAAACTGGGGAATTTGTGTTAAACTATCAAATTGGGGAATCTGTGTTATAAACACAGTCACTGTCATTTTAGGAATAGAAGTCATTGCACATGGTCTCACAAATTAGAATCAAATGCCCACAGCACTGGAGACACCCCTTCCATCACACACACACACCAAAATTTTTACTTATATATTTACATATATAATCAGGGCCTACCTTTCTTGATTCCCCCAACTTCATCTAGACATTTAACAAGAAAAACATGCAGGGACAAACCTTCTCCCTCGATGGCCTCGTGGGTTTCATCCAAGAAAACTGAATAGAAGAAGAAAGAAAGAAAAAGTCTAATATCGAAAAATAATCTAAGTGAAGAGCGAAGCTTTCAAGTGTCGTTAGTTTAATACCTGATTCTACTATATAGCTAGTAGACAATTCTATGAAACTGACAATGATTCTAGGAATTATTGAAACAGCAACCATATAATCCAAACAATGTCAAAAGATCAATCACACGAAAGTCTCAACGTATCTACAACTTGGTATTTAGAACCGGTTATAAATATATATCCTGCATACATACTGCAGGAATTGTCATGCATACTCATGTCACTCACTCTGGTGGAGTCCTCTGAACTACAATGCCGCTTGGTTTTTGGCATAACCAAGAGCACTTTAGCGACCATCTTCCGGCAGCAGCAGCAGCAAAATCAGAAATTACGCAGTGTGAAAGTTTATCCTCAGTTGTCACATTGACAGCACAAATTCCTTGAAACCGTTATCCAGCAACCACAGACAATAAATATAACAATAGTTTACCTGGCTCAATAAATAGTATGGCCACCATGATGATTCCAGCCGTGAAGAGTAACTCGTGGGGTGACACCTGGAGGAACCTCGAAAGAGAGTGTTATAGGCAGCGCCTCCCCAGGCACCAACGAGAAATAGTTATCTGAATAATGAACAGGAAGAATCCTCGTGTCTTCTCCTTCCTTGTGATCCTTCTTTGCAGCATGAACAGAGAATTGAAGGAAGAAAGCAACTCCAACTTCAGTTCCATTTATTTCAGAAACCTTCAAACCACTGGCTTCCCTTGAAAAGTGCCTATAAACCCTCTGAACTAAACCAACTTCCTGTTTCTTCTCGATCCCACTATTCACAGGTTCCAATGAGGCCATATCAAAATCATCATCACTCTTTATTGCAGTGAAATTGTTCTCGTAGAGTGGAATTGTAGAGGATGGTTTCTTTGACGTGTTCCGTACATGCATTTTGATTTCATAAGTGGAACCTTTTATGGAAGCCTGAGATGTTATCTTGAGGGGTATTTTGTTGTTTCTGTACGGTTCCAACAGTTTGTAATCTCCTCCAGACAGATGCAACCAATAAAAGTTCCTAGATAAAATGCCATAGTCTGATATATTATAGAGTTTGAGAAGAAGAAAGTAGACTGGCTTTGGATTTTTAGACTTGGGATACTTCATCTCCAAAATAGGAACTGTTCTTTTAGACGGCACTGATAGCTGTTCGGAAACTTTGTAGTATGGACATGTTCCTTCCAGAGCCCACACTGAAACTTCCACAGCTACATTTGATAGTTCATCTGATGTAGTGTTAACCACCTGTAAATGTAGTAAGAAACAAACATAAAACACCTAGACTGTTCATAAAGAAGATATCAAAATTGTTATAGATGCACAAACTACCTCTACAAAATACGTTGCAAGATTCAGTTGGACATGGATTGGTTCTGCAGCACTCCGACAACCATAGAACCCCCCCGTTTGGTCGTGGAGATGGTCATAGAACTGACCTCTAAGACCTGTCCAAGGATTCTGAGTTTTCCAAATCAAGACACCAGTGTATCTGCTCCACATATGTGAAGTCCAACCCTCTAAAAGTGCTCTATATTGAACATAGTTAGCTAGTTGAGCCTGAAAATGTTATTTGCAATAAGTCAATACTAGAAAAGGAGAGGAGAGGAGACTAAAGGAATCTTGCAACAACAGATGGAGATTGTATTTACCTTGAGACAAAAATCATCAAGATCTCTTGGGGTCCCATAAAGTAAGATCTGATCATGAACTAACTTCGGTTTTGAGTAAGGTATGTATTTATGGTATTCCCATATTGGGTTTGGAACTTCTTCTACGTAGCCATTGGGTAACTTTCTGAATAATGGAATCATCCACCCTTCTGGAGGCATGGTCGCTCTAATAGTAGCTGCAACAGGAACTCCCACAGAGCCAACCTCAGGATTGAATCCATACTTGTAGAAGCCATCCTTAAAGAAGTTTTCAGGATTTTGAATTTCATAAGGGCCGTCACTGAAGTCCCCCTTACCATTTGCAAAGCCGTCCCACATAGATCCTTGAATGTAAATTCGTGTGCCATCCAGATATTGGCTAGGATCTATTGATGTTTTCGTAATGTCTTGTGACTTGCCACTTTCAAAGTATGGATGGAGTTGCAAATCATTTTTCAAAGCTGTGTTGATGTCCTTTGGTGGAACTTGTTCATTCCCCCCAACCCAAAGAGCAAGACTAGGATGATTTCTCAGAAGCTTGATGGTGTCCCTTGCACATAGCAAGAAAAGTTCATGGTCCAAGGGACCATCTGGGTTGGATACTGGGATACCTCGCCCATCCATATCTCCAGTTATCCAAAACTCTTGCCACACCTGCAGAATGCATATTAGGGAAAGCATGAAAATTCTGGCAGATCGTATAAATTTAAACTTAAATCAGAATAAGATCAATCCAACGAAGTCCTCTCTGCGGCGAGTGGACAAAACCTAATTTTTTTAGCAAATTTCTTCCCCGCACCTTGCCTGTTGTGGGCCAGCAACCCCTAACTAAATTATAATCAGAGGCCCCCTTGCTGGAAAGGATTGCAACATTTTTAAAGAAGTCAACTGAAATACTATATACAACAACAACCAAGCCCTTTCCCAATTACTCGGTGTCAGCTGAACGACTGTAGATAGCTTAATTCGGGACCACTTCTTGGTGTCAGCTGAACGACTGTAGATGGCTTTTGTGCTTGATCCCAGTCATTTGTAGTGATACTAGCCTCAAAGGAATTATAGCATTTTAGATAGAAAAGCATTCATAGTGTGAAACTTCAGAAGAGATGGTTTAGGTGTTAAAGTTCCTTTTCAAATAATGGCCAGCCATTCTTTGCTTCCATAAGCTTTGATGAACCTGCAGGACTCTTCTTAAGAAACTTGCTAGCATAGCCGACTAGAGCGCGGCCAAAAGGTTGGGTTATGGGGTGAGATGGTTCTCCATCAATGTCCTTGAAGATCAAGAACAGGACCTTGCATGACATTAGATTCCTGAAGTAAAATTAAATGAAGCCCAAAAATAAGTTGCCATTCTTGTAACTCTCCAAACCTGTGTAGAACTGTGATGAGGAAGTCCAGCAGAATTTATTCATCTGCAGACTATGTTTTTCCCCCCAGTAAAGGCCTTTCAGACTTCTATGAATTTGTTAAATTAACCTACTACTTTGCAAAAATGTATTACTGGAAAAATAAATGACAATGTTTCAACAACAAAAGGAAAAAAAGAAAAAAAAAAGGGATGCAGTTAGATGACCGCTAGTCAGTGGAACATCGATATGTCCTGTTCCAGAAATATTTACTAAAAAAAACAACAAGAGCTGCATTCTATTTCTAGCCAATACATTCCTGATTTATTTAAACCTATGAACTCTGCCTATTTCTGTAGCACAGGATAAAACATCTCACCAAATAGAGGATAATTGGTTTTTTTCGTTTTCTGATCGGTCCATAAATCAGCCTCACTTTGTCCTTATCCTAGACTTGAACCCGCAACCAACTTTTTTGGGAAGTTTGGAGGTGTGTAGGAGACACGACTCAAGCTAATGCTTGGTAATGATTATTTAACTGCATAAATTCTCCAAATCCGAACTTCAGCCTCACTACATCAATGCATAGGATAATGGAAGATCAGGGAATGTCCTTTTAAAGGGATGGAAGGTCGGACGCTTTGGTGTCCTATCCAGTCAAGAACTGGGGGTGCTCACAATAGTAGCCAGAATCTACCACTACCAAGGGATATTAAGCAACGCCAAGGTAGTAAATGTACAAAATATGACATATGACCTGTTGCTTCTGTACCAACTGACCAGCCAATGCATTTAAGGGATATTAAGCAAAACCTGTGATACACTAAAGTTGTATAATTTTTCTTCAGCAATGCATATCAAGTAGCACATATCATCAATGTATGCCAGCACAAGAAAATCAGTAGTTGCATTACTTTCACTATAAATACATTTAAGGGGTATCACTAATTTTTTTTTTTTGATAAGTAAGAATTAGTATAAAAGCACTCAACCGGGGAGTGCATCCCAAAGTACAAGAAAAAAGGCACTACGGGCCAAGAGAGCCCAAAAACTCTATCTTTTCCTCTAAAGATTTACAATTGCGACCCTCCACCCAACAAAATAAAAGAGAAATAAATACATCCTTCAAAATCCCCAATGAAGTCTCAACCCCCTCAAAGCAACGGCGATTGCACTCAAGCCACAGGCACCACCATATGCACAAAGGAGCCACATGCCAAAAAGGGCACACATGAGGCCCCGGATAACCGCCCCTCCATACATGAACCTCCAATACCGAAGCCGGCATCACCCATGACACCCCAAAAAGCACGAGGATCAAGCACCAAAGATCAGAGGCCACCGGACAATGCAGTAAGAGGTGGTCAATTGACTCGCCATCCTTCTTGCACAAAAAGCAGCGGTTGACCACAAAAATGCCCCCCCGTCTCAACAAATCCATAGTGAGGATACGGCCCCACGCCACCGACCAAGAGAAGAAAGCCACCTTGAAAGGGGCTTTGGTACGCCAAACCGCCTTCCAAGGGAACAGGCTATCCCGAGGAATCAAGCATCTAAAAAAGGAAGAAACTGTAAATCCCTTGAGAGTACACAGGGTCCAAACCAAGGAATCCACACCGACACCAATATCCGTTAAAGAATACAACAACTCCAAAAATCCTGAAACCTCCTCCAACTCCCAGTCCTGAAACACGCCTGAACTGGACATCCCATACAATCCTCCCGATATCAAGGCGATAACAGTCGGCAACTGAAATGCGGCGGTCACGTGCAATCCTAAAAAGGGAAGGGAATAAGGAGGCAAAGGAATCGTCCCCACACCAATGATCAGACCAGAAGCACACCAAATGACCATCCCCCACCCTGAGATTGACAAAAGAAGCAAAAAGATCCCATTCCTGCCGAATGCCCACCGAATTAGAACACCACCCGCCAAAGGGCTCCCCGTAGCGACCACAGACCACTATCCTTCATAACCGATTTCTTTTCTTACATACCGATTCCCACCTCACAAGGGGTATCACTAATTGGGGTGGTTAAAAAGCCCACGCAACGAAGAATTAGAAGACCGGTTCTTGTTTGAATACACAAACCATTCCGCATGATGTCAAATTTTAGCCCTCTCAACTCATGGGGTCCATAAGGGATAATTTCGATTATAAATAGTATTATCCTGTATGTACTTCATTTCAAAGTATCCCAATACGCTGTTGACTTCTTGACAACATCCCTTTATCAAAATTTCATGCAGATTAAAAAACAATTGTGCGTGTTTCACAAGTTTTCTAGGCAATTTATGTAGATTTACCAAATTATGTCTTCAAGTTGGTCAGGTGAGATCTTCTGCAATATTCATTTAACTAAATGATCACATCTTTGAAGGATGAACTGAGCAGCATCTACATTTTACCACTCTTCACTTCTTTCGCTGGAAATATCAAGTTCATTCACCTCTCATATCAATAAGCCCTCTTTTCTAACACATGCACACACGGATATGTATATATATATATAGAGAGAGAGAGAGATCTTACCAGCAGACCATACATATCACAGTAATGATAAAACTCTGGCCTCTCAGCCAGTCCACCACCCCAGCAGCGAATCATGTTAAAGTTCATATCTGCATGAAACTTTATGTCCGCTCTATAACGTTTCTTTGAAAGGCGTAGTAATCCATCTGAAAGTATCCAATTACCCCCGCGGATGAAAACTGGCTGCCCATTAACTTTAAACAACCTGTAAAGTAAAAAAGTATAAGCTAAAATGTATACATAAACATCTTGGGATATAACATTTGTTCAATAAAATAAAGAAAGAGAGAATATACCTTCCACCTGTTGCGCTATCAATATAGCTCTCAATTTTGCGGAAGCCAAAAAGCTGGGTCCATAAATCAGATTCTCCATATCCCTTGACATCGACACTAATTTCAACATTATATAGGGATTGCTTTCCCATGCCATTTGGCCACCATAAATTGGGCTTGTAGAAAAAAAGCTGCAAATACACAATTATTAACATCTGAAATGGGAGTATTGGAAGTAAAGTTAGAAACTTGATACCAAGCATCAAGCTAAGCATGTACTCCCTCAGTCCCAAAAAAAAAGTATTCTTTACTGGGAACTCAACTTATTAAGGGTGTAGTTTTTTTGTTTTTTTTGCATGGGGACTAAATGATATATCAAAATTACCCCTCTAAAGTGGAGAGGGATGTCATGTTTCACGTTATTTGTCTATGATGGGTCCACAATTAAGGGTACATTTTTTTTTTGTTGATAAGATTTATATAAAAGACACTCAAAAGGGGCGTGCATCCCGAAGTACACAATTAAGGGTACATTAGGAATGTCAAAATAGATGGTGCATTGCTTTTTGGAACTGGAAAACCTATTTTGGGACAACCCAAAATGCAAAGGTGACTCTTTTTGGGACGGAGGGAGTAATATGTTTTTAAATTTTTACTAATATGTTTGCCACATTGCCATCAAGAATGTATCACCTCCCAAGTTGACATCAATATCAGGATGTAGCTACGCTATAAATAGAGCAACAGGAAATAAAAAACACTAAGTACACTTCGTTTGTGTATTTAGAATTGAAATAATAATAATTACTACTATAATAACATAGATAATTATATTATACTTGGTTCAACAAAAGCTACACAAGAACAGACCTCAGGAAACGTATATTGAACATGTGCTCCAGGGGGGATCGACAAATTTTCTTTCTGAAAATGCTCTACTAAGCAAAAGCTTCCCTCAATTTCAATTGTCACTTGGATGTTCAAATTACACTCTGCAACCCATGCACTTCTATTTACCAATTCAATCGTGGAATGCAGATATACCCTTCTGTAATTGTCAAAGAACGATGAAACCAAATGGGGATCCACTACTTTGACAGGCTGCACCAAATGGCAATGCATCAATGAAGAATTAGATCTTTTACGAACTCTATGACAAATATTTAGCTTTATTCAGCAGATTGCTTTATTTGTTCTTATAAAATGTGTGTGTGTGTGTGTGTGTGAGAGGGGGGGGCTTATAGTAGACATACATAAAAGAAAAGCACCTTCAACAGCTTGCTTTGTATTTTGTGCAACGAAGTACAGATGACAAAATACCAAAAGGTTCTTAAAGGAAACTAAGCACTGCAATATTTTAATCACTACTCACCCCGGTAACAGAAATGGATACCTCATCCCAGATTCCAGTGTTCCTATCCCTGTAATGAGAGATAAGGGTCATTTACCCGAGTAGTTGTACACGTCAAATTAAACTTAAGACACTAAGGCAAAAACACATTATTGCAGCAAAAGTTCCTAATTTAATTGAAAGTACCCTCTATTTATCATCAGATGATGAATTCATAGTAAGGATTTGCAAGCTGTAACTGATGACAAACAAAGGATCTGTTGAAATTATTAACAATGAAATGAATGAATCTGCAGTTATCCAAAAAGGCGTCTACATTTTAAGTAGATGCTCAAAAATTAATTAAAACCATGCTGTATCAAGCATCAATATGATTATTAATGCAAGAGAGATTTATTA
Organism: Cornus suecica; assembly: GCA_963922005.1. Lineage (NCBI taxonomy): Eukaryota > Viridiplantae > Streptophyta > Magnoliopsida > Cornales > Cornaceae > Cornus > Cornus suecica. The sequence continues at coordinate 18,637,055 of OY998247.1, read as the reverse complement.
AGTTATTTATTTTGTACCTAATGAAACAAAACAGAAACAAATAGCATAAAACTGCAACTTGGGTAATCCGTCAAGAGAGATAAATCAGTCACCTTATAGGAGTCATCCAATCCCAGCCCTCAACATATTGGGCAGCAACATCTTTACCAATCTGACATTGAGAAGACAATAATGATAATAAGGTGACAAGGAAAAAATGCACTTAAAAAGACCCAGATTTCTGCGTAACTGCATGTTCTGGAGTGCTCTAGCCTCAAAAGTGCATGGATACACGGATATCGATACATGAAGTTGGTGTGTCTGGAATGCTAATATGCTCAAAACTTGGAAGATGGCCATTATATCCAACTTATGCAAGATTTTCCATACTTTCTACACATGCAGTTCAAAAACAAGTCATTTGTATAACTGTTCTACTAATAATTTTACAACAAATTAGTGAAACAACTTCAATCAGGTAAAGTGTTTTCACAATAGTCGAATAGATTATACTAAATTAATTGCTTTACTTAGAGTGCTTCCATCAAAATTCATACCAGTTGTGGTACAACCGTCATACCAAATAATCCCTCCAGTCAAAAACATCAACCTACTACTCCATGGGTTATGTGAGACGTCATATTTTTCCATTGATTATGAAAATTCTATCTACTTTTCCCGACTACTACTGTTAAAGGAATATGTTATGTTATACCTACGTTTTAAAATATTCTTTCCATCCAAAAACTTATTAGTAAAGAGCTCTCAGTTCAAGGATCACTCGACGGTCCTCGGACTTCAGCCACCAAACCAAGTACCTCCTCGGATCCCTAAAAATACCAAGTCCTGCTACAAACTCAGGTCTTCAAATCTTCGGCCTTCTATATGACTATATGAGGTTTATGATGACATGGTATGTGTCATGTAACTTGCGCATTGACCTCTTTGACTTTTAGCTGAGTGGGCCATCAATGATGTTGTTGCACACATATTAGTTATCTACAACTATCAGGAAAGCTACTACCAAAGCAACAGACTAATCATGGACATGCACAGGGCAAAAAAAAACCTTATATTCATTGGGTTCAGGGAAATAGCTAAATACCTCATGATCACCACCTTGACCCCCTTCAGGCGGGATCCTCCCAGGATGATCAGGAGGGTGAACGAGAACAGCAAGCAAATTCTCACCGTCGGGTTTCAGAATGTCTGTGACATCAAGAGAATGTCTCCGAAACATCCCCTTTGGCAGAATCGTTTTGTGCCCATTCAAATACACCTCTGCAGAGTAATTAATTGCCCGAAAATTTAGATCCACATGCTGATTACCTGACTGAAAGAAGTTCAAGAAAGTTCTGAAAGTCATCCACAGACGAGAACAAGTATCACTACTACAAATATAATTATACTGGTAATAGTAGTTGTAGCAATAGTATCGAACATATTGTAATAGTAAAACAAAGATAACAAGAATAGTGCTATATACTAAACAAAATAAAAGACTAAAATGAAAAGGAAAGCAAGTAATAGAGAGAAGCAAGAACTGTAAATACAGAGGACAAATGCACAAAATTGGAGACAATCATCCTCAGTCGCAATGATCCTCTTCTTTGATTCTTATTCACATGCATGTAAGGGTTAAAATTTTGTATTATAGATTCTCCATAAAGCACAATAGTCTTTGCCAACCATTTATTCTTTAGTAAAAGGACTGTAGATCAAGAATTTAACTTTCACCCTTGCAAAACATAATCGTACCTTTTGGGGCGTGTGTTGTGTTGCAGATCTACCTCTGTTTTATATTAAACTAAAATCATATACCTCAGAAGGAGAAGCCTTATGTATGAGCAAGAATGGGAAATGATTATGATATCAGTCCAGTCAAAAAAAAAATATTGGTCTTCTCTTAAGAGATACACGAAACAAGTACTTTATTATCTTTTTCAGTCCCAGTTGTATGTTAGTTTAAGTATCAAACATGCCATATGTTAGTTTAAGTATCAAACACTCCATTGCAGTCTTCCAGACAAGGGCCCCAAGGGACGAACTAAATTCAGTATCAGAATTATGCATATTATCCCTCATAATTAAACACATCTAGCTATGAGTGTATGCAGCACAATAAACACATCTAGCTATGAGTGTCAAAGGATTTAAGTATTAAAGGTACACCCTCTCTAATAGATTAAGCTTTTAGAGTAGATGGGTGGTTAACATGGTATCAGAGCAGGAAGTCATGCGTTCAAACCTCACCGCCCACACAAAAAAAAACAAAAAACAAAATTGTTGCAGGTGTTAGACCAAAAGGAAGGCCACACGTAAGGGAGTGTGTTGAAGGATTTAAGTATTAAAGTTACACCATCTCTAATAGCTTAAGCTTTTAGAGTAGATGGGTGGTTAACAAGTAGTGTAAAATACTGAAATTTCAAAGGCATAAAAAGATACTTTGCCAATTAGTGATTGGATGTGAGGGAAAAACAAATGATGAAAATCTCAATCTTAGTTCATAGACTGTTCATCTGAACCAACCTATCTATTGTGAAGAATTGGACTTCCCAAATTAAAACAACTAAACAAAGGCTTATCGTAGCTATTGGGTTTGGCTATATAAATTTGAGTTTCTCATTGCACTAGACGAAGATATGTTCAATCATAGGCCACTACATATTTTTCACAACTTTGATACACGTAATCTTTATCTTCATCTTTGTTCTTGTAGCACCTTCAACTTTGATTCTCCCATTCAATGTGATCGGAATAATTCGTCAGCGTACTCTCGCCTCAGCCACTAACAGTGCTGCTATGAGTATCTAAATCTATCGTTGGGAAGCTCACTCTTTGTTGTATTCTCATTCTGCCTCCTCCCTTTAATTAGCCTGATGCTTCCTGACCATCCCACATGTTGGGGTTAAATATGAACGAATTTCGTCGGGCTGAAGCAGAATGAGAGTGAGATTATCAAGAAATAAAGATGATGAGAAGAGGAGCAAGTTTTGGTTACCCAAGCAAGATGTTGAAAAACTGGTATTGCATATAGAAGGGAGGGACTTTAGAGATAGACTAGGAACCAAAGCGAGTATTGTGAGCCAATGGGCTAATACGGCAAGAAATTTTTTTGAAGAAACTCAATGATCATATAGTCAGAGAAAGAAATGCACTCGTCTTCAAACAGAAAATATAGTAGATATATTGCCTAGAAAAATTAGCTTTCAAAATAAAATAAAATAATACAAGTTAGAAGAAAAAAATGCCACTTATCTATCAAAGTAGCATTTATCCTCCTAGTTACCAAACAGTGCCACAATACATCATGAGTTCAAAGCATCACTAGAAAAGAAAAGGTACAAAAAGATGTTCTGTGTTCACATATGTAGCAGCATATAAACATTTCAAATTGTAATTAATCAGGAATACATAAAACTTAAATCCAACAATATTGAAAGTAAACAACCATGAGTAAGCAGCTGTATTGAAGTATATAAACTATGGTTCTGGAGAGTTGCATACCAGCTTACACTGAAAGGTTGTGAAAAACCAAAACGTATAGTACTCTCTTCCTGAATCAGCAATATCTATGATTGACTCGTTTTCCAACCCATAGAAAGGATCTGGCACAAGTTTGTTTTTTACCAGAGTTGCCAAAACGCTGTCAATCAAATCATCAGTAGCGTAAATAAGTAAACAAATAACTAGGAAAAGACAACATGAAGCTACTGGTTTGTCCTTTCAATTTTCACATAGAGTAGTAAAAGTTAGAAGGAGTAATAGATGTTTGTAACGAATACTTACATGACACCAAAATTTCATAACTCAAGAGATTCCTGAGTTTGATAGTGTATGGACTTTTACAGTGGTCGAAAATGTCCTTATATAGTTCTTAAATCATATATTAGAGGTTACACTCTTATAATTAGATTTTGTTTTACTAGTATGGGAAATTGCTATCTGAATCCCATAATTGCTATTCGAAATTCACAATTACGAATCAAACACCACTAAAGATTCAGTATTTTTGCGCACAAACAAAATTATGCTTTCTTTTCTCCAAATATAAATATTGGAAGTCCTCTTAAAGGCCTTTCAAGCTAAAATAAATTATCATTTGGTTTTCTTTTCTGATTACGGAATATCTTTAGACTTTTCACGAAATAAAGAATTGGCTCTTTCCCACTATAGAATTACAAATCAGAAATGTTATTTCTGCTTTCGAAGCTCGAACGTTTTTTCAAACAACTTTATTCACAATAGGACGTGGCGGTTCAAATCATACCAGAAAATAAGTACACATTCAAAGCCCACAATCAACCCACAAATAGAAATCAATTGAATTTTCAAACTAAATTTGAACTGATATCTAAATCAAGTGTAAACAATTAACCTACATTCATCATTTACACATTCTTCAATTGATTTCGCAGGCAGATATAGATATCACTTATTTGAACTCTTTGCATTTGATTAATAAGTGTCTTTAAGAGAAAAAAAATTCAATTTTTTACCCTTTTATCTTCTTTATTAAGTACTAGAGACCATTTCTTCTTCCTAAATACACACATACATATATACACGAAATTCAGAAACAAAACAATTATCATACATAATCATTTACACGAAAAAAGAAAGTGAAATTGGTGAGCAACAGCACATAGTAACGAGCAATTCACACACATTAATTAACACTAGTATTTCAAAATCCAAATTCAATTAACGAGTCAAAAAACACATACACACACACATATATATATATAATATAAATAATATGAAGAGAAAATTACGTTCCGGGGACAAGAGCCTCCATCCAAGGTGAAACGGGGGCAGAGGGCGGTTGAGTGGTGGTGAGCTGAACTCCGGTGAGGCGGACCTCGGTGGATCTGGCCGCTAACCAGCCGGAATCCAGCTTCGTCTTCCCTATCGCCGCCATTGACTCAACAAAACCCTAGACCGGAGAGAGATGGATGAGAACTCCTCTCTGTCGCTCTCTCTCTACATTACTCAGTCTCAGCACTTTCTCTCTCTATATGTAACTGTGTGTCGCCTTGTCGGTCGACTGTGTGTATGTGTGTGTGAATTGGGGCGTCAGGGTGGGCCCAAATTCATCCATGGACTATATGAGGCACGTTAAACAGTAAATTCTCTGCCGTGGCGTGACGGAGCCAACTATACATCTTCATCCTTTTGTGGTTGGTGATCGTATTGATATATGCTTGATTTTGTCATTAAATTGCCTTTGGATAACGACCGTTAGCACTAATCTCCTGGAACTGTAAAACATTGTTATCTAAAAACACAGTCGGTTATAACTGAACTCTTCCATAAGAAATTTTATTAATTTGAACTAAATAATTTACTTTTAACGAGTTCACCATTAGGATTTTTTAGTTTTCACAAAATACAAAATTATTTGAACAATTACAAATTAAAGAGGAACATCAATTAATCAAGTAGAGATTTTATACGATTTTCTAATTTAAAATAGTATGAAAAGAAAAAACCGGCTTTTATGTATTTTTAAAAATTTTAATTATCTTATTTGTTTACTTGAAGTTGATTGGACAGGGACAAAAAATAGTAGGCCCAGTTGAAGTTATTACATGTCAAGCCCAACCTATAAGCGAAATATTTTAAGAATAACTTTGGTTTCAAGCCAAAACCCACTATTTTAAGTAAGAGGTTGAAAAAGGCATTTACACTTTGGTGATGTATGTGGGAACGTTATGTGTTCCCTTTGCACATATATCACTCTTCCTATACACCTATCTCTCATGCACCTCTGTCATAACAAATTACACAATAGATACCATATATCCATTTTGATTCTATCACACAATAATCTTTGTTGTGATAGTTTTTTTTTTGTCCCTTCCCTCACATCAGTGTAGGGCCTTTGTGAATCAATGTACAAGGGCCTTTGTGAATCAATGTACAAAGACTTCACAAATAACCCTTCTGTGTTTGTGTGAGGGAGAGATGGAGTTAAGTTTAGTTTTTAACTAAAGACCACCATGGATGGTGAGGGCACGCGACGCTCCCAGTACCACCGCCCAAGCATTAGCGATGAACAGCTCGATGTGAGCCTACACGGCCCTCTACACCGGCCGCGCCAAGATCACTCGCCTCTTCTTTATCACCGACCGTTGCGGCAACGCGCCGATGCAGTTGGAGGCCTTTCGCATGGCCTATGATGAGATCAGAGATTGTTCAGAAGATTGATGGATGGTTGGGGCCTACTATGAACCCGACCGGAATTGGACTGAATCTGCCTACCGTTCAGTTGACCAGAGGAAGGGCAAGCTTGAGAATGGATGTTTACTGGGTAAATTTAATCAAAGAAAGCATGAGATTGGGATAAAGTGATATTGGACATTTCCATTATGCCCATGATCAAATCACAACTACAGTGTGCTTCTGGAGTCTAAAATGTATAAGCTTGTTACACCATAACATTGCCTTCCTCACTGAATAGCGGCAAAATAGATGGACACAATGATCAACAAGATAAAAGATAAGTATCTTCAATTTTTATTTTTTATAAAAAAAATTACTATTATAAAATATACTAGTTAAAATGTCGATCGTCAATTTTATTTTATTGGCCAATGACATCCCTCCGAGAAATTTATTTACAAAAATAAAAGTATAATGTGATCTACGTGTATACTTAAAATATAATTTTGTTAAAATTTTGCTAAATCGTAGTGACAAATTACATATAACTGCCTAGAACTAAAATCACAATGGCAACCTATTATCGACTGCCAATTGCTAAGATAAAAAAAGGGCATCTGGCACAAAAAAACCAATCGCTAAAAATCAAAGCAAAAGGCATAAAGAAAGGTAATCGCCAAGATTAAGACTAGAGGCACGAAGAAAGTTAGCTGCCAAGATCAAAGTAAGCAAAATTAATTTCATTTATTGATTTTTGCTTAGTACCCAAGAAAATATATATATTTAAATGCAAGAAATCATGAATATAGGGGGACGAGGCCCGAAAGTGGGTCCAAGAACTCTTTTTATTGGAAACTTGAAAATTTGGAATACAGGAAAATACTCGCATGTGTTCGAGCCCAAGTGAAACTATAAGAGAGCCTCAACAAAAGAAGAAGATCGGACAATCCAACCCATATGTATCGAGATAGGTCGAATCCGAAGGGGCCAGTGTAAGGGCCAAAAATATCAGGTCCACTTGAAACTATTACATGTCAAGCCCAATAGCTAAAAGCCCAACCCATAAGCGAAATATTCTAAGAATAACTTTAGTTTCAAGCCAAAAACCCACCGTTTTAAGAAATATGATGTTGAGAAAGACATGTAGATCACGTCCCATAAAATTAGGGACATGATTATAAAGAGTGGAGAGATTGGTGGGCCAAAAAGCACACCATATTCGTGTATATATATGAGATTAAAATCATCAATAAAGCAGTTCTGAGTGAGGTGCAAAAAAAGGCATCTACAGGACAGTTCATGCACTTGCTAGGTTTTTCGTGTAGAAAACACTTTTCTGTTTTTTATAGAAATAATGGAAGATAGTTTTCAAAATTTTGTTATGTGAAAAAGATAATTACTATAAAAATTAACTTTTATATTACTTTCAATCATGTTTTGAAAGCAAACTATTTGTTTTGTAATTTTTAAATAAGAAAAATACTAATAATAAAAGTTCTAAACTTATTGTTTGGAACTCCAAAAATTTAAAGATATATAAACTTATTTTCAGATTATAATATAAGACATTTTTTTTAATACAAGGCATGCTTGGTTTTCAATTCTGAAATAGTTTTTTCTTTTTGGCGAGTCGCATCTTTTATCGAGATTCTTTAACTTGATAGCCCCTGTGATTTAGCATTTTCAGATAAAGTTAACGAAACGACAAGTTTATTTTTGTCATGCAAATCTTTAACGACAATGTTTGTCATGTATGATGTAGTTTTTTCATCGTTTGAACTTGACAATATATTTTCTTCGTGGTTATACCCAATTTCTTCGTCGTCAGACTTAATTTATTCGTCATCAGACCCAATTTATTCGTCATCAGACTTAATTTTTCCATTACCGTCAAACTCAGATTTTCCGTCGTCGGACTCAGTTTCTTTGCCGTCAAATGCAAGTTCTTCATCGTTAAACTCAATTTCTTCGTTATCAAACTAAAATTTTTGATCTTTAAAGAAATTATCAAGCACATCAGGAAAATATTTTCTAACATCACGACTTGTATGTTAAGCTCCATATTATGTGCTCGAGTAACAAGTTCTTCAAATGTACTTGGCTTGATTCCTTGTAGGATGTAGAGAAGCTCCCAATTCATGTCTTGCATACACATTTCAACTGCAGAGATCTTAGAAATTTGGTCTTTACAATCAAGACATAAAGCTCTCCAGCGGTAAATATAATCAACCACATACTCGCCATTCCTTTGCCGAGTGTTAGTGAGTTCTAACATGCTCACTATTCTACGAGTACTAAAGAAGCGATTGAGAAATTCTTGTTCTATCATTTGTCAACCGTCAATACTTCCTGTTTTGAGGTCCGTGTACCAATCAAATGCAATTCCTTTTAGGGAGCGAACAAATTGTTGACTAAAAGGTCTCCGTATGTGCCAGCATTATTGCAAGTTTTGACAAAATGGGCAACATGTTGTTTTGGATTACCTCTTCCGTCAAACTATTGGAACTTTGGTGGTCGATACCCTGCAGGCATTTTTAAGTTGTTGATTCTTTTAGTGTAAGGATTTGAGTACGTGGAAGTACTTTCAGGGATGTCACCAACTTGTTCTCTTATACTTGCAATTATTATGTTTTGAAGTTGTTGGATAGAGAGCGAGGCGACATATACATCTTGGTTTGCTTGACTAAGCATTTCAGCAGTGACAGATGTATGGCTTTTGTTGTCAACTGGAGTACCATTTATTGTTGAATATAGCGAAAGAACTTAACCTTCACTTGTCTCGGCAATGTCATGTAATTCTAACTTCTCCCTTAACGAGACAATTTTTAGATCTTGTTCGTCAATAATCTTCTGTAATCTTTCAATTGCATGAGTCATACTCGTTAATTGTTCTTCGTTTGATATAGCACTAGTCATCATGACCATCATAATGACTAAGTCATAAAATCTCTCTAGTCTTGGATGGGTCAACCTTGAGTTTGAATTTTTGGTTAGACCAACCTTTGAGAAGGCTTTTAAATGACTATCACAAATGCATTTTGACAGTAATTTTTCTAAGCAAAATTGAGCCTTTAAATTTGGAAGAACATTATTGCTTACCCCCATAGAGGAAAGAGGTTTCGCTTTGAGTTTGGAGGACTTGACTTGCACCATATTTTGCTGACTTTTATTTGATTTTTTTTTATCTGTCACAAAAATCTTCGTCGGTGTAGCAGTAACTTTGATGGACTCTTTGACAGTATTCTTTGATATTTTGTCACTCTTCATTATGTTTTTCTTGTCTTGCATTTGTCGGATAGACAATGATGAAATCGATGAAACATGATTAGTCTTGTTACCCACTTATCTAGATGTTGGCACTTGTTGACAGACTTCTGAACAAACATGTTGCCTAATAAATGACTCTAGAGGGGGGTGAATAGAGTTTTAGCTTAAATAATGGAATTTAATTCGATTTTCTATTTGATAAATATAATTGCAATGCTAGATAATATAATATAAAAGCACAAAATAATATAAATCAAATAAAAGTAGGGAGAGAAATATAAATACTTGGACACGCGATTTTAGCGAGGTTCAAAATCCCCTTGATTCCTACGTCCTCGGCTCAAGGTTCTCTTGAGACTTCCCAAATCCACTATGGCTTCTCCTTACGGGTGGAGAGCAAAACCTTTACAAGAAGCACACCACTTCTCCTACCACTCTTCCTTACGGGTGAAGAACAAACATTGCTTGAAAGGATTTACGTTCAAAGCCTTAACATGCATTTAGAAACCATTTCAAATTATATGAATTGGTTTTATGGCTCTAGGACACCCTATTTGTTGAGTTCTTCCATAGCTTATGAAAGCTTGAACTAACTCAACTTTAGCAAAGACTCATGAATGATATGCATGGTCCTATAAACTATATGGTCAAGAGTTGAGCTTTCAAATAAGTTATTTCAAAAATAACTTTACATTAAGTCTAGCACTCACCCAAGCCTACTTTACCCATTTTCTTGATCTTCAATTTCTTTGAGCTTTTGGGTTGATGTCTCCATCCTTGTCTTCAATGTCTTTTAAACTCTAAGCACCTTTGTTTGATCTTCTCATGGATTCACTAGCTCTCTTGAATTTATCTTGAATCAACAACCTATTAAGCATAACTCAAGTAGACATTAAATTTACCACATTCGATGGTTTGTTATCATCAAAATATCATGTTTACTCATGGTGAAAAACCTTGGGTCAACAACATATAATAAAATAAGAAAGCCACACACACAAACGACACAATCAATTTTTATGTGGAAAACTTTCCCGGTGTGGGAAGTAAAAACCACGGGACCGTAGTCCACCAAAATCTCCACTATCAACAAATAATGGGTACACCAAAGTTCTCTCTAGGTAGAACTAGAGGTAAACAATCTCAAGAAACAACTTTTCTTGGCAACAAAACAAATATTGAACAAGAATAAGGAGAGATCTCACCAAAATAAAGCTACTGTTCACGGACCCAAAAAACTGCTGAGGCAGAAGTGTATCATGCTGAGATAGCACAAGGTTATTCTAAAGCAAAACAGATGCTTCAAGAGGTTCACGATTCGATGAAAACAATATATGCGAATCTCTTAAGTCGGCCAATCCATCATCCGAGACATGGGGGGCAGTCGATGGACAATTCCTATAAGCCGTCGTTGGTTAGGAATGAAGCCATTATTACTAAAATTAAGGTTTCGGCAAAAACGGAAGAGGTCGCTGAAACCAGACTTGCCAAGACCAATTTGGTTGTTATCAAAGAGTTTGCTGAAACTGACCCTAAGGTGACTAAGTTGGTTTCAGTAATTTCGAAAGAAGTGGCTGCAACAAATCTGGCCAAACCACCAGTGGCAGAAATGAATCCGTCCAATGCAATATGTGCTACTATATAACCCATACAAATGCATTGGACAATAATTAGATTAGGCTTTAAATTTATGTGCCCTGTTTTAATTTATTTGTTTTAATTTTTTTTCTTTTTGGTTGATTTGAAAACCAATATTAGGAATTGGAACCTGTAGGCATATGTATTATTTTAAGGTACACTTGACTCGTAGAGGGATCTCCTTTAGGGTACTGGGCTACTGGGTTGAGCCTTGGACCCACCCCACCGAAGTTGGTATACGGGTTGACCCAATGTATTCGACATCGGGGCGGATTACTCGTGGCAACTCAAAGCCTTCTAAAGGTGGTCCTTTGTGGCAGTGCATCTTGTGGAACTGAAGAGCGTACACGGGAGTAGTACCTCCATGGTCTACGGGTCCTGATGATGTAGCAGCATCCCAGGGGCGTTTACCACCATTTCTGCATAGCTCTAGCAGTACACGCGTGTACTGCAAAGGCTATTGGGGAGTGATCCGTTGCACGACTGATCCGGCTGTGGCCACAAATGCTGCGTAGCCGTGACACGTGGACAGCGCGACACCATCCTCACATTTTGAAGGGATTGGAAAGATCATGTGGCATGGAAGTTAGGGGTGTAGTTTCAGTCAATAATGAAGGCCTATAATGGAAATTCCACCCATTTCCTAATGGGGAAGGAACATCTCTTATTGACCCAAATTTTGGCCCTCATCACTTATTAGGGACATGTGGAGCATTGGTAGGACTTGGGGACCACTTCAATTAGGGCAACATTTTGGGCAAGTGACCTATAAATAGAGGGCAATAGTGCATTGCCTGGGGATCCTAACTTCATCATCATTATTTTCCTTTCTTGGAGGCTACTCCTTCAGGACGGCTACCTACATTCTTCTTCTCTCATTCCTCTGTGCTTCGTCCATGGGAGCTTGATTCTTACCTTTACCACATCACACCCTTCTTCTCTACTTGCTTCTCTTCTCCTTTCTCTCGGTCTTTAGCTATTTTAGGGGTATTTCATTTTGGGGATTTTAGGTTAGATATATCAATGCTTACTACCCACTCGCTACTTTGTGATGAGGCTACACTATTTGCTCTTCTCCACCTTTTTTCTTTCCTCTCCTTTTACCTTCTTTGCTTGAGATTTTGGTTATGGATCTTGACCCATATATTCTGACTTGTTAGTGGAGCCTTCTCTCCGGTTTTTCTCATATTTACAGCTTTTTCACCCATAATTTTTGGCGACCACAGTGGGAGAGAAAAGCAAGCCAATAACATGCCCAAAAGGTCATCTCGCATAGCCATGTCGTCTCAAATACCTTCTTCTATTGCAATCCTCCATCCCCTCTTATTTCACCAAGGTCGGAGCCAATCGCATTTGCCAAAGCTGAGAGCCATGCTTCTGGAGAGACGAGCCAGCTGCCACAAGGGCTCCTGGTGATCAATCGACCCCTACCAGGCCCGACGGCGACCCAGCCACAACCTCAAGGCATCGCCACAACGGAGCCTCAGCTCAGGGAACCATTGCATGATCGTCCCCCAGTCCCTCATGAGCAGGAGGCGGCTGGGGTTCGTTCCTTCAACCGTACAATCACTAAAACGGAGCACCGAAGGATGACCTGGAACAGGTCCCACAACACCGCCTCATTAAGGTCAGACGGTGGGCGTGACCGTGATGGACTTTTGGTGAAAACATTGTTTGCCATGCAAACCACAAAACAAAATATGTGGGATGAGCAGAAAGCAATGTTCGTATCCACCAGACCTGACACAGCTAATGACGTAGCACTCACGCCAGCATCTATCCTTCGTCATGACGTTATGGTGACGCCCCCACGTGCGACTCCGGCATTGCCCCATAGCCACACCATGGCAGCATCTTTGACCCCTTTTGGCTCAGCCCAGCAGAGTGTTTCCCTCTATGTTACACTTGACCAACTACATGCCATAATTGGGTCGGGATGTGTCTCGATCGGGGCGGACTTGGTTGGTGACCCATTGCCTCATTTTCCTATCTTTATCCTTCAGCAGCCATACCAGGCTGAGTAAGTCGCACCTAAGTTCAGGCAGTTCGATGGAAGGAAGGGCAATGCCAAAGAGCATATTGGGCGTTTCATCAATCATCTAGGGGACCACGCCTCCAATAAGGCATTGAAGTTGAGAGAGTTCCCCAAGTCATTGACCGATCGTGCCTACACTTGGTACCACAACCTAGAGCCTGGGTCAGTGACCAATTGGGAAGAGATGACACATCGATTTTATAGCAAGTATTATCAAGTCGATGAGAAGGTGTCTCTGTTATCCCTCACTGAGCTCACTCAAAAAATCAATGATGACGTGATGGATTATGTGAAGCGGTTCAGAGAGCGCACACTGGAGTGCTATGAAGCCGCGAATGAGGAGGACTTAGTTCGGATTTGCATCGACGGGATGGATAGGGAGTACTGCTTCTATCTAATCGCCCTCGATATCCGGACATTTTATGATCTTATGGTGAAGACTAGGTGTTTAGTTGACCGGGTGGCCAGTCCCTGAGGAGGTCGCACTTGGCGAGCACAGCGTCCCGTCTCCATCACAACGACAACTATTGAGGATGATTAGTAGTTCTCCGAGGACCACGATGAGGATGAGGATGAGGACGCATGCATGGCATCAATTGATCAGTCACGAAAGAGGTTTCGGCCTACACCACCGCCCTTCCCTTGCAACCGCAAGCAAGTCCTAGCAGTATTAAGCTAGTGGATCCGTGACAAGGTTATGAGCCTACCACCAACACAATTGAAGTTTTTCATTTTTCAAATGTGTCCATATATGTCAATAGTTAATGTGCAGATCCGTAAGACCTTGGTTGGACACGGTGCCTAACCAGTAAATAGTTTTTACCTTATTTAAATAGTTAATGTGCAGCTAGGGATAAACAAGTGATTGATATGTTATTAGACCTGTCAATGGATCGGATTTTGATCCGAATCCGATCCGATTAGCCGGATATGGATTGAAAATAAAATCCGATAATCCGATAATCCGATTAGGATCCGAATCCGATAATCCGATTTCTTAACAAATTGGATTTGGATTTATGTCATCCGATCCGATAATAACTCGATCCGATATAAAATATATTTATATATATATATATAAATATATATTTGATATTTTTATGTGTATATATTTAATACTGTACATGTATATAAATGTTAGTTGTTAATTATTTTATTATTTATTAATAATGATTGATCATAAATACAATTATTAAAAATGTGAATAATTTAGTGTTTTAGTATTTATTAATTTTTGTATTTTTTTTAATTAGATATTCGAATCAGATATTCTATAATGAAGAAATTCGAATATGAATTAACTAAGTGAAAATCCGTCGAATTATCGGATTCGGATCGCGGATCGGGAGTTTTTGTCATCCTTATCAATAGACCTGTCAATAATCCGATTATGATCCGAATCCGATATTAACTGGATATGGATTGAAAATAAAATCCGATAACCCGATTAGGATCCGAATCCGATAATCCGATTTCTTAACAAATTGGATTTGGATTTAACTGATCCGATCCATTGACAGGTCTATATGTTATAGGGGAAAGGTGCAGATTAGGAAAGATCGAATTACTGTTTGGTTAATGTTTAACTTGTAAATAGTTACATTCACATACTTGTAGATCTATTCAATCCTCTATCTCGATTCCGCCAATCACATATCTCCCTCCATGTTCACAATTGAAAACCCTAATTTCGTCCCAAATTTCACAACTCTCTTCCTCAAAGCAAAGGCCGGATATCTATATAGATAATATAGGTATATAATCATTTTTCTATATATACATGTGTACCTATATATATATAAATGTATTTAATCATTTCTATATATCTATACTACTATTAAAAGTGTGAAGAAAGTTTGGTGTTTCAGTATTTATAGTATAAATTTTATATGTGATTTTTTCATCCAATTCCTCCATGAATTACAAAATTAATGGAATTCTATAACTCCAATCCAATTCCTACTTCATTTATAACTACGAAATTCAATTAAATTATACAACTCCAATTGAATGAAAAAAAATACTTAATCCGCAATCCTAATCCTAAATGTACTACAGTATTGAATCCCATCTGAAATTATAATTAATAAACCTAATTGTGATGGACTAGAAAATCATTATATCAAAGAGCCTATATGTATGGAATACAATGTTTCTCCTTTTCTACAAAACCCTACTATCAACTCCTCTCATCCAATTTATATTCAACTAATTTTTAATTTAATTTTTTTATTTTATACTTTTAGTTTCAGTTTCTATTTTGTTTCTATTTTTTTTTTGTCATTAGTTGTTTCTCTCAAAGCATGATTGCAAGTTATAATTGTGTAAATGTATCTCTCATATCATTCAATTTGATTTAATTAATTTAGATCAATAAATTGTCTGTTTCAGATTGTCACGATGAACGAGATATGAAAACAAGTGTATAGACAACTGGTGTTTCATATCTGGTAATTCTCACCCACCATAATGTTTTAATTAATTTTTGCGTTAATTTCAGTAAACCCACGTGGTTTCAAAAAAGATCACTTTGCCATTCTCTTATACAGAAAACCCCCCTGCATTTATCAAATTATATCAGCTTGCCCCCTTTTCTATAATTTTGGACCAAAATACTCCTGAAATTTAATGAAAAATGATTAAAATTAAAAAAAAACGCATAAAATTCGAAAAAACAATATAAAATTCGTAAAAAATATTAAAAATTCGAAAAAATATAAAATTCAATATATATATATAATTCGAAAAAATCTAAAATTCAATAAAAACATATAAAATTCGAAAAAACATATATAAAATTCGAAAAAACATATATAAAATTCGAAAAACATATATAAAATTTGAAAAAATATATAAAATTCGAACAAAAACATATAAAATTCGAGAAAACATATCAAATTTGAAAAAAACATATCAAATTCGAAACAAATATATAAATTTCAAAAATATATATAAATTTTGAAAAAATATATAAAATTCGAAAACAAATATATAAATTTCGGAAAAAAACATATAAAAAACATATAAATTTCAAAATTTATATATTTGTTTCGAATTTAATATATTTTTTATGAATTATATATATATTTTTTATGAATTTTATATATTGTTTTCTTATTTTATATGTTTTTTTCGAAATTTATATGTTTGTTTTGCGAAATTTATATATTTTTTTCGAATTTTATATATTTGTTTCAAATTTTATATGGTTTTTACGAATTTTCTAAATATTGTTTGAATTTTACATGTTTTTTTGAATTTTAAATCATTTTTCGAATTTTAAATCATTTTTACAAATGTTATATATATTGTTTCGAATTTTATATGTTTTGTTTTCGAATTTTATCTTCTTTTTTTTTTAATTTTATATTGTTTTTTCAAAATTTATATGTTTTTTCGAATTTTATATATTGTTTTATGAATTTTATATATTGTTACGAATTATATATATATATATATATATTTTTTTTTATGAATTTTATATATTTGTTTCTAATTTTATATGTTTTTGTTTCTAATTTTATTTGTTTTATTCACATTTTATATATATTTTTTGAATTTTATATGTTTTTATCGAATTTTATATTTTTCTAATTTTTAATATTTGTTTACGAATTTTATATGTTTTTTTTAGTTGTAATCATTTTTCATTAAATTTCAGGGGTATTTTAGTCCAAAATTATAGGGAAAGGGGCAAGCTGATACAATTTAATAAGTGTAGGAGGATTTTCCATATAAAAGGGGGATAAAGTGATATACAATTTAATAAATATAGGAGAATTTTTTATATAAATTGGGGATGAAGTGATATTTTTTAAAATCACGTGAAAATTTACTGAAATTAACTCTTAAATTGCGTTTCAATTTTCACAAATAGTGCAATTTTTTCTTACACTTGCAATTCCGACGGTTTGATGCTATGCAATAGGTGCTTCGTGTGTGTTCACTTTTCAATTCACTACTTTACTATTTGATGCTTGTACTCCCTTTCCACAAGTCTCTACTATGAACTCATCTCCATCTGTTCGTCAATTTATATTCAGCTAATTTGTATTTTTCTTTGATATTTTAGGTTTACTTTTAGTTTCAATAAATGCCTCACAATGTATGTACTTTCATAATATATGGTTTTTTTGTTTTAATTTCTATTTTGTTTCTAAACATTTTTTGTCATTATACTGTTGCTCACTTTTCGTTTAGTTTAATAAATGCCTTGTATGTAATTTCATGATTTTTATTAATATTACATATTAGATTTATTTTATTATATATATATTTTATTTCTTAATTTACTTTTAGTTGCTATAAAAATCCTATATCTTTTATATTTTATTATATATTGGTTTTACTTTAAACTTATTTTTTTTATTTTGGTTTTTTAATTATTTTTTGTCTTCTTTTAAATTTTATCTATTTTGACTTGTGTTGGTATTTATTTTCGAGATAGTTATTGTATATTTTTCCATACTGAAATCGATAGTTAATGTTATTTGACATTAAAGATTTCTATATTCATTTTTCCTAAAGTATCATTGCATTTTGTATTTTATATTTAATTTCTTTTTTATTTTTGGTACATGAGTTGTGGTTAAATATAATTTTTTTTATTAAAAATCATTATTATGAAATTATTTAACTCACTTTATAATTAAAATTTAATGTGCACGTACTTTAAAAGTGTGAAGAGTTTTAGTATTTATAGTATAAATTTTCTATGTGATTTTTCAATCCAATTTCTACTTAAATTTTAACATACAAATTTTAACTCAATTCTATAACTATAACTCCAATTCAATTTCTACTTAAACTATAATTACAAATATTAATTGAGTTTTATAACTCCAAATAGAATCCTATTTCAAAGCAACAACATTTAGTATAAATTATCTATTTAAATTCTATCATTATTATGTATGTATTTAATCATAATTCTAATTGTAATACTGGTCAATCCTATTCTTAATATAATATTCAATCCCATCTACAATGATAATTAATAATCACAATCCTAATATTATTTAACCATCCTAATATAATACTCAATCCATCTACATTTGTAATTAATAATCTAATCCTAATTGTATTGGATTTTCTTCATGTCTTTTGCTTATTCTACTTAAACTAGGATTAGATTATGTTTGTAATCCTAATTGTATTGGATTTTTATTAATATTACATATTAATAAACATGAATACAATTATGTTTGTAATCCAATACAATAGATTATTAATTACAATTAGACATGAAGAAAATCCAATACAATTAGGATTAGATTATGTTTGTAATTTTGCTATCAACCATTGCCACTGTACAAATAGAATTTTCACCCGGAACTTTTCTATTAGCAAAATTTTATGTTTTAGTGATTAATGATTATTTTACGTAAATATAAAACATAAATAAATTGCACATGCCTTAAAACTTGTGACAGAGATGGTTGGTGGTCACAAAAAATCGTGTTCAAGAATTTAAAATTTAGTGTTTATGATATAAGGTATTTTGAATTATAAATTTATTTTTACTCATGAGGAATATAATCAGCTTTTACCATGGAATATACAAAGGATGGAGTGCTGGCAACACGGTTAGAGAAGTCATAATCTTGTGTGGTGTCCCTCATCAAAATATCATAAAGGTTAATTAATTTAATTCAATCAACTTCTACGATTCGATAATGAAAAAAATAATTGTAAATTTCATCTGCAATTATATTTAACAGTTCTCATCGTAAATGGACTAATACTCAATCACATCTACAATTATAATTAATAATTCTAATGGGATAATTTTAACACGTAAACTTAATTGTAATATGATTAAAAGTTATTATATGAAGCCCTATATATATGAAATGCAATGCATCTCCCTCCCTACAAAACCCTACTATCAACTCCTCTCTTCTCCGCTCTCATTGTAATTATTTTATTATGCTTTAATTTTATATATGTTGTATTTATTGTATTTATGTTGTTCATTGAGTGTATTTATGTTGTTCTATTATTTCTTTTGTGACTCTTTATATCAGCTAAGGTTAATATTTTTTATTTATTTTTATTTTATTGTAATTCAATATTTATTTATTAGCTTCGATAAATATTATTTTCACTTTACTTTAGTATTTAATTTTTCAATTTTTGTTTATTGTAATTCAATATTTATTTACTCGCTTCGATATATCTCATTTTTATTTTAATTTTAGTTTCCGTAATTATCTCATTTGTTTATACTTCTTTCTATATTATTTTGCTTTAAATTTATTTTTCATCTTTTTTTATGTCTTCGTTTTAGTTACACCTATTTTGACTTTCCCCTCTCATTTTGATATTTATATTTGCGAGTTACTTTGATTATTTTTATTTTTTAAATTTTATTTTGAGAGGTATTGTGTTTGATCAAGTTTAGTTAATTAATTTTTTTATAATATATATATATATATTTTATGTAAATTTTAAATTACGCGCAAAGCACGTGTTTTTTACTAGTATATACTATAAGTAGTTCCAAAATTTGGCAATATCCCTAATTATCTTAAATCAATTATTATTTCAAATCTTTATATATAAGTTAATTCCTAATTAATATTCTATTTAAGACAATGAAATACTATAAGTAGTTAATTCCTGATTATCTTAAATCAATTTGTTTTTTGGAATATATTTTGTGAAATGAAATTTATCATTTTTACATATATAAAAAAATTTGAACTTAGGATAACAAGTTTTATTACTTAATTCAAATTCAATTTTATTAGCATGTTAATTATTTCTAAAATTATAGTTACAATTTATATATCTATTTAATTATCATTAAAAGATATATTACTCTAATAAAATTAAGTTGAATTGTTAATTAATACTACAAACTATCTCTAATAAAATTAAGTTGAATTGTTAACAGTCTAATTACTACAATTTGATAGTTTAAGAAGTTATTTTTAGTTCAGGGGGCTTTCTGCAAAATGTTGCACGAGACAATTAAAAGTACAAGTACAACACGTGTAAAAGAATCTAAGTAGTTGAACATGAATACAGATTCCTAATATAATCAAATATATATATATATATAGTATTGTAAGGGTTCGATTTAAATGAGATTTAGAGATAGTTTCCACACAAGATCGTCAGGAAAATAATGGTGCTTATGCTTTTATTGCTTTTGATGCTTTACAGAGAAATAGAAAAGAAATGGAAGAGAAATAGACAGTTACAAATGATGCGAAATACTTTCTCTCTTTAGAAATTTCTCTCCCTTAGTCTCTGAAAAGTCCTTTTAAAGTGAGCTCTAGCTTTTCTATTTATAGACGTAAGCGTCCAGTAAGCCTTCGCGAATCGTCCTTGCCACGTCAGCATTACCTCGCGACATGGACCATGAAGTGCCAATCCGCGCCATAAATACCCTGTACAGTATCATCTCGCGACCTCGATTACACGATACCAATTCGCGTGATCCCTTGCGTGGATCATACTGTACTTCTTGACCTGTGATCCGCGTTGTTTCTTCGCGGATCTGATTTTTCCTTAGCCAAGAAACCATAATGCTATAGCTTTCCTAGGTCATGACATTTTTGCATGCATACCTTTTTCATGACCCTGAGTACTATCGGCCTCTCTAAGGTACTTTTGCTTAGAATGGTGTAAATAGGGTCGCGACCCACTATTTACATATTCCAAGCATTTTCCTAGATTCCGAATAGTACTCCCTACGCGAGCAGCATATAGGGCTATGAGTTCAGATGTTTAGCTATATCCACACCAGTCCCTCATAATTCCCTCTATATAATGCTAATTCTCACGTATAAACCTTATTTGGGTCATTTTCCCAAATAATCCTTTATTTGGGCCAGTTTCCCAAATAAACCAAACCTTGGGCCATTTCCCCAAAATAAACCAATCCTCGCGGATTACCCTTTTCGCGAGTCACCCCCCTTACATTTTTCCCCATTGTGCTTTGATACTTGGCCAAGTATTAAAGTGCAATAACCTTTGCCTTGCGAATCAGCGTACTTTGTATCATTATTTGTGAGTTGTTTTTCCCCATGCCATTCTTACCTCATTTCGCGAGCTTCAATCCAATTCTGCGACCTTCCCTTACCCTTTTTGCTTCTTTTCAGCCCATCACGTGCGTGTACTTATTTTTACATTGCCCCTATTTCGCTTGCTTTTTCCAATTTGTCCTTATTCTCGGATCCGCGACTTTTTTAGTGTGCTTGGCTATGCGACTTTTCGCCTTCCTCGCGCATTTAATGCACCTTTTTCAGTTTTCGCACCCGAGCCTTATATATGTTGTTCATTTCATTTTTCCCACTTATAACTTATATATTTTTCTAGAGCTCCTTTTCCCATCCCTCTCATTTTGCACCTCTTTCCTCGTATCCCATTCCCTTCGCGCATAGTTATCTATTTCATAAGCTTCTCGTAAGTATAGTCTCATCATGACCAAAGCTTCCACTCCCAAACTTCTCGTGCCTTCATCAGGGGTCACTCCTTCTGTCCCAGAGGCCTTAGAATGGAGAAAAGCCCCCTTCCTTGATTCTCATGATATTTTCTGGCCATCCGTGCAAGCCCTTCCTTCTCCCCTTATTGCAAGCCAACCCCTTACCCTCGATCCAGACCATGATGCCGACCCAGTCTTTATTCCTCCTCTCTCTGTTCTTCACATTGCTATTGAAAGGGGCGACACACCTTTCTCCTTTATCGAATACGAGGGCCACGTAGCCCCCATAACTGACTGGAAAATGTGATCTAGCCATATTCTCGGTCAAGACCGCCATCACGCCACTCTTGCTACGGCTGGCATCCTTGAGTCCATTGAAATTTTTTCGGACTTCTATGTTCGTCGTGACGTAGAAGCGCTGAACACTTTTGGTTTCGCGATGGAGCACCTTCTCGCATACCTTCATTGCTTCCTGGGGCGAGTTCACACCCACCTTAGAAGATGTGGTGGTCTTATTCCGGCTTCCCGTCCTGGACTCGCGTCCCATCAAGGTTCCTTTAGTCGATCCAGAGGATAAGAAGATCCTCAACCAACTTCGCGACTGTGGCAAATATGCTTGCAAGCGCGGTAGTTGGTTTGAAAAAGGCGTACTCCTTCCAGAACAAGCAATATCCACTCGTCCGAAGTTATCTTACTCGGCCTGGTGCCATCATTTCTTTCGTGAGTATTCCTCGCGGAAGCCAACTCCTGGTGAGGACCGCGAGTATGCTCTTGGCCCTCAATTCAATGGCCCCTTAGAGCTGGCAGGCTTCCTCGTATACTAGCTTGATCGTTACATCTTTCAAGGTAAGCCAGAGGATGGTCCCAGCCGCATGGTATTTCTTCTTGCTGGCATGCTATCGTGAGGTGTGCGTATTCCCTTGGCCCCCTTCTTTTTAGGCACCCTGTATTCGCAGCTCGATACTCTCACGAATGACTTCACCCGCTCCTTGGGTATGTATGACATCAGTACTCACATTTCAGGTACCTTCCTTACCTTATTTCTTTTTGAGTGTTTTCCTAAATATGCTCCGATTCCTGTCTCTTTCTCTCCTCAAGCCTCAGAGGCCAACACTTCCATTTCTTTAAAATCTCGGGCTACCCGCTGGACCTCTCTCTCTTCTTCGAAAACCCTTGCTTATTTTATTGACAAATTTTTTGAGTTTTCTTGGCATACGCCACTCCTCTTGAAGGCTTTTATCCCCCTGATTTTTACCCGAAGGAAGAGATAGTTTCTTATGACATTGCCTCAAATGACCATCTCATCTTTTCTGCCATCACCCATAAGTGTCATCTTCCTATTTTTAGTGAGACTTTTGATACTGTTGCGTCCTATAATCCTTCACGCGTGGCTCGCCAATTAGGATTTGATCAGGCTATTCCTCCTCCTCTTCCTCTATATCTCGAAGACAACTTTGATAGATGCCTTATTGCTTTTCACGAATCCATAGAGAAAAGTCTTCGCATCTTTTCTACTATCATATTTATCCAACCTGGCACTCGAAGGGGTGGTGTAACTATGGCCTATAGTGAGTTTTGGAAGGAACAATTGGTGAGATTCCAAAGTTTCATGGATGAAACTCCTCCCATTCCCATACTTGTTCCAGTATATGTTGCAGATCCTTCATTGAAGCTTCGCAAGGTGAAAGGCAAGCCTGTACCAAAACATCATGCCGAGCCTTCTCAACCTTCAAAGTTAAAGAAAGTAACTCGCAAGCGATCACTTCGCGATGAAGTTCCTTCCGCGAGATCACCTATCCGTGAGGAGCCAATCCGCGAAGAGCCAATCGCGAGACGTTTGGTAATTTTCCTATCCTCTTTCCTTTATTGTCATATGTTTTTTATATGTTTTGTGTCAATACTAACTTAGCCATTTCACTCCTCTTCTGCAGCGTTCCAGTGCCCAGGCTACAGGTATCATCAATGATTCTACTGATTTGTTGGACCACGTCCCCTTGTCTATCCGGCTTAAAAACCTTTATGTTGTAGAAACAATGGATGATGTGCCTCTCGCGAAGAGGAAAATAACTCTCTCATCTGCCTCAAAAACTCATGTTGCAGGGGAGACCCCCAGTTCAGAGGATTCTCCCTTAGTGCGGAAGCGGAAACCCACCCATGACATCTCTTATGTGGGTACCTCGGACCTTGCCTCAGAAGAGGCGTCCTTGGCTGCAAGGCACAAACTTGTTTTGGCCAAGCTGAAGAATAAACGGAAGGCTGATACGACCTCCACTTTGCTGGATACAGTTGCTCGCGTGGTAGAGGACCTGAGGGCTGGAGATGATGCAGAAGAGACAGAGGTTGCCAGCATCCTCTCTGATCTTCCCAAGACGGTTCTTTCCCAGAGTAAGTTTCAAACTTGACTTTATTTTTCTATTTAAAGTTCATGCTCCTAACACTTCGCATTTCTCCTCTTTTTAGGCTCCCGTGAGACAGTTTCTCCCCATGTTCCAGTTTCTCCTGGGGGTGGCCTTCATTTTAACCCTTCTGTTGCAGCTTCTTCTAATGATGATGATGAGGACCACCTCACTATCAACTCTTTGCTCAACAAGTCTCCTCAGCTGACTTTCAAAGAGGGTGAGGGTGATGGTGATTCCTCTTCATTTCACGACACCGTGATTTCCGCGACTTCTACTCCTGAGGTAGATTGCGAGGTATCATCAGGTTGTGACCATGAAGATACTTCAGCAACTCGCGAGACTTCATCAAAGCTGCCTTCATTTCCAGTCTCTCCTGAGGTCATTGCTACAGAGGACCACATCATAGATGACAATCACTTGCAGCCTCCTGGTGGTGATATTACATCTGAGATTGCTGCAACATTGGAAGACTGTCCCACTATTGAGAGATCCATCTTCGGTAACACTGTCCCAGACGTTGAGGAAGGTAACTTTTTGCCACTTCACTCTAACATTTAATTCCGGGTACCCACATATGATATTTAATGTGTATCTTCCTTCATTTAGGTCCAAACTCTAAAGACCAAGAAATGATCGACGAGCTATTCCACGATGCTCAGAGAATTTCTGATGGTCAAACGGTGTTTCCTTCAGCCACATTTACCGAGCTGCATGTAGAGGTACATCAATCTCCAGATCGCACATCTACCTCGGGTCCTCGCGAGCCTGCCTCTCGCGACCATGCTTCACCTCACGTTAGCCAGGCATCTCTACTCGCGACCCTACCATTGCTCATGTCTATGATGTTGCTTCCTCGGTGCTAGTACCTTGGCATCATTGGCTTTGTTATCCTCGCGACATTCCAGTGTTAGATCAGATAGAGGCAGCTCATCCAGAGACTTTTGCTCGCTTGGAAATTCATGAGCCACTCCTGTAAGCTTTCCATCTTCAGCTTGTTGCAGATGTATTCAGGACTTTTTCTGAGACTTCTATTCAAGATCTTGTCCCTGACACCCTCCCGAGATGTCATGCACACATAAAGGATTGGAAGAAGGTTGGGATGGATGTGTCCTGGTGGGAGAGCCGGTTGGATGTTATCCAGAGGCTTTACGATCATTATCTTGTTGAGCTGAAGGATCGTGATGCACGTCAAAGGAAGCAAGCTGAGATTGTAGAAGCTCGCAGGCAGTTAGTACCTCGAGGAGGATGATAAGAAACTTCAAGATGTAGCTGACCATTCTGAGCGGGCCCGTCTGTATTTGGAGGAGCATGAGGGTTTCAAGTTATCAGATCCCATTACCCAGAACCTCTTCTAGTCTTTTTTTTTTCATGATGTATGTACTCTTTATGTTCTAACTATAACCATATTTTTGCTGGAAAATCCTATACAATGATTGTAATTCTAACATGATTTATACATTCTGAATGATTTGTTTGATACTATATATCTTCATATCCTCACTAAAGAAAATTTTTATAACACCATAATCCATGATGCCTTTATGCTTGATACAATTTAATCCATTTCACATTAAGAGGTCTAGCCTTCTCGCGAGTAACTTCATGCTCCATCCTGTAATACTCACTGTTGCCTTCACTTACAATCACATATGGACCTTCCCACTGGGCTTCAAATTTCCTTACCCTTTGTCCCCTCATGATTGTTGGTACTACTTTCAACACTCTGTCTCCCTCCTTGAACCATTTGTATCGTACCCTCTTATTGTAGCTCCTTGCTTGTCGCTTATTGTATTCTTTTTGATTTGTAAAAGCTTCCGCCCTTGTTTCCTCCAATTCTTCTATCTCCAATAGTCTGTCATCTAGATTGCTTTTGCATGCCAGTGTTTTAGCAACAACCTCCAGCTCTGCGGGTAGCACAACCTCTACTCCATAGACCAGTGCATAAGGGGTCATATTCATCGCACTCCGGTATGCAGTTCTATGCGCCCACAGTGCTATTGGAAGTTCTTCCGCCCATTTCTTTTGATTATCATGCACCAACCTGGACATGATTCGAATTAACGCTTTATTAGAGGTTTCGGCCTGTTCATTTCCTTTTGGATAGTAAGGCGTGGACTTGTGATGAATTACTGAGTATCTCCCCAACAAATTTGCGACTTTACTATTAACAAAAGGAGTCCCATTGTCCGACAGTATCACCTTCGGTATCCCAAATGGACAGACGATGTTTTCTTTTATGAATCGAACCACATTGTCTGTTGTCGTCCGTCGCAGCGAGATAGTTTCCACCCACTTTGTGAACAATTCAGTTGCCACTAAAATCCACACATGTCCCTGAGCCTGCGGCGTGATTGGTCTAATTATGTCAATAAGCACACCACTTTTCATTACTAAGAGAACACCCCCTCTTAGCTTTATTTGGGTCACACCAACCCTTTGATTACAATGATCTTGTACAATAAAAATATCTCTCAAAGATTGATTTGTACAATTATAACTCTCTTGCTCACAAGACTAGAGTAAGAATTTGAATCAAGATGGAAGCTCTAGACTTTGAAATATATGAGTGATGATACACAAAAGTGTATATGAAAGTGTATTGTGATTTTGCAAGAGGTTGTTTTTAAGTTTAGAATGCAAGCCCTTTTATAGCCAATATTTGAAGTGTTTGAAGACACAAAAGTCTATATAGCCGTTTAGAAATTGGACCAAAAATCAAACTAGCCGTTGTAAAGCAATTTAGGAGAATGGGGTGAGCTGAGTTATGCATTTCAAAAAGAGCCGTTGTAAATTATGAGAATGGGGTGAGCTGAGTTTGCAAATGGAGTGAGTTGAGTCTCCAAATATTCTGTATTTAATTTGCAAAACTTTGAATGTTAATTCTCAAACCCAAATTCATTAATTTGGTATTTATTTGTTTTCAAAAAATAGTTTTATTAGATTTCTAGAGCTTTAAAATAATTCAAATAATTACTTTGATAGTTAAAATCTAATCACTCACCAACCTATCTACCCAATCTTCAAGTAGTGATTGATCCTCTTTGAAATGATTAACTTTAAGCTTCAACATCTTTGCTCTTGATCATCTTTGAACTTCAATCTTTTTGCATTTGATATTCTTGTTCGTTCGCTTTAAATGGTAACGTCATGATCTTTTTGTCCGCGTGATCCATAATATGATTTTCCTATTTTTACAAGCTTGGACAAATACTCATTGTAGTCATTAGTACAAATGCATCATTAATAATTTGTTATCATCAAATTACGGAATTACCCTTAGATTAAAATCTTAAGGCCAACAGAACATATTGCGATCTTGTATATAAAGGATTTTTAAATGATGTCGTCGTCTATGAAGGATTTGCAGATGGTTGCATTGTTTGTGTAGGATTTGCAGACGATTTCGTCGCCTGTCTAGAATTTGCAAACGAGTTTGTTATCTGCGAAAGATTTGTTGCAGACGATTTCGTCGTTTGTGAAGGATTTGCAAACGATTTTTTCATCTGTCTAGAATCTTCAGACAAGTCCATCATATGTGAAGGATTTGTTGCAGACGAGTCCGTCATCTATGAATGATTTGTTGCCGACGATTTCATCATCTGTCTAAAATTTGCAGACGGTCGATTTGCCTGTGAAGAATTTGCACACGAAAGAATCATCCATGAAGGATTTGCCAATAAACGAGTCACTTGTGAATGATTTGCAGACGACTGCGACGACTCACCAAAATTTTGAGGTTCAAACTTGTTTACTAACACGGCGAGATGTGTGTCCATTTTTTCAATGGTTTTCGTAAGCTTTTTTATTGCATGCGTCATTGCTAGAAGTTTCTCTTCCATCGTGGCATTGTCTGTCATCATCGCTGCAACGACGACAAAATCGGGAAAATCTTGAGTGAGCTTCTTCTCTGTCGATGGATTTTTGGGATTTATGCCACTTATCGTGACAATCTTGAAGAAAGTCTTTGCACCGTCGTCTTTTTTGCTCGTCTGAACCTTCGGGGGCACCATAGATTCTGACAATTAAGAATTTTACGAATTTAACTTACGAGAAAGAGATGAGAGGCAAAGGTGTCCCACAGGGTGTGCCAGAAATTTGTAGACAACAAAATTCGAGTCCGTAAATATAGGAATGAAAATTATGACAAATCAGAATTTAATTACATTTAAATTAATGGTGGTAAAAACCTCTGTTCTATTCTTTACAATAAAAAGAATATTATCTCTGATTCAATCTCCTTTGTTGGCTGGTATCAAGGGTTGTCAAAGCTTGATCTTGAATCGAGTTGTTGAAAGGATTTGATGTTCATCCAGGGTGGTTAAAAATATGTGTTAAAAACACACCCTTATGATGGCTTAGGTTTTACCTATCGTATGTGCACGAGTCAAATTATAGTACATAATTGGCTTGAGAAAGGTTATTGATCCCACAGAGACTAAGTCGTGTTCTGAATTCTCGTAAAGTAATACTCTTAAATTGCTATGAAAGTATGATTTGTTATTTTGTGATTGATTAACTAATTAACTAATAAAACAATATTAGTATATAATATATATATACTAACCCGCCCCGCCCCAAACCCGCCCCGATTACCTATATAATATATATATATATATATTTATCTATATATATGAATAAACATGTATTGACGGATTGTTTATTATGCTTTTGAAATCTTTGATTTTGATTTCATATGGATTTATTGTTTGATTTTGATCTCTTATAGTTAGGTTTGATTTTGGGATTTTATTGTTATTTGGGGGAAAAATAATACGTAAACCAGCGCACATGTGTTGCAATGGTATAATCTCACTCACAAATTAGGAAGGTGAGGAGTTCGAGCCTCTTAGGAGGCATTTGTGGGTGTGGTGTGTGAGTTTCTTACCATTCAAAAAAAAAAAAAAAAAAAAACGTAATCGGGGTGGGGCGGGGCGGGGAGTTGGCGGGTACGGGGCGGGGTGGGTTGAGGAAATAAAAAATTAATCGGGGATGGGGCGGGGAAAAATAATCGGGTTCGGGGACGGGCGCGGGTGATACCCGCCCCATTGCCATCCCTAGTCTTGAATGACTCCCTTCTTTAAAAGATGTAAATCTCCAGATATAGCGCTCTGGAAATTATGTGAATTGAAGCTCCTGAAATTATGTGAAGAAAGGTCCCCTAGGTCTGATCCAGACCTTGATATTTATAGGTAAAGTTGAGGGAAACCCTAAGGTTACCCTTTTTCGTAATTTTACACCAAACTAATCAAAAACCTATAATCTGGTATATAATATGTGTATTGAGGTATTGTAGTCGCAACCACATCAAAGGAACTTAAGTTGAGGCCAAAATTGGAATTTCATAACTCAAGTATGCAGAGCCGCCTACGCTTGGCGCATAGGAGAGTTACACACGGAGCGTAGGCGGCCTACGCGTTGAGTGTAGGCCAATTTCATCGGGCGTAAGCTGAGTGTAGTTTTAGCATTTTTTAGCCACTTTTAGCTACTGGGAGCGTAGGTTGAGCGTAACAAAATTCATGAAAACTATTTTCTTGGGAATAGTGCCGTTTGAACCCCCTCGACTCCATTAGCATGATTCTTGAAGTTGCGGCTCCGAAAAATAACGTTTTCGCCCTCCGGAATACATTTTTCTCTTGAAAATACCTCTTTAGCTTTCCTCTTGAATATAAATGAGAACTTCTCTAGTTAATTCACCAAAGTTAGCTCATTTTCTTCATTAAGCTCCTGAAACACGCTTAGACACATAAACGGTATAAAAATACCAAATAATGGAATGTAAAGACGTAACAATAACAAGATAGATGCCTAAAATGGTAAACATTTATCACCTATTGATAAGTTCACAAAATCACTATTTTAAATGTCAAAAATAAATCTTTAATTCACCATTTTATTGCATAAATGTTCTTTATATATCTTTTTATTTCTTATAGGTTTGAATTGGAAAAGATGAAGAAAATATATTAAAGTGAAGAAAGGAATGCACATGGATGGAAGAAAGAATATAATGCACATGGATGAAAGATGAAGAATATAATGCACATGAAGAAAGAAGAAAATGACTTGGAAAGCATCAATATTCAAAGAAAAAGAAAAGAAAAGTAGATCTAACTTCACTTTACAAGATGTCATTATATTCCAATTTTCTCTATAAATAGGAGAGTAGTTGGAAATTGTAAGGAGTTAGATGGTAGAGAGTGAGAAATTGTAGAGAGAATTTAGTCTTGTATCAAGTTTTTATTTTGTTGTAATCTTTTTCTTAGTTAATGAAAATTTCTTCTATCATCATGTTTTATTTCTATATCATGATGCTAGCTTAAACATCTTCTCAAGGGAGTGATGAAGCCACCTTGGGTAAGATATACATAATTTTATTTTATTTCTTATTGTTCAATTCTCTTCCCGAAATAATTCTTTCAAGTGACAAAACCTACAATAGAGGTTGAAAATAGAGGAAGGATTCTCCGTGATTACCAATCAATGGAAATACGGGGAATGCCTACCACTATTTATATTTATTTATTTTTAAACCAAAACATTAGAGGGAGGATTTTCCGTGATTACCAATTAATGGAAATACGGGGAATGCCTACCAATATCTATGTTTATGTTTAATAGGTTGGAGGAGAATTTGCAATAGAAATATATAATATTATTTATATAGACCCGGGTGGTGGATTATCTTCCCTTGAGATTTCTTCCATCATTTGATAATTATCTAGTTATTTTAGTTTACTATTCAAAAATTCAAGAATTGTTTTAACTAATTTCTTTTTATCTCGAAAAATATAGTTTTGGATCCTAGTCTCAAACCGATTTCTAAGTTGAGAGTGGTTCGACCCTACTTATTACTATACTATTTTAAGTAAAGTATTTGTAGGTATTATAAATTTTGTTGACCGGAGTTTGGTGAAGCAACGACAAAAGAAACATCAATTCACCAACCGTCACCTATCATGATTCAAGGGCTGTCATAGCTTGATCTTGAATCATTTTCTTTGATTTTTTGTCAAGGGCTGATGAAGCTTGATTTCGAATAGTTGTATGCTTTCTTGAATTGTTGAGGAAAATAGGCACGAGTTGGAGGTGTTTGTTGTTCTTCATCTTTAGGCTTGGATTTTGGTGATCCTTTGAATTTTTTGAACCACCGAAAAAGAACAACACGATTTGGATGTGCTCGTTGTTCTTTTAGTGCTTGATTTTCTTGTTGAGAGAGAAAAAGTAATTGTAAAGCTTTTTGTATTTTTTCTCTTAGAGTTTCCGTGATTTTCACGTGAATTCTTTTCCCACTTCATTCATCTGCTTGCCTCTATTTATAAAAGGTGTGGATGAATAGGATCATGACACGTGTCTTTTTGGATAACTATCAAATTATAATATTAAAATAATTATATAATTCGATAATTATCTCTTTTATTTAACTAAGCGGGTTAGGCTTAGTTAAATAATTTAAATTAACCCAATAAGAATCGGGCTTATCAATTTGATTTGTGGCCCAATATTTATGTTGGGCTTTTGGGTTTAGACCCACAAATTTTTAGTGTCTACAATGGTTATATATATGTGTGTGTGTATGCATGTATATAAATGTATAATAGGGTGTCTGTTTCTTCTTACATTACCTCCACTAAGAATCTTTCAGTGATGAATGAGTTTTTAAGCAGATTTCTAACCCATTTGAAACATAGCAGTTCTAGGGAGACATAAAATTTGGGTTTTCATCACATGAGAGATTAAATGGTGTTGTGACGTGGGTTAAGGTTATAAAGGTGAGGGTATATAATCATTTAACATTATTTTGGTTGGAAAAATGTCTTTACACACATTTCGGGATAATTTAGTCATTTCACATCTCAAATTTGGATTGACTGGGTTTGACCTCACCGGAGGTTGAACTAAGGGGGTCAAAATGAGATAAATAAGGGGTAAAGTGTAATTAGCAAAACTAGAGGGGGTGTGGATGTAATTTATATTAACAATAGGGGGTGGAAGTATAATTGACCCTAAACTATTTTATATTTTCTACTAATAGGAAATGTAAAAAAAGTCAAAATTATTAGGTTAAAAATAGTACCAAATAAAATAATTTTGACTACATCTTTCATACTAATTCTTTTATTTCATTTACTAAGAGGGATATTTATTTACGATAAAGTCCCTAAAAACTAAATTTAATATTTATATGAACAAGAAAAATGAGTTATTGTAAGGGTCAAAAGTCCCGGCCCACCTAAGCCAGTGGTCCAAGAGACTAACACTACAAGGCCCATCAATAGAGATTAAAAACCCATTGTACTGATCGGTAAACCGGGTTATATCTAAAAGCCCAATATTGCAAAAGCCCATAAGTAGTCAAAACTTGTGACTAAAGTTAAGGGCTTAACTTAAAGATTGATGTTAATCAAATATCTGGAATAAGGAATTTGATCCTAATCTTGATAGACCAAGACCTATCTATACTTATATAAATATGATCTTTGAACCTTAATAAAGGGATTCGAGTGGTTGTACAAAAAAGAGCATATACCGTTATAAACTCACATTAATGTAGAGAAATTATATAAATATGTTTCTTTACTTGTAACATGATACAATTTCTTACACTATTTCGGGACCTCACTCATAAACAAATAATTAATAAATTAAAAGTTAAACTAAACTATTTTGAACAAAATTATAAGAAGCTTAAGACTTCTTCATTTACCTTACAAGATTATAAACTCTTATTAACATGCTAATATTTCAAAGGTAACTTTGTCATTCAACTGAATAATTTTTTTATAAAAAATGATACATATTCTAGTGTTATTTGTATCAAATAAAATAAATCCATAAACTTTATTAAATACAATTTATATTTTAAAAAATAACTTATTACTTACTAAACCTCATTCTATTTTTCAATTTTAATTTGCGTAGAGTAAAAATTACACCGAACAAGTGCGCAATACGAATAAGGTGCAAGTTAGTCCACCAACGACCAGTCACAGCGCACTTTAAGGCACACGCTAAAATACGCACGCTCGCGACACCACCGGTTCACCACCTCCATACATTTCTCTATCTACACACTCGCACACGCAACACACAGTTAAAAATGGGATGTTGTGGGGACGAAGAAGACGAGGACCTCCTCCAACCTCTTCACCCCCAAACCCTAACCCTAGACTCCTCTGCCGGAGCCCCAAACCCCTCCTCCACCGCCCATGGTGGCGACACCACCATATCGCCGATGAACTCCAACTTCCCCGCCCTGATTTGCCGCGACATCCTGCGCACCATCTTGGAGAAGCTCCCGATCGCCGATCTGTCTCGGGCGGCGTGCGTGTGCCGATTGTGGAACTCGGTGGCGTCGGACCGAGAGATGCAGACCAGAGCCTTCAAGGCGCCGTGGAAGCTCAAGGAGGTGATCGGAAGTCCGAGCTCCGGCAGCTTCTGGAGAGACAATAGTCTTGGACGGTTCGCGATTTCGCATCGGTTGGCGCGTGGAGACTCCGTTGCCAGCCTCGCCGTGAAATACTCCGTTCAGGTGATACACCCTCACTATATTCATATATATATATATATTTATATACACGTAATGTCTGTATTGATGAACAAAATTCATGTTATCTAAGCTTGTACTGTGATTTGTATGGTTATAAAGGTTTTAACATATTTAGAATAACTGATCAATTTTGCAGATCACTCTGCATATGTGATTGTGTATTATGTAAACAATTTATATGGAGTAAATTTGTTGGAATGGTTTTGATACAAAGCTAGAAAACATTTTGAGCAATCAACAATGGGTGACTACGAAATCGAAGGGATTGATTGGTTCGGTTTTCTTGGGGCAATTTTCTGTTCTTTGCATATTGAAAATTAGTGCAATTGACAGTTTTTAGTGGAAAAAGGACTTCTGGTAATAGTCTATTGTAGTTATTTAAATACAATTTTTGTTTTGAGGGTTTTTTGTTGCTATTCCTGATAAGTGTTAAAAAAAGGTGAGAGTTTGCATTTACTGTGGGTTTGTTGGTTTCTTGTTTATGTGTTGATTTCTGGTTGAATGTTTTTAAGTCTAAATGTTATCAATGCAAAACAATGTGCTTATGATTTTAAATCAAGTTGCATCTTGATTGATTTGCTCTGGTGTTCTTCATTCACATGATCTATTTTGAGTTATAAGTTTTCATTTTTATATTGTTTTGACGCCAAAATTGGCTATAGTGATTCTATTACCTAGTGAAAAAACATGCATATATTGGTTACATTGGTTGCTCAAAGCGATGTAAAAGTTAAAGGAAGCGGGATTCCATTTTAAGCTTATGCTGATTTGGTTTCTGGAAAATGGAGAAAATAGAAGTAAAAGAACCATCCAAGTGTTTTTTTTTTCTTTTTTTTTTTAAGAAACCCCATATATATGGTTTACATTGGTTGCTGAAAGTGAACTAAAAGGTAAAGGAAGCTTAAATTTTTAAGCTTATGTTGATTTGGTTTCTGGAAAATGCTACCATGGGAGAAAGACCAAGGGAAAAACACAAGACAGGATTTTTTTTTTTGGGTTGTTGTTGTTGTTAAGTAGACAAAGTGGTTTTATCTAGTTCCTTAGAGTAAGCTTTTAGGTTTCTGCTGTCCATCATCATGGAAAATCTAAGATACAGTTTTTCCTTTCAATACGATATTTCAGCAACCAAATGGAGTGCAATTTCTGACGATGGTGCGGTATCCAATTGTTGGTCCGTTTCTTATAATAACATTAAAAGAATAGTCTTTTTTTTTTTCTTTTAGGCGACACGATTAAAGATGGAAGTGGATTTACGGAAAATGAGTATAAATAGAAAATACTGTTGAGTAGACAGAAGAAATGGTGAGAATATGAATCTTCTTGATTCTTTTCTTTTCTTAGCATCTTAATGCTGTGACCTTAAGTGAATAGTTCTTGATGATGTTTCCCAATCAATTTGGCTCTCACTATCTATTGATGATTACATGTGATAAACATACAAGGACTAGGAACAATGTGTGAAATGCTTTACTTGGGTTGCAATGTTGCATGAAGTGAACATACACAACTGTTATTATGTGGAAGCTGTATCTTTGGTCCATTGATTACAGAATAAATTTCTTTTTTGGAAGCATTGAAAATAATACATACCAATTGTTCTTTTCCCAATCGAAATAGGTTAAAAGTTTCTTTAGGTGATGTAGAGTTTTTAAAATGTTGATTCATTGAAAGGGACGACTTGATAGAGTTGAGCTTGCAGATTGGCATCCGGGTAATGATCTCTAAATTTGACCCTATTAGGTTAGAGATGGAGTGAGAGCGTGCTTAGCTGGCGTGATAATACTTATTTCTCTGGAAAGATTATTCTAAGAAGATTCTTGTGTCAATTGGATATATCCGAACATGAGTTTGGAACTTTTTTGAAATTAGATCAACACTGTCAAGATTGTATCATTATAATTGATGCTAACTTAGAGCACTTAATGGAAGTTTATATCAAAGCCTGATTCAACAAGTTTTTTCACTAGGTCTAAGTGACCAGAAGGATGTGATGTATATTTATAACTTCAAAAACATTGAACATGCTGGAAAAAAACTGTGTGAAAAATTGTTCCGAGATGATAAAATAAACTGCAAAATCTGGAAAAGGGAAGAATGAAGATATTTAAATCCTTGAAGTGTGGTTTTTGTTATATGGACTATGTTCCTGCTAACATGTGTAAAGTCAATAAGTTTAAGTGCAAGGGGGCTGGCTTATGGCTTTGACGTCATGTAGTTTGAAAACTAAGAATTAGTAATTTGTAAGTTGGAGAGATATTCAATCTTCTCCCAGGCAGGGTATATAATGTTTTTTCTTGTTCATGTTGAGGTCCGTAAGTACTGAATGCTTGAATGAGGACATAGATATTCAGGTTGGAAAAGCGTGGATAGTGTTAAGTGGTTATTATAGTAGTTCAATGGAAAAGTTTATGATGGAGATCTAGAATTACTGAAAAAGAAGTTACTGAACAATTTCTGGCCATATTACAGTTGACAGCTGCATGATATTGTAATTATTGAGCCCAACTTGCTAGCTGTGAACAAGTTGTTCAAGGTGGAGCTTGAGTTCTCGAGCTGCAGAAGAAAAATGCCGGGCATTCAGAAATTAGGGGATGATCTAAATGGATTGGCTGGTATCTGGGATGAAAGATTGGATCTATTCTGCCTCTTTCATGGGTTGTATCTAATTTGCATCTTCTGAATCAGTATAATATAGGATTTGGTGGTGTAAGGTTTGAGAGAATGCAATCCTTGTCAAAGGGTGGTAGATTTACTGTTACAAGGACTATGCTCTCGAATTTTCATTTCTTTATTTTTCCTTCCACTTCCCTCCCCGGGACATTAAGTTGTAGAGTGATTGGAGAAGATTGGGAGGGACTTAGTACAGGATGATGGTTTGGGGTTCAAAGCAAGTGCTTATTACATGGAAGGAAGATGGCACACATATCCACATACTCTTTACATGAATTGATGGTATGTGCTCATGTACTCTTGTGGACTTGGTGTGCGGTTATTTTGGTAGTTTAATTATGGTTTGTTGGGTAAATGGCTGAGATACGCAGTGGAACTCTATCTCTCTCTGGAAAAAGATTTTAAAGGAGAATCTGGGAGCACTCTCAAGGTGGTTGATTTTGTATAGAAGTTATACTTTCTTGGGAGTTGTAATTTGGAGGGGAACTAGGGAAGGGTGGATGATGCCCTTCAAGTATATTATTTTTGGTGTATGATTTTTGGTGTTTGGTGTTTGGATTGTCCGGCCTTTTTTGGGTGATGCCGGCCTCGGTTCGTGATGTCCTTGATGGTTGGTGGGATTGCTTCGCGGGGACTCAAGCCAAAGTTTTTTGGAGAGTTGCTCCTCTTTGCATTTGGTGGATCATTTGGCTTGAACGGAATAGGAGGCGTTTTGAGGGAATTGAGTTCACTGTTGGTTTCCTCAAGGATACTTTTATTTCCCTCTTGTTTTTCTGGGTGAAGGGTAGATTTTGTACATTTGTAGAGGAAAAGGTTGATTTCTTGGGTTTGCTCGGCTCTTAGGGCACCCTTGTTTTGTGTTAAGGGACGCACTCCCCGTTTGAGTGCCTTTTATATTATTTTTACTTACGTATCAAAAAAGTGTATTAGTTTTGTGGTGTGGAGTTTCATCAGAAGAAGATCTTAACGTGATGCTTTCTTGAAAACGTTGTTTGTAAATCTTTACGGACTACTTCAGAGAGAGGAAGACTCTTTCTATTGTATTCAATTCATGGAGAGCGGCATAATGTACGTTCTTTAGAGTTCTTAAATATGACAAATTAGATTTGCATGGAATTCTAAAGTGAGAAATTATAAGACATACTGACGATGATTACTTGCACAGAGTCCTAGGCTTGGACAATCAGTTGCTTCTCAGAGTTCATGTGGCAATGGTCGTTTCCCCTTGTAATTCACTCCTTGAATTTCCAAAACATTCTTCTATGCTTTTCTTCGTCCACTGGGATTTTATCCCTTTCTACAAGTACACTTTGTTTTACATCAAATGATCGGTATTCATTATATGCATTTTCCTTTATATGTAGGTTATGGACATAAAACGCTTGAACAATATGATGAGTGACCATGGCATATATTCGAGGGAGAGGTTGCTGATCCCTGTGAGCAAGACAGACCTTCTGATCAACGGCACATGCTACATAGAGCTGGATACCCATGCAAAAAGAGAAGCGGCTGTACTCTATCTGGAGGGTGCCCCTGACCGGAAGGACCATTTGTTGTTGAATAAGGCAACCTCTGACTGTGGCAAGAAAAGATTACTTGACTCCTTGAAGAGAAGCATGCAAGTCGATGATGGAACTGCTCAATATTACCTGTCTATATCAAATGGTAACCCTCGAGCTGCACTTACAGAATTCGCTGAGGATCTTAGGTGGGAGAGACAGGCCGGATAGGCCTAGTATGAAGCATCTAATAATTGGTTGAAATTGAAATTGTTTGTAATTTGAGAAAAATGCTGATGCAGATATGATAAGACTTGCCACAGGTGAGGGTTAGAAGACATTATTTATGTGCTCTTCTACTTGTGAATCAAGATTGAGAAATTTGAAACAGATGGGAAGTTCTGTTCTGTTGTTCTGTTATTGTTGTAAATCAACTGAGCCACATTATATAATTGTGTATGAATAGAGAGGCCTATGTTATTAAAGTTCCTCTGTGCTTTCAAGAATGGTTATTGCTTGGTAGCTTATGACATAAAAACTACAAATTTAAAATTAATTGGTATACTTGGAAGACTCGGCATTGGATTTGTATTGCATCAATGGGCTTTTGCTATTTCTTGGGGACAAAACAATATTATTTGTGAGTTATTCAATTATAACTGGTACTGGTTGAGGTGGGTAAGTCTGGTGTGTACTTAGGTTAATGTCGGTTTTGAATATGGGTGCAGTTTGGGCTGGGCTGGGCAGGGCAATCCAAATTTTTAGTTGAGCCCAGACCAATTCTCACGGACTTGGACTAGTATTTTTACAATTAATGTTGAGTTGGAAAACTGCATTCGAAATTAGCAACCATTGGTTAACAGTCGCGTCATCCTTTTATGTCAATGTCGTAGTAACGTAACAACGAGCGAATATCAGAATATCAGTGTTACGTAATGATAATATTGTAATGGACTAGACGAATATTGTAATGGTCACACCTTTTACAAGAATTCAAATCAACGTTGTAACAAACTCGGCAGATAGCAATGGTCGGCACATTTTACAAGTGTTACGACTTGCAATACAAATGATACCTTGCGTATTTTCTAAGAGTTACATATTGTTTATGTGCTTGCTAAATCAGTTATCTTGGTTTTTAGGGGTGTAATTCTTGAACTGGGCCAATAATGATACATTCTTTTTTATCTTAAAAAGTAAGAACAAAATAAAATATAGTTAATTTCCTAAAAGATCTTTAAATAATGTGTTAAGTCAATGTGATGATTGATGAATATAATGAGTTTAAGAGATAGAAGGCAAGTCATTTTTTTTTCTGGGCAAGGAAAGAACGATTGGGGGAGTTTAAGAGAGAGAAAGTAAAGTAAGGGAGGAAGCCACTATACTATTGGGCAAGTAGTGGTTGTAGTCTCGGCTTTCTTGTAGCTTTGGGGATTTTTTAATGAGACTTTATGATTAAAAAAAAGGCTTCAAGCTCAAGTGCAAGCTCAGTAAACTTGTTCAGCTTTACTGTAAGTTTAAAGAAAGAGAAGGGGCGTGGTTGGTGTGTCACTAGGTCGGTGGGGGAACCCGTAGGAAGGGGGGCGACCCCCCGAATTCACATCAGAAGTCGCTAACATGAACACAAACGAAATCTTGAATTGTGTGTAGAAACAAAACGAACCACTTCTATTATCGGAGATGAGGTATATGAAGAATGGCTTCATTTTTTTCTGCGCAAGGAAAGAACGATTGGGGGAGCTCAAGGGGCATGGTTCTAACCCTTAAACCCATAAAAATTGAATTTGATTTGCCCCCCCT
Source organism: Cornus suecica (assembly GCA_963922005.1). Lineage (NCBI taxonomy): Eukaryota > Viridiplantae > Streptophyta > Magnoliopsida > Cornales > Cornaceae > Cornus > Cornus suecica. The sequence continues at coordinate 18,597,619 of OY998247.1, read as the reverse complement.
CCAAAATAAAGACACTTTTGGAGCACGTCATTAGGACGACAAAGTTGTCTTCATTGGGCAAGAGCCAAAGATGTTCTATAATCTATTTTTGTATACGTTCAAAGTAATTAATAACCCAATTATGTATATTCATTTCCGATGATAGTTGCTTTGTCCATAAATCTGCACATAGGTTCCAAGATGTTTGATGCAAATAAAACCTTGAACTTGCATTTGATGTCACCTTGCCAGAATATTGTTACTATCTGACAATTTTTAAGCCAAATGGTCACCTTTTTCATTTTCACAGACTAGAAACAAATTCAAATAGAAGTGAAATAATCAGAATGTGTTCACTTTAAATATTTAGTAAACATGGTGGAATCAAGTTTTGCATCATAGAGCGTCAAAGCTTGTTTCGATGGTAGTCGATTGGAGAATCACTAGGGACATTTCTGCTATACTGGATCTTCAGCTCCCCATACAATCCCGATGTTTCTTTCCTGCAACAAGGAGAACAAATTGAGTTTTAGTACAACGCAGGCAGAAAAATAAAGACAATATGTATAATGACCTGAATCAGGACTTGTAACTTTAGGCAGATTCTATGGACCTAGTTGCATTATATCTTAGAGGTAAATTACACTGACCTCCCCTGAGGTTCGGGGTTTCTCACCCAGGTGAAGTGAGGTTTATTACAATTATACACATTTGGATATAAGGATGTCATGTTGTTTGATCTTCCCAAAAGGGCTAAAATCAATAATATATTTACATTATGGGATTTGGGTTAAACCAAGGTACCTGGATGAAGATTTGGGGTAATCTGGTGTGGAACAAAGGTCGACCTGCGGTCAGCTTCTCCTCGTGCCTAGCTCCTCAAAAATCAGCAGCTTTTTCTAGTGAATTTACATAGAAGAGGAATGCTAGCCACTTTTATCTTTCGTAGTTGGAGGAATGCTAGGAAAAGTTGCTGAGAGCATACCTATGAAGATTCGAGCCTCAAACAACATTCGCGTTCTTGACTCAACATTGCCTAACAAGTTGAAAGAACATATCAGCACATTAAGAAGACACCAAGTTCTTCAATAGTTTGCACCATAAGGGAAGACTGATGGACTAGCGAACCAAATAATTAGTTGCAAGGCACATTTGGCAACAATCTTTTCATTGTTTGCTATTCCGCTGGTAACGGATTCTCAACACTGCAACTTATGCTCACACCTTATATTTCAACTCTGGATTGAATATCCCTGCTCCACAGAAAAGCTCAATGCTTCCTTCTTGCAACATGGGCAGAAAGAAATTAATTCTTAATACAATGGAGGCAAAAGAAAAAAAAAATGTAAAATAAAATTTATGTGATCTAAATTAGGTCTTGCAACCTTAATCCTTTTTCGATTGGGTCTGGAAACATCATAAGATTCTTTCCCCCGACTCACCTCCATTACATAAAATAATATCTAGACTAGTATGGACATCCGCACAGCCTTGCCCACTGGTTTTTGTCATCGCTCAATTGGATGATTCCACCCTCATTTTTCCTGTAAATTTGCAGGAATTTCTGGTTAATATGAAAGAAGGGTCTTAATCTAAACAAAAGAAGTTTAAAAATTCCAGGAAGCAAGGGAAAAGATCAAGCATGGATGATCTAAATGAGTTGTCATTAAAGTCAGATGATCATCTTGTTAATGCCAATAGGCAGAGTCATGGACCTAGTTTAATTTATATCTTATGGGAAAATTTGTCACAACCTTATGCGTACCATGAAAGTTGCAGCAAAAATCATTTTAAGCAAAGTGATGTAGTTCACGCCTCGAGTAGATTACAATAATCCTTGGCTGCTCTTTCAGAATTTTGCTAATTCTTTTACTATAATTAAAATAATCACAGTTCATTTCCATTGTTGGACGTTACATTATTTCTGTTTCATGGTAGGAATACTTTAAAATTTTCATATGCTGGCTCAAGATGCCTGAGGCTCACCATTTCTTTAATATCTCTTGGCAATTCTTTAAGATATCTGCAACCATTTAGTTTCAATGTTCGCAAATTTGGCAATTTGGTTACAAAACTTGGCAGGGTCCAGATATACCAACTACCACTGAGATCAAGATATCTCAATTGTTTCATCTTCCTTACACTACTGGGCACCACCCCCCTTAGCAGATACAACACACGTAGCCTTTCACAAGTATTTTCAAAAACTTGATCCATTTCAAACCCACTTGCACCCTCTATTTTCAGTGTTCGTAACTTGTCAGTTCTAAATACGAGGCTCGGAATTTCCCTTGATAAACCCAATGACAAAATGACGAGTTCTTTCAGGAATTTCCCTTGATAAACCCAATGACAAATGACGAGCTACTCAATTTGCACCAAGTGGAGTGAAAAAATATATAAATGTTGACACCTAAATGAGCCAACACATGGCAACAAAGCGGACCGAAACTAGGCCGAAAATTGGGCAAAACTGGGCTGTTTTTGGGCCAGAATTTGACTTGAAAATGGGCGGAAAACTAGGCTGTAAATGGGCCAAAAACTGGGCTGTTTTGGGGCTGCGAATTGAGCCAGAAATGGGCTGCGAAAATATGTTAGAAGATGGGTTGAAAATGGGTCATATCATGAAGTTGATTAAGACTAGAAGATTACAAAGTTTGTGGAGTATTTGACACTTTTGAAAAAGAGATGTAGTTGAGTTGGTGAAAGTGTTTAGATAGGAATAGAATTTAGGTTGTTTTTATATTTTATTTCTTTTATTTATTTATTTATTTATAGTTTATCTTTAGGTTAGTTTTAGGCTATAAATAATATACGTATACCTCTGTTACAGAGGTTTACGACCAAATACAAATTGTCTTGCTACAATGACAGTTTTTCATTCTATTTTATTTTAGTCATTTATTTGCTTTCTTTCAATACCAAATTTACATTCCTAGTCATTTATTTGCTTTCCTTCAATATTAGTATATTTCAATTCCTTTCGCAATTTCTTTTGGTTACCCAAAAATCGTCTTTGCTGAGGCAATCAGAACCCTTTACGAGAGTTGAGTTCTCTCTCGTAAATCGCCTGATTCTATTCCACATGTTCAAAAGAGATGAAAATCCGTTCCTTTTGAACCAGTTGAACTCCGTCACCGGTTTTGGCACGCCCGCACCCTACGGATACGAAGAATATTATCGGCCCTACTATTCGGCCGATGATTATTATTTTTCGGAATCCTACGAAAATCATGATTATTATCGGTCCTGCTATTCGGTCGATGATGAATTTTATTTTTCAGAGCGAACAATTGGCACGCCCGGTGGGACCCCGCTAGGTAACCGAGAGAATATTGCGAACATGCCACCACAAGGTTCAAAGGTCGCACGTGCAGGTGAAATCCTACAATTGATGGAAATCGCTCGACGAGTGCAAACAAATCTTGCTAAGGAGAAAACAAATCATTAGAGGCTTCAAGCTGAAATTGCTAAATTAAAGCAAGAGTTTCAAAAGATAGTTGATATCAATCTATCCAAAAAAGTATTGGCTGAAACTTAGCCAATTGGAAGGGTTTCGTCCAACGAAGATGATCAGGCCAAAAATGCAAAAACAAATCTGGTCGAAATTGCAGTAGCTGATGTCGAAATTGCAACGGCTAATATTAGACCTCCAATGGCCAAAATTTGTTTTAAATCGGCCAAAAATAGTTGGTTTTCGGCCTATGAGAAAAATCTGATTGAAGGAAAAACTTCGTATTTTATAATTTCAGCGAATACAACTGAAATTATAAAAAGATATAAACTTTCAAGAGTAGTTGCTGTGAAAAATTTTCATGGGTATTGTGCCATTTTTCGAATGGAACCGGCAATAAGATCGGCTAACATGACTTTGCACAATTGTTTAATTCCGGCCGATCGTATTTTTTCCCTACTTCAAGAGTTTAAAGTTTTGAGTGTTGGGGTCTTGTATGGGTTCATTGATTATGGGTTCATTGATCCACTGTCGATGAACGTTAATTTTTTTTTTTTTACCTAGTTAGAATTAGGATTAGGGGAATAAAGACCACTTTATTGTTGGTCCTAAATAATAAAACCCTGAGCCAACTCAATTTTATTTTTTCTTTCCAAGTGGCAGACTCGGGGGGCAAGGAAGGTTGATACAAAGATATGTTGGCATCATTTTGGCTAAAGAAAAATTCCAACCACCATATTTTTGAGCAAAAATGGTGTTAGAATTGGAGGACATTGTTGACACCCTAAATGAGCCAACACATGGCAACGAAGCGGATCGAAACTAGGTTGAAAATTGGGCAAAACTGGGCTGTTTTCGGGCCTAAACTGGGCCGTTTTTCAAGTTGAAAACTGGGCTGTTTTTGGGCCAGAATTTGGCTTGAAAATGGGCCAAAAACTGGGCTGTAAATGGGCCGAAAATTGAGCTGTTTTGGGGCTGCGAAATGGGCTACGAATTGGGCCAGAAATGGGCTGCGAAAATAGGTTAGAAGATGAGTTGAAAATGGGTCATATCATGAAGTTGATTAAGACTAGAAGATTACAAAGTTTGTGGAGTATTTGACACTTTTGAAAAAGAGATGTAGTTGAGTTGGTGAAAGTGTTTAGATAGGATTATAATTTAGGTTGTTTTTATCTTTTATTTCTTTTATTTATTTATTTATAGTTTATCTTTAGGTTACAAATTGTCCCTGCTACAATGACATTTTTTCATTCTATTTTATTTTAGTCATTTATTTGCTTTCTTTCAATACCAAATTTACATTCCCAGTCATTTATTTGCTTTCCTTCAATATCAGTATATTTCAATTCCTTTCGCAATTTATTTTGGTTACCCAAAAGTCTTATTTGCTGAGGCAATCAGAACCCTTTACGAGAGTTGAGTTCTCTCTCGTAAATCGCCTGATTCTATTCCACATGTTCAAAAGAGACGAAAATCCGTTCCTTTTGAACCGGTTGAACTCTGTCACTGGTTCTAGCACGCCCGCACCTTACGGATACGAAGAATATTATCGGCCCTACTATTCGGCCGATGATTATTATTTTTCGGAATCCTAAAAAAATCATGATTATTATCGGCCCTGCTATTCGACCGATAATGAATATTATTTTTCGGAGCGAATAATAAAAAAAAGTCAACTTTAAAACATGACATATAACTGATGTTGTATATGCACTCCATTCTTGGTGATGATGCTATTTAGACAAGCCTTGCTTACAGTTTTATAATGGAGTACCAAACATTTCAAGCAATATATATAATTTTTGGCCCGCAGGACCAGGTACACGTTTCTAAACAATTCAATTAACAAATGAAGTCAATTGGTTTTTTAATAGCTGGGAAATAATTATAATAAGAATAATTGTCTTCTTTTTTTTTCAAAAAAAAAAAAAGCCAAGAAAAAGCAATAACTTGTGAAATTTTTTGAAGTTGAGTTGTTGAGTATTGTTTCTGAGAAGGTGCTTTAGGAAAAAGACAAAAAAGAAAAAAAAAATTCAAGCCAACTTAATTAACGCCAAATTAGATTAGTTTCACTATTAAAACCAACTGTCCTAGAAATTTCACCGTCATTGACTTCTTAAATTTGAAAAGTTTTTATGCTAAGTGATAGAGTATATGAACTCAATTCAAAGAAGCAATCTTAGCAATAACCACCTTTTTACCTTGTAATTTCATTATTGTTACTAAGAAGAAATGAAAAAATTAGAGCAAAGAAAGGGTGAAATAGGAATCTAGGGTTAGTAAGTTAGAAGAAGAAAAGGAGAGAGAGGAAGTACTACTGACAAGGCATTAATTAGCATTCCAGATTGGTCTTCGCTTGTTCTTCTTCAATTCTCTATCTGGTTCTGAAACTTTGGGGATGGTGATATTTTGGAAGATACTAGTGTATGATGTGTATACATGTAGTGGCCATCATGTTGGATTGTGCAAAATCTTCCTTCTCACCTGTAAGTTATAATAAGGGTAAATTTCAATAAACTCTCTCTACCGAATTTAATCAACTATTCCCATTTGTCCAGATTATTCTTATACTTTTTAATTTCAATCGACCCCCAATCTTAAAAATATATATATAATTCAAAAAATATATATATTAAATTTTAATAAAATTCAAAAAAATATAAATAAAATTCGAAACAAATATATAAATTTTGAAAAACAAAAATAAAACTCAAAAATAATATATTAAATTTAAAAAAAAAACATATAAATTTCAAAAAACATATATAAATTTCGAAAAAAATAAATAAAATTCAAAACAAATATATATAAAATTTGAAAACATATATAAAATTAAAAAAAAAAATATTTTTTGAATTTTATATATATTTTTCGAATTTTATATATTTTTTCGAATTTTTTATATATATTGTTTGAGGGTGGGTGACAATATGATTGAAATTGAAAAGTATAGAGGGTAATCTGGATATATGAAGGGTTAGTTGATTAAATTGGAAAACTTAGGGGCAATCCGGACATAGAAGAAATTAGTTGATTAAATTCGATAGTAGATGGGGGTTTATTGAAATTAACCCTTATAATAACTCCAATTCATCCTATTACATTTTATTTTCTCTCTTTTAAAAAATACTCTTACATTTAATAATAATAAAAAAGTGATATAAAAAGATTTTATTCTAATTTTCAGCATTAACATATTCATTTATTATAAATTCGCTCATTAACATACAAAATTTTTGAGGGCTGGTTGACTTTTTGCACCTCTTCTGATTTAATCTTTGTCTCTTCTACATTTCGGTCGCTTGTCATCCAACTCTTATGAGAGGGTGAGCAAGCTCGATCATGGTCAAAAGCCTCAATGACTTTCTATTTTATTAAAACTATCAGAAGTCCTTTAATTCTAATTATTGATCATGCTAAAGGAGTTAGAACCATAATTTAAAGCCAAATTTGTGTGTCAAAAACTTCATTCATATACCATGAAAATTTTATTTTAACACATAATAAAATAATAATAAAAAAAGAAGTTTGTTCATAAGCACACAGACTAATGAAACATAAATGTACTCCTAATATCACCTCAACACTTTCCTTCACTTGGACCATCCCATTCAATCCTTTTTTCGACATAGCTCTTAGCAATCCACACGTACACACAAATTCACAGCACTGAACCCTGTCAACACTATATGTGCCCTATTAAGCTTGTCACCTAGCCACTCATGACCAAACCTTGAGCTAATGCCTTGCACTACAAATCACACCACTGCTTAAGAAGCTCCCCATTCCCACACTACTAATAGATGCTGCATCCCCCATGCTCCTCATTTGCTCTGGCATTTGATCTTAAAACAACTCCTGCATTCCAACCACTGTGAACACATCAGATAGCCCTCAAAGCATGTATCGCGGGGGCGGCCACCACACCCTCATTGAAACAGTCGATTTTGGTGGATCAATGAGGCCGTTGTCGGCTGCAATGCTTACCCTTTTCGCCTCTACTAACGCCGACGGAACCATTGTGAGCATGGATAAGAAAAACCTTATTCCCATCCTCTGCAGCATTGTTATGCCAGAGTGGTGCCCTGTGATGTTCCGGGCTACGGGCTACAAGTACTAGTACTAGTAAACTTACTCTCATATCTAAAACCTTAGGTTTGTTTTAGGCTTTTAGCTAAAAAGAACAACTCCAGACATTCAATTTGTGGGTGAAAGTGTTCAAGAATACTAAACACAAGAAAAATGGAGAAGAGGACTTCATTGATTACCATTCAAGGATACCCCATAGTAGTCAATAATAATCATAACTAAAATAAAAGAATTAAAAAGAGAAAGTGGAGAGAGCAAAGAGCATAGCCCCATCATAAGTTAGAGAGTGGGTAGAGAGCACTAGTAGAACAAAAATCCCTAAAATGTAGTGAAACCTCCATAACTAGAGACCAATAGAAAGGAGAAGAGAATAGCAAGTAGAGGAGAAGGGTGAGAGCCATGATACACCATTTTTAGCAGATTTGTTTCAAGTGATAATCTGACAGATTTATTCACTAAGGCATTGTCAACTACTACATTCAGAAAGCTGGTGAAGAATATGGGAATGCGTTGACTCAAAGACATTTCATCATGAGGCAATGCAGATATGTGCTTATGAGGGGGAGTAATCACATGAAAAGGGTATTTGCATACTGTAATTTTTTTCCTTCGCTAAAGGTTTTTCCCACTGAATTTTCTTTAGCAAGGTTTTAATGAGGCAGTTTCAACTAGTGCAGTACCATTATCCAAAGCACAAGAATTTTGTACTCTTTTTCCTTCGATCAGATTTTTTTCCCACTGGATTTTTCTTACAAGGTTTTAATGAGGCATATTCTTAGTATCGTGGACACCAAGGGGGAGTGTTATATTTAGTGGAAGACAGTGGTGTCCACTCCTACTGCATTATTGGAATCCACATACTACTTACATTATGTAGTTATTGCATATACACAAAGCATGCACTTCTTCATTGTGTAATGAATGTATAGGTGTCAATCACTTAAGAGTTTAAAACACCTATAAATAACATTCCGATTCTATGTAATGAGAGACCAAAAAAAACAAGAATGATTACAAAGTTCTCTCTCTCTCCTTTCTCTCTATCAATGCCTATATACATATATATGTTATTATATATATTGCTAGGGTGTTGTTATCTGTCTTGCAGATTCATAACACATTTACAAGAAGATCTTTGTATTTTGCTCCATATATTTTTGGTGAACTTTCAAATATACTTGAATAGTATTCTTATTGTATTAATAAAAATCAATAAAAATAAAAACTTAGATAATTTTTTTATAAATATGACACAATTAGGGATGACAAAATGGTCTGACCCGGCCGGGTTCCGACTCGGTCCAATCCGAATGGGGTGGGTTTGGTAAAGTTATAAATGGGTTTGGGACGGGTTTGGGATAAAAAATTAAAACCCGAAGTGGGTTCGGGTCAGTTCAGTTTTTTGCAAAACCCATCGGTAACCAACTCGAACCTGGCCCAACCCGACCCGACCTGACCCGTATATATTTTTATTTGTTTTCATTTTTTTTTAGCTAGAGCCTATGTAACTAAAAAAATTATATATGGCTAAGTAAGACACCAAAATATATAATCAAACTTTTTTTAAAAAAATTAAAGTGTGATATAAGATCAAATATATTGATAATTTTTTTTAACTTTTAAAATAATTATTCTAAAAGCATCTTATAAGAATAAACATTCACTAAAAAATATTATGGTAAATTTTTTTATTAACAATCAAAAGAAGTAACAATATAATTTAATTATTGGATTTCAATTACTAATAATAAATTTTATTGTTTAACCCTTTTCAAGAAAAAATATATATATATATATACTCAGAAATATTTAATTAATTAATTCAATTAGTTAATGTAAATGCCAGAAAATACACAATGAATTCAATGATTTTATTCATGACTTAACCCAATATATATACATGTTTTGGGATGGGCTTCAACCCATCTGCCGAGCCTATCAAACCCTTAATTTGTGGGATTCCCTCATATTCTCTCTTAATCCCTTCATCTATGGGATTTGGGATAATTTCTTTCTTGAAGCCTACACAATTCTAGAGGGATCTTTGGGATTGGCCTGTCAAACCCTTCACGGCCCAATCTATTTGGGCCGTAAAATCTTTGCTATTGCATAGGCCCCTGAGGTTATGGACCTATAACTTGTTTTATAAGCCCATGACCGAATACACATATATATACACTTATGAACACTTGTGTCTTGTGTACAATGTTTTGCTTTAATTTTGGCAGATGGTGATGATGTGGCAGACTCATTAATGCTAGGTAGGTAGGCAATCATTTAAATTTCAAATGTAAGGCCCACGATCTCTCAATCCTTGCGCTTTGGTGCTGAAATGACGACGCACATCTTTTGGACTTCGTGCATGACCTTTGGTCTGCTTCGGTTTTCCTATAAAACCATAGCTTGACATTTCATACTTATATTCTCAAGCTCTCTTGCAAATATCTCTCTTAAGGCAAACTTTTTCTTGCTTCGTCTTTTACTCTCGCCAGATTCTACATTTCCTTGCCGAAGGACATCACCGGAGTTTCATTTCATCTTTTTAAAGACCTTTTCTAGCTTACTTGCCCTTTTGTGTAAGTCTGTCGTTGTTTGCTTTCAATTTTCTATCTTCTCCTCAACCACCTCTGTCTCTTATACCTTTCTGTAGTAAAAGATGTTTGGGAGTGATGACACTAGGTCAGTGAGTGAGGTCGTTCTGTCTTCCGGAATAGATCCTAAGACCCTTAGCAGCAGCAACACTTCCTATGTTCAATTAGAGACCTTTGTCCCCCAAACTCCCTTAACTAAACCCGATCTACCAAGTTTTTTGGTAAACCTTGAGTTGCCTGATAAGGGAGGTTCTTCTGATGACGAGGGTCCCGTAGACCCATCTGCCCCTATCCCCTTTGTAGTGGCCCCTCTAAAGGAGAGTTCTAGAACGGTTGTATATGTTAAACATCTTAGAACCGATGCTGATGTACCCAATGATGTACATCTGGCCCCGTACCCCAAACACTTAGATTTTTCCAAAAGCGAGAGTGTTCAACCGGGCAACATCCTTCTTTATGCTGTCAATCTTAAAATTTTGATGTTCCCTCTTCACCCCTTCTTCCATTACATCCTATTTATGTTGGGATTGAGCCCTCTCCAGCTCAATCCGAATTGCTTTAGGGTCTTTGCTATGATCCTTCTGTACAATAGGGACTTAGGTCTTGACCTAGGTCTAGCAGACCTGCTATTTCTTTCAGAAAGCTAGGGAGAGCAAGGGTAGGTATAACCTCTTCCCATTCCAGGGCAGATGTATATGTTTTGATAAAGAAAAATCCAACAAAGGTTGGAATGAGAGGATGGTGATTGTTAGTGGTAATTGGTTCTATCCATTCTCTCTGACCTACCCGATCCCTAGAGTCTTCGGCACAATTCGCCTCTCTCTCTTCCGTTATCTTCACAAGGCAACATTCTTCTGTGAGTTCTGTGACCATCATAGGGGGGAGTATGTTCTTAGGTTCCTTAGTTTTTAGGAAAGAGAGATGACTCTAGGCCCCATAAGGGATCGGTTCGAGCTTTTGAAAACCAAAATCTAGAGTAATGTCAGATCCACTTCATTACTTTTGTCTATAGAGAATTTGGAGATGATATCTAACTTGGGCGCTACTGTTGACAGGATGGAGATCCCATTAAAGGGTGGTAGATTTATTATTACAAGGACTATGCTCTCGAATTTTCATTTATTTTCTTTTCCTTCCCCTTCCCTCCCCGGGACATTAAGTTTTAAAGTGATTGGAGAAGATTGGGAAGGACTTACTACAGGATGATGATTTGGGGTTCAAAGAAAGTGCTTATTACATGGAAGGAAGATGACACACATATCAACATACTCTTTTCATGAATCGATGGTACGTGCTCGTGTACTCTTGTGGACTTGGTGTGCGGTTATTTTGGTAGTTTAATTAAGGTTTGTTGGATAAATGGCTAAGATACGCGGTGGAACTCTATCTCTCTCTGGAAAAAGATTTTAAAGGAGAATCTGGGAACACTCTCAAGGTGGTTGATTTTGTATAGAAGTTACACTTTCTTGAGAGTTGTAATTTGGAGGGGCACTAGGGAAGAGTGGATGATGCCCTTCAAGTGTATTAGTTTTGTGGTGTGGAGTTTCATCAGAAGAAGATCTTAACGTGATGCTTTCTTGAAAACGTTACGGACTACTTCAGAGATAGGAAGACTCTTTTAATTGTATTCAATTCATGGAGAGTGGCATAATGTACGTTCTTTAGAGTTTTTTAAATATGACATTTGTGTGCGTACTGTCATGTCTGCAAATGAATTAAGCTATTCAGAAACAACACGACTCGCTAAAAGTTTGTTCATAGCGAATTTAGCTCTTCATGAACTGCATGAATACAGTCACTAAAAGTTCATTCATTTAGTAAATGGGCCAAGCGAGTTCAATTTCAAGCTCGTTTACCTAAGGAAGTGAGCTTGAAGAATATTGAGTTGGGATTGTTGGACTAATGAACATGCTTGTATACTCAGAAGTTAGAAGCCCCTTTACATTCTCCCCTTAAATAAGGCCCAAAATAGCCCACCAAACATATGTTAAGGACTCTTTTGCATGGAATTCTTAAGTGAGAAATTATAAGACATACTGACGATGATTACTTGCATGGAGTCCTAGGCTTGGACAATCAGTTCCTTCTTAGAGTTCATGTGGCAATGGTCATTTCCCCTTGTAATTCACTCCTTGAATCGAAAACATCCTTCTATGCTTTTCTTCGTCCACTGGGATTTTATCCCTTTCTACAAGTACACTTTGTTTTACATCAAATGATTGGTATTTCATTATATGCATTTTCCTTTATATGTAGGTTATGGACATAAAACACTTGAACATTATGATGGGTGACCATGGCATATATTCAAGGGAGAGGTTGCTGATCCTTGTGAGCAAGCCGGACCTTCTGATCAACGGCACATGCTACATAGAGCTGGATACCTATGCAAAAAGAGAAGCGGCTGTACTCTATCTGGAGGGTGCCCCTGACCGGAAGGACCATTTGTTGTTGAATAAGGCAACCTCTGACCATGGCAAGAAAAGATTACTCAACTCCTTGAAGAGAAACATGCAAGTCGATGATGGAACCGCTCAATATTACCTGTCTATTTCAAATGGTAATCCTCGAGCTGCACTTACAGAATTCAGTGAGGATCTTAGGTGGGAGAGACATGCCGGATTGGCCTCGTTTGAAGCATCTAATAATTGGTGGATATTGAAATTGTTTGTAATTTGTGAAAAATGCCGATGCAGATATGATAAAACTTGCCACAGGTGATGGTTAGAAGACATTATTTATGTGCTGCTCTACTTGTGAATCAAGATTGAGAATTTTGAAACAGATGGGAAGTTCTGTTCTGTTGTTCTGTTACTGTTGTAAATCAACTGAGGCACATTATATAATTGTGTATGAATAGAGAGACCTATGTTATTAAAGTTCCTCTGTGCTTTCAAGAATGGTTATTGCTTGGTAGCTTATGAAGACATGAATAAATTGATATGTCTGTGAAGGTGACAGTAGGATCTCATTAAGTGCTTGATCAATTTCATATGTGTAATTAAATTTTAGTACTCCTTTCGTCCCAATTTAGTTGTCTACTTTACATATTTTACTTGTCCCAAATTACTTATCCAGTTTGGAATCCAAATACAATATTATCCTATATTTCCCAAATTATCCCTTTTCATTAACTTCAAAAAGCAATGGGTCCCTCTAAAAACTACAACTATACTATATTAACGAAAGGCAAAATAGAAAACATAAAATCTTAAAAAAAATTGTTGAAAAGTCAAATGTAGATAACTAAATTGGGACTGAGTGAATAGTAAATTAAATTGTGTAGTTGAAGTCCTGGACATTATGACATAAAAACTATAAATTTAAAATTAGTTGGCATACTTGGAAGACTCGGCATTGGATTTGCATTGGATCAATGGGCCTTTGCTATTTCTGGGGGACAAAACAATATTATTTGTGAGTGATTCAATCATAAGTTATAACTGTGACTGGTTGAGGTGGGTAAGTCTCGTGGGTACTTAGGTTAATGTCGGTTTTGCGTATAGCTGGCAAAATGAGGCACGATACGGTAACACGACACGAATACAACATGAATTAAAATGGTTATGGTTGACCATAAAATGATTGAAACTGTATAAGGATTGACCCCAATACGACATGAGAATATTAGTGTCGGGTTAGGGTCAAACCTGAGTAACTCGAATAACCCGTTTGACACGATTATATTTATATTTATATTTTTTTCTCTTCTTTAATTGGTCAAGGTTGAAATATATCAATAACCTATTATTATGTCGTGTCAAATTCAATTTAATTTTGATGATAAATAGGTTAAATAGTTCGTTTCGTGTTGGATTGTGTCAAATTTAATTTAATATATTATAATAAATAGGTTAAACGGGTTATGGGTCGACACGAGTAACCTGTTTAATAAATGGGTTGGGTTAGTGTTGAACATATTTGATATGTATATTAACTAGGTCTTTTTTGACCCGACCCATTTCAACCCGACCCGATCTCAACCCGACACGAACACGACCCACAGACACGAATTGCCAATCCCGATTTTGAGTATGAGTGCAATTTGGGCTGGGTTGGGTAATCTAAATCCAAGTCGAGCCCAGACCAATTCTCACGGACTTGGACTAGTATTTTTACAATTAAGGTTGAATTGAAAAACTGCATTCCGAAATTAACAACCATCATTCACAGTTGCGTCATCATTTTAGGTCAATGTGGTAGTAACGTAATAACTGACTCTGCCAATATCTATCGTAATGATAATGTCGTAACACAGTCGTGTCATCGTTTTAGGTCAATGTTGTAACAGACTAAGCCATCGTTTTAAGTCAATGTCGTAGTAACGTAATAACGGACTTAGCCAATATCTGTATTACGTAATGATAATGTCGTAACGCACTCAAGGAATATCGGGGTTACGTCATGGTAACATTGTAACGAACTCGGCAGATAACAGTGTTATGTAATGGTCGACACCTTTTAGTTTTCGATATAGCAGTGGTCGGCACATTTTACAAGTGCTACCACCTACAATACAAATGATACGTTGCGTATTTTAGAGTTAGGTATTGTTTATGTGCTTGCTAAATCAGTTATTTTGTTGACACTTGGACAATTTAGGGGTGTAATTCTTGAACTGCACGATTAATGATACATTCTTTTTTATCTTATAAAGTAAGAATAGAATAAAATAAAATATAGTTAATTTCCTAAAAAATCTTTAAATAATGTGTTTAAGTCATTGTGATGATTGATAAACAGAATGGTATATTGAGTTTAAGAGAGAGAAGGCAAGTCCTTTTTTTCTAGGCAAGGAAATAACGATTTGGTGATCTCGAGGGTCATGGTTCTAACCCGTAAACCCATAAAAATTGAATTTGATTTTTTTTTTCGAAAATAAAGACAGTTTTGGAGCACGTCATTAGGACGACAAAGTTCGTCTTCATAGGGCAAGAGTCAAACATGTTCTATAATCTATCTTTGTATATGTTCGAAATAATTAATAACCCTATTATGCATATTCATTTCCGATGATCGTTGCTTTTTCCAGAAATCTGCATATAAGTTCCAAGATCTTTGATGTAAATAAAACCTTGAACTTGCATTTGATGTCACCTAGCTAGAATATTGTTACTATCTGACAATTTTTAAGCCAAATGGTCACCTTTTTCATTTTCACAGACTAGAAACAAAGTCAAATATAAGTAAAATAATGAGAATGATGTTCACTCTAAATATTTGGTAAACATGGTGGAATCATTCGATGATAGCCGATTGGAAAATCATCTGGGACATTTCTGCTATACTGGATCTTCAGCTCCACATATAATCCCAATGTTTTTTTCCTGCAACATGGGGAATAAGCAAATTGAGTTTTAGTATACTGCACTGGGAAAATATAGATAATATGTATAATGACCTGAACCAGGTCTTTGTAACCTCAGTCTTTTGCATTGATTGTGAGTAAAGATCATGGAATTTCGGATATGTTCCAATCTGAAGAAGATCTTGAATGGAGAATTCTATTTCTATTATTCTTAATTTTTCAGATATTACAAGATTTCTATATATACAATAAATAACAGTTATACTAAGGACATAAATACAAGTACAAGACAAATAAATAATAGTTATCTCTAGGGTATACAAAGTCAAGATTTGCTGCTGTGTCAAAGATCCACAACAGCTGTACTTAAGCTAAGTCAAAGATCTGCAGATTTCCAGCTGTATTAGGAGCATCTTAGATTGTGATGTTGTGGTGTTGTGTTTTTCCACACTCCCCCTCAAGCTAGCATATAGATATCATTCATGCTCAGCTTGCCAATTAACTCCTGAAACTGTCTTTTAGCCAATCATTTAGTCAAGACATCAACTAGCTATTCTTAAGATCTGATGTAGGGAGTACAGATAAGACCCCATTCAATTTTCTCTTTGATGAAATGTCTGTTGATTTCGATATGTTTTGTTTTGTCGTGTTGGACTATTTTGTACGTGATACTAATGGCTGCTTTGTTGTCACAGTAGAGTTTCATGGGATTACAACTTTCAAACTTCAGTTATTTTAAGATAGACTTTAGCCGTAGTAACTCACAAATTCCCAAAGCCATCGCACGAAACTTAGCTTTAGCGCTTGATCTAGCCACAACCGTTTGCTTCTTACTCCTCCATGTCACTAAATTACTTCCTACAAAGGTACAATATCCGAAAGTAGAGTGTCTATCACTGAGTGATCCTCCCCAGTCTGTATCGGTGTAGGCTTCAATCTCCATATTCCCATTTTTTGAGAATATAATTCCTTTTCCGGGAGTGCCCTTGAGATATCTTAAGATTCTGAGTGCAACGTTAAGATGGTCTTGATTAGGAGTGTGTATAAACCTACTGACAATTCCAACGGCATAGGCAATATCAAGCTTAGTATGAGACAGGTAAATGAGCTTTCCAACGAATCGTTGGTATCTTTCATTTTCTACCATTGGACTTGTGATCAAGTTTGTGGTTGAAATCAATAGGAGTATCTTCTGGTTTGCATCCCAATAAACCGGTCTACTTCAGTAAATTAAGGACATACTTCCTTTGTGATATAAATATTCTTTTTTTTTTACCTTGCAACTTCTATTCCCAAAAAATACCTTAGATTTCCCAAGTCTTTAGTCTCAAATTCTTTTGCAAGAGACTTCTTCAATTTCTCTATTTCGGTGTCATCATTTCCATTCACAATGATGTCATCAACATACATAATTAATACAATTACCTTCCCTCCTTTGTGTTTGTAAAACATTGTGTGATCTCCTTGGCTTTGTATATACCCCTCTCTGGACAACCTTGGTGAATTTTTTAAACCAAGCACGTGGGGATTGCTTCAATCCATAAAGAGATTTCTTTAATCTGCACACTTTATTTCTTCCAAAATTGCCTTCTGTAAGAACACTTTTGAGTATTGTTTATTTATGGCATGTTCTAAACAATAACCATGTTGTGTTAGATAGATCATTTTGGTTTCAACAACATCTACAAGCTTCGACAAAGGCGAAATCAAACATTGAAGTAGTGAAGAATACAAGTGAAGCGTAAAAGTGAGCGTATTGAGGAAAAATGTCTCCCGGATGTGAAAATGACATTTTCCAAAGCCGTCACTTCAAGGAAAAAGTATCTGCATTCAAGACGGTCATTTTGACACTGTTGCGGAGAAAAGTAGTTTTAACAAAAATGCCTACGCCTAAGCCTACGCTTTCAGAAGCAAAAAGTGGCCAAAAAGTGAAATTCTACGCTTGAAAGCGTAGGTAGGCTACACTTAAAGCGTAGCTGCGGCAGGAAATTTTATGTTCTGTTCCAATGTCGATTATGTCCTTCTATGATGCGGTGACAACTCATATACCTTGGTATATATGCAATACACATAATATACATAAGAAATTAGGGTTTTGCTGAGATGGATATGAAATTATGAGAAATTAAAAATTTATGGTTTTCTTCAGCATGGTCTATAAATACCAAGGTCTTCTACACATGAGGGTGAGCCTTTGAGCCATTAAGAGATCTTTGCAAGTTTTATATAGATTCATATTCTTCTACAGAGATAAAGAAAGAGAAAAAAAATCATTGAGTGATTCTATATCTTCTAGTTCTCTATTGTGTTAGGGTTTATTCAATTGTGCTTCTACATCGACGATCTTATGCACAATTGAATGACCTAGATTCTAAAATCTACACACTACTGATCACAACGTGGTTGCTTAGATTCGTTTGGGAAATGGAGTCGTCTGAGTGCGGAGATCGGAGCAGAAAGCTTCGTAGTTATTTGATTTGTTGAGAAACAGAGCCGTCAGAGTACGGAGCGAAGCGAGAGCTTTGTGGAGTGCGAGTGAATCTAGACTTTTAGACGTCGAGTGAAGAACATCAGATTACATCGGTTGTAAGTACTGTTTTCATAAAGTTTGTATAAATTTTCTGATTCATAGTGCATCGATACCCGAACGTATCCATGATTTTTACTTTGAGTATTTCCAAGGTTTTCCACGTAAAAATATCGTGTGTTTCTATTGCTTTATTTTATGCACTTAGATTAATCTTTGCATGATTTATTTTGATAGAGAAATGGATTAAATTTGACTTTTCTACAATTATTATTAATTTGTCAATAAATCCACAAAAAGCTTATTCATCACCCTCTAGGCTATTTTCATTAATTGTCTAGGTAATTTTCATTACACGTATTGGAAAACTAGAATGAGGGCATTTTTGAAATCTCTTGATGAGAGAGCTTGGTTTTCCATAGAGGTAGGATACTCACCTCCCATAGTGAAAGATGATGTTACTGATGAATCTAGGGTTAAACCATCAAGTGAGTGGACTGCTACTGAAACAAATAGTGCTAGTTGGAATTCAAAAGCTTTGAATGCATTGTATAATGCTGTGACTGCGAGTGAGTTTAAGAGAATTGCCACGTACGAAATTGCCAAAGAAGCTTGGGATATTCTCCAAGTAACTCATGAAGGAACTTCAAAAGTTAAGCAATCGAAACTCCAAATTCTAAATTCACAATTTGAACAGCTTAGGATGGGGGAGGATGAAGTTTTTGGTGACTTTGAGGCTAGGTTAACTGACATAGTAACAAGTTGTCACAATCTAGGAAAGCTCATTCCAGAGACTACCATAGTTAAGAAAATTCTTAGGTCTTTACCGGAACGTTTTGGTCCAAGGTTACTGTCATATCTGAAATAATGAGTTTCAAAGAAATTAAACTTGAAGAATTGGCAGGGAATCTAAAATCTTATGAGATGGAGATGTGTGCTAAATCTTCAAAGAAGTCAAGTGGCATAAAAGAGAAAAGCATAGCTTTTAAAACCAAAACCACAAGGGAGGATCCTAGTGAGTCTGATGAGGAGGGTGAGAGTAAACCAATACAGATTGACATGATCATGAAGTAGTTTCATAAATTTTAAAAATCTTGTTGTGGTCAAGAATTGATTAAAGGACAAAAATTTGGAGATAAATCACATGATTTTAAAAATAAAAAGGTCAAAAATCGGAATGACAAGATTGATTCTAAAAAGAAGAAACCTCAATGTTTTGAGTGTCAAGAGTTTGGTCACATCGCTGCTGAGTGCGCCAATAAAAAGAAAAGGACAAAAGGTCTAGTTGTTACTTGGAGTGATGGATCAGATGATGGAACATCTAGTGATTCTGCCGAATCTGATGTGGCTGATGAGTCTGAGAATTTCACTGTGTTTGTTGCACAAAGTAAGGAGGTTGAGGAAATTGCTGTAAGTTTTGCAATGTCTGAAGGTGAAGATTCTGAGGATAATGAAGATCGTGGGGACTCATATGAAGATGCTTACAATAGACTCTATGCAAAGTCTGTTCATATGAGCAAAGTCTTCTCAAAATATATAGCTCAGTTCAAAAATGTTGATAAGGAGAGACAATCCTTAAGAGAAGAGTTGACAAAGTATGAACAAGAACAAACTCAAGCTTTGAAGAGGGTAGATGGTCTCAATGAGGAATTAAACATTCTAAGATTGGAATTGAGTGAGAAATCTACAAGGATTGAGGGTTTGGAAAAGGATTTGAAGGATGCTAACTCAACTATTCATAGATGGTCTAGTAGAACTCTTAAGCTTGATCACATGTTGAGTGTATAAAAGTCTGCAGGAAATACAAAGGGGTTGGGGTTCAAAGGAATGAGTGATTCTAACGATGTTTCCAAAACAACCTTTCTTAAGGCTTCCCAAGTAGCATCTAGTTCTTCTCAAGGTAAGTCTGATAGGAATCTTAATGATCAATCTTATGTCAGAAAACCTGTTGAGATTAAGCCTCCATTTACCTTTAGAGTCAATAAGGGTTCGAATAATGATTTTTAAAGGTTTATTCCAGTATGTCATCACTATGGAGTGAAAGGTCACATTCGACCTGTGTGTTCAAAGTTAAAAGGAGAAACTTTAAAATCAGAGTGGAAGCATAAAACTTAAAATAGGCCCAATGTTGAAAATCAAATTTGGGTGTTGAGTGAAGAGGTGAAGAGGTTGTCTAGGCTAGCAAAGAGAACACCAAAAAATTAAACAACTGTGGGTTAGGAAAGATGAATTACATTGTTTGGTTGCTCATACTGCATGTCGAGCGTGTGACTCTAATTCTGAAAAAAGTCTTGAGTATATATCTACAGATTCTCAGTCAACAGACATCCCTACAAAACCATTAGATTTTCAAAAGAATGTGCATCTTAGAAAATCTAGTGGCATATTATTCTAGGAATATCTTGCATTATCTTTTATCCTAGAATTGATACATTATCATGCACCTTATGACAAAAATTTCCATAAAAATTTTAAAAAAATTAATTAGCATGTTGAGTTTGGCTAAGGATACAAATGGTTGTCATATTTCATTCTATTCTCATATTTAATTTTCTTATTATACTTGTGAGAATTGGAGTTGTTAGTCTGACCTGAGGTTATGAGTTATTCACTTGACATGTTTGAGTATTATTTTTGGGACTCATTAACTTTGGGTGCTTGTTTTTTTACTTTGGAGATAACTATAATACTTGTTGAAACTTTTAGACTTTTTCATCTAATCCGAAGTGATATTAGGTTCATGAGCAATGCTAGATTGATCTGTGCTTTAAAATACCTTTTGCATGCTTATGGATATTGTTGTGATGGTTGAAAAAAGGAAAGAATGAGATGTTTAAAATATAGAAATGCAAAAAGTAGTTCTCTGATCTGAGTAACCGGGCATCTTGCCTCAGTAAGCATTGAGTGTTCGCGTGAAAAATGGAGAAGACTAATGAGCATAAATCCCATGGAAGAAGCTCGGGCCCAGTTGGTCTGAACTAAAAATCCTCGCTGGAAAGTCTGGAGCTTAGAAAGATAAAAAGGGATATGGTGAAAAGGTTGAAAAGATTAAATTGTGTTCCCTTAATTAGCTATAAGGTATGAGTTAAATATTTGAATTCTAGCTTGGGTTTTGAACTGAAGTATCATTACGGTTAGTGAGGAGATTATTAGAATTAGTACGTATTGCTTTCATCTTATTTGTTTGCTTGCACCTGAATATTTTTCATATATGCAAATGCTATGTAAAGCTTGTTTTGTGACTGCTTATGACTACAAGGTACGTGTGCTGATTTTCTTCACTATCATGTGTATAATAGCTAAGTCAAATATGCGAATATGATACGCTAATGATTAACTCATTGTCTCTACTGCCCTGGTCACATGTTTCTAAGAACAAAAATATTTTTTTAGCATTTTGCATTCATGCATTAGTTTTAAGTTCATGCATTGTAGAGATTTTTGTTACTTGAGAATCTAGATATAATCTTATAAAGTACTTTATATTAGTATTTAGTGCTTGGCTTAGATTCTTTAAAGTTTTCTCTGTGATCCTTTCCCTATGTTTTCATCTTGAGTTTTTCCCTTTTTTCTCTCATGTGTTTTATATGTTTTTATTATTTCTTGTCATTTCAGTGACAAAAAGGGGGAGACATATTGAGTAGGGGGAGTAATGGTTTTAGGGGGAGATGTTATTAAGTAAGGGGGAGTAATGATTTTAGAGGGAGAAGTTGATGTGAAATTTAGAGTAACCCAAAAGATAGATTAACCCAAATCAAATTTTACTCGCAAGTATACGAATCATAGTAGTAAAGAGTACAAGTATTGCGAGGTCATTCCCACGAGGATTGATTAAGACAAATTAAATCTAAAAACTAATATCTAACTAATTCAACAAATTATTGATGATTGTGAAAAGAAAAAAAATAATTGCAAAAGAGATGAAAGAACAATGATAAAGAAAATACCAAAGCTTCGATTCCACCACCAATCAAGACAATTCCGATTTTCAATTGAAATTCTTAAATATCCAAATAATATTCACACATCCAATAAAAATAAGTAGAATCAAATATATGGATGGCCTATCCGTGTTAAGGCATAGGTTCAATCAAATATTTATTATTTTATTCATGAATAATAAACACCTAATTGAAAGAAAGTGCAAATCTTAACTATCTATCCGTGGTCAGGCATAAACAGTTATTCATTACTTTCTTCTTCTTAAATTGCCAAATAAGATTACTAGTTCATGGTCAGACACAAGTAACCTATATGCTAGAATTCTAATACATTCGATTAGGGTCTTGATTAAAACACATAAAATCGAAAGTATAGGAAAACATCAAAATACTAGAAGAAGAATTTATTAAATGAAATATTCAATTATTCAATTAAGAATCATGGAATTGTACATGAAAAGGGCTTCCTCTCAGCCTTGGCTGAGAGAATTAGCTAGACATAAAGAATAAAATAATAAAACAACAACCAAACCGAAATTGAAGATGGAAGAATGTCTTTGCTTTCTCCGTGAATTGCACCAGTCTTCTCTTCTGTTCCTTTGGCTCTTGATGATCCTTTGTGCATCCATATATGCCTTATTTATAGGGGTCCTCAAGGTTTCATCTAGGAAAGTAAATAAGAGAATACAATATTCCCATATTTCTTTTCCTAATTGGTGATATCTTGCATCCCACTTTTGACCAATTTGGAGAGTAAATTTGGAAGATATTGGTGATATACTCTTTTCTTGTTAATCAAGTCCTCTTCCCACAGCCCTTGATTTCATTCCATTCTGATCGTTCCTTCAAAATCTGTGATTATATTACCAAGCTGATGCTGATTTTCGCACAAAATAGTATGCCAGATTTAAAATGTCTTTTTCGCCCTCTAAACTTCAGAATTAGGGTTTCTATGTGAAATACCAATATTTTTTAAATTGAATCAGCTTTCTAGGAACACTGGGCTCACACAAATCCGAACAACGGGCTGAAATATATGACCCAAATACTAAGACGTGGTCTAAACAGATTTTGGGCTTGTTTAGATGGATTTAACCCATTTGTACCAGAAATCACCAATAACCTATAAAAATATAAAAACACAAATATTAATTAAAATAATTTAAAATAAATGACTAAAAAATATATTTTTGGAGGTTAATCGTGTATGAATTATGCACTTATCAAATACCCCCAAACTTATATTTTGCTAGTCCTCGAGCAAAACAAAAAATAAAAAAATAAAAAACCCTAACTATACCACTTTCGCAGGAACTCTCGATTGCATTTAGCATATGCAATAAGCCTTTGAACCCCTAGGTTACCCCTAGTGGACGAGTTATAGTCTCGTGAGGATTTCCAGTGATGATACCCACAAACATCCGAAAAATAAGTTTCAAAGTAATATACAATCACATATATAACCTTGAATAGTAAATTGTCATCAACTTGAGATTTTCGAATCATTAATTTATTTGAGATGTCAAACCCATATTCTCCGTCTAAATTAAATTTAAGCTAAGTCTAATTCACTTATCAAAATTTAGTTGAAGACCCAAATTGTCCATCCTTGTTGTAAAGTGCAACAACTAAACACTAATTCAGAATTGGTCAAAACCTCATGACATAACTCCAAAATCTCAAAAATCATCGGGTTTCCAGAATAAGAACAATTTTACATTGGTAACTCAAGTGATTATTTTTTTTTTCTTTGACATACTTCCACAACGAATTGTTTACCCAAGAGGAGCTTAATTTACTCCCAACCTCAAGCCAACCCTTTGGATCTTTTTATTTTTTTATTTTTTGTCATACTTCCACAAGGAATTGTTTACCCAAGAGTAGCTTAATTTACTCCCAACCTCAAGCCAACCCTTTGGATTTTTATTTTTTATTTTTTTATTTTTTTCAGCACAAGAGTCCTGATTGAATCTTATCCTGGTCTACCGATTTTTTTTTCTAAGATAATAGAACGATATCACTAAATTTCAGACCTTTTCTAAAAAAATGTAAGCTGACAGTGCTCGTGAAATATGTTTCAAGGTTTAACTATGAGGGTCATCAACTAAATAATGACAAGTATAAAAGACTAAGGACTATCATTCATTCTGACTAGATTAAGTATTTTAGTCTCAAATATACTAATGATTTTCAAATCTCAACCAAACTGATGACAATTCAATATTCAAAGATATAGAAATACTGAACATATTGCATAGGCTTTGAAACCTCTTTTTTTTTTTTTTTTAATATGAAAATATATACATATATCTATAAAAAAAAATTCCCTTTACCCCCAAACTTAGATCAAATATTGTCCTCAATAGTTAAAAATGAAAGTCACAAGGGCAAGTTTTTGAGAATTACCTTGGATGACGTACTATCCAACTTCGAGCAAGAACAAGGAGAAAAAAATAATAATAAATAAATAAAAATAAATAATAATAAAAAAATGGATCAGAAGGAATCACAAGTATGCCACCCCCAAACTTGGATTATAAACATCCACAAAAATCTTTTTTTTATTTTTTATTTTTTATTTTATTTTATTTTTTTATTTTTAAACTCAACAATTTTGATAAATGGGGTCCTCTAGACGAATACACTCCACATCTCTATCTACCAACCCATCTAAGTATGGTTTCAACCTCTGCCCATTCACTTTGAAAATACTACGATCCTTAGGGTTTTGAATCTCGACTGCCCCATGAGAAAAAACATTTGTCACAGTGAATGGACCAGTCCATCTAGAACGCAACTTTCCAGGAAAGAGACGTAATCTAGAGTTGAATAACAAAACTTTTTGGTTCGGCTCGAAGGACTTCCTAAGAATAAATTTGTCATGAAACATTTTAGTCCGCTCTTTATAAATCTTGGCATTCTCATATGCATCCTTACGAATCTCTTCTAACTCATTGAATTGGAGTTTACGATGTGACCCAGCCTTACCCATATCAAAGTTGAAGGTTTTGATATCCCAATAAGCACGATGTTCTAATTCTACAGGCAAGTGACATGCTTTTCCAAAGACAAGTCGATAAGGGGACATTCCAATCGGGGTTTTAAATGCAGTCCGATAAGCCCAAATAGCGTTGTTCAACCGTTGCGACGAGTCCTTACGATTGGGTCGAACCGTTTTTTCTAAAATAGTTTTGATCTCCCGATTGGAAATTTCCACTTGTCCACTTGTCTGTGGGTGATAAGAAGTCCCAACTTTATGAGTGATGAGGTACTTTTTCATGACAGTTTCAAATGGTTTATTGCAAAAATGTTTACCACCATCACTTATAATTGCACGAGGCGACCCAAAACGAGAAAATATGTTATCTTTTAAGAATTGAATCACGATCCTATGATCATTTTTCCTATAAGGTACAACCTCCATCCACTTGGACACATAGTCAACAGCTACAAGTATGTATAGGTAACCAAATGAGGGAGGAAATGGACCTATGAAATCAATACCCCAAACATCAAAAATTTCTACGATAAGGATGTTAGTGAGGGGTATCATGTTCCTACGAGAAATACTACCCATACGTTGGCACCGATCACAAGTGGAGCAAAATGCATGTGTATCACGAAAGAGTGTTGGCCAATAGAATCCACATTGTAAAATCTTTGTAGCTGTTTTCTTAGAACCAAAATGACCACCACATGTATGGTCATGAAAAAAGGAGATAATACTATGAAACTCATTTTCAGGAACACATCTCCTAATGATTTGATCAGGGCAGTACTTGAACAAATAAGGATCATCCCAGAAAAAATGTTTAACCTCAGCAAGGAACCTAGATCTATCCTGTTTTGTCCAGTGTTCAGGGAGTTGACCAGTAACAAGATAATTGACAATGTCAGCATACCAAGGTAACTGGGAGACAACTAAAAGTTGTTCATCAGGAAAAGATTCATTCAAGGGTGATAAATCCTTAGTGCATTCTGAGACAATCCTAGACAAGTGATCAGCTACGACATTCTCAGAACCTTTCTTATCACGAACCCCAATATCAAACTCTTGTAATAGTAAGACCCAACGAATCAAACGAGGTTTAACATCTTTCTTTGAGAAAAGGTATCTCAAAGCAGCATGGTTAGAGAACACAATAACCTTGGACCCTAAGAGGTATGATCTAAACTTATCTACAACAAATACAATGGCCAGTAGCTCTTTTTCTGTGGTGGAGTAATTGAGTTGGGCATCATTCAGAGTCCTACTAGCATAATAGATGACATGGGGCATCTTATCTACTCGTTGCCCTAAGACAGCTCCAACAGCATAGTCAGATGCATCACACATAAGCTCGAAAGGTAAAGACCAATTGGGGGGTTGTATGATGGGAGCAGAAGTCAATAAGAGTTTGAGCTTTTCAAATGCTTGTGAACATTCATCATTAAAGACAAAAGCGGCTTCCTTAGCAAGTAGGTTGCATAAGGGACGAGAGATTTTGCTAAAGTCTTTAATGAATCTCCTATAAAATCCAGCATGACCAAGGAAAGATCGAATTTCCTTCACTGTCCGTGGTGGAGGAAGGTGTGAAATCAGATTAATTTTAGCCTTATCGACTTCTATTCCCCTATGAGAAATGAGGTGCCCAAGTACAATGCCTTGTTGTACCATAAAATGACACTTCTCCCACTTTAACACGAGATTTGTTTCTTGACATCTTTCCAACACAAGGGATAGGTGGTGTAAACACTCATCGAAAGAAGACCCAAATATTGAGAAATCATCCATGAATACCTCAAGAAAACGCTCAACCATATCAGAAAAGATGCTCAACATACACCGCTGAAAGGTAGCAGGTGCATTGCATAGCCCAAAAGGCATGCGTCTATAAGCATAGGTACCGAAGGGACAGGTAAATGTGGTTTTTTCTTGATCTTCAGGAGCAATAGGAATCTGGTTGTAACCAGAATAACCATCCAAAAAGAAATAATGGCTATGTCCGGCTAGTCTTTCAAGCATTTGATCTATGAAAGGGAGAGGAAAATAGTCCTTCCTTGTGACTAGATTCAGTTTACGATAATCAATGCACACACGCCACCCAGTCGTCATTCTCGTAGATATTAACTCGTCATTACTATTTTTGACAACCGTAATCCCAGACTTTTTAGGCACTACTTGGACAGGACTAACCCAAGTACTATCAGAAATAGGATAGATGATTCCCGCATCTAACAATTTGAGCACTTCGGCTCGGACAACTTTTCTCATGTTAGGGTTAAGCCTACGTTGCATTTCACGAGTTGCCTTTGAGTTTTCCTCAAGATGAATACGATGCATACACCTAGTGGGGCTTATACCCTTGATATCTGCTATTGTCCACCCTAAAGCTATTTTATGTTCTCTGAGAACATTAAGTAACTTTTTCCCTTGTGCACTATCAAGATTAGAGGCAATGATGACAGGTAACTTATTAGAAGGACCTAAGAATGCATACTTGAGATGCTCGGGCAAAGGTTTAAGATCAAGTTCGGGTGACTCTTCAACAGATGGGACAAGTTTAGACTTGGATGGTAAAAGAGGTTCTACCATGGCTTTCCATTTAGTTGTGTCCATAACAGGGGTAGAATCAAGCAATGAATTGACTTCAGCGATGGAGCTATCTATGTCAAAATCTAAGCCAAAATGGGCTAGACAAGTCTCGAGGGGGTCATGAGAAGATAATTGTGGAAATGAGTCATGAACAAGGCTTTCAATTATGTTAATCTCAAAAGTATCCTCTAAATCTGGAGGTTGTTTTTCCACATTAAACACATTGAGTTTAACATTCATGTTGCCAAAAGATAGTTGCATAACCCCATTTCTACAATTTATGACAGCATTGGATGTGGCTAAAAATGGGCGACCTAAGATGACCGGAATATGGTTACTAGGATTTTGGACAGGTTGGGTATCTAAGATGACAAAGTCCACTGGAAAAATAAACTTGTCAACCTTGATTATAACATCTTCAATAACACCACGAGGAATTTTCATAGATCTATCAGCCAATTGCAGTGTTATAGGGTTCGATTTTAACTCACCAAGACCTAATTGTACATACACAGAATATGGCAATAGATTCACACTAGACCCTAAGTTGAGTAATGCCTTCTCAATCATATGATCACCAATGACACAAGAAATAGGAGGGCATCCAGGATCTTTAAACTTAGGTGGGGTGTTGTGACGGATGATTGAGCTTACTTGCTCTGTGAGGAAGACTTTCTTGTGCACATTTAACTTTCGTTTTTGAGTACAAAGATCTTCCAAAAATTTGGCATAGGCGGGAACTTGATCGACAAGAGTGAGTACGGGAATGTTTACTTGGACTCGCCTAAACAAGTCCATCATTTCACTATAATTCATCCCTTTCTTGACTGGGGTCAAACGTTGAGGAAAAGGGGCCTTGGGTATATAAACTTCCATAGGATTGGACTCATAAAAGGTGGATGATTTTTGATACTCTGGTGAAGCATCATTTTCTTTGAATTGCTTATTGTTCCCTTTTTCTACATCACACTCTTTGGACACAACTTTTGGTTCATGCCTAGGTATTTCTACCTTGTTATCAATTTGTTTGCCACTTCTAAGGGTAGTGATGGACTTCACTTCCTCGTATTGTTCATGCTTAGAACTAGAGCTCACCTCATGTTGACCCTTTGGATTAGTTATGGGTTGACTAGGAAACCTTCCCTTCTCTCTCTCAGTTAAGGTAGAGGCAATTTGACCCATTTGAACTTCCAATTTAGCAATGGATTGAGAATTAAAATGAAAGCTTTGTTGGGTATCTTTTTGGAATTGAAGTGAACTTTGCATGAAAAGATGGAGAGTGTCCTCAATGGATGGCTTCCTAGTTTGTGTAGGATATGGTGAAAACTGTTGAGTTGATGACTGACCGGAAGCTTGAGGATAAGAATGAGTGTTGGAATTCCCATATGGAACTCCTTGATTTGACCCTTATGGACCATGATAAATTTGGATGTTTAGCCCAACCAGAATTATAAGTCTGTGAATAAGGATCATTGTCTGGTCTCCTAAAAGCATTTAAGGCATGGGCTTGCTCAGATGCATGTTCAGAAAATGTCATATTAGATGGACAAGACATTGTGAGGTGGGTTGGGCTTGAACAAATGGAACACACCTCAGATTTAGGTGTCAATGGGGGCCCACTAGCTAACATCAAAGCATTGACTTTTCGAGCCAAGGAATCAATTTTTGCATTAAGGTCTACAGTACTTCCTATCTCATATATGCCACCCTTCTGTTGAAGATGAGTATTCCTTTCCACCCTAGTTGAATAATCCCATTGTTGGGAATTTTCACACAAAGTTTCAAAGAAGTCCCAAGCTTCGATGTCACTTTTATCCATAAATGTTCCTCCACTAGTGGCATCAACCATGCGACGGTTTTGGGGTGTTAAACCATCGTAGAAATATTGAACTAGTCGCCACTTCTCATATCCATGGTGGGGACACTTAAGAAGTAAATCTTTCCATCTCTCCCAACATTCATAAAATTGTTCAACCTCTTTTTGTGTAAAATTTGAAATTTCTCTCCGAAGGGAATTGGTTTTATGAACAGGGAAGAACTTGTTCAAGAATTTTTTTGACAAAACATCCCAAGTAGAGATAGATCCTGATTCTAAAGAATTCAACCATGCCTTCGCCTTATCTTTTAAAGAAAAGGGAAAGAGACGTAGACGAATGGACTCATCAGAGAAGTTTTGGAACTTGAATGTGGAACAAATGTCTAGAAAGTCCTTGACATGATAATATGGATCCTCACTATTTAGACCATGGAATGTGGGCAGAAGTTGGATGACACTTGGTTTAAGCTCAAAGTGTGTGGCCGTTGTGGCTGGCAACACTATACATGAAGGTGTACTACATTGGACAGGGGCAGAGTATTCCCTAAGTGTTTTAGGCGCAACCTCTTCTCCTATCTCAACCAAAGGTTTATCCAATTTATTTTTACCTTTAGATCTTTTCCTAAATGTTCTTTCAATTTCTGGATCAAAGGATACTAATTTTGGATTTTGAGATCGACAACCTTGCATATACTAGATACACACTCCAGAAAGTTAACAAGGATATACCTAGCAACCAAACAAGCCAAACAAGTATTTTTTTTTTATTATTATTTTTATTTTATTTTATTTTTCTAATTTTTTTTGTGAGAATTAATTCAAGGGCAATGTTAATGTTTATTTTCTAATCTTGTAGAGAATTATCAGGAATAGCCACAATAATTCTCTCCTAATTAGAGCTCCTACTCTCTTCCAAAGTAAATCAAAGGATGACCAGTTAAGACCCGCCAACTAAACAACCAGGTGGGTTCCCAGGTAGGTGGAGAGGCACTAGGCCTGCTTAATGACGGGACGTCCACACAACCTTAAGCAACAGAGTTGCCGTTTGACAGAACATTTCTAGACATTGTTAAGTTGGAAGGTGCTCACTGGAGTTACCAAAGATTATCTTTTTCCAAGAGGGTCCTATGAGCTATATGAAAATCCTAGGGTCAACGTCTACTTGATTTTAGATTAAAAAATTTAGGCTTGGGTTTGACAAATGCAAGGATATTTTTAACCTAGGTGGGCAAGGAATTGGTGATGAAATCCAATCCTTATCTTGTTAGGGGTTAGTGCCCTTACTAAAATTTTATGCAAAATGCTAAATTAAAATGCACAAATAAAACAAGTAAGAAATAAAGGAGAGAAAAAAAAAAAATACAAAAGAATAAATAAATATAAAGGAGTGAGTGTGTGAACTTTCTTCTTTTTTTTTTTTTTTTCAAAAATAAGTGTACTAACAATAATAAAAGAAAAGAAGAGAAAAACAAAATTAAAAATAAATATGAATGAAGAAAGTGTGCTCCAAGAAAAAAAAATCCTATGTTATTCTAACCTAAACAAAAAATAAAAAAAAATAATAATAATAATAAAATAAGGTTAGAGTCACTTACCTGATTTGCAAAATTATGCAATAGTGCGATTTTTTTTTTCTTTATGCCCTTTTTCTGTACCAAGCGTCCTGCAGTTGAGGAAGCAGCAATATCAAACCTGTAAAAGGATGACAATGACTTGGATGTTGCTTGGAATTAAAGGAATCACATAAATTTGGAATGAAAAAAAATTAAAAAAATAAATAAAAATAAATAAAAAATAAACCTAAATTAAGAATTATGATAAATAATAATCTTCAAATTTAATTGTATCAAATACAATCCCCGACAGCGGCGCCAAAAACTTGATGTGAAATTTAGAGTAACCCAAAAGATAGATTAACCCAAATCAAATTTTACTCGCAAGTATACGAATCATAGTAGTAAAGAGTACAAGTATTGCGAGGTCATTCCCACGAGGATTGATTAAGACAAATTAAATCTAAAAACTACTATCTAACTAATTTAACAAATTATTGATGATTGTGAAAAGAAAAATAATAATTGCAAAAGAGATGAAAGAACAATGATAAAGAAAATACCAAAGCTTCGATTCCACCACCAATCAAGACAATTCCGATTTTCAATTGAAATTCTTAAATATCCAAATAATATTCTGGAAAAATATCCAAACAAAATGAAGGGCAGCCTAAAGAATCGACAAGGGCGAAATCAAGAATTGAAGTAGTGACGAATATAAGTGAAGCGCAAAACTGAGCGTATTGAGGAAAAATATCTCCCGGAAAGTGAAAACGAC
This sequence comes from Cornus suecica, assembly GCA_963922005.1. Lineage (NCBI taxonomy): Eukaryota > Viridiplantae > Streptophyta > Magnoliopsida > Cornales > Cornaceae > Cornus > Cornus suecica. The sequence goes on along the minus strand of OY998247.1, from coordinate 18,566,008 downwards.
ATTTTCTAAAGTCGTCACTTCAAGGAAAAAGTATTTGGATTCAAGACGGTCATTTTGACACAGTTGCGGAGAAAAGTAGTTTTAACAAAAATGCCTACGCCTAAGCCTACGCTTTCAGAAGAAAAAAGTGGTCAGAAAGTGAAGTTCTACGCTTGAAGCTACGCTTAAAGCGTAGCTGCGGCAGGAAATTTTATGTTATATTGCAATGTCGATTATGTCCTTCTATGATGGGTTGACGACTCATATACCTTGGTATACATGCAATACACATAATATACATAAAAAATTAGGGTTTTGCTGAGATGGATGTGAAATTACGAGAAATGACAAATTTAGGATTTTCCTCAGCATGGTCTATAAATACCAAGGTCTTCTACACATGAGGGTGAGCCTTTGAGCCATTAAGAGATCTCTGCAAGTTTTCTACAGATTCATATTCTTCTACAGAGATAGAGAGAGAGAAAATCATTGAGTGATTCTATATCTTCTAGTTCTCTCTTGTGTTAGGGTTTATTCAATTGTGCTTCTACATCAACGATCTTATGCACGATTGAATGACCTAGATTCTGAAAAATCTACACACCGCTGATCGCAATGTGGTTGCTTAGATCCATTTGGGAAACGGAGCCGCCTGAGTGCGGAGATCGGAGCAGAATGCTTCGTGGTTATTTGATTTATTGAGAAATAGAGCCGTTAGAGTACGGAGTGAAGCGAGAGCTTTGTGGAGCGCAAGTGAATCTAGACTTTCAGACGTCGAGTGAAGGACATTAGATTACATCGGTTGTAAATACTGTTTTCATAAAGTTTGTACAAATTCTCTGATTTATAGTGCATCGATACCTGAGCGTATCCGTAGTTTTTACTTGGAGTCTTTCCAAGGTTTTTCACGTAAAAATATCGTGTGTCTCTATTGCTTTATTTTTTGCACTTAGATTAATCTTTGCATGATTTATCTTGATAGAGAAATTGATTTTTTCGCAATTATTAATAATTTGTCAATAAATCCACAAAAAACCTATTCACCCCCCCTCTAGGCTATTTTCATTAATCGTCTAGGTAATTTCACCTTCAAATCCCGGTGGCAACTACATATACACTTCTTCCTCAAGGTCTCCATGGAAAAATGCATTTTTTATATCAAGTTGGTGCATCAGCCAGTCCCAATTTGCAGCTATGGACAATAGAACCTGAATTGTATTCATTTTTGCCATGAGGGAAAATGTTTCTTAGCAGTCAATTCCATAGGTTTGTGTGAAGCCTTTCGCGACCAATCTTGCCTTATATCGATCAACCGAGCCATCTGCCTTGAATTTGATAGTAAACACTCACTTACACCCCACTGTCTTTTTTCCATAGGGCAAATCAGCTAGTTCCCAAGTGTTGTTCTTGGTGAGTGCCCTCAATTCTTGGTGAGTGCCCTCAATGCTTCTTGAATGGTCTTCGGATTATTTTCTTAACAAACATTGGTAGAAAATGCTTTGAATGAAGGGTTAAGATTCTTATATGAAATATAATTGGAAAGTGGATATTGAGTACAATATCTTTTCCCTTTTCTAAGTGCAATAGGCGTGTCCAGATCAGATTGGGAAATATCAAAAATTTCATTAGGGAACTCACCTTGTCTTTCCATGATCTCATTGGAATTTAAAGCGACCGTAACTGCTCAGGGATTGAGCAGTGCAAAGGAAATGTCCCACCCTCCTTATCCTTGTTTTTCCTTGTATAAACCTTCAATTCTTTAGGCTGCCCTTCATTTTTTCCATCGTCGGTTATTAGTTGTTGATCAATCAATGGTTGTTGTTGCTGTTGTGATGGCTGCAACGGCTGTTGCAGCTGCTGTAATGGTTGTCGTTGTTGTTGCGATGGTTGCAACGGCTGTTGCAGCTGCTGTAATGGTTGTTGTTGTTGTTGTGATGGTTGCAACGGCTATTTCAGCTGCTGTAATGTCTGTTATAGGCTGGGAAGGAAGCTTGGTTGAAGGTTTAGGCTTTGTGTGGATTGAATATGATTGGGTATCACAATATCATCCCAAAACTGATCTTAACCTTTTGGTGTCCAGAGGCTGGAAAATAGGTATTGAAGAGGCTGGATGAACATGTCATGTGGTCTGACACCCCGGAATCTATGTTCCAAGGGCTGGTTTTTGAATTTATCGTTTGTAAAGTAGTGAAAAAATTACCAACTTGTGCAATATTGGGTGAAATGGATTTATTGCTGCCATGTTGTTTGTGTGTAGTAATCAGAATGGTAGGACTTTCTATAAGACATGAGGTCTCCCAATTAGTCATCTTACCTGAAGCACTAACATATGTAACTTCAGATGAGTTTTTTAAGGAAGTTAACCAGCAATGAAGGCTGGATAACGTAGAAGAAAAATGAACTCGGAACTGAAAGAGGGCTCTGACACCATGAAGAAGATCTTGAATAGAGAATTTTATTTCTATTATTCTTAGTTTTTCAGATATTACAAGGCCTCTATATATATAATAAATAACAACTATACTAAGGACATAAATACAAGTACAAGACAAATAAATAATAGCTATCTCTAGGGTATACAAAGTCAAGATCTGCTGCTGTGTCAAAGATCCACAACAGATGTACTTAAGCTAAGTTAAAGATCTGCAGATTTGCAACTGTTTATACAGCTGCAATTAGTAGCATCTCAGATTGTGATGTTGTGGTGCTGTGTTTTTCCACACAATCTAACTCTTGGAACTTAGAAGTCGAAAAATTAAGTACTAAACAATGAAAACCTGCATTTTGTTGTAGCATCGCCGTAATTTTGTTGACCGTAGCTGGTTCAGGGATTGAGCAGTGCAAAGGAAATGTTCCAACCTCCTTATCCTTGGTTTTCCTTGTATAGACCTTCAATTCTTTAGGCTGCCCTTCATTCTGTCCATAGTCGGTTGTTGGTTGTTGATCAATCAACGATTGTTGTTGCTGTTGTGATGGCTACAACGGTTGTTGCAGCTGCTGTAATGGTTGTTGTTTCTGTTGTGATGGTTGCAACGGCTGTTTCAGCTACTGTAATAGCTGTTCCAGGCTGAGAAGGAAGCTCGGTTGAAGGTTTAGGCTTTGTGTGGATTGAACATGATTGGGCATCACAATATCATCCCAAAACTGATCTCCCATTAGATAATTCTCCCCCTGGAGTTAAGTTTTGGTGAAGAACGATTGAGTTTCAAAAAAAGTTACAGCCATGGAGACATATTTTTTTCTGGTAATGGGGTCAAAACACTTGTACCATTTCTTTGTTGTAGAGTAACCAAGAAAAACACATTTTATGGCTCTAGGATCCAATTTGCTTTTGTTAAAATTGTGATCATGAACAAAAACAGTACATCCAAAAAATTTTGGACTTAAGGAAGAGAATAAGTGTTTTGTCAATGGAAAGAATTTCTTGACTTGGTTCAATGGTGTCTCATACTTAAGAATACGACTAGACATTCGATTAATTAAGTATGTGGCTGTTAAAATGGCTTCGCCCCAAAGATATTTAGGAACACTCATTTGGATTAGGAGGGCCCTTACCATTTAAACTAAGTGTCTATTCTTCCTTTCGGCTACCCCATTTTGTTGGGGTGTGTCAACACATGAGGTTTGGTAGACAATACCATGAGTAGTAAGATAATCACCCAAAATATTTGAAAAATATTCTTTACCGTTATCCGTTCGAAGGATCTAATTTTTTTTTTTCTGAAATTGGTTCTCAATCATTTTACGAAAGATTGGAAATACTTGGGCTGCTTCGGATTTTTGTTTAAGAATATAAGTCCAACACATCCTAGTGTGGTCATCAATGAAGGTTATGAACCATTTTGAACTGGAAACATTGGTGACACGCGAAGGTCCCTATACATCACTATGGATAAGGGTAAAAGGGTTAGACTCGATGTAATTCAATGCTGGAAAAGGCACTCTATGATGCTTAGATAACTCACATGTTTCACACTTGAAATCTGAAATATTTTTATTTGTAAATAATGAAGGAAACAATTTTTTTAAATAGGGAAAACTAGGATGTCCTAACCTAAGGTGCCACAAAAGAATGTCATTCTTACTTTCTAGATTGAAACTCCCACATTGCATAGCTTTCATGCCTTCTTCTTCAGCTTTGCTTCCTTCAAGGACAAACAAGTCATCCATTTCTATAGCACTGCCAATCCTCTTCCCCATATACGGTTCCTAAAATTCACAATGAGTAAAAGAGAATTTGGCTATACAATTCAAATCTCGAGTTAGTTTAGAAACTAATATAAGGTTGCAAGAGAGATTTGGAACATGTAGGATAGATTCAAGGACAAAATCCTTAGAAAGAATTATAGAACCTTTCCCCACAACTGATGATGGAGTACCATCTGCAATCTTAACCTTTTGGTGTCCAGAGGCTGGAAAATAGGTATTGAAGAGACTGGATGAACATGTCATGTGATCTGACTCCTTGGAATCTATGATCCAAGGGCTGGTTTTTTAATTTGTAGTTTGTAAAGTAGTGAAAAAATTACCAACTTGTGCAATATTGGCTGAAATGGATTTATTGCTGCCATGACTCATTCCTTCTCCAATGCCTTGTTGTTTGTGTGTAGTAATCAGAATGGTAGGACATTCTATAAGACATGAGGTCTCCCAATTAGTCATCTTACCTGAAGCACTAACATATGTAACTTCAGATGGGTTTTTTAAGGAAGTTAACCAGCAATGAAGGCTAGTTAACGTAGAAGAAAAATGAACCCAGAACTGAAAGAAGGCTCTGACACCATGAAGAAGATCTTGAATAGAGAATTCTATTTCTATTCTTCTTAGTTTTTCAAATATTACAAGGCCTCTATATATACAATAAATAACAGTTATACTAAGGACATAAATACAAGTACAAGACAAATAAATAATAGCTATCTCTAGGGTATACAAAGTCAAGATCTGCTGCGGTGTCAAAGATCCACAACAACTGTACTTAAGCTAAGTCAAAGATATGCAGAATTGCAATTGTTTATACAGCTGCAATTAGGAGCATCTCAGATTGTGATGTTGTGGTGCTGTGTTTTTCCACACAATCTAACTCTTGGACCTTAGAAGTAAAAAAATTAAGTAGTAAACAATGAAAACCTGCATTTTGTTGTAGCATTGCCGTGATTGGAATTTAGCAGCACAATCGTTATGTGACGGGTATATAATCTTGGAAATTTTGTAAGCAGCATTTTGTTCTGCTTTTGTTAGTGTATAATGCCAATAGGCAGAGTCCATGGACCTAGGTGCATTATATCTTAGAGGTAAATTAGCGTAATTTTGCATTTATATCTTTAAGGTAAATTTGTCATAAATTACACTAACCTACCCTGAGGTTTGGAGTTTCTCACACAGGTGGAGGGTTTGAGGGTTTGAGCTTTATTACAATTACAAACATTGGATATAGGGATGTTATATTGCTTGATCTTCCCAAAAGTGCTAAAATCAATGATATATTTACATCATGGGATTTGGGTTAAACCAAGGTACCTGGATGAAGATGCAGAAGATATTTGAATTGAAAATTTGGGGTAATCTGGTGTGGAACAAAGGTCGACCTGCAGTCAGCTTCTCCTCATGTCTAGCTCCTCAAAATCAGCAGCTTTTTCCAGTGAATTTACATAGAAGAAGAATGCTAGCGACTTTTATCTTTCGTAGTTTTACGAGATGGTCTGATGCAATGGAACACCTCTTCTTTGAGTGTGACTTTGCCCTGGATATTTCAAAGTGGATGGCTGATTCATTCCCTTGTAAATGGACTTCTGTGTCTGCTTTTGAGGAAATGATCGCCTGCTTCATTACTCGGTCTAGAACAAAGTCAAATAGAATTAAAACCATGATAATGACGTTCACTCTAACTATTTGGTACACATGATTGAATAATTTCTTAGCTTTCTGTTTTCAGGTTGTTGGGACTTTGTTCTTTTAGTTTGATGGTTGAATCGAATATTAATTGGAAGAAAAAACAAAAGAAAGAAGTAACTAGGAAAAGTTGCTGAGAGCATACCTATGAAGATTCGAGCCACAAACAACATTCGCGTTCTTGACTCAACATTGCCTAACAAGTTGAAAGAACATATTAGCACCCCTACTTATGCAAACTTATAAGGTCAAAACACCCAGAATATTCGAGGTCTGGCTTGAGAACTAGAATTTTCACTGACAAACACATAAAGAAGATGCTAATTTCTTCGATGCTCACAGCTCATATCCCAACTCTGGATTCGATATCCCTGCTCCACAGAAAAGTCCAATGCTTCCTTCTTGCAACATGGGAAGAAAGAAATTAATTCATAATACAATGGAGTTGAAATAAATAAAAAAAAACCATGTAAAATAAATAATTTTTGAGACCTGAATTAGGTCTTGCAATCGATTGGGAGTACCAATAGAGAAAACAAATTCGGGTAACTTCATAAGACTCTTTCCCCCGACTCACCTCCATTACACAAAATATTATCTCGACTACTATGGACATCCGCACAGCCTTGGCCAATTCCTTTGTGGATACTAATGCACACTGGTTTTTGTAATCACCCAATTAGATGCTTCCACCCCTTTTTACATGTAAATTTGCTGAAACATCTGGTTAACATAAAAGAAGGGTCTTAATCTGAACAAAATAAGTTACAAAATTCCAGGAAGCAAGGGAAAGATCTAGAATGAATGATCCATGTGAGTTGTGATTAAAGTCAGATGAATATCTTCGTTTTGAAGTGTTCAATAGAGCTAACAGATCTTGAAATCCTTCAGTATTATGTTATGCTTTGTTAGTCTTAATGCCAAAAGGCACAGATACTCATGGACCTAGTTTAATTGTATCTTATGGGGAAATTTGTCACAACCTTATGCATACCATGAAAGTCGGAGAAATAATCATTTTAAGCAAAGTGATGTAGTTCATGCCACGGAGTAAATTATACTAATCCTTGACTGTTCTCTTTCAGTATTTTGCACATTCCTTTGCTACAAGTAAATGATCAAGTTCATTTCCATTGTTGGACAGAGTGTTTTGTAAAATTATTTCTCTTACATGGTAGGAATACTGTAAAATTTTCATATGTTGGTGCATAGAACTGAGATTAACAAATTTGAAGACAAAGACTGTAAGGTAATCCAATGATGTGCAGATCAAGATGGAAAATATGATAATTAACAACTTGTGCTACCCTGACCACAAAGGAGAAATAAATAATGGCGAATGACAATCTCAATAGTACCATTTCCTTTTCAAAAGAAAACAAAATAAATGAAAATTATGATAATTAACAACTTGTGGTGCAATTAATTTAATGAAAAGTGCGACCTTGTGGGTTTCTAGCACTGTTCATCCCCCTAGTCTTATGTATCCATCCCAAAAAACAAATAGTAGAAAACCAATTGACACTGAAAAAAAGAAAAAAGGGAAGAAAAAGGAGAGGGTAAAATTTAACAAGAATAGAAATGAATAAAATGGAATTTTAGGGTGTTCCGCAAATTCATCATAACTGATTTGTCACTTGCATCATACTATATCCACATCTGGGATGTGAACAATCTATGACAAATCTTCCATTTTTTGGATAATGCAGGCAGGAAAATAGAAGATAAAACGTATAATGACCTGAACCAGCTGTTATGCGTTTTATTTTTGCACTGATTGTGAGTTCCAGTAGAGATCATAGTTTTGCAGTGAATGCATCAGACCAAATACTCTGCAGCTGGTTGTTATAGTTGTCCAATTCGCTAATTTAACCACTGGTTCATCCAATTCGTAAATTCACAAATTCGTAAATTCGCAAAAACTTCATGCTAATGAATATGAAAGAAGAGCCTTAATCGGAACAAAACAAGTCGATCATTTCTAGCAAGCAAGGGGGAGAAATATGCACTAAATTGTGATTACTATTATTATTCCTTTCTTATAAATGTAATTTTACATGGTAGTGAAATTGTAAACATTTCACAAGCTGGTTCATAAAATTGATAGGATAATATATATAATCCAGGAGGATGTCTTACCTTTGAGATTAAGCAATACAAAATTTCCCAGTAACACATGCACAAGCTGAAGATTCTGTATTTCCTGAAAAAGTAAAAGAGAGATGTTAAATTATTCTAATGGTTTTTCTTTCACTTTGACAATTTAAACATAAACGGAATCATAGTTCATTTTTTTATAGTCTTGCGTGGAAATGATGGCTGCGATATTTGCTGTTGTTGATGTGTTGAAGTTTGGGTTGTGGTTGCGGTTGCTTCTTCTGATTCTGATTCGTTCCTCCACCATCCCTTCAATTCAGGCAAACCAGAGAGTGTGAGTTGTTTGAGGGATGGAATACACGTAGCCTTTTCAATTTTTCCGAAACTTGGTTCATTCCAGACACACTTGCATTCTTCTTTCTCACTGCTAGTAACTTCTGAGCTCTAAATGTGAGGGATGGAATATCTCCTGCATCATCCGATGATACACCAAATGACAAATGACGAGTTTTTTTCAGAAATATCTTCTGAATCCAAACTCACTCCAGAACTCTTGGGCCTCGCAACAGATATTGCAACATCATGCATTTTGCAACTTATTATCTCATCCCATTTATCTTTTTTTACCTCTTGAAAAAGGGACCTTCTCAGTAACTCCATAAAGTATAAATGACCTACCGCCTCTAATTGTTCACTTCCACTTTCTGACTGAATGAATCCATGTGCAATCGACATTTGGATTAATTCTCGCTTATTAATCTCTTCTTCTTTCACATACAAAGAACAAAATGCAAAACATCCTTTCAAATGCAAAGGAAGGTTATAGTAATTCAACTTTAGAATAGGGAAAATACTATTCTGTTCTTCATCTATTTTCAACAAATCATTGTTTTTGAAAAGCGACCACTCATCATCAGTGTCTTTGGAGTATAGTAGGCTTCCTATAGCCCTTATGGCAAACGGAACTCCCCTACACTTTTCTATGATTTCCCTCCCAATTGATACTCGGCGCATATTCTCCAGCTTTTCCACATCTTCCACATGTTTGAAGGCCATATTTTTAAACAATGACCATGATTCATCTGGGGACAAGCCCTTTAAATCATGTTATGCATTTGCTCTTGCAACATCCGCAACGATTTGACCACGGGTGGTTAATAATATCTTACTTTCCTTTGAACCACCCTTTAATAGAACTCTCAGTTCTAGCCATTTTTCCTGATCCCGATTCCACACATCATCTAAAACAAGCAAATATTTTTTTTCCGTAAATTTCACTCTTAAGCCTTTCTTTCACTTGTTGCAACGAAAGGTCTTTATCTGCTTCACAACCTAGAATTTTTTGTGCAATGAGTTTCACATCAAAAGGGTCAGAAACACACACCCACTTTCGAAGTTCAAAATACGTAATGACCTCTTCATCATTATAAACCGACTGTGCAAGGGTGGTCTTGTAAATTAAATTCATGATATTCATACTAAAAACATAAAGCACAAATCGCGGAACATAAACCCTAAGAATTTTAGAATCTCTATCATGCTCACACTATATTCATTAAGCGGAAATAAATCATAAATACCTTATAACTATGATAATAGCTATTCACTTATTTGCGATCCATAAATCTTCACGTTTGATCCATCATCATTAGTCATCTCAATCCATCATCATAGAAAAACTCTTATTTGATCTAAAGTCTACATATAGAAGAAAACCCTATAATAAATAGGGTAAGGAAATAAGGTTTCTCTCTCCTGACCTTTTGCACACACGTTAAACCATTATTGTGTTGTTTCTGTAAGTGTACATAACCGATGGAATATATGCACTTTAATAGGTAGAGAGAGGACCGGTTTCCTATTACAACAATAAGTCCACTCTCCATCAGAGTTGGACACAAAGTAGGAGACTTTTCCCCTTATCAGATTATTTATTAACCAACAATTATCTCAACCTAATTTCTATCTCACTGTGCCACAACATAAATAAAATATAGAGTCGAAAATCATGTGGGACATAATTTTATCTTACATTCTCCCACTTGGACCATATGATTTTAAGTGGTCAGTACAATAGTCATAAGTGCGCTTTAAATTAGATTGAGTCCATAAATTGGTCACCATAAACATCATGACAAATAGACTACTAATGCGAGTCATGGCGGTTGTATGTCACTTAAATTGACACAGTCCCTTCCATGAACCACAACATTAACAACCTACTTAACATGATCTATAATTGGGAAATTATAATATAGGTCTAACAATAATGTCTTTTCCAAGACTATTCCTGTTATCATTTATTCATAATTATGCATGTACACTAATCAACAGGAATATCATAAACACAATAATCGAGCTCAAAATGTCAAATGTTTAAACACATAAGCATCCATAAGAAAATAACATCAATCATTGATCAAGACCCATTATTTCAACTTGCTCCTTAAATGTCTTGGATGATAGTCCTTTCATTAACGAATTTGTAATCATAAGTTATTTGCTTATGTGTTCAATAAACACTCTTGTTTCTGAACTTCTTCTTTAATGGTAAGGTAATTCAACTTAATGTTATTAACAGCCTTAATATACCTACCATTTTCATACAAGAAGATAATTGCGGCATAATCACAATAAATTTTCAGCGGCTTGAATACCGGAATTCCAAGTCCTGAAATAAAGTTCCGCAATAGTAAATCAAAATTTGCAGCCTCAAAGCATACTACACAATCATATTTCATAATAAAAAAAACAATAATTATTGTTTTGTATTATCCATGATATTACTCCTTTAGCCAAAAGGAACAATAAAATTAAAATGAGGTTTTGGTCCACATTCACCAAAATCTCCATTCAATTAACCAATCACTTTAAATGATTAGTTTTCATAAATGTAAGCATATAATCTTTCATCCCTTACAAACATATGCATAAGGAATATTTGCATGTCATTATGTTCCAAATCATACTTAGGGAATAACACCATTAAGCTAAATATATCCCTTATTGGAACAACATTAATTTCAAATATATCACTACTAGCAAAAGAATATTATCAACATATAAAATCATAATATAAACGTACTCTCACTAACCTTTAGGTATATACACTAATCAATAGTATTTTCCTTAAAACCCAAAATAAGTAATAGTATCAATAAACTTGAGATACCATAATTGGAAATTTGTTTAAATTTACATATTGACTTCATAAGTTTACAAACAATGTGTTCTTTACCTTTCATCTGAAACCTTTAATTCAATCCATGTATCTAAACTCTCACTCAGAATTATTACTTTTACTTGATGGTTCTAAATCATAATGAGCCACTCATGCCATAATAATTATTGGATAAACCTTCTAAATACATGCGAGAAGATTTCCATCACAATCAATACTTCCTTTATGAGTTATAATACAGGTCTGATTTCATAAAATTCAATATTGTCATTAGAGTCGTGCTTAGTCTTAAAGACCCACTCACACTCGTCTCTTCATATGCCCTTCAGGCAATAACGAATTTTTCAGACTTTGTTTAATTTCAACTCTGCATTTATAGAGTCAATCCTTAATAAGAATCATGAATGATAAATCCATTCTTAATATCCCTTCTTTGATTAGTGACAATTTCATTATGGAGTTCTTGACCATTCAATTGTTCTTTGTTGTTAAGCGTTTCAACAACTTGATGAACAATAATGTCTATAAAAGTCTTAGGTATAGGGATTTGTACCCTAAAGACTTGAATGACCACATTTCTAGTACTCCCACTAATGTCACCATTATTAATTAATTTAGCATTACGGATTTTCACAATTCTCGTATAATGTTTAGAATAATAAAACTCAATACCCTTTGGATTTCTATGCCTTACTAGAAATTCTATTTAATGGAATGTAGCGGGTTTTTTTTAAAGCTAACATCAATGATGATATGGGTAAACAGGAATTATTAAACATACTCCTAAACATAAACATAAGGATCACCATTCTATACTCTTAAGGGAATTTAGTAAATAATTAAAACATGTTTCACTTCATTATAAGTCTTATAATAATCATCACCTTTATCATACATTACAAGTTTTTCACCTTCTACTTATTTCTTCCTACTTCAGTTAGAAAAATCTCAAGAATATTAATGTTCTTGAGATTTTTTTTATAGAACAAGTAGATATAATCATGATGTGAAAATCATCTATAATAGTGATAAATATTTTTCTTGTAAATAAGGTAGAACATCAAAAGGAAACATAAATGTTTGTACAAATAATTTCAAGAAGCCCTAAAATTCACGTGACAACTTTCTTAGTGCCTTGGTTTACTTACTCTTAATGTAATCCAAAAACACAATATAATCAATGAAAACATAAGTACGAAATAAGATGTCCTTTCGTTGATCTGTAGTTCTTATGATATCCTTAGTGTACTCGAGGTTATTGATGGGGTCTCGGATTGGTGGGGTGCCATGTGAGACAATTGATTGGCCTAGGATAGATGCATGCACACGGGATGGTTAACATTTTCTAGACGGCTATGAGTGTGATGTTTTGATATTATGGTGAGCCCCCGAGGTTGTGCTCACCCCCACACAGGTTGCAGGTTTGCAGGTGGACGCAACACGGCTTATGCTCGGTAGCTACGATACGGGTGATTTGGGACTGTAGTTTTGTTCCTCCTTTCGTAGTCATACTTCTGTATTCTTTTATTCTCTTGGGAGTCAGGCTGTTGGAAGATTCCCTTGTGTTGTATCCTCAGTCTGTGTATTTATTATTTTCGGGGTGCCTTTGTATTATTTCGGCACTACCGTATGACTTTCTGTATTCTTATTCGAGCTTGGTGGCTTAGTTGGTTTTAGAAAGGGTTGTGTAGAGGTAAGGGTGATTTTCTTTCCACTACCTCGGCCTTAGTAGGTTCTGGAATGTTGGGTTGCGTGCCATTGATTCTATTTCTATTGTTATGGGCAGGTTCTTTTGCTGTGTTGCTTTTGGGTTGTCCGGATGTTCCATTTACAAACGGAACTTTGCCGGATTTTTGTTAGAATTTATTACTGAGTTTCTATCACTCAGGTGGCATGGGATACCTTTTTTTCATTCTTATTCCATGTATGTCGTGGTTATTATTAATTCTAGTGGTCATTTTCCGTGACGGCATACCTCGGGATTCGCTGATTCTCCGAATTGGAGTCTCAGGAATAACGGGGCGTGACATGTTCTTTTACAACTTTATATTTATTTTGAAATTTTATAATATTTTTTGAACTTTAATATATTGTTTTCGAATTTTATATATTTTTTTTATGAATTTTATATATATATTTTTTCATTTTCTATTTATTTTCTAATTTTAAATTTTTTTTCAAAATTTAATATAATTTTTCTGAATTTAATATGTTTTTTTTCAAAATTTATATATTTTTATATATTTGTTTCAAATTTTAAATGTTTTTAAGAATTTAAAATACATTAAACGGACAAAAGGGTCTTTCTATTCTTTTAAAAAGGGTAATAATGACATTTCAGATGTCACGAGAGATACACATAACCAACTAACGGACGTTTTTAACGGTGAACTAACGACGGGGTGGGGGGGGGGGGGGGGGGGGTATTGGGCCCATTTTCAAATCTTTTGAGGACTCTTTTGCCCAAAATAAAAGTCAGGGGTGTTTTAAGCCCTTTACCCGCCTTAAAACTAAGATTCATAAGTATATTTGGATAGGGGTATATGTGCTACATTTGGATGCAGAGATGCTGCATTTGGCATATATTTTGCTACATACATTACAGTCAACTGTTTTACTTTGTTTGTTGCAATTGGTATTACTGATGCTATAATTGGAAATAGATTTGTTGCATTTAAGTTTTTATATTTTATTTTAGTATTTAGTACTTGTTAAAAGGGTTTTTTAATTATAATGGTTTCCAATAATATCCTTACACATTGAGGGTTCAATTAGGTTATAATTCAAAACATTTAAAAACATAACGATGTTACTTTTGGTTGTTGCAATGGTGCATTTGGTTAAAACAATGCTGCAGTGGTTGAATCCTTAAAATAAAATCTAAGATAAGGTATTACCTCCAAACTTGTGGTTTAGGATGCTATTTGGAAATATATTTCATATAGATTTTCCTTAAACGGGTAAAGGGCATAAAACATCCCTATAGTTTGGCCAATGGGCATTAAACCCGCTACATGTTCAAACAGGTCCCTAAAGTTTCAATTCTGATAAAAAAAAATTCTCCTGTCGACATAACACCGTTAAAAAAGAGATAAATTTACTTTGTTACCCCTCAATATTTAACATTAAAATGAAAAAATAAAAGGTTCATATATAAAATTTGAAATATATATATATAATTCGAAACAAATATATAAAATTTGAATTTTTTTTATAAAATTTGAAAAGATTATATAAAATTTGAAAAAAATATATAAAATTTGAAAAAATATATATAAAATTTGAAAAATATATATAAAATTCAAAACAAATATATAAATTTGAAAGATATATATATATAATTCGAAAACAATATATAAATTTCAAACAATATATATAAATTTGAAATATATATAAATTTTGAAAGAAAAATACAAATTTCGAAAACAAATATAAATTTTTGAAAATATATATAAAATTCGGGAAAAAATATAAAATTCAAAAGATATATGTTAAAGCTCGAAAAAAATATAAATTTCGAAAGACATATATATTTTGAAAAATTATATAAAGTTCGGGAAAAAATATATAAGTTCGAAAAACATATATATTTGAAAAATCAAATATAAAATTAAAAAATATATATGTTTCTGCCTAAAAATTGTTTTGGTGTATTGTACTTTGGTTACTTGTGTTTTTTATAATTCTGTTTGCATAACTATTTGCCTAGTACCAACGTGTTTTTTTTCCATTTTGAACTACGGAATACAAAACAATTATTTGCCTAGTATACTGTATTTTTCATTTTCATATGATATTTTTGAATTATATTTTTTCAAAATTTATATAATTTTTCGAAATTTATATATATATTTTGAATTTATATTTTTATATGCCTTTTTCGAATTTTTTATATTTTTTACCAATTTTATAAGTTTTGTTTTTAATTTCATATTTATTTTCAAATTTTATGACTTTTTTTGAAATTTAATATATATTTGTTTCGAATTTTATATGTTTTTTTCGAATTTTATAATTTTTTTCAAAATTTAATATATATTTGTTTCGAATTTTATATATTTTTTTCAAAATTTATATAGATATTTTGAATTTATATTTTTTTTCGAATTTAATATATATATTTTCAATTTTATATACTGTTTACGAATTTTATATGTTTTTTTTATTTTATATTTATTTTTGAATTTTATAAAAAAAATCGAATTTAATAATTTTTTTCGGAATTTAATATATTTTTTACGAATTTTATATATATATTTCGAAATTTAATATATATGTTTTAGAATTTTATATGTTTGTTTCAAAATTTATATATTTTTATATATTTGTTTCAAAATTTAAATATTTTTAAGATTTGAAAATACAGTAAACGGACAAAATGGTCTTTCTATTCTTTTAAAATGGGTAATAATGGCATTTCAGAGGTCATGTGAGATGCACATGACCAACTAACGACCATTTTTAGCGGAGAACTAACGCGGGGGGAGGGGGGGGGGTGTGGTATTGGGCCCATTTTTAAATCTTTTGAGAACTTTTTTGCCCAAAATAAAATCAGGGGTGTTTAGCTCCCATTTACCAAACTATTAGGAGTGTTTTAAGCCCTTTACCTGCCTTAAAACTAAGATTCATAAGTATATTTGGATAGGGGTACATGTGTTACATTTGGATGTAGAGATGTTGCATTTGACATATATTTTGCTACATATATTACAGTCAACTGTTTTACTTTTTTTTGCTGCAATTGGTATTACTGATGCTACAATTGGAAGTACAGTTGTTGCATTTAAGTTTTTATATTTTATTTTAGTATTTAGTACTTGTTAAAAGATTTTTTTTTAATTATAATGGTTTCCATGAATATCCTTACACCTTGGGGGTTCAATTATGTTTTAATTGAAGACATTTAAAAACATAACGATATTGCATTTGGTTAAAGCAATGTTGCAGTGGTTGAATCCCTAAAATAAAACTAAGATAGGGTATTGATAGGGTTACCCTATCTTACCTCCAAACTTATGGTTTATCCATTTAGGGTTTTGTACAAACATTTTGAGGAGAGAAAATTAAATTTTTGTTTTTTCAAGCATGTTAGGGATGCTATTTGGAAATATATTTCATATAGATTTGCCTCAAAACTAAGATTCATAAGTATATTTGGATATGGGGTATATGTGCTACATTTGGATGTAGAGATGTTGCATTTGACATCTATTTTGCTACATACATAACAATCAACTATTTTACTTTATTTGTTGCAATTGGTGTTACTAATGCTACAATTGGAAGTAGAGTTGTTACAATTAAGTTTTTATATTTTAGGGTAGTATTTTGTACTTGTTAAAAGAGTTTTTTAATTAATGATTTCCATGAATATCCTTACACCTTGTGGGGTTCAATTAGGGTATAGGTGCTACATTTGGATGTAGAGATGCATATTTGCTACATATTGGACAGTCAACTGCTTTACTATTTGGTCGTTTGCTACAATTGGTATAAATATTGCTACATATTGGACAAATTGGACAGTCAACTAGTTTATTTGGTGCAACCTGGTTTTAATTGTCTTAAAAAAACTGCACTAACATATGTGTATCATTTGGTCATCAATATGTGTACATTCCACAACCAATACTGGTAATACAATTTCAGTCCCATACCAATACAATTTCAGTCAAGCTTAAGATAAATTAAGCATTCTATTACATATTCAAAAACACAATATATTATTCATTGTGCAGAGTCCAAAAACTATGTTGTCATTCTATACCAAAAAAATCACCTCACCTTTCATGTTAAACAAATTAGTTTGCCAAAATAAAATAGAGGAGTACATGTTGAAACACTGTCAATATAAACAACCATTACCACATGGTAAGACAAACATACACAAATATTTTACAAACTCTGTCCATATTAGATTCATACATAGTACCAAATTGTTTTACAAAACCAGACCATGAGGCAAAGGTAACCAAATGCAACACCCAAAGATATACATGCTTCCTATAAATATGGACTAAACAAAGTTGAAAAAATAGAACACTAAAATTAAATTGAAAAAGTACCAACATTATAATTTATTAATAATAGTACTAAATTTTGGTTATAAACCTCTCAACCCAAGTATAATCCGAATGGGATGGAGCCTAACCAAAAAGTGATAACTTATTTGCATTTGTTTTGGCAACTCTTACTAATTCAAAGTGAGATCAATAGGGTCATTATCTCTACTTTGAGTGTTCATTCATTTTCCTTTATATTTAACCAATAACTCCAAAATCTATACTAATATATCATTTTGCAATAATAAACACCAAATAGATATGCATCATATGCAAATAAATACAGACTAGAACAATCACATATTAAATGCTACATAAATCACATATATTAACTGACCTACATGATCGATTCCGTTGAGGCAAAGGTAACAAATTATTCATATAACCGAACACTCAAGCTAAGGTAACAAGATGCAAGAAATATAAGTGAGGAAAAGGGAAAAAAATTACACTAATAAGGGCAATCCAAAAATATACATACTTCCTATAACCATGGAGTTTACAAATTAATTATATGAGGCAAAGGTGAAACAACAGACTGAACTAAAATACATAACCAAACCATGAATAAATAATCTATATATACTTCATACCTGAGAAAAATGTGTGGGAGATTGATGAGCGATTAAGAGATTTTTCAAGGGTTTGGGCTCTCTCTGCGTGTTTAATAATGAAACTCCTAAACAAAAAATTGAATTATACTAATTATTAAGTTTGACTTATTGTATATTTACCAATCTATCCATTGACTTCATTTCCATTAAGATCTCTTTTGGCGGAAGTTTTTGGGGGGAATATATGCGCAGTGTAAATGAAAAGGGGGAATAATGTATATAACTGTTATGTATATATACATGTTTTTCTTTTCTTTTTTGTTTTGTAGTCAATAAGATTGGGGCCCAAATTTTTGCCACATAAAGCCGTCACCTAGGCGACATGTGACTGGTAGAGAGAAAATGAAGGGAGACATCCTGATCCTAGAAGCAAATATTTGAGTGGTTGTGAGTCTTGTTTCCAATAAAATGACAACATCCCAAAGGCAGTCTTCAAAAGTATGTCCTCAAGATCATTTCAGACCATAACTTTGAAGCCCACTTTTTTAGAAGAAATCCACCGTCACAAATTTGTCGTCTCTTTTCTATTACTTTTCTCAGCACCTAAATTCTACATGCCACAAAATGATGAGAAATATTTTCTACTTATTTAATGACAATTCGAGATTATATATTATTATTTTTTCACTTTTCTATTTATTGTGTAATGTCTTGTTACTATAGTGACATCGGGCTGACATGCAATTCAATTTGATAACAATCTAATTCGATAATAGAGTGAATCACCTCACCTTAAATCTATACACGGTTTTCATTACAAATAACAATTATACTAATAATAATACTTAAAAAAAGTATATATATTCCTCATTTTCTAGTACAATTGACCGTTTTTTACCAAGTCAACCTGCTTTTAAATGGGTGGAGAATAAAATGTCAATGTGATAAATAGACCTGTCAATGGATCGGATTCGGATTGGATCAGTTAAATCCAAATCCAATTTGTTAAGAAATCGGATTATCGGATTTGGATCCTAATCGGATTATCGGATTTTATTTTCAATCCATATCCGGTTAATATCGGATTCGGATCATAATCGGAATATTGACAGGTCTATCGATAAGGATGACAAAAACTCCCGGTCCGCAATCCGAATCCGATAATTCGACGGATTTTCACTTAGTTAATTCATATTCGAATTTCTTCATTATAGAATATCTAATTAAAAAAATACAAAAATTAATAAATACTGAAACACTAAATTATTCACACTTTTAATAATTGTATTTATGATCAATCATTATTAATAAATAATAAAATAATTAACAACTAACATTTATATACATGTACAGTATTAAATATATACACATAAAAATATCAAATATATATTTATATATATATATTTTATATCGGATCGGATGACATAAATCCAAATCCAATTTGTTAAGAAATCGGATTATCGGATCGGATCTTAATAAGGTTATCGGATTTTATTTTTAATCCATATCCGGCTAATAAGATCGGATTTGGATCGGATTCGGATCAAAATCCGATCCATTGACAGGTCTAGTGATAAGGTGGGACACAACATTTGGAAATATTCTTGAATTTGAGTGGTTGAGTAATGTTTATGAGAAGATGATTTTGGGAGAAAAGAAACAAAAGTTCTCTAGGGGTTCGCAAGTTCAAGATGATGCGAAGATAGTTTCTACACAAGTTCGTCAGTAAAATAATGGCAATGATGCTTTTATTGCTTTTGATTTTCTTTACAGAGAAAATGGAGGAAAAGATAGCGAGTACAAGTGATTGAGGAATGCTCTCTCTCTCTCTAGGAATTTCTCTCTCTTGGTCTCCGGAAAAGTCTCATTCAAATGAGCTCTCGCACTTCTATTTATAGACGTGAATGTCCAGTAATCCTCGCGGACTTGTATTGCCACGTCAGCATCTGTCTCGCGACACGGATTCTGTGTACCAATCCGTGATATAAGTACCTTGCACAGTATCATCTCGCGCACTTGCCTACGCGAAACGGATTCGCGTAATCTCATGCGCGGATTTATACAGTGCTCTATAAATACCTTGCACAGTGTTATCTCGCATTTCGACTATGCGAAACGGATTCGCGTAATCTTATGCATGGGTCATGCTGTGCGCCATGCCCCGTGATCCGCGCCTATTTCATCGCGGATCTGATTTATCCTTAGCCAAGGATGGCGTTATAGCTTTGCTAGGTCATGACCAATCATGCATGTCTTGGTCATGTCCCTGAATACTATCGGCCTCTCTAAGGTACTCTTGCTTAGGATGGTGTAAATAAGGTCGCGACCCACTATTTACTCATCCCCAGCATTTCCCCTAGATTCCGAGTAGTACTCCCTACGCGAGCAGCATATAGGGTTATGAGTTTCTGATGCGAGCTATAAAACACATCAGCCCCTCATGCCTCCCTCTGTATAATGCAAGCTCTCGCGTAAAACCATATCTGGGCTATTTCCCCAAGTAATCAATTATTTGGGCCAATCTCCCAAATAATCTTTTACTTGGGCCGGTTTCCACAAATATTCCAATCCTGGGCCATATCCCAGATAATTAAAGCCTTGGGCCATATCCCAAATAAATAAGCCTTGCGGATTAGTTTTATCGCGAGTTACCACCTTTACATTTTTTCCCCATTGCGCTTTGATACTTAGCCAAGTATCAAAGTGCAATAACATTTGGCTCGCGATTGATAGTACTTTATACTGTTGTTTTGAAAACCACCTTTCCCCATGCGATTTTTGGTCTTTTCCTTGGCGGATGAAGTATATTTGCTATATCTCGCGAACGTTTGATGAAATCCGCGACCTTCCTTTTTCAATTTTTTTTTTTGACCAATTTTATGTATGTACAGATTTTGTTTTTTCCCATATTCTTCCTGTTTTTCCAAATCTGTCCATGTTTTCGGATCCGCGACTCTTTTCTAAGCGCCTGGCCATGCGACTTTTCGACTTCCTCGCGCATTTAATGCGTCGTTTCGATTTCCGTGCCCAACACATATATATATACTCTCATGTCATTTTCACTTCACCACTTTATTTTTCCTCAGAGCACCATTTTTCTGGCCTTTCTGTACCCCTTTTCCTACCTCACATTCCTTTTCGCACATACCCCCTTACTTCATAAAAGCTATTCGCAAGTTTCTTCCACCATGACAAAAACAACTACACCAAAACTTCTTGCACCTCCTTCCGGGGTTGCTCCCTCTGTTCCTAATGTTTCAGAGTGGAAGAAAGCGTCTTTCTTAGACTCTCAAGACACATTCTGGGTATCCGCGAGAGATCTAACTTCCCCTTCTATTTCGAGCCCACCTCTCACCCTTAATCCTGATAATGAAGCAGAAACGGCTTTCATTCCCCCACTTTCTATTCCACGCTTTCTTGTGGAGAGGGGTGACACTCCATTTTCCTTCATTGAGTATGAAGGGCATGTTGCCCCCATCAATGACTGGAAGATGTGGTCCAGTCACATTCTTACTCAAGACCGTCATCGCGCCACCTTGGCCAAGGCTGACATTCTTGAGTCCATAGAGCTATTTTCGGATTTCTATGTCCGTCGTGATGTGGATGCACTGACTACTTTGATCTCACGCTGGAGCACATTTTCCCATACCTTCGTTGCTTCCTAGGGGGAGTTCACTCCCACCATTGAAGATGTGGTGGTTCTATTTCGGCTGCCTGTCCTTGATTCGCGCCCTATCAAGGCGCCTCTAGTTGAGGATGAAGACAAGAAGATTCTTAATCAACTTCGTGATTGTGGCAAGTATGCTTGCAAGCGAGGAAGCTGGTTTGATAAGGGCGTACTTCTTCCTGAACAGGCCATATCCAGTCGCCCGAAGTTCTCCTATGCTGCCTGGTGCCACCACTTCTTTCGCGAGTATTCTCCGCGAAAGCCAGCTCCTGCTGAAGATCACGAATCAGTCCCAGGACCTCAATTCAATGGGCCTTTGGAACTCGCGGGCTTCCTTGCATATTGGCTAGACCGTTACATATTTCAAGGCAAGCCAGAGGACGGTCCCAGTCGCATGGTGTTCCTTCTAGCAGGCATGCTTTCGCGAGGTGTGCGTATTGCCTTAGCCCTACTTTTCCTTGGTACCCTGTACTCGCAACTGGATACTCTTGCGAATGATTTCGCACGTTCATTGGGTAGGTATGAAATTAGTACTCATGTTTCAGGTACATTCCTTACCCTCTTTCTTTTCGAGCGTTTCCCTAATTATGCTCCCATTCCTTCTTCCTTTTCTCCTCAATCTTTAGAAACCAGTATCCCTGTTCCATTGAAGTCGCGGGCTACCCGCTAGACTACTATCTCATCCTCACAAGCCCTTTCCTCATTTATTGATACATTTTCTGAATTTTCTTGGCGTCCATACGCCACCTCTCTGGAGGGTTTCTACTCTCCTGATTTTTACCCAAAGGAGGAGATAGTATCGTATGACATAACGGTAGATGATCACCTCATCTTTGCGGCTATTACCCACAAGTGTCACCTCCCTATTTTCAGCGAGACATTTGATACCATCACACCTTATAACCCTTCACGCGTAGCCAGACAATTAGGCTTTGATCAGGCCATTCCCCCTCCACTTCCTCGATACTGCGAGGATAATTTTGACAGGTGCTTCATTGCCTATCGTGAGTCTATTGAAAGGAGTGTCCGCATATTTTCTACTGTTATTTTTATCCAGCCTGTCACTCGCAGAGGTGGAGTGACTGAGGCATATCATGAGTTCTGGAATGAGCAACTTGTGAGATTCCAAAGTTTCATGGCTGAAACTCCCCCTATTCCTATTCCAGTTCCAGTCTTCATTGCAGATCCGTCCTTGAAGCTTCGCAAGGTAAGGGCCAAGACTACGCCAAAACATCATGCTCAGGCTTCTCAGCCTCAAAAACCCAAGGCAACTACTCGCAAACGGTCTCTCCGCGAGGAGATTCCTCTCGCGAGACAGCCTATCCGCGGGGAGCCTGTCCGCGAGAAGGCCTTCCGCGAGGAGCCTATCGCGAGGCGTCTGGTAAATTCCTAACTTTTTTTTTTCTTCGATGCATTATGTACTTTCATATGTTGTTAGTAACTGCTTTGTTCTTTCTACAGCGTTCCAGCGCCCAAGCTACAGGTACTACTAGCGTTTTTACTAATTCATTGGACCATGTCCCCTTATCCATTAGACTTAAAAATCTTTCCGTCGTAGCAGTACTGGATAATGTTCCTCTTGCGAAGAGGAAAAGGAAGCTTTCCAAGGTTTCGCAGCCTACTGTAGCGGAAGATGCTCCTAGCTCAGAGGAGGCCCCTTTGGTGAGAAAACACAAATCCTCGTTTGTCATTCCACCTCTTGGTGTTTCGGACCCTACCTCAGAAGAGGCCTCCCTGGCCGAAAGACGCAGGCTTGCTTTGGAAAAGCTAAAGAACAAAAAGAAGGCTGATGCGACTTCATCATTGCTTAATACTGTTGCTCGCGTGGTCGAGGAGATAAGGACTGGAGATGAGGCAGTGGAGACAGAAGTCGCCAATATACTTTCTGATTTACCCAGGACAACTCTTTCCCAAAGTAAGTTTCCAACTCTGATTCTAGATACATATTTCCATTTTTACTGATGCTTTATCTTTAATACTTCGCATCTATCCTTGTTTTAGGTCCCCACGAGATTTTATCTCCTCGTGCTCCAGCCTCTCCAGGAGGTGGCCTTCATTCTATTGCAGCTTCATCAGATGACGAGGACAATCTCACCATCAATTTGCTATTCAGCAAGTCCTCTCAGCCAACCCTTGAGGAGGCAGAAGATGATGACACCTCCTCCTCTTCTCGCGATAGCGTCATCTTCGCGACCTCTACTCCAGAAGGGGATCGCAAGGCATCTTCAGATCGCGAGGTTGAGGAGACCATAGTGTCTCGCGAGACGTTGCCCAACCTGCCTTCCATCCCTGCTTCCCCAAAGGTCGTTGATGATAGAGCAAAGGATCCGGACTTCGATGATAGGCATTTGCAGCCTCTTGATGGTGATCTTGCATCCGAGGTTGCCGCAACTTTCGCAGACCATCCTAACATTGAGAGATCCCTTTTTGGCACCCCTATCCCAGAGGTGAGGGAGGTAACCTTTCTTTTATCTCTTTCTCCTTTCATTTGAACTTTACTGCCAAATTGTGATTTTATCATGTCCCATTTTTTTTTCTTAGGTACAAACTCCGAGACTCAGGAGATGATTAATGAGCTACTCCATGATACACCTACTGAGGCGCATACAGAGACACTTCCATCCCCATCTCGCATCATCGTTCCTGATTCCCGCGAGCCTGTTCGCGCCTCTTCCTCTGATCCTCCCGAGTCCGCTCGCGACCATGTATCTACTTCTCGCATGCCTGTTATTGCACCTGTCTATGATGCTGCTTCTTCAGTGCCAATACCTTGGCATCAGTGGTTTTGTTATCCGCGAGACATTCCTGTGCTAGATTTGATAGAGGCAGCTCATCCAGAGACTTTTGCTCATATGGAAGTTCATGAGCCACTTTTGCAGACGGTCCACCTCCAGCTCGTTGCAGATGTGTTTAGGACCCTTTCAGAGACTGCTATTCAGGACCTTGTCCCTGATACTCTTCCGAGATGTCATGCCCGTATAAAGGACTGGAAGAAGGTAGGGATGGATGTTTCCTGGTGGGAGACCCGTCTGGCTATTATTCAGAGACTCTATGATCACCATCTTGTCGAGCTGAGGGGCCGTGATGTTCTTCAAAGACAGAAGGCAGAGATCGCAGAGATTCGTGGACAGTTAGTGTCACGCCCCGAATCCGAAAACCCGGATAATGACTTAAATTTAATTAAAATTCATAAAAATATCAAATGGTCAAACTGGTCAACCGACATTGTTTATAATTCACTAGCGCGGAAGCGAAATAGAAATAATAAAATCATACCCAAATCCCGAAACCAAATCAAATTACAACACGAACACACTAGTCCAAAGCCAAACAATTACAAATCATAATAAGCACGCAATCTTTATTATTACATAAAGATGTAATTATTATAAGTTCAAATTCCACAAATATCCAGTAGCTCATGCATCATCCACCAACGGTTCTTTTCCTGAAAAATGATAAGGGGTGAGCACAAACGGTCCAGTAGAGAAAAATCATGAAGCGTAAGATTCCGCAAGTATGTAAATTAATGAATACGTATAGGGTCAAGTCTCTACCCTAGTCCAATGTCATGATATAAATGCATAAGGAATCATAATATAAACTCATGTAGAACAATTTAAATAATATCATCAAGATAATTTAAAAGTTCTATAATCACGAAATTAAAACCAATACTCTCAATACGAATTCAAATCCAACTATCACAACAGAGATAGCATCAAATTCAAAATCATCAAATGGGAAAATTATGTCGTGAAACAAACCCTAGGACATGAACTACCTGTTCATCTGCCTAGTCGTCTTGGGGCTACTAACCCTACGGTGACGTCAACCAATCGCGCGATAATTCGAGGACTTGCACCCCGGGAGCTCCTTCGTCCCCCCATTGCTCACACCACACGACCATTTCCCAAAATCAACAACCAATCCACCATTCACAATTCACAATTCATAAATGTCATTCACATGCGCACATAAGTAATAAATATATCCGCACTCCATGATCCACCTAATAAAATTCTATCGTGGCATGAATCAATGCATTTAAACACATTAATGCAATTTCACAACTCATGTCAAACATAGCACAATAAGATGATGAATCTATATATAAACATTAAGATGCATAAATGAAGATTCTTAAACTCACACGATACCCCAATAAATCCCTACCTCAAACTTGATAAAATATCCAGTAAAATACCAACAATCGAAACAATATGGTTGTGTAGAGAATGAAGAAACGAACGGTTCTCCCTTCACGCCTTCATTTGTACCCTGTTATGCCCGAAACCAATTAACACATATTGAATAATTTTTATATACATAACCATATTTATTTTTATAATAAGATTTGCCAATAAACATTCTGATATATATAAATATCTACTAAAAAATATTCGGAATTAATAGACAAAATTTAGCTACTTAATTAAGAATCGAAAAGTTCGGTTTCGAATACTACCGTAAAACGGACAACAAGTAATCTATGATTTTTAGAAAACTCTACAGGTTTGATAAAAATATGAACTTTACATGATACACTCCAAACCTCTAAGTAGATCTACTGTAAAATTTTCATAAGCTTTAATCAAAGGACAGTGGTCCAAAATAATTATAAAAGACAGCTTTCCTAACAGTTCCGAAAACTGAACACCCTTTACTCCAAGATTTTTACAAACCTATCCATGAATTATATGACTACCAAAATCTCCAGATTTACATATTATATACTCAATATCAGGTGATAAAATTATAAGTACAAAATTAGAATTATAGATAGCTCAAATCGGTAACACAAGTTCCGGTTTTAAACTACAGTTAAAACTGAACAGTTACTACTCAACAATTTTTCTTACCAGTATAAATTAACTTAAAATTCTTGATCTTCAGTACATATGTCCTAGACATATTCAAAATGTTATAATAAAAGTTTCAAGATTTATAAGAATACGAAACCATATGAAACAATTGGCTAAACCGAAACCGAAATCGGATCAGCAAGCAGTAAAATATCACTGGACAGCCTACTTCCGTGATTTTTAGAAAATTAAATATTTATCTACATGATCTGAAATTTTGAGATATGATAATAGACATATACAAAATCATACTGTAAAAGTTTCAAAAATTTATAAATAATTTAACATGGTCTATAAATTTCTCAAACCGAGTAAAAAAAACAAACGGTCTGCAGCAACAACAATATCCGAATAACATGTTTTTCCTAGATTTTTAATTAACTCTCTACTTATCTATAAATTCTGAAATTTTCAGGAACATATAATCACATACCTATATATGATCTGTAAAATTTTCATAAACTAATTTTGATCCATACATATATTATAAATTAGAGATCTAAAGCCTTGATTTTCACTAAACATGTAAACTAGCAATCTGGAATTTTTGAAAAATCAAATCAAATTAAATAATATAGATCACATACCGTAATTGGTATTAAACCGAAGATCGGAACACGTAGAACAACTTCCTAGTTGAGCACAAAATTGAATCCCCACTCTAAGATGCCCAAAATGTAGAGAGAAGAAGATAGGAGAAAAATAGAGAATGATGGAAAAAATGGTTTTTGCTTGATTGTTGAGAATATGCAAAAGCTAACCTCAACACATCAATATAATGGCTGAAAATTTTCATCAATAATGTCATAAAGTGGTGTCAATATAATAGATGTATGATTGAACCTTTAAATGATGGAGGAATATGCTTTTGGAAAGTTGAAGATAAAAATAAAATTAAACATGTGGAATTCGGTCACACATTTACACATAATGAATATATTGCAAAAGTTACCCTCATCTTTATCAAACTCAAAAGTAACCCCCACATTTAATTAAAATATCGAAACTACCCGATCAACGACAAAAATGAAAATTTTACAAAACATAGAAATGAACCCAAAAATTCAAATCATACAATCCTTAATGTACAAAAACACATGCAATGCCACATAATGCACAAGATAAAAAAATAATAATTTATAACCGAAGAAAAAGAAATTATTTAAATAAACCCGGTCATTACAGTTAGCACTGCTTGAGGAGGATGAGAAGAAACTTCAGGCTTCAGCTAAGCATCTCGAGCAGGCCCGTCTTTACTTAAAGGAGCATAAGGGTTTCAAGTTGTCAGATCCCATTACTCGAAACCTCTTCTAGCTCATTCCTTGTATTATTATTAGGTTGTCCTCTACTTGTAACCACATTTTTGCTGTATATCGTTGTATTGTGATAAAACTTTTGATATACTTATACACATGGGATGTTGTGTTTGATACTGTCTTTATTTGAAACATATTTTCATAACAACATAATCCGTAACGCCTTTATGCCTGATACAATTTAATCCATTTCATATTCAGAGGTCCAGCTTTCTCGCGAGTGATTTCATGCTCCATCCTGTAATATCCACTGCTGTTCTCGCTTACAATCACATACGGACCTTCCCACTTAGCCTCAAAATTTCTTACCCTTTGTCCCCTCATGATTGCCGGTACCACTTTCAACACTCTATCTCCCTCTTTGAACCATCTGTACCGTACCCTTTTGTTGTAGTTCTTTGCTTGCATCTTATTGTATTCTTTCTGATTTACAAAGGCTTCGGCCCTTGTTTCATCCAATCCTTCTATCTCCAATAGCCTGTCCTCTAAACTACTTTTGCATGCCAACCTTTTAGCAGCCATTTCTATCTCCGCAGGTAGTACAACCTCTGCTCCGTAGACTAATGCATAAGGGTTCATGCCTATCGCACTCCGGTATGCGGTTCGATGTGCCCACAGTGCTATTGGGAGCTCTTCCACCCATTTCTTCTGATTATCATGCACCAGCCTGGACAAGATTCGAATTAACGCTTTATTTGAAGCTTCAGCCTGCCCATTCCCTTTTGGATAGTAAGGCGTGGACTTGTGATGAATAACTGAGTATCTCCCCAATAAATCCGCGACCTTACTATTGACAAAAGGAGTCCCATTATCTGACAGTATCACCTTTGGTATCCCAAATCGACAAATGATATTTTCCTTTACAAATCGAACCACATTGTCTGCTGTTGTTCATCGCAACGGGATAGCTTCTACCCATTTTGTGAATAATTCAGTTGCCACTAAGATCCATGCATGTCCCTGAGCTTGTGGCGTGATTGGTCCAACTATGTCCAATGCCCAAGTATGGAAAGGCCAGGGTGTAGCTAAACTGTGCAATTCAGTTCCCGGAGCATGAATGAGATCCCCGTGCACCTGACACACATGATATTTCCTGACAAAATCACTGCAATCCCTTTCCATTGTTGGCCAGTAATATCCAGATGATAGCATCTGTTGAAACATTTTTCTAGGGCCTTGATGACCAAATACGTGGACTCGTTTCAATACTTCTCCTGCCTCTTCTTCGCTTACACACTTCATCAGTTTTCCTTCGAAGCTTTTGCGGAACAATTTTCCCTCTTGTAAGACAAATCGCGAGGCTAATTTTCTGAACCGCGATTGATCCTTTTCTGGCAGAATCCCATCATTCAGATAGTGCACATATATGTCCCGCCAGTCTATCAGGTCTGTTATATTAACTTCGCTCGTGGATGGATATGCATTACAATTCTGACAACTACTTTGTAACCTTACCGCCTCGTCCTTCATACTTGGCCAAAAGAAACCTTCTCGCTGCAAAACTCGATAGAGACTGACATCCGCTTGACCACATGTTTTCTCGTGAGCTTTCTGTAGCAGTCCTCTTATCTCGTTTACTACCAGGCATCTGGCTAGAATATCTTCGGTTGCTCTGTAATATAACACGCCTTTTATGATCTGGTACTCTCGTCTCAAGGCATTGTTATCATTCTTTAGCAGAGCCTGTACTATTTGCGCTCTCCAATCATGTTCTTCATATACTTCTGATTTCATCCCGCCACTGACTATAGAGTTGGTTCTTCGCACTACTTGCACAGAAGACTCTGATCCTTGGAAATGTAGTCGCGAGCCCAATGTGGCCAATGCATCGGATCGTCGGTTACCTTCTCGCAACTCGTGTTGAAAGCTCACAGTCTCAAAGCCTTCTATCATCTGACGGATAAGGGTTCTGTAAGACACCAGATGAGGTTCCTTGACAGCATACTCCCCTTTAATCTGCTTAATGACCAACTTGGAATCTCCTTTAACATGAAGTATTCTTGCCCTCAACCGCTGAGCCATCATTAATCCCAGCGCTAAACCTTCATATTCGGAGATATTGTTGGTGCAAGGAAAGTCGAGTTTGTAAGCCATGACTAATTCTTCCTTTGTTTCCTCATTCCTCAGTACAAAACCAGCCCCACCTCCCTTTTCTGTGGATAAACCATCGAACTCTAAAGAAAACTCTGCACTTTGAGCCGTACTTGCCATTCCCACTTCCTCTACTTTGGGTTCGGCTCCCCCAGGAAACAAAGCTAGCAAATCTGACAAAGCCTGGCTTTTTACTACTTTCGGCCTAGAGCATGTGATCTCATATTCGGACAGTGCTAATAACCATCGAGCAGTTCTTCCACTGAGTATGGGCTTTGTGAGGAGATACCGTATGGGGTCACTTTTGGTGATTAGTTCTAATGGATGTGCCAGTAGATAATGTCTGAATTTCTGGGCTGCGAATACTAAAGCGAGACAGTGTTTTTCCAACGATGTGTATCGCGACTCTGGTCCTTTGAGCACCCGACTGATATAATAAACAAGCTTTTCTTCCCCTTCATGTTCCTGGGCCAACAGAGCTCCCACAGATTTATTGGTGGAAGTGAGATACATTATCAACGGTTTTCCTGACTCGGGCGCTACCATTATTTTTGGTGATGCCAAAATAATTTTGATCTTCTCAAAAGCCTCTTGCTGCTCTTTTCCCCAGCTGTATACAGATTTTTCTTTTAACAAAGGCATGAGTGGGTGAGTTACCTCTACTAGTGCTGGGATAAACCTCCTCAGATAAGATATCTTCCCCATAAAAGTTTTCAACATTTTACGAGTTGCGGGTGGAGCCATTTCTAACACTGCCTTAGCTTTCGTCGGGTCCATATCAATGCCATGCCGATGTACAACACACCCCAAGAAATTTCCTTCTGGTACTCCAAAGGCACATTTGAGGGGATTCATTTTCAAATTATACTCGCGACATCATTGCAGTACCTTTCGCAAATCACCCACATGATCTTGTGTGGCTCTGGATTTTACCACCAAATCATCGACATAGTCCTCGATAGTTTTATGCATCAAGTCATGGAATATAGCTGTCATGGCGCGTTGATATGTAGCTCCGACATTTTTAAGCCCAAATGGCATGACTGTGTAGTGGAAATTCCCCATTGGGGAGCGAAAAGCAGTTTTCTCAGCATCCTCCGACGCCATCTTAATCTGATTGTACCCACTGAATCCATCCATTAACGAGAAAATCTCGTGTCCTGAGGTTGTATCCACCATGGTGTCAATGTTGGGTAGAGGGAAATCATCTTTTGGGCAAGCCTTATTGAGATCGCGATAGTCTACACATACGCATATCTGCCCAGTCTTCTTCTTCATAGGCACAATGTTCGCGAGCCAGGTTGGATGTTGGGTTGGCTTGATGTACCCTGCTTTCAGCAGCTTCTCCACTTCCGCCTTAATTTGTACTTCTAAATCGGGGTGAAATACTCGTTGTTTTTGTTTCTTTGGTTCCGATGCGGGATTTACATGAAGATGGTGGCTTACCAATCCAACATTAAGATGTAGGGGTTCGCAAGTTCAAGATGATGCGAAGATAGTTTCTACACAAGTTCGTCAGTAAAATAACGGCAATGATGCTTTTATTGCTTTTGATTTTCTTTACAGAGAAAATGGAGGAAAAGATAGCGAGTACAAGTGATTGAGAAATGCTCTCTCTCTCTCTCTAGGAATTTCTCTCTCTTGGTCTCCGGAAAAGTCCCCTTCAAATGAGCTCTCGCACTTCTATTTATAGACGTGAATGTCCAGTAATCCTCGCGGACTTGTATTGCCACGTCAGCATCTGTCTCGCGACACGGATTCTGTGTACCAATCCGTGATATAAGTACCTTGCACAGTATCATCTCGCGCACTTGCCTACGCGAAACGGATTCGCGTAATCTCATGCGCGGATTTATACAGTGCTCCATAAATACCTTGCACAGTGTTATCTCGCATTTTGACTATGCGAAACGAATTCGCGTAATCTTATGCATGGGTCATGCTGTGCGCCATGCCCCGTGATCCGCGCCTATTTCATCGCGGATCTGATTTATCCTTAGCCAAGGATGGCGTTATAGCTTTGCTAGGTCATGACCAATCATGCATGTCTTGGTCATGTCCCTGAATACTATCGGCCTCTCTAAGGTACTCTTGCTTAGGATGGTGTAAATAAGGTCGCGACCCACTATTTACTCATCCCCAGCATTTCCCCTAGATTCCGAGTAGTACTCCCTACGCGAGCAGCATATAGGGTTATGAGTTTCTGATGCGAGCTATAAAACACATCAGCCCCTCATGCCTCCCTCTGTATAATGCAAGCTCTCGCGTAAAACCATATCTGGGCTATTTCCCCAAGTAATCAATTATTTGGGCCAATCTCCCAAATAATCTTTTACTTGGGCCGGTTTTCCCAAATATTCCAATCATGGGCCATATCCCAGATAATTAAAGCCTTGGGCCATATCCCAAATAAATAAGCCTTGGGCCATATCCCAAATAAATAAGCCTTACGGATTAGTTTTATCGCGAGTTACCACATTTACAAGTTCAAAAAAGCATTTCTAAACCCATCTTTGGGTGCTCCAATTTTAAAACTCGTATCATTTTCACTGGTCTAGGTGAAAAAGAGTGGAAGTTAAAAACCAACGTTCTAAATATTGGGTGTATATAATTTTCACTATTATGACTTTCCGTATATAAGACGTATACCACTATGGGGAGATATTGTACCCTAGAGTAATAAAGGAAGTATGAGAAATTATTTGAACATGAGTTATTGCCTTCCATAGGGCTTCCTCTTCACTTCTTGTTAATGGGTGCTCAAAAACTTTACCCGTGGATATATTTAGAGATATCGAAAAATTCCTCCTACTTTGTTATGTTATGATGTGCAATAAATAAGATTTTAAATGAACAAATCTTTCGACAAGTAACTCAAGTTCGGGTCGATAATAGTTCGGCTCGTGTTTGTTTAATTCAATAATTGAGCCAAGCACAAACAAAATTTTCAATCTCGTTTCATAAATGAACCAACTTAAAAAAAAGGGTAAATACCACTGACACCCCCTCAAAGATACCCTAATCCCACATAGACCCCCTCGATATTCACTATTCCCAATCAGACCCCTTCAAAATTGAATTTTGTCCCACAAAGACCCCCTCCGTCTCCACGCCGTTAAATTCTGCTGTTAACCACCCTGTGAATTGTCTATTTTGCCCTCAAAATGATATAAAATGACCTACATATCCTTCTTCTTCTTCAATTTGGGTATCTCAAAACCCTAACCCTAATTTATATATATAGAGAGATTGGAAGTGGGAAATTGGGAGAGAGAATGAAGATTGGAATTATATATATTGCATACCCACATATACATATATATATATATATATATATATATATTCTGCTATATATACCCGTATATATATATATATAGCTGTTATATATACCCGTATATATATATATATAGCTGTTATATATACCCGTATATATATATATATATAGCTGTTATATATATACCCGTATATATATATATATCCGTATATACCCGTATATACATATATATATCCGTATATATATGTGTGTGTATATATATATATGTGTGTGTGCGCTGTGTGAAGAGAAAGGGAGGGAGGTGTGTGTGTGTGTGTCTGTGTCTGTGTGTGTGTGTGTGTGTGTGTGTGTGTGTAGAGAGAGAGAGAGAGAGAGAGAGAGAGAGAGAGAGAGAGAGAGAGAGAGAGAGAGAGATTAAATAAAATTTAAATATTTTTTTAATTTTATATTTATTTTCGAATTTAGTTTTTTTTTTCGAAATTTAATATATATATATTTTGAATTTTATATTTATTTTCAAATTTGATAATTTTTTATGTTTTTTTCGAATTTTATAATTATTTTCGAAATTTAATATATATTATTTGAATTTTATATGGTTTTTTTTTAATTTTATATATTTGTCTTGAATTTAATATTTTTTTTAAAAAAAATTCAAAATTTATATATATTTTTTATTTTATATTTATTTTCGATTTTATAATTTTTTTCGAAATTTAATATATAGTTTTAAATTTTTATGTTTTTTGCGATTTTTATATTTATTTTCAAAATTTAATATGTTTTTTTGAAAAACAAAATAATTTCGAAATTTATATATATTTTTAATATTATATTTATTTTCGAATTTATAATATTTTTCAAATTTTAAAATATATTTTGAAAATTTAATACAATTTGTTTTGAATTTTAAATATTTCTTTCAAATTTTATATATTATTTTTGAACTTTATAATTTAGGTATGTTTTTTGAAATTTAAATATTTTTTTGAATCTATATATTTTTCCCCTTTTTATATATTTTTTTCTAAATTTTTTATATATTTTCAGATTTTAATATAATTTTTCAAAATTTTATATATATTTTTTAATTTTATATTTTTTTTGCATTTTCAGATTTTATATAATTTTTTTGAATTTTAAATATTTCTTTCAAATTTTATATATTATTTTTGAATTTTATAATTTATATATTTTTTCAAATTTGATATATATTTTTTCTAATATATATATATATATTTTCGTAATATATATATATATTTTCGTAATATATATATATATTTTGGGCATATGGGTAATTTCATATTTTATATATTATCCTAATGTAATAAGTGAAACTTTAGGGGGTGCTACTGCAATTCACCCTTTTTGTAAATATATATCGAAGGGCAAATTAGTAATTTCACAATAAAAACGTCAATAACACTAACGGCCGTCTGTCAGAGGGGATCCATGTGGGAATACTCAATATCGAGGGGGTCCGTGTGGGATTATGATCTCTTTGAGGGGGTGTCGGTAGAAATAACCCTAAAAAAAATTATAAACTCAGGCTTAAAAATATTTGCGAACAAAACTCTATAACAAGACTTAGTACATGTATAATTCAATCATATGATGTATAATTTATAATTTATAATTTATAATTTAATATATTTAAGGTTTAATTTATTTTTAATTCAATATATATCAATGTTCAAGGCCAAAGCATGGAGTAGATCCAAAGGCCAACATCCCAAAGGCAGTCTTCAAAAGTATGTCCTCAAGATCATTTCAGACCATAACTTTGAAGCCCACGTTTTTAGAAGAAATCCACCGTCACAAATTTGTCGTCTCTTTTCTATTACTTTTCGCAGCACCTAAATTCTACATGCCACATAATGATGAGAAATATTTTCTACTTATTTAATGACAATTCGAGATTATATATTATTATTTTTTCACTTTTCTATTTATTGTGTAATATCTTGTTACTATAGTGACATCGGGCTGACATGCAATTCAATTTGATAACAATCTAATTCGATAATAGAGTGAATCACCTCACCTTAAATCTATACACGGTTTTCATTACAAATAACAATTATACTAATAATAATACTTAAAAAAAGTATATATATTCCTCATTTTCTAGTACAATTGACCGTTTTTTACCAAGTCAACCTGCTTTTAAATGGGTGGAGAATAAAATGTCAATGTGATAAGGTGGGACACAACATTTGGAAATATTCTTGAATTTGAGTGGTTGAGTAATGTTTATGAGAAGATGATTTTGGGAGAAAAGAAACAAAAGTTCAAAAAAGCATTTCTAAACCCAGGTGATCCAATTTTAAAACTCGTATTATTTTCACTGGTCTAGGTGAAAAAGAGTGGAAGTTAAAAACCAACATTCTAAATATTGGGTGTATATAATTTTCATTATTATGACTTTCCGTATATAAGACGTATATTACTATGGGGAGATATTGTACCCTAGAGTAATAAAGGAAGTATGAGAAATTATTTGAACATGAGGTATTGTCTTCCATAGGGTTACCTCTTCACTTCTTGTTAATGGGTGCTCAAACACTTTACCCGTGGATATATTTAGAGATATCTGTGAAAAATTCCTCCTACTTTGTTATGTTATGATGTGCAATAAATAAGATTTTAAACGAACAAATCTTTCGACAAGTAATTCAAGTTCGGGTCGGTAATAGTTCGGCTCGTGTTTGTTTAATTCAATAATTGAACCAAGCACAAACAAAATTTTCAATCTTGTTTCATAAATGAACCAACTTAAAAAAAATTATAAATTTGGCTTAAAAATATTTGCGAACAAAACTCTATAACAAGACTTAGTACATGTATAATTCAATCATATGATGTATAATTTATAATTTATAATTTAATATAGTTAAGGTTTAATTTATTTTTAATTCAATATATATCAATGTTCAAGGCCAAAGCATGGAGTAGATCCTTGATGATTGATTACGATTATATTATTAAAAAGAATAGTTGAAGTTGGAATCATTAGTTGACAGTAGGGTAAAAAGTAATTAGAGAGATACACACTTTATTAAGTAATGCATTTTTCACCCCTGTATTAAATGAAAATGGGATTTGCAATGAATTCAATTGCACTGTCTCTCTCTTCCCTATTTTCTCTCTCTCAATTTATGGTAGGGGCAGTGGGGCTAGTGATATTGATGGTAATAGTGATGGTGTTGCTGGAATATCAGAGGCTATATGAAATTTGAAGTTTTAGGAGAAAAGTATAGTGTGAACTTTTTTTTATATAAAATACACTATTTTTTATAACTTTTATTTAAAATCAACCTTCGGACTTTTTGATATGCAGAATTATTAATTATATTATTGTATTTAAGTTTTGATAAAATATCATTGCCATACCGGATGCTCTTAGAGGATGGAAAAAGAACAAAAGAAATTAAACTTTATATACAAATGTTGAAAGTGCTATATATCTATGAATCTATAATATTTAGGATGCTCCTGGCAATATAGCCCCCTTCTAAAATGATTGATAATTACAATAAATCCAGTTATATTTTTTACAAGTATTATTGTCACCTCTAGGGTATAAATGATACTAACGGAGAAAAATATTAGTGCTAAAAAGTAAATATAGGAATTTTGAAGGATCAGCACATTTTACATCTGTATTAGTGCTAAAAAGTAAATATAGGAACAGTAAATAGAATAAATAGTTTTAGTAAAGTGAAATAAATTAACAACTGTATGTGTGTGTATATATATATATATATACATTTTACACACAGGTAATCATTATTGATTTGTGACCTCTGTTGTTACAAAGCAGTCATGGTCAACAGTCGTGAGATGAATTTCGGTTAAGGTCGTAGTAATGTTGAAATGGAAGCAGCCGATATCTGTGTTACGTAAATGTTCATCTTTATATGGACTCGACAGATACCAGTGTTACGGAATTGTGACAGAGTTGGCGGATATCGATTTTACATACCGTTACTGCGACGGACTGCGAAATATGACGTGTATGTATAAGAGTAGTTCTCAACAGTTTCCTTATATTGTTTGCCACTGTTGCTGTTTCCAAAAAACTTGTACCGTCAAATAATTTGCTCTAGTAACATCAATAATCATATTCAGATAATTATTTTGTTTTTTCTTTTCTTTTTCCTCACTTCTATGGCGGGGATTTCACATTTCTAATCATTTGGATCATTGTGTAAATTATTTTATATTTTGGTTTATACTTCAAAAATTTGTTGTTTTTCCCATTTTATCCAAATATGGAGACAAATGGAATCACTTTTGAGGCATAAAAATTAATCCCCTCAACAGATTAATTTGGTGAAAGTTTAAAGAACTGATGAGGTATCTAATTCTTCAAGTTATGCGAGCACTTAAACAAGTTGTTGATGAGGATCAGCACATTTTGCTATCAGCGCCAACATTCTGAAGAGGCCAAAATGATTGACTTTTTTAACAAGTTTTTGTGACAATATACAAATGGAGTCTGTAGTCAAATTTTATTGTAATGTAGTGGTAGTTTTGTATGTGAGGGGAAAAATCAAATTTTAATTATTATTATTATTTTTTTTTACAGAAGTGGCTCAAGAGGTTATTATAAACATGTTTTTTGAAACATAAATTCATAGCCATCGAGTAAGTGATGTTTATTTTTTGAAGTTGAGAGCCAAACAAAACAAAAATTACCAATTCTAATTTCATCCACTTTTTCATTCCTCCAACCAAACAGAACACAAAAGAATTAAATTAACAAAGCAAACAAAAAGCACTAATTTAAGTGATCATGTGTCCTTCTATACGTAATTGCGTATATATTATGTTGGGATATCAACTATTATAAACCATGGATTCTCAATTTTTCCAACTTGAAGCCTATGGTTGAGAAGGAGAGCATCTTTGCTCATTATTTTACAATGAAAGAATAAACCTTTTGATGATCTTACATATAAACCCATTTTCCTTTGTACCATCCCCGTATAGGTCCGTTACGTTGGGTACCGTTCAGTTCATAACATTTTTGGAAAGTCTGATATCATTATTTAGCGCCATACTCTTACCTCATTAGTTGGAATAATATAATAACTCAATGACAAGTACAAATTGACAACTTAAAGTATCAATACAATTACTTTTACTAAATTATTATTCCTATATAGTTGCCTTTTTTCAAATTTTAACAATTAAGGAGCTAGATAGTGTGAAATTTGTCTCATAATTAATTGAAATTATGTTTAACTCATTAGAATTGCGAGTGATAAAATTGTTTAATTTATTTAATTTTTATCACAAATGTGTGATGATTTTTTTATTTATTACATATATATTTAAGAAGCATCTATAATTTGTTTTTAAATATGAGATCGACAAGAGAGGAAGAGAGTTTATACTAAAGAAAAGAAAAAAAGTCTTCATTATCATAGGGGTGTGTGTCATAGGGAAGAAAACGTGGAAATTAAGTTACCATAAAAGGGGAAAAAAAATAGAGTTTTAAGAAAGAGGAACGAACAAAATTTAAAACTAAATCTTCATTATCTTAATCAAAATCATTTTATTTCCCAGGAGAGATGAAACCCATACGAGTCATTGCTCTCAGCATAAGGTTAGACTGAACTATCTTTGATTGCATTACGAGACATCACTTGGGTGAATTTCAAAACAACTAACAAAATAATTTAATTATTAAACTAATAATCTCAATATGCACATTATTTAAAATATTGGGGGTCCGAGGTTATATGCACTATATTAATACTACAGGGGGTTAATCGCTCATGACTCTTTAAAAAACAAAATAAAATTATACTAAGGGAATTTTATTTTACACCTCCGGTCACCGAAAAATGTCAAATAGGTAAAATACACACTATTTGAAATATTGAGGTTCTAGAGAACAACGGGGGTTATACGCTCAATATCGAACTAAAGGCGGTTAATCGCTCACTACCTTATTTTAAATAAAAAAAATTTGAGTTATCATAGGGGTGTGTGTCTGTTTACATAAACAGACATGTTTTATCACAAAAAAAAAGGTGACCCTGCAGATTTGAGTTCAAGAGTCATCGCCTAAGAGACATGTCTTTTGGACACTAAATAAAAAGTAAGTCATCATAAAGGTATATGATTGTTACTTTCAACAAACATGTCTTTCATCACAAAAAGAAGTTATCCTTTTGATTTGAACTTAAAGACATGTCTCTTAATATTATTAAGTGATATTATTTATATCATTTTGTAACATAACATTTGTAGGATTGTTCATTGTTGGCATGTTCTCGACAATAACCATGTTGAGTGACTTGTGAGGTTGGGTAGGTTTAAGAAAATTAAAGTAGTCAAGGAAATGCATGGACAAGTTTCGTCAAATTCAAATCAAGCTTAGAGATATGAAGAAGAAGCAAGTTTGAGCAAAAAGTGTCTCCTGAGAGCAAAAATGACATTTTTTGGAGCCGAAACTTCGGGAAACATACCAACGGAGTCGAGAGGGTTCTAACGGAGCAATAATTAGAAAAAGTGGTTTCCATGAATTTTCCTACACTTGAGTTACGCATACAGTAGCTAAAAGTGACTAGAATCATCAAAACTACGTTTGAGCTATGCATAAGGAAATTAGTTCTACGCTTAAGCGTAGGGGCCATGCGTAGAATGTTTTTGATAAAGCCAAGTCCTAATCCGTTTCAACTTCTATCAATTTGGGTTACACTTCAATATATCCTAGCATGTGTATAAAGGATATTTACACCAAAGTTGGCTACTCCCAATTACAATAGGATTAAATAAGGGAAGAATCCTAGTCCAAAAAAGGATATAAGTTTACTCAATATAAGATTCCTCTCTCTATAAATAAGAGGAGTCTCTACAGAATTTTAGTGTGGCTTTTGTGAGATCTATGCAATACTTTCATAGATCAGATCTGTCTATAGAGGGAGAGAAAAAGAGATCGCTTAATCATTCTAAATCAAGGGTTTCTCTAGTTTTTGGTGATTATTCAATTGTACTCCTACATGTGAGATATTTATGCACAATTGGATGATCCGTTGCTGAAAAATCATCACACCACCTTATGCAACATGGTTGCATTGATCCGTTGAGAAACAGAGCTGTCAGAGTACGGAGATCGGAGCAAGAAGGTTCGTGGAAAATTGATCCGATAAAAAGCGGAGCCGTCAGAATACAGAGATCGGTGCGAGAGCTTCGTGGAGTACAAGTGGATCTAGACTTTCAGACGTCGAGTGAAGAACTGTAAATCACAGCGGTTGTAAGTCATGTTTTCATAGAGTCTGTACAAATTCTCTAATTCATAATGCATCGATACCCGAGTGTATCTGTGGTTTTTTCCTTGGAACGTTTCCAAGGTTTTTCCACGTAAAAATCTTTGTGTCGTCTCATGATTTATTTTATGCACTTATATTCATCATTGCTTGATTAATCTGATTAGAAAATTAGGGTTTCGTGATTAATTAAAATTGAATTTTCACTAAATTTTTTTAATTGATTTTAAAATTGATAAAACTCATATTTACCCACTCTAAGATAGTTTCCTTAGTCGCCTAGGTAATTTCAATAATTTATAAATAATATTTTTAAAAACAAATTGACAAAATTTATGAGATAACTTATAGACCAGATTTTATGCATGTGATGTGCATGCATACATGTTCTTTCCTAATCTATACTACTTATAAATGTACGAGCCTTTTTTATTATTTTCAAACAATATTTTTTAATTTTAAATAAAAATAGAGAAAAATACATGTGATTTTTGGGTGTATATAACCCTATATCTTTCGGACACAACCTTTGTTCCTTCACTTCCGTTTTACTTTAACCGCCGCGAACGATTTCCACTTCAATGGTCATTGAACATTAGAAAAATCATGAAGGTCGATGATTTCTCATATTTTTCTTCATCCTCAAATCAAAAATTCTCATCATCTTCTTGATTCTCATCTTCATCTTCATCTTCTTCCCTTTTCATTATACACACCAAACTCTGTCTCTGTGTCACTCTTAGTCCCTTCTCTCTACACTTTTTGGCAGTAGTTCGTTTTTTTATCGCTTCTCTTGTTCTCTTACTAGATTTATATATATATATATATATACGCACATATATTTTCGCAGATCTTTTGTGTAATTAAGTAATTTGTTTTTTATTTAATATGTGTTGAGATTGATTTATACCAGAGCTGGCAAAATTGGACACAACACGAAAACCCGACACGACCCGACACGAACACGAACACGACACGACACGGTTTAAGGCCTTAAATGGGTCGACACGAAAATATAAGGGTCAACCCGAACACGACACGGATAACCCGAACACGACACGTTTGACACGATTACTATTCATATTTATCTTTATTTTTATATTTTTCTCTTCTCTAATTGGTCATGAATTGAAATATATCAATAAAATAATATTGGATCGTGTCAAAATCAATTTAATTTTGTTGATAATAGGTTAAATAATTTACCTCTAAAATGGATTATGTCAAATTTAATTTAAAATATTATAATAAATAGGCTAAATGAATTAGCATTTGTATGGCTTAGGCCTTTGTTTATTTTTATATCATCTTACCATTAAAAAAAAAAAAAAAAAAAAATTACATAATTTACATGGGTCGACCCGTGGGTCGACCTGAACACGACACGAATACGACACGACACGTATAGTAACGACACGATTTCGACCCGACACGATATCGACCCTTATTGAATTCGCGTTCCCTGATATAATTGGATTGATTCTAAAATCCAAGAACTTATTTCTGATTATAACTTTTATCATAACTGTTAATTATAGTTTAGTTTCATGCTTGGAGATTGTTAGAGTAAAGTGTTTTAATTCATTTTGAATATGTATGTAATTGTATAAAAAAGCCTGTTAGTGTGTCATGTATATACACGTATATACTCCATTTTAATTTTATTTGGAAGAGTGAATCCTACACAAACTCAATTAAAAAAGCCTTTTAGTATGTTTGTGTGTTATGTATGGATAAGTAATGAGAAATATTTATATATAAAAACATTTGCATTTGGGAATTGTTTGACAAAAATATATATTGGAGGTTGTTTGATCTGAAATGTAATTTTAAAGATAAATTAACCATAATATATGAAGAAAATTGGGCACCCGAGTTTAAGATTTGGGGATTTTTTTTCTCTCCACTTTTTTGATTTTATATTTGAATCTCATATTTTTTTCGGTATTTTTAAGCTTCTTTACCTTTTTGTTGGTGTTATACATGATTTTTCTTTGGGTAGATAAAAAATAATTTTTTTATCATATCTTGAAGTGAAACTCATCACGTTCCTAGATAGGTGCTCTATTTTCGTCAATAGATTTTTTCTCAAATATATCTTCTGCCCATCTTTAAAAGTCCAGTTTTTGGCCATATATTTGGTGGGTCAGAGTTATGTGAACTATATCTATATATTTTTGCGAATCAGTTATATTCATAGTTGAGCGAAGAAATTTGTCGCAATTATTATTGTTCTGGCTTCTGGCATGTCCCTCATTTTTCATATATACTTCGAAGTGCATTGATTTGTCCAATTTGACGTGGTATTTCATAGCTTTGTCATAACTGTTAATTATAGTTTAGTTTCATGCCTGGAGATTTGTTAGAGTAAATTATTCTAAATCATTTTGAATATGTATGTGATTGTATAAAAAAAGCCTATTAGTGTGTCATGTATATACACGTATATACTCTATTTTAATTTCAATTGGAAGAGTGAATCATACACAAACTCACACGTATATACTCTATTTTAATTTCAATTGGAAAAGTGAATCCTACACAAACTCATATTGATATTTTGCATATTTTTTTGAATGCAGTCAATTGAAATGTAAATATATAGTTCCGATTTCAACCAAATTGCATGCTTGCTAATAATGGAATCAACGAAGAAGGAGGACTCATACAAATTAGTGATTCAAAAAATAAAAAATAAAAATGGAGGATAAGGAGGAGAGAGGGTGGG
This sequence comes from Cornus suecica, assembly GCA_963922005.1. Taxonomy (NCBI): domain Eukaryota; kingdom Viridiplantae; phylum Streptophyta; class Magnoliopsida; order Cornales; family Cornaceae; genus Cornus; species Cornus suecica. Next base: position 18,523,019 of record OY998247.1, on the reverse strand, counting down.
CATGTCTTCCACAAAAACTTCTTCAACAAATAATGGGATTGAAATTATCTAAACGATCAATGAAAAAATCCTAGAGGGGGATGAATAGGCTTTTTGTGGATTTAATGACAAATTAAAATTAATGGCAGAAAAGTCAATTTTAATCAAATTCTCTAACAAGATAAATCATGCAAAGATTAATCTAAGTGTAGAAAATAAAGCAATAGAGACACAATATTTTTACGTGAAAAACCTTGAAAAAATCCCAAGTAAAAACCACGGATACACTCAGGTATCGATGCACTATGAATCAAGAGATATACAGACTCTATGAACTTTTAGACTTACAAATCCCTCCAGATCTGCCATTCTCCACTCGACGTCCGACAACCTTGAATCACTCATGTTCCACGAAGCTATTGCTCTGCTCCGTACTCTGACGACTCTACTTCTCAACGGATCAATGAACCACGAAGCCTCCTACTCCGATCTCCGTACTCAGATGGCTTCGTTTCTCAAACGGATCTAAGCAACCACGTTGCACGAGGTGGCGTGTTGATTTTTCAGCAACGGATTATCCAAATGTACATAAGGATCTTCGATGTAGAAACACAATTAGATAATCATCCAAAAACTATAGAGAAGTAGAATATGTATAATCAATCTGTAATTTTCTCTCCCTCTATATCTCTCTGCAGAAGAATATGATCTGTAGAAGAATTGCAGAATTCTCTCACCAAAAGCTCTTTTAAAATCTGTAGAGACTTCTCCTATTTATAGAGAGGACTAAGGAAAACCCTAGGTTTACCCTTTCTCGTAATTTTACATCAAACTAAGCAAAACCCTTTGATCAGGTCCTCAATATGTATATCTCACGTATATCAATGTTTAAAGTCGCAACTGAATCAAGAGAAATCAAATCGGGGTCAAAAATCAAAATTTCACAACATAACTACGCGGCCCTTACTACGCATGGCGCGTAGGGAAGCTACGGGCGGCACGTAGGCATAGGCAACGCGCAGCGCATAGGCCTCTCTACGCGTGGCGCGTAGGCCCTTTCTAATGGGTGTAGGTGAGGCGTAAAAATAGCACTTTCTAGCCACATTTAGCTACTGAGTTCGTAGGCTGATCGTAACAAAATTCATGGAAATCACTTTTCTTTGGAATAGTACCGTTTGAACCCCCTCGACTCCACTAGAATGATTTTTGAAGTTTCGGCACCGAAAAATGTTTTTTAGGCCCTCCGGAATGCATTTTTCGTTAAAACTTGCTCCTTCTTAATTTCTCTTGTATTTTCCACATCCTTTAAGCTTGATTTGAATTTGACAAAACTTGTTGATGCCTATGCAAGACCAATTCAATTTTCCTAAACCTACCCGACTTCATAATTTACTCAATATGGTTATTGTCTAGAATATGCCAAACACAAAAAATAATATAAATGTTCTTATAATCCCCCCTTGACATTTCTTAGACAAAACCATGTTTTACAAAGATATCTTCACAAATAACAACATAATATCTATACATATGAACACACCCACAAACATAGACATAGAATATCAGTTTGCCCTCATGAGGATCTTTTAATCCTGCAATCATGACACTAAACAATATACCATGAAAAACAAGTGTGAAAAACATATATATAAACTAATATAATGATCATAAGAAAATCATGCAAGCATAATGAACATCATAGTAAAAAAATACTCCTTCTCCCCTTGAGAACATACTCCCCGTTACTTAATACTTCCCCTTCTTAACCAACCAATCTTTCCCCTTTACTTAATATCTCTCCCCCTTTTTGTCACTGAAATGACAAGCAAAGTTATAAAATTAAACCATAGGGAAAGCCTCAAAATGTAATCATAGATAAAAGATAAAATAAAATAGAATAACAACAACTTGAGTAAGGGATATCGATCCCACAGAGACTAAGATTGTTCACTTTAATAATTCAAAAACAATGAGTTACATCTTTGAAAAGCTGTTTGTTTTGGTGGTCAAAGACCAAATTATCTAAATTACTAAATTATTCTAAAAAAATAAAGTAAATTGGTTTGTGATTCAAGAGAGAGAAAAAAACTAGGGGTTTCATCACTCCACCACTAACCGCATAATATAGTTCTATCAATGTAACAATTGCAAGAAGGCGATCCGTAAACTGTGAATCAGGTCGTACCACAAATAGCTAAATACGACCCCAAAATGGATTACCATCAACCGGAATGCAACAACCAATCTCATGACTGAATTGATTAGTACATGGAAATTAAATTACTATAATCTATTCCTAATGCATGAAAATAAACTAAAGCATATTGTTGGGCATCAGGTGTGTGCAAAATATGTGGTTAAAAATGACACCTTAACGACACTTTAGGTTTTACCCTTCTGCAAGTGCACAGATCAATTGTAGACAGTTTTGCTTGAATAGGGGAATATCGATCCCATAGAGACGAGGATTGTTCACTTCAATAGTCTAAAAACACTGAACTATATTTTTCCGAAAATAGTTTGATTTTGTAAATTATCTAATACTAATGAAAATAAAACAGAAAGCAATAATGAATAATCGTTGTGATTCAGAGAGAAAGAACACTAGGGTTTCTTCACTCCACCACTAACTACATAATATAGTTCAAATTATATATCAATTGCATAAGGGTGATCCATTGACTGTGAATCAGGTCGAACTGTGCCAGCAGTTTGACCCCAAAAAGGATTACTCTCAATCGGATTGCGACAACCCATCTCCAGACTAAACTGATTAGTGCATGCCAACTACTAATAGAAAGTAAATGCCAAAAAATAAATTAAAGTATGAAAATAAACTAAAGCATCTATATATCAGTTTGTCAAGGCATGGCCTGTGTCAACCTAGGGTTTCGAGTTTTATGACCACCATTGTGTAGAAAATCACAGATTAAGCATCCGAGTTCCAGCCCATAGTGAATAATTGTGATTATGTAAGATAAATATATTCAAAAAGTCTAAGACAAGAATCAATTCAAATATATAAACTTGTATCACGAATAAAAATGATCTCTCATCTAACACAATCATCACAGTATAGTCACAGTTTCCCTTCTCTACAATTGAATATAAAAATGTCTAGGGTATAACGAGAAAACCCTATATACCGAATTAGTTGACCATGGTGGAGAGAGTCTGCATTGTCGGAGAGAAACGCTCTTCATAGCCTTCTTCTCTGGATCTCTAGGTCTTCAATGGAAGCAATTCTAAACTTTGAACATCAAAACTCTATGAATGAACATGCGTGAAAATCATAACCAGAACTCCCAAACCTAAACCTAACCCTCTTATATTTATAGACAAGTGAGGGAAACCCTAATGGTTGCCCTTTTCTATAATTTCATAATACATGAATAATATATCTAAAATCTTATGTAAATATGTGTATAAGCCTGTATGTAGAGGTCTATAATCACCGATCACTTAAAGTATCGAAGTAGGGTCAAAATTGGAAAATTCTGAAACAACTCCGAAACAACTTCTACACATAAAAGGATCACGTGACTATAAAGTGAGACCTATGCTCCTGACCTACGCTCCTGACCTACGTTTGGGCGTAGGTCAAAGGCGTATGGTCCAAACCAAAGCTAAGCTCAAGAGCGTAGCTCAGGTCCAATCGGCCTCTTTTTCTCTCTAACGACGTAGGGTATTATGCATCTTTTGATGTAAACTCATTTTTTTTATATTTGAGCTAGACTGGTTGCCTTCGACTCCCGATGCTTTTAGTTGAAGTAATAATGTCTGAAAATGACATTTTTGCCTTTCGGTGAGATAATGATGTCGGGAAATGACCATTTTTCCCTCCGGTAGCTCTTCTTTGCTCTGACACACCTCTTGATTCCTTTCTCGAGATAAAAACGGACACAAACTCAGTTAATTCACTTAGATTAGCTCTATTTCTTCATTAAGCTCATGAAACATGCTTACACACACAAACGAGATAAAAATACCAAGTAACGGAATGTAAAGACATAACAAAAGCAAGATAGTCATGAAAATGACCAATATTGCTAGTCCCTTCACAATAAACTTAGAGAAACTATCTGTGATGAGTGTTATTCTATCTAACCTAATCCCTTGCTTTCGTGAGGGTCAATGATTACATTTAGCATGTGTAACAAGCCTTTTAAACCCCTAGGTTACCCCTAGTAGACGAGTGAAGTCTCGTGAAGGTTTCCGGTGATGGAACCTATAAACATCTCAATTCTTTTGTAATTACGCATTCATGAGTTCACACACACAAGTCAAATAAGCTATGATACAACACACAAGATAATATGAATGCAAATATTCTCACTCACTACTAAACAACAATTATATCAAGCTTCGTGTTATGAATGGTCTCCACTTAAGTAAATGATTTTGCTACTTTCTACTTAAAATCCAGACAACCTTCCGTGATTTTGTGAACATTCAACTACAATATTTCATCTTCTTTTCTCCTACTTCATTGATCAAACTTTGTCATTTTTAGTAAAAACGTACTATTTCTATCTTTCCACTTTTCAACCCTTTTTGTCTTTCTAAGTCTCCAGACTTTCCAGTGAGAATTTTTAGTCCCAACCAACTGGGCCCGAGCTTCTTCCATGAGATTTACGCTAGATTTATGCTCATCAGTCTTCTCCCCTTTAAACGCGAATAGTGATATTGGTGATATCAATGCCCGGTTACTCAGATCAAATAACTGTTTTTTGCATTTTATTTTTTCAAAAAAAAATTCAATTTTCTCCATTTCAACCAAAACAACTCCCCTTCTCCTCTTTCATTGCGGCAAAATTATTTTTCAACAACATAGTAAAAAATCAACCTATTTCTCATAGTGAACGTGTGCTTGTGTTTATAGGTCAAAGTCATCCTTCTTAATTTCAATTTCACTCATTCACTCACCCATGTAAAACACATCACTTCACTAACTTGTTCTAATCATTATTCCCATGAGCGGGCGAGAACATCACATATTACTCATGCATCATATACACAAACTTAATCAAACTGTAAATGTCAAACATTTATGCGTGAAAACAAAGAATTATTCAAAAAAAAGTTTATTTTTTTCTCGAAAATCTTTATTCCTTGTAATACTATACCCTTACCCCCAAACTTAAATCAGACCATGTCCGCATGATCAAAAATAAAATAAGAGAACAGAATCAGTTACCCTTGAAGCGCATTCCTAGATTCTTCGAAATGCTCAACCTCCTCCCCCAAACTTGATTCGGATCACCTGTAAATATACAACAAACACATACCCAAATATCATAGCAAGGGAAAAGAAATTGTAAAAATTACCATAAATTGACACACATTTTTTCAAGAAATTTTTGAAAATTCTCTTTTTGGATTTTATTGATTTTTTTTTAAATGAAATAAAAAAATGATTTGGCCTTAAGGGCCTATAATCTCTAAGAATTAAAATTTCAAAAATTAACTTACCTACTGTTATACAAACCGAGGCTAGACAGCCTAGGATCAATGTTTAACGTCTTTGGCACGAAATTTCATAAAGAGTTATCCAACATCTTTCCTCTCTGTCATACTTCCCTTAATTAAAGGATAAACTATAGGAGTGACTCTCTAAGCGCTCTTACCCATAGACAATTAGTACTACTTATGACATCGAATACAAAACAATAATCACCATATAAAGTACTTCCTTTGTCATGTTCTAACTTCAGCCCTTGTATGGTCACTATGTCCATCAAATCTTCCTCCAATACCCTAGACAACAGTTCTTCCGCCAACTCATCATTCTCCAGTAAACTGACAGATGCCATAAATTCTGGTCCTGGATCAATCTCCTCATAAATCTTCAGCCGCTGACCACACCTCTTTAATCGAACATCTTCATATGCGCAATTTCGTATCCCCTCACACTCAGTCCCTAATTGCAGATTTTCCCAAGAATACAACTTATCTACCATGTTTATGCTTAACACTCGCTCATCTGGAAATGTGTCCTTAAGAGGGGGGTCATCCTTAGTAGGTTCTCTAAAAGTTCGTGACCATTGATCATCTCTAGCATTGTTCACACCTATTTTATATTTTAATTCATCATCCTCCACACGCAACACCATCTCAAGAAGCTTACTTTCAGGCACCAACTTCTGTGAAGGAATAAGTTGAGGTTCAATCGACTCTCTTGATGCTCTCTCTGATGGTGAATACAACGCAACAATATCTTTCCAACTACTTTTCATCACGATCTCCAAATCATCTCTTACACTACTCTGAGGTACAACTTCTCCAACCATCCCCTCTATGTTAAAACACTCAGCTAGTTCAGGTAGTTGATGGTTGGTATCAAAGACATTCATCCTCATGGTTAAATTCCAAAAAGATATGTCCATAACCCCTGTTCTGCAATCAACGCATGCATTCGCTATAGCCAAAAATGGTTTTCCTAAGATAATAGGGATATATTTCCTCGATCTATGGTTAGGTTCCATGTCTAATACTAAAAAGTCTACAGGATAGTAAAACTTACCCACTTGCACTATGAAATCCTCCAAAATTTCTCTCAGTTGTTTAGTTGATCTGTCTGCTAATTGAAACACCACTGAGGTAGTATTAAGATCTCCCAACCCTAGCTGCTAATAGACCGAGTAAGGTAATAAATTAACACTCGCACCCAGATCAATAAGAACTGTACCAATCTTCTGGTCACCAATGACACAAGAAATAATGGGAGCACCGGGATCTTTCCTCTTTGGTGGAGTATTACTCAGTAAGATTGAACTCACTTGTTCAGTCAACAAAATCGTTTTCGGGACCTTAGTTCTATTTTTATGCTTTTGAGTACAGAGATCCTTCAAAATTTTGGCATAGGGTGAAATTTAGTCAACAGTGTCTAGAAGAGGTTTATTGATCTCGACTTGCCGACATGGATAGAACATGTCCTTCTCCTTATGCTCTTTATACGAAATCGAATCTCGAAGACATTGAGGGTAAGGTGTTACTTCCTCATATGGTGCCCTTTCTGGTTCTTCATCTTCCTTCACTTGAGGTTGATCTTTCTGAGCTTTCTCAACCTTTTTCTTCTGAGCTTATTCGACCTTTTGCTTCTTTAGCCTCTCCTCATGTTGCTCCTCGGCCTTACTATCCAATTATCTTCCATTTCTCAAAATTGCAACAGCTTGGACTGTCTCATGACGAGTCTCAACAAAGGATTCAAGCTCCAGTACTTGTTGCGGTTTTAGGTTCACCAACGGTTGACTAGGTAATATTCTTACTATCATATCCATATCATCCGTTAACTGTACCATTCGGGCTTCCATTTGTACAAGGGATTGGGACTGAGAGTTCAGTGTTTGGATGGTCGCCTAAGAATTATTAGATTGATTTTTAAGCTATCTTAGGGTACTCATCATCTCTTTAAAGTCAGGTGGTATTGATAGTGAATTTTGAGTTGGATGTTGATGTTGGAAATGGTTTTGAGTATATGGAGGGTAAGATTGATTAGATTGAATCCTTGGTTTTGGTTTCCTTGAGGCTGGGTCTGGTAGTTATATGGCTGGACTGCTTGATTATTATTGAATGGTTGAAGAGCCTGAGAATTATTGGATGACTCTCTGGGTTGGTAATTTGATTGAGAATTTTGAGTTATTATTCTTGGTTGAGATTTGAATGATTTCTAACTCTGTTGGAACCTTGATTGCGGATATGATTGTTGTTCCTGAATGAACCTTGGTTGATTGTTGGATGATTGTTCTTGTGGGACCCTTTCTAGTTGGTTTTCCACATTTGTGGATGTATAAGATAAGAATGAGTGATTTCTGGCATTGGAAGTGTATGAATTTGTGAAAGGAGCATTATTTGAATAGTTCCACAATGCGTTGGCATCAGCGGCCATTATGTCCTAACACTCCTTTTGGGAATACTTGGACTCTACCTCTGATACTTCTCTCCTAGGTGAATGATTTTGCTTGAGAAGCTTGTCTATTTTCTCTCCTAACAACGCCACTAAATCTCTTACATCATCATGATTCACCTCATACGCTTTTTCAAATCTCTTGTCAAGACCACCCCTAGACCTTAAATCAGATTCATATTGGATTCCATTCTCACTAATATTGTCAAACAAGTCTAAAAGTTCTTTTGGTGGCTTCAGGGTAAATTGACCTTGTGTTGACGCATCTATCAAAGTCTTATGTGCCCTTCCAAGTCCCATGTAAAAATTCTTAACCACATCCAGTTCAGTGAACCTATGATGGGGACACTTATACAAGATTTCACTATATCTCTCCTAAGCATCATGAAATTGCTCACCAGACAATTCTCTAAAAAAAATTATTGCATCTTGTGCTTCTAAGGTTTTTCCTATGGGATAGTGTTTTTTCTATAAATTCTCTCTGAAGGGCTTCCCAATCAATTTTAATCACTTTAGCTAATTTGATGCACCATCTTTTAGCTTGTTCTCTCAATGACCAAGGACATATATGCACTCACAAATAATTTTTAATCAAACCCTCAAACCTAACTGTAGATGCAACCTCTAAGAAATCATTTATATGCTGGTATGGGTCCTATATCCTAAAGCCAAAAAATTTTGGAAGCATATTGATCATGCTTGACTTGATCTCGAAGTGTTGCGCGCCTTCTTCTTCTAGGAAATCTCATACGCCTCCAACGTGTAGTATCCTTTCAGTGACATCTCTGGTGCCCTCTTTTGATTCACTCTTTGGTCACCCATCGCGCTTTCTTCTGTTCGACGACGACGCTCTTCAATATCTCGACGTAAATGACTTAGAGTTATTTTGATCTCAGGGTCGTAAACAGCTAACGATGTACTTGGATTAGAACAGGTCAATCTATCGGTCATACACTGAGCTCACAAAAAGTTTTTTTTTCCCAAAATATATATATATACTTTTAATAATCACAAAATCGCAGTTTTGATGTCCTAAATGACGTTTTTTGGCCAAAACTCGACTGAGCTCACTGAAAAGTAGTGAGTCTTATTCAATGGCCCTTTTCCACTCAAAATCCTAACCTCGTTTGCGAAAATCAGAATTTTTTTTTTAGAAAATAAAATTAACTACTTCTAAACACTTCTAACTAATAACAAAAATAAAGCTAAAAATTATGTGGATAATTAGAATAAACTAAAACTCACAAGAGGTCCAACGACGCAACTTTCATTGCTATGCCAAATCCCCTTATGCTTCTCAGAACACCTCGCAAAAACACTCGAATTCCAACTTTAGATACAATCTATAATAACGAAATGCAAATAAACTACTAAAGCTATTGAATAATGCCAAGTCCCGGGCAAAGGCGCTAAAAACTTGTTGGGCGTCATGTGTGTGCAAAATATGTGGTTAAAAATGACACATTAACAACACTTTAGGTTTTACCAGTCTGCAAGTGCACAGATTAATTGTAGGCAATTTTGCTTGAGTAGGGGAATATCGATCCCATAGAGACGATGATTGTTCACTTCAATAGTCTAAAAATACTGAATTATATTTTTCCAAAAAGAGTTTGGTTTTGTGAATTATCTAATACTAATAAAAATAAAATATAAAGCAATAATGAATAATGGTTGTGATTCAGAGAGAGAGAACACTAGGGTTTCCTCACTCCACCACTAACTGCATAATAATTGTGATTGTGTAAGATAAATATATTCAAAAATTCTACGACAAGAATCAATTCAAATATAAAACTTGTATCACGAATAAAAACGGTTTCTCATCTAACACAATCATCACAGTATAGTCACAGTTTCCCCTCTCTACAATTGAATATAAAACTAGAACTACATTACATGGCTAGGGTTTTGTGAGAAAATCCTAGATACCAAATTAGTTGATCATGGCGGAGAGAGTATGCATTGTCGGTGGAGAAACGCTCTCCATGGCCTTCTTCTCCGGATCTCTAGGTCTTCAATGGTGGTTCTCTTCAATGGAAGCAAGTCTGAACTTTGAACGTCAGAACTCTATGAATGAACATGCGTGAAAATCAGAACCAGAACTCCCAAACCTAAACCTAACCCTCTTATATTTATAGACAAGTGAGGGAAACCCTAATGGTTGCCCTTTTCTATAATAATTCATAAAATATGAATAATATCTCTAAAATCTTATGTAAATATGTGTATAAGCCTGTATGTAGAGGTCTACAATCACCGATCACTTAAAATATCGAAGTAAGGTCAAAACTGGAAAATTCCGAAATAACTCTGAAACAACTTCTGCACGTAAAGGGTACACGTGGCCATAAGGTGGGACCTACGCTCCTGACCTATGAATGGGCGTAGGTCTCGGGCGTAGGCTACGCTCCTAACCTACGCTTGGGCGTAGGTCAAGGGCGTATGGTCCAAACCAAAGTTAAGCTCAAGAGCGTAGCTCAGGTCCAATCTGCCTCTTTTTCTCTCTGACGACGTAGGGTATTATGCATCTTTTGATGTAAACTCGTTTTTTTTATATTTGAGCTAGACTGGTTGCCTTTGACTCCCGATGCTTTTGGTTGAAGTAATAATGTCTGAAAATGACATTTTTGCCTTTCGGTGAGATAATGATGTCGGTAAATGACCATTTTGCCGTCCGGTAGCTCTTATTTGCTCTGACACACACCTCTTGATTCCTTTTTCGAGATAGAAACGGACACGAACTCAGTTAATTCACCGAGATTAGCTATATTTCTTCATTAAGCTCCTAAAACATGCTTACACACACAAATGGGATAAAAATACCAAGTAACGGAATGTAAACACATAACAAACGCAAGATAGGGGCAAAAAATGACCAATATTGAGCAGCTATCACATGTCTATTCGAATTCGCCAAGGCATGACCTATGTCAACCTAGGATTTCAAGTTTTATTACCACCATTGTGTAGAAAATCACAGATTAAGCTCCGAGTTCCAACCCATAGTGAATAATTGTGATTGTGTAAGAGAAACATATTTACTAAGTCTAAGACAAAAATCAAAATAAATATGTAAACTTGTTTCAAGAATAAAAACGATCTCTTATTTATTACAATCATCATAGTACGGTCATAGTTTCCCCTCGTTACAATTGAAAACAAGATAAAATCTACATTACTTGGCTAAGGTTTTGCTAGAAAACCTTAGACACCGAGTTAGTTGTCCATGGAAGATGAAGACTGCATCGTTGGTGTAGAATTGATCTCCATGTCCTTCTTCTCCGGATCTCTTGGTCTGAATATGCCTCATCTTCCCAACAACAGCAAGTCTGAATATAAACGTGAGAGAATTCCAATGAACGAACCAACCCTCATCTGATATGAAGTTCTATATTTATAGACAACTGAGGGAAACCCTAATGGTCTCCCTTTAGTAATTTCACGCTAAAGCTAATAAAAATCCTAAGTTTTGATATATATGAGTGTATATACATGTATATAGAGGTCTGGAGTTGCAGCCACAAACGGGGGTAACACAGGCAAAAACCACATAAAATCATAAAATTCACCCGTCTCTACGCTTCAAGCTTAACCGAGCTACGCTGTAAGCATAGTTTCCCTATGCTTTAAGCGTAGGGTTAGGCGTAGCTTGGAGTGTAGCTTCAGGCGTAGAAATGTGTTTTCTGGGCACTTTTTATTATGAAAGCGTAGGCTTAGGCATAAGGATTTTCATGAAAACCACTTTTCTCTATAAACGCACCAAAATGACTGTCTTGAACCCATAATACTTTTTGCTTGAAGTGACAACTTCGGGAAATGCCATTTTTGCGCTCTGGGAGCCATTTTTGTCTCTGAAATACCCCTTTGAATAGAAACGAACATGAACTTAGTTAATTCATCAAAGTTAACTATGTATCTTCATTAAGCTCCTGAAACATGCTTAAACACACAAACGACATAAAAATACCAAATAATTTAATGGAAAGACATAACAATTCAATATAGGGGCTTAAAATGGACACTTTTGATCACCTATCACACCCCCAAACTTACATATTGTTAGTCCATTAGCAATGAACTCGGGAAAACTTTCAAAACCTCTCTTGTGATGATTTTTATTCTAACTAACCTATATTACTCTATGCTAATCTCTTGCTTTGGTGAGGGTCGACGATTACACTTAGCACGTGTAACAAGCCTTTTAAACCCCCTGTCAATACCGAGTGGACGAGTTAAGTCTCGTGAGGGTTAGTTATACTACCCATAACTTCTCCATTATTCATAATCATGTAGTCATGAGGTCACACACACATCAACTAAGTCATAATATAATACATCCACATAATAAGGTTTGATTAGACATGTAATGGCAGTTGCCACATTGAATTTGAAATTACCTAGAAGGCGGTGAACTAAGCCTAAGGGAGTGAATAGGTTTTTTATTAATTAATTGACAAATTAAAATATTAATTGCGGAATAGCCAATCTTAATTCAAATCATTAATTATGCAAATCAAACAATAATAAATATAGGTGCAGAAAATAAAGCAGAGATGACACCAATACTTTTACGTGAAAAACCTTGGAAACATTCCAAGTAAAAACCACGGATACCCTCCGATATCAATGCACTATGAACAAGGAGTACACAGACTTTATGAAGTTAGGTCTTACAAAATCACTATGACTTGTCTCTTATCACTCGACTTCTGAAAGTCTTGAATCACTCGCGCTACCACGAAGCTCTCGCTCTGATCTCCGTACTCTAACGGCTCCGCTTCTCAACGGATCAAAGAACCACGAAGCCTCCTGCTTCGATCTCCATACTAAGATGGCTCCACTTCTCAATGGATCAATACAACCATGTTGCACAAGGTGGTGTGATTATTTTATCAGTAATGGATCATCCAATTGTGCATAAAGATCTTCGGTGTAGAAGCACAATTAGAAAATCCCAATACCAAGAAATAACTAGAATATATATGATCACTCAATAATTTTCTCTATATATATCTCCTTGCAGAAGTATATGAACTGTAGAAGAATTGCAGAGATCTCTTAAAAGTCACCCCCTTCTCTTAGCTTTAACTCATATAAATAGAGAAGAGTTGATCAATTAATGGTAAGAATCATTTTCCTTTCAGGATTCTTATTTCCACCATTAAGTCTTCTAAATGTAGACTAATATCCCAAAAATAGTCTAATATACCAATAATAACTTCTAACCATGTCCCAAAGTGATTAGGAATCAATTATATATAAGTATAAACCTTTTCAAAAAAATTACAATCGCCAATTTTTGAGTACTCAATGACTGTTCCACCGAGTACTCGGTGAATACACCATGCGTGCGCCAATGTGTGCCAAGGTGCAAAACACACTATTATCCACGTTATCCTACGCCAAGGCACAACTTACCGAGTACTCGGTAGTATTCCCACCGAGTATTAGGTGGAACAAAAAATATTGTTTATTATGAACGTATTGCGTCATTGCATTGCCGCTTCCAACCGTTGTTTCACTCAATATCCTTTGTATTTTCACCATTTTATACTTAATTTGACACATAAATTTCTTGTCATACCGCACTTAGAAACTCAATCTAAAACACTCAACTCTCAACATGGTTTTTTATCAGAATTATGCCATTACATAAACAAATGTTTTTACAATCTCCCCCTTGGCATTTCTGAGACAAAACCATGTTTTACAAATATATCATCACGATAAACAAAATAAAATATATACCTATGAACACATACCGACAAACATAAACATAGAATTTTATTTTGATCTCATGATGATCTACCAATCTTGTATCACAACACTTAAACAAACATACCTATGAAAAACAAGTGTGGAAAATAACTAGCAGGTATAATCAATATTAAATTATCCTAAACAAACCGATCATAAACAACCGAACAATATTAACATGAAGCATCATGATCATTTATCAATCAACAAATAATTATCCCCCTCAAATAAATACTTCTCCCCCATGATGATCATTTATCAATCAACAAATAATTCTCCCCTTCAAATAAATACTTCTCCCCCTTACTAAATACTTCTCCCCATTTTTGTCACTAAAATGACAAGGAGTTAATTAATAATAAGAGAGTTGAAGGAGAAGATACAAAGTGTAAACATTGGGAAAAATATACGGGAAAACCAGAGAATCTAAGCAAAACTTATATTAAGACATAGAACTCTAAATAATATATCCAGATTCTCGGATAACAAAAATCTCTATGATGCATGAACTTAATACTAATGCCTGAATGCAACATGCTCAAACTAAAAAATATATATATTTTTGTTCTTAGAAACATGTGAGCAGGGCAGTAGAACAATGGGCTAATAATTATGATAAGTGCACAAAATAGAGTAATTTACCTAACATAATGTCCTCATATGTATATATTTTTATTTCATGCAGGGGTTGATTTGCAAAAGAAAAGAAAAAGAAAGCAAGAAGGATGAAAATGAAGAAAAAGAAAGAATTGGTGGGGGAGAATGTAATAAATGCATATATATATATATATGTGTGTGTGTGTACGTGTGAAAGTGTGTGATGAGTTAAAGAAAAAAAAAAGAGAAGTAGTTGAGAGAAGTAGGTGAGAGAAGTAGTTGAGAGAGTAGGTAACATTTAATGTAGAATTAAATGCATCAGTTGCATTATGCCTATATATAGAGGCCATGTAGAATGAGAGGGAGGAGTTGAGGAATGAGAGCTTAGAATACTTTTGTACCATTTTCATATTTTGTGTAATTTTTGTTCTATCAATGGAATTTTATTCTATTACCTTGTTTCATTTTTTTATCAACATGCTAGCTTAAAACTCTTCTCAAGGGGGTGATGAAGCCACCATGGGTAAGATATAAATAATTTTTATTTTATTTCATATTGTTTAATTCTCGTCCCGAGAGTATTCATTTTATGAATCTCAATGAACAAAAACCTTACAATAGAGGTTGGACACTAAAAAATAGAAGGAGGATTTTCCGTGATTACCAATTAATGGAAATACGGGGAATGCCTACTACTATTTACATTTTATTTAAACCAAAACATTAGAGGGAGGATTCTTCGTGATTACCAATTAATGGAAATACGGGGAATGCCTACCAATATCTATGTTTATGTTTAATAGGTTGGAGGAGAATTTGCAATAGAAATATATAATATTATTTATATAGACCCGGGTGGTGGATTCTTTTCCCTTGAGATTTTTTCCACCATTTGATAATTTTATCTAGTTATTTTAGTTTACTATTAAAAAAATTCAAGAGTTGTTTTAAGTGATTTCTTTTTATCTCGAAAAGTAAAGTTTTGGATCCTTGTCTCAAAACGAGTTCCAAGTTGAGAGTGGTTCGACCCTACTTATTGCTATACTATTTTAAGTAAAGTATTAGTAGGTATAAATTCTTGTTGATCGGGGTGTGGTGAAACAACGACACAATATCATCAAATTTCAACCCGTCAAATGGCGCCGTTGCCGCTTCAACACTAAGAATTCGAAATTAAAGATCCTCAACTCTAATTTTTCGGGAACCCACCCGACCTTTCTATCCTTCCCTTTCTTATTATTTTTTTTTTCTTTTCTCTCTATTTTGGTGATTTTCTGTTATTTTGTGAAACAAAAAAAAAAAAAAAAAAAAAATTAGCTCATTTTATCCTCTGCTCATTGTGTAACCGTAGGTATCCAAAAAAAAAAAAAAAAAAAAAAAAATTAATTTCCGTAAAAGTCAAAGTAGCATCACTTTTGAAATTTTTGTTAAGGTTTGAAATTTTTGTTTTTGCCATTCATTTTCGTGGGCCCCCTTCATTAAAAAAAAAAAAAAAAAAAAAAAAAAAAAAAAAAAAAAAATTAAAAATACAGTCCGAAGCACTCAAGTAAACATTTTGAAAATTACTTTTGCTTCCCTACTTATTTTCAAAATAATCAAACCCACCCATAAAAGACAAAAAAAATAAAATAAAATAAAAAAAAAATTAGATTAGTTTAATTCTTATTATTTTTATTATTCACTCAATTTTATTTTCATTTTTTTTACTTACTTGTTTATTTTTGTTGTTTTCTATTTGCAGGAGTTACCGTACCGGGTCGTCATCCAGGTTCCATATTTCTATACTCTTGTTATTATTATTTTCCCCTAGAATAGGTAAAAATTTTGCATGCGACCTCTAGGGTAGAATAACATTAGACGTTACCCTAGGCTCCCGTTATTTGTATTTAGTTTTTTTTCATATAAATATTATCTTAAAAAAAAAAAAAAAAAAAAAAAAAAAAAATTTGTATATTTCTTTCGTATTTTATTTTATTCTTGTCTTGCTTGTGCATATTTTAAATTAGCATTTTGCATAAGATACTTAAGGGCAAAAATTCCCACAAGATACGGTCGGGATTTCATCACCCGTCTCCGTGGCCCACAAATCACAAAAATTCCTTGCATTTGTTAAACCATGAGCCAGATTTGATTAAAATTCATTAGAAATCAGTCACTTTAGGGTTACGAGCTCATAGGCCCTCTAGGAAGGAAACGGTTGGTAGTCACTCCAGTGAGTCATTATCAAATTGATAAACGGTAGGACAGTTCTGTCTAGGAAAGTGAGGTTGACTCGGCATTAAGCAGGCCACGTGCCTCGCCACACTTTCCTGGGAACTACTCCGTTGTTAGTTTGATGATCCTTAACTGGTAATCTATCGACTTAATCTGGAATAGAGTAGGAGCTGTCTAATTAGGAGAGAATTAATTTGGACATCATCCTATTAATTCTCTACAATATTAGATTTAAAAATTCACCACCTTTGAATTTAAGCTCAAGATAAAAAAAAAAAAGCCAAAAATTTTGTGTGCTTTGTCCCTCATCTAGCCCTTTTAGGTTTCTTTTTGTTTATGCCCCAGTGGTTGCGAGTTAACAAGCGTCTAGTCAGGTTTCCTAGTGATCTATCTCTAATTGATTTAGAAGAAAAATCAATTCCCTTGTTATATCTGTCAACCACCAATAATTCATCAATGGCTGCACCAAGAACTCTTAATGACTATTTTGCCCCAATCACAGCCAACCCACCCAATAGCATAGTTCTACCTGAGAATGATGCACCCCAGTTTGAGATTAGACCTGCCACAATCAATATGTTGCCAAAATTCCATGGACTCGAAAGTGAACAACCCTATATCCATTTAGGGAAGTTTTTGACAATATGCAACACATTCAAAAATCAAAATTTGAATGAAGAGGGTGTCAAACTGCGTCTTTTTCCCCTATCCTTAGAAGATAAAGCTGCTTCATGGCTAAACTCCATTCCACCCAACTCCATTAGATCATGGGATGAACTTGCAAAAAAATTCATGAGTAAGTTTTATCCCATGCAAAAGACCGAATCAATGAGAGATGCCATTAGTACTTTTAGAGGAAACATTGAAGAACAATTCCACCAAACTTGGGACCGATTTCATGACTTGCTCCTCAAATGCCCACATCATGGCTTTGATAAAGCACAGTTAGTCCATTTCTTTTATAAGGGACTTTCCCCTATGAACCGAACCATGATTGAGTCAATGCACCAAGGAAAGTTCAATGCCCAAACCCCTGACCAAGCCTATATATTTTTGGAGGAACTAGCTGAAAATGCCCAAAATTGGAATTGGAACCAAAGTGATAATGATTTTTCTAGGAATGATCAAATGAATAGAAAACCTGGTTTTTATGAGATCAAACCTGAAAATGAGTTAAAGTCTGTGATGCAAAGTCTTGCTGATGGAGTGAAAGACTTAAGCAAAAAGTTTGATGCATTTGCCCTAATATCCACACCTGCACAATGCAATGTTTGTTCTGGTTTATCTCATCCCACAGAGGAATGTCCGGTCAATTGCACATCTAAACCTTCGGATGCGCAAGTTTGTGCTTTCAATACCTTTAGGAGACCATTGCCTAACACATTTAGCCAAAGTTACCATCCTGATACTAGAAACCACCCTAATTTTTCATGGAGGCAAAATTTACCTCCACAAAACTTAGGTGGTTCATCCGGTTTTCAAGGTAACTCCAATAGGCCACCTCCACCTCAAGGACAAATCATTCCTCAAACTCAATTCCCCAGGAATAACCAGTTCAATCCAAGCCGAGATTTAGCAGTTGATCCCATGAACAACTATGTTGCTCCGGTCCCACCGGTCCATAATACTTCCAATTATGAGGACACTTTGAAAATGCTTGCCCTTAATCTTGATCAATCCAATAAGCATTCCAATCAGAGATTCCAAAAGTTAGAAAATAACTTTGATCTCTTGACTCAAAATCAACTGCAATTTCAGCAGTCTCTCCAAAATCAGTTGAGTCAACTCACTGCAGCTCTGTCTGAAAGACAAAAGGGTACATTCCCGAGCCAACCCGAAATCAATCCAAAAGGAAAAGGAGTTAATCACATAGGGACCACTTCTAATTCTGACCACTCAAATGACCATGTCAATTCTATCACTACCTTGAGGTCAGGAAAGAAAATTGATAATAAGGTTGAGCCACCCATCAGTCATGAAAATGAACAATCCAAATCTCTTCGACCCAATTCCCCAAAATCCAAAAAGGATCAAGATCCTGAGCTTGATGAGGTTATTCCTAAGCCGGTTGTTCCACGTGCACCCTTTCCCTCTAGACTAGTCAACAATAAGAAGGATTCTCAATACAGTGAAATCTTAGAGATTTTTCAAAATCTCCAGATTAACATTCCATTTCTCACTGCTATTAAGCAAATTCCTTCTTATGCAAAATTCATTAAAGACTTAGTCAAGAGGAAAACCAATATCCCTAAGGAAGCCTTCATGGCCCAACATTGTTCTTCTTTCCTACAAAACCAAGCTGTGGTTAAACACAAAGACCCTGGTAGTCCCACTATCACTTGTAGGATAGGAGAAAATTTTGAAGGTCAGGCTTTATTGGATCTTGGTGCCAGTGTCAATGTGCTACCGTATTCAGTCTACTTGGATTTAGGATTGACTGATTTGAAGAAAACTGACGTTAGAATTCAGTTAGCTGACCGATCCATAAAAATTCCAAGGGGTATCATTGAGGATGTGATAGTCAAAGTTAATGATTTTTATTACCCCGTAGACTTCATTGTGCTAGACACTCAGCCCACTCAAGGGAAGCAAATTCCAATAATTTTAGGTCGACCATTTTTAGCCACAGCCAATGCTTTGATCAATTGTAGAAATGGTAGCATGACTTTGACATTTGGGAACATGAAAGTGGAAGTCAATGTGTTTAATTTGATGAAACAACCCATTGAATCAGAATCTGTTGAGGAAGTTTGTCTTATTGATTCATTGACCACCCACACCTTTAACCACTTTTATCCTGAGGATCCACTTCAGCAGTGTTTAGCCCATTTTGGTGATAGTTTTGATGAGGCTAATTATATTAGCCAAATCAATGATTTGCTAAACTCTGCCCCACCTTTTGAAGCCCCCAAGTATAAATCTAAATTTGAATCATTGTCCTTACCGGTTACCACTGAATCTGAACATGCAAAGAAACCACCTAAGATAGAATTAAAGCCTTTACCCGAGACTTTAAAATATTCGTATCTTGGTGAATTTGAGACTTTTCCAGTGGTAATATCTTCTGAGTTAACTGAGCAACAAGAGTCCCAATTACTTGAGGTTCTAAAGACAAATAGGGAAGCCATAGCATGGTCCATTGATGATATCAAAGGCATTAGTCCTCTAGTGGTGCAACATCGCATTCACTTAGAAGATAATGCGAAAACCTGTAGGCAACCTCAAAGGAGACTTAACCCCAATATGAAAGAAGTTGTCCGTGGAGAAGTTATCAAACTTCTTGACGCTGATATCATCTACCCGATTTCTGATAGTCAGTGGGTGAGCCCAATCCAGGTCGTTCCAAAAAAGTCTGGCATCACTGTTGTGTCCAATGCCCACAATGAGTTAGTTCCTACTCGCATTCAAACTGGATGGCGAGTTTGCATAGACTACAGGAAACTGAATAGTGTGACTCGGAAAGACCATTTTCCACTTCCCTTCATCGACCAAATGTTAGAGAGATTAGCTGGTCAGGCCTTCTATTGCTTTTTAGATGGCTATTCTGGTTACAATCAAATTCCTGTCCACCCCGATGACCAAGACAAGACAACTTTCACCTGTCCATTCGGTACATTCGCTTATCGTCGTATGCCATTCGGCTTGTGTAATGCCCCAGCTACATTTCAGCGGTGTATGATGAGTATATTTAGTGACATGGTTGAAAAGTTTTTAGAAATCTTCATGGATGACTTCTCTGTCTTTGGATCATCATTTGAGCAATGTCTGGACCATCTTTCTCTCGTACTTCAACGTTGTCGTGACACTAACTTGGTACTTAACTGGGAAAAATGTCATTTCATGGTTACAAAGGGAATTGTCCTAGGTCATAATATCTCTAGTGCAGGAATTGAGGTCGACAAAGCCAAAATTGATCTAATCTCCAATCTACCTATCCCTAAATCTGTTCGCGATATTAGAGCATTCCTAGGTCATGCCGGTTTCTACAGGCGCTTCATCAAAGATTTCAGTAAGATAGCTAGACCTTTGACCCATCTTCTCGCTAAAGATGCCCAATTTGAGTTTACAGATGCCTGTAAGTCCGCCTTTGAGCACTTGAAGTCCACACTCACTACTACACCTATCATTCGCTCACCTGATTGGACCTTACCTTTTGAAATTATGTGTGATGCGTCTGATTATGTAGTAGGTGCTGTTTTAGGCCAGAAAGTGGATAGAGCACGACATGTCATATACTATGCTAGCAAAACCTTAAATGATGCCCAAATCAACTACTCAACCACTGAGAAAGAGTTGCTAGCCGTCGTGTTCTCCTTTGAGAAGTTTCGATCTTATTTGATTGGATCTAAGGTCATCATCTATACAGATCATGCAGCGTTAAGACATCTTTTGTCCAAATCTGATGCAAAACCTCGGTTGATACGCTGGATCTTACTCCTTCAAGAGTTTGACCTTGAGATTCGAGACAAGAAAGGTTCTGAGAATGTAGTCGCTGATCATTTGTCCCGTCTTGTTATTGAATCCACTAGTGACTCCATTCCAATCTCTGATTATTTTCCTGATGAGCAATTATTTGAGATATCTCATGCACCATGGTATGCTGATATTGTCAATTATATTGTGATTGGTCAAATTCCTTCCAACTGGTCCAAGCAAGAGAAAGATAAGTTTTTGGCCAAGGCTAAGGAATATTTTTGGGATGACCCCTACTTGTTTAAATATTGTCCAGATCAGATCATTCGTAGGTGTGTTCCTGAGGTAGACCAAGAGTCTGTCATTTCCTTCTGTCATGACCAGGCCTGTGGTGGCCATTTCAGTTCCAAACGAACTGCTGCAAAAATCTTGCAGTCAGGATTCTATTGGCCAACCCTTTTCAAAGACACACACACATACTGTCTAGCTTGTCATCGATGTCAATTGCTCGGTAAGATAACCAAAAGAAATGAATGGCCTCAACAATCAATTCTCGTCGTTGAAATCTTTGACGTCTGGGGTATTGATTTCATGGGACCATTTCCATCCTCGTTTGGCAATCTCTACATCCTTCTAGCAGTTGATTATGTGTCCAAATGGGTAGAAGCTTTAGCCACCAAAACAGCTGACCATAGAGTTGTCGTGCAATTTTTCAAAGACCAGGTTTTGCCTCGATTTGGAACACCTCGAGCCATAATCAGTGACAATGGTTCACATTTTTGCAATAAAGTCTTTGGCAACCTGTTGTCCAAATATGGAATCAACCATAAAGTGGCCCTATCATATCATCCTCAAACCAATGGTCAAGCTGAGGTATCCAATAGGGAGATTAAACAGATTTTAGAGAAAACTGTTAACCCCACCAGGAAGGACTGGAGTCTTCGACTCCAGGATGCGTTATGGGCATACCGAACGGCTTACAAGACCCCTATAGGAATGTCCCCATATCGATTGGTCTATGGCAAAGCCTGTCACTTGCCTGTTGAACTCGAACACCGTGCTTATTGGGCTATCAAGGCCATGAACTTTGACTATGATAAAGCCGGTCAACGTAGGACCCTTCAACTTGATGAGTTAGAAGAAATTAGAAATGATGCCTATGAGAGTTCAAGACTTTATAAAGCTAAGACTAAAATGGAACATGACAAACACATTCTCAAAAAGGAGTTTTTCATAGGCCAAAAGGTTCTTTTGTATAACTCCCGTCTTCAATTGTTTCCTGGGAAGTTAAAGTCACGTTGGTCAGGCCCGTACTATGTCCATCACATTTCTAGTCATGGTGTCATTGAGTTACAGGACCCTAAGACTAGACAGTTGTTTAAAGTCAATGCTCATCGCCTTAAGCCTTTCCTAGAACTTGAAGCTTCTGAAACTGAGGAAATTCTCCTCATTGATCCGATTTATTCGGACTGATCCATTTAAGGGTAGCACCTCCATTAAGTCTGGCTGATGACGTTAAACTTAGCGCTCCTGGGAGGCAACCCAGTATGTTGTGTAAATATTTTCTACAAAATTTCTTTCTCACTCTATTTGGGTATGTTTAAATTTTGTTTGGGGGTAAAGTCTGTCATAATATTTCCAATCACTTGACTTTTCTTTTGCCAAGAATCTTTGCTGGGACTATACTCCATAACCTCCACCTCAATTGCGGTAATTTGTTCCAATTTGTCTCTTAGATGTATTTTTAAACACTAGGGACAGTGTTATTTTTGTTTGGGGGTGGATATCTATTTAATCAAATAGAGTTTCAAAAAAAATAAAAAAAAAAATAAAAAAAAAAATTCTTTGTTTTTATGCATAAGTGTTTTGCATTATAAGTTGATTAAGTTTGTGTTTATGATATAGCAGTAGTATGTGATGCGATATTCCCGCTCATGAGAGTAATGATTAGATTGAGTTAGTGAAGTGATGTGGTTTTACATAGGTAAATGAATTAGTGAAATTGAAACCGAAAAGGACAACTTTGACCTATAAGCACATGCACACATTCACTATGGGAAAAACAGTTGATCTTTGACTATGAAGTTGAAAAAATAGCTTTGCCGCTATAAAAAGGGGAGAAAGAATGGAGAAATTTAAAAATTTATTTTGAAAGAAATGCAAAAAGTAGTTCTTCGATCTGAGTAACCGGGCCTTGGTATCACCAATATCACTGCTCGCGTAAAAAGGGGAGAAAACTAATGAGCATAAATCCTATGGAAGAAGCTCGGGCCCAGTTGGTCGGGACTAAAAATCCTCGCTGGAAAGTCCGGAGCTTAGAAAGATAAAAAAAGGATAGAAGTGGAATGATGGAAATAATAAATTTTTATGAAAAATGGCAAAGTTTGATCAATGAATTAGAAGAAGAGAAATTGACATACCATAGTAGAATGTTCACTAAAACACGGAAGGTTGTCTAGATTGGGAGTACAGAGTAACGAAGTTATTTACTTTAGTGGGGACCGTTCATATCATTAATTTGAGATAGTTATTGTTCGGTAGTGAGTGGGAGTATTTGCATTCATATTATCTTATATATTGTATCATGGCTTAATTAATGAGTGTGTGAATGCATGAATGCGTGAAAATGAAGACTAAAGAAGTTTGTGGGTATCTTCACTGTAAACCCTCACGAGGCTATTGCTCGTCCACTAGGGTAACCTAGGGGTTTAAGGCCTTATTGCATATGGTAAATGCAATCGAATGCAGCCTGCGAAAGTGGCACATCTTTAGTTAAACTTCAATAATATATCATTTTTGTGAACTTATCTATTTTTTTTCCTTATTTGCTAGAGGACTAGCAAAAACTTGTTTGGGGGTAATTTGATAAGTGCACAAAATAGAGTAATTTACCTAACATAATGTCCTCATATGTATATATTTTTATTTCATGCAGGGGTTGATTTGCAAAAGAAAAGAAAAAGAAAGCAAGAAGGATGAAAATGAAGAAAAAGAAAGAATTGGTGGGGGAGAATGTAATAAATGCATATATATATATATATGTGTGTGTGTGTACGTGTGAAAGTGTGTGATGAGTTAAAGAAAAAAAAGAGAGAAGTAGTTGAGAGAAGTAGGTGAGAGAAGTAGTTGAGAGAAGTAGTTGAGAGAGTAGGTAACATTTAATGTAGAATTAAATGCATCAGTTGCATTATGCCTATATATAGAGGCCATGTAGAATGAGAGGGAGGAGTTGAGGAATGAGAGCTTAGAATACTTTTGTACCATTTTCATATTTTGTGTAATTTTTGTTCTATCAATGGAATTTTATTCTATTACCTTGTTTCATTTTTTTATCAACATGCTAGCTTAAAACTCTTCTCAAGGGGGTGATGAAGCCACCATGGGTAAGATATAAATAATTTTTATTTTATTTCATATTGTTTAATTCTCGTCCCGAGAGTATTCATTTTATGAATCTCAATGAACAAAAACCTTACAATAGAGGTTGGACACTAAAAAATAGAAGGAGGATTTTCCGTGATTACCAATTAATGGAAATACGGGGAATGCCTACTACTATTTACATTTTATTTAAACCAAAACATTAGAGGGAGGATTCTTCGTGATTACCAATTAATGGAAATACGGGGAATGCCTACCAATATCTATGTTTATGTTTAATAGGTTGGAGGAGAATTTGCAATAGAAATATATAATATTATTTATATAGACCCGGGTGGTGGATTCTTTTCCCTTGAGATTTTTTCCACCATTTGATAATTTTATCTAGTTATTTTAGTTTACTATTAAAAAAATTCAAGAGTTGTTTTAAGTGATTTCTTTTTATCTCGAAAAGTAAAGTTTTGGATCCTTGTCTCAAAACGAGTTCCAAGTTGAGAGTGGTTCGACCCTACTTATTGCTATACTATTTTAAGTAAAGTATTAGTAGGTATAAATTCTTGTTGATCGGGGTGTGGTGAAACAACGACACAATATCATCAAATCTCAACCCGTCAAATTAACACATCATATTCTCATATTTGACTTAGCTATTATACACACGGTAGTGAAGAAAATCAGCACACATACCTTATAGTTATAAGCAGTCACAAGACAAGCATTATATAGTCTTTGAATATATGAAAAATATTCAGTTGCAAGCAAACAACTAAGATGAAAGGAATATGTATTAATTCTAATAATCTCCTCACTAACCGTGATGATACTTTAGTCCAAAACCTAAGTTAAAAGTCAAATCTTTAGCTCAGACCTAATTATTTTTTAAGGGGAATGCAATTTATTATTATTTTTGTCTCAAATTTTTTCTTTGCACCTCTTCATATATATTTTTAATTTTTTTCCCATTTTTACGCGAACACTCAATGTTTACTGAGGCAAAAGGCCCAGTTACTCAGATTGAAAAAAATTGAGATAATCACACCTGCATTTTTACGCGAATACTCAATACTTGCTGAGGTACTAAGACCTCAGTTACTCAACAGATGGACCATTGCTCTAAGGGGTTTTAAAGAGACATTATATAATTCATTATTTCATTTTTTTATTCTTTCAAAATTACCCCAACATTCATGAGCATGCAAAAGGTATTCAAAAGCATCGATCAATCTAGCATAGTTCATGAACATATATATCACTTCGGGTTAGATGAGAATGACTAAAAGTTTCAGCAAGTATTACACTCATATCCGAAGTAAAACAAGCACCCAAAGTTAATGAGTTCAAAAAATAATACTTAAACATGTCAAGTGAATAACTCATATCCTTAGGTCAAACTAACAACTCTAATTCCCATAAGCATAATAAGAGAAGTAAATATGATAATAAACTGAAATATGACAACCATTTGTACCATTAGTCAAGCTAAACATGCTAAGAATTTTTATTTTATCATTTTTATCATAATGATGCATGCATGAATAATCGTAATAATAACAAAACATGATGCATGCGTAATAATAAAAAAAAATAAAAAATGCATTATAATTAAAAATGCATGATAATGTATCATTTCTAGGATAAAAGATGATGTAAGATATTCCTAGAATGATACATATGAAGACATATATTTTAATGAAAACATACCACTAAATTTCCTAAGACTCACATGCTTTTGAAAATCTAATGGTTTTGTAGAGATGTCTGTCAACTGAGAATCTGTGGATATAAACTCTAGACCTTTTTCAGAATAAAGTTTAGGAAAAATGCAATAATTATTATCAGATGTACATACACCTTCCATAACGAAATTTCCAGAAAAATCAATAATAAAACATTTATCGGAAGTGAAATTGACATTATAGTTATTATCGCATATTTGACTAATACTAAGCAAATTAGCCTTTAGGCCCTTAACATAATAAACATCTTCAAGTCTAGGTAGACCAGAAGCAACAATGGTGCCCTTTTCTAAAACTTTAGATTTTTTTCTCATTACCAAAAGTAGCAATTCATACATTACTTTCCTTGAAATCATCAAACAATGACTCATTTCCAGTCATGTGCCTAGAGCATCCACTATTTTTCACCATGAACTAGAATCACATGCTCTAAAGGCAGTTTTGGCTACAAAACAATATAGCTCACCTTTCTTAATCCAAGTCTGTCTAATTTTCGGTGTTCTACTTACCATATTAGACAAATTCTTTACCTCTTCACTTAATACCCGAATTTGATCATGAACATTGGGTCTTGTTTGAGTTCTCTGTTTCCTTTTTTATTTCAAAGTATTTCCTTTTAACTTTGAACAGTAGGGTCGAATGTGACCTTTCACTCCACAATGATGACATATAGGAACAAATTTTTGCAAAGCATTATTAGAACTCTTATGATACTTAGAGGTAAAGGAAGTCTTATTCTCAATTGGTTTTCTCACATAAGATTGAACATTAGGATTTCTATCATAATTACCTTGAGAAAAACTTGATGCTATTTGGGAAGCCCTAACAAAGGTAGTTTTGGGAAAGAAATTTGAGTTACTCGTTGTTTATATGAATCCCAATCCTTTAGTGTTTCCCACAGATTTTCTTATACTCAACATATGAGCAAGATTAAGGGTTCCACTAGACCATTTATAAACAATTGAGTTAGCAACCTTCAATTCCTTTTCCAAAACCTCAATTCTCGTAGATTTCTCAATTATATCAGATCTTAGAGTGACTAATTCCTTATTGAGATCATCTACACTCTTCAAAGTTTGCTTCCTTTCTTTTCATACTTAATCAATTCTTCGGACCATTGGTCTTTTTGTGTCTGAAGCTGATTTAGGGATAAGACAATATCGCTTAATTCTTCCCTTAAAGATTGTATTTCCTTGTCAACACTTTTAAATTTAACTATATATTTTGAAAAGACTTGGCTAAGATGTGTGGGATTTTCATAAAGTTTATTGTATGCATCTTCATATGAGTCATCACGATCTTCATTATCCTCAGAATCTTCATCCCCAGACATTGTCCATCTTGAAGCAACTTTTTCAAGCTCATTACTTTGTGTTGCTAACACAGTTAAATTCTTATACCCATCTCCCAATTCAGACTCAGCAGAATTATTAGTTGTATCATCATATGATCTATCATCACATGTAACAGAGACCTTTCGTCATTTTTAACTTATTAGCGCAGTCCGTAGCTATGTGACCAAAACCTTGACACTTAAAACATTTAGGTTTCTTCTTCTTAGGGTAAAACATGTCATTATGATTTTGGACTTTATTTTTATTTTTAAAATCATATGATTTATCTCCAAAATTTTGTCCTTTAATCATTTCTTGATCATAAGAAGATTTTAAAAACTTATAAAACTGTTTCATGATCATATCAAATTGTCTTGAACCACTATCATCTTCCTCATCAGACTAAATAGGATCTTCCTTAGTGGTTTTAAAAGCTATGATTTTCTCTTTTACACTTCTAGACTTCCCAGGGGGATTTTTGAATATCTCCATCTCATAAGATTTAAGTTTTCCAGCAAATTCTTCAAGTTTAATATCTTTAAACCTCATTACTTCCGAGATGACAGTAACTTTAGACCGAAAATGTTCAGGTAGATACCTAAGAATATTTTTCACTATGATAATCTCAGGAATGGGCTCTCCTAGATTATGACAATCTGTTACTATGTCAGTTAATCTAGCCTTAAAATTAGCATAAACTCCATCTTCTTCCATCTTAAGTTGTTCAAATTGTGAGTTTAACAGTTGGAGTTTTGATTGATTAACTCTAGAAGTTCCTTCATCAGTAACTTGGAGAATATCCCAAGCTTCTTTAGCAATTACACAAGTGGCAATTCTCATAAACTCACTTGCGGTCACAGTAGTCAATAAAGCATTCAAAGCTTTGGAATTCCAATTCGCACTGTTAGTCTCAACAAGAGTCCATTCGTTAGATGGTTTTAATTTATATTTATTCGTAGTCTTATCCATCACAGTGGGAGGTGAATATCCTAGCTCTATGGAAAGTCAAGCTCTCTCATCTAAAGCTTTCAAGAACGCTCTCATCAGAGTTTTCCAATATGTATAATTTGAGTTATCAAATAAAGGGGACCTAGTAACAGAACCTCTGATAAGTGCCAAATATTATATATTTAAACCCCTTAATTTACATCTTTTAGTTCTATAGTGATATATTTTATTCAAGTTTTATGATATTTTTGTGTTTATCTTATTTTCTAGGTCTTCATGAAGAATTCAATCAATTCCATGCAAATTGGGTCATCAATTATGCATGAAATATATTCATCCTGACAACCCTTTACTTAAATGCCTATAATAATTCTTTGTTTTGATTCTGGAAATGGCATTGGTACCATTGGAAAGTTGACTCAGAGACCTTCAATTTGAGCACAAGAATGACCTTATTTCGATTTGAAATGAAGGCGTTATGTCAGTTGTAAGTCAGCTTCAAAACTGCAGAATTGTGCAGAAATCAATACGGGTTCGGGTTTACCAAAGGGTGATATGAATTTTACATTTTCTTGAAGATTTAACACATTCATTGGATTATGATTTTACAAGAGTAAATTTGATCCATGTCAAGAAACATAGGCACATGTGAAAAGAAGACAATGGGGTGGAAAGTAATGAATATTCAAAAAAAAGAAATCCAATTTCTCTTTTCTAGTTGTCATTTGATACCATATTTTCCCTATAAATAGAGGTAGTCTTTCATTTTAAAGGGAGGAAGAATAGGAGTGAAGAGAAACATAGTGATTTATATATTTGTAATGGAAGAGTAATTCTCTAGCTAAGGCTAGGGAATGAATTTAAAATGAAGAACCAGTGTTTGCATATCCAAGTATTTAATGCTTCAAGGTTAGTATTATTGATAATATATGAATCTAATAATTTTTATTCAATGATTATTTGCCTCTTTATGCCATGTATATTGATTTCTTTGAATCAATGAATACACTTAGGTAATTACATCTAAGATTCATTATGTCATACAATGATATAAGTAATGCTCAACCCACTTTATGTGGTGTTCTTGATTTCTTATGATCTTACATAGGTATAATGAATACTTTGAATGTAATTACATCTTTATAGTTCACAATTCTTATAATTCATATGTAATTAATAATACTACTTATTTAATGGGATTAACTAGATCATTAGTATGTTTATTATTATTGCTAATATAGGCATGATTTGTAGAGTTGCTTCATTAGTGACCATTTTCTTACCATAGCATTTATAATGAACATATAATGTTTCTATTAGTTAACTTATATAATTCATTTAGTACGTTAATTATTTATTGCTTATAGGCATGATTTGGAGAGTTGCGTTGTTAGTATGGATTATCCTACCAAGCGACCCCTTTCTTGCCATGCAAATATAATTAACATATGATGATTGTATTGGTTAATTTTTATTACTTATTTGGATATGTGGTACACTTGGTTTCGACATTGTAAAGGAATTCTCAATGCCTTAGTATTTAATTTAATTCAAGAAAACAACCAAAATCAATCAATCAAATCAATTCAAGGACAAAAATAAAATTCATTTTTCATACATCTTTCTGACTCTCCCTGAGGTTCGACACTTGGACTCACCATGACTATATTATAACTTGACTACCTATACTTGGGTATTGTAACATGGAACACATTTCTAGACAAGTCAAGTTTTTGGCGCCGTGGCCGGGGAGACGGCGAAAGAAGAAATTTCAGTTTTGTAATAAATTTATTTTATTTTATTTTTATTTTTTATTTTTCATTTTGTTTATGATTGTTTGGACACGAAATTCTGTAGGACGTGTTGAAAGAAATCTTGTAGTGGGTACATCTTTTTGTAATCCTTTGTATTCAGGATCATCGTGTTCAATGGAAGACGATCAAAGTGTGCATGGAGATAATGAAGAACATCAAATCCCAAGAGGAGTGGAAGTTCCTCCCGGTTCTCATGTCCGAACTATGAGGGATTATCTCCAACCACCGCGAAGCAGTGCACCATCATGTATTATTCTTCCTCTTCATGCCAATACTTTTTCCTTCAAGTCAGGTATGATTCAATTATTACCTAGCTTTCATGGTATGAAATCTGAAAACCCTTATTTTCATCTAAAAGAATTCGAAGAGGTATGTTCTACTTTCCGAGATCGGGGGACTACTGAAGAAGTTGTAATGCTTAAATTGTTTCCATTTTCTTTAAAAGACAAAGGCAAAATTTGGTTAAATGCACAAAGGCCTCGCTCCATTAGATCATGGCAAGACTTATAAGCGGAATTTTTGAAAAAGTTTTTTCCAGTTCATAGAACTAATGCTTTGAGACGACAAATTTCAAAATTTTATCCCAAAAATAATGAAACTTTTTATGAATGTTGGGAGCGTTTAAAAGAACTTTTAAATGCTTGTGCACATCATGGGTATGAGAATTGGAGTATAGTGAGTTTCTTTTATGAATCTCTACCGGCTCATATGCGCCAATTTGTCGAAACCATGTGTAATGGAGACTTTTTAAACAACGATCTCGAGGAAGCCTTTTTGTTTTTTGACCAAATAGCCGAAAGTGCCCAAACTTGGGACACTTGTCATCTTGATGAAAGAACTAAACTTCCAGGAAGGGGTGGAATTTATCATTTAAAAAGTGATGATGATTTACGAGCAAGAGTAATGCACAAAAATGTGAATGGAGTTAATGCAATAGGAGAAGTAGTGTGTGGAATTTGTGATGAACTTGGACATTTGACAAATGAATGTCCGACAATCCCTGCATTTAAGGAAGTCCTTAATGCTCCGATCGAAGTCAATGCTTTCAATACTTTCAAAAAACCACATAATTCTCCTTACTCTGAGACTTACAATAGAGAATGGCGGAATCACCCCAACTTTAGTTGGAGTAATTCTAATTTTCAACAAAGTCAACCCCAACCAAGGCCACAAGCTCCTTATGTTCCACCTCCCAAAAGAGATTTGGAAGATATTCTTGCATAATTCATTCAAAAAAATGATCAAAAGTTTGACCAAATTGGGCAGTGTACCAACCAATTCATGCAACACATGCAAAAGACTGACCGAGCCATTGATGATATAAGGTCTCATATATCAAAATTAACCCCCATGCTTTCACCTCAAGAAAAAGGTAAATTTCCTGCCCAACCTCTTCCTAATCCACAAGGCCAATTTATCGTCCAAAGTGGAGAACCTTCCCAAGTCAACATGGAACATGCCAAGTCAATATCTATCTTAAGAAGTGGAAAGGTGGTTGATAAAACTATTTCAAAGACCCAAAAGCCCGAGGAATTGGAACCTTCAAAGGAAGCTGAGAAAAAGAGCGAGAATGAGCAAGAAAATGAAGAAATTGAAAAAATCAAAAGTAGTGTCACTGTTCCATTCCCACAAAGATTAAATCAATTTTTGTCGGCAAGTTCCAATGCTGAAATTCTTGAAGTCTTTAAGCAAGTAAAAGTCAACATTCCATTGCTTGATGCTATCAAGCAAATCCCTTCTTATGCGAAATTTTTAAAAGACATGTGCACAACGAAGAGGAAGATGAATGTAAGAAAAAAGGCTTTTATGACTGAACAAGTAAGTTCCATTTTACAAAACAAGAGACCTTTAAAATTCAAAGATCTTGGTTGTCCCACAATCTCTTGTATCATCGGGAATTGTCATATAAAAAGAGCGTTGCTTGATCTTGGAGCAAGTGTAAACTTACTTCCATTTTCGGTATACGAACAATTGGGTTTGGGGGAACTTAAGGCAACTAATGTGACATTACAACTAGTCGACCGTTCAGTGAAAGTCCCTAGAGTAGTTGTGGAAGATGTTCTTGTTCAGGTGGATAAATTTGATTTTCCTGTGGATTTCATTGTGCTCGACACCCAACCAGTGTCCAACCCCTCGAGTCAAATTCCAATGATTTTGAGAAGACCATTTCTTGCAACCTCAAATGTTGTCATCAATTGCAAAAATGGAATTGTGAAATTAACTTTTGGGAATGTGACTCTTGAACTTAATGTTTTCTCCTTAAGTAATCAACATAAGGAGTATAATGAGGAAGAAGTCGAGGGGGTTAACTTCATTGAAACAGTTGTGGAAGAATATTTTGAAAAGTCTTTTGTATTAGATCCATTAAAAAAATATTTAAATGAATCTAATACTTATTTACACAACATTGACTCATTACTTGATGATCCACATGAACAGAATATTGCAATGGGGATACACATGGTACATGAAGATATTGTCATCACAAGAGAAGAGCAAAACTTGGAACTCAAGCCATTACCGAGTGACTTGAAGTATGCCTTTTTGGGAAGCAACAATACTTACCCCGTGGTAATTTCATCCAAACTCGATGGTAAGCAAGAGGTAAGATTGATTAAAATTCTTGAAAAATATAAAAAGGCAATTGAGTGGACTTTAGTTGACCTCCAAGGTATAAGCCCTTTGGTTTGTACACACAAAATTTATCTCGAGGAAGAGGCTAAAGCAACAAGGCAACCTCAAAGAAGATTAAATGCACATTTGCAAGAGGTTGTAAGAAATGAAGTTTTAAAATTACTTGATGCAAAAATCATCTACCCAATCTCAGATAGTAAATGGGTAAGTCCTACACAAGTAGTACCCAAGAAATCTGAATTAACTGTAATAAGAAACGAGCATAATGAACTTATACCACAAAGAGTCACTTCAGGGTGGCGAATGTGCATTGACTATAGGAAACTAAATTCTGTGACTCGGAAAGATCATTTTCCCTTGCCATTCCTAGATCAAATGCTTGAAAGGGTAGCAGATCATAGTTTTTACTATTTCTTAGATGGCTACTCGGGGTATAATCAAATTGAAATTGATTTAGAGGATCAAGAAAAGACCACTTTCACATGTCCTTTTGGAACATTTGCATATAGAAGAATGCCCTTTGGTTTGTGCAATGCACCAGCCACTTTTCAAAGGTGTATGCTTAGCATTTTTAGTGACGTGGTGGAACGTGATCTTGAAATTTTTATGGATGATTTTACTGTTTATGGATCCTCATTTGATAAATGTCTTACAAATCTTGAGAAAGTCTTGTACAGGTGCGTGGAGAAGAATTTAGTACTCAATTGGGAGAAATGTCACTTCATGGTGACACGTGGAATTGTGTTGGATCATATTATATCATCAGAAGGAATTGAGGTAGACAAAGCCAAAATTGATGTCATTACCAAATTGCCAATTCCAAAAACGGTAAAAGACATCCGATCATTTCTTGGGCATGCTGGTTTCTATAGGAGGTTTATTAAGGATTTTAGTCTTATTGCAAAACCCTTATGCAACCTTCTAGCCAAAGATACACCATTTGAGTGGAATGAAAAATGTGATAAAGCCTTTGTGAAACTCAAAGAAATGCTCACTACTACACCCATTATGCAATCACCGGATTGGAGCCTACTATTTGAACTAATGTGTGATGCTAGTGACTATGCTGTGGGGGCGGTACTTGGCCAAAGAAAGGAAAAGAAACCATGTGTTATATATTATGCAAGTAGAACGCTCAATGATGCTCAAATGAACTACACCACCACGGAAAAAGGGCTTCTTGCTATAGTATTTGCACTTGACAAATTCAGGTCATACCTAATTGGTTCCCCAATTGTTGTTTTCACCGATCATGCTGCACTTAAGTATCTTCATACAAAGAAAGATTCTAAGCCAAGACTGTTAAGATGGATCCTTCTACTTCAAAAATTCAACATCCACATCAAAGACAAAAAGGGAGTAGAAAATGTGGTGGCAGACCATTTGTCCCGCCTTACTTTTAATGAATCTTTAGAACCTTGTCCTATTAAAGATTCATTTCCAGATGAGAATTTATTTTCTATTTCATCTTTACCTTGGTATGCTGATATTGTGAATTATCTTGTTTCAGGTAAGATGTCAATATCATGGTGTGCTCAAGATCGGAGGCGATTTGTCCAAGAAGCTAAAAGGTTCTACTGGGATGAACCATGCCTTTACAAGTATGGCGCCGATCAAATCATTCGACGATGCATCCCAGATGAAGAAATTGAAGGTGTGATGTCTTTTTGTCATAATGAGGCTTGTGGAGGTCATTTTTCTTCAAAGAAAACAACCGCAAAAATTCTTCAATGCGGACTTTATTGGCCTTCCATTTTCGGAGACACCCACAACTTTTGCAAAGCTTGCCCAAAATGTCAAATGCTAGGGGGAATTACAAGACGGAACATGATGCCATTGAACCCAATCTTAATCCTTGAGATATTTGACTGTTGGGGCATCGATTTCATGGGACCATTCTCATCCTCATCTGGTAATTTGTATATTTTACTTGCAGTTGATTATGTTTCAAAATAGGTGGAAGCTAAAGCTTGCAAGGAAAATACTCACAAAACTGTCG
The DNA here is from genome assembly GCA_963922005.1 of Cornus suecica. Taxonomy (NCBI): domain Eukaryota; kingdom Viridiplantae; phylum Streptophyta; class Magnoliopsida; order Cornales; family Cornaceae; genus Cornus; species Cornus suecica. The sequence goes on along the minus strand of OY998247.1, from coordinate 18,488,304 downwards.
TGAAATTCTTAAAAGAAAATATCCTTGCAAGGTTTGGCATTCCCAAAGCAATCATTAGTGATAGAGGGTTGCACTTTTGCAATCGTACAATTGAGAAACTCATGCAAAAATATGGTGTTACACACAAAGTTTTGACCGCCTACCATCCTCAAACAAATGGGCAAGCCAAATTGGCTAATAGGGAGATAAAACAAATTTTAGAAAAAATGGTAAATCCAAATCGTAAAGATTGGTCATTACATTCAAATGATGCACTTTGGGCTTACCGTACTGCTTTTAAAACCAATCTTAGAATGTCTCCCTATCGGCTAGTTTATGGTAAGAGTTGTCATTTGCCTGTAGAATTAGAACATAAATCTTTTTGGGCAGCTAAAATAATGAACTTTGATTTTGTTAAGGCAGGTGAAAATCGAAAATTACAACTCGAAGAACTAGAGGAATTAAGGAGAGATGCATATGACAATGCCAATATATATAAGGAAAGGGAGAAAGCATTTCATGAGAAAAAGATTTTGAGAAAAGATTTTGAAATTGGGCAAAACGTTCTTGTATATGATTCTCGTTTACATCTTTTTCCCGGAAAACTAAAATCAAAATGGAAAGGTCCCTTTTTAATCAAACATGTGTATCCATATGGCACCGTGGATGTGGAGGATCCAAGTAATGGCTTTGTTTTTAAAGTTAACTGATAACGATTGAAGTCATTCTTTGAAATTCCAACTCTGGAAGAATCCATGTCTTTAGAAGACCCAACCTTTGTGTAAAAACATTGGTTGTTCTTTAGAGTGTGTGTATATTTATTGTTTTGTTTTGCAGATTTGTTTCCTCTTTTCTCATCACATAATTGGTAAGATTTCAACCTTACATTCTCTTTATACATTGAGGACAATGTCCGTTTCAAGTTTGGGGGTAAGGTGATTATATTTTGTTTTATTATTTTGGGTGATTATATTTTGTTTTTATTTTGTTTTCATTTTTTTTTCAATTTGTGATGTTTTAAAAAAAAAAATTGAAAATTTTATTAAGTTCTTCATTCGAAATATGTGATTGAGGTCAAGTATAAGTTAATTTGTGAACATGTTATGACTAGGAAGATAGTTGTATATAGGGGTGGCAAAAAAACCCGCCTCGGCGGTGCCCCGCCCCGTTTATTCCGGGTTTGGGGCCCCGATTAAGCTAAGCGGGGCGGGGATGGGGCAAAAAAAAAAACCCCGATTTTATTCGGGGCGGGGACGGGGCACCCCTGCCCCGCCCCGAACCCCGCCCCGATTATCTGCCCCGCCCCGCCTAGCTATTTGCTAAATTAACCCTACACATCTTTACACATTTAAATTTTAACTAGGGAATTAAAAATAATAATATTTATTCACTAATTTCCATAAAGTAATGTAAATTTTTTAAATAAATAAAATTTATTATCTAACTTAAAATTATTTAAAATTTCAATAACATTATATCAATAGACAACACAACAGAGAAAAAGAGAGAAAAATAGGAGAAAAATGAATTGAAAACCAAAATACACATATGTATGTATAATATCAAAATAATAAATAATAAATTTACAAAGTCTCACAATAAAGTAATTACCATATGTTGAATCGGTGAAAAACTCAATTTTAGAATAGTGAAAATCATCTAATTCAAATAATTAGAAAAAAAGAAATTTCAATAAATTGATCATGGACTTATTTCAATCTTAGTAATAAAAATTAAACAAAATTACTTTAAAAATAATATATATTGTATAAAATATGAAATATAAAAATCTTTTGAATTATATATTTAAATACTATAATAGAATTTTGTCAATTGAACTTAATTTCACTACTTTGAATTGGAGATTTTATCAATTTCACTCAATTTAATTCAATATTCACTACTTTGAATTGAAGAATTATTCAATTAAACTCAATTTCACTATCTTGAATTGATGATTTTATCAATTTTACTCAATTGAACTCAATTAAACTACTTTGAATTGGGGATTTATTGAATTTCACTCAATTGAAGTAAATTTCACTACTTTGAATTGAGAATTTTGTCAATTGAACTCAATTTCACTAAATTTTTATTATTTTGAATTGAGGATTTTATCAAATTCACTCAATTGAAGTCAATTTCACTACTTTGAATTGAGAATTTTGTCAATTGAACTTAATTTCACTAAAATTTTACTATTTTGAATTGAGGACTTGATCAATTTCACTTAATTTAATTCAATTAAACTACTTTGAATTGAGAATTTACTTAATTGAACTCAATTGCACTACCTTGAATTGAGGATTTTATCAATTCTACTCAATTGAATTACTTTGAATTGAGAATTTACTGAATTTCACTCAATTGAAGTCAATTTCATTACTTTGAATTGAAGATTTTGTCAATTAAACTCAATTTTACTCAATTTTCACTACTTTAAATTGGAAATTTTATCAATTTCACTCAATTTAATTCAATTAAACTATTTTGAATTGGGGATTTACTCATTTGAACTCAATTTCATTATCTTAAATTGAGAATTTTATCAATTTCACTTAATTGAATTCAATTAAATTACTTTGAATTGAGGATTTACTGAATTTCACTCAATTGAAGTCAAAATCACTGCTTTAAATTGGAGAATTACTGAATTAATTACATTACTTTGAATTGAGAATTTACTCAATTAATTACACTACTTTGAATTGAGAAATATATCAATTCCACTCAATTTTACTCAATTAAAGTCAATTAAACTAATATTATTTTGTTGTAATGTAACATAAAAGAAAATATAATTGAATTATATGAATTTTTTATAATATTATTCAATAAAGTTTTATTATCCTTTTTCAAACAAAAAAATGAAGTTAAATTAATCATTCTTTTTAAAATAATAATTTATTTAATACTTTAAAATATAATAAAAATAAATGAATATATATATATTTATATATATATAATAGATATTCATATAATTTAAAACAAAAGAATAAAAATAAATTCTAATTAACTACATTATCTTTAAAGACACTTGTCAACTATATACCAAACATTATCTCAATGTAATCTACATTTTCTTATCTCAATGTAATTCATTCATTCAGGACATTGTCGGCAAAAGCAGTCTTCTCCTCAGTCCTCACTTTCATCTCCAAATTATACAAAGAGCCATAGCTCTTGAGCTGGACGTCAGCGCCCATCCTACCACCGTTGAAGCCTCTGTACAAACTGTTTGGGATGCTTTTGGCCGCATAGATGCTTTGATCAATAACGCTGGTGTTAGAGGTATCTCCATCTCTCTGTACCCCCTTTTCAATACCTAATCTCCTGTCTTGCGTTACAGTGTTGTCCTATATATATATATATATATATATATATATGTACATCAAAATTCATCAATCATCATGATGACAAATTAAGAATCTTAATCAAGATTACTATAGTATGGGAGCTCAGCTCATTATATGTATCAATCTATATACATATTTATATATATATATATATATATATATATGTATATATATATATTGTTTGATTTATGTTGTGGAAGTGTTGTTTATTTAGGTTTTTTGATAAATGTTTTTAGTGATTTGTACTATGAATCTATTTTTTATTTAATTTTTTTTTGGGGAGTTTGATAGATTGTTAGCTTCTGGATCTTCATTGTTTTTGAATGTCTGATGTCCTTTTTGTGTCGATTTTTTGGAAATATAATCAGATACATTTTTATTCATATTTATAATATTAAGTTATATAATTTTCAGCAATTCCCCTGTTCATGTCTGCAGCATCCCATCATTCCCATGGTTTTGTGCTAGCTTTTTTTCAGGTGTGAAATCTTGTTTTGATATAACTGTAATAGTATTTGGATATTTTATTTTCGAGTATTTTGATATAACTGTAATAGTTTCAGGTAACAGAAAATTAACCATTAATGTAACTGTAATAGTATTTGGATATTTTATTTTCGAGAAAAAAAAATGTTTCAAGGCGCATTCAAACCGGACAGAAAATTTGAAACAAATAGTTAAAACACTTTTCAACTTGCCATAAAATTATAGGTGTATTCTAAAACACTTATAAATAGTTAAATCATGTAGGGGGAATATAAATATGCATATATATGAACTTCATGATTTTTTATGTGCAATTTTGTTGTAGGTATTAGGGTATTGGAAGATGTCAGAGAAAGAATCAAATAGTCCAAATGTAGTTAGAGAGCCTATAAATGATATTGCATCTCCTGCTACCTCTGAGGCTCCCACTTCAAACCCTACCCCTGAAATTCCTAAAGATAGTGAAGACCCAACTAGTGTTCCAACTATTAATGAAAAAAAAAGAAAATTAACATCAGCTGTTTGGAATGATTTTAGCAAAATCACATAGAGTGGAATGGTGTATGGCGTGTGTCATCATTGTAATAAGAAATTAAAAGCTCCTAGTAGTTATGGAACTAAGAGCTTGCTTGATCATATAAAGAGGTGTCCTAGAATAAAGAGGGATAGTAGTGGTTTGAGACAATCGGTTTTGCAAAGCTCATATAAAAGAAATGTGGATACACTTGAAGGACAAGTTTCATATCGCAATCATGTGTTTGATCAAACTGTCTCAAGACATGAGCTTGCATGTATGATAATAGTGCACGAGTATCCTCTTTCCATGGTCAACCATTGTCGTTTCCGAAAATTCGTGAATAGCCTTCAACCGATGTTTAAGATGGTTTCTCGAAATACAATTAAAAGTGATATCTTAAAGATTTACAACATGGAAAAGGTTAGAACGTGCAGATTTTTGGAGGAAGTTAATGGTGGAGTCGCTCTCACTTCGGATATGTGGACTTGTAATCATTCAAGGAAGGGTTTCATGGCAGTAACAGTTCACTTCATTGATGATTCGTGAAAACTACAAAGAAGACTTTTGAGGTATGAAATTTTATTTTGAATTTCTATTATGAAATTTTAGGTTGAAATTTATATTCTGAAATTTATATTCTGATTTTTTTTTGAAATTCTATTATGAAATTTATATTCTGAAATTTTATATTGAAATTTATATTCTGAAATTTTATATTGAAATTTATATTCTGAATTTTATTTTGAATTTCTATTATGAAATTTTATGTTGAAATTTATATTCTGAAATTTTATATTGAAATTTATATTCTGAAATTTTATGTTGAATTGATATTATGAATTTTCTTTTGAAATTCTATTATGAAATTTTAAACTTTCTCTCCAGAGGAGTCCAACCTGCACAATCATTCAACTAAAGCTATATTTTGAGTTCACAAACCACAGGACATGTAAAGTCAGTCACAAAATATATTAGAAACCACAGGACACAAAATTGTAATTAGTCACAAAATTGAAGCTGCAAGTCAGTCACAAAATATATTAGAAAACAAATAGATACAGTCAGCTGACATAATTCAACTAAAGCTATATTTTGAGTTCACAAACCATAGGACATGTAAAGTGAGAACAAAAGACACATCCATGGAACACCGTAAAGGAAAGATCAATAACATAATGAATTAACTGCTTAACTTTTTAAATTTTAATCAGTGTACTAAAAAACTTTGTGGAAACACAATGCTGACCTATTCTGAAATTCTATGCTGAAATTTTAGGTTCGCATATGTTCCTGCTCCACATAATAAAGAAGTTTTAACTGAAGTGCTACTTGATACCATGTTGGATTGGAACATTGATAGAAAATTATCCACGATTACATTGGATAATTGTTCTGTCAATGATGCCTTGATAGATTGTCTCATTGACAAGGTTGATGTGAGTTCACTTTTACTAGGTGGGAGAATTGTTCATATGAGATGTTGTGCTCATGTTTTGAATTTGGTTGTGAAAGATGGTCTAGAATTAATACGGGATTCAATTGAAAAAATACGTGATAGCGTTTATTTTTGGAGTGCAAGCCCGAGTAGAACTGAAAAGTTTGAAGAAGCGGCTCGTCAATTAAAAGTTTTATGTACCAAAAAATTAGCCATGGATTGCAAAACTCGTTGGAACTCTACATATCTCATGCTTGTAACTGCTATAGAATATAAAGATGTGTTCCCACGGTTGAAGCAAAAGCAACGTGAGAAACTTTACAAAACATCACTAAGCAATGAGGATTGGGAAATGGGAAAATAAATTTGTGGTAAGTTGGAGTTGTTTTACACTGCCACGGAGTTATTTTCTGGGTCACAATATCCTACTGCCAATTTGTTTTTTGGTACTATTTGTGAAATTAGAATTGCATTGAATGATTGGCTTAATGACAGCAGCCTTTTAATTCATGAGATTGCAACCAACATGTTGGCAAAATATGTGAAATATTGGGATGTTTGTCATGAGGCATTGGCAGTGGCGGTAGTATTAGATCCACAATATAAGATGCGATTGATTGAATTCTTCTATCCTCAAATCTATGGAGCAGATTGGATGGAGCAAGCTCAAAAAGTGCGAGAAAATTGTGTTTATATGTTTTTTGAGTATGCAAGAAAGTTCAAAATAGGTAAAGCTGGTGCAAATGGCTCATCTTCTAATCTTACTAGTGTGAGTGAAGTTAGGGGGGGTGTGCTAAGGTATAAGTCGAATTTTGATAAATTTATTATCCAAACTACACCTGAAGATGCGGAGAAGACTGAGTTTGACGCATACTTGGAAGAGAAATGATTGCCTCAGAGTGATAATTTTGATATTTTGGGGTGGTGGAAGACGGCAGGAGTGAAATATCCTACCTTACAGAAGATGGCCCGAGATATATTAGCGATTCCCGTCTCTACTGTTGTCTCAGAGTCTGCTTTCAGTACTGGTGGTAGGGTGGTTAGTCCACATCGTAGCAGTCTTCATCCAACTACGTTGGAAGCTTTGATGTGTTCCCAAAGTTGGCTTTTGGCTGAAGAATATGGTAATTGTTGATTTACATTTTTTTTCTCATTTCTTTTTAACGCCATGACTTATTGTTTTAAAAAAATTATGTTTTTTGTTTTGTAGGAATTCCATCCAAGATGAATGCAACAAATGAAAATATATTTTGTGACTGTGATGATGACAATTCTATGTCCGAGGTTCTTCAATAAAGGTATAACACATGTTCTATTAGTTTTATTTGGTAATGATTTCAATTTTTTCACATTTTGATAATATATTTTCTGTTTTATTTGGCACATATTTTAGAACTCTCACGTGCCGACAATGACATGCATCTTTTGGAGGAAGCTGATGCTGGGAGCAAGATGGAGGAAGTCGACTAAATGAAGATTTTTTGGAAATCAAGATTTCTCTGTTGGGTGTTGTTTATTGAACTTCTTTAGTTTTTTTTTGGTTTATTTTGGAATGAATTCAGTGGAGCTGAGATTGAACTTAAACATGTTATATTAGTTTTATTGTTTATTTTCTGTTTTTTTTCAGTTTATTGTTTATTGAACTTCTAAATGAAGAGTTTGCTACTGAGATTGAATTTAGACTCCAGTGTGTATGTGCATTTTGAAGAATAAGCAACACTGACATAAAAAACGGACAAACATAAAATTATTGTTTGCTCATTTAAAAATAAAATAAAATAATATTATATAATCGGGGTGCGGGGCGGGGCGGGGCAGGGTGCGGGGCAGTCCAAACCGGGGTACGGGGCGGGGCGGGGTGGAAAAAAATAAAAATTACCGGGGCCGGGGAGGGGATGGGGCGGGGAAATTAAGCCGGGTTCGGGGATGGGGAATGCGATCCCCGCCTCGCCCCGCCCCATTGCCACCCCTAGTTGTATACAATTACCCCACTCATGAGTACGTAATAGTTTGATTAAATTAATTTTTAAGATGTGGTCCACATGGGTGAATAGATGGGTGAAATTGAAACCGAGAAAGACAGTTTTGACCTATAAGCACTTGCACATATTCTCTATGGGATGATTAATTGATTTTTGACTATGTAGTTGAAAAAATAGTTTTGTTTCAATGATAAGGGGAAAAATCTAAAAAAATAAAATGAAAATGAAAAAAGTAGTTCTTCGATCTGAGTAACCGGCCCTTGGTATCACCAATATCATTGTTCGCGTAAAAAGGGGAGAAAACTAATGAACATAAATCCCATGGAAGAAGCTCGGGCCCAGTTAGTTGGGATTAAAAAAATCCTCGCTGGAAAGTCCGGAGACTTAGAAAGACAAAAAGGGATAAAAATGCAAAAGTGATATTGAAGTTGTGTCATGGCAAAACTTGATCAATGAATTAGAAGAAGGGAGATTAGTCTACTATAGAGAATGTTCACAAAAACACGGAAAACTATGTGAATCGGCTGTAGAAATTAGCAAGTTTATTTCACCACTGTGGGGACTATTCTTTTAAATTTAATTCATGAAAACTTTTATTTATGAGTGAGTGGAGATAATTTGTATGCATTTTATTCTTACGACATCATAGCATTACATGATTAATGAGTATTTGATTTCATGAGCATACAAGAATGAAGAATAAATAAATAAAAATAAAAATAAAAAACAAACAAACAAACAATGTTTGTGGGTACCATTTCTGTTAAACCCTCACGAGACTTCACTCGTCCTACTAGGGATGCCTAGGGGTTTAAAAGACTTATCAATTTTAATTTTACTCTTTTTAATTTATGTTGGTATTACTAGGGACTAGTAATATGTAATTTGGGGGTGTTTATAAATGTCAAATATTATATATTTAAACCCCTTAATTTACATCTTTTAGTTCTATAGTGATATATTTTATTCAAGTTTTATGATATTTTTGTGTTTATCTTATTTTCTAGGTCTTCATGAAGAATTCAATCAATTCCATGCAAATTGGGTCATCAACTATGCATGAAATATATTCATCTTGGCCACCCTTTACTTAATTCCTATAAATAATTCTTTGTTTTGATTCTGGAAATGGCATTGGTACCATTGGAAAGTTGACTCAGAGATCTTCAATTTTAGCACAAGAATGACCTTATTTCGATTTGAAATGAAGGCGTTATGGCAGTTGTAAGTCAGCTTCAAAACTGCAAAATTGTGCAGAAATCAATGCGGGTTCGGGTTTACCAAAGAGTGATGTGAATTTTACATTTTCTTGAAGACTTATCACATTCATTGGATTATGATTTTACAAGAGTAAATTTGATCCATGTCAAGAAACATAGGCACATGTGAAAAGAAGACAATGGGGTGGAAAGTAATGAATATTCAAACAAAAAGAAATCCAATTTCTCTTTTCTAGTTATCATTTGATACCATATTTTCCCTATAAATAGAGGTAGTCTTTCATTTTAAAGGGAGGAAGAATAGGAGTGAAGAGAAACATAGTGATTTATATATTTGTAATGGAAGAGTAATTCTCTAGCTAAGGCTAGGGAATGAATTTAAAATGAAGAACCAAGTGTTTGCATATCCAAGTATTTAATGCTTCAAGGTTAGTATTATTGATAATATATGAATCTAATAATTTTTATTCAATGATTCTTTGCCTCTTTATGCCATGTATATTGAGTTCTTTGAATCAATGAATACACTTAGGTAATTACATCTAAGATTCATTATGTCATACAATGATATAAGTAATGCTCAACCCACTTTATGTGGTGTTCTTGATTTCTTATGATCTTACATAGGTATAATGAATATTTTGAATATAATTACATCTTTATAGTTCACAATTCTTATGATTCATATGTAATTAATAATACTACTTATTTAATGGGATTAACTAGATCATTAGTATGTTTATTATTATTGCTAATATAGGCATGATTTGTAGAGTTGTTTCATTAGCAATCACTTTCTTGCCATAGCATTTATAATGAACATATAGTGTTTCTATTAGTTAACTTATATAATTCATTTAGTACGTTAATTATTTATTGCTTATAGGCATGATTTGGAGAGTTGCGTTGTTAGTATGAATTATCCTACCAAGCGACCTCTTTCTTGCCATGCAAATATAATTAACATATGATGATTGTATTGGTTAATTTTTATTACTTATTTGGATATGTGGTACACTTGGTTTCGACATTGTAAAGGAATTCTCAATGCCTTAGTATTTAATTTAATTCAAGAAAACAACCAAAATCAATCAATCAAATCAATTCAAGGACAAAAATAAAATTCATTTTTCATACATCTTTCCGACTCTCCCTGAGGTTCGACACTTGGACTCACCAAAACTATATTATAACTTGACTACATATACTTGGGTATTGTAACGTGGAACACATTTCTAGACACGTCAACCTCCTTCATGAGGTACGTCCATTGTCTAAGTTTAAGATCTAACCCTAGGTCGTTAACCTAAATCGGGGCAAACATTGCTTTGATATCAATTGAAATTACCTAGAAGACAGTGAACTAAGCTTAGAGGAGGGGGGTGAATAGACTTTTTATGATTTAATTGACAAATTAAAATATTAATTGTGGAATAGTTAATCTTAATTCAATTCTTTAATTATGCAAATCACACAATAATAATTATAGGTGCATAAAATAAAGAAGAGACAACACCAGTACTTTTACGTGGAAAACCTTGGAAACGTTCCAAATAAAAACCATGGATAACCTCCAGTATCGATGCATTATGAATCAAAAAGTACACAGACTCTATGAAGTTAGGACTTACAAAATCACTCTGACTTGCCTCTTATCACTCAACGTCTGAAAGTCTTTAATCACACGCGCTACCACAAAGCTCTCGCTCCGATCTCCGTACTCTAACGGCTCTGCTTCTCAACGGATCAAAGAACCACAAAGCCTTCTGCTTCGATCTCCGTACTCAGACGGCTCCGCTTCTCAACGGATCAATACAACCACGTTGCACAAGGTGGTGTGATGATTTTATCAGTAATGGATCATCCAATTGTGCATAAAGATCTTCAGTGTAGAAGCACAATTAGAAAATTCCAATACCAAGAGATAACTAGAATATATGATTACTCAATAATTTTCTCTCTATATATCTCTTTGCAGAAGTATATAAACTGTAGAAGAATTGCAGAGATTTCTCAAAAGTCAACCCCTTCTCTTAGCTTTAACTCATATAAATAGAGAAGAGTTGATCAATTAATGGTAAGAATCATTTTCTTTTCAGGATTCTTATTTTCAACATTAAGTCTTCCAAATATAGACTAATATCCCAATAATAGTCTAATATATCAATAATAACTTCTAATCATGTCCGAAAGTGGTTAGAAATCAATTACATATCAGTACAAACCCTTCCAAAAAAATTACAATCGCCAATTTTCGAGTACTCGGTGAATATGTCATGCACTCACCAATATGCGCCAAGGCGCAAAACACACTGTTATCAACATTATCCCGCGCCAAGGTGCAACTTAGCGAGTACTTGGTGTAACAAAAAATGTTGTTTATTGTGAACGTATTGCGTCATTGCACTGTCGCTTCCAGCCGTTGTTCTACTCAGTATCCTTTGTATCTTGGTCACTTTATACTTAATTTGATACATAAATTTCTTACCATATCACACTTAACAACTCAATCTAAAACACTCAACTCTCAACATGATTTTTTTAATCAAAATTATGTCATTACATGAACAAATATTCTTACAGAATTAAATCTCTAGGTGGTCAACATCGATAAGCCATCCCTGATGCAGCAACAATGATATAATCTAAGAACCTAACTGCACCATATAACCACCACTCTAAATATATATATATATATATAGTTATATATAATTGATCACTCTTGTGCATGTTTTATTTGTGTTTCAATAGAAGTCCATAAGATATTATATTTGACGTGATCATTATTTATTTGAAAACATCAAATCATGTGACTACTTTAGTTTAGATTATTGGATAATCAAACTCCATACACAAAGATTACTATTTGGCATTAGTCAACTTTTTGAGATTATTGGATAACCAAATTGTTAGGCTTTTATTATAATGATTTATAATAAGAGCCTACTAATTTATTTCGTATCATTCGATTTATAATGATTTTGAAAAGTGTTGATATCATTATTTAGTATTAATATTTAATTTTGAAATTGATATTGTTCGAATCTATTATACCAATATCGCGATGGTGAACCATAACCTATAATAACGATTATTTATAAAAAAATTAACTTTTATACTATAATGACAAATAATTATTTTAGTCTACCCCGGAAATTGAGAAATTGAGATTCCTCTCACAGTTGTCACGTACTTGTATATATGCCTTAATATTTAAAACTCGCACATCTCCATATCTCATCAATGTCTTGAATAAAAAACTTCATTATAATACTATTAACCCTAGTTGTAATTAAATTGGTCCGTTCAATTTTTAGTTGCCTATAAAAAGAAGATGGATTTAGATTTACATGACGTAGTCATCATAAGAGACAAAAGTAATAGCTAAGAATTTGAATGAACCAATCAGTCGTATAGCATAACAATATAGCATGTGTATGTGTGTGAGAGAAAGGTACTGATTATTATAATTCTATTCCATGGCTGCTAACTAAACAACTATATTATATTGTTTTCTAACCATTGAATAAATAGATAAAATATTGGTAGAAGCGAGGATATTAGTATACAATAAAATATTGATCAAATACCTTGCTAAGGTATCATATTCTTTACAATAAAAATATTTCACCAACCCCTTGCCGACTCTAAATCACAATGTTTTAACATTTTTTTTAATTGAAACTAAATCTTTTTTTTAGACGAAAAGGGGATTTGTGAAAGGTGTTCATAGTAAATGAGACAATATGACACCTCTAAGAATATTTGATCAAAAATTGAAACTATGATGATTTTTATGATAATAGTCCTAATATATACATTACATATATACATGTGATTTTCACTTGTAGAATTAATTTCGATCAAATAATGTAACGAATTCGGATAATAATAATTTTAAAAATAAATATCAAATAAATAAAGTATCAATTTCTATCGCAGTTGCGGTAACGTTATAACAGACTTGGACGATCTTATTCTTAAAAGTGAATTTAAGATTAATATCGGTGCTAATTTTCTAAAACATTATAAATTGATCAATGCGAAACGTATCACATGTATACCGCGAACCAATATATATATATATATATACAGTGAGAGAGGGAGAGTGAATGAAGACGACCAGCGACTTGATTAGTTCTATGATTTCATTATATGAAAAAATGAGGAATCAAAAAAGGCACCTTGACCATAGGAAACTCCACCCGTTGGCCTTTTCTTTTGTTAAAGCTAAAGACGCCTATTGAGGTTGAGACGTGACCATGTGAGAATTGATCTATTCCACGCGCTATTGTAACATTTTGGAGGTCCACCAACGATATACATTTTTGTACTTTTTTTGTCACATCATGGGATTAATTACGATATTATTTAGAGGATAATATAGACATGTTCCAAATTAATTATAGCAGTCTTAAAATAAAAATCAAACCAAATCGTCGAATTAACAGTTTTAAAATAATAATCAAATCAAATCATCAAACTAATGAACTATTTAGTGGAAACCATTCAAATCATGAATTCAACTGTGTATAAATAACAATTTGTAGTGGCTTGATTTATAGACTTTGTTGTAATTTAAAACAGGTTAATAATTATTTGTTAACTTACACAAAGCATTATTTAATGGGAAATTGCAAAAAGCTCCGTCCACTTTCAGTTTTTGACGTGGACCCAACCCCCCAAACCATGATATTATAGTGACCGAAATTTCCTTAATAGTATTATTATTTTTAAAAGTAGTTTTTTTAAAAAAAATATTTTTTATTTTACGCTTTTAAGTTGTAGTGAAAGTTTAACCGTTGCTATTTTTCAGATACTCCAGATGAAAAAACTAACATTTATTTTATAGTGGTGATCAATTTTAACCTGTCACTAAGTTTCTATCACTATAAATACATTTATTTGCCGTGATTTTCTGAAAATTATTTTTTACCAAAATATGCAAATGAATAAATAATGCATTAATATTAACTTTATATTAGTGGGCACATTTTCTTGAATATATATTAATTATTTGTCATCTCACTTGTGTTGGCCCCTATTAATTCTAACTTTAGTGTTCTAAAATGTGGTAGTAACATGGTAAAACTGCATATGCATTAACTTGTAGAAGGTAATATGTTTTGTAACATCTAAATCAGTAAATCATGAACAAACTATTAATCCACTAAACTAAATCAAATCGATTTTAATTTTTTTATTGTGATAAATGTTTTGAGGAAAAATAATTAAAGAACGCGGTAAAATTACAAGTGCTCAGTAACAATGAGATTTTTTAATTCTTAGATTCAAACAAATAAATTTTATATGAGTGTAGACCAGATGTCATCACATCAGATTAATTTCAGCTACTAATAACATAGGAATAAATTGTTACAATGTATGTATTTGCTTTACCTTTTCAAAAGTGAAAAATAAATTAAACAATGTGCATTTTATATGAATCAATAAAATAAACATCCCTCTACACACACACACACGTGTGTATATATATATATATATATATATATTTTAAAATACAGTATATGGCTGAAATTACGAGTAAGAAAAATAAGGGTGAATAGGTTTTTGGTCAATATTATGATCAATTAAAATTATTTAGCAAAAATTCAATTTTAATCAGTCACATAACTCTAATTCTCTAATCAGATTAATCAAGCAATCATGAATATAAGTGCAAAAAATAAATCATGAGAAGACACAGAAATTTTTACGTGGAAAAACCTTGAAAACGTTCCAAGGAAAAAACCACGGATACACTCGGGTATCGATACACTATGAATCAGATATTTTGTACAGACTCTATGAAAATATGACTTACAACCGCTGTAATTTGTTGTTTTTCACCCGACGTCTGAAAGTCTAGATCCACTTGCGCTCCACGAAGCTCTCGCTCCAAGCTCTGTAATATAACGGCTTCGCTGCTAAACGGATCAATTTTCCACGAAGTTTCTCGCTCCGATCTCCGTACTCAGACGGCTCCGCTTCTCAATGGACCGATGCAATCACGTTGCACAAGGTGGTGTGATGGTTTTACAACAACCAAATCATTCAATTGTGCATAAAGATGTCGAACATTGAAACACAATTAAATACCCGTCAAAAGCTAGAAAAACCCTTTATATAAATTTGATGTATGAAAGTATTGCAGAGATGTCACAAAAGTCACACCAAAAACTGTAGAGACTCTTCTTATTTATAGAGAGAGGAATCCTATATTGAGTAAACTTGTATTCTTTTTGGACTAGGATTCCTTCCTTGTGTAATCCTCTTGTAATTGGGAGTGATTATAGCCAACTTTGATGTAAATATCCTTTATACACGTGCTATGATGTTTTGGAGTGTAACCCAAGTTGTTGTAATTCACAGCAAGTTGAAGTGTCCCAGACTGAAATCTGCAAGTTGGTGATACGCATGGCCCTACGCTTGAGCATAGCTCCGTGCGTATGGGTTAATTTCCTTATGTGTAGCTCAAGCATAGTTTTGATGATTCTAGCCACTTTTAGCTACTGTATGCGTAGCTCAAGCGTAGGAAAATTCATGGAAACCACTTTTTCTAATTATTGCTCCGTTAGAACCCCCTCGACTTCGTTGGTATGTTTCCCGAAGTTTCGGTCTTGAAAATCGTTTGTTTTGCCCTCCGAAAATCATGTTTTTGCTCAGGGCCTGTTTACTAACAGGAAACGTTCCTTGTTTCCTGCTTTTACTTCCTGAAATGAAGAAGTAAAAGTAAAATCTTGTTTCCTAATTTATTTATATTTTTGCCCTTAAGGAAACGTTTCCTCTAGTTGTAAAGAAAAGAGGAAAAAAGAAAAATGGTACTTCCTTTTTTTGTTTCCTCTCCTTCAAAGTGACCAAATTTCAAAGTTGTAAAATTGGGACTTTCATGTCTTTTGCATTAATAAATTTAAATATTATATATAAATAATAATAAATAAATTAAATATTTTTATAAATTAAATAAAAATAAATGAATAAATAATAATAATAAAAATAAACAATAATAAAAAAGATTAAATAATACATAAAAATAATAATAAATAAATAATAATTATGATAAATAAAAAATACAAATAATAAATAAATTAAATATTTTTATAAATTAAATAAAAATAAATGAATAAATAATAATAAACAATAATAAAATAGATTAAATAATACATAAAAGTAAAAAATAATTATGATAAATAAAAAAATACAAATAATAAGAAATAAATAATAAATAAATTAAATATTTTTATAAATTAAATAAAAATATAAGAAATAATAAATTAAATAAAAATATAATAAATAATAAATTAAATTAAATATATTTATAAATTAAATAAAAATAATGAATGAATAATAATAAAATTAATAAATTAAATATATTTATAAATTAAATAAAAATAATTAAATAATAAATAATATAAATAATAAATAAATAAAACTTATGATAAATAATAAATATAAATAAAAAATAATAAGAAATACATATAATAAATAAATAAAAAGTAAGAACAAAATTTTTTTAGTAAACATAATTTCTATTTTTCATTTTTGTTTCTGAAAAAAATCAAAATTTAGTAAACAATATTTTACTTTATGTTTCTCTTAAAGGAATCAAAATCATAATTCTACTTCTTAAGAAAACAGAAACAGGAGACGTTTCCTATTAGTAAACAGGCCATCAAACTTGCTTCTTTTTCATTTCTCTTGTATTTTTCACTCATTTTAAGCTTGATTTGAATTTGACGAAACTTGTTGATGCTTGTTAAACCTACCCGACCTCACAATTCAGTCAACATGGTTTTTGTCTAGAACATGCCAAAAATAAACAATACTCACAAGTATTCTTACAATCTCCCCCTTTGACATTTCTGAGACAAAACCATGTTTTACAACGATATCCTCACAAATAAGAACATAACATTTATACCAATGAACACCCACCCACAAACATAGACATAAACTGTTACCTTACTTTCATGGCGATCTACCAATTCTACAACCACAACACTGAACATACCATGAAAAACATATATAATGATCATAAGAATAACACAATATCAATGAAAGCATAATGATCATCATAGTATACAAAACTCCTTTTCTCCCTGAGAATACACTCTCCCTTACTAAATATTTCTCCCTCTTAAGCAAACAATTTCTCCCCCTTACTCAATATTTCTCCCCCTTTTTGTCACTGAAATGACAATCAAAGATATAACAATCAAAACACTAAATACTAAGATAAAATACTCTATAAGATTATATCCAGATTCTCAAGTAACAAATATATCTACAATGCATGACCTTAATACTAAATGCATGAATGCAAAATGTTCTTATTGTATAATCTATGAGCAAGACAGTAGAGACAATAAGCTAATCACTTTTCACAGCCATTCTCAAAATCGACTTAGCCATCATACATATGATAGTGAAATAAATCAGCACAAATGCCTTATGGACCTAAAAGTGCACAAGTCAAGTTATACTTATCCTTTGTATATCTAAAATTATTCAAGTGCAAGTATACATGTAAGATGAGAACAATACACACTAAGTCAAATAATCCATTCACCAACCCTGATGACAAGCAGAGCCATAAGCTTAAACAAGAAGTCAAATCTCAAACTTTGACCTTATTGCTAATTGATATCAATATTGTAGCGCAAAGCACTCCATTTAATCTGAGAAATTAAGTCCATGAAGGATCTTTTTGTCTCTAATTTATTCTTTTGAGCATCCCTTCATAATAATTTTTTCTCTCCCCTTTTTACGTGAACACTCGCTGTTTTGTGACAAGAGGTTCGGTTACTGGGATTGAAATTTTGAGATAATCACTTCCACCTTTTGACGCGAATATCAATGCTTGTGGCACTGAGACCCGGTTACTCAACAGAAGAACCATTGCTCTAAGGGGCTTTAAAAAGACAATCATATATTATAATTTTTCTTTTCTTTACTTCTTTATTTTAAACAACAGCTCAATAATCATAAACATGCAATAGGTATATAAAAGCATTATATCATTCAAGTTTAGCTTATGAAACCTATAAATATTTTTGGATCCTGTGAGAAAGATTCAAACACTCAATATGCATTATTATCACCCCTAAAGTAATACAAGCACCCAAGATTTAAGAGCTTAAAAATATATTACTTAATCATGTCAAGTAAACATCTCAAATCCTTAGGTCATGCTAACATCATCAATTCTCTTTAGCATAATAAGACAAGTAAACATGAGAATTTAAGAAAATATGAAAACTCTTTGTTATCTTAGCCATGTTCAACATTCCAAAAATATTATTTTATGATTCTTTAATGATTTTTTTATAATGTATGCATGAACAATCCTAATTATTATAAAATAAAATATGATGCATGCATAATAATAATACTAATAATACAGTACAAAAAAAATGCATGTTAATGTACCACTTCTAGGATAAAGATAATACAATGTGTTCCTAGAATGATACATATGAAGACATCTTATTCTAATGAGAACATGCCACTAGATGTCCTAAGACTCACATGCTTTTGAAAATCTAATGGTTTTGTAGAGATATCTGTTGACTAAGAATCTGTGGATATATACTCAAGACCTTTCTCAGAACTAAAGTCACGCGCTCTACATGCAGTATGAGCAACCAAACAATGTATCTCACATTTTCTAACCCACATTTGTTTAATTTTTTGTGCTCTAGTTGTCAGCCTAGACAATCTCTTCACCTCTTCACTCAACACCCGAATTTGTTCTTCAACATTGGGTCCTTTTTGAGTTTTATGTTTCCACTCCGATTTCAAAGTTTCTCCTCTTAACTTTAAATACACGGGTGGAATGTGACCTTTCACTCCACAGTGATGACATATTGGGATAAACCTTTGTAAAACATTGTTCGAACCCTTATGGTATTTAGAGGTAAAAGGAAAAATTAACTCTCAACATGTTTTCTGACATACAATTGAGCATTAGTATTCCTATCAGAATTACCTTAAGAAGAACTAGATGCTACTTGGGAGATCCTAACAAATGTATTTTTGGAAACGATGTTAGAATTACTAGTTGTTCCTTTGAATCATAACCCCTTTGTATTTCCTGCAGATTTTCCCATACTTAACATATAATCAAACTTGAGAGTTCCATTAGACCATTTATGGATAGTTAAGGTAGCATCCTTCAATTCCTTTTCCAAACCCCCAATCCTTGTAGATTTTTCACTCAATTCCAATCTTAGAGTGCTTAATTCCTTATTAAGATCATCTATACTCTTCAACGCATGATTTCTTTCTTGTTCAGACTCAAACAATTTCTCAAACAATTGAGCTTTTTGGGTCTGCATGAAATTTAAGGCCTGAGAACTATTGGTTAACTCATCTCTTAGGAACTATCTCTCCTTGTCAACAATTTTAAATTTAACCATAAATTTTGAGAAAACTTTACTAAGATGTGTGGACTTATCATATAATTTGTCATATGCATCTTGAAGTGTGTCCCCACAATCTATATCATAGTCAGATTCTTCATCTTCAGACATTGCCCAACTTGTAGCAACTCTTTTAACCTCCTTACTTTGTGCTGCCAACACAATAAAATCCTTATATCCATCAGCCACGTCAGACTTAGCATAGTCACTAGTTGTTCCATCATCTAATCCATCATCCCAAGTGGCAGCTAGATCTTTTTTCTTTTTAACTTATTAGCGCACTCCGCAGCTATGTGACCAAACCCTTGACACTCAAAACATTGAGGTTTTTTCCTTTTAGGGTCAAACTTGTCATTCTGTTTTTGGGCTCTATTTTTATTTTAAAATCATATGATTTATCTCCAAATTTTTTACCTCTAATCACTTCTTGACCATAAGAAGATTTTAATAACTTATGAAACTGCTTCATGAGCACGTCAACCTGTCTTGGTTTAATCTCACCCCTTTCATCAGACTCAATAGGATCCTCCTTAGTGGTTTTAAAAGTTATGTTTTTCTCTTTTGTGCTACTAGACTTGACTTCTTAGAGGATTGAGCATACATCTCCATCTCATAAGACTTTAGATTTCCAGCCAACTGTTCAAGTTTAATTTATTTAAAACTCATTGATAAGTGCCGAATATTGTTCATTTTATGCTAATGTTACGTCTTTATATTCCATTATTTGGTATTTTTATGTCATTTGTATGTTTAAGCATGTTTCAGGAGCTTAATGAAGAAAAAGAGCTAACTTTGTTGAATTAACCAAAGAAATGTTCATTTATATTCAAGAGGAGAGCAAAAGAGGTGTTTTCAAGAAAAAATTGGCTTCCAAAGGGCAGAAACGTCATTTTTTCGAGCCACAACTTCAAGAATCATGACAAGCGAGTCGAGGGAGTTCAAGTGGCATAATTATCAAGAAAAGTTGGTTTTGAGTATTTTGTTACACCTGACCTACGCCCACAGCAACAAAAAGTGGCTAAAAAGTGTCATTTCTACACCCGGAGCAGACGCACTCTGATTTGGCCTACGCCCCAGGTGTAGGAACAGTGTTTTTAGCACAAATTTCAGTCAACTTCGGGAACTCATATATCGGTCAAAACTGGTCTAAATGGGGTGATTCTTGAGCCTAACATCAAGAACTTGAAGTCATCTTTCCAATAAGTTATTACACGCCTCCATGTAATGTGTGTAGCATCAGATATCATCAAAGGAGTGAGAGGTGTTTTGCAGAAAAAGCTGAAAATTTCAGATTCGGGCTAAAATCCTATTTTGACCCGGATTGATCCGTTTTGACCCGGATGACTTTAAGTTTGACCCCAACACCTCTTAACACATGTTTTAGACTTATTATACATTATATTGAAGGGTTTAGATTAGTTTAGAAGGAAAGTCGCACCAAAGGGGAATCCTATTCTCAATAGGAGTCTAATGCAAGTTAGGATTTCCCTCGACTTTGTTTATAAATACCAAGGTTTGGACCAGATCTAAGGGACTTCTCTTCACATAATTTCAAAGCTTCGTTCATATAATTTTTAGAGCAATCTCTAGAGATTTACATCTTTCAAATAGAGGAGTCATTTAAGACCTAGAGATCTGGAGAGGAAGATCATGGAGGTTGTTTCTACATCAACGATGCAGTCTCTTTCCACTATGAGCAACTAATTCAGTATCTAGGGTTTTCTAGCAAAACCTTAGCCAAGTAATGTAGTTCTTAATTTGTTTTCAATTGTAACGAGGGAAAGCTGTGACCATACTGTGATGATTGTAGTAGATGTGTGATCGTTTTTATTCTTGACACAAGATCTTATATTTGTTCTAAATTTTGTCTTAGATTGAATGAATATATTATCTTACTCAATCATGATTATTCACTATGGGCTAAAACTTGGAAGCTTAATTCATGATTTTCTACACAATGGTGCTTAACATTTGAAATCCTAGGTTTACATAGGTCATGCCTCGGCGAGGTAATATAGACATGCTTTAGTTTCATTTCATATAGTAGGAGTATATTAGAGTAAAGTAAATAGCATGCACTAGTTACACTTTATTCGGAGATGGGTTGTAGCAAATTCGGTTTACGGTATCCTTTTTGGGGTTGTATTCGATTATTTGCGGTACGATCTGATTCACAGTTATGGATTGTCCTCTTGCAATTGAGCAAGTAGACAGCTATGTTATGTGGTTAGTGGTGGAGTATGAAAACCCTAATTTATCTCTATTGTTCTTGTCTTAATCTATATTTATTTGCTTTCTTAGTTAATTAGTTAATCAATCACAAACACAAAACTATATTTTTCTAGCAATTCGAGAGTATTATTTTACGAGAATTCAGAATACGATCGAGTTAGTCTTTGTGGGATCGATAACCTTTGTCAAGCTGAACTATACTACAATACGATTCATGCGCTTGTATTAGGTAAAACCTAGGCCATCTTAAGGTTGTGTTCTTAACATATATTTTTAACCACCCTAGGCGGACATCACTCATGATTTCAGAGATGACGGTAACCTTAGAACGAAATCGTTCAGATAGAGACCTAAAAATATTTTTCACTATGGTAGTCTGGTTCTCCTAGATTAGGACTACTAGTTACTATGTCAGTTAATCTAGCCTCAAAGTCAGCAAAACTTCATCCTCCTCTATTTTAAGTTGTTCAAATTTTGAATGTAATAGTTGGAGTTTAAACTGTTTAACAATTGAAGTCCCTTCATGAGTAACTTGAAAAATATCCCATGATTCTTTCATAATTTCGCACGTGGCAATTCTCCTAAACTCACCCGCGGTCACATTATTGAATAGTGCACACAAAGCTTTTGAATTCCAATTAGCACTATTCAATTCAGCAAGATACCATTCACTCGATGGTTTTGGTTTTGGTTGATTAGTCATTGCATCCATCATAGTGAGAGGTGAGTATCCTACCTCTACGGCAAGTCAAGCTCTCTCATCTTGAGCTTTTAGAAAGGCTCTCATCCTCGCTTTCTAACAAATGTAATTAGAGCCATCAAACAAGAAGGACCTAGATACGGAACCTCTTTCACGAGGTATCTCCATCGTCTAAGTTTAGAATCTAACCCTAGGTTGTTAACCTAAAACGGGACAATCTTGCTCTGATACCAATTGAAATTACATAGACGATTAAGAAAAATAGCCTAGAGATGGGGGTTGAATAGGCTTTTCGTCAATATTATGATCAATTAAAATAATCTAGTGAAAGTTTAATTTTTATCAGTCACGAAACCCTAATTCTCTAATCAGATTAATCAAGCAATCATGAATATATGTGCAAAAATTAAATCATGAGAAGACATAAATTTTTACGTGGAAAAACCTTGAAAATGTTCCAAGGAAAAAGAAACAGATACACACGGGTATAGATGCACTATAAATCAGAGAATTTGTACAGACTCTATGAAAACATGACTTACAACCGCTGTAATTTGATGTTCTTTACTCGATGTCTGAAAGCCTAGATCCACTCGCGCTCCACGAAGCTCTCGCTCCGATCTCCATACTCTGATGGCTCTGTTTCTCAATGAATCAATTTTCCACAAAGTTTCTCGCTCCGATCTCAGTACTCAGATGGTTTTGCTTCTCAACTGATCGATGCAATCACGTTGCACAAAGTTGTGTGATGGTTTTACATCAACCAAATCATTCAATTGTGTATAAAGATGTCAAACGTTAAAGCATAATTGAATACCCATCAAAAACTAGAGAAATCCTTGATATAGAATGATCAAGCGATCTCTTTTTCTCTGTAACTGCAGATGGATATGATCTATGAAAGTATTGCTGAAATCTCACAAAAGTAACACCAAAAACTGTAGAGACTTCTCTTATTTATAGAGAGAGGAATCCTATATTGAGTAAACTTATATCCTTTTTGGACTAGAATTCCTTCATTGTGTAATCCTTTTGTAATTAGGAGTGAATCTAGCCAAATTTGGTGTAAATATCCTTTATACACGGGCTATGATGTCTTGGAGTGTAACCCAAGTCATTGTAGTTCACAAAAAGTAGAGTGTCCTAGGCTGAAATGTGCAAGTTGGTGCTACGCTCGTGTGTAGGGCTAA
This sequence comes from Cornus suecica, assembly GCA_963922005.1. Classification (NCBI taxonomy): domain Eukaryota; kingdom Viridiplantae; phylum Streptophyta; class Magnoliopsida; order Cornales; family Cornaceae; genus Cornus; species Cornus suecica. The sequence continues at coordinate 18,464,786 of OY998247.1, read as the reverse complement.
TTGAATGTTACGTAACTCCGATACTTGTTCGAGTCCGTTATACCAATACTGTTACCGTTATAGCGACCAATACCGTTACGGCGAACCTTGACGTATATATATTTGTGTCGATTATTTGTTGTATGTTTGTATGTGCGTTTTCTAATTTGCAGATTCACAGTTTTCAAAAGTGGGTTGAAACCCTAGTTTTTGTTTTCGTTTTCGTTTTTGAGCGGGTGTAAAAATCCTAATAGATTTATTCATGTAGAAAAGGATAGATTATTATTAAAAAAATATTATATAATTGGCTGTCACTATAAGATCGCAACAGTTTCTCGTAATTAATAAGAGAAAAATACCGTGGCTATTTTTCGTTCTTTCAAAAAGTGAAAGGATAATTGAATGTCTACGATGACATTGATGAAGTTTCTTAACAAACTAAAAATATAAATATGTATTTTATTGATTTGTGAAACTATATGTATGCATAAATAAATAAAATAAATAGTTACTAACACATAAAAAAAAAATACCTACTAGTCACTTTTGATTATCCGACTTGCGTATTGAACAAATGAATTATAAAACAAAAAATTAATTTCCCTGCTAGTCACTATAAATTATTGGACATGTGCTATAAATTATTGAACATATGTATTATTCAGAGAATTTTTAATTCTAAGTATATCGGAACTGAGATATTCACGTCAACCTTAATGTTAACTAATAATTAAGAAACTGATAAATATATTTTAGTAAATTTCGCGTGATAGTATCCTTTAATTATCACTAATTAATTTGTGTTTTTTGTTCAGTGAATGGAGTGTTTCACTTTATATTGAGTTTCACATACAAGTATATGGTCGCAAATCAACTCCCACGTTATTATCAAAAAAAAAAAACCCAACTCCCACGTCACATTTACATCTCTATCTCTTTAAATGACTTTTTTGTGATTGGTGGATTGAATCTGTCAGTATAATTATGGATATATACACATAAATAACATTCGTACATAACATTCATTAAATCTCTATAAGGGAGAACAAAAAAAAGATTGCAAGTATGAAAGAAATCAAATATTACTAGCTACGAATTTTAAAATTCTGATACAAATAAGGTAGCTAGGAAAAAAACATTTCGATGCATTTTTAGTAATAAACGTTCTTTTTAAATTATTTAAAGAATTAGTAACATTTAATTTTAAAATAGAGAGAGGTGTACAGATCATTGTTTGCCTATAAATACAACCCACCTTACTTTCTTTTCATCATTCATTGCAACTCCACTTTTCAAATCTATAAGTTGTCCATCTTACTATTTGCTCTCTCTCTCTCTCTAATATATATATATATATACACACACATATATATACATCTTTTGCCTATAAATACAACCAAACTACTTTCCATCATCCATTACAACCCCAGTTTTCAGTTCTATAAGTTGTCCACCTCTCTCTCTCTCTCGTTTTGAAAGATGTTTCATAAGGTATTGGAGGTTATAACTTGTAGTGGTAGTCATGAAAATGAGAAGAAGATAAAAGGAACAGTTGTGTTGATGAAAAAGAACGTTTTGGACTTCAATGACTTTAATGCTTCGGTTCTTGATGGCCTTCATGAATTGCTTGGCCACAAGGTCTCTCTCCAGCTCATTAGTACTGTTAATGCCGACACTGGTCAGTTCTTTTATATTTGCTTTTTCTTTTACAACTATATCAATATATCAATATATATATATATATATATATATATATATCAATTACCTTGTATAAGAGAATGAACCAAAACACAAATTTAATTTACTATTATGTTTTAAAAAAAATGAATCACTTTTGCATTATATTCTATGTATTAGAAAATCTTCTTTTCTTCTTTTTTTGAAAGGTAATCTTCTTTTCTTCTTCGTTGATCGATTCACTTAGTCTTATATAACATCAAGATTGAATTAAGATGGCGGATATATACGGTATCATTGAACTATAAATCTTGATCTTAATGTCCACTTTAGTCCTTAAGAGCTTGAAATATTCAATAATATGAATAAAAAAATAAATAATTTCAATATATATAATAAATATATATAAATATACGATATTCGATGAAGGATATTAAATAAAGAGTTTCCTATTAGCTTTTAGGAGTTTTAATTTAATGTATGAGCTAGTCGTGTTGGTGCTTTTTTGTGCAAATGCGGGTGTACGTATCTATGAAAAGGAATAACTAACCTAAATTATATGTGTGTGTGTATATATATATATATATATATGAAATGTGCCACCTAACATCGATATGAACTACCATTCCTGTGAGTCCCTTCCCTATTGAACACTTGTTTTTTTTTTTTGTTTTTTCGGTAAATAAAAAGTGTTCCCTATTGAACGCGTACTTTATGACTGCTTCTTCATTATTTTCCTTCTTCTTTCTCTTTTTTGTCTTTTAAGGGGTGGGGCTCACTTTAGTTAATTGGAGTAGTTTGTATCAGAGTTTCTTGTATTTAATATATTTGTTGGGTAACATTTTTTTGGTCTAAACAATTTACTTTTTGGAAAATTTCTTTTTCTATTGATTTATGTTTTTCAGCACACGATTTGTTAGTGGAACAAATTTAGTTTAAAATTCTGAGTAAATCCCTTCCAATCTTAGAAATTATGAACCTTGTAGATACGGGAAATGAGTTGTCTTTTCCCTATTATGATCAATATTGTTAGAGTTCATAATTTTAGAAATGAGTTGTCTTTTTCATATTATGATATTGTTATAGTCCATAATTTTATACGAGGAATTGCGAAATTTTGTTGCCGTTGCCTTTCAATTTTGTAAAATATAGTATTAATGTTTTCCTAATCAGATAATTATAAAAAAATTCCTCAATTAATGTGAGGTTTTAACTTGCGTTGTCTATTTTTTATTATTATTTTATTTTATTAGCTAATGCAAGACATATTCTTTCATTCTCTTTATTTATTAGACAATAATTGATCTTCATTGATGTGACTCTGTAAAATTAAAACATCTGATTAAATAAAAATTAAATAAATTTTTATTTATGTGAATTCATCTTTTTATGATTTTATGTCCATCTTCATTTCTTACGTATTTGATTTCATGTAACATGGGTTGTTAGCTAGCTAATATCTGTTGAAAGCAGATATTGAAAGTCTTTTTTTTTTTCGATCTATAAACATCTTTTAATATGTTAACAAATTCAATCAACTTTCAAGGCCATGTTCTACAATTTCTTTCCAAAATCTTTTTTTCCAAAAAACAATTCCAGAATTAATTAAGAGAGCCTTCTTTTTCAATACATTTTATACGTAACTTTATATTGGCATACTTTATGGATATAAATTGGACCACTACTAGATATTAGCCAGCCAATTTTGAACCCCTTGAAGACTTACAGTATCCTTTTCATCATCATATTATAATATAAATGTGTATATATATATATATATGTAAATGGGGTCATGGGCAAAAAGTTGCACACAAACGCCAATGGTTGCTGAAAATCTTCAAATAATATAGAATAATAGATAATAAATAAATAATCTTAATTTTGTTATGAATAGTTCCATTGGTAGATTATACCAAGAAGCCACAGTTCCTGTCAAGAACTCCAGATATGCATATCTTCTATTGGGAGGATTCAGCCTGATATAAGTCAAAGCTTAAGCTCAAAAAAAAGGAGGGAAAAAGTATATAAATATACATATATATATATATATGAATTTTTTTTAGCAAAGTTCTTTAACATGAATAACCTCAAACTGACCTACCAATAATCAGGCAATGCAACTCTTGGTCCAACTAAGGACATCATACTCAAAAATTCATAATATTCAGAATACTTTGTCAGCATAGTTGACTATCAATATTTTTTCCTAGCAAGCAAACACTGAATTGCTGATATTTTCCTTATATTTAATTATCTGATAACTTTAAATCAGATACAATCTATTAAACTAAAATTGAATATGGCATGTAGAGCAAGAAATAAGAGGGAAACTAGGAGAGCCAGCATACTTGGAAGACTGGATTACCACAATTACCCCTCTGACGGCGGGCGATTCAGCATTCAAAGTCACATTTGATTGGGATCAAGAACTAGCATTTCCAGGAGCATTCATAATTAGAAACTTGCATCACAGTGAGTTCTATCTCAAGACTGTCACGCTTGAAGATGTTCCAACTCATGGTACGATCCATTTTGTCTGCAACTCTTGGGTTTATCCGGCTGAAAAATACAAAACTGACCGCGTATTCTTCAATAATCAGGTATTAGTTTTTTTTTTAATCACTACATGAAAGGAGTATGTGGTTGCACAACACTCTTTAATTTAGTGTGTAATTCAAGGGTTTTTATAAGGTTTGGAGAAAATAATATGCATGATTTATTTTTAGACCTTTGTAGTGGCCTATTTTAACTTGCATTAGTACAAATATGCTTCTTTTACAAATCACATCACTTATAGATTAATTCTCTTTATATTTTTGGAGCGAAATAGGATATATATATATATATATATATATATATATATGTAAACTTGTAGAATTTAGCAGCATATTTTATTATTACTGTGTACCCTAGGCTATATTGTTAATTTAAACCTTTGAAGTAGCCTATTTTGACTAATAAAGTCGATATGTGATTCTTTAAGGAAATCACATCACATCTACATTTGCTTTCATGTTTTTAGAGCAAAAGAGGATAAATATACTTGAAGAATTTAGCAGAAAACAGATTTTACTATGACTAGTCTATGTAACTAGTATAGATTGCCTAGTTTAAACCTTAGAAGTAGCCTATTTTGACTTACACTAATCATGTGCTTCTGTAGTGAAAACACTTCACATATTGATTTGTTATAAGTTATTATAGAGCAAAATAGGATATATAAATTATAGAATGTAACAAGGATAGTTTGTTCTAGTTTAAACCTTTGAAGTAGCTTATTTTGACTAATACTAGCAGATAAGTGTTTGTCTAAGGATATCGCATCACATCTATATTTGCTTTCATGGTTTTTAGAAGCAAAACAAGAGATATATATATAGATAGATAGATAGATAGATAGCAGAGTTATGCAGCATACAGATTTTACTACTACTATGTAACTAGGCTTTGAAGTAGTCTATTTTGTACACTAGAAGATATGTGCTTCTTTGAGGAAATCACATTACATACAGATTTGCTTTATGTTTTTGGAGCAAAACATGATATATATATATAAACTTATAGAGTTTAGCAGCATACACAATTTACTATTACTATCACATGTGACATAGGTAGATTTTTTTTATAGAACAAAGGCATCCTAATATATTGAAGTTCTTATTCATGATTAATTAAGAAATGTGACTGATATGTTGAGGTACTAAAATTGTTTGCTAAGTAAACAAGCTACATAATATATGCTGCAGACATATCTTCCAAGTCAAACACCAGCGCCGCTACATCAGTACAGAAAACAAGAATTAGTGAACCTGAGAGGAGATGGAACCGGGAAGCTTGAGGAATGGGACAGGGTGTATGACTACGCTTATTACAACGATTTGGGCAATCCCGATAAGGGTGAGAAGTATGCCAGACCAGTTCTTGGAGGATCTACCGAGTACCCTTATCCTCGAAGGGGAAGAACAGGCAGGCCACCAACAGAGACAGGTTAGTCTTTAGTATTTATTTCCACCTATATCTTAGTATTAGCAATGTCATACTCAAATGTTGCGAATATATTTTATTTAGTACTAAATCAAAATATACATCAGACCATAGTATGAACAGTGTTATTAAAGGAGAACTAAGTCACCAAAGGTCCTCTAGAGCCTAGTCGCAAGGCGAGGGACACACCTGAGTGTAGTGAGACACGCAATGAAATTAAGGCGCAAATTTCATTAAAGGCGCTTATGTGTACACAACAGGCGCAAGTCTTGAACCTCTATGAGCCTTGAGCCTAGGAGCACCTTCAACAACACTAAACATGAAATATTTTTATCGCTATTGTTAACAAAGGTTGATTTTCGGTTATTATGTTGACAGATCCTAATACAGAAAGCAGACTAGCTCTTCTTAAGAGCTTAGAAATTTATGTTCCAAGAGATGAGCGATTCGGTCACTTGAAGATGTCTGATTTCCTAGCTTATGCACTGAAAGCCATTGTTCAATTTCTTCTACCTGAGTTCGAGGCTCTATGTGACAATTCTAATGAGTTTGACACCCTTCAAGAGGTACTGAAGCTATATGAAGGAGGAATCAAGCTACCTGAGGGTCCTTTACTTGACAGTATCAATGATAATATCCCCCTGGAAATGCTCAAGGAACTTATTAGGACAGATGGTGAGGGGTACTTCAAGTTTCCAATGCCACAAGTTATCAAAGGTATTGCATTAGTGTAGATACTTTTGAGTGATTTTTTGTTTTTAAGAAAACCAAAATTTATTTGTTCGTAATGCATTATTTAATCTTATCAACAGGAATTATTAATTCTTCGTTTTCATTTTTATTTTGAACTCTAATGTTTTCCCGGTGTTGAGCAGAGGATAAATCAGCATGGAGGACTGATGTAGAATTTGCTCGAGAAATGCTGGCTGGTGTGAATCCTGTCAACATCTCTCGTCTTGAGGTAAAATAAAACTTCTTATTCTCCATTTTTTTTTCGCTAAAATGACATTAAAAATATTTTTAAAAAAAAATTAAGAAAAGAAACAGAAACTTGGAAGTGAAATTTTGTTTTTACATTCTGTTCTTTAGGTACAACTGTTGCTAATTTTCTTTACTTGCAGGAGTTTCCTCCAACAAGCAAGCTAGATCCTAAAGTATATGGCAACCAAACTAGCTCGATAACGAAAGAACACATAGAGAACAACCTAGATGGACTATCAATAGAGGAGGTACCTCTCATGAATCCCATTTTGTCAAACTAAATAGTTCCAGTTAAATGGTACAAAGTGCAATCAAATTTGTTCTGTTTTTTTTTTGGAATAGGCAATCAAGCACAATAGAGTGTTCATATTGAATCATCATGATGATCTGATGCCATACGCGAGGCGGATAAACACAACTTCCACAAAGTTTTACGCCACGAGAACTCTTCTCTTCTTGCAAAAAGATGGAACTTTGAAGCCATTAGTGATCGAATTAAGCCTGCCACATCCTGAAGGCGATCAATTTGGTGCCATTAGCAAAGTCTACACACCGGCTGAAGATGGCGTCGAAGGATCCATCTGGGACTTGGCAAAAGCCTATGTTGCCGTAAGCGATTCTGGCATTCATCAGCTGATCAGCCACTGGTATAACGCCTTTTGACTCCGGTGAATGAAATTCTGAGTCTCTAATTTGTGATGTGTACTTAGAAATCTTTGTTTTTTGACTGCAGGTTGAACACTCATGCAGCTATTGAGCCATTTGTGATTGCGACAAACAGGCAGCTAAGTGTGCTTCATCCCATCCACAAGCTATTGCATCCTCATTTTCGGGACACAATGAACATAAACGCGTTCGCCAGGCAGATTCTCATCAATGCCGGTGGAATTCTTGAGATAACTGTTTTTCCCGGAAAATACGCCATGGAAATGTCAGCTGTGACTTACAAGAATTGGGTTTTTCCTGAACAAGCACTTCCTGCTGATCTTATCAAGAGGTAAATCATGAAAGTCTAATCCTCACTGACACTTCACACACAAATTCAATATAGATTTATTGAGTAACATTGTATTGAAAATTCGAAATTCTCATAGCATACTATAATAAATGTTGAAGGATTTAAGTATTAGTTGCATCTTCTCTAAAAGCTTAAGCTATTAGAGTTGAAGGTCACACATGACACGTGAGGGCATGTTGAATGATTAAAATTTTAAGTTACACCATCTTTAACAGATTAATTTAACTTGAGTAATGTACCAATGCGATCTAAAGATAGTATAATTGATTTGCATAATTCAATTTTTCAATTCAGAGGGATGGCAGTTGAGGACTCGAATTCCCCACACGGTCTGCGCCTACTAGTAGAAGACTACCCGTACGCAGTTGATGGATTAGAGATATGGTCAGCAATCAAAACATGGGTTGAGGACTACTGCAACTTCTACTACAAGACTGACGAAATGGTCCAAAATGACACTGAACTCCAATCCTGGTGGAAGGAGCTCGTGGAGGAGGGTCACGGCGACAAGAAAAACGAGACATGGTGGCCTAAAATGCAGACATGTAAAGAGCTGATAGATATATGCACTATAATCATATGGGTGGCTTCTGCACTCCATGCAGCTGTGAATTTCGGACAGTACCCTTATGCAGGGTACCTCCCCAACCGCCCAACCATAAGCCGAAGGTTCATGCCTGAGCCGGGCAGTCCAGAGTTCGAGGAGCTCAAGTCCAACCCTGAAAAAGTGTTCCTGAGAACTATTACTGCTCAGCTGCAGACTCTACTTGGCGTTTCGCTGATCGAAATTTTGTCCAGGCATTCGTCGGATGAGGTGTATCTCGGGCAGAGGGACACTCCTGACTGGACATCAGATGCAGAAGCATTGCAAGCATTTGGGAAATTTGGAGGGAAGCTGGAAGAAATTGAGGGAAAAATTATAGAGATGAACAATGATGAGAAATGGAAGAATAGGGTTGGTCCAGTGAAGGTGCCATACACTTTGCTCTATCCTACTAGTGAAGGTGGACTCACTGGAAAGGGTATTCCTAACAGTGTCTCAATCTAGGGCTTTTCCTAGCAGAATGCTAATTATTTATCACAACCTTACAGAAGTAAATTGTGTCATTTGTCAATTCTTCACTTAATGTAATACTATCTGTATGTAGAATTTATAATAATGCTAATTAAAGTACAAATCTTATGTGTAAAATTTGTTATGTTAATGTACCTATCTTCACTTTTCTAATGAAATAGACCATCACATTGTATTATGATCTGAAAGCCAGAAATATATGCAATGCATGAAGAGTCCATGTTTAAAAGAGAATCCAAGCAATGGATCTGTAATCTATGATCCATTTAATTGCCTCCCAAGACGCCTTTTCGACCTCAATCTTTCAGATTGTCCTTTCACCTCCGGTTATTATCAGAACTACACCTTCCTTAGTTGCCCATCTGAGCTCACCGGGTCACGATTGACATCCATCAGTTGCCTAAGTAATTAATTCCACAAATACTACTCTAGCCACATCTTCGACGACTCTTACAGCAGCAATGAACATGTGCAAGGTACGTAATGGCTGTTTTGCCTATTCCAGTACCCATGCCACTTGGATATCAAGATGGGTTTTCATCCAACCATAGTCATGACGATCTTCTGCTAACATGGGACATGCCTGATTGTGAAGATTGTGAAGCACAAGGAGGTATATATACAAGCCAAGAAATTACATGTTTCTACGGTTCCAGAACAGGTAATGAGCCCTCTTATTCCATGTTATAACTGGCTAAATTTATACCACACAAACACAAATTACTTGGTAACATCACCATTTACAACTGCTTAATGTTGATATTTGAAGAACTGATATAGGTCGAGATTAGATCACCATTGGTTATGAAGAGGTCCATGTCAGAATGAAAGAGCGGACGACATAAATGAATTTAATCATATTTGGTTAAAGGTAATTGACTTCATCAAAGATATGCTTTTCATATTCACCTAAAGGTTTAGGAGAGAAGAGAGTTGACTAACATAAACAATGTCAACTTGAACAAAACAAACCTTGATAGAATAAACTGAAAATTCCATGGATGACGCAGAGTAAAAAAATGAACATCTGATACCAAAACTTGGTTAAACAGATGATATATACTTGAACAATGCTTATTTGTACTTCATTTTCAGGTAAGACAAACGGCATTTTCAAGAAATATACCTTCTTCAAGATTAGACTTATTGTTCAAACATTGCAAAGGCATACAAGGTATTATTTTGAACAAAGCCCACTCCAACCAAAGGATTAGGCACTAAAGCAAGCGACCCTATCAGAATTGAAGAACTTCCATGTTTCGGTTTTCAGATCGAAAATAGAAACGGTCCAATCCCAGTAAGTGAAGAAAATCTTATCATGTATGACAGCAGCCAATAACAATGTTGAGGAAGAACAGACGCCGGAGGAGAATACGAAGCGGGCAAAAGAAGGATGCTCCATTCGTTTGTCACCGGATCATATACTTCGAACACGTACCTTTTCCAGTCGCGATCTCCAAAAGACACTGAATTGCGGAGGGGAGCCCAAAGTGTCGTCATTCCAATCTCCACTAATGAGGCCAGTAACCACATATAATTTCCCATTTTTGGCGCCAATCACTGTCGGATTAGACTTTCCACCATGCATATTACGGCATTCTGATAATTCATCACAATGGATGAGACCAGTACTACTAGTATTACTATTACTAGTAGTGCTTGGTCCTCCTGTGAATCTGTGTCTGAATTTGTGAATATCCAAGTAATAGGCCTTCTTTAAGGCATAAAAGGCATTGTTAAACTTTGCACTGACATCCAACAAAGTAAATCGGAGAACCCAATTTAGCGCAAGCCATGCCGATTGGAAAATTTTAATGACGGGGCATCTCCAGTACTGTCAAAGGAAGAGAGGGTGGTGGTGTTTGAGGAAAATATTTTGGCGCCACATCATAGCCATACAACGTATACAAAATTGGGCCAGATTGAAATTTAAAGAAGAGGCACGTATAATTCTCCGTCTCAATCTCCTTCATCATAATTCGTCCTAAAAACCAGACACAAGCCACACAGAATATCGATCTATATGTGTGTGTTTATATATATATATATATATTTCTTCCCAATCCCGAATGAACAAGGATCCAGAATCCTTATTTATTCGGAATAAGTCACTTATTGTATGTGCGTGTGATGCAACTCTTGATCCAACAAAGAACATTGTAATAGTCAAAATAATACATGACCCAATCAGGATGGGCCACAAGACTGATGGGTCAGAGGTAGATGGGCCGAAGACAGATGAGCCGAAAACAAGTGGACTAAAAAAATAATAATGGGCCTATGAAAAATTCTAGAAAATAAGCGATCCACAAGTTAAGGAGTAATCCAATTATGGAATTAAGAGTTCAAAAAAGGGTAGAGTTTATCAAATCCCCTGATTTAAGGAATTGATAAACTTTGGTAAATGGGCTTGACCCATTTACCAACATTGTGTATAAATACATGGCTTTAATGAATGAAAAATGATCCAATTTTGACCCCAATTATTATTGTGTAATTTTTCTGCATCTACACAATTGGCGCCGTCTATGGGAAGCCCTATCATTGAAATCTTTTTCAATAAGCTTCCCACTCTCTACAAAAAGCTAAGATTCATACCATCAATGGCAGTGATCACACGTTCACAGCAGACCGAATTACCTCCAAACGGAGGCCAGCAACCTGAAGATCTGATCAGACGAGCCCTAAAGGAAAGAACTGCCGAGTTGGAGAGACAGAATGCTGAACTGGTGGCAAAATTGGCTCAACTGCAGAACCCACAGGAGATCCATAACGACGAGCAGTCCAGCCAGCATGAACGGTCTATAGGCCGCCAAACAGACAAAGACAACCTCCCCGTTAGATCCCACAATGATCGGGAAGAGCACGCGGAGTCATCTCTACAGGTTCTCGGGGTACGTAACCCCGAGGAGGTCCTAACCATGAGAAAACTGGAGGAAATCATGTCCAGATTCCAGTGGGAAGTGCTCAAGGATCTGAAGGTACAGACCCCTATCGATCTGGCATCCAAGGCATCAATCGAAGCCGTCCAGACACCGTTCACCATCTCGATCACCAGTGTGCCCTATCCGGAGAGGTTCAGATTACCAAAGTTCACCCTATTCGATGGTACAAAAGATCCAACAGAACACATCTACCACGTTCATACCAAGATGAATGTTTACAAAGAAAACGAAGCCTTACTCTGCAAAGTTTTCCCCACCAACATGACCGAAGCAGCCCTCTTGTGGTTTAGAAAGCAACCGCCCCGATCGATTGGAAGTTGGCTCAGACTCTGCGAGTTATTTATTGCCCTGTACTTCGGCAACAAAAGGCAGAGGAAGACTATCTCCAGTCTGTTCACCATGATCCAAGAGAAAGGCGAATCCCTGAAAAGTTTTGTCTCACGATTCAATGTGGAGATGTCTTCAATTGACAACTGCGATCAGCATTCGGTTGTCGAAGCCTTCAAAAGGGCCTTGATCCCTGGAACCAAGTTCCATCAGTCCCTGGTCAAGAGGCCACCAATAGACATTGGAGAGCTCAATTCCAGGGCACATCCGAATAGAAGAGGAATTGGCCATACGACAGAGGAGGACCGCCTTTGCAAGTGTGGAGGCAAGAGTGTCTGAACCAAAGATTAAGGATCGGGTCTCCGATCAGAAGCGGTCGGGTGCTCCTCCTGCTCCCTCCCCAGTACCAGAAAAATGCCAAAAGTATGAGGACAAGGTTACCCCACTAAAAGTTACACTAGCAAAATTGTATCAGAAGACTAAGGCTAAAGGAATTTTCCGGTCGCCCCCACCCATCAGGCAACCAATGGACCAGAAAGATATGTCGAGGCATTGTGCTTTCCATGGCGAATACGGTCATCATGTCAACGAGTGCCGAAGCCTTAGGAGACAAGTGGAGGCCATGATTGCGAAAGGAGAATTGACCGAGTATGTGGCTAAGGAGGGAGTCCGATCGGATCAGGCACCCCATGTGCCTGTCAAAGGGGCAATGGGACAGCCCTTACGAATCATTCACATGGTTCACGGAGGACTAAGCCGGTCAGAATTGGAAGAGGCCCGCAGATCTCAGATGTGACAAACCCAAAAGCTGCGAAGGGTTGGGGAAGTCAGCGAGTTCCGAAGCCCGAAAGAAGACGCCCGTATAACTTTCTCCTCCGCAGATATACGGGGAATTCAATCTCCACATGATGATCCCTTAGTTATCTCTCTCATGGTCATAAACTGCTTGATCAAGAGAGTGATAGTGGACACAGGAAGCAACGCCAACATTATCACCAAGTGGGCCTTCAAGAAGCTAGAGATCAACCCTCAGGAAATAGTCCCTTCCAGAAGCCCGATAACAGGATTTGATGGCAAAAGGGTGGAACCAGTGGGAGAGATCCAACTACCAGTAACAACGGCGAGGTGCACGCTCAGAGAAACTTTTGTGGTAATGGACGTCAAACCCTCATACAATATTCTCATAGGCAGGGGATGGATCCATCGGATGCATGGGGTTCCCTCAACAATGCATCAAGTAATGCGTGCATTGACCCAAACGGAATTGATGTGATTGACATAAAGGGGGACCAGGTGGCAGCCAAGGAATGCTATGCAGTCACCATGAAGGGCTTGAAGAAAAAGATAGAACCGGTGCGGGAGGTACGACCCAAGGCGGTACCCGATGATCAATAGCAATTATAGGAGGGTAGTTCGGGGTCACCAGTAACAGCTGAACCTCTGTTGGAAGTTCGAATTTGCCCCAATCAACCCGAAAGGTTTACTTATATTGGTTCAGGCCTCAGTCCACAGGAAAAAGAGGAAATGGAGTCCCTTCTCCGATCCAATGCCGACATATTTGTATGGAGCCATGAGGACATGAACGACATCGATCCATTGGTAGCCCAGCATTCTCTCAATGTGGATCCCATCGCAAGGCCCGTCATACAGAAACAAAGTTGAATGGGGGCCCATCGAAACCAAATCATAGCTGAAGAGGTTGGTCGACTTCTTCAAGCAGGATTCATAAAGGAGGTCCAGTATCCTTCTTGGTTGGCGAACGTTGTGGTGGTCCAAAATAAAAACGGCAAATGGAGGGTATGCGTAGACTTCACTGATCTGAATAAAGCCTGCCCGAAAGACTGTTTTCCTTTACCAAAGATCGATCAGATGGTAGATGCCACCGCAGGTTTCGAATGCCTGATTTTCTGGATTCATACTCTGGGTATAACCAGATACGAATGAACCCAGAGGACGAGGAAAAAACTGCCTTCATCACTGATTCATGTACATTTTGTTACACAGTTATGCCTTTCGGACTAAAGAATGCAGGTGCTACTTATCACAGGTTGGTCAGAAAGATGTTCCAGGGTATGATGGGATCTACCATAGAGGCCTACATCGATGACATGGTGGTCAAAAACAAGGCGAAAAGAGACCACTTGATTGATCTGTAGCAGGTGTTCGACACCCTCAGGAAGTACAATATAAAGCTCAACCCATCCAAATGTTCTTTCGGAGTGTCCTCAGGCCAGTTTTTGGGGCACATAGTTGATCGGACAGGAATACAAGCTAGCCCGGCGCAAGTCAAAGCTCTCGTAGAGTCAGCAGAGCCAAAGACCCGGAAGGAGATCCAGGTGCTAACCGGGAGGATAGCGGCCCTCAGTTGTTTCATCTCTCAATTAATCAATCGGTGTAAGCTGTTCTTTCAAGCAATAAAGGCGGCAAAAGGAGAAGTCTGGGGGCCAGAGTAAGCGGAAGCCCTGAAAAAACTCAAAAGTTATATGGCAAAGCCTCCGATACTGGCAACCCCAGATGCCGATGAGCCACTGCACCTGTGTCTGGCCATATCAACAGCATCAACCAGCACCGCTCTGGTCAAAGAGGGCAAAGGGTATCAGATACCAGTTTTCTACACCAGCAAAGCCCTTGCTGATGCAGAAACCCGTTATTCGAAGTAGGAAAAGCTGGTACTATCGTTGATCAATGCAAAGCGACGTCTTCAACATTATTTTGAAGCACACCCGATCATAGTGCCAACTGTCACCCCGATAAGATCTATAATGGCGAAACTTGAGTTGTCAAGAAGGTGTCCAAATAGGCAATAGAGCTCGGAGTCTTCGACATAACCTATGTCCCCCGAACGGCCATCAAAGGACAGGCAGTAGTTGACTTTCTGTTGGAAACAGAAACTACAGACTCCGTAGAAGAATGTGAGACTGGATTATGGGTTGTGTTCGTGGGCGGATCATCAAATATCAATGGAGCAGGGATCGGCGTTGAGCTCGTAACACCAGATGGTACTAAAATCCGACAGTCCATTCGGTTGGAGTTTCCTGCCTCCAACAACGAAGCCGAATATGAAGCCCTTCTTTCAGGAATTCGGTTGGCTCGAAGCCTTCAAGTACAGAAGGCAGAGATTCGAAGTGACTCCCAGTTGGTCGTACGCCAGTTAAATGGGGAGTATGAAACCCGAGAACCAAAGATGGAGGCATACAGGAATTTGGTTCTAAAAGAAGCCGAAGGGTTCCAGCAAATAAACTCTGAACAGATTCCCAGAGGAGATAATTCCGTAGCAGATCATCTAGCTAACCAGGCCTCCACGGCAGGAGAAAGCATGACTCGCACTGTACCAATAGACTTCATCGCCCGGTCCAGCTTGGAGCCCCCTGAAGAAGTGATGGTCATTCCATGGGAGCCGAGTTGGATGGATCCTATGGCTGATTATTTGAGAACTGGTGCATTGCCTGAGTCAAAATCAGAATCCCGGAAGATAAGAATGAAGGCAGCCAGATATGCTCTCTACAACGGCCAACTATACCGCAAGTCTTTCTCCGGGCTATATTTGAGATGTCTTACGCCCTTCGAAGCTTCGGCAGTCATGGAAAAGATTCATGAAGGAGCCTGTGTTTGAGTTCAAACCTGATTTGAACTAGCCATAGGACAAGAACAAGCCTTAGGGGCAAAATGCCCCGAAGGCTCAATGTTAAATTTTTCCTAAGTGTTTGATTTTAAACCTGATTTGAACTAGCCAGAGGACAAGAACAAGCCTTAGGGGCAAAATGCCCGAAGGCTCAATGTTAAAGTTTTCCTAAGTGTTTAAGTTCAAACCTGATTTGAACTAACCAAAGGGTAAAAACAAGCCTTAGGGGCCAGATGCCCAAAGGCTCAATTCTTTATTAAAAATTTCCTAAGTGTTTGAGTTTAAACCTGATTTGAATTAACCAGAGGATAACAGCAAACCCAGGGGCCAGATGCCCGAAGACTCAATTGTTTTCATAAATGATTAAAGTTCAAACACTAAAGACAGAACAAGAAAAGAGTAAACATTAAAGTGAGGGAAAAATTCGTGTTCATTAATAAAAGAAAGAGAGTTACAAAATTACCCTTCTAAGAGGAGTAAGTGCAGATAAAATTAACCTAAACTACTGATCGGGAGGATGATATTCCTCCCCCTTTAGGATGGCAACGAACTTCTTCTCATTTTCAGAGGCAAGGGGTTTTTGTAGGGCATAGGCACTCCCATGTGAGCATCAAATTCCTCTGCGGTCTTAAACTCCCGAGCTTCCAGAGGGATGTGCTCCATCTAGTGCCTCTGTCGCCAAGCTCTGGCCGATCGGAGATCACAGATAAAGCAATACCGGTTGTACATATCAAGACCTCCTAGGCGGCACACCTCTACTTTAGCCCGCTCAAGAGCCAAGAGGTTCTCTGATTCTGCCAGGAGTTTATCTGATTCTGCCTTTTCAGCTGCCATCTTTTTGTTAGCTGCCTTCGCTTCTTCCAGCTCAGCAGCCAGGGCCAGTTTTTCAGCCATCAGAGCCCGCTTCTCAGCCTCACCAGTCTCCATAAGCATCTTCTGCTCTAAGACAGTCTGGCGAAGGCCATCTGCCTCTTTGACTAGAATAGTCCGGTGGGCGTCATTTTGCTTAATCTGGACCTTTATACCGGCTATCTCCTTAACATCATACTCTAAGATGTTGTTGTAGGCCTGAACCCCATAGAGAAGCTACACGAAAAAGACATGCTAGTGCATGATGTGGCAATAATCAATAAATAAAGGTTCAAAAATGAAGAACAAGTGTATACCTCCATAACCATTATGGAAGTCTTCTTTTCCAAATCAGTCCTGGGGATTTTTGTTTGAGCGGCCCTATCAGCTGGTGTCCAGATCCCTTTCACCATAGCCCGAAGAGCGTCTGGCTGGGTAAGGGTAATATGGTCGGCACAGACCGGAGTCCCGTCCGATAGAAGGAACTTCGGTTCCCAGGGAATTAAAGTTTGGGACGCCTCCGGAGCTTGGGGGGCATTACTTGTTGAAGCATTATCAGCTTGAGTTTTGGCCCTCTTAGCAGCCAATCCACTAGATCTGGTCCTGATAACTGAAGGATTTACTGGAGGAGGCTGGGGTGGAGTTACCGGAGTCTGTACTGGTGGCGCTACCGGGCTCTGAGCATGCGGAGGTACCGAAGCCACCGGCGGTGCTGTCGAGAGGGGTACAACATCAACCAAGGTGACCCCTTCAGGAACCTGAGGTCATTTGGCAAAAAGGGGTTTGTCTGGTAAGTTCATCTTGTCAATAGCAGCGCCCAAATTAGAAATTGACTCCAGATTTTCCAAAGTTAGCAGGTCAGTAACAGATCGGGCTTTTCCCCAGACATGGGTTTTCAGAAGGCCTATACGTTGTTTTATGAAGGTAAGGGAATGTCCCTATTCTCGTAACCCATAAATTTATAGGCATAATCCCCCTGATAAAGGTCACAGTGTTCGCAAAGGCAAAAAACTTTATGAAGGGGGCGGTAGATGAGAAAACGGATGGCACCGAAAGTATTCGGGATCGGGAATATACGCGAGAGGGGTAAGACCAGTTGCCACTCACAACTACCATTCTTTCCTTCCATCCTTTATCAGACTTTTCGGTGTCAGTACATATGCTCCAGCCTTGGAAGGGAAAGAGATTGTATCTACCCTTGCTCGCTCTGGCATTCTGGAAGAAGTAACAGAGGAGCAGATCGGCTAAACCTAAGTTGAGATCCAGGTCCCTATTGTACAATAGGAGCATGGATATAATCCTAAGGTTGTTCGGGTTCAGCTGAAGGGGATGCAAGCCTAACATGAAGAACACGTAGTGAAAAAAAGGATGAAGGGGGAACCTTAAAACCCTAGGTGAGATGCCGATAGCAGAATGCTACCGGGTATTAGTCCCTGGCTCTTGGTAAAGTCTAGGTAACCTCGGTAAGGGGATACATCAACATCCCTAGGTACTTGGGTCTCTTCCCGAAGATGTTTAACGTCTACTTTAGGTCGGACTCTCTTAAGTGGGGCCACTACAAATGGCTCAGCGGGTTTGGGTTTCACAAGTTCGTTTGTTGATGAACCCGGAAGGTCAGTGTTTTGGGAAGATGTTTTTGAGGTTCCTTGGCGATTGGATTGAGGACTGTCACTACTGGTGGGATCGGTGCCAGTGGTAGAAAATAGAACGACTTACTCTACCGACCGGGTGTTGTCGCTATCAGACATAGAGTTAAGAAAGGTAGAAGAGACTGAGGTGGGACAGAGGTGAAAATTAAAGAAAAGGAAGAAACTGATTGACTTACTCAACTGATGGTGAAGTATCAGGGGAAGCTTCGGGCGGAAATAGACTTCTGTGCTACTGGGAGATCTGTATTGACTAACGGAAGGGATCGCAGAGGCAAGGAAGAAATAAAGTTTCTGAGATGAAGTTTGAATAACAAAGAGAGGTTTGAGCTGAAAATTGCAAATGTAGAATGAGGGAATAAAGTGGAGAAGAGTGGGTTTTTATAGTAGGGGAGAATGAGGCCAAACGACTGCACGGAGTCCGAAGGTCGCGCAACCCACGATGAGCCGTCATGGTGCTAAGATTAAGGAAGTAATGGCCATTCATTTCAAATGGCAATAAATGCTCATCAATGATTGACAGCTCACCAAACCCTCATTTCCCATAAAGTGCACGTATGTATATATATGTATAGTGGTGTTTTCGGTCATGGGCTTTAAAAAAGAAAAACACAAAAGCCCATAACCTCATGGGCCTGTGTAATAGTCAAAATAATACATAGCCCAACCAGGATGGGCCACATGACTGATGGCCTGGAGGTAGATGGGCCAGAGACGGATGGGCCGGAAACAAGTGGGCTAAAAAAAATAATGGGCCTATGGAAAATTCTAGAAAATAAGTGATCCACAAGTTAAGGAGTAGTCCAATTATGGAATAAAGAGTCCAAAAAAGGGTAGAGTTTATCAAATCCCCTGTTTTAAGGAATTGATAAACTTAGGTAAATGGGCTTTACCCATTTATCAACATTGTGTATAAATACATGGCTTTAATGAATGAAAAAGGATCCAATTTTGACCCCAATTATTATTGTGTAATTTTTCTGCATCTACAGACATCAAACTCAAAAACTATATTTTTTTCATCGATTTTTTGCTAGATTTAAATGAATCCTGCTTTAGTGAACAAGACTTGATAAATTTAATCAGTTGAATATGAGAGAATATGATCTCTATTTATAAATAACTCCTATACACCTTAATTCAATTTTCCAAAATGCCATTTAGTTATATTATATGGTTGTTGTGAGAATTGAAGAGAGAAAACAAATAGAGGCGGCTAGGGTTTTCATTATGGAACAACAATACACTTAATCGATGGTACATATAGGAACTTATATACACAAGCAATGAAAAGACTATTTTACCCTTACAACTAAAGCATAATATAATAACATTCTATTATCTAATATCCCCCCGCAAACTCACGATGCAGTAGCAAGGAGCATCGAGAGTTTGTCAACAAAAAAATGAAATCGTTGAATAGTTTGAGACTTCGTACAGAAATCTGCAACTTGCATGGAAGAGGCAAAGTAATCATTCCACACTGAAGGTGATGCCGAGTGGTATGACAATCAATCTCAATGTGCTTAGTCCGCTCATGGAAGACTGAATTGTGAGCAATCTGAATAGCACTCTTATTATCGCAATAAAAAGGGGTAGGGGTAGAAAGAATAACTCCCATATCTGCTAATAACCAACGCAACCACACAATCTCATTTGTAGTTGATGCCATCGCACGTTACTCAGCCTCTGTGGAAGATCGAGAGACAACTTTCTGCTTCTTACTCTTCCAAGAAATGAGAAAGCCACCCAAGAAGATGTAAAAACCTGTAGTAGACTTACGATCAGTCGGATCGCCAGCCCAATCAGCATCAAAGTAAGCACAAAGTTCCAAAGAGGATGTGGAAGAAAATACAAGACTCTGGTAGAGAGTACCCCAAAGATAATGCAGAATGCGAAGAACAACAGCCCAATGAACTGACTAACAATATGGACAACATATGCAATGTCGGGGCGAGTAATAGTGAGATAGACTAAGCTACCAACAATAGTCCGATACAATGTGGGATCAGGCAAAGGAATACCATCTATAGGAGCATAACGTGCATTAAGCTCGATAGGAGTATCAACAGTCCGAGTATCCGTAAGACGAGCTCGCTGAAGGATGTCCGTTGTGTACTTGGATTGAGAAAAGAGATAACCCTTAGGTGAAGAGGCTACCTCAAGACCTAAGAAGTACCTTAGAGGGCCCAAATCATTCATGTCAAACTGACGAGCTAGTTCTGTCTTTAATGCGGCAATCCCATCAACATCATCACCCGTAATAATCATGTCATCAATATAGTGAAAGTAGAATGCGACCAGCAAAAGTAAACTTCACAAATAAAGCCAAATCATGAGCACTAGACCAAAAATCAAGGAAAGTAACCATCATAGAGAACTTCTCAAACCAAGCTCGAGGAGCCTGTTTCAAACCATATAAAGCCTTCTTGAGCCTGCAAACCTCTCCAGGATTATGAGAGACACCAGGAGGGGGTACCATGTAAACTAAATCTGATGGCTCTGTTGAGAGGTATAAAGCCAGGTTGGTTGCCAAGGGTTTTGCCCAGCAGTATCTAGCCGCCATTGCTACTGAGGTGGTTGTGCTTTATTCAACAATTTAGGACATTGGGTTTTCCAATGACCTTTCTGCTTACAAAAACTACATTCATCAACACCAACCTTAGAAGAGAGTCTCGTCTGATTGCTAAAAGATGACTTAATAGGAACATTCAAAATAGATTGATCGAGCACTAGTAGAAGGCTTTTTCCTTCTTGAGTTTTGAGTCGTGTCTCTTCATCCAAAAGTTCACTTACAACCGCATCAACATGCGGATAAGGATTACGATGCAAAATATTTCCCTGAAGTTCCTCAAAATCATCATGAAAAGCCATCAAAAATTGAACACAATTGGTACTGTTTTGCAAAGTTGAATTGTGTTTACAATCTTGCCAAGTGATCCCAGACTTGTTTTGATGTGTTATATTTTGCTAACTGCATACCAATGGAGTGTTCAACAGAAATATTGATCCAAGTAATAATTTTTGAGTTGTTTGCTTCCCAACTATCAAGTTGGTCATCTTTAGGTTCTCCGGGTTTGCTCACCGCACCACTGACAAAACCCCACAATTTTTTTTCCTTTCAAAAAATTTCTCATTACATAACTCCAATACGAGTAATTATTGCCATTCAATCTTACACTAATTCATTGTAGAGAATCATCTCTTTCACTAGCCATTGCAAATATACGGACAACCAAAACAAAAAAATCAAGAGCAATATGCCTACCACGAGTAGAGAACTTCACAAAATAGAATACTACAAGATTTGACCTATATTGACATGAAACAGATTCTGCAACCAGCAAAAGGAAATCAGCAACAAAAGATTCCAAAACAATTTTCAGCAGCAAAATGATTCGCCCAGCAACAAACGATTTCAGAGATGAAGTTTGAGACAACCAAGTACTACTGCACTCACAAATTCAAGAAAGAAACGTCGGGGACAGAGGAGGAGTCATGTTTCGATATATGGTATCAATCTTAAAAATAATATATCTTATGGGAAGGATGGTGCAACCATTGAAGAAATTAATGCTGCTGCTATGGGACTGCTAGAAATTAATGTTGTTGTTATGGTGTAAACGATTTCAGAGATGAATGTTGCTGAAGTTCATGAAAGCTTTGACGCTTTGGGACTGCTAGAAAATCTCCTGAGAGGCATCTATGCTTATGGTTTTGAGAAGCCCTCTACAATTCAGCAAAGGGGAATTGTTCCTTTCTGCAAAGGACTTGATTTGATTCAACAAGCAGTTTGGAACTGGAAAAACAACTACTTTCTGCTCTTGAATTCTTCAGCAACTTGATTATGGGTTAGTTCAATGCCAAGCTCTAATACCATGTGAGAATTGAAGAGAGAAAACAAATAGAGGAGGCTAGGGTTTTCATTACGGAATAAAAATACACTCAATCGATGGTACACATAGGAACTTATATACACAAGCAATGAAAAGACTATTTTACCCTTACAACTAAAGCATACAATAACATTCTATTATCTAATAGTTGTAACTTCTTAAGGCAGAATAGGTGAATTTTAATCTAATAGGCTTGTCAAAATATGACTTCACACAATGTAATGTAGTGTATGGTATGGTATTGTCATGTTCTAATTTCATATAATAAAAGTGATTGTTGTTTGTTTGGACTGAAATATTAAACAAATCATTGAAGGAATATATAAGACACCACTATTTATCCGTGGTCAAGCATAAATAATTATAATTTATCATCGCCAAATAAACTACATGTTCACACAAGTAACTCATATGCTATAAGTGAAATAAGTTTAAGCTCAATAGTTACAGACAGCCATGAGAGCCAAATAGACCACGTAAAATTGCCGGATTTATAATTTGAATGGATATCATATGCAGAAGCATTGCACGCATTTAACAAATTTGGAGGGAAGCTGGAATAAATTGAGGGGGAAATTATAGAGATGAACAATGATGAGAAATGGAAGAATAGGGTTGATCCAGTGAAGGTGCCAGATACTGCGCTCTATCCTACTAGTGAAGGTGGACTGACTCAAAAGGGTATTCCTAACAGTGTCTCAATCTAGGGCTTTTCCTAGCAGTTTGCAAATTATTTATCATAATTTTTATTGAAGTAAATTGTGTCATTTGTCAATTCTTTCCTTAATGTAATAGTATCTGTATGTAAATTAAATTTCTTATAATGTTAATTAAAGTATAAATTTATGGGTAAATTTTGTTATGTTAATGTACCTATCTTCAATTTTCTAAAGAAATAGACCATAAAATTGTCTTGTATATAGATGAAATCTCATCCTAATTGCACATCAGCCTGAGACCAAAAAGGTGGGACTTGGAGTTAAATCACTTATATACTGTAGATAAAATATTTGCACAACACAAAAAAGATCATTTTTCATTACTCTTCATTGAATTATATACATTTTCCCTATGGGCTTTTGGCCCATTAGGGCAACATTTTCTACTTTGGAATTTTGTCCTTACTTTACACGTCAACTATTTTGTCACTATTTTAAAACATTATCTTGAGTTGTAAGTCTATTCTAGAATCTTCAAGTTTCTTTTAGAATGTTCTTCGAGTCGAGCCATAAGATGGGTGCGGTCGAATCTCGGGACGGACCACAAGGCTGACGTGTTGGTCGGGTTGTGGTGTTGAAAAAGTGGTCAGATCATCATCTCGGGTCTTTCATGGATCGATCCGGTCGGGATGAGGCTTTTATATGGGTCGGGAAAACTCACATGTACACAGGCCCTCTTTTAGCTCATGGGCCTTCTTTTCTATAGGCCCATTATATGAAAGAATCTCAAGGCCCATCACAAAATCCTTTGAACTTGGTGCGCGGGACGCGTGCCGGACGATGTGGAGACGCATTAAATGTTGCAGCTGTCGTAATCATTGCAATTTTGAATTTGTGGCTGAGATGGCATAGGTATGCGTGAAATGGGTCGGGTCATATCGGTCTGGTGCCCTGACCCGGGTAGATGAAACGTCAAGTCTATATAATCTGCATATCATTCTCATATGTCATACTTGCATTATTTTTTAGACTGTTCTTCCTTTCAACACTTTCTCTCTGCCATATACTCAAGCATTTCGTGCAACCTCAAATCCACTCCCAAATCCACATAATCCCTGATTTGTCTCACCAATTTCTGTAAATCCCAGTGATCGTGGTTGAGTATTTCATTGTGTGGAGGAATTTGAGCTCTGCTGCAAAGTTTTTGACCGAAAGCACCCATCTTTGCCTATTGGTACAGTTGCCAGTTTTTGCAAATCATTCGCCAGAGAAAAACACAAGGGGGGGAACTGCCAGAATCTTCTTTACCTTTTTGTAAGTTATTCTTCTCATTTTTCTACCTTTCGTCAAATATGTCGGGGAGTGATGACACTAGGTCGGTTAGCGACCTGCAACTGACAGACACCGATCTGACCATTACTGATCTCGAAGCCTCAGTTAGCACCCCATCCGTAGAGATTACCCGAGTCGTTAGGCCTAGTCCACCAGAAGTTACTCAGGACTCAGGGGGTCGAGTTCTAGAGGGTGATGCTGGGATTGATCAGGATCAGGGTCAGGGTGCTGAGGAATAGGAGAATTTTTGTACTGACCCTCTTCCGGCCAAGTACAGGAAGGACGCTCAACTTAGGAGCCTCGGGGTTCCCGAAGGGGTGAAGGTTAGACATTATCCTCGGGACAAGGACTTTAGGATTGGTGAGGGACTAAAGGACGGGGATATATTGCTCTCATCATTTCACCTTGTCATACTAAAGTTTCCAATTCACCATTTCTTCCTCTTGGCACTGGCGACTTTGGGTCTGGCCCCCCTTCAAGTCGGTCCTAATTTTTATAGGATCATGGCCATGATCCTATTTATCAACAAAAAAATGAACCTAGACATAGGATTGGCCAAGCTTCTATTCTCGTATAAACTTCAGGAGCAAAAGGATAACAGGGGTCGGTACAACCTAACTTCGTATGTTAAGAGGAAATTGTGTGATAACGTCCCGACCTCCAATAAGGGATGGAAAGAAAGGATGATAGTAGTGAGTGGTCGGTGAAGGCATCCCGATGCCATAAACATACATGTCAGCCATGTTTTCCAACCGACCCGACTTCCTGAGTTTAAGAGTTTTCATACCCGAGCCTCATGTCATTACGATCTGTGTAATGATAAGTTGGGTATGCTAGTGATGGGTTTCCTTCAGGCTCCTCAGGAGAAAAGGGAGGTCGGGTATATAAGATCCCGATTTGAACTGTTGCAGGCCAGAGTATGGAGTCAGGATTTGAGGGATAGCCAGAATTGCCTTACCGGATCTGTATTACAAGAGCTTGCATCGGGAGCGTCTGCGCCAGCGATTGCCTCGGGTTTTGCCGCGACTTCGTCTGGATCGAAGAGATTCAAGTCCAAGTCATAGTCATCAGCAACTAAAAAGCTCAAGAAAAATATGTCGGGAGGCCAGCAGAAAAGGAAAGCGATTACCATGCCCAGTCTTTCAATAAAGAAAGCTAAACGGGCTGACATTGGCTCCACATCCTTTGTTTGTGGGGTTGATGTCCCTTCAGTTCCTGAGAACCTTCCAGTTGGTACATCAGCAGGACCGACTGAAAGGCGAGCCGCCACGCCCCATCCACCTCCTCCGACATAGCACCTTCCGGTCATGCCCCCACCTCCTCTTTACCCTCAGATGACTGCATCGGGGGCGGTCGAGGTCGAGAATGATCATGCCTTAGTCCCGAGGTCTACAGGTTCAGGTCAAAATCAGAATTCGTCTCAGACTGATCCTTCAGTCAGGCCCGATTTGAGCCTCAGTATGTCACTGGGGGTTCATGTCCCGACGTCTGATGCTCGAGAGTTAGACTCTAACGAAGAGGGTCAATCCCGACCTACCAAACTACGAATCGTTATCTCGCATTATGTCAGGAAACAAGATTATAGGGAGAGAGAGGGCTGTTGAAAGTGGGAAAGATGTTCCCCATGGGCCCCGGTTCAGTCTGGATACTAGGAAGGGCCATCCATACCTGTCTGTGGGGGATCAGACGATCGGGAACTCGGAAGCCCTGCGGGAGATGGCCCTGGGGGTATGGACCCCCGCCGATAGGTTGGCAATGGGGCGGTATGACAGGATGAGCTTAGCCTTGAATGGGCCCGAGCTTGCAATGAAGGTAATATTTTTTTTTTATTTTTTTTTTGCTAACATTCTTTTTTCCAGATGTTTCACGCTACTCAGGCGTACAATTGCAAGCTTGAGGATGATGCTCGGGTCATAAATGCCCTGACTCGGGAGGCTCGGGTCAATAAAGCTGGATGTGCCAAGGCTCTGGAGCAGGTCAAGAAGGCCAACGACAAGATTCAGACCCTGGCATATAGGGTTGTTTCAGCTGAGGAAGAGCTCGCAGTTGCCAAGGCAACGATCTCAGGACTTGAGGGCAAGGCTCGGGAAGCTGAGCAGATGGCTGATCGGGAGTCCCAGGCTCGGGAAGCTCTAACTCTCCAAGTACAGGCCCTGACCGAAGAAGTAAAGAAGTTAAAAAATTCAGGGTGCCAGTTGCTTGAGGAGAAGGTCGAAGTCGAGAATGCCTTGGGCGTGGAGAGATCTCGGGTAGAGATGTGTCACAAGGATGGTAACCAGATGATATCTCGCTTTGTGCTGACCTGCAAATACCGTTATGAGCAGGGTTGGAGGGAATGCATATCAGAGCTTCAAAAGCCTGAAGAGGACAGGGAGATCCCTACTATTGAGGATCTTGACCGAAGCATAGGAGTTGGGCCTCCGTATGATGATCCTGAGCCCGAACCCGAGGACCTGGCCTTTGGCGAATTCCTTCAGGACGACTTGCCCGCTCCGCCTTCTCGTTCTGGCATGGATGAGCCTGAAGCCACGGAAGGACAGTCCCTAGGGACTAAAGGCTCAAGTGGTAATGGAGATCCTCCCGCGGTGGAATAAGGCTCTTCCTTTAGCTTTTTGCCCATTTCCCTGTTCTTTTTTTTTTTATCTTGTGTTTGTAATAATTGACGCCGCTTCATTGTATCAGCCTTGGCCATCGAGGCCCTTAATATAAATTTTATTTATTCATATTTTGTTTGGGATCTGTGTGATCCATACTTGTTTCCTTTTGATACAACAATAAAAGTCGGGACTTTGAATTGTGACTTGGTAAGAATAATAATAACACCAGACAATAATAGTCGGGATTTTGATTTGGGACTTCCAATAAAGAACGACGACCGTCGGGCCTGTGGTCACCACTTAATTTTTGAAATGGATATTTTGTAAAACTCGATAACTGGTGGGTCTGTGAAGATCTCTCGGGCACTTTGGGCCCATAGAGAGGATGCAACACTTAGAGCCCGTTTGGGAACTTTGTTTTGGTCTTGGTCTTGTGATTTTGGTTCTAGTGGTCTTGAGTGGTTTAGGTAAATCTAAAACATATATATAATATTTGGTAAGAAGTTGGTCTTGGTCTTGGTCTTGGTCTTGGTATAATTATATATATATACTAATATGTATTAAAAATATATAAATATGAAAAAAATATATATATATAATTGATTAAAAATATTAAAATGAAAATATATATATAATTAAAAAATATTTAAAATTCCTGAAAACATTGGCCATTTTTTTTTATTCCAAAAAATATATATATAATCGAAAAAAATATTTTAAAATGTGAAAATTGTATATAAAATTCAAATAATATATCTTAAATTCGAAAAAATATATATAATTCAAAAAAATATAAAATTCTGAATAATTTTATTATATACTTAAAAAAATAAAACAATTAGAAAAAAAAAAAGATATAAAATGGGAAAAAATAATTTTATTCCGAAAAAATAATTTTATTCCCAAAAAATAATATTTTTCCGAAAATTAATTTATTTGGGAATAAAATTATTTTTTCGGAAAAAAAAATATTTTTCCCAAAAAATAATTTTTTTCCAAATATTATATATTTTTTTCAAAATAATTCATATTTTCGGCCATATATATATAGAGAGAGAAAAAAAAAATCAAAATTGGTAGGCCAAAACCATGGTTTTAGTGGTTGGTTTTAAAAAGCCCAAAACCAAGTCCAAAACCCACCAACCAAACATGGTTTAGTCTTTAAATCAAAGACCAAAACCAAAACCAGATCCAAAACCACCTATCCAAACAGGCCCTTAGGTATTCAAATTGATATTTTGTAAAACCCCGACCATTGGTGGATCTGTGAAGATCTCTCGGGCACTTTGGGCCTATGGAGAGGATTCGACACTTAGGTTTTAGAATTGATATTTGTAAAACCTGACCACTGGTGGGTCTGTGATGATCTCTCGGGCACTTTGGGCCCATGGAGAGGATGCAACACTTAGGTTTTCAAATTGATATTTGTAAAAACACGACCACTGGTGGGTCTGTGAAGATCTCTCGGGCGCTTTGGGCCCATGGAGAGGATTCGACACTTAAGTTTTAGAATTGATATTTGTAAAACCCGACCACTGGTGGGTCTGTGATGATCTCTCAGGCACTTTGGGCCCATGGAGAGGATGCAACACTTAGGTTTTTAAATTGATATTTGTAAAAACCCGACCACTGGTGGGTCTGTGAAGATCTCTCGGGCGCTTTGGGCCAATGGAGAGGATTCGACACTTAGGTTTTAGAATTAATATTCATAAAACCCGACCACTGGTGGGTCTGTGATGATCTCTCGGGCACTTTGGGCCCATGGAGAGGATGCAATGCTTAGGTTTTCAAATTGATATTTGTAAAAACCCGACCACTAGTGGGTCTGTGAAGATCTCTCGGGCGCTTTGGGCCCATGGAGAGGATTTGACACTTAGGTTTTAGAATTGATATTTGTAAAACCCGACCACTGGTGGGTCTGTGATGATCTCTCGGGCACTTTGGGCCCATGGAGAGGATGAAACACTTAGGTTTTCAAATTGAGATTATCATGGTGATTTCGATACTCGTCGAGATGAGAAATGAAACTTCTATTGCAATCTTTTGGGCTCTAGTGGCATTTATTTACAGTGGTTAAATCAAAGTATTTCTAGGGATAATACCTCTTAAGTCGGGATGGATTATGTGTGTTGGGCTCCCTTCTGTTATCAGAGTTCCTGAGCAGTCTGTAGGCCCCGCGTCCTATCACTTCAGTGACGGTGTAGGGTCCTTCCCATGGCTCTTGGAGCTTGCCTACGTGCCCGATCTTTCGTCTAAGGACCATGTCCCCGACTTGGAATCCTCTTCTTTTCACCCTTTTATTGAAGTGATTTCTGACCCGCCGTTGGTAAGCTGTCAGTCTTATCCCTGCAGTTTCTCTCCTCTCCTCCAGCAGGTCGAGCTCGTGAGCCAAGCACTAGCTATTTGTTATCTCGTCCTAGGCCACTGATCTCAATGTCGGGACAGCATACTCTGTCGGGATTACAACCTCTACCCCATATGCCATGGCGAAAGGTGTCTCACCAGTTGGTTATCGAGGAGTGGTTCTATATGACCATAGTACCTCTGGTAATTTTTACAACCATGCCCCTTTGGCCTTCTCAAGTTTCTTTGCCAGGGTATTGAAGATGGAACGATTGGTCATTTCCGCTTGTCCATTGGCTTGTGGGTATCCTACCGAGGAGGTATTCTGATTGATTCCATGCTCGGCCAGAAACAACCTGACCGGTTCACAGTCTAAATTTGTACCATTATCCATCATGATGGTTCGAGGCACCCCGAACCTGCAGATGATGTGATTCCATATAAACTTGACTACGTGGTTGCCCTTTATAGAAGGATAGGCCTCGGCTTCAACCCATTTGGTGAAGTAGTCAGTGGCCAGGAGTACATGGGTATTTGACCTGACGGCTTTTGGGAGCGGTCCGACTATGTCCATCCCCCATCGGGCAAAAGGATGCGGATTGATTGTCGGGTTCAGGAATTCCGGTGGTTGAAGTATAGCGTCACCGTGCATCTGACAGGTTTTGCATTTACGCACATACTCCTCTACATCCCGGGACAGGTAGGGCCAAAAGTAACCCTGAGATAGGATTTTGTGGGCAAGAGACCGGGCTCCAGAGTGGTTTCCACATGCTTCAGCGTGTATCTCTTGCATTACTATCTCTGCCTCGGAAGGAGTTACGCACCTCAGGTATAGACCCGAGAAAGATCTTCTGTAGAGTTGTCCCTAGATGATCAAGTATCGGGCTGACTTCATTCTGATTTTCCTTGCCATATCAGTGGGTAACGTCCCGACACTGAGGTAATCGATTATGGGATCCATCCAGCTCGACTCTCGGGGAACTAGACATATCAGTTCGTCGGGCTCTCGAATGCTTGGTGTAGTGATGAAGTCGGTCAGTAATACTCGGGTCATATCCTCACCGGCTGCAGATGCCTGATTAGCTAAGTGATCAGCAGAGGTGTTTTCTTCCTGAGGGATTTGGCTGAACATTAACTTTTGAAAACCTTCGGACGCTTTGACTACTAAGGCTTTGTAAGATTCCATTTTGGGATCCCTGGTTTCATACTCTCCGGTTATTTGTCTGACTATCAGGTGGGAGTCACTGTATACGGATAGGGATTGTATTTACAGGCTCCTGGCCAATCTCAGGCCCGATATGATTAATCCATACTCTGCCTCGTTATTAGTAGCTGAGAATTGTAATTGCATTGAGGCATGTAACTTAGTCCCGTCGGGGGTATGGATTTCCAGCCCGACGCCTACTCCATTGGCGCTCACCGAGCCGTCTACGAATAATTTCCAAGTTTCTAACTCGACGGGCTGATCGGCTTCCTCAGTTTCTCCTTCTAATAGGAAATCGGCCACGGCCTGCCCCTTGATCGAGATTCTGGGAATATAGGTTATATCATAAATGCCCAGCTCAATGGCCTATTTGGAGATCCTTCCAAAGAGATCGACCTTGGCCATAAGCACACGAATAGGAGTGGTAGTGGGAACAATGATCTGGTGAGCCTCAAAATAATGCCTGAGACGTCTTTTGTTGTTGATCAGGGATACAACTATTTTTTCTTGTTTGTTATACCGGGTCTCGGGATCAGCTAACACCTTACTTGTATAGAAAATCGGCATCTGGAGGTTCCCATCCTCTCTGATGAGTACAACACTCGTTGACATTGATGATACTGTCAGATACAAGAGTAAGACGTCATCGGGCTCGGGCGTCGCAAGAATGGGAGGTTTGAGCATGTATTCCTTCAATCGGGATAGGGCTTTGGTTTGCTCGGGCCCCCATATCTCTCCCTTCTTTGCTTTAATCGCCTAAAAAATGGGTCGGCATCTATCGGTCAGTCTTGCGATGAATCTGCTTAAAGCTACAACTCTTCCGGTTAGAATCTGGACTTCTTTGTGAGTGGTTGGCTCTTTTGTTTCGAGCAGAGCCTTCACTCGGGTCGGGCTAGCCTGTATGCCTAATCGATTGACAATGTGCCCGAGGAACTGACCCGAAGACACCCCGAATGAGCATTTGGCCGGATTGAGTTTCATTCCATGTTTCCTCAGGGTGTCGAACACTTTTCTGAGATGCTCCAAGTGGTCAGTTCTGTTTCTGCTTTTGACAACTGTATCATCAATGTAGGCCTCGACCACTGTGCCGATCATCCCTTTAAAGATCCTGTTCACCAGTCTCTGAAATGTGGCTCCTGCATTTTTTAGTCCGAAAGGCATAACTTTAAAACAATAAGTACCTGTCTCGGTAATGAAGAAAGTTTTTTCCTCATCGGTCGGGTCCATCGGGATTTGGTTGTATCCCGAGTACGCATCCAAGAAAGTTAGTCTTTCGTAGCCCGCGGTAGCGCCGACCATTTGATCTATTTTGGGTAGGGGGAAGCTGTCTTTCGGGCAGGCTTTGTTTAGGTCGGTGAGGTCGACACAGACTTGCCACTTCCCGTTCTTTTTCTGCACAACCACCATATTGGCTAACCACTCGGGATACTGAACTTCCCTGATGAACCCGGCTTCGAGTAATTTTGACACCTCGTCAGCTATGATCTGGTTCCTTTGGCTTCCCATTCGCTTATGTTTCTGTCGGATAGGTCTTACGTTTCGATCAACATGTAACGTGTGTCGGGCTATGGAGGGGTCGATGCCGGGCATATCAGTATGTTCCCACGCGAAGACATCATGATTATCCTGTAAGAATGTTGTTAGTTCATTTAATTCATTTGTGGTGAGACTTGTACCTGCATAGGTGACCTTGTCGGGTTGGTCGGGCATTACAGATACTGGCTGCAGAGGTTCTGCAATGATTGGGGGACCCGACTCCCCGTCCTGTAGTTACTATTTAGGCTGTAGGTCGAGATCCTCTTCTCGGGACCTCTTTCGATTGGGCTTATCCTTCATTCCTTTGACAGTGACGGCGTAACATTGCTTGGCCGCTACCTGATCCCCTTTGATATCAATTATGTCGTAACCATTTGGCCCGACGCACCTCATCATTTGATGGAAAGTTGATGGTACGCCTTACATCCTGTGAATCCATCATCTTCCCATAAGCAGATTGTAAGAGGGCTTCACGTCCACCACTACAAAGGTCTCGGACAGAGTTCTCTGGGCCGCTGAAACGGGCAGGCTGATCTCCCCGAGGGGTTCGACTTGTTTTTCGTCAAACCCGACAATTGGATTCAGTCAAAATGTCCCTTGGGTCGATCTCCAATTTGTCGAAAGCCCACTTGGTCATGATATTGGCACTGCTTCCCGGATCAACCATCACCCTCCGGACAAGACATCCCGAGACCATCAGAGTGATGACTAACGGATCGTCATGTGGGACCTGGATGTCTCAGAGGTCATCCTGGGAGAAATGTATCTGAGACCACCTCGTTCGGTGTTGGACTTCGTTTATCCAGGTTATCCTGTTGACATGGTGTGCCCTTCTCATTTGTGATCGTCTCGACCCTTCACCGCCTCGTGCGTCAGGACCTCCATGGATCATATTGATGACTCTGACCGGGTGAGCTGGGGCTTGATTCCGTTGGTTGTTTTGTGCAGGTTGATGGGCTCTTGGACCATCCCTCTGAACATAGTCTTTCAGCTCTCCTCGGGCTATCATTGTCTTGACCTGGCACCTCAGGTTCCTGCAATTATTCGTTGTATGGCCGAAATCACTATGTAGGGCGCAGTGCTTTGATCTATCCCTCTGGTCGAGGGGTTGTCTGATTGGGGGAGGGGTCTGGAAGATCCCTCTAGCTTTGTTTTCCTGGAAAAGCTTGGCAAGGGTCACTTTCAACGGGGTGATATTCTCCTCGAACCTGGCACGTCTCTCGGGCTGTGGAGGAAATTGAGATGAAGCGGGGATCTGGCGATTTGAGCGCTTGCGATTAATAGGTTGTCAGGATGTATCCGAAACCTTATCCTTCGACCTGATTTCTACATTGATCAATGTCGCTTTCTTCTGTCGGGTTGCCTCCTCATCTTCGATCCTTAGGTGACCCTGAGCTCTAGAATTGAGTTCTCCGATTCCCGAGGGTGGTCGTTTCACAAATGACTGATGGAACTTGGTCCCCGGAATCAATGCCATCCTGAAGGCTTCCACGGCTGAGTGTTGGTCGTAGTTGTCGATAGAAGACGACTCAACGTTGAATTTGGACTGGAAACTCTTGAGGGACTCGCCTTTTTCCTGAGTCATAGTAAAGAGACTCGAAATGGTCTTCTTTTGCCTTTTGTTCCCGAAATACTAGGCCATGAAGAGGTCGAACAGTTGCTGCCAGCTGCCGATGGATCTCGGCGGCTGCTTCCTGAACCAGAGGAGTGGCGCGTCAACGAGACTGGTCGGGAATACTTTGCACAACAAGGCTTCGTTCTCGGCATACATGGTCATTGTTTGGTGGATCTGGTAAATATGCTCATCGGGATCCTTCCTTCCATCATAGGGAATGAATCTGGGCATGACAAACTTCTTGGGGAAGGGTTCCTAGGTGATTTCTAAAGTGAATGGTGACTGAACCGAGTCGGCAGAGGCCTGGAGGGCCTGACCATCAGTAGATCGGGTCCTTAGATCCTTCATGACCTTCTTTCGGAACTCCGCCATCATCTCCTGAAGTTTCTGCGATGTCAGAGGCTCGTCGATGACGGGAACTTCGCCTGCGGCTGGGGTTTCTCCTGGTCGGTGAGAGGTTTCATCGTGCTCCTCCCGTGATTCAGCTTGTTCTTGGATCTGAGATTGATCGGGAACTACCGGAGGGATAGTCGCTTGATTCAATCGCACCAAGAGCTCATCGCTTCTTCTCTCCGCCGCCAGGCTTCTTGCTTCGGCGGCCTGGCTTCGTTTCTCCGCTTCGACGGGCTGCTGCAAGAGGTGTTCGATCGTTGGTGGAGAGCTCGGCTGTCTGTCGCCGAGGATCTGTATTTCCGAATGGGATCTGGTCACCGACATGGCTTGACTAGGACGAAGAAGATGATATCGGAAGGTTTGGTGGTGGTATCTGGATTTTGCTCAGCTTTTCGAGGTAGGAAGATGGTCGGTGAAATGACCTAAGTTCCCACAGACGGCACCATTGTGTAGATACAATATTGGGTAAATACCACTGACACCCCCTCAAAGATATCATAATCCCACATAGACCCCCTCGATATTCACTATTCCCACTCAGACCCCCTCAAAATTGAATTTTGTCCCACAAAGACCCCCTCCGTCTCCACGCCGTTAAATTGTGCCGTTAACCACCCTGTGAATTGTCTATTTTGCCCTCAAAATGATATAAAATGACCTACATATCATTCTTCTTCTTCAATTTGGGTATCCTAAAACCCTAGCCCTAATTTATATATAGAGAGAGATTGGAAGTGGGAAATTGGGAGAGAGAATGAAGATTGGAATTGTATATATTGGATACCCATATATACATATATATATGATGCTATATATACCCGTATATATATATACTATATATACGGGTAATATATATATATATAGATGTTGCTATATATATGTATAGATCTATATATATATATATATATGTGTGTGTCTATATATGTATAGATCTATATATATATGTGTGTGTGTATGTATATATATATATATGTGTGCGGCAGTGTGTGTGTGTGTGTTGTGCAGAGGTGTGTGTGTGTTGTGCAGTGTGTGTGTGTGTGTGTGTGTGTGTGTGTGTGAGAGAGAGAGAGAGAGAGAGAGAGTATTAAATAAATTTTAAATGTTTTTTTAATTTTATATTTAATTTAGAATTCAGTATTTTTTTTGAAATTTAATATATATATATTTTGAATTTTATATTTATTTTCAAAATTTATAATTTTTTATGTTTTTTACGAATTTTAAAATTATTTTTGAAATTTAATATATATTATTTGAATTTTATATGTTTTTTTTAATTTTATATATTTGTCTTGAATTTAATATGTTTTTAAAAAAAAAAATTCAAAATTTATATATATTTTTTATTATTATGTTTTTTGCGATTTTTATATTTATTTTCGAAATTTAATATGTTTTTTTCAAAAAAAAATAATTTCGAAATATATATATATTTTTAATATTATATTTATTTCCGAATTTATAATATTTTTCAAATTTTAAAATATATTTTTTCGAATTTTATATATATTTTGAAATTTTAATACATTTTTTTTTGAATTTTAAATATTTCTTTCAAATTTTATATATTATTTTTGAAATTTATAATTTAGGTATTTTTTTGAAATATAAATATTTTTTTGAATCTATATATTTTTCCCCTTTTTATATATTTTTTTCTAAATTTTTATATATTTTCAGATTTTAATATAATTTTTCAAAATTTTATATTTTTTTTGCATTTTCAGATTTTATATATATATTTTGAATTTTATATATTATTTTTGACATTTATAATTTATATATTTTTTCGTAATATATATTTATATATTTTCGTAATATATATATATTTTCGTAATATATATATAT
Organism: Cornus suecica; assembly: GCA_963922005.1. Taxonomy (NCBI): domain Eukaryota; kingdom Viridiplantae; phylum Streptophyta; class Magnoliopsida; order Cornales; family Cornaceae; genus Cornus; species Cornus suecica. Next base: position 18,429,260 of record OY998247.1, on the reverse strand, counting down.
ATATATATATATATTTTGGGCATATGAGTAATTTCATACTTTATATATTACTCTAATGTAATAAGTGAAACCTTAGGGGGTGCTACTGCAATTTACCCTTTTTTAAAATATATATCGAAGGGCAAATTAGTAATTTCACAATAAAAATGTCAATAAAACTAACGGCCGTCTGTCAGAGGGGGTCTGTGTGGGAATACTCAATATCAAGGGGGTGCGTGTGGGATTATGATCTCTTTGAGGGGGTGTCGGTGGGAATAACCCTACAATATTTGCACAACACAAAAAATATCCTTTTTCATTACTCTTCATTGAATTATATACATTTTTCCTATGGGCTTTTGGCCCATAACATTTTCTACCTTGGAATTTTGTCCTTACTTTACACGTCAACTATTTTGTCACTGTTCTATAACATTATCTTGAGTTGCAAGTCTATTATAGAATCTTCAAGTTTCTTCTAGAATGTTCTTCGGGTCGGGCTACAAGATGGGCCCGGCGGTAGAATCTCGGGACGGACCACAAGGCTGACGTGTTGGTCAGGTTGTGGTGTTGAAAAAGTGGCCGGATCATCATATCGGGTCTTTCATGGATCGATCCGGTCAGGATGAGGCTTTTATATGGGCCGGGAAAACTCACATGTACACATACATTGTTTTCTTGATGGTGCTACGTACCTATTCCTACACCTGAAATACCCCTAATAGCCAAAGAAAATATATTGCTTTCTCACTTCTTCTTCTTTTTTTTAATTCAGTACAAAATCATTTTCAACGGTGATAAAAGTTTAATGTCAGACTAAAATTATCTCATCTTTAGTTTTTTCATCTCGAAGATTTAATATAACAACAATTTATATCGCCACTATAACCTAAAATGTTTTTAGTGGGAGTGATCAGGATTTAAGCGGCAATTATTCTTCCCCGTTAAGGTGTTACTAAAGGTTATAGTTGCGGTTTTTACGCCCTCTTAATGGCGGTTATTTCTTGTAGTGTTTTTTTTTTCTCATTCTCTTTTTCAATAAGATTTAAAATGAGTATATTGTATGAATTGAAGTTGCATTTTGCATTAACACTTGTAATAACTAATCCTAATTAATTAGTCCCATAACAAAATGATCTCCATTGGAATTACTTGAGTCAATATTAAATAAATTAGGTTAGGACCTACTTGGAACAAAGGATTATCTTCTTGCATTAAAATGATTGTTACTTGATTGACTTGGCAGATTGGATGTATTTGCAAGTTGGTCAAGAATAGCCATCCTTTATTTCAAGACCTTAAAGTCCACCACTAAACATGACACAATACTTATTCATTTTAATCATGTGTCTATATAGCAATTTTATTTTATTTTGAATGTTAAGAGGAACTGAGAGCCACACACGAGTTTTATAGGATTCGAATTTCAACTCTTTCAATTTGAAAATAAGTGAAAATATCATTAAATCATGGGTTAATTTCAGTAAACCCCCTATATTATCCAGATTAATCAACTAACTCCTTCTCTGACCACTTTGCCCCCTATACTATTCAATATCATCAAATTGCCCCCATCAGCTCACATTTTGACTAAAAATGCCTAAACTACCCTCAATCAATAGTATAAGGGGTTTGTTGATTCAACCATTTAAAATTATTTTTTTCAAAAATCAATTATATTTTTCACAAAAATTATAAATTCAGAAATATATATATATATTTCTTTTGCAAAAAATCTGCAAAATTCATTTTTCACAAAAAATTCAAAAATTTTTTTGCAAAAAATCATTTTTTTGCGAAAAAAAAATTCCAAAAAAAAAAAAAAAATTTCCGAAAATCTGCAACATATTAAAAAAAAATTTCAAAATTCTTTTTGCAAAAAATCATTTTTTTCCGAAAATCTGCAACATATGAAAAAAAAAAAGAAAATTTCCGAAAATCAGCAACATATGAAAAAAAAAAATTTCAAAATTTTTTTTGCAAAAAATAAATTTTTTTCGAAAATCTGCAACATATGAAAAAAAAATTTCAAATTTTTTTTGCAAAAAATCATTTTTTTCCGAAAATCTGCAACATATGAAAAAAAAATTTCATAATTGTTTTTGCAAAAAATCATTTTTTTGCGAAAAACAAAATTCCGAAAAAAAAAAAAATTTCCGAAAATCTGCAACATATGAAAAAAAAAATTTCAAAATTTTTTTTGCAAAAAATCATTTTTTCCGAAAATCTGCAACATATGAAAAAAAAAATTTCACAATTTTTTTTGCAAAAAATCATTTTTTTCCGAAAATCTGCAACATATGGAAAAAAAAATTTCCGAAAAAAAAAAGAAAATTTCCGAAAATCTGCAACATATGAAAAAAAAAAATTCAAAATTTTTTTTGCAAAAAATAATTTTTTTTCGAAAATCTGCAACATATGAAAAAAAAAATTCAATTTTTTTTTGCAAAAAATCATTTTTTTCCGAAAATCTGCAACATATGAAAAAAAATAATTTCAAATTTTTTTTTGCAAAAAATAATTTTTTTTCGAAAATCTGCAACATATAAAAAAAAAATTTCAAAATTTTTTTGCAAAAAATCATTTTTTTCCGAAAATCTGCAACATATGAAAAAAAAATTCCGAAAAAAAAAAAAATATCCGAAAATCTGTCCACTTTGCAAAAGAAATATATATATATATTTCTGAATTTATAATTTTTGTGAAAAATATAATTGATTTTTGAAAAAAAAAAATTTAAATAGTTGAATCAACAAACCCCCTTATACTATTGATTGATGGTAGTTTAGGCATTTTTAGTCAAAATGTGAGCTGAGGGGGGCAATTTGATAAAATTGAATAGTATAGAGGGCAAAGTGGACAGAGAATGAATTAATTGATTAATCTGGATAGTATAGGGGGGTTTACTGAAATTAACCCTTAAATCATAAAATCAATTCTTACTTGCCATATCAAGACTTGGTAGGGATATGGTCACTTTCAAGAGATGTGGCAATTAAATTAAATGAGCAAAATCAAAACTGACCATAAAATACCAAAAATGAGGCAACAGGAATTAAATTTAATCCCGATAAATGTTGACCCCTTATTTGAGTACCATGGAACTATATTGGAAAGAGCATTGGCAAGACTTTGAAGTCTACTACTTTTGTCTAATCTCTTATTTAATTCCAAACGCAAGGGTCATGTCATGTGACTGAGTCTCATGTATTACTATATATATATATATATATATATATATACACACATGAATATGGTAGGTAGAGGTTGATCTTAAGTAAACTTATCCTAGATCTGGGAAAGAAGTAGAGTTTTGTAAACACAATGTTTTTGTTATAAGGGGTTGCAAGCATATTTGCTATCATAAATTTGGTGTGAAAATTGAGTTGTAAATCATATATTTTATATCTTTTTGCTTTGCTGCAGTAGTGAAACATCGATCACAGTACAAATGTTAAATATATTTCTGCTGTCAAATAGAGGTACTCTTCGAAATAAAAATAGAACAACGGAAGCAAAACACGAACCATGACTTTAGTATATATCTATATATATATATATATATATATTTGTATCACCCTCGACATGAATTGGGATAAGGACTTTTTTTTCTTCCAATTTTTTCCTCCAAACTACAAGGAATTGATTTTTCCTGATTTGGTAGAAAAGTTAGTTATTGAAGAAACTTGCTAGTTAATTAAGTTGGAGATTTTAGAAAATGGAACCGACAACATTTTGATTTCTACAATAGGAAGAAAGTTAAACTGTTCTTGCTTTTTGGGAAAAAAAATACTAAAAAGGGAGTTATTGTATGTATAACTAGTTTAATTCTCAGATTTTGGATAAAGAATTGGAGTATATTTTAGACAATGGATAAAAAGGTTGAATTAATTTGAAAATGGTAATCTTAAATGGATGAGGGAGTTGTATAACCTCATATTTCAGATTTAATAAACATTTGTTCCACACTCAATGAATTCCTACAAATTTCCTTTTTTCTTTAAACTACAAGTAATTGATTAGTTTCTAATTTGGTAAACAATTAGTTAGGAAACTTGCTATCTTAATTCTCAATAGATATAAAAAATAATACTTGCACCGAATGTGAATTGTTAAGGCAGACACTACGTGGTTATCGTATTAAAAGAAAATATATCTCTTTCACATAAGTCACATCTCACACCTAACTTCTTATCCTCTCTTTTAACCATTTACATTTTCATCTCAATTTTTTTTCATTACTCATTTTTTTATCTTTTATATACTCGTTATTTTCATCTCAGGTTTAGCATATATAAAAGAATGAGTGGAAAAAATTTGAGATGAAAAAGCATGATAAGTTTAATAAGTGATTATTTATTTTTAAAAAAATAACATTTTAAGTGTTAAATAAGAGATTCACCTTTAAAATCATTTTTATGAAGTGTTCCATACACAAAAATAATATATAAAAATGTATTTTATTAGGTTGTGTCATTATTGGTAATGCTAGGTAGCCAAAGAGCCCTCACCTGTGTTCGTTTATTAACTTTTATGTTCAACTCTTCGCAGATATTTGAAAACAAAATAAAAATTAAATGAGAAGGTTTTGCAATACAAAACCACACATTCTTCTACTCTAAGAATTTTAATTCGCAACACACCCGTTTGCTAATTTGTAAGCCTCCTTCACTATTTCTTCTATTTTTATTATTATTATTGTAGTCATATGTGTAGGTTGGTGGTATATGCTCTTTTTCTTGAATTATTGTAGCATATGACTAGGGTTGCACATAAAATCGAAAAATCGAACTGGATCGAACCGAAACAGGAGGTTCGGTTTGGTTTTAAGATGATTCGGTTCGATTACGGTTTTCAAAAATAAAAAATCGATTTTTTCGGTTCGGTTACGGTTTTAGTTGATAAAAAACCGAAAAAAACCCGAACTGAACCGGTTTTAAATAAATCATAATATTTTATATATTATATATATATATGTATTTAATAATACAATATATCCTACTGGTACAATCATATTCAGCCATCAGGTACTTGAAACATGGATTTTGAAAGTCACTATGTAACTAGTGTTGAAACATGGATTTGATTTTGTGTTGAGAACATATTTTGTATTTGTAATAGTTAAAACAGGAAACATTTTATGTAATTCAGTTTATATTTTTATTTATATTATCTTTTGAATTATGTTGTTATTTTTTTTTGTAAGGCAATAATAAAAACCGAAACCAAACCGAAAAAAATGGTTTGGTTTGGTACGGTTTCTTTTACTAACGGTTTGGTTACGGTTTTCATTTTTAGAAAACCAAAAATAACGGTTAGGTTAAAGTTTCGGTCAAAATCGAAACCGAACCGGTTTTGAACAACGGATAAACTTATTTCTATATTCTCATTTATATGGGACAATGTAAAATTAAGGTCGTAAAATTACGCATGAATAAGTGTGCCTATGATATTTAAGAATCACAAATAAACCAACATATTGTTGCTTTTAGTAAACTATTCAATCTATTTATTAAATAAAATTGATACATTTAAATAGGACAATTTCAGTTAAAAATGCAAATCTTGATTCTTCTAGGTGTGCTTTTCCACCCTCTTAATCTTCTTTTGAATATATTTTTTAAAAAACCAAGCAAATTTTATAGACAATTTTATGTTTCTCGTTTTTGTTTTAAAATTATTGATAAAAATTGTATAATGTTTTAGGATAAATTATACTTTCATCCCCTATTGTTAATGTAAATTACACTTTCACCCTCTCTTGTTTTGCTAATTACACTTTCACCTCTTATTTGTTTCACTTTCACCCCTCAACCAAAATTTGACATATGAAATGACTAAATTACCCCTAACTGTATGTGATGACCAATTTGCCCACCATAAACATGTGAAAAGACCAATCTACCCTCCTTTTTATAAGAAATGTTTTTTTGAAAAAAAATATAAATTTCTGGAAAACAAATAAAAAAAATATGTAAAAAAAAATTTGAAAAAAAATATTTTTGGAAAAATATAAATATTTAGAAATATATATATTTTGGGGAAAAATATAAATATTTTGAAAAATATATATTTCTGGGAAAAAAATAATATCGGGAAAAATAGAAATATTTCAAAAAATATATATATTTTGGGAACAATATATTTCTAGAAAATAATATTTCCGGAAAAATATAAAAAAATTGGAAAAAAAGAAGTTTGGGACAAATATAAATAATTTGAAATATATATTGTTTTCGAAATATATATTTTTTTTTCAAAAAATATATATTTCGAAATATTTTTTTTTTGCCAAACTTTTTTTTTCTAGAAATATATATATTTTCGAAAATTTTATATTTTTTGGGAAATATGTTTTTACAAGAAATTTACCCTTCCAGAAATATATTTTTCCCAAAATATATATATATTTCGAAATATTTATATTTTTCCCGAAATATCTATATATATATATTTCTAAATATTTATATTTTTCCCAAAATATATATTTTTTATATTTGTTTTCCAGAAATTTATATTTGTTTTCAAAAAAAAACATTTCTTATAAAAAGGAGGGTAGGTTGGTCTTTTCACATGTTTATGGGTGGGCAAATAGGTGATCACATACATTTAGGGGTAATTTAATCATTTCACATGTCAAAATTTGGTTAAAGGGGTAAAAGTATAATTAGCAAAACAAGAAGGGTTGAAAGTGTAATTTACCCAATGTTTTATTACAAATTATAAAATATTTTCTGTATATTTATGATTTATATTGAAAAGAAAGATCATTCCAAACATATTTTAAAAGTCCGAAATTGAAAATATTTTTTAACATGTGTCCTTGCTTCAGATCTATTCATATAGGTTAAAAAAAAGTACGAGTTTTTTATATGTGTGCACGCTTCAGAAAAATAAATATTGATTATTAGAATTATATATTTTTCTGAAACGCAAATATAATTCATTAAGAGGGAATTGTAGATACCCTTTGCTCTTTATAAATGCGTGAAATTAAGAGGGATTCTTTATTCTTTAAATAAAATATCTTTTAGTTATATAATTTTTTTGTATTTTAAAAGGATTTAAATGTATAAAAATAGCTCATATTTTTATAAATAATATATATATGAGAGAGAGAGAGAGAGTAATTGAATATACTAATCATAACCTTTGTGCTTTACAAAATCCTCCATTTTCTTGAAATGAACTTTTTATCAAACTACTCATCCATGAATTAAAACTTCAAGATATATTTAAAACCCCAATAAAAAAAAACTATAAAGAATAAAACCAAAGGGTCTGTCCCTCACTATCCAAGTGGGAACTTTGTTTAATAAAAGATAGTCAAATGTTTGTCCAATCTCCAATGTCGTTCTGAGTTAAAAATAGCAGACCTCACTTAAAGATAATGACTAGTACACCATACAGGTGTGAACAAGTGAAATTTCCCCATAGTTTACCTCCTTCTCTCCATCTATACATATACATATATATACATATACATATATATATATATCATCACCCCTTTGTCCAATTCATTCACTCACCGAATTAACACCACCCTTCTAAGTTGTCTCTCTTTATTGTTTGACTCTTACTTGATATCTTTTTGAGAGAAGAGATGTCTGATGAGGTTGTGGAGTCAGTGACAGGTGAAGACACGAACAAGAGGACCAAATACGAGATGGGTGATGAGAGCATGAAGATCAAAGGCAAGGTTGTGCTGATGAAGAAGAAGATTCTGGATGTCAACAACATCATCGCATCGGTTCTCGATCGGGTTGATGACATGTTTGGGAACAAGGTCTCTCTGCAGCTCATCAGTGCTACCACTTGTGACAAAGGTATCATCTTAGGCTCTAGGCATTTTTTTTGCTTCAGAAACTTGTGTGTGTGCGTGATATATATATATATATATATATATACACACATGTCCTCTTACTTTTAAAATTGATATGATTGTTGTTTGTATGGTTCATGAAGAAACAATTCAAACTACAGCTAGAATTCCATTGTTCATGCACTCTCTCTCTCTCTCTCTCACTCTCTCTCTCTCTCTCTCTCACACACACACACACAAAAAAAAAAAAAAGGTTGATTTAGGGTGTAGTTTCATTTTGTTATTTCAAGAGTGAGAAATTAATTCACTTGATTTTTATCAAATAGAAATATTAAAACCTCTCTCTCTCTCTCTCTCTCTCACACACACACACACACACACACACACACACAAAAAAAGAAGAAGTTGATTTAGGGTGTAGTTTCATTTTGTTATTTCAAGAGTGAGAAATTAATTCGCTTGATTTTTATCAAATAGAAATATTAAAACCTCTCTACATTGTGAGAGGTATTTAATGCATAGTTCATATCAAGATTAGGACTGGTACAAAGTCTTTATTGTTCACAAATATAGGTGAAATTTTTGGTTTGCATGACAACAAGGAGTCAATGCCAAAACAACCAGTCAAGTGGGGCCATTTTGTTCTCACTTTGCCTCCAAAAAAGTGAGAAATCATAAACCTAAATCATTCAATTAATCAGTAAATTAAATCTTCTGTCATGACCAAAGATATGGTTCATTGTACCTGGGTGATTCAAGTCAGTAGCATAGTGTTTTTAATATATATATATATATATATATATATGTTTCATCACTCCCACTCCCACTCCCACTCCCACTCCCACAGTTTCGATGAATGGTTTTCTGAGCCATATCCAATAAGTGAGGGTACTGTAGGCATCATCGTTAGCATCCATGGAAGGACAAATCTGTCTTATTTTATCTCGCCTTTTGCTTTTGGGGTAAGGAATATTTTAGCACTTTTTCCTGTTAGCTTGTAAATGATGCAACATAATGCACACAAATATATATCACACATACATTTATGCCACCTTTTTAAAATAACACAAAAGTAAATCAGCTTTTTGTATTCTCCAAAATAAATAAATAAAAATCAGCTGTTTGTGAAAAGAGCATCCCACCCTCTGCCTCTTGTGCACCAATGCCATTTTTGCAGTACTGATCCCTCAAGGGATTAAAAATGGATTGGGTTCGTGTTTTTCGTGAAACGATTATGACTAGAAACGCTAACTTGATCAGATCTCATGAAACAAACTCAGTTAAATAAGGCTTTCTAACTAGTTTAATCTAAAATTAATGGACTTGAGCAATAGAAATTCACAGTTACAGAGTTTTGGCTCTCAATATATGTATTAGAATGCCAAGCCTTGTCCAATTTGCTCTTTGTCTAGCTAGGAAACATGTGTTGACTTAAAAAAGTATCACTGCATCTATATACAAGCAGAAGTACATGTATAGTAAACTATGCAACTTCTAATTCATTTTCTAAATTCACTATTGATGAACAACAACAGTACTAATTTTGAATTTTGATGTGTCTCTAGAAAAAGGAATGCAAGGGAAAGTTGGAAAATCAGCATACCTGGAAAATTGGCCCAACAACATCACACCTCCAACTGCAAATGATTCAGAATACAATGTTACATTCGATTGGGATGAGGGGCTAGAAGTTCCAGGGGCATTCATAATTAAAAACTTTCATCGCAATGAATTGTACCTAAAGACACTCACACTTGAAGATGTTCCTGGTCATGGCAAGATTCACTTTGTCTGCAATTCTTGGGTGTACCCAGCTGAGTGCTACAAAAAAGACCGCATTTTCTTCACTAATCAGGTATTAATCTACCTTTTACGTGTTTTTTAGTGACTTCTGATAGTAATTATAGCAAGCTCTAATGCCCTTTATTGATGTATGCAAATAAGTTCAAGTTTTCATATATGGTTAATACTCTTAAGATAGTATTTAGACTGAACTAGCAGCATAGGTCAAGTGAGATTGTCTGCAGAAGAAACTAGTTATATGATATGTGTTGCAGACATATCTACCGAGTGAGACACCAGAAGCGCTACGTTCCTACAGAGAAGAAGAATTAGTGAATTTGAGAGGAGATGGAACCGGAAAGCTGGAAGAATGGGACAGGGTCTATGACTATGCTTGTTACAACGATTTAGGAGATCCCGATAAGGGATCACAGTATATCCGGCCAATTCTTGGAGGATCTACCGAGTACCCTTATCCGCGTAGGGCAAGAACAGGCCATCCACCAGCAGAAAAAGGTCAGTGTGTGTGTGTGTTTTGAAGTAGCTCCTCGACTTATCAATGGTGTCGTTGGTAACAATGGCATGTACTAATTGGCTACTGAGGACCTAATCAAGAAGATATTCTTAATGCCTTTCTCATTTCATTTCCATGTCAGATCCTGCATATGAGAGTAGGCTGCCACTGCTTAAGAGCTTAGAACTTTATGTTCCTAGAGATGAACGATTCACTCACATAAAGATGTCTGATGTCGTTGCTTATGGATTCAAATCCTTATTCCAATTCCTTATCCCCGAAGTTGCAGCTCAACTTGACAAAACTCCTAGCGAGTTTGACAAAATTGAAGACATACTAGAACTTTACGAAGGAGGAATCAAGATACCTGGTTGTCATTTACTCGATAGTTTTAGAAAAGAACTTCCCTTCGAGACTCTCAGGGAGCTGCTTCGACCTGATGGCGACAGACCATTCAAATTCCCAACGCCTCAAGTAATCAAAGGTACTATATACCTAAACAGCCATTGCTTCAAAGGTTTGCCGACTCATCTATCCAATGCTATTTACTTATGATGTATATCTTAAGCAGAGGACAAGTCTGCGTGGAGGACAGACGAAGAATTTGCAAGAGAACTGCTAGCAGGAATAAACCCTGTTGTCATCTGTCGTCTCCGGGTAATTTTTTTCCTTTGCAAAGAAAAATGGATGGAAACTAAAGAAAGTTGAATTTGAAATTTTTTTTTTCCATGCATCTTTATCAGAAGTAAATAGGAGCATTATGGTGTTTGATCTTTGCTAATAACATCTAAATTTGCAGGAGTTCCCTCCAAAAAGCAAGCTGGATCCTAAAGTCTACGGCAAGCAGGACAGTTCGATGACTTCAGAACATATAAAGGACGGCCTAGATGGGATAACTATAGATAAGGTATCATTAGATTAGCTTCTTTCACACAGTAACATACTATCAAATAGTTGAATCACAAAGATAACTTTGAAATGTTTTGTTGGATAGGCAATCAAGAATAACAAGATGTTCGTATTAGATTATCATGATATATTGATGCCTTACTTGAGGAGGATCAATACGACCTCCACCAAGACTTATGCCACGCGGACAGTCCTCTTCTTGAAGAATGATGGAACTTTGAAGCCATTGGCAATCGAACTGAGCTTGCCGCATCCAGAGGGAGATCAATTTGGAGCCATTAGCAGGGTATGTACACCAGCGGAACATGGTGCTGCAGGTACCATTTGGCAGTTGGCTAAAGCATATGTTGCAGTGAATGATTCGGGCGTTCATCAGCTCATTTGTCACTGGTATGAATCTGCAAGGAAAGCTCTGGTTGTTAAAAAAAAATCAGGCTCTATCGCTAAATATATTTGCTTTTGATCTCAGGTTGCACACACATGCAGCAATCGAGCCATTTATAATTGCAACAAACAGGCAGCTTAGCGTGCTTCACCCAATCAACAAGCTCTTGCATCCTCATTTCCGGGATACAATGAACATAAACGCACTTGCTCGACAGACGCTCATTAATGGTGGTGGACTGCTTGAGAAAACCCTTTTTCCAGGAAAGTTTTCCATGGAATTATCAGCTGTCCATTATAAGGAATGGGTTTTTCCTGAGCAAGCTCTCCCTGCTGATCTCATCAAGAGGTAAATCACAATGTAGAAACCATATTAATGCTTCTGCCTTTGTAGTATAACAAGCAGTCATAAAATGAAGAAAGCAAATAGGAGAAAAAAAAGCAATCTACCTAATTATATACAGTACTTTAAGGTTATATGACATTAACAAACAAGTCCGTCATAATGTAAGGTATTCAAATTTTGGTACAATGTCTGAACAAAGCAGATCATAGGCCTCTTCAAGGTTATGATTTTACTGACGCAACATGCTACATTTGTTAATTATTCAGAGGAATGGCAGTTAAGGACTCAAATTCTCCACATGGCGTCCGCCTACTGGTAGAGGACTACCCCTATGCTGTCGATGGGCTTGAGATCTGGTCTGCAATCAAATCATGGGTTGAAGAATACTGTAACTTCTACTACAAGGACGATGAGATGGTTCAAAAGGACACTGAGCTTCAAGCCTGGTGGCAGGAACTACGGGAGAAGGGTCACGGTGACAAGAAAGATGAGCCCTGGTGGCCTAATATGAAGACTCGTGAGGACTTAATCACATCATGCACCATTGTCATATGGGTGGCATCTGCTCTCCACGCGGCAGTAAATTTCGGGCAGTACCCTTACGGGGGCTACCCCCCAAACCGTCCAGCCATGAGTCGCCGCTTCATACCAGAACCTGGTACTCCTGATTATGATGAGCTCGAGTCAAATCCTGAAAAAGCTTTCTTGAGAACAATTACTGCCCAGCTGCTGAGCATTCTCGGCATTTCCCTTATTGAGATTTTGTCCAAGCATTCCTCAGATGAGGTTTTTCTTGGGCAGAGAGACACTCCTGAATGGACAACAGACGAAGAAGCATTGACTGCCTTTGAGAGATTTGGTAAGAGACTTGTAGAAATTGAGGAAAAAATTATTAAGATGAACAAAGATGATAAATGGAAGAACAGGGCTGGGCCAGTGAAGATGCCATACACTTTGCTCATTCCTGCCAGTGAAGTTGGACTTACTGGGAAGGGAATTCCCAACAGTGTCTCAATCTAGATGTTCCCGTGCTGTGCCTGTAGCTATTATACAGTTCTAGTATGAAATAATGTTTAAGTTTGCATACGGTACTATTATTTATGCAAAAATAAAGCTACATTTCTTGCAATCTTCACAGTTAACATAATGAGTCTCTGCTACAAAAAATGAATTTCAACTACCAAACGTAATTATGAAAAAATATACACAGCTGTCACTTTACTTGTCAAAAAAAAACTTACACAGAGCTGTCACTAAAGAGTTACAAGATCCACTTATATGAGAGCATGCAACTAACCAGATCCCAAAGGAAAAGGAAAGGCACCTCAACAGCTCATGATAGACCCTTCAGCAAATTCCTTAGACCTGTCATTTTTCCATAAAGAGTGATTACCAAAAGCCTAATAGCAATAACAGAAAATTACAGTTGAGTGAGAGATCATATATAAGAACCATAGAATAACGTTTCGGCCTCAACCTCATATATGCTATTAAGTTCTTCGTTTTATAAGTTTCTATACCTTACTTGGAGCTTTCATATGCTATTTTCCTCTTTTTGTTTTTAGTTAACGTACGTCTTGTTAACTCTATCTTTGATTTCACAAATGTGCATTAGCCTAGATGGTATGAGCTCTCCTCCGCTCTTCGAGCATTGCTAGCATCATATTGGGGGTGCATTGGGTTTGTCCTTCATATATATAGTTGATATCAGTGTACATTGCAAGTCTGCAAGAAAAAATTTAGGAGCTTTTGTTGATGACAAATGATGAACCAAAGATGACCAAATGTGAATAAATGATGAAATGTTTGTATGTTGAGTCAGCGTCATTTTGGAATTGATTGTAAATCAAAAACTGAATAATGAAACCAAATGAATGATCAAATAAACTTAGCAGATACAAATTTAGTTTGACAGATAGCTATTGAGAGGTGAGAGAAATTTAATGAAATATAGAAAGCAAGGGGGGACAAAAGGCTTGAAAGCAAAACATAAAGGAAGCTTAAGAAACAAATAGCATTTTATTGTAACAAGAAAGAAGTTACGAAAAAACTGAGACCAACAAGTGTGAAATCACAGGTCAAAATGTAAGCACACCAAATACTAAATAGCTTGAAAGACTACCCTGATATGGTCAAACATCTAGGCTCGTGAAGTGACTGTGTGTGTGTGTTTTTCTGTGTGACTCAGGTAATGTGTGTGTTTTTCTGTGTGATTGTGTGTGTCTGTGTGTGTGTGCTGTGTGAGACAGAGGGAGAGAGAGCTTGTTCTTCAAGTTAACAGTTTGTGAGAAATTTCGAAAGCATTATCAGAGGGTGAAAAGAAGGTCTTCTAGATTCAAGGGTCAGGTGTTTTTGAACGAGTTGGGTTTTTCTTAAACAATTGGGGGTTTATTAAACAGGTCATGTAACTTCGTATAAAAGAAGAGAAAGTTGGGTCTTTTATACTAGCGAATTGGCGTGTGGACTTTGATAGATAAATATGCCTTTTTCTCCAGCTTCGGCGTATTGTTGTTAGAGATTGTAAGTGGGCGTAAGACCAGTAGCTTTTATCAAGATGAGCACTCTATAAGCCTTCTAGGACTTGTATGTTGCCTCGGTTACTCCTTTTGAGTTACTTTCAGTTTTCTCATTTCAACATTTTGTGGTTGTGTTACTTTGTTTAGGCAGGTAAGTTACGGAATGACGATAGGATTGTAATCCAAATAGATCCAACAATTTATGACCAAGTTCACATAATGAAGATAGGATTGTAATCCTAATAACCACTCAATGCTATAGAATGTATCAGACTGAATCAAGTTAATATACTGAACTTCACTTCTTCTCAGAAGTAAAATCTGTGTAACATAAATATAAGGAGCAGGCTCAGTTTAGAGCATATAGTATGAAATAGTATTTGTGCAACACAAAGCAACATTTCTTGCAGTCTTCTCAGTTCACATAATGAATCTCCACTCAAACATAAAACATGGATACAAAAAATAATCAAATAATTAAATAATAGAGTAAAAAGAAAAGAAGAAGTAGAAGAAGATACACACACACACACTTAATTTCAAAGTACACAAACAGAGCAGACATTGTATCCTAAGGTGTTAGAAGCTCCACTTATAAGTGCATGTAGAGCAGCGATTGTCACATAAAGAGAGACTACCAAGTGCCTAATTGCAATGGAGAAAAAAATTACTTATAAAAACTCACCTGCAAAAACTACAGATATTCTGTTTCACAACTGCCATATCTCCTCATAAGTTCTTCCTTTCTCAGTTTCTACAGCTTACCATATACTATGTTCCTATTTTCCCTATTTTCGGTTATTGATGAGGAATGTCTTGTTAGTCAATCAAACAAGACACTCTGTTTCGATAGTCTTATTGCGAATTGTATCATCACTCTGGTTTTTATGATAATTAAATCGTAGGTCTGCAAGAGAAATTTAGGAGACGCAATGGATGACAATCGATGAGCCAAACATTAACCAACTTCATGAATATGAAAACGTTTGTCCATTGAATACTACATGAAAATGTGGATGAAACTCGGTTTTCCTTACAAAACTATCACCGAATCACAGAACTAGAAATAGTATAACCCAATCAGGGAAGCGCAGACCAGTTCATTGCAAACTCAGCCATCAAAACTGAATAGTAAAAACCAAATGAAGGATGAAACCAACTTGGCTAGTCAGTTTATGTTAGGTACAAATTTAGTTTAAACAGAAAGATAGCGAAAAATATAAGAGTTTTAAGAAACAAAGGAATCAAGGGGGACAAAACATTTGAAAGCAAATATGGGAAACTTAAGAAACAATACAGAGTTTACATATACAATGGCTCGTAATTTTGGGGAAAAGCCACAATTTACCAATTTTAAAAGGGGAGCGTTGTAACTCGTAACCAAGCAAGGCTCAGAAATTTATTTAAACATATTTTGCAATGGGCAGAATCAATTACATAAGAACAGTTTTCGGTCTCGAGAGAGACAACTGGAAAATACTTTTATGTTCTTTTTTCTCTCTAACATTAATATAAGAACCTTGAATTCTGAATACAAAAGCTTCACACAGCTACAGGTTGTAAATGTACACAATACATCCCATGAATTAAGAACGTCCAAAGCAAACAGAGATAACAGTAATCAACCAAGAAGAACAAGCGCTAAAACAAACGTTTTCAAAGAAATGCCGAACATATATCGACTAGAGGCAAAGTAAATATCTGTTTTACAGGCACAAACCCAGATCATTCCTCAGTTGAAGACGGAGCCAACCCAGCTGAGGGGCTATCAGCATAATACTCTTGATGTTTCGCATTGATGCCATACTCTCGCAGAGCGCTGGAGAGGTCATCCATTGTCAAAATTAGGCGCTTATCCTTCTGCTGTTTATCTCTTTTGTCCCTGACTACAGACGACTGCCTGGCCTTGCACTGCTGAAGAGCATCCGTTGCAACCTCTGCAACAAATTTCTGAGTAGCAACAGATACCAACCTAATTAATCGAATATCTGGACAATGGAATCCGCTTTTTGCCAAGTAATGCTCTACCAATTCATCAGGAAGAGTAGGGTTGTAGTCCATCAAAGATGAGAGGAAATCCGACAGCGCTGTATCGTCATCATGTCTGCCGTCATTCGATTGCTGGCCGTGGTTCATCTTCTCTCTAGCTGCACACACATGGGAGATATGTGAATTTCTACATACATATATATATAATTTCCCATATATTTTTTCTTTAGTCGCATTCAAATCTGATTCCGCTTGATTGTGGATTTATTGCATTTTTTAAGATAAAAACAGATATTGAATCTTTAGCACAATAGGGATATACAAATATATACGTATATATATATATTTAATATTAAAACCAGAATTTGACTTAGAAACTGTATCTACTCCAATAATCTCCCTATATATGAATTATTATATTACACCTATAGCAGTTAAATATATCAGTGACATATAATACTAGACTTCCTTTGTGGGTCTGATGATTAAGGATGAAACTCCTTCCAAATCAAAGTGCTAATTCGTCCAAAACCTAAACCCAATTCATAAAAAGTTGAAATTCATCAACCATTACAATCAAATTACAAATAGAGTGAAACCCAGATGCCCAATTGAGAAAACAAGAAGATTCAAACAAAAACCATAATCAAACTGGAGTAAACTAACAAATACATCATATATTATGAAATAAAAACCTCAGAAAATTACTGGTACATATATTCATGATAAGAGATTAGTTTTAACTTGCAAATACAACAACAATTGAATGAAATACTTTTTAAATCACTCACCTTGATATAGTAGCAACCAAAGGAGAGTCTGTATAGCACACCGACACCGCTAGTGAGAGGATCGCCAGAGCAAAAGATGAAAAGATACCGAAGGTCTCAAAATAAAAGGAGGGTAATTTCGGAAATTGGCCTCCAAGTTATGAAAGGAGGTGGGTAGCCGGATCGAATTTTAATCCAATGAGTCATATTGAAAATAAAATCCGATAATTCGATTAAGATCCAAATTCGATGATCTGATTTTTTAATAAATCGTATTTGGATTTATGTCAATCTGATCCAATATATAATATATTTATATATTTTATATTTTTATGTGTATATATTTAATACTGTACATGTATATAAATATTAGTTGTTAATTATTTTATTATTTATTAATAATAATTTATCATTAATACAATTATAAAAAGTGTGAATAATTTTAGTGTTTCAGTATTTTTGTATTTTTTAATTAGATAATCGGAACAAATATCTTATAATAAAGAAATTTGAATATGAATTAACTAAGTAAAAATCCGTCGAATTATCTTATTCGGATCACGGATGGAGGGTTTTTGTCATACTTATCAATAGACCTATCAATAATCCGATTATAGTCTGAATCCGATTCGAATCCGATGTTAACCGGATATAGATTAAAAATAAAATCCAATAATCTAATTAGGATCCGAATCCGATTTCTTAACAAATTGAATTTGGATTTAATTGATCCGATTTGAATCCGATCCATTGACATATCTATGCATAACAACATAGTCTAATTATTATTTCCCATGTATTATATATAATAGTTCGTTAATCATATTAAAACTAAGCCATTATCACAAACCTTTTTTCCATAAAAACTAGTCATAAATTTTTTCTAAAATCCGATTAATCCATGGACTTTAAAATTGAATCAGATCATTTTATAGTTATAAACTATAAACTAAAGTTTAAAGGGTTAACTTCATTTATACCCCCGAAGTTTGTTTTAACTTCAATTATACTTCTCAAGTTTGAATATCTTCAATCACACCCTCTTATATGGTGTGAAATGTCTAAAATACTCTTATATCAAACACCCCTTAAATCAATTTAACCCTTAAACAAAACACCACATTGAATCAATTTAACTCTCAAACCAAACATCCCAACCCTAACCACCACCACCACCATCATCACCATCCGCCGCCACTACCACCACCATCACCATCCGCCGCCACTACCACCACCATCATCATCCATCGACACCACCACGAGCAACCCTTAAATTAATTTACTACCATCGCCATTTTTGAAAATAGGGGGGTGGGAAGGGGGCGCCGCCGGTAGTGGGAGGGGGGTGTAGATCTATATATATATATATATATGTGTGTGTGTGTGTATATATGTGTGTGCATATATATATATATATATATATATATATATATATGCGTGCTGTGTGCAGGGTGTGTGTGTGAGAGAGAGAGAGAGAGATGAATTTATTTATTTGTAAAAATTAAATGCGTTTGTAAGAATTAAATATTTGGGGGTTAGGTTATGGGTTTTAGGATTTAATTTTTATTCACAAATTAAAAAAATTAGTTTCCAAAAAAATTAAATATTTGTTTGTGAATATTTGGGGTTGTTGTTGGGGGTTTTGAATTTTACATGTTTTTTTTTTAATTTTATATTTATTTTTTAATTTAATAATTTTTTTCAAAATTTAATATATATATTTTTTGAATTTTATATTTATTTTCAAATTTTATAATTTTTTTCAAATTTTAATATATATATTTTTTAATTTTATATATTTGTTTCAAAATTTTTATGTTTTTTGCAAATTTTATATTTATTTTTGAAATTTAATATATATTATTTGAATTTTATATGTTTTTTTTTAATTTTATATATTTGTCTTGAATTTAATATGTTTTATTTTTATTTTTATTTTTTTTCAAAATTTATATATTTTTTAATTTTATATTTATTTTCGAATTTATAATATTTTTTCAAATTTTATATATATTTTGAAATTTTAATACAAATTAAATTATTAAATTATTAAATTATTGGAGGGGTCAAATTGATAAAATTACATATCCTTGTTTCCAAACAACTCTAGAATTTACATTGAGGATAATTTAGGCATTTACAAAAAAGGTTAGGATGATGTCATCGTTAAAGGGGGTGTAAGTGATGAGAATATCAAATCTGAGGGGGTGTAATTGAAGATATTCAAATCTTAGGGAATGTGATTGAAGTTAAAGCGAATCTTAGATAGTGTAAATGAAGTTAACCAAGTTTAAATTTACAAAAACAATGTTTTTTCTACTCATTTATTAAAATGCTTGAAATTGGTATTGTAATTTCTTTTCTCTCGTATTTTGAATTATTTTATATTATGTTTGCTGAAAAGTGAAAATCACAAGACGATTCTCGTTTTAATCATAAAAAATCAATTTTACATTCTTTGAAAATCGTGAATTTTAATAAAAGAATTAAGCCACCTACAAATTTAAACTATAACATATTCCTAACTAGAACTATCAATGGATTGGATTTTGATCCGAATTCGATCCGATTAGTCGGATATGGATTGAAAATAAAATCAAATAACTCGGTTAGGATCCGAATCCGATAATCCGATTTCTTAACAAATTGGATTTGGATTTATGCTAATCCGATCCGATTAATTTTATATATACACATATATATTATGTTATTAATATGTAAACATAAAAATTAATAATTTGTAATTTTTTTTTATCTAATCGGATCGGATATCCAAAAATAAAAAAATTCAGATTTGGATCAATTAAGTGAAAATCCATCGGGTTGGATCGGATCGGATACGAGCTTATCAGATTCGGATCGGGTCAAGACAAATCCGATCCTAATCCGAACTGTTTATAGGTCTATTCCTAACACACCTATTCTGCTGCATCCCAAATACGTCTTCAATTTGTTAGGATTTCCATACCATCTCTGTCCACCTTCTTGTACTGACAGGTGAGATAAAGGGTCACCCCCTGGATCTCTCTTACTAAAGGTTAAGGTATGAGGTTATTTTATTGAAATCGAACCCCAGCCCCATCCCTTTGCAGAAAGGCTCGCTCAAGTTGGAGAGGAAATACACCACTACAAGAACTCCCTCCTCAATATGGTTTTTTTTCATAATATAGGGCCTCCTTACTTTGTATTTTTTAAAATAATTTTGTGTTAATAAAAAATTATACAAAATATTTGTTTGATTAAATTTTTTTAAAAAAATTCAATTATTAAAATGTCAAATTTCAAAAAAAAAATTATTTATTGTTATAAAAAAATAATTTTTTTATTTTTAAAACTTTCAAGAATATTTCAAGTTTATAATTTCGGTGATATTCGTCTCTATATTTTGATAACTTATAGTAGTATATTGAATTATTTACACGATTACTCATTTTCTAATTTGTATACATATATTATATATGTATATATATATATATAAAGTATGAAATAAATAAATAAAACAATTCCAGGAAACTGAATCCAGGGTTTAAGCCGTTCCTGTCAAAACCCCTCTCGCTCACCTCGCCCTAGTATCTCTTTCTCTCACTCTCTCTCTGAAAATGGCGCAAAGCCTTTTCTCTCTCCTCCTCCTCCGGCGTCTCTCCCCCAAAAACCTTAATCTCCATTGGGCCTCACAACCCCTCTTTCTCTCTCATCGCCTCACCCCCAAACACAACCCTTCTCTCACCTTCCTCCAAACCAACACCACCTCAACCACCACCACCACCGCCCCCACTTCCTCCGATCCCGCCAAACCCACCTCCCTCTCCGCCCGCCTCAGCTTCGTCTTCGACCAAATCGACGCCATTGAAAAGGAACGCTCCGAAAAGGACCAGACTTTGCAGAGAATTCGCACTTGGCGCGAATCCAAGAAAAACAAAAACAATATAGGACTGGGTTCTAGCCCAAATGGGTTGGAATCAAATGGGTTGGACTCGGGTGAGTTAGAGGTGAAGAGGGATGGGGAGAGAGAGGGGTTGATGAAGAAGGCGGTGGAGTTGGTGCACCCGTGGCCGGAATGGATCGAATTGATGGAGAGATTGGTGCAGCAGAACTATTTTGATCACAGGAGGAAGGATGAGGACAAGATGATTGAGGATTTGGGGTTTGAAATGTCCCAGGTTGCCGAGGAAGGCTTCGATTTTACAAGGGACTGGAAGACTGTGCAAACGGCGTGCCTTAATTTTGGAAAGGATCGGTTTGATATCTTAAGGTTTGTTTTTTGGTTTATTGTCTCATTCTGTTTTTTTTTTTTAATGCGGAAATTATTTTGTTTTAGCTAATGGGTGTATACAGTCTGGCATTCTTTGTATTCCTTGGATGGAAATTCTAATGAGTTGAGAAAGTGTATTTTGATAATAAAAAAAAAAAGTCGAGTAAGTATATGTCCATTAAAAGTCCAAAATATTCATCACTGTTCCAAATAATCCCCGTTATCTGTCACTGAAAAATGTTATTGTTGCATATCAAGAGAACATTGCCTGTATAAGGGAAATTAGCTAGAATTGAAACTTATCAGTAGAATTTTGACTAGTAAATTAGAATAAACTATTGATTCGTGGTTCTGTTTTACTCTGATCCCTTGGCAAAGAGTTTTCCAAGAGATTTGAGGGTTTTTTTTTCAATTAAAACTATAAGTATTAATTGTGTGGACTATACCTTTCAAGTAGTTGCTCCAATCCACATTGTTTGTTGGTTAATTTAGATGCGCCAAGTCTTGCTTCCCTGCTACAATGTGTTATCCAAGTTGGTTATTTTTTTGGTTTCTTGATTGGTTATTGTGGTGTTTTCTTTTTAAAGTAGTTTCCTTTGGGTCTTTGTGTTACCATAGCTTAGGTTTAGTGGGTATAACGTATTGCACTGTCTACATTGAAGTTACTTGGTTGAGATGTGCTTAGGATGACAATTGATTTCAGGTCATTGTCGAGGCAGGATATTCAAATTTTGGTTGGACATGGATGCCCCAGTGCAGATAAGAAGGTGGTTTTTTCTGCAAAATTGTTGAGGAAACACGTCCATCTTGATGAGGGAGATGTAAGTGTTGCAGCATTGGATTAGTAGGTCATTGTTTACCCAAACATGCATGGCAAACAATTGATGATGCAATTCCCTTTCTATTATCATTTCATATGCTGCATGATATTTCTCACTTTATTAAGTAATTTTGGCTGTATATATAGTATAGTCCCAACTCCCAACCATGAATTTTTGGTAATTGCAAGTAAACACATGTTACTGTGTCGTTCAATTCACACCTTAGACTAAGTTGAGTCCCCGGTAGGCTCTTTTAAGGATTCTTTCATTTCTCTTTTGTTTTATCGGGTGGAGGGTAGACTTTGTTCATCTATAGAGGAAAAACTTGTTTTTTTGGGTTCGCTCAGCTCCTAGGGCAATTTCTTGTTCTTTGGGACACACTCCCCTTTTGAGTGCCTTTTATAACTTAATTATAAAAAAAAATTGTTTAATCTTGATGTAAAAGATGGGTAGAGTTGCATGTCGTTTGTAATTCTTGAGGCATAATTTCACTCCATTTTTTTCCTGATTTAGATGTATCTCTTGGTTATAATTTCTTGTACTCCATCCAATCACTTCCTCCCCACAAGTCCGACGAACACAAAGACTGTGGATTTAGTTGCTAACAAATCCAATACTCCTAAGATGGAGTTACATTTTATGGTAGATGAGTGGAAGCTCATTGTTAGAAAAACTTGACTGATATTATATGAAGAAGAATGAAAAGTAATAGGGTATTTTTGGATAGAAACTTCTGTATTATTAATAATATGTGAATGTTTAAGTACATATCAACTCTTACATGCAGTTGGTAGGCATCTCGTATTAGTTAAAAGTACATTTACGCATCAAATAGCACCGGTTGCATCATGGTGCAGGTCTTGCACCTGGCTATATGCCAGGTAAGTTGATTTATAGCTGGTACGACCTACACTCTAGGCCCTAGTGAGAGTAGGAGAGACTAGGAAAGTTATCTTAAGAGTTGATCCTGATCGGCTTATCTTGTTGTGTATCCCCAAAAGTTACTTGATATCTTTCTTTCTTTCTTTTGGAAAACTAAGGTTGGATTTTTTTTAACAGGGGACTTGTTTAGACTCTTCAGTTAGAAACGAGGGTTGAGTTTCTATGGATGTTGTTGGCTTGGAAGGGTGGGTAGCAACTATTTAGGATTCTCCCATAGGCGATTTGACTGTTTCTGGCCATCAAGAGACTGTTACTATGTTTTTGGATATCATCATCAGTGTCTTGTATCATCCTTGCATTAGTTGGTGTACCAGACCTGCCCCTTGCACGCTTTATTGTTAGGTGAGGATCCTTTTTTTTTTTTTTGATAAGTTAGGATCCTTTATTGCATGTGCATCTTATGCTAGGATTTTTTTTTTCTCTTTGTGTTAGTTGTTGGTTCATTGTCGTGTCGTTGATTGGTCGAGGCAATGGAGGGCTTCTTTGTACAACATATTAAGGAAGAGAAAGTCCATTCATTGCTGTATTGAAGTTCGTAGATGACTTACCAAAAAAATAAAAGAAGTTGTTAGATGAATCATCATCTTTGAATTTTCAGCAAGGAGTTTTCTGTTTCTATGGTTCAAAAAAATTGAGTAATCTAACAATGACTAATCTCCTGATTTTCACATAAATTATGTGGGCGTTATATACTGATTAGCCTACATATTTGGTTGAGTTGAAGTAACTGGTGTTGCTTAGACACTAAGAAATGCTTCCCAATTTCTTTTTACCCACGGTGAAATGCTGCTTCTCATATTAGTAACTTCGGAAATGACATTGGTATCCTGGTTCAACTTGATGGCAGCTATAAGATAAATTTATATGCAACTTCTTCATGCCTGAAATGGCTTCAGATTTTGCAGTAAATGCTAGATGTAAATCTATTTGCTACAAGGATCATAGTGTTTCCCTGAAATATTTTTGTCCATCTACTAAAACAATTACTTTAAAAAATGTGAAACTCTATATTAATACCAGTTATTTGTTCAAATGTCAGGTCTGTAGTTCTTGCAGCTTAAGGAACTCCTGTGAAAGAGCATATCTTGTGACAAATAAAGAGGATGAGGCACGGACTATTGATGTTATGCGTGTCCTCTTGACATATGGGTTTGATCCTGTAAAGGGATCAGTTGTCAATGAATCCCTTCTGAAAATAAAGTCTGTGAAGACTGTAGTTCGTAAATTGCTACATGAGATTGTTAAGTTGAGTGCTGTTCCAATAGATCCAAATCTTCCTCCTCCTGTAATCAGGAAGCCCCCACCAAAGGTGAAGATTCCCCCTCCCCCTCCGAAGAAGCGAGTCGGACGTGATGACATTGAGATGAAAAAGGGGGATTGGCTATGTCCCAAGTAGGTTCCATTTCTTTAAGTTTCATAATTTCTAAACACAATGTTCTTTTCCTTCAGTAGAGAGGCACTGTCATTGCCGAGGATGCATATCTTGATATCTTGGAAGATCATCTACCGATGGAACACTTCTGTTAACCTTCGCATGATATCTATTGCATTCCTGGAATTTATAAACATCATAAATGAAGGTGCTTATCTGGAGATGATAAGTGCAGTGATTTGCTTGGTTTGGTCTGCGAACAGTTTTCTGCTTTGTGAGAATTCAAAATCTGAAACTGTAAAAACTTCTGTTTGGTTCTGTCTTTGAAAACTCAGTTTGTTTCTCTGAAAATTGTTCTCGAGAATTCTGAAAACAAAAAACTGTTTTATGAGAACAATAAAAAAACATGTACGTTTTTTAACAGTGTTTTCTAAAAAACAGTTTACAGAAAATTCGACCAAGCAGACTCTTTTTTTACAGATTTTCCGTCTTCTGAAAACATAAAACTGTTTCCAGAAATGTAAACCAATCATGCCCTGTTTTCAGAGAACTATTTTTAGTATTCTTTGAAAACAGTTTGCTGTTGTTTTAGTTCTTAGAACTGTTTTTATAGTTATAAACCAAGTGGCCTCATAGTTACCAATAAGAACTTTCTACATGGATGCTTTGCCAACCCCATTCCCCTGGAATAAAAATCCAAAGATTAAAAGGATGGCCTGATGCCAGATGTAGCCTCGAGTTGGGTTATCATAAACAATAAAAAAGACTGCTATAGAATTCCATTCATGTGATTCACCCAATGTCTGTGCTAGCATTAGACTGCTAGATAAAGATCATTAAATTGTCTAGGATGGTTGAGTTTTGGAGGAAATTTGCTGTTTGAGTTGCAGCAGATGGCTGATCAACATATCATTTTAGTTTAAATTCCCTCCCTACAGATTGTTTCAAAACTTATTTTGCATATCATTGGGTTACATTTCAGCAACTAATATTTGATGGAGTTGAGATTTCCTGTCTATTTTTTCTAAGAATGATGAATGATTGTATCAGGTGCGACTTCATGAATTTTGCAAAGAACACAGTGTGCCTGCAATATTTGATGGAGTTGAGATTTCCTGTCTATTTTTTCTAAGAATGATGAATGATTGTATCAGGTGTGACTTCATGAATTTTGCAAAGAACACCGTGTGCCTGCAATGTGATGCAAAGCGTCCAAAGAGACAGCTCCTCCCAGGAGAATGGGAATGCCCCAAGTATGATTCTGCTTGCTATTACTACATTTTATTTTGTCTTTTTGATGAATATTCTATCTTGAAGATAACTTTGAACCTTTTGGTCATATCGAAATCAATGCATTGGCTAACTATGTATGTGCATGCATACATGTGAATAATGTTAATACTATTGTTCTTCATCTAACAATAGGTTAAAATGTTGGCCATCACCTTGTGGCCTAGTGGTTGAACGCCCAGCTCCTTGAGCGGGTGCGCTAATGTTCGATTCCCCCCCCCCCCCCCCCCCCCCCCCCCCCAAAAAAATGCTTACCCCTCTCAAAAAAAAAAGGTTTAAAATGTTCATCAGGGTGGATCCAAGGGTCTTTTGCCATGAAAATTTTCCATTTGTTTAGATAGGTGGCAGATGTAATCTTATGTTTGCCTTTTTTTTTGCCGCCGCCGCCTCCTGCTGCTCCTTTGAGCATGGGCATTATAACTTCCATATATTCAATAGTCTTGACCTGCTAATGCTATCAATTTATATTATATTTTATATTTGGGGTGCCTCATCCACATCGCAAGAAATTTGGTTCTTGGAGCCATTTATGACCTTCCATTTGCATGTACTAGATGCAGAATTTGTGTCAATGCTGTTAGTTTCATTGTGAAGAGTTTGACATGTTTATCCTTTGGTCCCTATCTATTGGCAGGTGCAATTTTTTGAATTATAGGAGGAATATGGCATGTTTTCATTGTGAACACAAGCGCCCTCCAGATGAATTCACAGAGAACGAAATGCAAGAAAGGCAACGTGGTCCCAGAACAAGGATGGAGAAGATCGTCCCAAGCAGGGCTGAGGTCTCTAATGCATGGAATTTCGATTTTGATGACAATGAATCTGATGGAGCAGATGTTGCTAATTTTGAGTATGCTGATTCTCAAAAAATAGATGAAGATTTTCCTTTAGATAGTCGGGCTCATGGTGAAAATATTAGGGGAGCTGAAGACTTCCAAAATGCTAGCAGAAGTCAAAGGGTGTATGAAAGAGAATATTCAGATCCTGGTCAAAAGAAACCTGGGATGGGATTTGATGATTTTGATGATGAAGAAGATGATATCGACAGTTATGAGCTAGACACTCAAAACAATAGTCAAGTTAAGAGTTCATCAGTTGATTTCTCTGAGGTTGAAGCTTATTCTGAATCTGAAGATACTGAAGTCTATGATAAGAATAGGGTTGCTCCTCAAAGAACCAGGTCTTTCTCACACAATAAGTCTATGAAGCCCATGCGTCAAAAAGCACAATTTTCTGGCTCACAGGATGATGATGTAGATTTTGATTCAGATGAAGACCTTCCAGTTCATCCCAACTGGAAGTCTAGTCATGTTGCTGATTCCAGACAGAGAAATAGAAGTAGAGAGGGAAGGGCTTTCGGTTCAGATGAAGAACTTGAGCTCGGTTCTGGCTCTGAGGACTTCGCCAACAATGATTTTGGTCCAAGGCAGAATAAGTGGAACAACCGGGGTTCTGGTAGAGGTGATTTCAGGAGGAAAGGAAGTTCTGATACGTATGATGACTACTCTGGTTTAGAATCTAGTGACGATGATCAACGTTCTTTTAAAGGCAACCGTAGAGGTAATAAAGCAGGCGCAGGAAACCCTTCCAGGGGTCGTGGTCGTGTTGATTTTTCTGGACAGTCGCGATCTGGATCCAATTACATGATGGGTGATAGAAGGAAACCTTTAGATGACAATTTCAATAAATCTTCCCGAGGGTCTTATAGTAATAATAGATCATCACGAGGGTCTTATAGTAATAATAGATCATCACGAGGGTCTCAAAGGAATGATTATGGTAAACCATAGAGGGAATGACAGAGAGGCTAGTTTTCGAAATTCCAGGGGCACGCGACGGGGAGGATTTGGTAATCGTCAACATGAAAAGTCTGATACTTTTGACCCATATGATGACGATCGATACAAAAAGCCACGCATAAATGTACGATGATTCTGAACCTTGATTCAACTGGTAATTGATGGTCAGCTCATTTCTGCCACGCAGGTCTTCAGAGTTGAGTAGAAGTGAAAAATCAAGAGCTCAAATTCAAGAAAAACACTGCTAGAAGGAAAATGAGAAAGTATGGACTTTTCTACATGCAAGCCATTTGTATGAGTAAATCACTGAACTTCCTTGCAGTTGCAGACAACCAACCAGAAGTTCCAATTGCGCTGATCCTTGCTTTTCGAGGGGACTTGAGTTTCGCATTGGCATAATTGCAGGCCAATTATCATCCATTTATCTCATTACGTTGGTTGTCGCTGCTTGGTGTAATGGAGAAAGCTCGGCCTTGTAGGTATGAAGACTGCAATTACTTTGTGCAGGTCTATCTCCACACCCTCCGGTCTTCTCCTCCCAACACCTGCAAAGGCAGGACCTGCACTGGAGCATTAAGTTTTCTTGCCACAAAATACTACGCTGTGCCTCATAGGCTTCGTCGCCAATGGTGAACCATTGAGCTTTGTTTGCATTTTCATTCCTAGGGTGAGTTGCTGCTCACTTTTGGAATTAAATTGCAGGATGCATCTCTTTTCCTTTTTTCTTTATTTTATTTTATATGGTTTTACACCACCATGCTCATGAGTTATTTGCGAGTTCCTTTTTTCGTTTCTGAGTGGTTTTCATGTAATTTATTACATCAAAACTGTTTTTTCTTCCTGTGTATGCAAGCAGTTGGAGCATCAAGTTTTCCTGTATATGCTTTTCATGTACCTCCTTTTTCCCCCCTTAATTAATAAATATATATATATGTATATATACATATGTGTGTGTGTGTATATATTTTCTGAATTTCTTTGATTTTCGGCCCTCCAATGCTTTTCGTGATGTCCTGCCCATGGAGCAAAAACATGTGTGAATGTAGTGTTTTTTTCCCTACATCCTATTGTTCTCAGAGAACAATGGGTTATCATGCTGCAATCAAACAATTAGTGTCTTGATATGTCATTTTGGCAGTGGGTGGTCCAAGGAGCAGTGAATTTGGAAATCTGAACAAATTTAACACTTATTTAGTTAAGTCACTTAACACTGAAGGCTAAAATTTACAAAAATATCAAAATATATAATTTTTTTAAGTACCACTTAAAACCTCTCGTACTTAAAATTCAGATTTTAAAATTTTCAGTACTTAATTTTCAGTTTTATCACACGTGGTAATTTAAATGACACTTTAACACTGGAATCCGAGGACTGATTTCATACTTAATTTCCATTCATTACTAATTTTATACATAGTTTTCATTTTATCAAACACCACCTGCGTCTATAACCACATCGCGTTCTATCCACCATCAGTGCAGAGATCCTAATTCTACATGATGCATACACAATTGGGCGTCAAGATACCACTCTATCAACTATTGGTACATCATAAAAGACAATAAATAAATAATGTGTGATTTTACATAAGAGGTTGACGCAGCTTTCCAGAAGATCTGTACTGACATGGACTGGGTTGAAGATGAAATACTAATCTCCTACTTCCAGATTAGAATAGAGTCCTCAATGCGTAAACCAATAAAATTGCCACCAGCAATATGCATAATAATTCGAGCTTGCTTTCTTCTTGGCCTAAACTCGGATAATACCTTCAGTACAGTCCTCACGATTCACCTAGAATACAGTGAACGAAATACGTATTAGTAAAGATAAGAAAATACAATGAAGTGTGTCTTCACCTGGAAAATACAAAGCGATGACTCCAAATTTCCAAGAAATATCCACACAAATAGATGTAATTGTCACAAATTTTTACCCTCCAATTTAGGTCCCATGCTGTTCTAAGATCTTCACAAATACTAGAGAATATTTCAACTACAATAACAAGCTTCCTTGACTACAATTCAGAGTACTGGCTATCCCAATGAGAACTTGGACAAAAGATGCAGGTAATTCCAGACAAAAATAATTAACCTCAAGATTCAACTAATTTCGGAGAAGAAAAGAAAAGAGCTCACTGAGATCATGATTGCTATTGCTATCATGAAAACTACATCAATATCCATTCTACCAAATTTTTATCAGCTCCTATTAACTTATGAAACTCCATGCTCGAGGAAGAGTAAAAGCGTAATACTGAATATTCTCCAACCACTTTTCACAAAATTTTCAACACATAATGCATGATGGTTATAGAGGCACATAGCAATTTGCAAATGTCATGGAGAAACTATGGAGAATCATATACTACAATCACATAAGAGTTGAAACTGCACAACCAAAGGCAATCCGTTTCTGTAGCGAGGAAGACAAGCTAAAGGTGTGGACAGGAAAACCATTTACATATAGCACTACCTGTAGACAAGAGTTACACTTTGTTATTAGCTTATGCAGAAATATGGACTATCGTGCTTATACTGATGAATTATGAATCCGCACTATATGAGGTCACAACCTCGTCCTTTATTATGGTGCTAGGTTGTTGCAATTTTAGTTCTATGCTGAATCAATATAGGGGTTTCAAGAGAACAGATCGAGAATCTAAAGATTCCACAAATGAAATGATCATAACTAAAAAACACATGCAAATGAAGAATTCCACCCACAACCCATCCCCACAATGTAATTATGTGTTGCTAAATATCTTCAATTTTGATCTTGCATACACTTGCGCCGCAGCAATCAAGCCATTGGTGATTGCAACAAACAGGCAGCTGAGTGTACTTCACCCAATGTCCAAGCTTTTGCACCTCATTAGTCATTTGTGTGATACAATGAACATAGATGTCGATCATCGAATGACATTCATTAATGCCGGCGGAATGCTTAAGAAAACCATTTTTCTAGGAAAATTTTGTATGGATATATCTGCGAACCTTTATAAAGACTGAATTTTTCCTGAGCAAGCTCTCCCTGCTGATCTCAACAAGAGGCAACACATAAAGGGCAAACCATGTCAAAGCTTTGTGGTTTAACAGAGAGTCTCTGAATTCAGAAACAAAGAGAAAACACATATATGTCAAAGCTTTGCGGTTTAACATTCTCTAAATTCAGAAATAAATAGAAAACACCAATAGGCAATAGCCAAAGATACATACAGTACCTCTGGTGGTTATATGACATTAACAGCCAAGTCTGGATGACTTTCAGAATTCAAATTTGGTAAGTAAAATTGGTCTGAACAAAGCAGACCTCAACCCTTATTCGAAGCTGTGATTTTAGTGATACAACATGCTACCTTTTGAATTATTCAGGCCTGCAATCAAAACATGGGTTGAGGAATACTGTACCTTCTACTACGAGAACAATGAAATGGTTCAGAAAGACTTTATGCTTCAAACCTGGTGGAAGAAACTCTAGGAGAAGGGTCACGGTGACAAGAAAGATGAGCCCTGGTGGCCTAATACAGAGACTCCTGAGGGTTTAATCCACACATAGACCATTATGATAATGGGTGGCTCCTGCTCTCCATGCAGTGATTAATTTTGACCAGTATCCTTATCAGGGCTACCTCCCAAGCCGTACAGGCATTAACTGCGGTTGCTACCAGAACCTGGTACACCCGAGTATGACGAGCTCGAGTCCATTCCTGAAAGGGCTTTCTCTAAAACAGTTACTGGCCAGCTGCTGAGCATTCTTGGCACCATCCTTGTTGACGTTTTGTCCAAACATTCTCTAGAAGGGAGTTTATCTTGGCAAAGAGACATTCATGAATGGACAACAGATATGGAACCAGTAAAGCCTTTGAGAGATTTGGAAAGGGACTTGAAGAAATTCAGGATAAAATTATAAAGATAACCAGTGACAATAAGTGGAAGAACAGGGTTGGGCCAGTCAAGATGCCATGCACTTTGGTCATTCTTATTTTTATTTTTTTTACCTTGGCAAGCGAGTTGTTAGATTAGTATGTGCTGCGAGTCGAACCCTGACCACCTCAAACCATGGAGGGGCATCCTACCACTGGGCCAACTTTGGTCATTCTTATTACTGAAGTTGGACTTACTGGAAGGGGAATTCCTAACAACATCAATCTAGATTTCCTTACACTATTACTAATACTTATGACACTGTTTCAATATGCAAATAAGATGTGGGGGAGAGATAAATCAGCAGTGTGTATCAGACTGAACGAAGTTCAGATACTGAACTTCATTTCTCCTCAGAAGTGATACATGTGTTACTGATTAAAGGCAGAATCTGTGACAAAATATATGGAGCAGACCTCAGTTTACCAGCATATACTATATAGTACTATTTGAGCAACACAAAGCAACTTTTCTTGCAGTCTTCACAGTTCACATAACACTCTCTGTAAACATTAAGCACAGACCAAAAAAAAAACACAATACATCTGAAAAAAAAAAAGATAAGCAAAAGAAGTAGAAAACATATGCACACACAAATCGTCAGAAGTACAAAAACAGAGCTGTCATTGTATCTGTGGAAATTCAGTGTATTATGTAGGAATGAGTTGGCAATATCTGCTGGAGATTTGGGCAGCTGTATTTAGATTCATCTTAGCTGACTTATTAGGGCAGTAGTTGCTATATAGTTGTTGTATTCTGACTTATTGGTCAGTAGTAAGTTGATGCATTTATGTTTCCTACTCCTATATATTGCAGAGTATTATGTATGTTTGTGATATACAAGAGAAATAAAAGTTCAGTTCAAATTCCACATGGTATCAGAGCTCAGAATCTGATCCAATTCCTTCACACCCTATAAACACTTCCGGTGGTAATCAGTAGCTTCGACATCTCATCTTAACTGATTGTACTACCCGTCAGTTTTTTCAATTACTTTCTCCGAATCTGATCCAGTTTCTTTCTCAAATCTGTCTCCATAAAACCTCTATATATTTTCTGTTTCCTAACCGATTCAGAATCTAACCATTCCGGGATGACAAAATACGGCATGGCCAGCAGTTCAGAGAGCCCCATTTCAGAGGTCACATCCACTCCAGCCACTGTCATCACCAGCAATCTTGGTGGACCAGAAAGCTTTTGTTCTTCCTATCACTGGTCACAAACTCAACGGACAAAATTTTATCCAGTGGTCTCAATCCGTTATGATGTTCGTTTGTGGAAAAGGAAAGGAAGACTACCTCACCGGTGATGCTGCTTCTCTAGAGACAAATGACCCAAAATACAAGGTCTGGAAATTGGAAAACAGCTTGGTAATGCATGGTTAATTAATTCCATGACCATTGAAATTGGAGAAAATTTCATGTATTACAAGACCGCTAAAGAAATTTGGGAAGCAGCAAAGGAAACCTACTCCAACAAAGAGAATGCATCAGAAATCTTTGAGATCAAGAGCATTCTTCATGATTTAAGACAAGGTGAAATTTCTGTAACTGAATATTTCAATACTTCAATTCGGCATTGGCAGCAACTTGATATCCTTGAGGAGATGGAGTGGCACTGTCCTAATGACAACAAACAATACAAGAAAATTGTTGAAAAAGAACGGGTCTACAAGTTCTTACTCGGCCTCAATAAGAATCCAGATGAAGTTCGGGGCAGAATTCTCAGCACTAAGCCATTACCTAGCATTCGAGAAGCATTCTCAGAAGTTAGAAGAGAAGAAAGCAGGAAAAAGGTGATGTTGGGATCCCAAAACACCACACTCACTCCTGAAAATTCTGCCCTAGCAGCCCGTGGAATCCAGTTCAACAATACCAATGAGAACCGGCAAAGAAAAGGCAGACCATGGTGCGACCACTGTCGAAAACCTAGACACACAAAGGAGACGTGCTGGAAAATCCATAGAGAGCCAGCAGATTGGAAACCATCACATTGGAAACCATCACGCCCTCCACATGATAGAGATAGCTGTGGCAACCTAGCAGCAGCTTCTGAAACTCAGAGTTCAATCGAACCAAGTCCATTCAGCAAGGGCCAATTGGATCTCTTGCAGAAAATGTTCCAGCAGACACTACAAAGCACTGTCACTCCTATCGGTACTGGTTCCATAGCACAAAAATGTAATTTTCAGAATTCTTTAAGTGTAAAAAGAGAGAAATCAAGTCCATGGATTGTGGACTTAGGTGCATCAGATCATATGACTGGGGATGTTTCTATATTTCATAAATACAACCCATGTCATGACAATACCACTGTCCGAATTGCTGATGGGTCACTCTCAAAACTGACCGGTACAGGTTTAGTAGTGATTTCCAAATATCTTACTCTTGACTCAGTATTATTAGTCCCAAACTTAGATTGTAATTTGCTGTCCATAAGCAAACTTACAAAAGATTTTAATTGTGTTACAAAATTCTTCCCTAATTTTTGTGAATTTCAAGCTTGGATTCAGGGAAGATGATTGGCAATATTAGGATGTGTGCGGGACTCTATCTCCTTAGAGTTGATGATCCGGATAGACAATCTCAGAAGACTTCCTATGTAGCTTCTAGTTTTAATAAAGATAGTACAATCATGTTGTGGCACTATCGACTGGGACATTCAAATTTCTGGTATCTTGAAAAATTATTTCCCTCGTTATTCAATAAAAATTCAAAAACTTTTCAGTATGAGATCTGTCAACTATCCAAACATGTTCGAAATACCTATCCCAATAAACTATACAAATCATCTCATTCTTTTTCCATGATACACAGTGACATCTGGGGGCCATCCAGAATCAATAACATTACAGGTTCTATAGATAGTTTGTCATCTTTATTGATGATCACACCAGGGTCACATGGATATTTCTTAAGAGGGAAAAATTTGAAGTAGGCCAAATATTCCATAATTTCAACAACATGGTTCAAACCCAATTCCAAGTTAAAATACAAGTTCTTAAGACGGACAATGGGAGAGAGTACTACCACTCGGTTCTTGGCTCGTACCTATTAAATCAAGGTATAGTACATCAAAGCTCGTGGGTAAACACTCCTCAGCAGAATGGGGTTGCTGAAAGGAAGAATCGACATTTGATGGAAGTTGCTAGATCCCTTATGTTGTCAAGTCACGTTCCAAAACAATTATGGGGAGAAGCCGTCCTTACTGCAACATACCTTATCAACAGAATGCCATCTCGAGTCATAAAATTCACAACCCCACGCCAAACTCTCCTCGTTCATACCCTAACATCCGAATTATCTCTACAATTCCCATTAAAGTCTTCGGTTGTTCAGCCTTTGTTCACATAAACCAAAAGCATATAAGTAAATTAGATCCCAAATCCACCAAATGCATATTCCTAGGATACTCTCCAAACCAAAAACGGTACAAGTGTTATTCACCAGTGACAAGAAAATTTTATAACTCTATGGATGTAACATTTTTTGAAAATCAACCCTTTTATCCCAAACCTGCTATTCAGGGGGAGAATCCTATCATACGGGAATACAAGTCTTTGGAAATTGAGACTGCCGATGAGCCACTACCACAACCTCAAATAGCCACTACCGAACCAAACTTCAAATCTCAATCCAACCCTGAATCCGACCTTAAACTACCAAATTCCCCGTATACTCCTAGCTCTCAAACACAACACACATAACCAAACTTCTCTCCAAACCCCAGAACCACACAAGGAAGAACAAACAAGGAATTGATTGTCTACTCAAGGAAACAGAAAACTTAAAAGGATTTAGAGCATCATACACCTCTAAAGCAGAACTAATAATCTGAGCCGAGTCCAGAGACACTTCAAATTCACCCAGGTAACACTATTATTGAATCTGATTCCAGTGAGTTTTTTAATAATCTTGATCAGCCCATTGCATTGAGAAAAGGTGTGAGATCATGTACTCAGCATCCAATCGGTAACTTTGTTTCTTATAAAGGATTGTCTCCCAGTTTTCGAGATTTTGCTACTACTTTGACCAGTTTACAGATTCCTGTCAACGTACAAGAAGCTCTAAATAAACCTGAGTGGAAGGCTGCTATTTTGGAAGAAATTCGAGCTCTAAAGAAAAATAAAACATAGGAAATTTCAGATTTACCCAAAGGAAAAAATCCAGTTGGATGCAAATGGATTTTTACTATCAAACATAATGCAGATGGTAGCGTGGACAGATTCAAGGCCCGTCTTGTTACAAAAGCATTTACTCAATCCTATGGAATTGATTATAAGAAGACATTTGCCCTAGTAGCTAAACTCAATTCAATCCGAGTTTTGTTATCAGTTGCAGCAAATTTAGATTGACCACTTCATCAGCTAGACGTCAAGAATACCTTCCTAAATGGTGACTTGGAAGAAGAAGTCTACAATGAAATTCCACCAGGTTTTGAAACTCAAGACAACGCAAACAAAGTGTGCAAGCTTCGGAAATCGCTATATGGCCTCAAGCAATCTCCACGAGCATGGTTTGATAGATTTACAAAGGTGGTAAAGAAGTATGGGTTTTCACAATGTCAGTCAGACCATACTATGTTTAACAACCATTCACCTCAAGGGAAGATGACCGTCCTCATTGTGTATGTAGA
This sequence comes from Cornus suecica, assembly GCA_963922005.1. NCBI lineage: Eukaryota > Viridiplantae > Streptophyta > Magnoliopsida > Cornales > Cornaceae > Cornus > Cornus suecica. The sequence continues at coordinate 18,393,211 of OY998247.1, read as the reverse complement.
TGACATTATTCTCACCGGAGATTATGTGGAAGGAATAAACAACTTGAAACATCTTCTTGCTCAAGAATTCGAGATTAAAGACTTGGGACATCTCAAATACTTTCTAGGTATGAAAGTGGCTCGATCAAGAAAATGTATTTCTATTTCCCAACATAAGTATGTCCTAGACTTACTAAAGGAAACAGGAATGCTTGGATGCAAACCTGTTGATACTCCTATGGATTTAACAAATAAGTTAGGAATGGAAGAAGGTAGTCCACTTGTTGATAAGGGAAGGTATCAACGTCTTGTCGGGAGACTCATATATCTATCTCATACAAGACCAAATATTGGTTTTTCTGTCAGTATGGTAAGCAGGTTCATGAACCATCCTACCGCGGAACACTTGGGAGTTGTTTATCGAATCCTTCAATACCTAAAGAAGAGTTCGGGCAAAGGTCTATTTTTCAAAAATACGCCTAACAAAGACATTGAAGTTTTTTCTGATGCTGATTGGGCCGGATCAGTAACAGATAGAAGATCTACTACAGGGTATTGTACATATGTATGGGGGAATTTGGTTACTTGGCGAAGCAAAAAGCAATCAGTTGTTACAAGGAGCAACGCAGAGGCTGAATTTAGAGCCATGTGTCACGGTATATGTGAAGGGATATGGCTGAAAAGGTTACTTGGGGAGTTAAAAATTTCTGCTGGAAAATCTGTGAAGTTGTTTTGTGATAACAAAGTAGCCATAAGTATTGCAAAGAACCCCGTTAATCATGATAGGACCAAGCATGTGGAGATCGATCATCACTTCATCAAAGAAAAGGTAGAAGAAGGAGTAATTAAGCTTGTTTACACTCCTACTATTCTTCAAACAGCTGATATTCTTACAAAAGCTCTCCCACGAACTAATTTTGAAAGTCTGAAGTCCAAGCTAGGCATGATTGACATCTACAGCACAGCTTGAGGGGGAGTGTGGAAATTCAGTGTATTATGTTGGAATGAGTTGACAATATCTGCTGGAGATTTGGGCAGCTGTATTTAGACTCATCTTAGCTGACTTATTAGGGCAGTAGCTGTTGTATAGCTATTGTATTCTGACTTATTGGTCAGTAGTTAGTTGATGCATTTATGTTTCCTACTCCTATATATTGCAGAGTATTATGTATATTTGTGATATACAAGAGAAATAAAAGTTCAGTTCAAATTCCACAGTATCCTAATGTGTCAAAAACGCATGCAAATAGAGCTAAGATTGTATTAGAAAGAGTGACTACCAAGTACCTTACTACACCGGAGAAAGAATTGAAGTCAAGAAAAAATCAGTTGCAAGAGCTTCAGATTGACTTTTGTGCCTCAAGTGCTATATCTGCTTATAAGTTCATCGTTTCCCAGTTTTCAACTGCTTACTAGGTGCTATCATATACTATGTTTAAATTTTTATATATCCTTTGAGGAATGTCTAGTTAGTCAATCGATTTGACCAGAATTTCCACTCAGTTTTAATAGTCGTATTGCGAATTGTGTTAAAAACTCTATTTTTAAATTAATTAAATTGAAGTTCTGCAAGAAAATTTTAAGAGGCACGATGGATGACAAGTGACAACTGATGAGTCAAACACTAACCAATTTCATGAATATGAAAATGTTTGTCCATTGAGTAGTGCATGAAATATAGTATAGGAACAAAGTCATGAAAGGACTGACCAGTAGTACATTACGGATTTGCCCATCAAAAGTGAATAATGAAACCAGATGAAGGATGAAATCAACTTTGCTAACCAAGTTATGTTAGGTACAAAGTTTAAGCAGAAAGCTATTGAGAAACGTAAAATTTTTAAGATAATACACAAATGAAGGGGAACAAAATGTTTGAAAGCAAAGATGGGAGCTTAAGAAACAATACAGCACACATACAAGGCATCACAATTTTGGTGAAAGGCCTCAAATTACAAATTTTGCAAGGGGCAAAATCATCACCAAGCAAGTGGGTTCTCTCCCCTTGAGCGCTTTTAATACAATTTGTTTTACTTATAAAAAAAATCACCAACAAGCAAGCCTTAATAATCTATTTAAATGTGTTGCAAGGGGCAGGATCACTTTCATAATATCAGTTTTCAGTCTCAGAAAGACAACTGGAAACTATTGTTCCTGTTACGTTTTTCTAACCTTTTAAGAAGAACCTTGAATTCAGAATACAAAAACTTCACACAAGTACAGGTGTATATGTACCCAAGACATGCCATGAATTAAGAACCTCCAAAGCGAACCAAGATAAGATTAATCAAGCAAGAAGAAATTAATGTTTTCACATAAATGCCGAACATAAATCGACTAGAAAAAAAGTAAATATCCATGAAGAATTTGTTTTACAGGAACAAACCCAGTTCATTCTTCAGTTGAAGATGGACCCAACCCAGCTGAAGGGCTATCAGCATAATACTCTTGATGTTTCGCATTGATGCCATACTCTCTCAGAGCGCTAGAGAGGTCATCCATCGTCAAAATTAGGCGCTTATCCTTTTGCTGTTTATCTCTTTTGTCCTTGACAACAGACGACTGCCTGGCCTTGCACTGCTGAAGAGCATCTGTCGCGACCTCTGCAACGAATTTCTGAGTAGCAACAGATACCAAGCGAATTAATCGAACATCTGGACATTGAAATCCGCTTTTTTCCAAGTAATGCTCCACCAATTCATCAGGAAGTGTAGGGTTGTAGTCCATCAACGACGAGAGAAAATCAGACAGCGCAGTATCGTCATCATGTCTGCCATCATTCGATTGCTGACCGTGGTTCATCTTCTCTTTAGCTGAAAATACCCATGGGAGATCTATGAGTTTCAAAAGGAAAATGTCACTTGCACCAACAGACTGCTTTTAGATGAATAAATGTCAATATATTTGGATCCCCAACTCATGCATCGTATGGACCTTATCCCGTAGGTCAAGCAATTCTGCCTAAATATTTGGGTGTGTAAATATATATATATATATATTTCATTCAAACTAGATTAAACCCTAAACTTGATGACAGTATCTACTCTCTCTCTCTCTCTCTCTATATATATATATATATATCTTTCATTCAAACTAAATTAAACCCTAAACTTGACCACAGTATCTACTCAATTAATCTCCCTAGCCATCAATAATTACATTACAGCTTAAATATTTCAGTGACGTAGAAACCTAACCTTCCTTTGCGGGTCTGATTATTATGGATGAAACTCCTTCCTAATCAAAGTGCTAATTCGTCTAAAACCTAAACCCAATTCACCAAATGATGAAATTCATCAGCCATTACAATCATATTACAAATAAAGCGAAACCCAGATACCCACTTCAGAAAACAAGAAGGTTCAAGCAAAAATCCTAATTTAACTGGAGTAAACTAACAAATACATCAAAAATCATGAAAAAAAAAACTCAGAAAATTACTAGTACAACATTCATGAACAAGAGAATTGTTTTCCTGTAAATAACAACAAAAATTGAATGAAACAGTAGGCACACTCACTTTGATGTGTAGTAATCAAAAGGAGAGTCTATACAGCACCTCGAAACTGGTCGTGTGAGAGGATCGCCAGTGCAGAGGAAGAGAAGATAAGAAAGTTGTCTTATAGGAGTAAAAATAGTAGTCGTTCTTACACTCGAAATAAAACGAGAGTAATTTGGGAATTTCACCTCGAAAATTAATTCTCATATAATAATAAGGCCGTTTGATTTCTGGTCTGGTTTTGTCCGGCTATATTAGTTTTGTTTGGTCTGATGTGGTTTTGTAAAGAGTAGTGATCGCCAGGTCCACCATAAATTATATATATATATAAAGAGTAAAGAATAGTGGTCAGCGGGGCCCACCATGAATTATATATATATATATATATATATATATAGAAGGGTAATTTGCACTAACACCCCCTGAGGTTTGGTTTTACTTGCCATGACACCCCAAATGACCAAAATACATTTCATAAAATTCAAAAATATTAAGGATAATGTGAAATGACCTTTATGCCCCAACCCCAAATATATAAAATTTTGAAAAACATATATATAAATTCGAAAAAATATATAAAATTAAAAAAAATGTATAAAATTCGAAAACAAATATTTAAATTTTGAAACAAATATATAAAATTAGAATAAAATATATAAATTTCGAAAAATATATATAAATTTCGAAAAATATATATAAATTTCAAAAAATATATAAAATTAGAATAAAATATATAAATTTTGAAATATATATATAAAATCAAAAATATATATATAATTCGAAAATATATATATAAATTGAAAAATATTTAAATTCGAATATATATAATTCAAAATATATATATATTCAAAAACAAAATTCAAAACATTATATAATTTTGAAAAACATATATAAATTTAAAAATATATATATAAAAAATTAAAAAATATATATAAAATTTGAAATATATATAATTCGAAAATATATATATAAAATTTGAAATATGTATAAATTCGAATATATATATTTCAAAAAAAAATCAAAATATATATATTTTCTAAAACAAAATTCAAAAAATTATATAATTTTGAAAAACATATATAAATTTCAAAAAATATATAAAATTTGAAATATATATATATAATTCGAATATATATATATATAATTTGAAATATATATAAATTCGAAAATATACATATTTTTTGAAATGATTATATGTTTTTCGAAATTATATAATTTTTTTAATTTTGTTTTTGGAAAATATATATATTTTGAATTTTGTTTTTTGAAATATATATATATATATTCGAATTTATATATTTTTCAAATTTTATATATATATTTTCGAAATATATATATATTTCGAATTTATATGTTTTTGAAAATATATATAGATGCAAACCTCAAGGGGTGTTAGTGCAAATTATCCTATATAGAAAAAGAGAGTAAAAAATAGTGGCCAGCGGGGTCCACCATGAATTATATATATATATAGAAAGAGAGAGAAAAAAGATGATGTGTAGTGGAATGCGGGGCCCACTTAGGAAAAACATTTGGTCTTAAATTGTAAAAACCAAATTCCATTTGGTCTTTAAAAAAAACAAAAACAAGACAAGACTAAACCAAACTAAAAAACAAACAAGCCCTAAGTAAAAAAAAATATAACCTCCAATAAAATTCTCGTGTACATTTTATCGAATAATTTGTCTAATCATACAATCATAATATTACCTACCTAATGGTCACAAAAAAATTTCCTCCTTTAAACTTAGTCATAGTTTATAGTAAAATCAAATTCTTGTGTGCACTTTACAATCGATCAAAGCATCTTATTTCTATTAACTCAACTATAAAATTATCTACTCACACTTTCTTATACCATATGTTCCTCTCAAGCATCAAATACCTAGAATTTCATCTAGTTTTACATCCAAATTTTTCTTTCTTATTTTGGGTAGTTGTCAAAAGTGAAAATTTTCACAAAATTTTACAATAGCCCCTCCAATTTATCTAAACCATAGCATGATGCATGTGCAATAATTTATCATCCAAGAGAAGTGACTTATTACTCACAAATAATTTGTCCAAAAGACTATTAATCAATGCATTATGTGTTGTTCAATTATCCACCATAATAATAGATATTTTTCTATCCAAATTTCAATCCAATAATAAATTCATAAGGGTAGCACAAATAATATCTTTTGTATGTGGAAAAGGCACATAAATACGCATGTATATTCATAAATTGAAAGTATGATATTAACTATTGGACATACATACACCTAATATTTTGAAACTGTCAAGATTTAATATTTAAATGTTACAAACAAATAAATTAGAATAAAATAAATCATATAAATAAAATAGATAAATAAACTAAAATTAAATACTTACCCAATAATCATATTCTGCAGCCGCCAAGATTTATCAACAAAGTGAGCGGTAACTGACATATAACCTATCTTCTGTCTAGATGACCACATGTCATATGTGATAGCAACTCGGCTCCCAATATTTTCAAACGGCCTATAAGTTTTCGGTTTCTCCAAAGCATTATATCACTTTTTATTGTGGTTTGGTCATCATTGTAAAGCTACATTGGAGGCTAGCAACAAACCTTTTAAATCCAATATGCTCAACAATACTAAGACGAAGATTGCACTAGAGATTCTTGCCTCAAAATTCTTGGATATATGTAAAATTTCCAATTTGCATTGACCTATCACTTTTTTTCGAAGATATTTTAATTAGCTTTTGACAAATATAAGTATCATTGTGCATCATACACCATTTTAAATGAATTTTCAAATGACTTGTACCAGATGTTGATTCAGCTACAAGCATCTTCTCACAATGAAAATAAATAGCAAAATACGAAGATTTTCCATTTGGCCATCCATTATTACATTGTCAAAATCAAGTCAAACATCTGAGGTTAATTTTCTTTTCCTCACTTGTTGCAAAACCTTTGTTGCTTGAGATTTAAGAGGAGGTGTTAATTATTTATCAAGAACAATTAGTGTAGGGTGTGTTGGTGACAGTGAATCCATAGTTTTCACATTGAAATCGGCTGAGATATATTACTAACTACATATAGCATATTCGACAAAATATAGAACAAGAAAAAAGATTATTACATTTCAGTGAATGTCTAAACATGTTTACAAACAATAAATATTTGACATAAATGTATTTAAATTTTAGAGATGTGAGTATTTATTTATTGTCAGAACTTGATTGTCTTATAAAATAAAAACAAAACTTATATATCACATATCAACAATAATGTTTTTTTTAGACTCTCAATTCTAAATGTCAATTCATGATGACAGAAAACACAGCACAAAATCACATAGGGACCGTCATGGTTAGGCGTGCTTGTTGGTCATTCCTCATAGAGGGTTTTGTATTACCTTCATCATCAAATATATCCTTATTATACTTTCAGGTATATATTTTCATCATATTGCTCCAATGAGTTAATGTGTATTGTAGACACAAAACATTATTTTGAAAATCAGGAAACAAAAGTTGCCACAAATTTTGTTTAATTTTTGTAAATGATGAGTATAGTCCTCTGTCATGTTCTTTACAAGGGAAAGAAAACAATCCTCTAATTCGATTTCCTCTATTGTCCAGATTCAAGGGTCTTCAGAACTTGATCTTGAATTGGGTTGTTGAGAGCGATTCAAGGGTTATCGAGGCTTGATCGTGAGCCGAGTTATTGATGGGGATCCAAGGGCCGTCGGGCCTTGATCTTGAATCATTTGTTTTTAACTTCTGGTCGAGTGTCAAAGAAGCTTGATCTCGAACAATTGTATTTGTTCATTGAGTTGTTCAAGAAAAATGACACAAACTTAAAGGTACTTGTTGTTCTTCATATTCAAGGCTTGAGTTTGTGTGATTATTTGATTTCATTTAATCATGGGAAAAGAACGACACAGTTTCGATGTGTTTGTTGCTCTTCGTATTTTCTTGTTGGAAGAGAGAACAGTCCGATAGAGCTCCGTTGTTCTTCTTCTTGAAAGTCTGGCAAGGTTTCGTTGTTGTTCTTCATGTTGGAAATCTGTTAGGGCTCCGTTGTT